>CAJQZP010000746.1:1310000-3710000 GCA_907164705.1 Parnassius apollo | reverse complement strand
ATCGAGGCAACAAAATCGTATGAGGTGCATGAACCCAGGCTGCAAACTGCTGAGTAGTATTATGTGTCTAAAATGTAAGGTGTATTTGTGTTCTAACAAAAAAACAACTGACTGTTTTAATGATTTTCATCTATAGGACATATTTTTGTGATCATTTGGTTGCACATTAGTGCTTTGCAATAATTAACAATAAGTCAATTAACGGAAGTAGTACACAATAGAACTGAGAATAAAATTGTAGTTTTTTGCATGTTGTATCAAAAATGATACCAGAATATTTTTCAAAATAAAACTAATTATATTGAATAATGATTTTTTATTTTATTTTTTCCAGCATCTATAAACCATTTTACACAACATATATTTTTTCCAATGATATTGGGTATGTCATGCATTTAAGGGTTAAAGGACTCTCTGTGCACAATTAAGATTTGGTATATCTCTGAGAAAGATATTGACGAAATTGCTGCTCTTTTGCCTCAAAAGCTATCAATTGTAGTTGGAACAATGCAATTACATCAGATTGCAACACAACAACCTGGAACTATTACTTACAGAGACTTGGGATGTTTTTGTGGGTCACAAAGGGGTTTATGTTCATGTTACGAACCAAAAATCCACAAATTCGAATGTCCTACGACAGAAAATAGAGGCATTGAAGCAGCTGATACATTAGATGATATTGAACCATCAGATTTAATGAATGTGGATGTTGAGATAAACCTTGAGGAACTGTCAGCGATGAATGATGTAAACTTTTCATCAATTGGTGATCTCACAAAGCCAAACCAAACTAACTCAGCGCTTGAAAATGTGGACGAGGACTTTTCTTTCATTGGAGATTCTTCGAAACCAAATACTATCAAAGCCAACTCATCGATGGACGAGGTAAATAGTTGTTCAAACGGAAACACTGGTAAGCCCAATATTAGCCAAGGCGATTCAGCGATGGATGACGTGGACTTCCTTTCTGTCGGAAAGGTCAAAACGCAAAACAATGGTGACATTGTTATTGAAGTCGTGGACAACACAAAGACTGCAAAAGATAAGATGAGCGTTAAAGAGTCAACAGTGATGGATTATCTGAACATTTCATACACAAATTCTACAGCTGATAATAAGCCGAATGTTTTCAAAACTGACTTGGTAAATGACATTCAAATGTTGGACCAAAATACCACCAATGATGAGATTATTGTAGAGGAAACAACTGTAATGGAACGTCCACATATTTCCCCTACACATCCCGCGGATTACACACAGACAAATGCAGTTAGCCAAGCCGATTCATTTAACCCTTGATTTACCACCCTAATTAAAATTTCACTTATCACCACCATGAGTCCCCGGGACTCATATTTTAATTTTTTAAATAAAAACTAAACGAAAGATGTTATTTATGTTGTTATTTATTAAACTTCTAGCAAACACAATAATTCGTACATATCTGGTAACATTTTGTGATAAACTCAAATTAACATGCACATTTCTTAAGTTTACAAATACTTTAAAATTAACAGTAATCAAAAATCGTCTGCTACGACTTACAGAAGAAAAAATAAATGTTGTAACTCTTGGACAAAATAAAATATTTTTTCTTATAGAAGACATTATGAGGTAATTAAAAATAACAATAAATTATAATGGCACTATACAAAATTTCAAAACGTGCAACAAGTTAACATACTAATGTGGTACACATTTTTGGCATATCTTTTTGGAACAAGTAAGGCAGATTGGCTTCTTACAGACAGTGCAAAGATAAGCAGTCTTTGTTCGTTTCTTATAATTACAAGTGTAGCAATATTTGCGCTGATTTCTTGGTAATATATCATCAGTTTGCGATGTACTTGGTTGATCAGGCATGTCTATTTTAGTAACACGTGAAATAAGTGTACGAATCTCTCGAGGCATAGTTGTATTGTAAAGACGAGTTTTCAAATTTATAAAATTGAGATCTTCGGCAACTGCTTTCAGAAAATTTAGTCTTGTAAGATTTTTCACATTAGACTGCTGACTATATATTATATAAGCATTGACTCCTGACAAATCAACAATGCGATAAAATACAGCCATAGGCCATCGAGATGTTCGTCGACTGCAAGTATACACGGAGCATTTCTGATCAACTGAGTCCACGCCTCCCTTAGTATTATTGTAGAACTCAATTATTTCAGGTTTCTTGGATGCCTCATTTACTGTGTTATCGTGGTGCATACTTGAGTATAAAATTACGGCTCGATTTTTTTTGGGAACATAACTAACTAGAGTTATATCTTTGGTGAATCCGAATATAGAATGATCAACATCTCTATTTTTGTTCGGTAAAAACGGTTTAGGTATTTCAGCCTTGTTTTTTCGTAATGTTCCTACAGTTGTTAGACCCTTGGTTTTCAAAAGAGTTGCGAGATCTATGGAAGAATACCAATTATCTGTAGTGATATTACGATTAGATGCTATAATTGGTTCGCATAACCTCAGTACGGCTTGGGTTGGTACAGGTCGTTTTCGATCTTCTTCCGACAAAGAGTAGCCATCGGATCCTTTTCCAGTATAAAGATATAAATTATAAGTAAAAAAAGTCTCAGAGTCTACCATCAACTGCATTTTTAGACCATATTTCCCAGGTTTACTTGGCATGTAAACTTTGAATCTTGATCGGCCACGAAACTTTATCAACATCTCGTCGATAGTTACATTGGTACCTAGTGTATATTTAGCCTGGGAATTTGTTACAAACATTGACAGAAGATTGGAAATAGCACATCCAGGGTCTTCTTTTATACGTTGTTCACGATCTTCAAAATTATCAAAACGCAAAGCTACAAGTAAAGCACAGAACCTGTGTTTCGACATAGTAGCTCTAATTATTTCTCTGCCCGTGCCATCAGTAGCAAAAAGTGACAACACACTTTCACGGCTCGATTTGAAAACCGATGTATAAAGCAAAAGAGCAATAAAACCTTTTATTTCAATTTGGCTTGTTTCTCTAAAATGCTTGCTTGATGACGGATGCCTTTCACGTAATTGCTCTAGTTTTTTGTTTGTCCACGTAATAATTGTATCCAACATGTTAGAGTCAAAAAAAAATTCAAAAGCCTCTAAAGGGTTCACGTTTTGTACTGATGATGATGGTCGAGATGGCAGTCGTAAAATATTATGAGAGGCTGTTCGGACATTGCGTGACGGTGGAGTTGTAGACCACTTGAATCTATTTTTGCCATAAAAATAATTACCTGATGATGAAGGTAAGTTGTCCAAGTTACTATCCTGTTCTTCAGTCTCGGAGCATTCGGAATCGGTGTCGTGATCACTCACAATATAATCGACGTCCTCGTCATCGGAATGTGGCTCACGAATACATTCAGCTGCATAGCCGCCGCCATCGCCAATCTCTTCATCTTCGCCCAGTAAATCATCTTCTTGCAGCCAATCGTTTATGATATCTGAGGCTAAATCATCTGCAATGTTCACCGATTTAATCCATCTACGTTTAGATGCCATAGTAAAAGCCTAAAACAAAATTAAAATAGATAAACAAAAAAGTCAGTAAATCCATTTTTGAAACACAACACTCCACCATGAGTCCCCAGGACTCACACTCGATCTTATTTACCTTTCTGAACGACGTGCGCACGCGACCGCTCACCTCTGCGTCCCGCGCCTCACTGCAGGAAGGTACTAGAAAGCGCAAGTCTTAACTCTAAAAAATAAACTATTTTGTTGTTGTTTAAAAGTAGTGGTGAGTCCCGTGGACTCAGGGTGGTGCATTAAGGGTTAAAGAGAATTTAAGTACTATGAGGAAGATCCCATGTATTGTCGACCTAACCATTCATCCTTTGGAGATGAAACTTACTTATAAGCCTAAAAAAAGGTCTAGCAGCAGCGTGTTATGTGTTTCGCAACCAAAAGTGAAGAAAAGTATTGAAGAAGAAATAAACTCGAAAAATAACAGCAAACCATGCACTTCAAAAAGCTTGCGAAAAAGTACAGTTTCTATTTTGAGTAATGTTTCTGTTGACTTAAAATCTAAAACCGAACAAACGAGATTACCGAAACAATCAAAAGGATTAAAGATGATTGTGAAACGCGCATTTACATGTTACAGTTGCAATGGTCCTCTCCTCTCGAATTGCATTACTAAATGTATATCTTGTTGTAACCGATTTTGTTTGGCCTGTGCCACGGGAGAAGTCACCAAAGATTATATTTGCGATAATTGCCTTATGTAAGTGATTTGGCAATTTTTCTACTCGAAGAGCTTTACTATGCCCTTATATTTTGTTTTTTATTTTTTATTATGTACACACTACGACTTTAAGATAAGTTTATTTTGTAGACAAATGATTCATGTCTTTTTCATCGAGTCCAAATGATTATTTGTTTTAATGTTTAAGACATCATAAATCTGAGACTGAACATATTACTTTAATAGTCTGAGCTTATTGTGATTTAGAGCTATCTCGTTATCACCAAAAATAGTAGTTTAATGAAGATAATACATGTTTATTAGCAAATAGGTACAAAATATTACAAGTCACATATTGATAGAATTAAGTTTTAGCTTCGATGTATACTAAAAAAGCAGTTATAATTTATTTTTAATAAAAACTTTGTTACTGAAACATGGATCGAATACATGATTTTATACATCTCCTTTGAAATTGCATGACGGGGCAGTAAATTTTTGAATTAGAATAAATAAATAAAAAATAATATTATCGATCCATGTTTATTTCTACGAGTTACCTAAACGTTTTTTATTCATAAGTTCTAGTTTAAAACTAAAATAATTGATTATATGTAACGATCTCATACTAAATATTTAAAAAGTTTTTTATTTATTTTTTTGTTTTATATGGGCTTGCTCTTGACCCCAATCTTGCCCTAGAGCAGAGATGGGATCTGCGATGGAGCAAGCTTGCCCAGAAGGCACTGATACTCCCGCACACCGACAGAATACAGCAGAGCTGCTTGGCGCCGGACTCCGGTGGGATGGTGGTCGCGAGCCAGGCGGCCCCTTTCAGGGCCTACCACTGCCTTTGGGATCTTTAACCGCCATCACAAATTGTGTTGACGTTGCCCAGGGTGGACCGCTAGGAGGTAGATCCCACCCACCCCAAAGTGTATCCTAATATTAAGCGGCATGTGAACTCAACCTTACAGGGTCCTGTTCGTTGTTAGCATGTCCTGTTACGAGACTGTACCCTAAGCAAATGTTGCTAAAAATGTTGACTTTATTTGAGAAGGTTTAAAATATGTACACACATTATTTTAGGAAATAACGTAGTTCATCAAAATACTATAAATTAAAATAGTTAAATATCAGAACCGCTAATTTTGTGAATTTTATGAAAAACTTTTGGATACATTTTACACCTTTAGTAACGTACAGGACAGGAAAAGTAGATTAATCTCGTGTATTTCTAAGTTATCAACCTGAAAATACATTTTATAAATAAAAAAATCATGTTTTCTTTAATTCAATAAATAATATTTGCATACAATTTAAGTTTTAACTATACTAATGAACCAAAAACCAGCGGTAACGAACAGGATTAATATTTTAACCTACTTTAAGAAATTTGCAATTTCTCACAAAATAACCACTTTAGGAGAAAACTTTTACGATTTTCGGAAAAAGGAATTATTGGAGATAATATTAAGTGAAAAATTCAAGGAAATTCTATCAAAAAAATATTAAAGCTCAATTTTGAAGCAGTGTACTACTTTTCGCGTTCTTGCCCAACAACGCGCGTTTTGTTTATTTTAAAGGGATGAATTTGCAAAAGCTCAGTATGGTGATTATATTGCTTTAAATATGTTTTTAATACGAAACTGTTATTAAATGAATTGCTGCGTTACTTACCATAAATTGAAATATAACACATTTTTCGCGATGTACAGTAAGATTTTACGATGTTTAAGGAACCACTGACAATATCATTAAAGAAAAAAAAAAACATGTGCTGACCTAGAAGCGTGAAGAATATCAATATTTAAATATTGTTATCAACTCTAAATTGAGATTTTGTAAGTTACGCCTTTTGACACTCGGCTTATATCCGAGGTCATTGTACGTTTTTCTCAATCGATTTGGCACATACTAGTATGAATGCATTTCGAAACCGCGATCCATCTCGAGGCGGTTTTTTTTCAGCTCATCAAGTGTATACATACACTATGCCTCTAAATCAAAGAAGTTTGTATACTTTCCACATATGTTAAAACTGTAAATTAAGCAGCAAATGCTCTTCCGCCGTGTAGGTTTCGGTTTCTAAACAGTTCTAGCTGCCCTAACGACCTGTTTCTTAATTACCGTTTTAACTCTCATTACAATAAAACATGAACGTCACTGCTACACCCTGAGCTATCAGACAGATGGATTCTGGGTTCATCTCAACTTCATGAGACATGTCGACTAAATCACAAGAAAAAGATGATAAGAGAATCGTGGGAAAAATTGAGCGTCAACGTATGACACGCGTCGGTGACACGCTGACAAGATATAATATCAAGTGGACGTGATTTTACGGCATGACACATACGTTACGGTCGAAATGAGCGTCTACAAATACTCTATACATCTTTAAAATTGCTTCAGTTTCTATAGTGGGAAGCAATAGAGAAAACTGATGAAAACAAAATGGTGGGATACTGTTTGCTGTTGCAGCTGCATATCTACGGTCTACATTCAAAATTTAATTACACCACTTCATAGCTAAAGAATCAAAGAATTCGTTACGTTGAGTGAGGACTGTGACGTATCGCGGCGCGCTGCGGAGCGTAGGAAGTTAGGAACGCCGCCATTTTAAAGTAGTATAATTTTACGTACACGTATTCACCTAAAACATACGGCCGTGGCCACGACATAGTTACACCCCGATTTCTTTTTAGGGTTCCGTAGTCAACTAGGAACTCTTACAGTTTCGCCATGTCTGTCTGTCCGTCCTCGCTTAATCTCTGTGACCGTTAGCACTAGAAAGCTGAAATTTGGTACCAATATGTGTATCAATCACGCCGACAAAGTGGTAAAATAAAAATTGGAAATTTTTGCTATATGTAAAGTGGGAAGTGATTTTTTTTTTAAATTCAACCCTAACGTGTGATATATTGTTGGAAAGGTATTTAAAAATGAATAGGGGTTTACTAAAATCATTTTTGATAATGTCAGTAATTTCGGAAATAATCGCTCCAAAAGTAAAAAACAATGTGTCCCCCACCCTCTAACTTTTGAACCATAAGTTAGTTTAGAAAATATGAAAAAAAAAACTGAAAAGTAGAACTTTATAAGGCCTTTCTAGGAAAATAATTTTGAACTTGGATGGAAACAACAGTACCCACTACCGGGAGCAGTTGTAGGAGCGCGAACATAATGGATACACACCTTTAAACTCATAAGTAGGAACACTTATTGTGACGGACACGAAACTACGGAACCCTACACGGAGCGTGGCCCGACACGCTCTTGTCCGGTTTTTATTAATTAGGACGATTATGATAATTTTCTCGCGACTGTCCTACCACCACCATATAATATATAATTCCCAAGAATTATTTTGGTGACGACGCAATGACATTAAGTTTGTCTAGAGTAAATATCTGACTAATATCGAAGGCAGCCTAGTAAGACTTAGTGGGAATTGGTCTCTTACACCGGCTTTATGTTACGACACCACTACCCCGTATCATCCCCGTATGTGTCGTAAAGGGCGACAGAGGGCAACTAAAACAGGAGATCAGCAGCAACACCCTCCAATTTAAAATAAAAAAATGCAGTTGCCAACCCAACTTTTAAGCATGGCAATTATGACAATGATGAGCATCATTGTTTCAATCTATAAGGCCTAATGCAATCTATGGGTTAAGCCTGTGTTCAGCAATGGCCTTTCACGATGATGGCTAATATCAGAGAATATAATTGCTTATTATTTATCATAAATGAGGAAACAAAACTAGTAACTGACTTACAGGATATGGTTAATAGTTTCGTATAACTTATATTGGCCTGTGAAAAGCTGGATTCAATGAGATTGTTTTAATACTTGACAATAGCATATAGTACACACTGTTCAATTAATACTTCATTACTCTAACCCTAGTGAGACATAACTTTCCAATATTTTTAGACACAACTAAACAGGAGATTCTCATTACCATGGGTTATTTCATGATGTGTAACAATACAGCCAAAAAATTAAAACGTTCATCATAAAATACTTGGCTCTGAATAGTCGAGCAATTGGCAATCAAAATATTTTTTTTTCTGAATGATTATGCACAATAAACATACGGCAGATTTGAAACATCAATTGAAATCACACTACATACACAATAGCTCTTGGAAAATTGCGCACTTTTATGTATTGAAAGAAGTTTATAACATTCAAGAAGAATTAATCGTGTGATTTAAGATTCAAATTTCAACAATGAAAAGTTAACTTTTGCAATGTTACGATTTCTTGATATTAATAGATGTCTTAGCCTTGAATTATTACTGAACTAACACCCTTATTGTTTGTTAGTCACTTAAAATTCACATTTCAAATAGTTGTACAATTATGAATATTTTGCAGATGCAATGTAAGGCAATTTTGGAATTCAATAGATATTTGGGATATAATTCAATTCCTGAACATAGTTTTTTTTAATAATTTATTTTCATATATAGCCAACCACTAATGGCCAGATTAACTGAATACTAAATTAAGTTTATAAAGCATGCTTTAACATATTTAATAAGGGTAAATTTTAATCAGTGTCAGTACAGTATGCACAATCAATATAGGTACTTTGTGTCATACTTAGTGTAAAAACTGCATGTGTACAAGCAGTTTTAGTTAAAAAAATATAAATAAAACAGGAATATATACAGATCTAAAGAAACAACCCTACTACTTTTTGTATTAAAACTTTATTTATACATTTATTTAGCCTATAAGTCCATTAATTCTATACCTAAAATTTTAAAACAGCTATTTGAGAACTTAATACTGAGTAGTCAGGAAAATTAAAATTATCATGTATTTCTTATGTCAACTTAATGATCTCATAATATGCCTAGCTTCTATTTCAAGGGACTTGTTACATATTAATCCTATGTTGTACTTAATTATCCGTATAAAACTTTAATTTGACAAACTATGTAAATCCTTAAAAATAAGTCACGGTAAGTACCTACAGTACTACAATAAATAGAAGACCAACTTACATATCAGTACAATTTAAAAGTAATCTATTCATATTCTCTATAAGATAAAAGAAAAGAACTCCAAACTACTACAGTTTTATTGGTTTCCTGACGGCTTCTCCTAGGCGGTCTCATGAGAAGACCATGAGATGTAACTAGTGCTCCGGAGCGTACTGCCTACACTAGCACGGGTATAGTCTGTCTGCTCTACTAGTGTACTTAGCACGAAACCTAGAGATTGAAAAAATCTTATCAGTCATGTACCAAAAATAAATACAAATAAGGGCTATCTTCATAGCATTAATTGTATAGAACTATCAATAAACAAGCTATCATTCCTATTCTTAATTAATGCTATGTAGTGCTCTAAGATCATAACCTAGGAATAAGAACCCAATTACTATTAGTTTCCTATTAAAAAGGCTGTGGTGAGTCTATGGATAGTTTATGGATTCTTGTTGTGATGAAATGGTGAAATACAATTTGTATACATACATTGTTTAATATCTTCCTCCTCTTCCTTGACCACCTCCATAGCTTCCACTTCCATAACCTCCACCGCCACCTCCCTGGTTCATACTATATGGTGCAGCGCGGTTATTGCTATATTGTTGACTTCTTGTAGGTCCCCCACTGTAGCTTTGTTGACCATAGTTACCAAAGTCTTGGTTACCCCAACCACCGCCACCTCCTCTCTGGCTTCCACCTCCATAACCACTTCCTTGGTTTCCACCCCAACCACCCTGGTTGTTATCCCAAGGATTAGCATTGTTCCATCCACCTCCTTGGTTGCTTCCATAACCTCCTCCTACAAATAATAGAATGTGTATTTCTTATACAGTAAATAAAAAAAGACGAAGTTGACATCAACAAAATAACATACCAGAATTACCCCAGTTATCATTTCTTCTCTGTCCTTGTCTTCCACCCCCTCCTCCTCCTCCTCTTTGGTCAGATCCATCCTTAGGAAGAGCCTTCTTAACATCCAACTGTTTTCCATTAATTTTATGGGGGGCATTCACTGTATTTAAATAACAGCATTACATCAATCAAGTTTAAAGAAATATAAAGTTTAAACAACTAAGTAAATATAAAATCAAATTGTTTGTTGACTTGCGTACCAGATCTACCAGTTTATTTGGTAGTCAGGTATAGCTTTAATCAATACTTTACTCTCCACAGTTAGAGAAGCCAAACTTGGACAAATTATTCCACTTTGGGGCAAAACTGTGGAACACTAGATATAATTAATCTCATACTTACAGCACACTTTATCCACTGGATCATAATCGTCAAATTCGACAAATCCGAAACCACGCTTCTTACCAGTGGCTTTGTCGGTGACAATGCTAACATTTTGCACGTTGCCATAATTTGAGAAATATTCTCGCAGTTGGTCTTCTGTGTGATCATCTTTAATACCTCCTATGAACAACTTCCTGACGGTGGCGCCTGCCTCTGGGTTTTTAATATCTTGTCTGGCTACTGCCCGTTTTGTTTCTACGACACTGAAATATTTAGACAATATCTATATAAGTAGTGACTAACATTAAACTAGAAAACAAATTGAAAATAGATTTAAATTGTCGACGCCACAGAAAATGCCACGTGGAAGAACACACGAGACATTCACCAAGCAGTATCTTTTAATATTTGCAGTATAAAACGATATGAAAGTAGCATTTTAACTTTCATATAGCTGGACTGCAAAAATAATGTATACGTAGGATAATAAAATTACATACCGAGTATCAATTGTATGTGGTCGAGCGTTTTGCGCATCATCGACCATATGAGCCTTTGAGTATGTAATAAATCCAAACCCTCGAGACCTTTTGGTTTTCGGGTCCTTCATTACAACAACATCTACAATTTCACCCCATTTTTCAAAGTGGGCTTTCAATGATTCATCAGTTGTTCGATAATTAAGACCACCAATAAAGATTTTACGATGGACCTCCGGCTCGTCCTGAAAATTAGGGCGTATAAAACAACAGTCAACAAAATGGCGGATGGCGTGGCTTTCCAGAACATGAACTTTTTTTTTTCAAAATATTACATATTTATTAACCACTGTAAGTGCAAAATCGAACCGGTAAGAGCTAATAAAATCATTATTATATAAATACAATTCGCCTAGTTAAGTATAATAATTTCAGAAATAGCTGAACCGGCATTGAATGTATTTATAATAATATAAATTTACTTACAAAGCCATCGTCGCCGTTTTGTTGAGGTCTCATTTTCAAAAACTATTAAGCCAAAATTATAAAAAAATCAATTGATTGTAAAGATAACAACTTTTTAAACGCAACAATTAAACCGGTGATACAAGTTGGACACCTCCGAACTCAACCGACGCCACGCCAAAAAGAAAGTGCGTAAGATCGGTGACGGATACAATGACCATGCGCTTACGCGAAGTGTTGCCAACAATAAAACTGGCTTTCCACCAGACTCAACTTCTACAATCACCATAAAATCACTAATATAAAGCGATCCTATGCTCCTATTCGCTAAATTTTCCACTAAACAATTTTTTGTTTATTTCGAAAGAAACAAATAGGTATATTAGTAATTTTTTACTTTAGTTATTACATTCTATGTAACAAAACATTAAATTTTATGAAAATAATCAATAAGTCAACAAAACAATTAGTAAATCAACAAGACAACAACAAGAATATCATATAATGTAGTTAACTGCTAAGTACTTTAAATTAAAATCGTATTTTTCAGTTGAATCATTTTTGTCGGCACCATCGTCATGCTTACAATTGTATGATTACTTTTTTTAATGTGGATTTTAAACCGATCTTTGAATGATCTCGCTAGCCACTGTTACGGATGGTTAGTTTGATCGTGAAAAGCTAAGTAGACATATACATATACATGAGGCAGTTTGGGTTGAGACCTGGACTGTTCACTAAAACTGCAATCCTACGACTCAAGCTTACCTTCCAATATTATGTTACGAGAAAAATACCTGTCTATACGTGTTTTTGGACTTGTCGGAGGCATTTGACAATTTTTTCTGGTATCGCACAACATATGGAATAACCTTCGGAAAGAAACCTTCACGCCTAAGGAGATAGTCAATATAATAAGGTATTGGTACCACAACCAAACAGATGTTTGGTGGGCATGCTCATACTCAAGCGAATATACGCTCTCTATGAGGTATATAAATGGATTTATCGAAATCAGCAAAACCAGCGTCGGATGCTCAATAGGCAGTAAATTCGTAAAAAACTTCGGTTACGCAGATGACATTGTAATGCTGAGACCAACCATCAGGTCACTCGAGACATTAATTTAATACGCGAGAGATATGCAAAAGCCCGTGGCGTCGGGTATAGCTCCAAAAAGATCAAACTGGTCAGGCTTGGAGGAGTACCTTTAAGTAGGGTCACCAAATTTAAATACCTAGGAAACTGAGTTACCGGGAACCTCTCTGATGACTTGAACATTGAAAAAATCGTAGAACGTTGGCAATGAGGTGCAACATGCTGTCTCGCATTTTTGCAAGGTGTACGAAAGCCGTCAAGATAACCCCTCCTGCAGCTTGTGCGTCAAGCGTACCCGCGGATCTGGAAGTGTTCTACGTGTTCAGTACAATAATGGCTTTAGGATGCTGATGGGACTGTCTCGCTATTGCAGTGCATCAAGTATATTTGCTGAGGCTAACACGGACAGCTTTAAAACAATAGTGCGGAGGAGAGTAGCCTCCATGATGAGACGCGTGAGGCAGTACCAACGGATTCCTATGTTACTGTATTGGGAAAGCTTGATTGCCCGGTGTAACACTGTGTACATGGGGTCCAGAGTTGTTATACTGAATATAAAATAAGTATTGTTGTTTTCATTTGTACATTTATTAACATTAATTTAAAGTTAATTCTTAGTTTTAAATCTGAAATAAAATTATAATTATGTGGTATTAATAAAGTAGTCTAATCTGGTTGGGCTGAATAAGCATATAAAAGGATATGATAAATATACATAAATATATATTTAATATACTAACATAATAAATAAATAACACATAAATAAATAAAAACCCAACCAAATGGAGGCCCGCGGTAGGGAAGACCAAACGGCAGAGGGTGGGGGGAAGGGAAAGAAACTGGCGGGCAATGCGGACGATATCAAGGAGCACCGCCTTTTGCATTTGAGCCCGGAGCGGTCCTTCACGGAGTCCCAGTCACCTCAGATGACCCGAGAGGCTGACCGAGATTAGCCCATTCGCAGAGACGACTAAAAGAATAATTTCGGTCGGCAAACCACCCCACATGTTGGTCACCTCATGAGCCAGGTCCAGACATTTTGTTTTCTTATCTGATTCGGCTTTCATTAGGTTCTCTTCATATGGAATGGTGATGTCGACCAAAAATATCCTTGACTGTGCCCGGTCCATCAGCACAATATTAGGCTTATTCGCAAGATTAGTCCTGTCTGTGAAGATGCCCCGGTCCCAGTAGAGTTATTATTATTATTATATCCCGGAATTCCAAATGTTTCAGTATACTGTGGTTTCGACATATTGACGTATGAACTCGTAAAATGGATGACATTGAGTTTAGCAGGCTACTACTAAAATATTCTACGAGGAAATTCAGCGAATTGTGCCACCTAGGTGGGGTGTCCAAGGTCACGTCACGATGTTTGAGGAATCAGGAAGAAGATTAGAGAGAAGTAGAGAGGAGTTTTCTTCCGCGTACGAACTCTCTGTGGAATAGTTTACCACCGGCGAATTTTCCGGACCGATACGACCTGGGAACTCCAAGAAAAGAGCTTACTCCCTTCTAAAGGGCCGGCAATGCACATGCAATTCCCCTGGTGTTGCGGTTGATCATGGGATCATTAGGTGTATGCTCGTTTGCCCCCTCTTCTATAAAAAAATAGTTCTGCCAATACAATAAAAGTAAATTGTTCTCAAATGAAGTAGGAATATATTTTGAAACGTGAAATAGTTAAGTGACCATTTTTCTACTATTTGAAATCGAATTCTTCTGAAATAATAGAAAAAACTAAAAGCCACTAAAAGCAATATTCTTCCACTAAAAGGGGTGTCGAAACTACCAGTTATAGTGCAAAATCAACTTAGTTGGCAACACTGCAAATGCGTTGCGTTTGTAGTGCTGCCAACCCTAACAGTTCATTTTCCCTCATGTTCAGTTAGTGTTCTCAGATTTAAAAAAACCCATACACACAGATTACCCTCTAATAGATTCCGCATACAGGGCCACAAACGCGCGCAACACATGCTTGCTGTAGCTAGCATACAATACTTTGTATACGTAGCATACGTTACTACGTTAAGAATCACGATATCAGTGCAGACCAAGTTAGTGACCCGTAGGTACGTCTGAGTTTTTGACAATTTAAAAATAGTCTTGTATCCAAAATACATTACAAGTGGCTTCCTGTGCAGTAAAATAGTGCGGCAAGTCATCTTAGACATCCAGTTATCAAAAAGACGGCACAGCATTTCGTCGGTAAGTAAAATCTATTCTTATCACGTTAACCTATTTCAAATGCAACGGAGTTCAACATATACTGGTAATATAATGGAACAAAGGCGCCATTTCATGGTGAGGCCATGTGCACACGCGGGCCTTTGCACCTTCAATTTATGCCGTGGCACAGCACTAACACCTCTTGGCAAGGTGCTGACTGACTGCGCTGCTGTAGCGGTTTTGTCACGTAACCGTTACGTCAGCGGGCGATGAGGTCGTCACTTCCCTACGCCTAATTATTATTATATATATAATTATTGATTTATTATTATTATATTATTTCACCATTTTTTAATGTTTCTTTTTGTTAATAATTAAAAAATTACTTCGCAGATACTACTTACCGACGGCAACGCGGCTATAAATTCTACAAACTTTCAAGGATAGGTGGGCTATCCTTTAGTGCGTAGGGATCATTCTCCTGTAACCTCCATGCGCTACGTGATAAAGAATAGCCCGCCTGTCACTGACAGCTTCACTCGCTTATTCTTTCTAATACACGAAGGTACTGTATGACGCTATAGCTCTCTTTTACTCATAAGCCCTATGGAGTTTATACTAAATTTATGCTTTGCGTTATTTTAAGGAGAACCTTCACTGTATTAAAAAGTGTCCGTAGGAAAGTGCTAAATAAGGGTGGCGCCACTGTAGCTAGAGGGTAAATTTTAAAGAACTTTATACTGCGCAGACCATGGAGGTTAGAGAGAAGAGGAAATTTCGCTACGTACTAATTCATAACCCGCCTGTCCCTAAACTACCGTCGGTAAGTAGTATCTGTGAAGTTAGCTGTTTATGAGTACAAATAGATGAAGTTAGTTGAATAATGTACAAATTTTCTTCGCGGCATTGGTGAGAAAATAATCGTGTTAAGTAATTTTTAATTTTTGACAAAAAGAAACATTAAAAATGGTGAAATATTGTATTGTGCGTGGATGTGCAAGGGATTTAGCATCTGATCGGAAAAATAGACTGAAAATGACTTTTATTGAGACAACTTAGCGATCTAAGTGCCTCACTTATTTTATCCATATTTCTGGGACACTATTTTCTACAACGATCATTCTCCTTCTCTCTAACCTCCATGGTTTGCACCGGAAAACATCAAACACGTAATGTTTTGTAACAAATCGCATAAAAAGAATCACACAACGTGTTTTGTTGATGGTCGTGTTCGCATTCACAAAACACTGTGTAAAATGTTCAACAGATATTGAGATTTGTACTTATTTGTTTATCTAACCTAGAGTTTGCACTGACTCGATTTTCTCAAAAAAACTGTTTTAAACACTGTTTTCTGTCAATGAATCAAAAAGCGTTTGCATAATAAATGAAATTCTAGTGAAATATGTTTGACAGTTTATTGTACATTACATATTTTAACTATATTATATCTTAATAACTACAGAAACAAAATGTTTGAAAACAAATTTGTAGAAATATTGTCATCTTGATAGAAAAGTTTGAATAAATGTTGAAAATTTTACACAGTTTTTGTGATTGCGAACGCCACCATCAACAGAACTTGTTGTGTGATTTATTTTGTGCGATTTGTTTCAAAACATTACGTGTTGGATGTTTCTCAGTGCAAACTATATATAGATTAATCAACGTTAGCGTTCCCACTGTTGTTTTTAATGTTTCGGAATTTGTTTTAAATCGTGTTTTTTTATTATCCAATTTAGTTGCTAAACATCATAAAACATTATTACCCCTAGCGGAGAAGAACGATGACTTTATATAAAATAAAATAAATGTGGTATATTTCCACCGAATCCATCTGCAGTCAGATTACCTGCAATTCTCTCGTGTTAAGTGACCATTTTTGAACGGAATAATTTGGTCTTTTTTGGGGTTTTATTTGGGGTATTTTTTTGGGTTGCCTATGCCAGAGCTCGATATAAAGAATATAATAAAATACAAATTGCTATTTATTTATTAAATTAAAATACATAACTTCAAAAATAACTTTATTAAACTGTTTATCAAATAATGTAGTTTGTCAATGTCAACTTCATAATGTGTTTTAAGTGACAAGAAATTTTCCTTCCACAACATGTTCTACTCACTAATTACATATATGAGAAAGAAATACTTGGTCAACCAAGTTGATGAGTTTCTATATTTGGGATGTGTATTCAGCAGCGATGGGAGATATGATAAGGATATAGAACGATGGGGGAACGCTGGAAATAAAGTAAATGGGGCTCTATAATCTATTTTGAAAAATCAGGATATGTCAAAAAATGCACGTATGGCAATTCACAATGCTGTGTTAGTCCTTACTTTGACGTATGGTAGTGAGAGTTGGGTTTGGCAGAAGAAGCACGAGAGTAGTATAAATGCGGTTGCTAAAGAGTATGATAGGGCTGAATCTGAGTAACCGGTGAGAAGTTGTGTGATAAAAGAAGAGTGTGGTTTGCAAGATGATGCTGTGACCAGAAAGAAAGAATAAATGAAGAAAGAGTGACAGAGCAAATTTATGTTGTAGAAATGAATGAAAGAGTCGGAAAGGGACGTCCTAGGCGAAAGTGTATCAGACAAATTGGCGACATATTGAAAATGGGCCAAATTATGAATACCCTTAACCGAGGAGAATGTACACGTAGGTATATGAATGTGGAGTAGGCAAGAGAGGTGTGTCAAGATCGTGCCTAATGGAAGTCTGTAGTCTCTATCTGCCCCTCTAAGTGACAGGTGTGAGTGTTTATGTTTACGTATGTTATTATGAGAAAGAAATATGAAAGCATATACCACCTTTTTCTCAAAATTTTACAAAGCTTGCCAAAGTGTAGGCTTATTCAAATAATCTGTATTTCCTTGGTAAGCCATACAGGGTTATTTTGTGATAACTGGCGAAATTTGCAGAGAAAGTTCAAAATAAGTAGTATAGGCAGACGGTGCAGAATAATTAATTTAAAAATCTCAAACTTTGTGTCCTTTTTATCTTTTAAATAACAAACGTGCGGTAATGAATTTAAGTGATTTTACTGCATACGCTGTGTGCGTCGTGAGGATCGATCGGTAGGCAAAAACATTGTTGCCCCTAAATCAGATTCCATTTGGATAGTTTTAAATAAAAGTTAAAGCCTTATTTACTCGTATTTTCAAAAACTGCAATAACGGTATATCATTAGTTATGTATTTGAGCTTAAGTATAAAATTTGGCTACCCTATGAAAAGAGAAGCTGTAGAAGAAAAATCATCTATTGTTATAAAGTACTTTATTCATTTAACAACAAAAAGCATTAATTTATAACACATATAAAAATACGAGTGATAACGACACCGAATAACTACGTACTTATTCAAAAGATAAAACTTTATTTTCAATATGATATAAGAACTTTATTTTTATACGGTGCATGCGGGCCGGCCCAAAAAAGTGACGCATCTCTGGCTGCCACTGTCACGTTTCTTTCAGAACGAACTAACGTAACGCGCGTTTTGTTTATTTTAAAGGGATGAATTTGCAAAAGCTCAATATGGTGTGTTACTGCCCCAGGCTTCCCTGACAAAGGTCGTCAGACTCGGGCCCATCGGTATCCAACTCGACGAGTAGACAAGGGGAGGGTGCAAAGACCTATGCAATATTAAACTATAGCAGCTAACAAAGAACCAAACAAAACTTACCGTTTACCGTCGAAGTAGGTTTAACCATAGAAAGAGTCAGGCGGAATAGTGGGTGTGTGTGAGTCGTGTTCAGTACGTGTTCAATATGTAATCTGACATCCCCGCTGGTTGCAGAACAGCAGATCCCAAAGCGTCGCCTCTCTTCAAATATGGAATCCTTCTAAGAGGCATGCAGCCATAGAACACTTCCGTTTCTAGGAAAACTATGTTCGTTTATCACTTATTATTTATTGTCCAACTAATTATCTTCAAGTTAATCCAATCAAGTCCAACAATACATTCAACCGAGACACGCGGTACAACTCAAGGACGGCTGGTCTAAGTTCAATGTCACAGGCCAAAGTAGCATAAACTACCACCGCGTCAATTGAATTAACTGCATAAAAAGTCCTTTAGTCACTACAAATTCCTAGACGTCCTCTGTCACGTAACGCGATCAAAATAAACACTAAATTCGAGGCGGTCTAGGTTATATTCTAATATTCAATAATATATTTAAATGACGCGCTCTCTTAAGTTCTCGACGCTGGCTAACGCCGGCGACTCATCGCGTGCGCCGCGCGCGGCCGTTGACCTCCCCACAGCTCGGCTTGATGCGAACAGGGCGACTGCGCTGCGCGAATTATGCAGCTAGCCTCCTCCTCTCGCACCTCGCTAACCGTCCTTTCACTCCGCTCGAGATAAGACAATCGGGCGTAAACATGGTGATTATTTTGCTTCAAATATTTTTTTTAATATTAATCTGTTTTAACTGAATTGCTGCGTTATAAGTAAAGTAAAGTTACAGCGTATATACGTCCCACTACTGGGCATGGGCCTCCCCTCATTGCTGAGAGGGTTTTAGGGCAAGGAAGTGTCCGCCGCGCTGCCCCAATGCGTGTTGGCAAACTTCAAATGTCTTCGAAATATTTTTTTTCTTATTCCTCAGACATGCAGGTTTCCTCACGATGTTTCCTTCCGAGCACGTGGTAAATCAGCACTTAAAATCGCAATTAACAATTTCATTGGTGCCGGCGGGGATCGAACCCGGGTTACTCGCGTTCTGTTATATTTACAGCGAGCGTTAACCATCTGAGCTACCACAGCTCTTTGCTGCGTTACTTACCATAAATTGAAATATAGAATATAACACATTTTTCGCGATCTACCGTAAGATTTTACGATGTGTATAGAAAAAATATTATTAAAGAAACAAAAAAAAAAAACAAAACATATGTGCTGACCTAGAAGTGTGAATAATATCAATATTTAAATAATGTTATCACATCTAAATTGAGATTTTGTAAGTTACGCCTTTTGACACTCGGCTCATATATCGGCTCATATTCGATTTGGCACGAACTATAGAACACAACTTACGGGAGATAAAATTTATTAAAATATTGATAAAATTTCTCAAAAAGTTAAAGTGCCTACAAATACAAAATTAACGTCAAGAATATCTTTCAACATGACAATATTTCTACGAATTTCTTTTCAAATAACTTGTTTTGTTTGTTACATAGATATAATAAAGTTAAAATATGTATTGTACAATAAACTGTCAAACATATTTCACTACAACATGTCTTTGACTATGCAAACGCGATTCGTTACATTATCAGAAAATAGTGTTTTAAACATGTTTTTTTGTGAAAATCTCGTCAGTGGAAACTCACGGTCAGCAAAATGGCATTGATTGTAATAAATTACGCAATTTGGTTTTGATGAACAGTGAGGAAGCATACGTTGCTGCTAACAGAGCTGGCTCAAGACTCGGGGCTGAGCTAACAGAGCTAAAAAATCCAGTATTCAAATATGGGTTACTCAAACCATACTCCTCCTTAAGCGGAGGCCATTTACATTCCGAACTACTTTGACGATTGAAATTATCTCGGGTTCGTACGTGGATTTATGGATCGCAGAACGGTCCTTCGACCAAGATCATTCCAAGGGTTTGATGAAACGTCATCAAACCTAGCGACGTGCTTTCGACACAATCGCCTCAATGGTAGCGTGAGTGCTGATGTTTGCGTTTGCGACGGACGTACTTAACGACTAAATCTATCAGTTTGCCAATTAATGTCTAGCATTACGGATCTTATGTCTATTAATTATATATATATATATATATATATATATATATATATATATATATATATATATATATATATATATATATATATATATATATATATATATATATATATATGTTAATTAAAAAGACAGAAGCAAAATTTAAATAAATTTATAACCCAATTTATATGTTGCATGAAAGAGATCCTGCTTTTTGGTCAGCGCAAAGCTCGAGTATATTGATCGACAGCTTACAACTTTTGCTTGAAGAACTACTTAAAAGGTGTAAAAGTATTATGAAAAGGTACGTAATAAAAAAATTTCCGTGTAGTGGTAATTAATAATATTTACCACCCCGTATTGCACTTTGGCCCTTGGATGATTTAAGAGGCGACAGGGGGAACCTGAAACCGAGATGCACAGTAGCATCATCCAGAAAGTAGTTTAAAATTGAAAAGATCTTCAGTTGCCAACTCGCCTGCCAAGCGTGGCAACTATGGTAAAATCCCCCCTATGAGACAATCTATAGTGGTCTATATTCGGTAGTGGACTTTTATCCCCTCAAGTGTTATGTCAACCTCAAAAACAATATCTTTGGTCCACCGACCACGTGTGCTTATTTGGCATGTAATCGCGATTCGCTATTTAAATAAAAAGTAAACGCTGATTGTTTTTGATTCTAATCTTTGAACAACATAGGCAGATTACAGACAAGGCCGTAATGTGGCGTCATAACATATAGAAGTCAACGTAACCTGTTCATATTTATGGAAGGTTGGAAAGATTTGTTGATAGACAAATCTATAGTCTTTGCCTTATAGCATGTTGCGGGAAGGGTGCGGGTGACAGCTTACAGTTCGGCGTGTCTAGAGACGGAGAAATGTTGTGTTCCTGTTCCTGTTCCTCATGTTAGACTTGGAGGAGTTACACTGAGTAGAACCACCAAATACAGATATCTGGGACACTGGGTTGCCGAGGATCTTTCCGACAATTTAGATGTTGAACGAGAACGTAGAGCATTGGCAGGTTTGCTAGGTGTACGAATGAAGTTAAGATAACATTATTCAAAGCTTACTGTCAGACATTCTACACCTGCAACCTGTGGACGAAGCGTACTCGCCGAATTCTCAATGCGCTACGTGTTCAGTACAACAATGGATTCAGGATGTTGTTTGCCTGCCACGCTTTTGCAGTGCATCGCGTATGTTTGCTTAGGCACGCGTGGACAGCTTTGCAGTAATATTACACAAAAGATTAGCCTCCTTGATGCGTCACGTGCGAGACCACCACCACGCACCAACGGCCTCCTAGCTTTAGAAGGCAAGATTGCCCTGTGATGAGGTACTGGAACACAGTGCATATGGGCTATGTCGGGCTCCCTGATTCAACTGTGAATATCCTTATTTCTATATTAATCATGCAAAAAAAACCCGAGCTTCCTCATACGGCCAGCAGTGAAGAGTATTTTAGTGTTATTTAAAATTATAATTTTATTAGTAGGTAAATATAATTATTTTCAGTTTTTAACAGCCTGATCAAATACAGATTTTGATTCAAATTTAATCAAAAAATCGGCTATGGGTTCTTTTCACGTTGTTTTTATACATCATATCGGATATAATATCAAACCCGTAGTAGACATACCCATAATGCCTTTGGCTGCTAGTATGGTATTTCATCAAGTGCTTAATTTTCATTTCATCCATGGCCAAGGTACAATAAAAACATTTTTTAGTCTAATTTTCCTTGATGTACAATCTGTTCGCTATTTTGTCAAAGGTGCAACATTAAAGTTCGTACTGTAAATCACCCGAAACGTCGGAAATCAAATGTCATTTAACGCGATAAAATCCGTAAAATTAGTTTCATTTAATGTGAACTTGTCGAAATTCTAAAATATTTTCAAGAAGAATAATATTGGTGTCAACGGTAATACTAAAACTATTTAATCTATTAATATAATAATAGTTCGATATTACTTCCTACAAGTTCAAGGTATTTAGCAATATCGACTAACCTTCTATTATTGATAACCCAAGTTATCAATAATAGAACCACCAAATACAGATATCTGGGACACTGGGTTGCCGAGGATCTTTCCGACAATTTAGATGTTGAACGAGAACGTAGAGCATTGGCAGGTTTGCTAGGTGTACGAATGAAGTTAAGATAACATTATTCAAAGCTTACTGTCAGACATTCTACACCTGCAACCTGTGGACGAATCGTACTCGCCGAATTCTCAATGCGCTACGTGTTCAGTACAACAATGGATTCAGGATGTTGTTTGCCTGCCACGCTTTTGCAGTGCATCGCGTATATTTGCTTAGGCACGCGTGGACAGCTTTGCAGTAACATTACGCAAAAGATTAGCCTCCTTGATGCGTCACGTGCGAGACCACCACCACGCACCAACGGCCTCCAAGCTTTAGAAGGCAAGATTGCCCTGTGATGAGGTACTGGAACACAGTGCATATGGGCTATGTCGGGCTCCCTGATTCAACTGTGAATATCCTTATTTCTATATTAATCATGCAAAAAAAACCCGAGCTTCCTCATACGGCCAGCAGTGAAGAGTATTTTAGTGTTATTTAAAATTATAATTTTATTAGTAGGTAAATATAATTATTTTCAGTTTTTAACAGCCTGATCAAATACAGATTTTGATTCAAATTTAATCAAAAAATCGGCTATGGGTTCTTTTCACGTTGTTTTTATACATCATATCGGATATAATATCAAACCCGTAGTAGACATACCCATAATGCCTTTGGCTGCTAGTATGGTATTTCATCAAGTGCTTAATTTTCATTTCATCCATGGCCAAGGTACAATAAAAACATTTTTTTAGTCTAATTTTCCTTGATGTACAATCTGTTCGCTATTTTGTCAAAGGTGCAACATTAAAGTTCGTACTGTAAATCACCCGAAACGTCGGAAATCAAATGTCATTTAACGCGATAAAATCCGTAAAATTAGTTTCATTTAATGTGAACTTGTCGAAATTCTAAAATATTTTCAAGAAGAATAATATTGGTGTCAACGGTAATACTAAAACTATTTAATCTATTAATATAATAATAGTTCGATATTACTTCCTACAAGTTCAAGGTTGATTTAGCAATATCGACTAACCTTCTATTATTGATAACCCAAGTTATCAATAATAGAACCACCAAATACAGATATCTGGGACACTGGGTTGCCGAGGATCTTTCCGACAATTTAGATGTTGAACGAGAACGTAGAGCATTGGCAGGTTTGCTAGGTGTACGAATGAAGTTAAGATAACATTATTCAAAGCTTACTGTCAGACATTCTACACCTGCAACCTGTGGACGAAGCGTACTCGCCGAATTCTCAATGCGCTACGTGTTCAGTACAACAATGGATTCAGGATGTTGTTTGCCTGCCACGCTTTTGCAGTGCATCGCGTATATTTGCTTAGGCACGCGTGGACAGCTTTGCAGTAACATTACGCAAAAGATTAGCCTCCTTGATGCGTCACGTGCGAGACCACCACCACGCACCAACGGCCTCCTAGCTTTAGAAGGCAAGATTGCCCTGTGATGAGGTACTGGAACACAGTGCATATGGGCTATGTCGGGCTCCCTGATTCAACTGTGAATATCCTTATTTCTATATTAATCATGCAAAAAAAACCCGAGCTTCCTCATACGGCCAGCAGTGAAGAGTATTTTAGTGTTATTTAAAATTATAATTTTATTAGTAGGTAAATATAATTATTTTCAGTTTTTAACAGCCTGATCAAATACAGATTTTGATTCAAATTTAATCAAAAAATCGGCTATGGGTTCTTTTCACGTTGTTTTTATACATCATATCGGATATAATATCAAACTCGTAGTAGACATACCCATAATGCCTTTGGCTGCTAGTATGGTATTTCATCAAGTGCTTAATTTTCATTTCATCCATGGCCAAGGTACAATAAAAACATTTTTTAGTCTAATTTTCCTTGATGTACAATCTGTTCGCTATTTTGTCAAAGGTGCAACATTAAAGTTCGTACTGTAAATCACCCGAAACGTCGGAAATCAAATGTCATTTAACGCGATAAAATCCGTAAAATTAGTTTCATTTAATGTGAACTTGTCGAAATTCTAAAATATTTTCAAGAAGAATAATATTGGTGTCAACGGTAATACTAAAACTATTTAATCTATTAATATAATAATAGTTCGATATTACTTCCTACAAGTTCAAGGTTGATTTAGCAATATCGACTAACCTTCTATTATTGATAACCCAAGTTATCAATAATAGAACCACCAAATACAGATATCTGGGACACTGGGTTGCCGAGGATCTTTCCGACAATTTAGATGTTGAACGAGAACGTAGAGCATTGGCAGGTTTGCTAGGTGTACGAATGAAGTTAAGATAACATTATTCAAAGCTTACTGTCAGACATTCTACACCTGCAACCTGTGGACGAAGCGTACTCGCCGAATTCTCAATGCGCTACGTGTTCAGTACAACAATGGATTCAGGATGTTGTTTGCCTGCCACGCTTTTGCAGTGCATCGCGTATATTTGCTTAGGCACGCGTGGACAGCTTTGCAGTAACATTACGCAAAAGATTAGCCTCCTTGATGCGTCACGTGCGAGACCACCACCACGCACCAACGGCCTCCTAGCTTTAGAAGGCAAGATTGCCCTGTGATGAGGTACTGGAACACAGTGCATATGGGCTATGTCGGGCTCCCTGATTCAACAGTGAATATCCTTATTTCTATATTAATCATGCAAAAAAAAACCCGAGCTTCCTCATACGGCCAGCAGTGAAGAGTATTTTAGTGTTATTTAAAATTATAATTTTATTATTAGGTAAATATAATTATTTTCAGTTTTTAACAGCCTGATCAAATACAGATTTTGATTCAAATTTAATCAAAAAATCGGCTATGGGTTCTTTTCACGTTGTTTTTATACATCATATCGGATATAATATCAAACCCGTAGTAGACATACCCATAATGCCTTTGGCTGCTAGTATGGTATTTCATCAAGTGCTTAATTTTCATTTCATCCATGGCCAAGGTACAATAAAAACATTTTTTAGTCTAATTTTCCTTGATGTACAATATGTTCGCTATTTTGTCAAAGGTGCAACATTAAAGTTCGTACTGTAAATCACCCGAAACGTCGGAAATCAAATGTCATTTAAAGCGATAAAATCCGTAAAATTAGTTTCATTTAATGTGAACTTGTCGAAATTCTAAAATATTTTCAAGAAGAATAATATTGGTGTCAACGGTAATACTAAAACTATTTAATCTATTAATATAATAATAGTTAGATATTACTTCCTACAAGTTCAAGGTTGATTTAGCAATATCGACTAACCTTCTATTATTGATAACTTGGGTTATTTAATGGACATCTTATATTCAGTTCTAAGACTGCATAAAGCTATATAGTTTAACCGTTGTATTGTAGCCAAAACAAGGAAAAACATAGTGGCTACGGCTGTTGCTGTTAAAACTATTGTAGCTAGGAGGCCATATGTAAAACAGTTAGCGACTATACAACGCCACTAATAAGAGCACAAAAATTCATCATTTTAACTGCCATAGTTGCAAATATGTTCTAATTGAATGGCTATTTCATAAGAGCTATGATGATACTGAGGCTCTTTTAAGAAATATGAAATAATATAATTTATTTCCCATCCACTCACACGCACGCACACACACACTCGCGCGCGCGCGCGCACACACATACATACACGCACGCTCGTATTTAATATAATCGATAACTAGTCCTTTGGCGTGAATATTATAATTTTTATTTTTATTTTATAGTTCATTATTATGTAAAGATCATGCAAATACTAATCTAAATGCTGTGGAAGAGTGGAGTCTGCTAACCCAAGCTTTTATACTTAAAAGGAGACCTCATTCCCGGTGATAATTTATGTATTACCATTTACTGCATAAACTATTTTTATTTATTGTTTATTATTATTATTACACCAATAATAGAAAAATTTATTACTTTATTATAAAATCTAAACAAAAATTAAAAACCTGTTCAGCAGACAAACCCGAATGGGTTATTTAACTTATCGATAGCTAAAGTTGTGGCGTACATCACTACATTGCAGTACATTCAGTTGCAGTAAAAGTAAAGTAAAGTTACAGCCTATATACGTCCCACTGCTGAGCTCAGGCCTCCCCTCATTTATGAGAGGGTTTTAGGGCGGGGAAGTGTCCGCCGCGCTGCCCCAATGCGTGTTGGCGAGCTTCACACGTCTTAGAAATATTTTTTATCTTATTCCTCAGACATGCAGGTTTCCTCACGATGTTTTCCTTCACCGCCGAGCACGTGGTAAACGTGTAACGTGGTTCGGTTGCAGTGATACCAGTTTAATTTTGCCAAAATTACATAAAGTTGTTACGAAGTAGCAAGTTTCGATTCAACTTATTCGGCCGTTATTCTGTATAATATTTTGATTAAGACTAGTTATCGATTATATTAAATTATAATATATTCAGAATCGTGTCCCGGTTGAGCTAAATATTTAAATCATTTGACAATATCCACCACACATCTTAATATAATGATTATTATTCATTACAAACTGATTTAGTTGAAATTAAATAAATTTTTGTGAATAAATTTATTTTGTATAGTAAATTATATTTATTTTAAATCACTTAATTTTCACTTCATGAACTATTCAGACAACACTGAACACGAAACGCAATTCACACGAAAAATAACATGAATATCGAAAAAGTACAACTAACGTGAAGAATGACAATACTTCTTCATTTTTACGAGAATTTGAATAACATCTATTGATACACTACTTTACCGTGTTATTTTTGCTTAATTGGCCTTTACAAATAAGAAAAAATCACTAAAATAGTCAAAATTCACTCTCTCACTAAAAATTAACTCCGAACAGCGCTTAGATGACAGACGAACTACCACAAATCATAGATAAATAAATATGTTGCAAGCACTGACCTCTATATATACAAGTACGCTGGACTGGCTATACACCGTGACACGATTAAACGATTTGATTTCCGCCGTTTTGGCGCTGACATCAGAAGTGCACGTCCACGGAACTAATACTAGGGATAAGGCAGTGTACCAAATTATATCGATAAAAATTCTATACCCTACCCATACCTAAATAAATAGAATGGACTCTATGGATAGGTGGACTCTACCCGTAACGTCCATTCTATTTATGTATCATATTAATATAATGCCATTATCATTCATCATCATTAAAACCCTTCACAAATCCACTGCTGAACATAGGCCTCCCACAAGGAATGCCACAAAGCACGGTCGGTATTCGGTTTTTCGAGCTATATGGCTGGTCAATTGCCAATTCAGCTTACTAATCCATTGGGCGATGTCGGTCACTCTAGTTCTGTTGCAGATATCCTCATTCCTAAGTTTGAACCCCCGAGTATAGCCCTCTTCATAGATTGTTGAGCGACTTCGAGCTTCCTCATATGGCCAGCAGTGTAAGACCTCGTCTCAGATCCATATTTCATCACTGGCAACACGCATTGGTTGTACAATCTAGTTTTGGAGTATGCCTGACGAGAAGATGAGTTGTAATATACCGAACGCTGCCCAGCCGAGTTGAATCCGTCGATTGACCTGTCGGTCGAAGTTGAACTTACCTAGTCGGACTATTTGTCCCAATAAAAATACTCATCAACAACTTTAGCTAAGTGCTCCCAAAAACCACCGGCATAGGTGTGACATGGACATTACACATGACTTTTGTTTTGTCCATGTTCATCTTAAGACCTATCCGTTGGGAGACACTATTGAGGTCATTGAACATAGTGCGTAGGTCCTCCAGCGATTGTGGCATAAGGACTATATTGTCGGCCAATCGAAGGTGAGTGACGTACACGACATTGACGTTAATACCGTATCCTTTCCAGTCCAGTAGGTTGAAAACGTTTTCCAATGCAGTGGTAAAGTATTTCGGGGATATTACGTCACCCTGTCTTACACATATCTACAGTTGGATTAATTTTGTACTCTGGTTCTGTACTCGGATAGACATCATAGCCCTTAACCATTCAACTAAAAAATTATTAAGATTAAACTAAGTACACAAAATAAAAATAAAAACATATATTTCTAGAATAATTTATTGTCAACAATTCATTTAGTTTTAGTATTATAAAAAACAAATCAGCTGCTATAATAACGCCTATTCTTATCAACTACAGGTCTGTCTATAGAAAGTAAAATATTTTCTATTATATAAAAATTTATGTTTGTTCGTACTTTCTACGATGCCATACCGTTCATCAGATTGCGGTAAAACTTAGTCAACTTATTGGTTGCACTTGTGCGAATGTTATACACATGGTACAATTAACTGACACAAGGTGGCGTGCGTATTATACTGACTATTTATTTGAAAGTTATAGAAAGTTATATATCATTCTATTTAAATGATTGTATTATCATTCCTAATTATACAATATAACTGTTCCACATTTTTAATGATATTTCCACAATTACTTCTTCTGCGGCAGCAATGCGCAAGCTAACAAGATAATATAAAAAAATATAAACTTTGAATCACATAGTTATCAGTTATTTACAACGTCATTTTCGAAATTAGAATTACTATATTAAAAAAAACTAAAATTAAAAACTGAAATTATCAATTACCGAGCCCGATATGTGAATGGAGCCAGGGAAAAACGAGCACTTGGAAGCATCAAGTGGTGCAGCCTCACCAAAATCGCGAAAGACAGTCGAGTGGCGCATCGCCAATCGCCATACCAACACTTCTATTCCCTTACGACTCCAGTTCGATTACAGCGGCACAGGTAGAGGAATCCTCTCTAGCTGCAGCCCACTAACACACATCCAACGTGGCTTAACATCATCAGGCGACCTTTCGACACTTGGCTATGGCCCTTGAAAGTAAAGTAAAGTTACAGCCTATATACGTCCCAATACTGGGCACAGGCCTCCCCTCATTTCTGAGAGGGTTTTAGGGCAAGGAAGTGTCCGCCGCGTCGCCCCAATGCGTGTTGACGAACTTCACATGTCTTCGAAATATTTTTTTTCTTATTCCTCAGACATGCAGGTTTCCTCACGATGTTTTCCTTTATCGTCGAGCACGTGGTAAATCAGAACTTAAAATTGCAATTAACAATTTCATTGGTGCCGGCGGGGATTGAACCCGGGTTACTCGCGTTCTGTTATAATTACAGCGAGCGTTAACCATCTGAGCTACCACGAGTTTGGTGGAAAATTAGGAAAGAAGAAATAAAAATACATTCGAAATAATAATCTAATACTTAGTACTTGGTAGTTGGTAGTGCTTGGTACTGGTACTACCAGAAAATATTGTCGGTATACTGCACCTTTTCAAAGTGGTGCAGTTCTCATGTCTAATAAAACAGTCGTCTGTTAAATGTTTGGAACAAATATGATCATTTTGTTTCGGACGCCAATTCACAATATTTATGATTTTAAGCCATAATTTTAGTCTAGGTTCAGTTGGAAACCTGTTAATTAATAAACATTTGATATACATCTGTTGTTACGTGTACGACTTTGTTTTTTAACAGATATGGGTAGGAAAGAACATCGATAAGTATTATAGACAAGTTACTCGACAACCCTATTGAATTTTATTGTTTATCAAAACTCAGTAATACAGGTACAGCCAAACATGTTGGTATATATGATATTAAGATTAGTAAAAAATTTCTAGGTACTTATATTATCAAATAGTTTTAATTTGTTTAATATTTACTGCAAATTCACTTACTTGTGAAATGTTATACCACTTCCCTTTTGGTAACAAATTTTACGATTACGCACCCTCTCATTATTAATAAAAATAATTCTTATTATGTAACTAATATTATAAACAATGAAACAACATAAAATACTTTCGTTTTTTAGTTTAAAAAGTTCAAACTGTACAGACTTATTAAATATGACAATATAAATAAGACAACATAATTTGGCATATTATGTCAATTTTATTTTTCAAGACAGCGGCGCTTCAAATTGCTTCAAATTTTTAGCGGCGCTTCAAATTGGCACAGTCATTTTGTATGGTATAGCCAGTCCAGCGTACTTGTATATATAGAGGTCAGTGGTAGCAAGCTAGCCACAAATGGATGTCACTCTAAAATGGTGTCATACTTCAAGGTGGAGCCAGGTGGAGCTTGGTGACATAATGAAAACTGTCAGAAAATACATGTCTAAGATATGTACTTATCTTTCTTTACATTTAAAAGTTATGACGTGTGAGAATGAGAAGGATATACTTCTGTTGGCAAGGTTCATGTTTGCATGATATTTGTATGACCAAAAATATATATTTAATTTACTGCTTATCCTCTATTTTTCTTACATCTACGGTCTTATCTCTATTAATAATTCCATGGACAGTCACTTCTGCTGGCAGCGCCAAAATGCCGAAAATCAAATCGCCTCATTACGTCACGGTGTATAGCCAGTCTATATAAAGAGGTCAGTGCATGGAGTATAGAGGTAAGGAGGATAATCTCCCATATATAGATAATAGAATAGCTGTTGAAAGTGTGTCCATTTTTAAGCAGTAAATAACAGTTCAAAAACTCTTCACAACAGCGCTCGAGTAGCTACAGGGTATGATAAATCGCCGTAAAATACGTTAGAGTGATTTTGAAAATAAAATTTTTGAAAGCAATAAAATAATTATTGTAAAAAGAAATATGGTGAAAGTATGTGTATTAAAAAAATTACAAAAAATTCTTTAAAATTAAGACTGTAGCTACAGTTGCATGTTATTTAGCGATTTCCTGCGGACACTTTTTTATACAGAGTCAGTACTCCTTTACATATACACTCCGTAGGTCAGTGGTATGGAGTGTAGAAGTAAGGAGTACCAACTTCCATAGTAGAATAGTTGAAAAAGTGTCCATCTCTACGATAAGTAACAGTTTAAAAACTCTCCACAACAGCGCTAGAGTAACTAGAGGCAGTTAAAAACTCTTTACAATAGCACTCGAGTAGCTAGAGGGTATGAATTGAAATTAGCGGTTGTCAACAGAGTGAAGTGTGCTGAGTTGAGAAATTTAATATTTGTTATATAACAGTATTTAAAACCTCAACTAGCCACGTTGTCTAAAATAATTTAGTAAATATAACCTAGAAATAGTCACCGTCAAACACGTTGAGAGTGATTTTGAAAATAAAATTTTTAGGACAATAAAATGATAATTATAAAAAAGAATTATGGTGAAAGTTTGTGCCATGGAGGTTAGAGAGAAGGAGAACAATAGCTGTAGAAAATAGCGTCTCAGAAATATGGACCAAAATAAGTGAGGCGCTGTTTTCGTTAAGTTGTCTGAATAAATGTCATTTTCGGTCTATTTTTCCGATCAGATGCTAAACCACTTGCACATCCCCGCACAATACAATATTTCACCATTTTTTAATGTTTCTTTTTGTCAAACATTAAAAAATTACGGATCACGATTACTTTCTTACCAATGCCGTGAAGAAAATTTGTACATTATTCAACTAACTTCATCTACTTGTACTCATAAACAGCTAACTTCGCAGATACTACTTACCGACGGCAGTTTAGGGACAGGCGGTTTATGCATTAGTACGTAGCGATCTTTCCTCTTCTCTCTAACCTCCATGGTCTGTGCAGTATAAAGTTCTTTAAAATTTACCCTCTAGTTACAGTAGCGCCACCCTTATTTAGCGCTTTACTACGAATACTTTTTAATGCAGTGATGGTTCTCTTTAATACAACGCAAAGCATAGATTTAGTATAAACTCCATAGATTGGGCTTATGAGTAAAAGAGAGCTACCGTGCCATACAGTACTTTCGTGTGTTAGAAAGAGAAAGCGAGCGAGACTAAACACACATTTGCTACCGGCACATAACGATCGACGAAGATAGTGGTGTTGGAAGTAGTCGTGCCGGGATTAGTGGTGTTGAGAGTAGTGGTGCTGTGACTAGTGGTGACGGTATTAGTGCACGCAATAGAGGGAGGGTGGTAGGTGCTCTTCAATCCAGATAAGACACATCATTGTATTTAGTTGGCGGAAGTTTGCAAATTAATAAATATTTTTATTATAATGGATTTCCGCAAAGTAACGCCTGATCCTATTAATTATTTAATTTATTTAAATTCTAGGTGTTTAGGTCGTACAGCACCTCTACCACTACTGGGTAGTTGACGTTCCTAGAGAGCACGATGTGCAATACATTCGGACATCTCCTAGGGTCTGTAGGGATGTGCGTCGGTTCCTCGGGACCTAAAACGTCGTAGTTGTGGTTTTCCGCGTCTTCATAGAGCTCACGACCCGGCGAATTGATCAATCTTGACCCCCACGCCGGGTGTTTGGTGTTTAAGTTCCCGGCGATGATGGTGGGTGTCGTACCTTCCATAACCGTCCAGATGTCTGAGGAGTAGAATGGAGTCCTTGGCGGGCGTTATACTGCAAAGATCCTTAGTTCCTCGCCCGCCGCCTCCATTTTTATGCCGATTGAACGCATCGTCTGGAAATCTGGCAGGTCCAGTTCTTGGTGGACGATGTCCCTCCTCACCAGAATCGCTGTCCCTCTATAGGCGATCCCTTGAGGGTTGACCTCGTCCCGCCTGTAGATGGTGTAATTTGGCAGCTTTAGATGCGTTCATGGTCTTAGTTTGGTTTCTCCCAGCAAGATCACCTGGATGTTCTGTTGCTGGGCGACCGTGCGGAGTTCATGGATCCTTACTTCGCGGAGGCGTGTCCGAAAGCCTGGCAACGGTGGAATTGTGCCGGTCCCGCCTTCCTCCGCCAGGCTTCGATGACGACTCCTCTCATATAGAGGAGCTCGTCGATCTGATAGAGTTCTTGTAGCCGCTCCAGGCTCAGGTGGTCCAGCTGTGCGTAATAGAGGCAACCAGGTCAACCTCTACGTGGTGGAATGGCCTTCACGTAGCTGATGGGGAAGCCTTTTGCCCGGATATCCTCCTCGATCCTTTGGGTATCGGTGCCCACTGGCAGTCCCGGGATGCTCACTTTAGTGGGCTTCTCCTCCGCCGGGCTATAGCAATACCACGACATTGTAGGTAGTTCTTTGTAGAGTTCCACCATATATTTCTGAATAGTTCTGAACTCCGGGCTCTGGGCGCACCTTACACCCTTCCCGAACGGACGGATATTAGGAGGGTGGCTCAACTTTCTGTTGAACTCCTCAAAATGCTTGGTCCAGTCCGGGAGACATTCCGCAACTATAGTTGGGTATCTAGCCATTTCTTTTTCGGCTTTTCTGGGCTCTTCTGCCACTTGCGGTGGTGGTATTGCCAGAACTACTGCCATGTGGGCATAGCTCGTTGATGGCCGCTGTCTGTCGTCTTGTGGTAACCCGGACAGGTTGGTGATCTGCACCGGTGAAGATCGTCCGGCGGATGCAGCTAGGGTCGCATAGGTAGTAGACCCCCAGCTGTATGATTCCTCGCCTCCTTGCTCATACTGGGCCGAGTCATGGCTGCGTCGGTCCGGTGAGAGGGAGGGGGGTGGTTGCGGTGGTGATGGCAACTTCGGAGGCGCGGTATGCACCTCCTCCCTAATCGCGAGTTGGGGCCCCTCATCATCCGATGATGATGAAGATGGTGGTGCTGATGTGTCATTGTCATGAGAACCAATGCACTGCCTCTTGTCGTGGAGGGAGGCATCGGTCTCTGGTGGGGTATGGCGTCTTGCCGTTTTCATAGCCCGCTGGGGTTGGGGCGTTGGCTCCTGCCCAGCCGTGTGCTTAGACACGGCAGGCGTGATCGCGACGCTCGGTGTGGACTCCTTTTTGGGCGGAGACGATGGCTTCCGGGTAGGTATCAGGGATTACGACTGTACTACCCTGGTCCGTTCAGGGTTGAAGAGGTCCTTGTATGCTATGGGTCGGTCTAAAACGCCTGGTCGGTCCGGTGGTTTTCTTGTTCGAGGGGGGGGGGGGCTCCCCTTGTCCTCGTCCGACATGGTGTCAACTTACCTAACAAGTGAAGTGCTGAGTACTCTCTAAGGCCCTATCAGTTCCTACCAAACGAATCGGCAAGCAATAACGGCGCGCGACGCTAATGGTAGGGATGGTTGTAGATGTTAAAAATGGTTTCAGCACTGGGACACTGCCTACCCCTTTCTCAATGAAAGGGTTCAATTAATGCGTGCAGCCGAAACACAAAAGAGCGCTGAGGAAGCTCTGGGCGCGCACTCGCTGCCCCAGACTTAAAACAAAACTGAACACCTTAACGGACGAACTGTCGGTTGCAATACAGGCCCACAGAGGAGAGGCCTGGGAGCGGCGCATTTGGAAGGTTGACGAACATCACGCGTCGCTCTACACATTGAACCGACAGTTAACGATAACTCACCCACCTGTTTGCCCGCTGACCAACAACGCGAGCGAGCCGCGTTATGATGCCAAGGGCAGAGCGGATATCCTAGCAGAGCACTTCGAGGAGCAGTTTATGCCGAACCCAGCTAGTGCGGAGTTCATGGAAATCCATACCCGGAAGGAGAGCCGCGTGCATGAGTTCCTGTCGTCACCCGCGCCACCGCTTGCAGGAGAGTGGTTCATCTCACCCGCCGAACTGTGGAGGTCAGTAACCCGCCTGCAACCGAGGATGGCGCCGGGGCACGATGGGATTACCAACGCCGCACTACGACAGTTGCCCAATAGAGTCCTTGTAGAGATAGGTCGGCTTTACAATGGCATATTGCGGACATCCCACTTCCCGGAGGACTGAAAGAAAGGCAAAATCATCGTCTTGCCGAAACCCGGGAAGGACAGGCGTAGAGCTGCCAGCTACAGGCCGATCACGCTGCTACCGCATATAGCTAAACTGTTCGAAAAAGTGTTGCTAAGACGCCTCCACCCGTGCATCAAACTTCGGGCAGAGCAGCACGAATTCAGGAGGAATCACTCAACAGCAACATAGCTGACCAGAGTGCTGCACCTGCTTGCGGTCGAGCACAACCACGGCCGCACATCGTTGGGCGTCTTTTTCGATATCGAGAAGGCGTTCGACAGGGTGTGGCACTCTGGATTACTCTACTAGTTAGAAGATCAGACCAGTGTCGCTCCTGCTATATTGTGGCTAGTGGCGTCTTTCCTCGCAGACAGGAGGTTCTACGTCTGTGTAGAGGACGCCGAGTCCGCAATAAGATTCATAACAGCTGGTGTGACACAGAGCAGCTGTCTGTCTCCAGTCCTGTACGCGGCTTACACCAATGACATCCCCATGGCAGGTCATCTGCGCGAACGGGAGGACGACGTAGAGCTGGCGCTATTTGCGTATGACAGCGCCTACTTCACCTCGTCCAGAAGAGCCCATATCGCCACTGCCAGGATGCAACGTCATCTGGACCTGCTGCCACCATGGCTGGATGAGTGGAGGACGGCCGTCAATGTTGGCAATACGACCGCTCTGCTCACTCACCGCTTCAGAAGATTTCCACCACCGCTAACCCTCAGAGGCCAGGAGATCGCATACGAGAAGGCCGTGACCTACCTTGGATGCCGGATTGACAGGATGCTGCGCATGACTGCGCACGTCGACTTCGTCGTCCGCAAAGCCCGATGTGCACGGGCCGTGATCCGTCCAGTTCTGGCATCCAAGTTACCGACTAAGTCGTAGTTAACCACGTACAAAATGTACATAAGACCCCCGCTAACATACGCTGCTCCGGCCTGGTATGCGCTGCTGAGCGATCGACAGAAGCGGCGACTACAGGCCCAGCAGAATTTGTCAATACGAACCATAGTCGGTGCGGGTCGCTACGTCCGGAATGACGTCATAGCGGCCAAACTAAGGATAGAGAGCCTTAAAGAATTTTTGGTCCGGCTGGCGCGCGGTATGTTCGACCGCGCCGACAACGGGCCACATGAACACCTTAAATAGATTAGGGAGTCGAGTTAACTCCACAATGCCGCAGATAGGCCAACTCTGACAAAATATTTATACTTAAATACAAATACAAGATAACCTCCTTAAAATATTACTTTTATGATAGAACTCATGTATTGGTTATTTATGACATCAAACCTACCTTTTTTATGGACTGATCTGATACAACCCACCATAAGTTCATCGGGGTACATCTCTGTTTTAATACATGTATTTATAAATTTAGCTAAGGCTTCTGAAATAATATTGACAATACCCTTGATATCTCTCATTCTATTGCAATCAAAACATGAAGCTTTATCAGTACTTAGCTTATTGATTAATTTAGCTACACTATCTGGTGTTGCCTTCTTAAAGTACATGCTACAAACTACAATTATTTACATTGACTGGTAGATTGTTTTGATCATATTTTAATATATTTATGTTGCAGTTTGGCAAAATATCTTTCACGGCAGGTATTGGTAACAGATTTAATGATTTAAAGGCATTTAATATAACCTCATCTATTGATTTTACAATCCTACCAGCGATATCGTTTAAAATTTGGCATAATTTTCTTGAATTAGCAAAATTTTTAATTATTTTATTTTTATAATAAGAATTTCTGTAATAATCAGTTACCTTGTTTGCCTTATTTCTCATTTTATTGTATTCTAATCTTAATAGTATGTTATTTTGGTCTTTCTTCCATTTATTAAATAGCTCATCACGTTTATCACTCAGATTAATAATTTTTTTTTAATCCATGGCGCCTGTCGATACGATTCTGAGTTTTTATTAATAGTTCTCGTTGCCCTAGAATACGCATTACTAAAAGTATCTTTGATGAAAGTGTACATTTGTTGCGATGACTGCAAACCATCAATTTGAGGCCATTCCGCCGTACATAATTCGTCGCCTAATATTACAGGGTCATATATAGGTATTTGTTTACTTGCGATACAGTTAAGTTTTTTTTGATTCATGAATACTGCATAACGCAACCACGGTCAAGCGATGATCCGCCAGTACAGTATCGACCGTGGCCGAGCAAGGATGTGTTGTGTGGGAGCGCACAAAGATATGATTAATGCAAGATTGTGTAGTTGAGTTTAATCTTCTTTCAATACGTGTATAATCGGTGATACCACACTTCAGTCCCTGCTCTGCCAGTAGGTTTAAGTACTTATCTCTAATATTTGATGATAATTTTAGGTCTATGTTCATATCTCCAGTGACTACAACATTAACAAAGTGCTGTAAGTTATTTAATAATATTGTAATTTCATTTATAAACAGCTGTTTATTATAGGACGGAGGTCTGTAGATAGCACACAAGGCAATTACTTTATTACACGGTGTTTTAACAGAACCTATTATCGACTCAAATGTATGTGAACAATAGTCTAACTGCGTGAATTTTAAATAGTTTCTTACATAAACAATAATACCTCCGCCTTTTCTATTCTTACGAAGTTGTGAGTACATTTTATAGCCAGGAATATTATACAAATGACAAATGTTATGTGCTATAGCTACTTCGGTCAATATTATTATATCAATGGGATGTAAACTTATTTCTATTTGATGCAACAATTTAGAGTAATTTTTAATCATGGAACGTATATTGACATGTATACATAAGAGGTTAATGTGACAATATTGAAGTTTTTTGATAAAATTATTACAATTTAAACAGTCAAAATATTCAGTTATTTCGGATGAGTACGTAAAATTATTATTTTCCATCACTATTAGGTGTAAGTAAAAAGTATTGTATTTCAGTTAAATTATATGTGACGTAAATATAGTAAATAAATAAAGACCTATCAATTTACAACTTGGTAGGTAGGCACTTTATTTAGTTAATGATATAATTTCAGACATAGATCTAATCAATTGCACTTTACTTGCTTTTGTTTTCCTTGCAAAAACTTTACCATTTTTACACCATACAAATTCAAATGTTGGACGCAGATTTTTATTTGCATTATATAATAACATTTTGCTATACGGAGTAAGTGCTTCACGAACAAAAATAGGATTCTTAGCCATTTCGTGTAATGCGTTAGGTACAACGTCACCAACTGTAGGAGTCACCTGCTTAGCCGCTGAAATCTATTGTTCGCGGTATTCGGTAGATTTTAATTCCACCAGAAGAGAACAAGGATGACCCTACGAACTACGCGTGGAATTTACGGCTTTGAATGCAACCTTAAGCTTATTGGCAACTGATTTTATAGTGTCTTGAGGTTTCTGCAAAGCCACTTCAGGTAGCCCTGATATTTCCAAGGAATGCGAAAGAGCTTTTTAGCGTCTCGACACAGGACACTCGTAGTTCTAGGTTCTTATTTTTATTTTGAAGTTCGTTATTTTTGTTTTCAAGCGCTTTAATTCTGCATTCCTGACTTTTGACACATTCTTCCATGTTTGATAATTGTTAGCCAAGGAAATTTAGCGATATTTCGAATTCTCTTTTGAAGTCTTCGAATTTTTTCTTAAAAAATTTTTTCACCTCAGACGTTATCTGATGAAGTAATTTGGAGCTGACGTCCTTGCTGAGGGATGGCACCGTTTCTTCTTTCTCATTTTCAGATTCGTCAATAAAAACAAATGCTGACGATCTGCGAGATGCATTGCATAAGCATTCGGCGCAGCTCCATTCGAGACCAGGAGTGTTACGAAGAGTCGCCAGCTGTTTGTTAGATAACTTCGCACATTCGTGGGTAGCGTGGACACTTTTCTCACACCTACTACACACTATTCCGAGAACTTTTTTCGTTATATTTTTATTACAAGTCGAACATTTTTATTACAAGTCGAACATTTTTATTACAAGTCGAACATACCCATATTATAAGGTAGTTACGCGTAACACAATACACCGTGCGTAACGTACAACGTTAGCCGACGGAATGAACTTAAAACTAATATTGCACAAAACAACTTATAAACTCTACTTCAAAACAAACAAATTAAATAAGCAAAATGGCGGATTGTGTCAGCGCTACTGAAGTGTAGCAATCGTGTCCTGGTCGAAAACTATTCCAGCGCTTGTAAGCGCTTGCTAGCGCTTTTTTTTTGCCAAACGCACCCATAAATTAGTGTATCTCTTTGATTAGTGTTTTTACCGGTTTTTACATAGGAGTAATAGTGTTCTGTGGTTTTTACTTTTTAGTTTATGAACGTAGGTTATTACTCTACTCTATGACGTAGGTAAAATCATAGATAAGAGCATTTATCTATGGATAAGAGTCACAGAGTACCTTTGTAGATAAGAGTGTTTTGGGTAAAATAATAAAGTGAAGAAAAAAACTATATACAATAAAATATTATTGTTTATCATAGATAAATAAATACGTAGCAAGCTATTGTTTATCATCGCTTCAGGTTCAGTGTTTATTGCTAAACGTTTATTGTGTAACTATAAACCTCCGAAAGGAGTAATAGTGTTCTGTGCTATAAACCCCATAATGAAGCGTAGCGGTGGTGATAATGAATATGTAAGTATTGCTTATATGAGACAAGTTGTCCTATCCAAATCAATATAATTAAATTGGTAGAGATAGAGCCACGTTGCAACATTTTTAATGGGCTACACCTGCAGTAATATAAACACATAAACAAGTTATCACAAAGTGAATAACTTAGTTATGTCTATGTTATCCATTTTGTTTAGCAGTGACTGTAGTATGGTTCGTAGGATAAGATTGTTATTTTCCTCTGTGATGTCGGTTCGACTCTAAAAGGATTTCACTCGCACAGTCATTGAATACCAGCGTTGAGTGTTGCTCTTTGATTATGCTGTTGTGTTTCTTATGGTGGGTGACGAGAATCGGATGCATTTCTTATCGGTGTGAATGCATTCCATCCATTAGCATATTCATATGCTTTCTGAACCTAAATCAAGAATAGATGTAGGATTCTGTAGCTCACTGCATCCATTTACTATCAGGTGCACTAAATGCCCATTCATTACCCTTGATTCTTTAAAAAAAAATTATGTGATGATAGTTTTATAATAATTTGTTCCATATCACATATACTTTTATTTGTTATATATACTTGAATGCTCCGTTTTGTTGCCCATTTGAATCTTTTTGATGTTAACCTAACCTGTAAATCTAAAAGAAAACTAATGCTTTTTTTTGATTTTGTTGTGGTCAAAACCTCTCCTGTTAAAATTTTTATAAAATATAAAACTTAATATGCTTTGTAAGTAGTTATATTGTACTTCTAAATACTGTTGACTATGGAGGCTTGAAGTTGAACATATTGGAATGGCCCAAACCTGACATAATTATCTCCAAACATACTTCTTGCAAGGCCATATTGTGAGCTCACAAGTGTATTTATGTGAATGTTTCAATATTCCGAAAATATTTGGGCTCCAGTTTCATAATTTTTTATTTAATATAGTTTTTGGGCCATCTATAAAAAAATCTGAGTTCTTTAGGGTTAAGAGCTTCCATATGGTTTGTTTCCTTCTATGGAAAGGTATATTATCTTCTCATTACAAATTGTTTTAGAATCCTTGCATACTAGGCATGCAAGATAGGAAACTTATTGCATATTCATTATTAAACTAGAATTTGGGATCCAATCCATTCCATTACACTTGTTTAGAAAGCCTTGCAAGAAACAAATCTTTATTGATTTTTTTAACTTGTGTAAAAAATACATAGCATATGTAAAGAATAAACTTTCTGGGAAATCTGCACTCTGTAAACATAAACACACAGAATTCTCTTGCTGCTACATCGGATTTGATAGACCACAAATCTTCCCAAAAGAACTGATTCCTTCAAATAATTATTTTCATTTCAACTGAATGTTAATTACTTACATATGTTAAACGTCTAAGTCTCACTCTGACCATAGGTATGTTAAAGTACTTGAAACATCGGGAATATAAAATAATTTAGTTAAATGAAATATAATCTGTAAAACTATTTCATTCAATGTAATATTTCTCGTCATTATAGGAGGAACCTGAACACTTAAGAAAATTATTTATAGGTGGTTTAGATTATCATACAAATGACAATACCTTAAAAGAATTTTATGAGCAGTGGGGAGAAATTGTGGATGTTGTAGTTATGAAAGATCCTCAAACTAAGAGATCCCGAGGATTTGGTTTTATAACATATTCTCGAGCACATATGGTCGATGATGCTCAAAACAATAGGCCACATAAAATAGATGGCAGGTAAGCATTGTTTTTACAAAGTTATGAATTTTTGAATATTGCTTTAAAATTACACTTTTTTGTTTAAATGCTTATTTGTTTCGAAACTAAAACAGTTCCACAGTTAAAGTTTTATTATTAAATCTTTTCGAAGAACTCTTCATAAGCGTCTAAAAATGTTCGAAACTCTTTCCAGTCTGCCTTTTCTATGGCCTGCTCGATCAATGTTAGTACATCTTCTGTTTATGAAAACTGTTTGGCTTTCCGCTGATTTTACTCTAGGGTTTAAAAAGTCACATGGTACTGAATTAGGGCCGTAGGGAGTGTGCTCAAAATGGTGGTGCTCAATAGCACTACCCAGGGACTATATTATATTGTCATGTGTAGAGTCAGGATTCAAGTAGTTGCTGATGTAAGCAGCTACATTCTTCCAGACATACAAGTCCGTTACATACATTATGCAAGATAACTTTCACTGGAGCAGTGTGGCAGACCCTATCCATAGTGGGATGATTACAAGCAGTTAATATTGTTTAATGCATAATAGTTAACTTTCAATGGGAAATATTTTTCAGAGTAAAATTTAAATATGTATGCACTTTAATTTATCGTTCGATCTCTCATTTCTGAGAGTATATTGTATCAGGGAAAGTCTGCTTTGCTACCCCTAACATGATACGGAACTTAATATTATTTGTTAAATTAGACATTTTTCTTTAGCCGTTACAGCCTATTAAAGTCCACTGCTAAACATAGGCCTTCCCCATAAATTGCCTTATATGGGGAATATTTTCAATAGATGTCACGCTTGGAAAGCAGGGTCGCAACTGCAGTATTTTTTTAATATTTTCAGTTGTTATTAGGTCTTTAGTAGTCATTATTTATACATTTCTTAGATACTTTACCTGGTGGTGGGACTCCTTCTCTGCCTAGGAGTCTATCTGGGTATGTTTTATTTTAGGGTATTAGAACAGTGTATTACTTTTTCATGGGAGTGTGTAAGGGTAGTAGTGGACACTCCCCTCTCCCCCCACTCTCCGTCATCCTATTAAAACCATTCCTGCCAAAGGATTCTAAACTTTTACCAGGCTATTTATTAAAATTTTACTACATTTCAGGGTGGTAGAACCTAAGAGAGCAGTTCCTAGAGAAGAAATAAAAAGACCAGATGCTAGTGCTACTGTAAAAAAATTGTTTGTTGGAAATTTGAAGCATGACATTGAAGAGGAAGATCTAAGAAATTATTTTTCACCTTATGGTAACATAGTGTCTGTGAGCATTGTTACTGAAAAATCTACTGGCAAGAAAAGAGGGTTTGGTTTTGTTGAGTTTGATGACTATGATCCAGTTGATAGAATATGCTGTAAGTATAACTTTAAATAATGAGCTTGTCATTCTTTATTAGACTTTTGACCTCTAAATAACTGGTGGCGTTGAAATATTTTTTATAATTATTTGTCATAGTATGTCAAGAAATTTTTTCGCAATAATTTCTTCATTATTATAAGGTTTATTCACATTTATTAGGATATTATTCACATTTATAAGGTCAAAAGAAAGGCTATATTTCTTATTATAATATTAAGGTTATTATTACTAAGATGCATGTATGTTATTTGTCTGTCCCTTCATAATTGTGTTGCTAGCCTAAACACTGATGGGAAGTTTATGATTAATTATATTATGTAATATAAAAACACTTATAGCCTAATTCAAATCCAAGCTCATGTATATTTAATTTTAATAATTTTATTGTTGTTCTATTATATGGTTTTGTGGTTGATTATAGCAATAGAGCTTAGGGACTAATAGTTCGTCCTAAATTAACACAGTACGCGAGTAACCCTGGTTCATCCACCGCTGGTACCAAGAAAAACATAACATGTTCAAAAACTTATAATAATCGAAGCCAATAACGCTTAACGAATAACGCTTTTGACGGAGTGGTGGACACTTTCTTGCCCTCAAACCCTCTCAGAAATGAGAGGAGGACTATGTGGTTGATTATTTTGTAATTTTTTGTGTAATGACGATATAGTGGCATGGCAGGAAAAGTGCTCATGGGCTTATGTTATGGTGTGCAAAGGGTTAAACCACATAATAGTGAAAATGACTTAGTATTTGAACGATGATGTTTTTTAAAATATCAATCCTTTGGAAAATAAAAATTTATTAAACAATTATGTGAAGCCATAGTGGCATATCAAACAGGAATTGTGTAGATAAATTTATTTTGATAATTTAAACCAATAATTTTAGCTTTATTTTAGGAATATCAGGTAATATAGAAATTCTTATATGCCACAATTTTTAAAAGTCCTACATCTTCCAAAATTCTTCTTCATAACCTAGTAGAAATCCATTGCTGGACGTGGGTCTCTCCTCACATTGCAAAGAGGATTTATGTTAATGTCACATTTGGCAGGCAGACTTAAGATCGAAGGATCTAGATGTATGTCTATATATATATAAATTTGAGTCTAGTCCATATAGCATAGTCTAAGAATCAATTTTTCAGTTTGTGTTTAAATTCTAGATTGTCTTTGAATATCAGCCTAAGTCTTTCCATGTATTGTTATCATTTTAGTCTACGTTTTTACATTTACATGTTTCATAATATCTTTATCAGTGCAGCGTAATCACAAGATCAAAGGTCGTCATCTGGATGTTAAAAAGGCCATGCCAAAGTCTGAAATGGCATCTAGCGGTGGTTCTAAAAATGATGGAGGTAGTGGCAGACGTGGCGGCCGTAGGGGAGGGAGCTGGGGTAGCCGTCAAAGTGAACAGGATTGGGGTATGATTTTAGAAATAAAAAAATATTAGTTTTGGCTAAACAGTACATCACTTAAATATCAAAAAACAAAGTACCAGAGTTCTCAATTTCAATAATGTTTATTACCGCTTTATTGCATTAGTTCTGTGCATTAAAACAGCCATTGCCTAAGTAATCATTTTCTGGTAATGATTTTCTTGAAGCATTCTCTCTACAGGTAATAGAAATAAGGGTGACAAATGAGCACATAGTCCCCCACCTGATGGTAAGTAAATGCTGTGGTCCATATGGCATCAATATAATAAAATAATACATGGTAGAGCCACGCTGCAGCTATATTATGGTTGTAGCATGAATAGGTCGGCTCGACCGGGGAAGGACCACACTCTCACAGAATACCAGTGTAATATAGCAGCTTAATACTGCTGTGTTTCGTACGGTAAATGTAGATATCCGGAGACCCTTTTTACTGGAAACAAGGCATTCCATCTTAGTCCTTAGGGGTGACAACACATCTGCGTTTTGATTCTTAATTGAGGATAAATGTAGATGTCTATGGGCCACAGCATCCACTTACCATCAGGTGGACTGTGTGCTCGTTTGTCACCCTTATTCTATAAAAAAAACCTTATTCTATATTTAAAAAAAAACCGTCGCCATAAAAAGCGCGTTTTCTGAACAAAAGATTACTCATTTAGATTATCTAATCAGAAAGGATCCTATTTATTTGATCTTCAGATTTTTCCCCTTATAATTTGTCATTACCTAGTTATATGATTTAAATATTTGTTATGAAATGAGTAGTCACAATTGTTCACTAAAATACTTTTAACTATAATCGGTATTGTTCATAGTATTGTTTTTCAGGATATGGAGAGGAACGTGGTTGGGGTAACCAGAATCCTTGGGAATCTAATGACTCCCAGGGAAATTGGGGTAGTCAGGATTATGTTGATGAGAGTTGGCCGCAAGACAATTTTGGGGGTGGATATCAACAAAGCTATGGCGGCGGCCCTATTAGATCCAACTATAATGCGCAACGACAGCAACCTTACAATAGTGGTAAAAATTATTGACTTTCAAAAGGTCAATTTTTAATAAAACTATTTTGACTTTGTCTTAGAAATATTGTGGAAGTGAGTTGCTGTCATCTGGTGGTGGTGTAGGAGCATCCGTCGACACATTTTGTGCCATGGATGCTATTAAGGGATAAAATATATCTATTCCGATATATGGCGGTGAAACTACCTCGTAAAATACTTAGCAGATGTATTATATTCAATAGCAGCAGCGTCATAAGTGCGAAACGTGTGGTACTGCTAGTTATAGGTCTTGGTATGTATGCTCTGGATGTTATACTCTTTACCAGGGGAATGGCCTGTATTCAATAGTGGATTTTAGTGGGCTTTAGTGAAAAGGTGACTTGTATAGGGTACTTGAAAAAATCATATTAAAGAGAATATTGTCAAACTTAGCCGATTGTATTTTGTTAATCCATTATATTCTATTGATCTTAATTTTTTTACTAAACCAACAACATTTTTAATTTTATTTGTACTTAAATTATGTACATACATTATTTAAGTACAAATATTTAAATTATGTATGTACATAATTACACATAATGGTTGTTTAGGATTATTTTTTTATTTGCTTTTTATGTTATGAAAAAGAAAAATTGGCTAATTTGTGATCACGGTATCTAAAAATGTGATCTAGAGAATCAATTTTCAACAGTAAACAATATGCCTACCATCATTTAAATAAGTGACATGCATTTTTTAAATTAATGCCAGAACTGTAGGTCCAGGTGATAGGCCTTTTATGCAAGGTACAACTAGGTGGGTACCACCGCGGTGCCAGATATTCTGCCGCCAAATAGTTATGCGTAAGCGTTACTCTGTTCCGGTTTGAAGGGCACTGTAGCTAGTGAAATTACTGGGCACATGAGACTCAAGAACTGACGTCTCACAGTGATGCAGTACAATCAATGACTGCAAATCAAAGCAATGGGTAGCACTGGAACTGATATGGGCTGGCATGACGCTTACCATCAGGTGAATGTCCAGCTCGCCTCATCACTTGTTTACATTTTAAAAAAAAACTAGTACAGGAGGGTATTCTCAGTCGGTACTCACTTGAGGATTATTTTTGTTACAAAAATACAAATACATATATGTATCAATACCTATAGATAATCACAGGCAATATGGCATTATTATGATATAATAATAAATGTGTATTAAATGTATCTCTCAGTTTCTTCACCGAAAAAACTCGTTTGAATAACATACATTATATTGATACAATATGTACTATTGTATTGTAACTATGTAACATGGATTGCAAAGAAAAAAAAAACTTAGTCTGAAATTTATTAGTGCATAATATTTGAAAATGATTTATCATGTTTGCCTAATTTTAGGTGGCGGCTCTAGGCAGGGATTCAATGCTATGGGGAATTCTTCATCTGGTGGAAATCTGCGACGTTATTAAAACCTCCAGATCCTCTTGTAAGTATCATCATGCTTTATTTGTATAATGTAAAAATACGATTACTCACCACTTGACAATTTTAACACTTGTTCAAATTATAAAGTTTTGCATTTTAAAGTTTCATCAGCTTAATTTTTAAATTGTTTAACGCTGATTTAAGATATACTAAAGGAAATTATAAGATTTTAATTCCTTAAAAGCCTGTCAGTGGTATCTGAAGACGTTTAGTAATAAAAGAGGAAAAATCTTAACCGTTTTACGAAAACATAGAGATTGGGTCCGAATTATTTGAATTAATGAATGTTTTATTAGTTTTAATGTGTAAAACACAATTTACTTACGGACAGACTACAAGAAAATAAGAATACGTACAGTTCGACCTAAGACCATTATTAAGAGAGGGACCATTAAAAAAAAACGCCATGACGTTTCACGTCATTTTCCTATCGTGTAATGAGGGAATTTTTCTCAAGTTTGTCTTTTGGTTTGTAACTACGAAACTATCGGAAGTGCTCAAATTAATTTCGCCTGAATGGGGAAACGAGCATAGGGGACGGCGAGATTTAAAAAAAATTTTTTGCGGAAAGTGTCCTTCGTGCACTTTAGATTCATTTTTACTATTAATAAAATTTAAAAGAATCCTTAACCTTCCTATAATCGCACAAAATTTTGTAACACCACGATCACCCAATTTTGTAAAACCTATAGTACGGCCTTATAGACCGAAAGTTCATAATTGTATTTTATGAATTTCATTCAAGAAAATGATTCTTAAAAAACTATAATATATATTATAGTTTTTTAACATTGAGAAGAAATATTTAATTAACGAGTTAAACCCAAGACATTGTTGATGTATTATTTATTCGATGAATAGAACTTTCATTAACATCTATGTTTTTCTTAATATATAAATTATATATTTTTTTACTTCTAACAAACAAAAACAAACTGAAATATTAAAGATAGCATGATGAGGTAAATAAACTAAACATACTATAATAGGATGCTCCATACAAAAGTAAATTATAATTTATCATAGCTTTAATACATTTTTATAGTCCTTTTTAGACTTGCAATAAACACAACAGCCGATTTTATAGTTATTAGATACTTCTGACTCTCTAATTAGCTTAATCGATTTTGGCAAAGATGTGTTGATAGCCTGTGTCTTGAGAAATAATGAGGTCATAGGAAAAAGCTTCTATGGTTAACTTTCTTACTGAAATTTTCTTGACTTAAAATTGTGTTTATTATTTTTAATTGTATGGAATAGTAAAGTTGTTAGAACTTAATCTGTTTCATTCCATCTAATGACATAAAATTATGTGTCCTGCCCAGTTTGAAGAGGACTTTCCGCCCTATCTCTGTCACCACCACTTCCAACACCACCACACTACCAAAGAGACCACCGTCGATAATATGACACGTGTTTCGCCTCTCCACGAGGTATTGTCAGGTAAAGTAGACTGCGCTGACTGACCACTAGGTTTTAGCCGTCAACCACAGCAGTCTACTTCATCATTCATCATTTTATTTCATTACGCGGAAGGCAGAAAATTAGGTTCTAACAGCTTTAACAAAATGGATTTCCGCAAAGTAACGTCCAATTCTACTAATTGTATGGAATAGAAGAGCAGCGAGTCTTAACAAGATGTGTATAACCGATTGAAGGTTGTAAAACTTTTTATTCTAATACAAAAACCCCACTATTTATCAGATTTGAATTACTTTTCCTCTTCCTATCTGAAATCGAACTTTTATATTCAGGGTGTGAATATATAATCTTCTTTCCCTTGCCCAAAGTCGCATTCAACCCTTTCTCTGATCTTTTCGCTTAAAAGTAACATTGGATATGGGTAAATTAATGAGGGCGAGAGAGTTGGCAATGTTTGTTTAAATATTTCCGGTATTAAAATATAAATGCCATAGCGCATAAACAACTTTTGAGAGTACTTAGAAGTATAGACACATAGGCAAGGTCTTGTTTACGAGTCCGGATATTTACTTTATAATTGTAAATTGGGTTGTTTATATAATTACCTATTTATCTTAGTTCTGAAATGACTAACAAGATTTTTTGACTGTTGTGTGTCATGCTAAAGAATAATTAAAGTTTTTTTTTTCTTAAAAATCCTAAAATTAATTAATGTTTTATTATAACTGAATGAAGCCAATGCGTTTATCTAATACTCACTAAATATTTTTAATGCTTAGGTGTGAAGTTGCGCTTAATTGAAGCTAGGCAGGGAGATGCTAGAGTAGACAGGAGTAGGCCTGGAGTCATCTAGATATTGAGGGAAAAACACAAGCGGACTTAGGAAAGGACCACATTGTATAGTTATTCAACATTTAAATTTGACCTTGGCTTAAGGTCTGTTCACACGAAGGTATTGTGCAGGCTAAAGGTTATCTTTACACTTAAGTTCTTGTTTCACAATTTTTACACCTGAATATTATGTGGCGTGTCACTTTTCACTGCCAGATGTTTTCTACGCGGCTTGAAGAAAATATGTTTTAGTTGCAAAAGAATGTAATATTTATTTTATCTACCCAAATATTTAGGGTACTTCAATTTAATCAGCAATTTCACTGAAATTCGAGAAGACATTTTTTGTTTCTATATTATTAATTTGCTCATTAATAATACTGACATTAAAATGACGCAAAAACATTCCGTGGTTTATATTTGTTATTTTGTATTAAAATTATTATATTTGTTAGATTATTATTAGAAAGATTTAAGTTTAATTACAAAATTAGGTTTTTGTTAAAGCAATTTTAAATTATCTCAATTATTATTATTATTAGGTATTAGGTATGTCCTATTATTAATAACCGATAAGTGTTTTAAGTATATTCTAAGAAAACATATTTAATTGTTCATATTTGTAGTCAATTTTGTAATGTAGTAGTAATATGAATATTCGTGTGCAATAATAAACTAAATAAATCCTGTTTTCCATGGACTCTTCTACGCGGTGGGCAAGTATCTGTTCGTGGAAAAGGCCATGGTAAGTGGACTTTGGTGGAATAAAAGTATTGAAAAATTTCTCATTTTTTTATTTTAACTGTGACACATTACTCTAATAATACTTTATTGACTAGTTGCTTAGTATTTACATTGTCATATACATTCTTTATTAGTAGTTCATTTAAAGTGGATATATTTAAAAAAAAATTGGCATATGTTTAAAATTCGGATAAAATGTTAAACACAAATTACTTACAAATCTTGAGATCATAACCACACCTTAGGGTCTACCCACATTTACCATAACCACAACACGTGGGCGGGCGCATTTTGTATTGGAAATGAGTAGTACAATTTTCACGTGCCACATTTTGCCGTCATTATCGAATGCGTGAGTGATACCGACCACAACGCAACCACGACACAACCACTACGGAACCACCCGGAACTAGCGGCCGCTACTAGCGACATCGCAACCACATCGACATTTTGCCGCGTTACGACAACGCAGTTGCAAAAAGCTGCAGCGACACTATTTACACGTGACCACATTTTGTCGCTGCGATGTGCTGAGGCTGTGGTACATGTAGGTCGATCCTTACTCTATATAATATATACAGTTTTACATGAACTACGACGAATAGTTACTATTTATAAATTACATTTGATCGTAAAAGAAAACTCATCAGCATTGTCATAGTGAATAGTCTTTTTAAGATCGGTGCTGGACGTATTGATTACAATAATGTTTCTGCAGATATTTACTTGAGAAATATGATACGCTAGTTAAGAGGGTTAGTGAGCGCAAAACCAAAGACGGGTTTTTTGCCACCAGTCCGTTGCCAGAGTCTCGCTCTTTAATCAATACGGAATTTGACAGACATTTCGAAAGAAATTAACATATTTCTTAGGAAAACCTACATGTTTTCTGCGCCGCCAAGTTGGAGTAAAATCAATACGTTAAATTGTTAGTTTCAATGGTTCTTTATTCCGTGTCTTTTAAGAGCGATGTAGGGGAATGTATGCATACGATCTGTCAAAATCCTTATCCTTTATTTTTAGGTTTATGCTACAATATTTGATATTTCTGTGTAGTAAAACTCAGGCTCAACTGTTAACATCGCTCTTTAATAGGTACCTACTGCAACTATCGTAATACAGTTGGATAAGTGTATATTAAAATAATCATAAAAAATAACTATAAATAATACTGAAATAAACATTTTAAATTGCGTCGTCTGTGATGTAATGATATAAGCCATCACGATTCTGGCATTCTTCGGCGACTGCATCTGCAACTCATACGAGTCTAATGGCCCAGCCTGTATGTAAGTTCTTCCTTATCTACCTATGAAGTATTAGCATGTTATATTGTCAAATTCAACTAATAGACAGGACAAAAATAAGTATTAAATTAAATAATCTGTATAGGACAAATATACGTATCTACTACTGATTGCATATGTAATAGTGACTTCACATCTGTTACCTCTCCTGTGAATGTCGTGACTGATAACGGAGATTATAAACCAGGGTTAATCAGCCTACCTCTTAATTTCTTACATGTACGTACGTTCTTTTCTTTTTGATACTGATAAGAATTCTGCGAATTTCATGCCAATGCTAATAACAGCAAGCATCCTTTTTAAATAAAACTTGCACGATATATTTGTTCCTAATCTGCCAGCCAAAAGTATTGCCCCCAAAATAGAGAAGTTTTTACATACAAACTATAATATGTAATTAAACACATTTTTGTGTAAATAGGCAGACAAAGGGTGCAAATACATTGAATCGGTCATTGCTTTTTTGGAATAATTAAATTATTTTTTATAGTTAATATTACTGATAATTAGTTTTGAACACATTATTTGTGGATCGCTTGCTGTGGATGAACTGGCAGGCACGGACATGGAGGAGGCTGGCCGAAAGGTGTGGTGAGTATGGTTGGGAAGAAACCTGACGCGGCTGCTATTTGTCTGTAACGATAAAAGTAAATATAGTTGTAAAACTTACTAATTAAAGACACGTGTATTAAATTTCTGTAGGGTGGTAATGTTAAATTAATATTTTGCAATGTTAGTATTATTTATTAAATTCCTTTAAGATACGGAATAAGTATTAAAGTAGAAAGAATAGCTACAGCCTATATAGACCAGGGTCGAAGCCGTCAAAAATAATTAAAAACGAAAAAAATTAAAGTAGAATGAAGCCTATTGGAAAAGGAAGGGAATACTACTAAAATGAAAGGAAAAATAAATTACGGGCGATCTGCGGTTGGGAAGGGGTAGGGGGTGAGTTTTAAGGGTAAAAATCGGTAAATCTCGATTTCCGGCAAAACTACATCCTTCAGTCCTATCGAAAAAAGTTAAATGACAAAGTTGTAGATAATAAAAAGATCTACAACTTTTGTATGTACACTTTTTCTCCATAACCTCAAAATTCATGTAAAAAATCCAAAAAACCACATTTTTTATTTTTTTATTTTACAAAAAATTTTTTTTGTGATATTTGGTGAAAACTTACCTCTTTATGTCCCAAACACACTGGAATTTTGAAGATTTAAAATATTAATTTTTTACCCTATTTTGACTCTATGTCGAAAAAGCACCCTAATTTTCGATCGAAAATTCTCACGTCAAAATATCAGATTTTTCAAAAAAGTCGGTGGGCTTTTTGTTCGTTGAAATCTCTATTTTCTGATGGTGTAAAAAAATTTACATTACTATGGAAAAAAAAATTCAGAAAATGCAAAAAAAACGCAAAATACTAAAATTCGATTTTTTTTAATCTATGTACTACGAGGGTGGATTGAAAAGTACTCGGCCTAACCAAGAAAATAAACACATACTAAATCAGTTATATTTTTATTTTTCTACATAATCACCATCAAGTTCAATACACTTTTGCCACCTCCCCTTCCAAGCATTTAGACCGTTGAAAAAAAATTATTCTTCCTTAGAGTCAAAATATGCGTCTACAGCTGCTTTGACCTCGTCGTTTGTCGAAAATCTTTGACCTCCCAAGTGCTTTTTTAGGTTAGGGAACAGAAAGAAGTCTGATGGTGCCAGATCAGGTGAATACAGCGGATGCGGTAACAGTTCAAAGCCACAGTTGTGAATTTCAGCCATTGACTGTACTGACGTGTGAACACGGGCGTTATCTTGATGAAATAGGACTTTTCTTCTGAGCATTCCTCGACGTTTTTCTTTTATTTCCTCTCGTAAACGACGTAGTAAGGTGCAGTAGTAATCAGAGTTTATAGTCTGACCCCTTTCAAGATAATCAATGATAATCACACCTTTCAAGTCCCAGAATACTGAAGCCATCACCTTATTTGCCGACAAAATCGACTTAGCCTTTTTTAGGGGGTGGTGAACCAGGTCTTCTCCACTGTTTTGATTGTTGTTTTGTTTCCGGTGTACAGTAATGAACTCATGTTTCGTCCATAGTAACAAAACGATTCAAAAAATCATCTGCATCGGCTTCAAATAACTCCAAACAGTCGCGTGAAATAGTCAATCGCGTCCTTTTTTGTTCAACTGAAAGCAGTCACGGAACCCACCTCGCAGACACCTTGTGGAAACCCAACTCGTTGACATTGATGTTTTGAGTTCGTTCATAAGAGATGCCTATAATCTCGGCTATCTCTCTAATTTTTAATCTGCGGTCTCCCATTATTAAATCAAGTACTTTTTTTAATATTTTCGTCGTATAGTATAGTTATAGTATAGTTGACGTCGAAGGCCTTCCAGAGCGGGGTTCATCTTTCACACTCTCTCTACCACGCTTAAATTCTGCTATCCATTTTTTGATGGATGAATATGACAGAGCACAATCGCCTAATGTACTGACCATGTCATCATGGATGGCTTTTGATGATAGCCCCTTCTTATGGAGGTACTTAATGACGGCACGCTGCTCGATTTTCTCCATTCGCGGAAATTATGTCCGATTACTTTGTTAATAAATTTATAAAATCACAACTAATTATCGCACACGTTTCGAACTTCACACAATGAACTAGTCTGAACTGAACTAAATAATGTGGGTAGATTTGATTTTTAGAATTGAATGGATCTGTGTTAGGCCGAGTACTTTTCAATCCACCCTCGTATTTTAATGAATACCTCAAAATGGTACATAAAATTTCGAATTTTAGTATTTTTCGTTTTTTTTTTGCATTTTCTGAAAAAAATTTCAATAGTATATTTTTTACACCATCAGAAAATAGAGATTTCAGCGAACAAAAAGCCCACCGAATTTTTTGAAAAATCAGATATTTTGACGTGAGAATTTTCGATTGAAAATTAGGGTGCTTTTTCGATATCGAGTCAAAATAGGGTGAAAAAAATTAATATTTTAAATCTTCAAAAGTCCAGTGTCTTTGGGACATAAAGAGGTAAGTTTTCTCCAAATATCATGAAATTTTTTTTTGTAAAAGATAAAAATCAAAAATAAAAATGTGCTTTTTTGGATTTTTCACATAAATTTTGAGGTTATGGAGAAAAAGTATAGATACAAAAAGTTGTAGATCTTTTTATTAGCTACAACTTTGCCATTTAACTTTTTTCGATAGGACTTGTAGTTTTGCCGGACATCGGGATTTACCGATTTTTACCCTTAAAAACTCACCCCCTACCCTTCCCAATCTCAGATCGCCCGTAATTTATTTTTCCTTTCATTTTAGTGGTATTACCTTCCTTTTCAAATAGGTTTCATCCTACTTTAATTTTTTTTTCGTTTCTAAAATTATCGACCCTGGTCCCTGGCTGGACCTTTTAGTATTTCCTGGAGGGTTTTAAGGCAAGGAAATTGTCCGTCGCGCAGCCCAAATGCGTGTTGGCGAACTTTACATGTCTTTAGAACATTTTTTAATTTCTTAGTCAATCAGTTCTTAAAATACAACTATGTAATCATTTCATTAATGCCGGTGGAGATCGAACCTGGGTTGGTCGCGTACTGTAAAATTTACAGAAAGGTCTTCGCCTTGTAGAAATAATAAGCCTAGATTGTGCGAAAAGACTGGAAGATCTTGATAGTTTGTGACATTGGAATTATATTCAACTTGTCATTAATATGGTGCACACACAGCAGTGGATGAACTTGTGCTTCCCTATTTAGATGGTATAGGATCCACTACGTGGTCATCATCATCATTAAAGCCCTTCACAAGTCCAATGCTGAACATAGGCCTCCCCCAAGTAATGCCACAAAGCACGGTCCTGAGTCACCTGCATCCATCGACTTCATGCATGTTTTATCAGGTCGTCACTCCATCTAGTGGAGGTTCGCCCTACACAACGCCTACCGGTACGAGGCTGCCACTCGAGAATCTTTTTTCCCCTTTTTTCGGTTATCGGTTCTTCGAAGTACATGGCTAGCCCATTCAGCTACTAATCCGTTGGGCTATGTCGGTCACTCTGGTTCTACTGCGGATATCCTCATTTCTGAGTTTATCATGTAGAGAAACCTCGAGCATAGCCCTCACCATAGCTCTCTGAGCAACCTTGAGCGTCCTCATACGGCCGGCAACACGCATTGGTTGTACAATCTAGTTTTCAGAGATTGAGGTATACCTGACGAGAAGATTCCCGAACGCTGCCCAGCCGAGTTGAATCCGTCGATTGACTTCTCGGTCGAAGTTGGACTTACCTAGTCGGACTATTTGTCCCAGGTAAACGTACTCGTAAACAATTTCGAGCATAGTGCTCCCAACAACTACCGGCATAGGTGTGACATGGACATTAAACATGATCTTTGTTTTGTCCATGTTCATCTTAAGACCTATCCGTTAGGAGACACCATTGGTTCCGCTCGATCGCTTCTTCAATACGAGCAGTATTAAAGTTGCGTAAGTCCCGCCGCATGCATTTGGATAAATATCTGTCTGTTCGGTTGCCTGTATATTGTCATATCTGCTGACAATTGCAGCCTCATCTCCCGTCTAACAGCCATGAGATTAAGAGTGTGTCGGAGAGTTTTTGTGTTCTTCTGCGGCGGGTCTTGCAGAACTTCGCTCCGACCGCATGGACAGTTTCCACGAGCTTGTTTGTCATTCATGTCGTCCACTGCATTGCAATCTTCTAGGCACTGAAAGCGGTTTCGTAACTCGAGCTGAAAGGTTTCGGGATTCTGGATTAGAGCACGAGGGGGACGGAGCGTTGACTTCATTAGACGAGACATCTCCAACTTTAACTTCAACGTTTAGGTTCAGTGTGCCTCTAACCATTCGGTGATCGCTGCCAGTTTTCATCCTTGCGATCACTGAGACATCACTGAACAGTTGGCGTCTGGTCGTCATAATGAAGTCAATCTCATTTTTTGTCGAACCATCGAGGCTCGACTGGGTCCACTTTCTGTGGGGCCGCTTCTGGAAAAAAAAGTTCATCATAAAGAGTCCCTCTTTCTCCATGATGTCGGCCAGCTGCTGGCCTCTTGGGTTCCGTTGCCCTATCCCAAATTTCCCCACCTTCAGCTCATCGTTCTTTCTTGTGCCTAGTTTTGCGTTGAAGTCTCCCATAAACACCGTACAGTGAGTTTTGGAGGAATGCATGACTCTAGAAATATCCTCATACATTTCCTCCACCTCCTCATCGGGATGTTCCGACGTTGGTGCGTAAACCTGTATGACCTTCAGCGAATACCGTTTGGTGTTTCAGAGTATAAGGTACGCAACCCTCGTCGACACACTCCCAATCTTTACAATGTTGTTAATGAGAGACTTGTGGACGAAAAATCCAACACCTCCTTGGGACAGATGGTCGCCCTCTCGGTGATAGAAAAGTTGCCGGATTCGGGAATCACCGTGTCTTCTCCCTCTCTTCGGACCTCGGATAATCCTATAATATTCCAGCGCAACTTGTCTATCTTTTCTTCCAGCTCCGGGATCTTCTCGTCAGTCCTCAGAGTGCCATGTCGAGTCGTCGTAGGTGGCAACCGAACCTCCACCGGTGATTCTTAGCACCTCCTGCCCCGCCGTTACCATGGTCGCCGCCGTAGCCAAGAATAGCGGGGCCGCCTGGGACTGGGGGCATTTGTTTCGTAACTATCATGGGGGTATATTGCCATAGTTGCCACGCTTGGCAAGTGGGTTGGCAACCGCAGTTTTTTTGTACAGTTGCTGCTATCAAGAAGATGCTGCTGCCCATCTCCTGCCTGTTTCTCTCTGTCGCCTGTTACGACGTTGTTTCATTATTTTAAAATATTTTAGGAACTTTTAAAATACCTGTATTGTTGATCAAGATGCGCCTTTTCAATTCTTTTATCTTTAGCTCTTCGGTTTTGGAACCAAATTTTCACTTGCGTTTCGCTTAGAGACAGTGCAGATGCCAGCTCACATCTATATAATATTTAAAAAAATACTCATGATTACATATTAAAATCGTACTAATTAGTAAGTGAAGGATTAAGCATAACAAAGACATTAACGTCAGCGATGTTCTTTACTGGCGGCTATTATATATTGAGCTAATGAGCCAACATCTTTGATATAAGAAAAACTTACATCTATGGCTAACATGGTATGGGAGAGATATTTACTTTATAGGTACTTGCGATTGTTGTCTCTGGGTGGAAACTCCAATTATATAATGATTGACACACATATACTGGATTCATTTATAACATATTTACTAGATAACTGACCAGTTTCGCCTTGTGGCATCATCAGGCCATATGGTGTATGATGATGATGCTGATGATGCCGCAAGGTAAAACTGTGTGCTTAAATAAAATTATGTGTGGAACAAGCCCTTATGTTAATGCTATATACCTAGGTAAGTGAGATATATTTATTAGTGTAAAGTAGAACATGATTTTTAGAAGTACCTTGGTAAGCGCGACAAACGAGTTCACGATTCACTTGATGGGAAGTGGTTGTTGTAGCCAAAACACTAGATCTACATCTATCATCGATAAATCAAAATGTTTACTACCCCGGAGAGCTAAGATACAATGCTTTTTCACCAGTAAGAATAGTCTAATAATATTTTTTATTATATTAGATCCGAGCCGTATAGTGGCGGCTATTCGCATCGCATATTAATGTATATAATGTGTATGTAATGCCGATATATCTGTATCGGTATCGGATGCATCCCTAATTATTATATTCATTACAGACCACAAGTCCAGTGCTGAACATAAAAGCATTCTCCATGTAAGAATTGCTAGAATTACGATAATATGTAAGAATTGTTAGATTTCATGGTTTTCTTTAATTGTAAAATACTAGTGTTTATTGGAGAGATTTTATGCCTTTTTTACATAGGATAAGGTGACAAACGAGCACACAGTCCACCTGATGGTAAGTGGTTGCTGCGGCCCATAGACAACTACATCTATCCTCGATTACGAATCAAAAGTAAGTCCATATGATTCCAACCAGGCGAAGCCAGTGCTGGTAGCTAGTTTAATAATATATGCACAATAAGACTCTGTACAAGCAATAATACACATAAAATAAATCTAAAATAAATAACGTAAGTATAATAAGTAAAAAAATAACGTATAAGTAGTAGAGCCACGCTGCAGCTATATTATGGTTGTGGCACGAACGGCTCGACCGGGGAAGAACCACGCTCTCACAGAATACCGGCGTAAAACAGCAGCTTAATGCTGCTGTGTTTCGTGTGGTGAGTGCAGAGATCCGGAGATCCTATTTTACTGGAAACGAGGCATTCTACTCGTATCATAGTTCTCACGGGTGACAACGCATCTGTATTTTGATTCTTAATCTAGGAAAAATGTAGATGTGTATGGGCCACAGCATCCACTTACCATCAGGTGGATCATGTGCTCGTTTATCACCCTTATTCTATAAAAATATACGTGTCTTAAGTACGATGTGATGTTTCTTGCGCATCCACTTGCAGTAGGCCTGTTTTTCACAAGTTGCACTAGCACTTGGGTTACTAGTTAGACTGAAATGAACCATTTACCTTCGCGTCCTCGCTACATATTCGCCTCTCGCATATTCCAATTCAAGACGAAGGGTTTGATGTGCTGAGAAGGTTGTTCTTTGGCGACGTGGTCGACTCTCTTTACGTCTTCTCCGAGCCACTGAAAGGACAAAAGTAAGTATTTATTTGGAGTTCTTTGGACAGGCTTCTCAAACCTTATTCAGGAATTATACGAAACTAATTTGTAATCAACAACGCTGCAGCTATACTATAGTTGTAGTACCAATAGGTCGGATCGATCGGGGCAAGACCATGCTCTCACAAAATACTTGCGTTAAATAGTGGATTAATGCAGCTGGCAGCAGTGTTTAAGTGTAAAGAACTGGAGACCCATACTACTGAAAACGAGGCATCCCATATTAATCCTCAGGGGTGACAACGCATTCTTCATTTTGATTCTGATTCGAGGATATATGTAGATTTTTAAGGGTCACAGCATCCACTTACCATCAGAAGGACTGCGTGCTCGCTTTCTTCCATTATTCTCTCTATAAGTCTATCTGTATTATATCTATCTATCTATGTAACGGAACTTTTTTTGAATGTATGCAATGCGTGTTGTTTAAGTTTTTTTAAACTCTTATAGGTATTATTATGTATAAAGATAGATAATCTATAAAGAGTAATTTGTTATGTATCTACTAGCAGGCCCTCCCGGATTTTCATTAAATAATTATGTAAAAGGGGTTTTGAAACTGTCAAGGGTATAATGACGGTTTTGGTTTTTTTGGGTTGGTGTTTTATTAACCTTACCTACTTCCTACCATCAATCTACGAACATTTTTAATGAAAACAAAGTTGGCCGAAATCACAGCCAATAATTATCGTTTATTGCTCATAAACACATTCAACTAGGTACTCGTAAAGTTATTGTTAATAATCTCAGAAAAATCCAAAAACAAATCAAATGAAATTTGTTTTGTTAAAACCTGTCATACTATAGGTACATACATACAGCATAATGCGTAACAATTTATTACCTTACAAATCATATAATATTGTGGATTTAGGTTTTACATTTTAATCTTGAGCGGACGACGTACTACTACCTATAAGGATTCTTGGCGGTTTTATTAACGTCGTCAAGTGATTGAGGCGTGAGAAAAATGTGCTTGTAAGAGCTCCGATTCCGCACCATATTGCTACGGAAGTGAAACCTTGCGCCGAACGAGGGTGAATCACGATTATTTTAATCTTTCATAACTTCGCAATCCGATACCTGCATATCGGTTGGTCACTATCATACAAATTTTAATACACGCGGCACCATCTGTTACTATTTCGTTGGTACAAGGGAAGCAACTTCCGATTTGTAAAATTGTATGTAACATAGTTCAACGGTTTTTTTTTAAATATCGATCACAATTACATAAACAATAAACAAAGCATGTGTACATACACATGTTTTGTTTATTGTTAAGTTTTAGTTACGTCCAATGATGTTATAATATGACATTAGTTTCACCTGATGTGATTTTCCTTATTTCTAAATGTGGAATGTTTAATCTAGTAGGTAGGTATCTAAACTTAAAATTACATAAATTAAGAGATAATATGGCAATTTCTATTTTATAAATTATATCAATGAAGAGGTAGTCTGCAACACGCATGTCACCTCCATACATAAAGAAATTTATAAGCAGCAAATGGTAAAATTAAAAAAATTGTACAACCTTCTTCTTCTCAGACTTCAATATAAATAAAATGAGAACATCATTCATGTATTCGCAGTCAATTAAATACGCATTATTTAAGGATAACTCAAAAACAACGTGTCATATCTTATCAAATTTATATGAGACCCCGCGAGAAGCACCAGCGTTCAGATAGGAAAAGGAATATCAAAATCGGTTCGCCTAGAAAACTGTTCTGAGGTAGCACACATAAAAAACATACCTACTGTCGAATTGAATACTTCCTTTTCCTTTTTGAAGTCGATAGAAAAAGAAAAACTACAAATATGATTTATTGCGTTATCCTCTTTATAGAACATATCTACAATGGAATCAAGCTATTCTAAGGATATTTCAATACGTTTTTTTATTCTCATCCTTATATACTTGATAGTTAAGGATCTTTTTCAATTTATTGGATAAATTATCGTATGCAATAATTATAATTTATTTTGCTCTAAACTAAGTTTTTGGAATAATATGCATTATCATATTACGTTCATGATCAGATGAAGCACGATATACGAGAATGATGCGATGTCCTGTCAATTTGCAATCTCCATACGGTTCATTGATTATATCGATAAACATAGCTCTTCCGCTGTGTGGGCGAAAGGGACACAAAAACTGCACGAGTTTTATGGTTATATGACTACAACCGAACCCTTATTAATTAATTACGGTTAATATCATCTATTCGTGATTTTGTCTTTTTTATAGAATAAGGGTGACAAACGAGCACAAAGTCCACCTGATGGTAAATGAATGCTGTAGTTCATAGATTCAAGAGGCCCTGTCATCCTTAAGGATTAAGATGGAATGCCTAGTTTCCATTAAAAAGGTTCTCAGTTTATCTACACTGTCTATAAGTACGAAACAGCAGCATTATATAAGCTGCTATTTCACGCTGGTATTCTGTGAGAGCGTGGTCGAGCGGACCCATTCGTTCTACAACCATAATCATAGCTGCAACTTAAAATCTCAAGTCACATGTCTCTTGTTCACGTCTAGAGATTTGTCCGTTAGTGCATAATATGTATTTAATAAATAAACAAAAGGAGATACATAAAATACAACAAGAGAATGTTACTAATACCAATAAATGCTTACTGTTTGGATTGCATATTGGATTACAGAAACAAAAATAGTATTCCCAAAAGATGTCATTGCTTATAAACCTAACTTTTAAATTATTACTTTTTAATAGACTAGGGCCGATTTTTCAATCGTCAGATAAAAGTTACTTATGTAATTAAATATAACATAAGCGATTTAAAAATTACAAAAGCATGAATAAAGTAGTTAAATTGTGTGACTTTTATATTTCGTCAGGTTATAATTTATTACCCATTTTACTGTATTTACTGTATCCGAATAATAAATTATGCTTGCCCAGTCTTTACTGCTCCCCATCTTCGATTATGTTGACATCTAGATATCTAGACATTACCGAAGAGCAACTTAACAAACTTGAGCCACAAAATCTATGTATAAGGTTCAAATTCTTATTTAAATGTTTATGAATTTACTTTTATATTTGTAGATAAAATATTATTTACAGTGCACTCTACTAATTAATTAACTTTTTACTTATTTTTATTTCCTATTTAGGTTGTCTGGAAGAACTTGCTGCATAACAATAAGACCGCCTTTTGTTTTTTCTCTGTTTGTTTCTTGTTATGTTATTTGTTTTCTTAGTGTTCAATAAAGGGTATTGTATTGTATTGTCAACTTATTTTTTTCGCTATCTTTATTTACCGACAGATTATACTTTGACTGTGACACTATTTGAATTTCAAACAGATCAGAGATTTTTTTCATGAAAGAGAATGTGAACAATATTTACATGTACCGTAATTGTTTTATGACTGTGGTGAAACTCGAAAATGTTCAAACTCACATAAGCGAAACTCACTAGAATAGAACTAGTAACTTATTTTTTGCATTAAATCTCACTTTTTCCTTATATCTGTTTAAAAATTCCACTTCTAATAACTTTTCTAAAATGGTAGACATTTTTTTCTGTATATTTGTATATAAAGCCGTGTGCAGATTATCACTACTTTCAGAATATTCAATGCAACAGTTTTCGTTATATTTCAATAGAAAGTATTTAGCAAGAACTAATTTTCGAGTTATTATTGCCATCAATTAAAAGTAAAGACGAGAGCTGACTCTGTTACCCATAATGCTACGGGGCCATGGCGCTCCATGGTCCCGAGCATTTTGCCCCTTGCTACACCACTATGTGGGTGTCGTAAGAGACGACAGGGGAAAAAGCAGGAGGGTGAGCAGCAGCATATTTCTGGTAACTACTCAAAAACTCAAAATAATAAAATAAACTGGGGTTGCTAAATCGCCTGCCAGGCGTGAAAACTAAGACAAACATCCGCTCTATGAGGCAGTCTTTGGAGAAAGCCTATGTTCAAAAGAGGACTTTTAATAGGTTGTAATAAATGATGAATAATGATGATATACAAATGTGGAGGAAATAAAAAAGATATCCGATACAGGTAACATAAGAAAACTTAGTATTGTTTATATTGTTAAAAAGAAAAATGATATGTTATGAATAGTTTGCATGATCCAAATCGTTAGTGTGATGTACGCGTGAGAGATTGCTCTTAATTTATTTGCCTTGAATACTATTTTATTGTATGAGAATAGATGGCCCATTCGTCTAATGATAGCTTCAAATACTTAATTGAAGCGAACAATGGAGACGTTTTATTGTGTGCGTACGCATAGTTCGTTATTAGTTATTACTAAGTTCGATATAATGAAGTAAGAAAATTATTGTTGAGTATACAAAGGGATACTTACGTATGATAATTGAAATTACATTTGAGCGACTTGTTGTGTCCGTCAAAGTTGCTAAATCTTGAGAATAGTGATAGAAGGGTGGCAATTATGGCTGAACCTCTCTACAACTGAAGAGGTTTATGTTTAGGAGTAAACTTTTACAGGTTGATGATGAGAAAAGAATCCAGCGCCCTTTCTTACTTGATAAATTTTACTAACAACAGATCTCGGATGAACAGTGTGCTATTCTTCTTATCTGTTCTGTGTGTTATTCTTCTCGCGACGTAATTATTCACGGAAGGCCAACATTTCTTTACAATCAAGAAATTGTAGAGAAATATTGGGTTTTATACATCTGTTATAAGCGAAATCTTCTTCAAGAATTCATTAAATGATGGTGAAACCGCATTAAATTCCTAAAAATATTCTTCTTTTCATTTAAAAATAAATAAATCTACATAATAGATTTATTAAAGTTTTACCTGAAAACACATAGAAACGGGGAAGAGATTTTTTAATATTATTAAGTGATTATAAAGTTACGCCTATATTCGTCAAGGGAGTAGGTAGGTAGTCTAAGTAGCAGCGAACTATTTGGACCACGTTTAGCCAAGAAATACTTAGGTGGAAAATTTTGAAAGAAGTGACACTCGTCGTCTTTTACGATATGCTAAGCAAGTACGTACATACAGTTGGCATAACATTCATAACATAGGTACAATAAATATGGAACTATAAGTATGTAACTATAAATCCCGTCATGGGACTATGTACTTATTAAGTTCAGTATTGGTCATAGATAATATAATTAAAGGAGAGCCATGTGGGGAATTGAAATTGTGCAACGCCAACGCCTACATGTGTGCGCTTACTTATGTGTGTGTGTTTGATGGGGTGGGGGGGGGGGGAATATGAACTTAGATGGCCAGATTTAGTGAAAGTAATTTTAAGTAGCTTTATTTTTTAGTAGTACCTACCTACAAAGCTATATCATAAGCTATGCGGCAAATGCTCACAGCTTAAAGTTTTTGAAAGTTTGGTGCTTTTTCGCCAATCTTTAAGTGGTAGAGCCGCGCTACAGCTATAATTTGGCTGCGGCACGAATGAGTCCCCTCGACCGGGGTAGGATCACGCTCTTACGGAATACCAGTGTGAAACGGCAGAATATTGCTGTGTTTTGTATGGTGAGTGTAGAGAACCGGAGGCCCTTTTTACTGGTAGAGGTATATCATCCAGTCACAAGTTGACTCCTTAATTGAGGATAGATGTAGATGTATATGGGCCATGTATTCACTTAGAATCAGGTGGACTGTGTGCCCGTTTATCACCCTTATTTATAAAATTAAACTTTCATAGTTCGTAATATTCTAATAGCTCTCATATAGCGTAAATGCAAGGTTAAAATTACGTCAGTCAGCACTATTTTGTAAGATAATCAAAACAACGTTTGACAAAAAATGAAGGTAAATTAATATATTGGCCTATTTAACAAAATCACAAAAAGGGTGGATGCGATGCGATGGGAGACGTCAGCTGTGGACACCCCGCTGCATATGTAATTGCTCCACAATAAGGGTATTATCTGACTGAGCGTTGTCACATTAAATCGTCATCCGCTCGATAGAGTCGAAAGCGAGTGTGATATTAGTAGAGATTTTGTAAGGATTTACCTTCATAATTTATCCTAATTTTGTTTGGTTTATGAAGTATGAATTCATTTAAAGAAAATGTATATGTAGTATGACTTAATTTAAAGAAAGGAAATAATTTGTTTAAAAAGTTAAGGAAAAGCAAAACGGGTTAAGTAACTCTTTGTAAAAAAAAACAAACACCTTAACTGGAATGGAAATTTCAGCAAAGTCTCAAGCGTTAAAAACGATGTTAAAAAAGAGAATATCTAAAGATATTGAATCAAATTATTGTCTTCCTCAAATAAACACAGATATTGTGTGTTTTATCGTGATATCTCTGAAGGTAGGTTTAAATCCAAGTTTAACTAATTATCTACGATTTTTCGATTCTGCCCCTCGTCCGATATCGGTTTTGTTATTTTAGATTAAAAAGCGATTGTGTTTAATCATCAGTTCTAACAATGGCATAATAATACAGAAATGGGGCTCTTCCCCTTAATATTCATTAGCGAAGATCCCCTAATTACAAGTCCAGTGGAGCGTCGGTACAGTCAAAGCCGATGATTAGAGATCTACACCTGACTTGGTTGAATTTGCGTTTTGTTTTCAATACGTAGCTTGCGAACGCAAATTTATATTGTGGAGAACATTTGCTTCGCTGAATTTCTATTGAAACCAATAAATTCACCGATATAAAAACTGGTATTAAATGTTAGCTCTTGAATGAAAACGGAATTAAAACTTGTACAGTTTTCTTCATTTAAAAATATACATATTTACTTTCATTGTGGAATTATTCAGGCGAGGTATGTAAGGTAAGGTAGGAATATAGACATCTTATAGTAAAGTTGGCCTGAGTCGTCTTCGCAAAAAACGCAGTTGTGTATTTTAATGGATATTTGTTGAAAAAAATTATACGTATTAAAGAGCCTTTCCAAGTTTTTGATAAGTGGCTCGATATGTAAGAGTAAAGGTACAAACTTAGTTATCATCGTCAAAATTATCAGTTCTGATATTCTCCTTCCTTATCTTCTTCATCAGCTTAGCCCTCTTCATAGCTCGCTGAGTTTTTTACGATTTTTAAGAGAAAGAGAGAAACTAAAGAAATCCGTTTATTTCGCATTAGTCCAACCTCTGTTACCATATTACGACATTACCTCCTGGGGCAGTGTTGCGTAATCTTAAATGCTTCAATTGGAGAAAACGCAGAGATCCATCTTAAAGGTCTCTTTTTTCACTGCCATATCACTATACTACAGATCTCCTATATAAAGAGTTGAAAATATTAAAGGTGTGGCAACTGTTTATACAAAGAACCTTACTAAAACAACATGATCTATTAAAATACAATCCCTCACCTTCCCGAAGTAAAAGGCGTTTTAACCCCGTGTACCGCTGTCACCTCTATCTCTAACTCTATTCACCAAATTATCTAAACCGTTTCTTTTGTCACCTTGAAAGTTTTCTATACAATAAAGTCAAAAAGACTGTTCCTATATTTAACGTTAATAAGACTATATGCAAAAAGAAATTAGCTATCTGGCTCCAAGAATTAAATTATAATGACACTGAAAAGTTACTTATTAATCCTAACTAATTACTAACCGTATTAAAGTTGAATACTAACCCAATCCTAAAGTTAAGTTACAAACAATACAAAGTAACAAACAAAATCACAAACAAACACACACACACACACGCACACGCTCACGAACACGCACACGCACACGCACACGCACACGCTCACGCACACGCACACGCACACGCAGTCGAACACGCACACGCGTTTTAGAGTGGCAGCCTCGTAGCGGTAATCGGTGTAAGCGAATTGTATAGCGGCGTCCCACTAGATGAGGTAACGACCTGGTAAGACATGCAGGAAGTCAATGGATGCAGGTGGCTCGTGCCGTACCGTGCTTTGTGGCATTTCTATAGGCCTATGTTCGACAGTGGACTTGTGAAGAGCTGTAATGATGATGCTGATGATGATGATGGAGTGAGTTCACGGTTTGACTGCTATAACGACTAAAATTAGGAAAATGGTAACCGAAGGACTTATTTTTAAAGCAGTCTTATAGGGATTAGTATTCAAAAAAGATTAAAGAAGCTTTTCCATTTTGAAAATAACATAATCTATTTACAGCAAATCGTCATAGTTCACTATCCATCAATTAGTTACCTGCAGTGGAACCCTAAAATAAACATGACCGTAACGAACCTATGGTAAACCATCCTGAGGATCGCCCATGTAAACTAAGAGTACCGAATAAAATTGTATGAAGTTGTATGAATTTATGAATAGTGTAAATGAGGCCTACAATAACTACAACAATAACAAACAATTAAAAACCAAGTGGAAGTGGTTTTTATGTCAAAATCGGTTTCTTGGCGATTGATCCTCTCTGCCAACTCCACAAAGAAAAAAGTAAAGATAGTAGTAATGCATAAGTCGCTTTTATCAAAAAATATTTATTTCTTATAGTTTACAATAACATTACAAAGTTATAATGCAGCTAGTTTTAGGTCATTTTATATGGAATTGTAACGAAATTTTTATTAATCCTAGTGCTTTTTATAAGTTGGTCAGTTACTCGTAACTCGTTAACTTGTTAAACCTATTTAGGTGTGATAGTTTTTTTAACTTAATTATATATATTAATATCGTGCATACTTTTCATATTTACAAAAAAAGGAGTTCCGTTGGTAAAGGGCACATAACTCTAATATAAATATCATTTTAAAGCTAAATATTTCGCAAACGAACCACTGAATCAAAATTTTTTTCCATACCCATAATATTTTTGAAAGACCTATCTAACGACACCCCACACGATGGTATAGACGAGTAAAAAACAATCTCCCTTTAGGAGGAGGAGGATAGGAGGTACCGAAAACAAAAATGTCTTTTAAGACTTTATTTCACAGTTTTGTAGGCGTGATTAATATCTAACTACGTCAAATTACCGATTGGTAGCACCTAAGGTCTCTGAGTAAAACTGCGGACAGACGGACGTACAGTCACGGCAAAACTATAAGAGTTCCTTGTTGTTTAACTACGGAATTCTAAAAACATAGAATTCTACGTAGCGGTGCCGATCTGTCGAAACCATGTTCAACTCCTTGATACACTCACGCCCAAATCTTTCTTCTTTCTTTATCAGCCTATAAATGTTCTCTACTCGACGTACATAAATGTACCTAAAACTACGATGGTGACTATAAATGATAAGGTATAAATGGATGTTCTTACAATATGTTATATATAGTTTCTCAGTTAATTCATACGTAAACAATCCTTCATATTATTTTCCATCTACATTATTTCCTCCTGTGACAGCACTTACTTGTGTTGTACTTATTTTATGACTAAGATACAACTCATTTCTAACGTTTTAACTCGATAAGGTGAAAATAGATAGGGTTAGAACATATATAAAAATTATATTAAAAGATTATTTGACTATGTTAATAAACTAAACATGTTATTTTTTAATGAACAGGACGCCGTCTGTTGCGCTCTCTGTCGCACTTTACGGCAGGCACAGTGACGCACCATTATTGTGTCGATGTGTATATTATGAAAAAGTAAAGACTGCAAAATGAAAAGAAAACTATTCAATAATTATATTTATTATTGGTCAAAAATACATACTTAAACTAAATAAAATGAATAAAAATTTAAATTAAGTATGCAATAATTAATCTTCGTCTGAGTCAGAGTCACTGTAGCTATCGTCACCTACACGAATGAAAAGGTGCTCACATGAATGTGCTTTCTGTAAATGTTCTTCTTGGAGTGCTTCGGCGTGTAGAACACATATACGCCAATTTTCCACAGTTATAATTGCAATGGTTGTGTGAATTAAATGCTCCACTTCAGAAATTTTGAACGTGGCCTTTTCACTTCTCTCTTTACTTGCGCCCATATAAGTTGGCAGGTGGTTAATTTCGTGGCCCCATATATCTGCCAATTGATCCAAATTGTATACTTAATACGGGCGATGTTTTTTTTTTCATTTTCTGTAAATGTTCGAGTTTAACATTAGTATAAGTTAAACTGGAAATGGAACTTTGAGTATTTAACATTAGTATTAGTGAAAATATTGCTAAAATCATTGCAAGTACCTGGATGACCGTTTCATCAGTATATAAATACAAATTATATACTGATGAAACATGAATAATGTTTTTTACTTAACTGACATAATAGAAAAAACTGAACTGGTTATTTGAATAAAAAATCATTAGTACAATTAGTTTAATTAAAATTTTCGTATTTTTAAAAAAATACTAAAAAAAGGGCTCGAAATAACAGATTTTCTCACAAAAGAAGGGAACTTGAAAAAAAAACGAAAAAAAGTCGGACCGAAGACAGGACGTAAACCATGGCATCACGATTTCGCGACCGCTCGATATCCACTTGAGCTATTACGATCATTAACACAGTGTCAGAATTTACCTTCGTATATTGTAGCAGTTTTTCATTGCCTGAAAACACGGACAAAAAGACATTTCCTAAAAATAAATCCTATCTAGATCGATTTATTCCCCCCGAAAGTCCAAAATTTTATGAAAATCGTTGGAGCCATTTCCGAGATTCCGGGTTTATATATATATATATATATATATATATATATATATATATATATATATAGGTTTATTTTTAGAAAATGTCTTTTTGTCCATATATATATTCAAGAATTGCTCGTTGAAAGGTATAGATTAAAAAGATAGATTAAATTATATTTCATGTAATTATGTCGCTAAAATTAAATTATTACAACTTAATTGTGGGTGAACAAGTTCTCTTACTGTGATCTTTCGAGATGCTCTGAAAGTATAACAATAAACATAATATTTCATCCTGTATGGAATAATACGAATAATAATGAGGCGAAACTGTTATATTTTCTTAATTCGTTAAGATGATGTAATATATTTTTCTAACTGTTATTTTAAATTGTTGTAATATATTATAACAGTTTAAAATATTACATTGTACACGTGGTTAGTTCAGTTCAGTTGTCGGCTGTGTTAGCGTTTTGTTGTATATTGTTACAACGATTATAAATATGATTATGATGGATGTGATAATATCAAACAGACCATTGCTAAAAAATATTTTGAAGTTGTATTAGCATCCTTTGAGTGTTCCATGTTTTAAAAGAGAATCATTTCAAACATGTAGGTATGTTAAATTCAATGAACTTCCCTTCCAACTTTTTATAGGCATAGGACTGTCTGAATGTATGTTAAGCTGTATAATTATATACTCATATTTTCAAACATTTTAAGTACAAAATAACTCATTCAGGCGTAGTTAGAAGTTCATTGATGTTATGAACCTACATTTTGTTTGAGATTTTAACTGGCGTGACATTATTATGCACTTTTATATACAACATGCAAAATCCTATCTATATTACACTAAATATTTACAATTACTTTAGGTATAAAACTTTTTACTATAACGTCACGTAATAAGGAGCACCTGCTACCAAAACATTACGTATATAACAGATAACAGTGTCATTGTCATCTCGGCTAGACAGCTAACTGAACTAAAACTGAACCAAACTGAACACTAATATATTACAGCGTCAGCGTTGTTCCTGACAAATTTAGAGTTGCCGTATTCTAACTCTAAAATTGCCGGATTTTTAGGGAAAATTAAGAAAAATGCCGTATTGTACTAAATATTTGTTTAGAAGGTTATCAAATAAGGTAATCAAATAGCTGCCGTATACCGTATTTTTGTTGCCTAAGATGCCTGAATGCCGTATATTACGGCAATTGCCGTATCAAGAAACACGCTGATATATTATAACAGCCAAAAAATTAAACAACAGGCAAAACAAAAGCTAGCAATAAACGAAATACAAGAAAATAGATTTATCTTTATACTTCATACATAACATACATAAACACTCACGCCTGTCACCCAGAGGGGTAGGCAGAGACCACAGGCTTCCATTTGGCACGATCCTGACACACCTCTCTCGCCTCCTTCACATCCATACACCTACGCATACATGCTCGTCGGTTAAGGGTACTCCTAATTTGGCCCGTTTTCAATAAATCGCCAATTTGGTCGATAAATTTTCGCCTAGGACGTCCCTTTCCGACTCTGCCATTCACTTCTGCAACATAAATTTTCTTTGTCACTCTTTCCTCATTCATTCTTTCCACATGACCAAACCACCGAAGCATTCCTTTCTTAATCCTGGTCACAACATCATCTTGCAAACCACACTCTTCTCTTATTACACAATATCTTACCCTGTCGTTCAGATTCAGCCCTAACATACTCCTTAAGGACCGGAAGGATTTCTACTGCGTTGATTCTACTCTCGTGCTTCTTCTGCCACACCCAACTTTCACTACCACACGTTAAAGTAGGGACCAACACAGCATTGTGAATTGCAATATGTGCCTTTTTTTGACACATTTTGACTCTTCACAACAGAGTGCAGGGCCCCATTTACTCTATTTCCCGCATTCACTCGTCGTTCTATATCCTTATCATATTTCCCATCCCTGCTAAATACGCAGCCCAAATATACAAACTCATCTACTTGCTCGATCAATTCCCCTTCTATTCTTATTTCACATATCGTTTTACTTTCTTCTCTTTCAAAAACCATAACCTTCATCTTACTTGCATTCACTTTCATACCCCTTTCTTTTAATGATCTGTTCATTAATGTAACCATCATTTGCAACTCGGCCGCCGACGACGCAAGAATAACTTGATCATCGGCGTACAAAAGGAATTTGACGGTTAACTCACCCATTCTTAATCCGCATTCTTCAACTTTCAAATTTTGCAAACAACTGTCCATAAATAGGTTGAACAGCCACGGGGAAGCCACACAGCCCGGTCTGACACCTTTATGGATGTCAAACCAGTCCGAGTAGACCCCGTTGATCCTAACACAAGCACTAGAGTCCCTATAAAGAGACTCCAATGCCTGTATCAAGCCAGCGCTCAAACCAAATGAGTTCAGTGTTTGCCATAGCACATCCCTATCCACTCTGTCGTAGGCCTTTTCCAAGTCCATGAACGCACAAAAAACCTTTTGGTTTTTGGTCAAAAACTTCTCCGTGATCATGCGCATGGAAAAGACTTGATCTGTACATCCCATTTCCTTTCTAAATCCCGCTTGCACATCTCAAATTTTCCATCAGTTTCTTTCATGACCCTTTCAATCAGTACCTTAGCATACAGTTTTCCCACAATGCTAAGAAGGCTGATGCCACGGTAGTTTTTACAGTACTGCTGCGACCCTTTTCCTTTATATACTGGGACTATCACGGCTTTGCGCCAGTCTACCGGTACCCGCTTCAGTTCCCAGCATAAATTAAACAAGGTGTGCAGCAGGCCTGCCACAACTTCCTCTCCAGCCCTTAGCATTTCGAGTGAAACTCTATCATATCCGGCAGCCTTACTTGCTTTCATGCTTTTCATTGCTTTCATTATTTCATCTATACTTATCTCGCTACCTCTTTCGTCTTCTTTCGGAGTTTCTACTTCACTTAGTACACACGTTGTCACCTCACTCATAAACACGCTTTCAAAATATTCCTTCCATCTCTTTAAACTCAAAACTTCATCATTCAGAATATGGCCATTCTCGTCTCTTATAGCATTCATCATAGGCTGTTTTGAATGTCCCCTGGCAGTTCTTACAAGTTTCCAGAACATTTTAATATTTGACTGGAAGTTATCCGATATTCTTCTATCATTCTTATCCGTTCTTTCTTGCTTTTTTCTTTCAACTACTTCTTTTACTCTCTTATTAAGATGTCTAAAGACTGCCTTTTTTCTTTCAATATCATCATTCGTACCGCTAGAATTACCAGCCTTTGTTGGTAGTAAATCTAGCCATGCTCTCTTCTTTGCTTCAACTTCCATACGTATCTCATCATTCCACCATAACGTATTATTTTTCCTTTCATTCTTTCTCTTACTAACACCACATACTTCGGTAGCTGTAACCACTAAACATTTCCTTACCTTTTGCCATACATTCTCCAAGTCTAACTCCTTCATACATAATTCATCCAAACCACTTATATTTTCTTTCAGTCTACATTTGAACTTGTTTTTCTCACCTTCATCTTGTAACCTTTCTGTTCTAATACGCTGTAACGCAGTAGTAGACACAGATGATCGATGGCGCCAGCGCCTGAATAGACCATTAATTCGGCATAAAACCAAATAATGATCCGTTCCTACGTTAGAACCCCGGTAAACCCTTGTATCTACCACTGCGCCCCTCAATTTTTCATCCACAATTATAAAATCTATCATGCTTCTATCGTCACCTCTTTCCCAAGTATACATGTGAATCCTCTTGTGGCGAAAGCAAGTGTTCGTCACAAAAAGATTCTTTTCCATACATACGGTGAGGAGACTTTCACCATTCTCATTTATACTTTCATCACCAAACGTTCCCAATATACTTTCATAACCAAGCCTCCTCACCCCAACCCTTCCATTAAAATCTCCTAGCATAATAATATTTTCATTTCCCTTACACTCCATTAACACCATCCTTACCATTTCCCAAAACTGCTCTCGGATATAAGTGGGCTTAGACATGTCTGGGGCGTAGACCCCTAACACAAACAACTTCTTTAAGCCCACTTTCATTAGTATCCATAGCAGTCTTGGGCTTACACATTCATACTCTTTCATACATTGGCCCATTCTTTCTGAAAGGATGATACCTACTCCCTGGCATGCCCGCTCGATCTCGTCTACACCAGACCAGTATGCGGTATACATGCCATGTGTAGTGACATCCTTCCCCCTTCCTTTTCGTCTCATTTACACATAACACATCTATTCCTCTATCATACATCATATCGCATACTTCATCCATTTTATCATTCATTGCCCCACATATATTCAACGTAGCCAGACGGGCCTCTGCAATCCACTTTTCGTCTCTCCGGAAGACAGAACGTGACGGGTGGCGAACCTCGTCGCCGGTTTTCCTCCCGGAGATTCTTCGCACCCCTGCCCCATTAAAGGGGGCGCCGGAAACTCGGGGCCATTTCTTTTATATGGTTCCTCATGGTGCGAAATATGGGGTAGTATATTTTACGCCGCTACCACGGCGTGGAGCCGAGTCTGTGGTTTCGGCTTGTCGCTCATTTAGCACCACCCGGGGGACACGTGTAGGGTGGGCCTAGGAATAGGTGGTCAAAGCCTACGGACGCGAGCGACTTATCTTTATACTTCAGTGTTTGTAAAATAAGCTCTAAGAGTATATCCATAGAGTTTAAATTAATTTGAACCATTGCACGGTCCTTGTGCTGCTTCTCGGCCGACGACGGTTAGACCGTAAACTAAACAGAAATGATAGTTGTTACTGTTACTTTTGTAGATGGGGCTTTCCAACGATAATGAATATATTATAACAGTCAATGGTTGATTATTCTAATATGTTGTAAGGTTATAAATATATAAAGAAATATATTATCTGTCGTATGTTATAACCCCCAAATTTATAAATAAGACATAATATACGTAAAGGAGCCCCGAGACGGTCCAACGGTTTGATTCAAACTTCACATGTTTGACAAAATCGTTTGAAGTCGCGCGCAGTGTGGCTTCAAAGTTCAAACAAAAAAGTCCTATTTTGATTTCAAAAAATTCCGTCTAGTATGGATATATTCTCGCGTTTATTGTATTAACGTCATGCTTAGATAATAAGAAAAAAAAAAAGAATTTGGTGCAAAGATTGGTACAAATTAACATATGACGCTTCAATCAAAACCCGTCAAACGAACTTCAAACACGTAACGTTTGATCAAACCTGTCATACCATCGGCGTAAACGATCAAATTGGTTTGACTCAAACATCGATCACTAGTTTTTTATTAGTGATCTATGGACTCAAACCAAAATTTACGTATTTGAATCAATAATACAATACAATATTTATTTTAATTTTGACATTGTAATTATAATGATGTGTAATACATTCATAACAGTAATAAGATTAAATCGGTTCGATCTCGGCTCAAATACGTTGTAAAACGAGAACGATACAATTTGTGGCTAATGTAGATCGAAATGTTATGTTTCCAGAAGAGCGCGCGCGGATCGGCCGCTGGCGCACGTGTCCGCTCCCACAGATGTAATCCGCTCTCGAATTTATTATTTTCAATACAATTAACCATGTTCGAAAAGTACTCTCGCAGTTTACACTTGCGTGTGTGACTAGAGTAATAGCGTTCTGTGTGTGTGTGTTTGTGTGTGTCACATAAAGTGCCATAACAAAAATTATAATATATATATGTGAGACATTTTTTAAGTTGTTTTTATTTTTTGAGTTAATCGAGCGAAACTTCTCTTTTCAGTCAAGCTTAATTTCACGGATTCGAATACCGCTGAGAACAAACATTTGTGGTTAATAAAGATAATAGCTAAATTATCTTCATAATCAGCTCGTTAAAGTACACTGCTAGGCCTATCCCGTTTTAAGCAGGATTTGCCATAATCGCCACACTTCACAGGCGAATATGCGGTCGGATTACCAATTAAACATCTCGTAACATCACTCGCTACATGTTTTACGTCCATCCACCGTAAGAAACTAAGAAACCTTTCTAGAATTTTTCATAATCGCTTCCTCCTATAACCCATTGGATGAAATAGGGTAATGGATCTATTATTTCACTACCACACGGCACGTCATAATTACGACTGCATTTATCTATGTATTATACCTATACACAAGGCTTGGGCTCAGGGACTAAGCGCTCGCTATAAACACAGTACGCGAGCAACCCGGGTTCGTTCCCTGCCGGCACAAAGGAAATTGTTAATTGCAATTTTAAGTACTGATTTACCACGTGCTCGGCGGTGAAGAAAACATCGCGAATAAAACCTGCACGTCTAAGAAATAAGAAAAAATATTTCTAAGACATGCGAAGTTCGGCAACACGCATTGGGGCAGCGCGGCGGACCTTTCCTTGCCCTAAAACCTTCTCAGAAATGAAAGGCGACCTGTGTACAGCAATTGAACGTATATATGTAGGTTGTAACTTAACTTTTATTTATCTATGTAGATTTTAGTATTATAGATTTATTAGTCAATCAAACACAGATTTTATAAATTTATATTATCTGTATTTGATTGACTAGTAGAGATGGACCTTAAGAAGACATTAGATCAATCTTTGCGATTTTTTTTAATCAGTCCACAAATGTTCACTACTGGACACGGTCATATATTTTTTATTTATTTTTAAAGGGCTAAGCTAGCTCAGCGGTTTAGCTCTTTCCATAAGTTACACAGAATGCGAGCTCCGGTTCGATTCCCGCCGGCTCCAATGAAATTTCAACGCAATTTTAGATGTTGATTTACCACGTCCTTAGTGGTCAAAGAAGACATCGTAAGGAAATCTGCTTATCTAAGGAATAAATATGTCGAGAATATCTGCAATGCTTCACACCACTCTTAGAAATGTCAGGAAGCATGATGTGCCGTAGTGGGACGTAAAAATGTATTTATATGTAAACCGCAATTATACTTTTCACTTCTAAATAGAATTAAAGAAACGTAGTAACTTTTTTTATAGAATAAGGGTGATAAACGAGCCAACAGTCCAACTTATGGTAAGTGGATTCTGCAGCCCATAGATATCTACATTTATCCTCGATTAAGATCAAAATGCAGATGTGTTGTCACCCCTGAGGACTGAGATGGAATGCCATGTTTTCAGTAAAAAGGGTCTCCGGTTACCTACACTCAACATACTAAATGCAGCAGCATTAAGCTGCTATTTGACGCTGATATTCTGCGAGAGCGTGGTCCTACCCGGGTCAAGCCGACCCATTCGTACGACAACCGTAATATAGCTGCAGCGTTTTACTCTAATTTATGACAGGGTTTTGGACCACTTTAGGAACTACCACTAATTTGTGTTGGCGTATTAATTACTTATTTATATTAGTGGTAGCCTAGTGGTAAAAAATCGGCCGATGAATAATCATTAAATTTTTTATTTTGTATACTAAGCAAGCCGTATTTCACTTTCAACTGCACATTTAAAAACAAATATCTCATATACATAATATAAGTTAAACGCTTTTTTGCTTTGTCATACTTACGTAAACTACACAATTTATTGAAAAAGGAATAATTGAAATCACACAAGATTGAGTAGTAAGTAATTATTTTTTGGCAACCCTTAAAAACTCAAAATTTCTACTCGGTGCGACTGTTTGACCACAGACTACTATGTTGACATTGGCGGTATGAATGTTTTATTTAATTCAATGTATTTGACACCCATATTATATATAAGTTTTAGCTTTGTGCACTCCTTCTATATATAAACCATAACTGCAAAATCTAACGTGGACGCAATATTCTTTAATTAGTACCTACAAAGGTTTCCGTTCACTGAGAATTTCAATTTATGTCGCTGATAATTTCCGTAGTTTTCTATCGCTCGTGCTTAATTTTTGTTATTCAGTTTCACGGGCTGTTGTTCTGTAATAGTTATACGAGTTGAACAATGGAAAGATTTTATTGTGGAGTTGGAGAACACTGCGAGCAATTTTCGCGAATGAGCGGCATTGAATGGACCGCCGCCCCCCGCCATAGCTGGGCATCGAGTCGCGGTGTCTTAATCGCATCATCGCAGCTTCTCCACCTCTCCCGGCATCGCATTAAACTTCCGCGTATTGAAACCCGAAACATTTTAACGACGCGACAAACCATTATGATTCAATTTTGTGACGGTGAACTATTGACGGGAAAACGATTTCCTCGTTAATCATCTTAAATTAAATTTGTACTCGTATATAACCGTACCATTATTCGTAAACAATAACAAAAAATGGGCGTTTTTTAAGGATAAGATAATGTCATTTATGACATTATTCGATTTTTGCGAGATATTCATCATCGACTATTTTGATTTTCAATACTTCGATTTCACATATTAAATTTTCCAAGCTTTTCGGAAAATTTTAACCTTTATCACTGCTGGTATTTCTCTCTATCTGTTATTGAAGTAACCGGACAGACATATAATCAGACAGACAATTAAAAAAAAAAACAAAGATCATGATCACCAAATATCATATTGCAGTCATCACAAATCTGTACTTTTTAGATTTTTGACGTCGCTAAAAATCGCAAATAAAAGTGATGGGGAAAGACCGGACGGACGAAAAAAATACAAAAATTACCTTGTTTTATAAAATACTGCGCAGCACACGCCCTACTTCTCGGAGCGACTGGCTGAAACTTGGGGTCGGGGCAGAATAAAAAGGGCGTCTTGTACTATATTGTTAGCTTTCAAAAATATGGCATAATTCTCCGTAAATTTTAATTTTACGGTCTTACCCTATCACCGATCTTACCCCAATGCACTATATATTATATCATTATAACTATAGAAACAAAATGTTTGAAAACAATTTTGTAGAAATATTGTCATGTTGAAAGATAAGTTTGAAAATCTGTTGAAAATTTTACACAGTTTTTGTGAGTACGAAAGCCACCATCAACAAAACATGTTGTGTGATTTATTTTACGCGATTTGTTTCAAAACATTACTTGTCGCACAGCTCATTTTCTAGTCACGTATTTTTAAAAACCTTAAAAAAGCTTAACGGATTAGTAGACTTAAGTGACGATGGAACGGCTACAATGCTTTAAGAACTGAAAGCCGCTAGGAAGGAAAGGTTTTTCAATGTGGTGCTATCATGAAGGCCTAGCCCAGTGTTGGGCGACCCATAACTAGATGAAGGGATTATTGAAACTTTACAGTAAGATGATGAATGTAAGTCGATCAAGAACGTGGTTAGTAGTCCTTGGCCGCCTTACAAATCCACTGCTGAACATAAGTTCCGCATTGGATTTGTGATGACTGCAATATGATATTTGGTGATCATGATCTTTGTTTTTTTTTTAATTGTCTGTCTGATTATATGTCTGTCCGGTTACTTCAATAACAGATAGAGAGAAATACCAGCAGTGATAAAGGTTAAAATTTTCCGAAAAGCTTGGAAAATTTAATATGTGAAATCGAAGTATTGAAAATCAAAATAGTCGATGATGAATATCTCGCAAAAATCAAAAGGTAATTTTTGTACTTTTTTCGTCCGTCCGGTCTTTCCCCATCACTTTTATTTGCGATTTTTAGCGACGTCCGGTCTTACCTCTTGATGGCCAATTCTTCATCATGCATATAAAAAATTATGCCTTGTCTTCGCACACGTTTTAAGCAGAAACTGTTGAGTTTTGAAAAGTAAAAGCTTGTTATAGCTAAATAGGTTTAACCATTAACGATTTGCGCCATGTTTCAGAAATCTGACGTATATGGATGTCGAGAAAATAAAGTTTTTGCCTGACATATATATATATATATATATATATATATATATATATATATATATATATATATATATATTTTAAAATATGTAATGTACAATAAACTGTTAAACATATTTCACTACAACATGTTCTTTGGCTATGCAAACGCTTTTCGATACATTGTCAGAAAACAGTGTTTATAGAACATGTTTTTTTGTGAAAATCGCGTCAGTGCAAACTCACGGTTAGAGCATAGCGCTTCCAACAACCGGCATAGGTGTGACACGGACGTTACACGTCGTGACTTTGTCTAGTCCATTTTACCTTGAGCTAGACTTATGCTCAGCAGTTAACTTTTTAGTTGATAACGAAAAGCAAAATAAACTAAGTCTGGACACAGGCCTTCTCTTATTATTCAGAAGAAAACTTGTGTAATATTTGAATGAAGTAAAATCTTTGAAACTTAGTTAATTGAAATAAACATTTTAGAGTAAATAATATGAAATGTTTGAAAAGGTTCTTTAGTCTCAATCCGTACAAAGTAAAAGACGGATTTCTTATAAAAATACAGATAAGAGTAAAATTTTACCCTGCTTTCCATTCAATTTTCATAAAGGAACGTCCGGCAAAGAGTTGAGGGGGATTAGATAACTGTTCCTATTCCGTAGCGGGGCTTATCGAGACCATCGGTCTATTCAAATATTTTTCTAGTGATATTTTATTTTTATAAATAAGAAACCCAACAATATATTCTGTGGTGTGTGTAACAACAGTACTAAATATTTATACATATTATGTAATAAAACTGATAAAACGGTTTTCAATATTATCACATAAACTATAGGAGAATTAAAAAACTTTCCAACAAAACCGTCAACTGAGTGCGCCGTTCTCACTCTCAAGCATACTGTCAGGTATTAGATGAATAGGAAGACACCAGTTTATGGAACTTTTCTTGACATATCCAGGGCGTTTGACTTGGTTAGGTAGAACATCCTGTGGAAAAAACTACAAAATTCGGGTGTGCCTGGTGAGATATATAATATTCTCAAATATTGGTATGGCCACCAGACTAATCAAGTCGAATGGTTTTCAGCTTTCTGATGCGTACGGGTTGGAATGTGGGGTGAGGCAGGGTGACTTGACCTCCCCGACACTTTTTAACTTGTATGTAGACGAGATGATTGTTGAGCTTAGCAACGCCAGTGTCGGCGGTTTCATTGATGGTCACTGTGTAAACAGCATCAGTTACGCGGACGACATGGTGTTACTGAGTCCGTCAGTTGATGCTCTAAGAAGGCTCATCTCGATATGCGAGGAGTATGCGAATTCCCATGGCCTCTTGTATAAAGTTAGGAAAAGCGAGTTAATGGTTTTTAAAGCTAAGACCCGTAAGGTGATGTATGTACCGCCTGTCAAACTTAACGGTACGGTAGCGAACTTGTAAGAGTGCCATCCTTCAAGTATCTCGATCACATGGTTACCGAGAATGGCAGTCCGCTGTAACATGTGACATATGTTGAACTAACATTACTAACTGAAAATTTTAAAAAGGTAGATAAGTTATTATACTCGGCACTCAGAACTGATAATCTAAAACTGCAATAACCTAGATATAATAACTTATACGGAAAAAGAACTTTAAACTATGTTATACCTAATCTAATCAATCAGTTACCTAAATCTTTGAAAGACGTCATTACACGTAAAAACATAAAATATAAATTAATTTTTTTATATACAATTAACTCTTACTAAATACTCATAACACTTTAAACAAATTCTCGTTCTATATTATTGGTTTACTTTACCAACATGTTATCTTATTATAAATTTATGAAAATATATGTTATAATCAGCCTGTATCATGATTATTCACAGAATGTAATAAGTTCACGGTGTGATTTTACGCTCATCGCCTAAAACTATTTTATATTTTTGTACCCACAAATAGTTTGTCAATTAGAAACATAACATTTAATGCACCTAATTTAAGTTGATAATAATATTAATGTAACTTTGGTAATGTAATGTATTATAAAGTGTTAATTAGAATAATGTGTCGACAGCAATGGTGTACGGAAAAACTCTAATGAGTTTATGTTTACACTAAAACTATTCATCTTTGTAGTCATAAATTTCTTAAATTAATAAATAAAAAATAAAATGTTGGCTCACAGGTTTGCACGTAGCAGTCCAGATGTTAAAATAACACTGTTTAAGGTGTACTGCCAAACACTTTATACGTGCAATCTATGGGTCAACTACACGCGAGGGGCTGTCAACGGGCTATCAACGGTCTCCGAGTACAATATATTAATGGTCTGAGGATGTTGTTGGGGCTTCCAGGTTACTGCAGTGCATCAGGGATGTTTGCGCTGGCGCACACTGATGGGTTTCACACCGTAGTGCGCAAGCGAATCACATCCCTCCTGCGCACAGTGCAGAGAAGCGCCAACACTATTCTCAGCCCGTATCAGTGAAAAGACTGATTGACCGATACTGCGGCATTAGGTGTACATGTAGGCAGATATTTAAGCTAGAATAAATCTGTTCCAAGAAATGTTACATATTTTGTAAGATCTCTTTTTTAAACAATATGGACAAACGTCTGAAATAAATCATTTTTTATTTATATATCTTATTTTAAAACTTTTTTGTTTGCAAAAAGTATATTTTCGCACTTTGATTTTTTTTTACTTCAACGTCATTTATAAAAAATATAGAGATAAGAAATTTCACTGACGACACTGGCTGAATTCTGTCAAGAGAAGCCATAATTTAAAAGAAGAAGACAAGAAATTTCGGACATTAGCTTTAATTTAATGGTATTACTAAATCATTAGTTGATGAAAATTACCCCAACAAAAACATTATAGATCTGCAGGTTTTTTTTGTTGTTAAAGTTGTTGCTGACAATGTGCTGGGCTAACTATGACATCGGGACGTCAATCACCAGAGCCAATCATCAATATAAAACATTCCATGAAAGTTTAATAATGTGACTGCCTCGTTGGTCTAGTGGTTGTAGTAGTGCGACTGCTGATTATGGGGTCCCAGGTTCGAATCCCGGGTCGAGCCAATAAAATTCAGTTCATTGAGTTTTTCGTCAAGAAATTCTCAGTGTTTACCCGGAGTCTGGAAGTTGGCGGTGTCTCACTCCCGTGCCTCGGAAAACACGTAGGGGCGTTGGTCCTGCGCCTGATTTCTCTCCGGTCGTGTCGGTTAACCGTCTCATCAAACTATAAGAATGACTTAGGCCATCGCATGAAAACACGATGTATCTCACAAGTAATACATACGAGTATTATATTAAATTAGATTGTTTAGTGCGATTGCCAAGTCAATCTATTTATTAAAACAAAAGATTTTTAATATTGATATGGTCACTATAAGATGTTGTTAGGTTAGCTAATTACGTAATAACTTAAAACAGAAGAAACCTTAAGTTGGGACTGAATAAATTGACCGACTTGGTATTGATCGACATGGATCTTCCAACTTTTAACGGTAGAAAAACTGAGTTGCGAGATTTGTTTTTTTTTACAAGTTATGTTTTTGATGGCATCTCATTTCTTTTTGTAGATAGTCCTAATTTTTACCTTACCGGGACCTTCAATTTTTTTTTATAGAATAAGGGTGACAAACGAGCACACAGTTCACCTGATGGTAAGTGGATGCTGTGGCCCATAAACACATACATTTATCCTCAATTAAGAATCAAAACGCAGGTGCGTTGTCACCCCAGAGGACTAAGATGGAATGCCTCGTAATCAGTAAAAAAGGGTCTCCGGATCTCTACGCTCACCATACGAAACACAGCAGTATTAAGCTGCTATTTTACGCTGGTACGCCGATGATCAAGTCATACTTGCGTCGTCGGCGGCCGAGTTGCAAATGATGGTTACATTAATGAACAGGTCATTAAAAGAAAGGGGAATGAAAGTGAACGCAAGTAAGACGAAAGTGGTGGTTTTTGAAAGAGAAGAAAGCAAAACGGTATGTGAAATAAGAATAGAAGGAGAGTTAATTGAGCAAGTGGATGAGTTCGTATATTTGGGATGTGTATTCAGCAGGGATGGGAGATATGATAAGGACATTGAACGACGAGTGAATGCAGGAAATAAAGTAAATGGGGCTCTACACTCTATTGTGAAAAGTCAGAATGTGTCAAAAAAGGCACGTATGGCAATTCACAATGCTGTATTAGTCCCTACTTTAACGTATGGTAGTGAAAGTTGGGTGTGGCAGAAGAAGCACGAGAGTAGAATAAATGCAGTAGAAATGCGGGCGCTAAGGAGTATGTTAGGGCTGAATCTGAGTGACAGGGTGAGAAACTGTGTGATAAAAGAAGAGTGTGGTTTGCAAGATGATGCGGTGACCAGGATTAAGAAAGGAATGCTTCGGTGGTTTGGTCATGTAGAAAGAATGAATGCGGAAAGACTGACAAGGCAAACATATGTTGCAGAAGTGAATGGAAGAGTCGGAAAGGGACGTCCTAGGCGGAAGTTTGTCGACCAAATTGGCGATATACTAAAAATGGGCCAAATTAAGTGTACCCTTAACCGACGAGCATGTATGCGTAGGTATATGGAGGTGGAAGAGGCGAGAAAGGTATGTCAGGATCGTGCTAAATGGAAGACTGTAGTCTCTGCCTAACCCTCTGGGTGACAGGCGTGAGTGTTTATGTTTACGCTGATATTCTGTGAGAGCGTGGTTCTTCCCCGGTCGAGCCGACCCATTCGTGCTACAACTATAATGCAACTGCAGGGTGGCTCTACCACGTATAAAACTTCTACTTCTTGAATACAAACAACGTACCTATCTACACCTATTATTCCATTATATTTACATATCCAAGTACACTGATTCATTTACTGCAAATGTAACTTTGTAATCCTATATATTTATAAGGGATTGCAAAGTTATTTATGCAGTTAGTGTATCTAGAAAACTGGAGCAAAACTGCAAAATATTTTAATTTTTCCTTGATTTATACACCAAACGCTAATTGTATTCTAAATTTGAAGCTTCTATGTCTGCTAGTGAATGAGTAGTCAGTCAGTGAGTGAGTGACAAAATTAAGAAATTTTGACTAGTTATAATTCTTAAATTACTGGTTCAAATTGAATGAAATATGAAATATATCGTGTTTATATAATGCCTTGGTTACAAAAAATTCAGGCTTCTAGTTTTAACCACAACACAGTTATGGGGATCAAAAATGGCCTGAACTGCTTCGAGAAAAGGATTTTCCGGCCGTGCCGTTTTTTGCTCGACATGGCGGGGGCACTGCCGTGCCATCAGATATTTGATACAAATAGTACCTGCATAGCTTCTATAAATATTAATATTTATTTATGTTAGTAATATAGTAATGATAAACTTAAAAATAATATAAGTACAATGTTGACAGGTTTAAGGTTCTAATTATTTGGTTTGTAACAATTTATATGTGCTTTTACCTATGTATATTAAGCGAAATGAGGGTATTAAATAGTTCATTTGCCACAGTAAATATATTTTGCAATTAAGAGTATTCATTACTCAACATATTAACCGTTATTTAATAATGTCTAATACGGTTTTGGTATCAATCCTGGTACTAAATTTTGCTGTTTAAAATTTGCCAAAATTTATCAACTTATAACACACAATACATTTCTAAAAACAGATAAAGGCTTTACATTATAGACAGCCTACATTACCATACTATGTAATGAATAACAAAATACTACTAATACATGGGGTATACTGAAATATTTGCGTTACTCATAAATAAAACAATGTTTAAATTTATACATTTCGTCGCCTACTCATACGAACGGTTAAAAGTGAGTTAAATTTGCAAATTGCTCCATTGTTCGAGATCTATGTCGTCTCAATCAAACTAAGCTCAAACTACAAAGAAAACGAATTTAAAGTGACGGCGTAGTATGTCAAGAACACTTCGTATGAGATTCGTAGATCACCTTTGCGCAGTGACAGTAAAATAGGTCCTAACTATCTAACTAAACATGGGCCCTTTTGTTGCGACTCGTAATCGTTTGTTAACAATACAATATAAGACACAACAATGAAAATCATACCCACAAAAGCTGTTAGTACAATTTGTTAAACTATAGTTGTGTAGCATATTGTAAAGAGAAAAATCGTCACTGTTAACGTTTTATAGATATTGACCACTAAGTTATTTACAACGAATTTCATGGTCTTTGAAAAAAAGACTTTTTTTTTCGACACATTACTGAATATGAGCCAAAACAGCGAACGCTACTACCGGGAGAAAAAAATTTAAAAGGCCTAAAAGATCACTTAAACATTACCTATGTCTTGAAGGCCAAAAATACGAGGTGTGCATTACTTTATTTTTAAGCACATTTGCTATGTCCGAAAATATTGTTCGTATTGTTTTGGTTAAACAGGAATCATGCGTCAAGATGGTCAAGATAATTGAGGTGGTCGTGTAGAGAGTCGCAAACACAGATAAATTTACTTGATAGAGCCATGCTGCAGCTATATTACTGCTGCAGCACGAATTGATCGACGCAACCGGGGTAGGATCACGCCCTCACAGAATACGAGTACTCGTACTAGTAGTGCTTGCTGTGTTTCATACGGTGAGTGTAGATAACCACAAGTTTACTGGAAACGTGCTATTCCATTTAATCTTCGGGCGTGACAACACAACTGTATTTTAATTCCTGATCGAGCATAGATAGATGGGTCACAATATCCATTTATCACTAAATTGCTACTACTACTAGACTAAATTTAAGTCTTCTATTGTAAATAAGGCATATACGAGATAGTATAATGTCGTCTTTTGAATGCCAGAAGTTATTTCTGGTCATTCCCATAGTCACCTTATAAGATACATGCAGGACGAAATGAGATAACGGATTCACTTATTTTGCCATCAAACGGCTGAAATATTTATTTATTTTTAATAAAGGTTGCATGGGAAGGCCTTCACGATTAATTTATTTTTCAGGTCAATGTTCTAAACATCTGCTTCGTGATAGTTTTATGGTCCGCATATGATGTCATTGCCAACAATGATGCTGTGGTGCCAGGACAACCAAATTCAAAAACGATCACAACAACAACAGTAGCAACATCAGAACAATATCCGGAACCTAATGCTGCTGTAAATTAATCCGTTCCAGTAGCACCTATTCCGGTCGCATCTCAACCAGTTGCCTCTGTTCCGGTTGCACCTGTGCCGGTTGCACCTGTTCCGGTTACCTTTGTTCCGGTTGTACCTGGCCCTGTTGCGCCCGCTTCGTCGACATGCAAATGCAAGCAAAGACTATTTGCACCCTTAGTTAAACGTAAAAAAATCACCATAATATTTTACCTGACAAACTTAAACCAACATCGAATTATGCCCCAAGTTGGACTCGTTATAAAAAAGAATTCATGTGGCCCGCAATAGAAAGAATACTTAGGTCGATAAAAATTGCCATACTTGTATCTATCTCCTTAAATACCTAAGCATGACGTAGAGACTACTAAACCAATCAGCTTGTATGGTAACTTGTATGGTTAAATCATTTGTCGCTTCTGCTTTGATAATGTTACAAATTTGTAAAACGTCACTCTGAGATCACTTGCTCCCAAGCACGGTCAGAATGAAGGTTACTCTGCGCATAGTGCCATAAGTCAGTCCATCTTAGTGGTTTTCCATTATCTAAATGGCAAGATCTTCACGTCCACACATTGTTCAACCATTACAATACTTTGAATTTAAAGACTACAAAGAGTTATTTCAAAATTAAAAGACACTGAGTCTACGCAAAGACAATAAATCTGGTACTTTCAATAACTGAACAAAAGTAGTGGAGTTTAGAGTAGACAAAAACGCCTATTTAGAACTTTACACTGATGCTTTGTAGGTACAGGGTATATTACAGTCAAGAGAACGAATTCTAAATTCTTAACGTAACCTTTAAATTCATTCAGTAATTCTCGAAATAAGATACCTAATGTCCTTCAGACCGAATTTCGGTCTAGCAATGGGCACACGACGGGATTATAGTGCCCAAGTATATGCGCAAGCACAGTGCACTTTCAGGCCCTCTCTTTATCAGAGATCAGGCGCAGGACAAACGACTTTACGTGCTTTCCGAGGCACGGGGGTGAGACACCTCCAACTTCCTGACTCCGGTCAGCTGCTGAGATATTCTTGACGGAAAAACTCAATAACTGATTTTTTTGACCCGACCCGGGATTAAACCCAGGACCTCATAATAACGTATGACGACTTCAGTGACCACGTATTAATATTTTAATGCCAGTTACAATTTATATTATTTTATATATAGGTACTAGTAAGTTAGTAAAAGAGCGTAACTCTAATAGAACAGTAGATAATATAGAACCTGGGCAAAACGAAATACGACGATGAGGCATATTTTTTTTGTCCATTTCAGCACTGTAATATATTAAATCTGCATTTATCGTCTAGTTCTATTATCATATAATATTGTCGTATATTTGTAGTTTTCCTTTAAATTTAATATTTTAAATTTTCTGATGAAAAAATCTGGTAATCGGGTAAAAATAAACGTTTTCTTAATCTCCTGCAATTTAAAAAAATATGATTTACGCCCCTTTGCGGTATTAGCAACGATTTACTACTCTTTAAAGTATTCTTCATAACATTAAAACACTTTTTTTTTGTTGAAACCATTATTAAAACATAAGCACCATTGGTCTGAGGGAATGTTTTTCACGGTCTGGTTGAAAGCTATCTGTCATGTGTGTGGAATAGGTCACGAGCTACATCTTTTTAGAAGCCAAAAATCACTTTGTCTTGTTCGCGGTGTGCGTCGAAGCATTGTAATGGTGCAATAGGTTACGACTTCTTGGTCGTTTCTCCCCAACTTTTTCAAAGAAAACAAATGGTGAAGTATCACTCAGCATTAACTGTTTTTTTACTCATCAAGTGGCTTTGTGTAGATAGGACCCGCTTGGGATTAAAATACGCATAGTGATCGATGATACGCAATAATTTTTTTGCCCACGCTTCTTGCTTGCCTCTATTTCAAATATAAATACAGAACTTACTTACTTACTTGTTATTACTTTCAAATATAAATACAGAAAACTAGCTTTTTTGTAACAATATACTTATCCATATTTCATATCCTGTCCCAATGATATACACATTAATGAAACGTCCGTGATCATATTTTAAAATTTTTACACCAATCAACTCCAGCACGTTTTTGTTCCTGGCCGAGTTAGTCAGGAATCTAACGGCAACAAAGTTTTCTAACTTTTAAAATGTTGATGTTTTTTTTTATTTGGCTCATACCAAGACACAACTCCTCGAACCTCCTCATAGGTGATGCGCTGGTTTTTTTCAGTTAGTCGCTTGACAGTAGCCACATTTTCCTCACTGATTGCAGTTGAAGGTCGATCTTTATGAATTACATCATGGTGAGATGTAATTCATAAAGACACACACGGCCACGATCAAATTCTGCGTACTAATTAACGCTTTACGATGGAATACCAAGTAACCAGTAAACAGGGTGTATGGTTCTCTAGACTCACCACACAAAACATAGGTACAGCAGCATTAACCTGCTATTTTACGCTGGTATTCTGTAAAACCGTAGCACAGAAGTCGCTCAGAATGCATGTCAGGGCGGCTGCCGTGATTCCAAGGAACCACTACTCATTAACACTAGATAGAATAAAGGAAGTCGTTGGACTCGCTGCTTCATACATGTTTTCAGTACATTACTAGCGGGCTCAGGAAGTGGATATCAGATTTAGAGGAGAGGGACGAAAGTGACCCACCTTTTCTTCATGTATGACCTCAATGCTTTTAATCGCTCCCAACTTACGGGATTGCTAAATAATACTACCAAAAGAACTAACTGTAACTATAAAAATGGAGCTGAGGACAGATAGAAGCAGCGCGGTCCTTCATGTTGTAGGGTTGCTTTTTTTTTGAAAAAGTACATTACCAATGCTATAAACATTAGAAAATAATATTCCCGTTAACCACTCGTCACGTTACGAGTGGTTCACCCCAGTAGTCGAATGGCGGATTCGAACCCACGACCTTTTTGAGTTTGCGGTCCGCGCCCTGCCATTAGGCTATTGTCGATGCTGCTTGTCTATGCCTTTCAACTTAAGGACACTTCCTAAGACTGAAACATGCCGATACCCGGGTATGTTGCAGAATATATGTCAATGATAAAGCAGATGGTGAGCGTGGTTTTTAGAAAATGCACAGTAGCCAAGTTTGTAACCTCTGTAGGTAATTACTTCGTGATGAGATTGGATGATCTATTCTACATCGATGTCAATTCTCGTGGTAAAAGGCTAACCCTTCCACCCTTAGTCAACGAGCAATGGCAAACACGGCAGTTCACAAAAGAACACGGCAGTACCGAGCATTTCCGAATGGGAGACCGTATGTAAATAGAAGGAGTCTATAGGACTCTATACTTAGACTACTTAGACTTCTAGACTTTCGTAGACTCGGTTGCTTCCATAGAATACTATAATACACATACACTAGTTTCTTCCCTCCACTGCCTATGTTTCGGTGACCTCTCCTCGATAGTTAGTCTGTACGATATAGGGTTAGGTTGTTTTAGGACAACATAATGATTTCTCGCCAAAAATTAATATTAAAAAACTGAAAGCAGCCGGGCTTACTATGACATTAGGACGTCAAACACCCGTCTCACCCGTGACCATGGCTGCTGTAAAGCACCCGAAACGCCGGGAATTTAAAATAAGTTAGTTCAACGCGATAAAATCTGTATAAATAGTTTTATTCAATTATTACGACCAGTCAGGGTTGATTTAAATATAAGTAAGCTCGTCGCCATCTTCGGTTGCTAGTTGACACAGACACAACCCAGGACCTAAGTCTAGCTCTGAAGTACGGTGTAGTAGGTCAGAATCTGCCTTATTATAAGTATTCATCCGCGCCAGGCTCTATAGGGACCAGTCCATCATTACAGTCAGGACTAGGTACTCTGGCGAATATTATGGTGATGGACCGGCTCGGCGATCGTGAATAGTTTTGATCGACATTATCATCTCGTATGACGAAAACTTTTTGTAAGCCGAAACAGGTAAGAGAATTAAATATATGAACCTGGCTTACGAGGTGACCGACATGTGGGGGTGGTAGTCTACCGACTAAAATTAGCCTCACGGGTTTCTTAGTCAACTGGAGCTCCGGGACGTACCGCTCTGGGCAGAAGAAGACCGTGCACCTCGATACCGCCTGCATCCTCTAGAGATTTTTGCTTTCAACATTACCCTTGGCTATTTTTTGGTCTCCCCAGCCGCGGCAGGGTCTAGCTGCCGTCAAATTGAAGTTTATTTATTTATTTAATTGCATATATCCTAATAAGTATATGTTTTATTCCATCTTATTTTTGTTTATAGTATATTTTTATAAATAGTTGTAGATCCCAACCAAATGATGAAAACAACAGAAATATCCTTTATTTGTTACCCGCGTCCTTGTTGTACGTCCAGACAGTAGTAATTATTACTATTGACCCACGCTTATTATGAGATCGCATAATGCGGAAAACTCAAGCTATCGCATCAAAGCCGCCCTCACGTAATTTTATATTATTTACATTTATATTATTATAAAATCGCAATATATGTCTTCACTTATTTTATTTACGGAGTACTTTTAATAAGTTTCGAGCCAATCGCCCCGTTAAAATAAAAAAGTTTTATATAGACTGTAACACCCTATTTCACCCTCTTAGGGTTGAATATTCAAAAATTCTTTCTAAGTGGATGCGTACATTATAAAAGATAGCTTATATAATGCACGCATAAGGGTGACGAATGAGCACACAGATTCATTCAGAATGATTCCACCTGATGTTATGGTTATGATGCAAGTGGTTAATGCGGCCAACGTCTACATATATCCTCGATTACGAGTCAAAATGCAAATCCCATCCCCATCCCCTGAAGACAGATGGAATGCCTCGTTTCAAGTAAAAGGGGTTTCCGGTTCCCTACACTCACCATACGAAACGCAGCAGCGTTAAGTTGCTATTTTACGCTGGTATTGTGTAAGAGCGTGGTTCTTCCCCGGTCGAGCCGACCCATTCGTGATCAACTATATTACTAATATAGCTGCGGAATTGCTCTACCACATAGGTAATACATTAAAAATGAAGCCCTTTAGTTGAATTTGTGGATTGCCTGACGGCAAATATGGCCTAGGCTGCGCAGATTTAGGAGTCCACGTATAATTTAACTTCATCACTAACCCCGATCACAACTCTCAAGGTGCATACAGAGCCCTATCATTGGCTTCTAGCACTCTTTTGCTGTCAACCACCTAACATTGGGCATCGTTCCACTTCTAACCAGTAAGTGTCCCACATTACGTTTGAATTACAACTGTAATTCAACATATTTGTAGAATAAGAGGAACTTACGAGCACACAGTCAACCGTGTTGGTAAATGAAAAAAGTGGGTTTCATTCTCTACACACCATACGAATCACAGAAGCATTAAGGTGCTATTTTACACTCGTATTCTGTGAAAGCGTGGTCTTTCGCCGTTCTAGCCGACCTATTCGTATTCCAACCAATAATTGCAGCGTGGCTCTCGATAAAAAATACTTTGTTAAAGATATTTGTTCTCCAGCATGTCTTCATTATGAATTTTATATAGCATAAAATCCCCGAAGAAAGTTTTTTCCATTCCGAAATCGAGCTTGTGGAGTAGTCAAACCATGGGACCATGCACTACACTGTACAAGATGGTAGGACAGTTTGCAGATACATTGCATATACTGCAGTCATGGTTTAAATATGTATTTGTATATTTACTTATATATAAAAATCAATTAATGTACGTTAGTCTCGCTTTAACTCAAAAACGGCTCGACCTATTTTGATGAAATTTTTTGTGTGTTTGAATGGGTTTCTAGATAGTTTAGATCCACATTTGGATATCACGCGTGCGAAGCTACACATAAATATGTCTGCAGTTTTATTTATTTTTTCGCTTTTTTAATGTTCTATAAGAACATTCTTTTGGGTTAAAACTGTTATTACTTCCTACTAGCCTAAAGTAAAGTAAAGTAAAGTTACAGCCTATATACGTCCCACTGCTGGGCACAGGCCTCCCCCTCATTTCTGAGAGGGTTTTAGGGCAAGGAAGCGTCCGCCGCGCCCTTGGCGAACTTCACATGTCTTCGAAAATATATTTTTTTCTTATTCCTCAGACATGCAGGTTTCCGCACGATGTTTTCCTTCACCGCTGAGCACGTGGTAAATCAGCACTTTAAATTGAAATTAACAATTTCATTGGTGCCGGCGGGGATTGAACCCGGGTTACTCGCGGTCTGTTATATTTACAGCGAGCGTTAACCATCTGAGCTACCACGGCTCTAAAAAAATAGCCTAAAAACTACTAACTCTACCAGCCTAAAAAATATAAATTCGTGTTGCTTTATAATATGTGTTAGAAGTATTAATAATGATATGTAGCTACTTACAGAATGCAGCTAATCCAGCACCGAATGCTATCTGCTGATGTGGCAATAACATTGGTCGCGGGCATAAGGGTAAAGGCGGTGGTGGCGTCCATAGTTGATGCACCCTTGTTTTCAGGTTTTCGTTCTCACCTATCTCTACATCAGAACAAGACTCACTGTCAGACTCCTGCTTGTTTTGTTCTACTACTTGAACTGGTGTTTGTTGAGGAGCTTCTAAATGTCCATAGATACGCGCGAAAAATTTCCTTGGGGACGACGGTCGTGGAGATTGCACCGATGTAGCTTTATGTATGTTATCTTTTCTTAGTTCTTCTGTCATTATAATCAAATTGTACTTCTTCTTAGTATTTTCAAATAATTGTCACTATCTTAAGCAGATACTACAATATATTTAGTTATACTAACACTACAAACACAATAAAAACATTGAATCCTAAATTAAAACATTAGACACATATATCTTCTTTAATCCAAATAGGAACAAATAAAATTGTTCACCGCGTAGTCTAAAGTATCGCGCTAAGGTTTTAAATATTAAAATGTTAAGTGACATACGTGTTGTTCAGTGGCTATAGACACGTGGATTGGAGTCTGCGTCAGGTGCGTTCGCCATCCCTCGGGAACTCCAGCCACGCCCAATCGAAGTCTTTCTCCCCCAACGGATACTTGAATTTAGTGGACAGAGGGGTGGGCGACCAATGGGAACGTTTAATGCAAGCCTACCCAACCCCCGAAAGGCGGGCTTAACTGTATTTTGATTTACATATTATATTATCAATATTTTCGTTGTTTATTTTAAATTTATTCATTTTTGTCAAACAGAACTGTAATGATAAAAAATATCCTTTAATCTTCGTATTTATGTCGTATTAAAACATATTTTTGTATTTTTAATGGTCCGTTTTAGCAACTACTTATATCCAGTGGAATAAAATACAGCCTGTTATAATTTACAAAAAACAACAACTTCTTCGATTCCGGACAGTTCCATAAAATCACAAATGTACAAAAATAATAAATTACGATGACATTTGCAATATTCCAAGCTGTGTCGGTATTTTGACACACCACACATCAAAGCGCGACAACCTTGTCAATAGCTTAAGCTCTGGTTTCCTAAGATTGTGATGCTGCCATATTATAGCGGCCGTAACACAGCAGCCGCAAAAAGACGGCCGTCTTAATGGTGATGACATGCGGAAAGTTCCATCAGTGCTACGTCCATCCTTTTTTAAATGAAACTTTAGAAAAGTATCCGATGCAGGCGAAATTGGATGGACGATCTTGAGCATTAATAATTTACATGGAGGATGTGCAGTCTTCAGAAAAGGAAAATAATCTAATGGAAGAAGATGATTTATTCAAAGCTCGTGATAGAGATTGTGCATTGGAGATTTAGAAATTCAGGGATACATTAGCCTAACACCAATTTTATTTGATTATGTACTTAAGGGGAAACATAACCTCAAATGGTTTAGCAAGATCCTCCCTTATGCCGAAAATATTGCAGCATTAATTTTGAAATAAATATATAGTAAAGTTGAGAATTAATGTTAAGGATTATGGTAGACGAAAACACGATTCCGTAAAATTTTCTCGATAGAAAAAAAATCCAAATTTACCTCTAAGCTTTGCATACTAACTGAACTCACTATAAAGCAGTGCTTATGTTATTTACTTTTTTTAAAATACCATTATTTTCACTGTAAAAAGAAATTACCTAAACTATCGGCCTCTTGAAGCGTGATTCCTGCCGCCCGGTCAGTTTCGCTTCGGCCTTTGAAGGCGGAGGTTGTGTCGCTTACGATCAGAATACACATTAGGCAACAGGACGACGTAAAATTAAAATGGGAAATAACCGTAATAAAAATAAGAAGCGAATGGCTTGGCGTTAAGAAACAGGCATAAATATGATAAACCTAATGAAATAAGTGTCTAACGACCTATCTACTTACAGTATTAGTGATTACAAACATGTCGGTACATAGCATACGACGCGCGGGCAATGGGGGTGAAATTAGAATTTGAGCTGACTTACTATATCCCCTTAATGATTATGATTATGTTGCACTAGGACTGCCGTGTGACAAAACATGTAATATTAAACGACTATCATTTTTTGCCAACTAACGGTCACGCGCGTATGAGCGAATGATAAACAATAGAAAGAAAAGATTCTTTTGACCGGAGTTAGAGACTATATACTTATACATAATTAGTAACGTTACCTAATTATGTAAATCGATGTGACAAGTGTTTGCGATATAAACACTTAAATAAATATATAAAGGAACCAATGGTTATAAGTTATAACCGATACGGGATATTCCGCTTTGATATACATAGTTCATTTAGATTTAGTAGGGCCCTTAAGTATGGATAGTGCTAGTAATGTTTATAATACACACACTACGTGTGATTTAAATAAGTATGTTGAAGCTTATCTACTTAAAAATAAGGATTAAGGATAATATTTTAACGGTATTGACTATTCTACATTTAAGGTTTATTAAGATAAAAAAATTAGTTTAAGTTTAAGAAAATAATAATATTGTAAACAGCCTTATATACAATATATCATTGATTTATATGTTACACTAGATAAGTAATTTCCGCGCCAAAGCGTTGTCACTTCACATAAGGCCACAGCCTTATACTCAGCGAACGTCGGTTCAGTGTTCAAGGTGACGCCGTCCGAGTTAAGCCGAACGATTTACAACAAAAAATGGGTAAATGCGTAGTGAAAGAATGCGTTTCAAGGTCACAAAAACATAATAAATCAAGCGGAATCACTTTCCATACGTAAGTTTTAATTTATATATTCATATTAACGTTTAAAACACTAAAAAATTAAATAAAATATCGAATATTGCAATTTAGGTTCAATGTTGCCACTTTTCCGCCTTTGTGATTTTTCCACATTAATGGGAGACTGTATAATTTATGGAATAAGTTAATTTTGTTTTAAAATAAACAAGTAAAATTGATTTCTTAAAAATAAAAACTATTTTTCAACCTTTATACAAAATAATTATTCTTATTTTAGTTTATTCATGAATGGTCTATTAATTATATTTTATTATTTTATATTATATTAATAAATTTGCAGTGTACCTAAAGATGCAGCACGCAATGCAATACAAGTTGATCATTCCCTTTTATTGATTAATGCCATTATTTATAAGTACTTAAAAATAAGATTGTACCACGAAAGTAAATTATACACTCAAACACACAAAAAAGAATCCAAAAGGCAATTATATAACAAACTGATGCTTCATAGCGGAGTTTGAGAGCATGGACTATTATGAATATTTAAGCGGATTAGTATTACAGATTAAAACCATTTATATTATCTTACAAATAGACTTCCGCAGAGTCACGCCTGAATCCATTAACTATCCTCAGTATTGTTGCAAAAAAAAATATAAAAACTTTTTAAAGTTGTTAAGTAGTTTAGAAATTCTATAAACAAGAAAATCAACGAAATTTATTGATAACCAAAGTTTTTGTAGCTAATGTCATGAGACTAAATTTAAGAGACAAAAACTTGGTGATGATTTCACAACTTATGCATATTCAACACAGATCTCGCTTAAGAAACCTAAAATTGTTTTTTTTATTTGCTTTATTTTTTTGTTTGATTTATTAGTACAATAAAAATAATATATAAAAACATATTTTATTTCATTACTTATGCTTACTTCTGTTCATCTAATAAGAAAATATACAAATTTAAACTAAAAACAATTTACTGCAACTTTAAAAAAAAAACTCCTTTATATTGCTCATTTTGGGTAAAATTTCATAAAGTATGCAACACCAACCCGCCACTGCATGTTTGTGTGTCTATCTTTATCTAATCTTAGGGACGATATTGTTTTCCGCGACTTGTGTAAGTGAGACAGATATATGTTTACTTAAAAATTTTAATGATTTCAAAGCTACGTCGTCGCATTTGGATAGTGGTTACACTTTGTTCGACGCGCGGCAATGTGGTTTGCTCCTCTAGTCTTGTATAACGCCTCAATGCAATATATAATATTTTGATAACTATGTTTTTTTTTTAAATTGTATTTTCATGTCAAGTGAATTAATAGTTAAATATTAAAATTTAAAAAGTTATGCAGTTATGATATGCGAACTAAAAGTATTTTAAAACAAAATCTTAGAGAATCAATACAATTACGCAAAGAATTTGAGGATTGTTTAATAAATTTAAATACAGAGATAGAAAGTTTTTTTTTTTTAATTACAGTGTTAACGATATTTATTCTAATTTTATTATGTTACAAATATAATATAGTATAATAATTTTAATATTTTAAAATAATGTACATTTTTTTGATTTTTAACGCCAAGATTTGTTTTGTAGAAAAAATGTTTGTAATTCTCATTGAAGTAATATGTACTTACGTACTAGAACAGCTATTTCAAACAAAACATGTGCGCTACTCTGTGTTCGCGCGGTTGGTTTTTTATCATAGAATAAACATAGGTAGAATGATCAGTAGGTAATAATAGATTGTATTGTTAAATAGGTTACATGACACAGGATGGCGTCTTAGGAATAATTTATTTTATTATTAATTTATAATAATTTTTTCATTGATTAAGTATCTTATTAACCGATAAAAAGTAATACCTTGGTTTTTACTGACATTTCTTGAATTATTTGTGCAATGTCTAAGTACACACGACGGCATAATTTTATCAAGAGATTTAACACAACACGTGACAACCCTACAAGCGCCTAGCGAGTGACTAATTAAAGTGCGGTGTATGCACCGCAGTTGAGTGGAACAGAGTAGCTACATTTTTTTTCTTTTTGCCGATGGGCGTGTAGTGTGTGTGTAGTGTATGCTCATGTAGCTATATATATGATAGCCTAATAGATATTCAGAGAGTAATAAATCTACAGTCAAGACCACTAGACCTATTATTATTTATTCTCCGAATCTCCCAACATTACACCTGTTATTCCGTAACTGAAACAGTCCGTAACAATCATGGGCATGACATGGGCCCTTTCTATTGTGGGAAGGATATACAATAGTCGCCAAGCATTGCGGAATTGGGGATCGCAATTCAGTACTACACATTTGACGCTGCCCGTAGCCTGCCTAAATCTTGGATAAATATTTTCATAGATATTATTTTTTAAAGAAAATAGATTGTATATGTATTTATAGTATTCGAAAAAATACCACAAAGATGAGAAGAGACAACGTCACATATTGTCAAAATAAATCTTATAAAAAATATCAATGACTTATTTTAATTGTTAAATACATTAATCAATAATATATGTGCGTAATTAGTATAATATATGTAATTAGTATCTTGTATGATCTTTGGTAATTCACAAATATGGAAAGGAACGGACTAATGTTATCAACTGTTTGTACGTTGTTGTTTCTTTCGTTCAATTTTACTTTTCCATTACGAAAAGAGACGTCCACTTCGTCTGCAAGGGCTCTTTATGCTAATCGTAAGATATGACAACAGCCTTAAATATATATCTTGTGTGTTATTTTATATTTTCATTATAGTATTGTAGTATTAGTAGTGTAGTATAATTAAGCACTATAAAAAGCTTACCTACATACATCGATATAAATGACCGATATGGTCGTATGAACAAAAATTTTTCACGGTATAAGGGGAAATATAATCTCAAATGGCTTAGCAAGATCCTTCGTTATGCCGAAAATATTGCAGCATTAATTTTGAAATAAATATATGGTAAAGTTGAGGATTAATGTTAAGGATTATGTTAGACGAAAACACGATTTCGTGAAATTTTCTCGATAGAAAAAAATCAAAAGTTACCTCCAAAATAAACAATAAACCGCTGTTATTCATAAAATACTTCAAATAAGATCATGAAACTTTGCATACTAACTGAACTAACTATAAAGCAGTGCTTATGTTATTTACTTTTTTTAAATACCATTATTTTCACTGTAAAAAGAAATTACTCAAACTATCGGCCCCTTGAAGCGTGATTCCTGCCGCTTGGTCACTTCGCTTCGGCCTTTGAAGGGAGAGGTTGTGTCGCTTACGATCAGAATATATATTACGCAACAGGACGACGTAAAATTAAAATGGGAAATAACCGTAATAAAAATAAGAAGCGATTGGCTTGGCGTTAAGAAACAGGCATAAATATGATAAACCTAATGAAATAAGTGTCTAACGACCTTTCTACTTACAGTATTAGTGATTACAAACATGTCGGTACATAGCATACGACGCGCGGGCAAGTGGGAACGAAATTAGAATTTGAGCTGACTTACTATATCCCCTTAAGCATAGAGTAAATTAGCGCCATGTTTTAAATACTCATGAACTACCATGGAACCAGTGTTTTCACTTATGATAATGGTTTTGTCCTAGAACCTGTAGAAATACTCCCTAAATTATCGTAAAAAATCTAAACAGCCTTATTTACACCTAATTTTGAAAATTTTTAAGAACAACATCATTGCAAGTTTTGAATATCTTTTCACGATATTTTTTATAGAAACTTTAAAACAAATAAATTAAAACACTTGAGTTTTGTGATGAAGAAGACGTTCTCACTTTTAAATTATAATAACACAGTCTCATCGGAAAACTGTATATATAACTAAGTAAAATATTATACCGTTATTCCGATACACAGAATGAAAAACTTTTTCATTCTACACTTTTCTAGCTCTTTTGACTCTATCCCCTTTAATAAATATTTAAAAAAATTTACATTGAGTGGGTATAGAAAACAGGGTTACCTGAAGTTGGATTTCACCCCAAATTATCCAAAACCCTGTCTACTTGCGTAAAACCCTACCTATATTAGTAGATTTACCATAAAATAGTGCAAAATATCTAAAAGTGGAAACACTGCACGCATATGAGCTCGCGTTGGTACTCCATAAACATTTTAGCACCAATGAGTCGGTGCCATTTTGTTTGTTCAATGGCCCAGTCCATACGCAGTAAGACTATGCCTACATATTATTATAGATATGGCTTTTGTGCTATTTTTTTCATAGTATTGAACTGATAAAAGAGCTATCAATCCCACAGAATATTAAGTGGCTAATGCAGACCATGAACACGTTCAACCAATTTTAAACAAAGAGGCAGGTTTATGAGTTAAAATGAATTGTCTCACAGTCTATATTTATTCTAGATCTCTGTCCCTTCAAACTGGCACATAGCGGTGGATAAACTCTCAAAACAGAATTTTCTTTCTGTTCCGTGGGTACACTGCAAATTGTAGGAAAAATAAATAAGTAAATGTAACTCAATCGGACCCTTCGGCAGAGAAGGAACCCCATCATCTTGTTTTAAACATTTGCCGTAATTGCCACATTAAGGATATCGGCATATTTTACTAGATCGATTTAAATGGTCACGGATTTGAGTAGGTATTAATATTTACTGTTGTTAAATATTTTGTATGAATAAGTCGTGTATTGTTTAAAAAAATGAACGTGTAATCCTAATTTCCTTAGATTATTGATAGGACTTCGTGCGCTCAGACGAAGACCTATCAATAATCTAATTAAATTAATTATTGATAGGTCTATTAGTCTAGTATATTATAAATAATCTAAGTCTAATTTATAATTGTTCAGAAACTCTCCAATGTGGTTCAGTACATCATGAAACCATCACAGAAAATACGAAAAACGTAGCAGCCGGCTTGCAAAACACCGTTAGAAAAATAAGAAATTCCACTCAAAAAGAAATTGGCACATATTTGAGTCTTAGAAATTTTCCTAACAAAAACATACTAAGCGAAGCAGATCTCCGACAGTATGAACAATTAGTTATTATGAAAAAATATCCATTTTTAGATATTAAAGAATTAGAGATGAAATATAGTCCAACCTCGAATAAAGATACCAGGCAGAGCGTAAAGTTTCATTCTAGGGTGAATATCGTACCCGATTCTGGCATATGTGAACCTGTAGAAGACATCAATGTAGAAATAAGCAATAGAGGTCTATCTGGGTTTGCTATACCAACTCAATTCGTTAAACATTTAGTAACTACAGATAATAAATTAAAAGTCACTGACTTAGAATCCAACAAACAAAAGCTTGATAATACAGACAATGTTTCTAAGAAATCTACTGACAGAAATATTTTGGAGAAACTAAAAGATGATATTAATATGTTTATAGACAAAAAGGAAAGAGAATAAGGTAATTCTCTTTTTGTTTTATAATTCGATACAAGTCGGAAGAAATCCTAAACACAGGTATATAGAGGTGAAAAGAGAAAGCTTGTAAACAATTTAATAAAATTTCTTTAGTGCAAGAGTGTCATTTCATTTATTATATTTTATTGATGCAGTTAACATAAAAGTATTGTTGCCGATATAAATCAAGAAATATCTACGGAATGGAAAAAATATTTGATTCCTATAAAATGATCGCTAAGAATCGCAGGATTCAAGTTTAGATCTCAAAATACAGTTTTTCTGTATTCTGAGGTTTAGATCATGATTTATTTTGTTGTATGTTATGGAACCGTTGTACATTCATAAGTCTATTTTTTATCAGAACAAAGAATTTACTGCTTGGGGTGGATCTCTCCCATAGTATCAGCTATCTCTCCCACCTCTGTACAGGGAGGACGACTCACTGGCCCATGCCACAATGAGAAAAGCCGTAAAGGCTCCCTCTTTGTGTTGAACTCAACTCTTAATGACGGGGGAAACCGACCGACTATCCCGCGGTGTGAGTGCTCCATGCCGGATGTGCGGCTTACACAGTGCTCGGACCGCAAAGCACTCCTCTCCTTGGATGTTAACAAGTCGAGTGGGCCTGGTTGAGTCCCTCCCATTGTGGTGAAGATGTGTTTTCCTGAGTTGGCGCTGGTTTTAACGCGTCTTTTCCTTTTCGTTAGAGATCAATTTACCTTTAATTAATAATAAATAAGGCTGTATAATCTAAGACCTTTACCGTTACCGTTACAGCCTATTAAAGTTAAAAGTCCACTGCTGAACATAGTAGGCCTCCCTCATCCGCCCCGAACGGGTTTTCGCCTCGTCGTGGCGGGTGGGCTTAGTAGCCGTGGCGTGGTCACCCGCGGTGAACAAAGAGGAACCCATATGGCTGGCCCGACGAGGCCACTCCAAGTGGGCTTGGCGAGCCCACTTCGGATGTGTGCTGGTGGACTGTGGCGAGAGGGGTGTCCTCCCCCCCTACTGCTGCAGCGAGGTGGAGTCCCGGTGGAAGAAGAGTGTTAGTATGGCAATGCATCACTCACCCTGTCCTCCGCGACTCAAAACGGGGCCGCATCGTTGATAAGGTGGTGGTGGGGCTGCAGGGGGGAGAGGAATATCGGTATTGCTAGGCGCCGCTCACCCTACCCTCCGCACCTGAATCTTGGTTGACGGCGGAGCCATAGACCAGATCCGCCGCTGGGGTTGGAAAGGCTAGTGCTTCTGAATACTCGTTTTTTCTAGCCCCATTGCCCCCGCGCATCGGACACGGGGGCGTCCGCTGCGCAGGTTTAGTTGTAGGCTGTGGAGGAAGGTGCGCCATGTGTCCTGGTGCGCCTTACCTGGGCAAGAAAACGGGGAGGAGAATTCCTCTCCCGAGGAGATGCCGCCATGGGGCGGCCAGCACTGGTGGGACCAAGGATGTGTGCGAAGGCGTTCCCGTGGCCCTGCCAATATGCGACGAAGGTGGAAAACCATGGGGTTTTAGTCAGTGCGAGTCCGAGATAAGTAGCACGAACTAACGAAGTTTTCACGAATATATGGCTACATACATTGCGATAATGCAATATTCGCGTTATTGCGATAGAGCCGCAGCAAAAAGACAAGCATCCAGGCCAAACATCTTAATAAACAAGGTTTTTGCTTTAGGGATAGAAAGTAAAAATTATATGGATATTTTATATTTCGATATTTTGTAAGTGTATGGATAAGTGTCACGTGATCACGACGAATTTTTTTTCATCGTGCGCGGATCACCGTTAAGAGAGAGGCCACTCGCCGCTTCCCCCAGGTAAGTGCCCATCCTTATTATGAGCTGTGTTATTTGTTGTTCTTTTATCCGCAGCAGCTTATCTCAAGTCGTGTCAGCCAACGCCTCAAATTAATTTTAAAGCAAGTATATTGTCCAAAGTTTGCCACGTGCCACGTCCACCATTTGTTTTGTTTCCTTTTTGAACCACGCTAATACAGTCCACTTGATAGTTCGCCCCGCCATACCTTTGGTCACTTTTCGCGCACCCGGTAACATTTTAAAATATATCGAAATTGATATGAATTTGATACTCTAATATAAATATCGAATATCGATATATGGCGGTTAAAAATATCCATTATGGTTCATAAAAGATAGCTTGATCTCTGCGACAGCTGTCAGTAAAATCACGCCTATGAAGTCCTGAATTTCTTAGTAGTACAGATAGTACCTGTCAATGTCATACTTTATGGGCATGCCGACTTAATTAGTGCCGACATCTTGTTTGATATGAACCTCCATTCTCTAATTCTCTTCAGTACGAGTGCCGACGCCTTGTATACGCTACGTGTTTTCCGTTCTCATTACTTTGTTTTTGTTACCATAGTTGTTATAAGTTTTGTTATCTTTTGTTATTATTGTTAGTTTCTTGTTGGCATAATGCCAAAGAAAACCGTTTTGAACACTCAAAGTCGTGAGTTTGTGATTCGCTTAGGTGAATATTTTGAGCGAGAGAACCAAAATGGCGGGCCGATATTATGGAGAACGTATGTGATAGAGTTGCAGATGCTCTTGGCATTGGACATGCGACAGTAATTCGCATCAGCAAAGAAAAGTATGGCGAATCTTCAACCGCAGCATTGACTGAAGACGAGGACAGAAAACTTGCAACACCAAATAAAAAAAGGAAAAAGGCTGCTCCTGTCACAAACATTGACAACTTTGACGCCGCTGTGATTCGCAACCATGTATATGGTTACTCTACACGGGGCGAATTGCCTACATTGACAAAAATTGTCAAGTCCCTCAAAGACGCAGACTTGTACAAAGGAAGCTTGCCATCTCTAACGAAGATATTGAAAAATATTGGATTTTCCTATAAAAGAAGTGACAAAAGAAAAATTATTATGGAAAGAACCGACATTGCTCTTGCTCCAGTGAATTTTCTCCGAAAAGTCAAAAAAATCACAAATTGGGACAAAGTAGTGTTTCTAGACGAGACATGGCTAAACGCCAATCATACCTTATCCAAAGCTTGGACCGATGATACTGTACAATCAACCACCAAAGTAGCCAAAGGCAAAGGTCAAATATTAATCATCACTCATGCTGCGACGTCTCCGGTTTTGTGCCTAATTGCCTATTGGCATTAGAATTAACTAAAACTACTGAATACCACGAGGAAATGAATTTTGAAAAATTTAAGGAGTGGTTTTTAAAATTATTAGATAATTTAAAGGAGCCACATTGCATTATTATGGATAACGGTCACTCGGTCCAAAAGCACAAACCACCAACTTCGGCAAACAGAAAATTAGAAACCATTGCATGGCTTCAAGAAAAAGGAATAGAGGCCAATGAAAATATGCTTAAAAATGAATTATTAAGACTTGTTGGTCTGCACAAACCTAGTACTCCAACGTATGTCTTAGATGATATACCCCATGAAAAGGGTCATACCGTCATAAGACTACCCCCGTACCACTGCCAGTATAATCCGATCGAGCTTATCTGGGCCCAAGTCAAAGGTTTGTTTGCTTGAATTTCATTTAGATTGGTACTTTAATTATTAACTAAACTGTTTAATTAATCTTATTATAAATATGTTTTCTTTTAAGGTTACGCTGCTAGATACAACACAACACCGCCTTTCACGGCAAATAAAATTGTTGCAGTTATTAAAAAGTGCGGTCGACAATGTATCTGCAGAAGACTGGAAGAAGGTGGTATCCAAATGCAAAAAACTAATGGAAGAAGATTGGGAGCGGGACGTCCGATTTGATAATATTTGAGAATTAGAGTTTATAATAAATTTATAAGATTGTTCTAGCGATTCAGAAACTGATTCAGATATGATTTGGGGTGTACTCCTTTAAGAGAATAAATGCATTTTATATTAAAAATATTATAACCCAATTATTATATGTTACATTAGCATCGATAACAGTAAGAAACATCGATAATTTCTATCGAAATTTTTTATATCCTGACAACCCTAGGAATGTCAGTTTGACATATGTCGCAGAGATCAAGCTATCTTTTATCGTCTATAATTCAATATATCGAATTATCGATACTTTCTCACAAAATTATCGATATTTCGATATATCGATATTTATTATAAGCCTATTTTAATTTATTTATGACTGACAGCACAGAGTACCTTTGTATAAACTGACAGTTTGAGTTAGGCATGTCGATTCACTCTTAAAAAAATCGATCTGTGAATCGATTTGAATCGAAGGTACTTGAATCGATTATCGATTAAATCGAGGATTAAAAGATCGATTTTCGATTAATCGCGACTTTTTCAAACATGAAATTTCAAGAATTTTCGATTTTTTTTCCTTAACTTCTAAACTGTTTTTTATTTATTTTTTAAATATAATATTAGTAATCTTATTGATTAACATTACTAATATTCCTTTTAACCACTCTTGGTAAGCTTGAAACGCTTGTGTTAGGAGTGGTTCGCACATACTCCACTCGATCCCTTTTTTTACAAAATGATTCCATGTAACACTTTTATTTGATATTTTAGGCTAAAAACAACAACAATACTTTAACAGAAGTGAAAACTGCAACGTACATATCTCGATAAATCTGTTTCAATCTAATAACTCACTATTTATCATATCGAAATGAATGCTACACGAACACAATACTGGTTATTTCCTTACTATAAACCTCTATAAACTTCAACGTACGGTATAATATTTATTTACAGTATCTAGGTAAGTATTTATTTACATTAGGTAGGTAAATTACTCTGTCTGTATTTACAGCTCACAGTATGTATATTTTTGATAATAAATAATGTAAATTCACAAGTTCACAGTTCAAACAGGTTCACAGCTATAATATAATATTATATTATAGTACAGGAGGTGAAATATAATATGAAAATATCGCTCGGTCGATCGAAAAAATATTTATAGTTTGGGATGTAATATATATTACATCTCAGTGGAAACGGTTCCATTTAAAAGTACGGTGAGCGCTATTAATTTATATCTCGAGATGTAATATCAATTACATTATATCCCTTAGTGGAAAGTGGGCTTAAGAATTTTAGAAATGAAAATGAAATGACAACTTTTCGATATTGTTGGATGCGTTAATAAACATTTATTTTATTCAAATATATATTGCGTTCAAATTATCAACCGAGTACGACCGGTTGTTTTTGCGCCCCCCAACAGCAAAAAATTAAAAAACTGTGGTATCTTACCCCACCCAGTTTGGGAATTTTAGCTAGTTCTTGTATCAAATGAATCGGTCCGATTCAAGAGGTTTTTAGATCGATTCAGTGAATCGATGCGGTGCTTCGAATCGATCTAAATAATCGATAATTTTACTCCAAAGAATCGATTTTTCGATTAATCGATTTTAAATCGACATGCCTAGTTTGAGTTTGACATCACCGCAAAAAGTGCAGAACGTATCACGGAAGGATCATACAAACTATAATATTTTTTTTTTCATAATTTAACTTTTTCCCATAGATTACTGTAACTAGAGACTTTTTCCATTTCCATTAACATGGAGTTACAGTGCAAAGTACAACATTATGATTGGGGAAAATTAGGTCAAGATAGTACAGTTGCTAAATTATTATCTAGCAGTGATCCTAATGCTAAAATTGATTCAAAGAAACCGTATGCAGAATTGTGGATTGGAACGCATCCAAATGGACCTTCTCTTATTATAGAAAGAAATATACTTCTCTCAGAATATTTAGAAGATAATACTGATGCTATTGGTCCTGTAGTAAGGAAAAGATTTGGTATCGCTGTTCCCTTTCTACTTAAAATATTATCTATACAAAAAGCTCTTTCAATACAAGCACATCCAAAAAAGGTATTTCAAGGAGTAATAAGCAATATTATTTATTATGTTTTTCGTTGAATAGTTCTTCAACCAATTTCAAATGTATGTTTTATGACAACAGGAACATGCAGAGCAGTTACATGCTGCTTTACCTGATATGTACAAAGACCCAAATCATAAACCAGAGCTTGCAATAGCATTGACTCATTTTGAAGCTCTTTGTGGCTTTAGGCCTATTCTGGAGATTAAAGAATTTCTTAAAAGTAAGTTTTGTATCAAATTTCAAAATCACTTAACAACAGGCGAGCCGCAAGCTTGTTTGCCCCTCTTCTATTAAAAAAAATATCAATATTATTTTGTATATTTTTTAGAAAACCTCTTGAGTAAAATTTTCAAACTACTTTTAACTTTTATTTTTTGACAAATGCAACAAATCAGTAGTTTTTATGATTATATATGTTGCAGATCTATGACAAAACCTAGTTTTTGATAAAAAATTAGCAGAAGACAAAATTACTACTTTATGTTATCATAAACCTCAGAAAACCCAGTTTTTTTAAGGTCTTGGTGAAGACCGGAATACTAAATTTAAAAAAATACAAATGGTCTTAGTTTGGCTATTCTATAACCTTAAATTCAAATTTAGTTAAACTAGTATATTTAGTTGATCTGACAATAAATATGTCAAAATGACAAAGAAACCATCAGTTCAGAAAATAAACAACATTTTTGAAAACACTATAAAATAGATGGATTTGGGTATCATGTCGGTTAAGATCGTCTAGTGGCAATTTTCCCTAGTTAGCGGTAGGTGGTGTAGTTATAGATACGAATGCCTGTGTGAATGAATGTGTATACGAATACCAGTTCATGTAACAACTTAATATTTGTACCCTAACTCTCTGAAATAAGATTTTATTTCGCGATATGCTGCATTTGTCGGGTAAAACCGGCATGGGTTGCAGTTCCAGAGGTGCAAAAACTTTGGAAAATCAGTCATGTGACCATAACGACAAATCTGATTGGTTTTCTTTCAAAATTCGGGAAGTTATTGTTTTTACCCCGTTATTGAAAATTGAGTTTTCATCAAATCTTGACGTTTTGAGGTGACAGGAAGCTACCCCGACAATTTTTCGATGTATGTAAACCTCATAACTCGAACGGCTTGACTGATTGAAATGAACTAAGCGGATTTCCAAAGTGTTTCATTAAACTTAGATTTCCTATGAATTTTAAAAAAATCAAACTGGTAGATTGTGGAGATCTCAAAAATAAAATTTTGGAAAACTTTTTTTGGAATGACTTAAACGGCTTTACCCCATCGGTATTCCAAAAACTAATCAGCTTTTAACCTTGAAAAACCACATATATCGCCGCCGGTTCGGTCAAAATCGGTTGATTAGGTCGTGAGATATTGTTAACGAAAAATGTTAAAAAAATTGATTTTTTTAAATTACTCCAATATTTCATATTCAATGTCATAATTTGGTAAAGTTTGGAGCGTTATGCATTTGAAATTAGCGGCATGTTCCAGGGATGGCCGGCAGGGTCAACCAATTTTTTAAATAATAATTAAAACAGAAGCGGATATCTATTCTTGATTTTTAGCAGGCAGGTAGTGTCTGCTACTTTGTAGAACGTTATATTAGGACACTTGCTTAAACATATAGGTATTTTTAGAAAGGCTTAATAAGACACCAAAGGATGACGATTTTTATAAGTGGTGAAGACCGGCATATGAAATTTATTATCCTCCAAGACCTAGATGGACTTCCCCGCAACATATTTTGAAGTTATTTAAGAACTTAGTAAAATAACGTGTATAATAATAAATTTGTAACTAATGTATTTACTTATCAAATAGATATTAATGAAGAATCTAATTATTTGCATAGATCTGTGAAATAATTAAGATTTAAACACATAATTTTTTTTGTTAGAATGTAGTGCATTCCCAATGCAAGGTGCTCACCATACTAAATTAACAATCAGATTTTTTTCCGTTAACACTACATATACCGCCATTTATTTCAATTGATTAGAACTAAAATTGTTTTATTGTTCCACTGATTGTATTGCCATCTTCGTAGTTCTACTGAATTCGTTGTAATACTTGTTGTACAATTTTCCCGATAGACAGTCTTCGCCGAGTTGACCTTATCAAAACCCTAAACAAGATTAGGTTTTTTCTCTAAAAACAGGATTTTTTAACTTATTGATAAGATTAAGTAATAATTTTGTATTCTTCTGATTCGTGTTCAAAAACCAGGTTTTGACATAATATATATATTCATAAAAACTACACATATATTGGCCTCCCCCAAGGAATGCCACAAAGCATGATTCTGAGCCACCTGCATCCATCGACTTCCTGCATGTCTTCCAAGGTCATCACTGCATCTAGTGGGGGTTGCTTTACAGTATGAGGCTGCCACTCGAGAACCTTTTGTCCCCATCGGTTGTCGGTTCCTTGAGCTATATGGCCGGCCCATTACAACTTCAGTTTACTAATCTCTTGGGCTATGTCGGTTACTCTGGTTCTACTGGGATATCCTCATTTCTAAGTTTATCACGCAGAGAAACTCTGAGCATAGCCCTCTCCATAACTCAATGAGCAATATTGAGCATCCTCATACGGCCGGTAGTGAGGGTCCACATCTCAGTTCCATAAGTCATCACTGGCAACACTTACTGACTGCCATTTAAATTTATTGAAACCCATGCTGTCAATATGACATACTGAATAGCAGTACTTACGGAACATATTTTGACCTTATTGTTCTATTGTAGAATTAATAGTAGAACAAGATGGGGAAACCCTTCTTAGAATGAGAGTCTGTCCCATATGCCTTATGATGCATAATACATGGTTCTTTCAACTTTCTGCATATCTCATCAGGTTATCACTCCATATAGGGAAGAAGAGTGCATTTGCTGGTACAAGGCGGCCATTTGAAACCTTTTTTTCCATGATTTCAGTTCTACAAGCTCTTATAAGCAAACATGTCCAGTCTATTGCCACTACATTTTATATAATACTAGCTTGCCAGGCAGACCTTGTTCTGCCCTTTTCAACGAACATTTCTCATTTCCTATTAAAAGTCCATAAATTCGCAAAAAAAATTGTGGGTCACTCATGGGCAAAAAAACTGTCCTATCTCTCAAGTTGGACCAAACTGCACACGGTGTGCAAATTTGATTAAAATTGGTTAAGTTCCCTTGGGTGTTTCCTGTCCATCGCAGACAAACAATGTGACATGTAATTTATATATATTAAGATATTATGTGATATGCAATATATTATATAATATCTATGACATTTTTCACATATAACTACCAAATTTATTTCATTGTAATCAATTTTCAGAATGTTTTATAATTTAGTTTCATTGAAATTTATTTATTTATTTTCAGAACTTCCAGAACTTACTAAAATTTTATCCAAAGAAAGTGTTAATTCTTTGCTCCAAAATGAAGATGAGAATCCTAAATTTTTAATTAAGCAAGTATTCCAGTCCTTGATGACCTGTGATAAAAGTGTTGTGGCTAATAGTCTAGAAGAACTTTTAAAAAGATTAAATAATGAAGGTATTTATTTAATTGATATACTAGCAAATTAAAAACAACATGCCATTCAAAACAGGTAATTTGGGTTGTTATGAACCTTTTAAAGGGTGCTCCTTAAACTTTATCATAAAATGGAAGGGTTATTCTCTATTGCAATGTCTAAAGGTCGCCAAACACTGAGCTAAATTTACATTTATGTCAAGGGCACTCTTTGTATTTGTTAGTATCATCAAGGATTTGTCACATATGTGATTTCAAAATCTCCACAAGTCCACTGTTTAATATAGGCCTTCGCAAGGAATATCACTAAACATGGTCCTGAGCCACATGCATCCATCAACTTCTTCATCGGGATCTTCTTTTCTTCATGTCTCTAATGTAGTGCTACCCAGAAGGACGGAATTAAAGAGCTTCTGAAGGGCTAAGTATCAGTTTTTCACCTGCTTTCAGAAGTTCGGCAATGATTCCATCCTCACCTGAGGCCATGCCGTTTTTAATGTGCTGACGAGCCTTCATAATCTACCCTTGACATACAGGATATCATTGCAATAGTGGATGAGGATTGGATAACATTAGATGTAGAGATATAGAAATTAACAAGCTTCTTCTTTCAACTAATTATTTAGTAATGTAAATATTTAATCATATTTACAATGCTGAATAATTAGGTCAACTACCAAGCTAAAATATTATACATTGAAGATGATACATCATATTGCTAAAATACATGTACATAGTACTTCCGATAAAGATTTGGTTTAAAGCTGTGACTGTTCTTCAATTGAAACAATATTATAGCTCTGCAGTCATCCACAGATTTTCCCAAAATTTGCTTACTGTTTTATGTATTAATAAAATAATTTAGTTTATTTTTTGTTTTATTACAGTGTTTCTGTAAAGTTTCTGATGTTCATGCTTTCAGATATATCAGTTCAATCTGTTTTGCTGTACAATACATTGCAAAAACTTCATGGAGAGTTTCCTGGCGATGTAGGCTGCTATGCACCTTATTTCATGAATTTCATGCAGCTTCATCCAGGACAGGCCATCTTCCTCAAGCCTAACTTACCACATGCTTATTTAAGTGGAGGTAAACAATCATTGATCCATTATATAATAAATGATATTGCTGTGATTCCATTATGTCAGTATCTTTTAAGTTAACACAGGGTTGCCATGCTTGTCAAAGGTCCAGTAAGTAAGGTCGACATTGTTTTGAGAAAATGACATACATTTGATTAAAATGCGCCCTGCGCTCTATCTCATTGTTACGAGTTTAGGGTTCGTGAGAATAAAAACTGCCGATTTAATTACCAAAATTGACACTTTAATTACTGAACACCAATTAAAACTTAAAACACACCAGTAATTAATACTTTAGTCTTCTTTTGTGTCGCCAATTCAAATACTGCCCCGGTAAACGGCTTTATATAGGCTATTTCACCGAAACATCTGGAATGTTCTAGCAAACACCGGTTCCGACCGACTAGGTGTAGAAAATTCGAGTGTGGAGTTTTCTAGAAAGCTTAGTTCTTCTATTCGATACTAGATGGCGCTAATGCCATGTACCAGGCATCAATTGTGGCGCGCAACATTATCATTGCTACTGGGTTCAAATGAAATATTAAATTTAGGATTTTATTTTATACAGAGGTCTCTCTACAAGGAAGTGTCCACATTGACAAAACATATTTTCTGCACTTTTGATTAAGAGAGCAGAGAGGATGTGAAAAATTACATAATGCTCAATTGTATTAACAAATCTGAATTATTCATTACATAATTATCTAAAGACAATCCTGTCTATGCAATGTAATTAGTATAGTTATATGCAAAGTTTTATTGTATCCCTGTGACAACATAGGTTTTTTTCCTGTATACATGCCCAAAGCATGAGGCCTCTTCCACTGTTCTCTGTTTGTAGTCTTGTAGATTTCTTTCCTAGGAATAGTATCCTATTATTTCATCTTCCCACCATGTTTTTTGTCTCCTTTTTCTTATTTTTTTTGCATAATTAAAAGATTTGGAGAAATTGTAGAATAACATGTAAATGTACCTTAATTATAATGCAATTTTTGTTTACAGATTGTGTTGAGTGTATGGCATGTTCAGACAATGTAGTCCGAGCAGGTCTCACTCCAAAACATATTGATGTGCCAACTCTTATTGATATGTTAGATTACACTAGCTATGCCCCGGGGGACTTGTTATTCAATCCTGAAATAGAGGATGAGAATTGCTGCATTTGGAGACCACCTGTGCCTGACTTTGCCGTTGTAAAAATAAGAGTGAGCATATTTTTAAAATTAGGCAAAAGTTGAAGAAGACCATTTTTTATTAGTTTTTACAGCTTAACAGTTTAAACATAAATATTGAAAATATTAATAATAATGGTTTAAGCGACATTCTGGACGATGTTGAAATAAATCATACATTTAAATAATGCAAGTTTTTACGGATTTTTATCGCGTGTATTAACTTTTTTTATGTAAACCCAAAGCTTCGAGTACTTTACAACACCCATGGTCACGGGACTGAGATGTTCAACATCTAGATGTGATAGTTAACCATGGTTATCACAGATACAATTTTGAATTTTTTTGTACCTATCTACACAGTATGACCTTATAGTATCTTGAAGTCTTGCAGTTGTATGCTTGGGTTGGGATTTATTTTTATTAATTATAGGAACCCAAGCAGATGGTAGGGCCCAGCCATCTTCCCTATAGAAATTGGATGTTTTTGACTTCAATAGCCTCGCGAATCATCCTTGGAAGGAATCGGTGTTCTTTAGCGAGGATTTTTGGTCTATCAAATCAGATGTAGTGACAGAGGCGATTCTGTACGTGTTCACACACTGTAGACTTCCCGGAGCGTGGATTCTTCACATCAGCTATATGTTCTTTAATGCGAGTTTTAATTGATCTTTTAGTTTGACCTATGTAAGAGAGACCACATTCACAATCAAGCTTATACACTCCTGCATCTTGTAGAGGGACATTACACTTGACTGATGGTAAAAACTGACCAATCTTCGGCGGCTTGAAGTACTCGTATTTTTTAATTTAAGCGCACTTCAAGATGTAGCCAATCTTGTCATTGACTCCTCTGACATATGGCAGTACAGCAGGTACACGCTCGATTGTGGCCGGCTTCATTCGTTCACTGTGACGTAGGCGCGGGACCCGAAGCTTGTTGTCATGCAATACTTGCTTCAAGTGTTGGAGCTCGGCAGCCAGGTGTTTACTCTCACAGATCCTTCGTGCTCTCTGAAACAAAGATTTACCAAGTTAGCTAACTGTGAAGTATGGTGGTAAGAATCACCGTTCATATATCTATCTGTATGGGTCTTTTTTCGATACACAGTGTGGCTCAAGGATTCCGAATTAATAACACATCTAGAAATGCTAAAGAATTGTTTGCCTCTAACTCTATTGTGAACTGAATTTTAGAATTTATAGAGTTAAGATGGTCTAAAAATGAAGTTACTAGCATTCTACCTTTAGTCTGCATGTTAGTAACATGCAGTCTAAAGGTAGAATTGTGAAAGTGTCATCTACATACCACTTGTAGAATCTTGGATTTACAGTAGAAGTAAGCAGGGCTTTCTCCTCAAAGTCTTCCATGAATATATCGGCGACAATGGGAGATACAGGTGAGCTCATCGCCCCACCATCTATGTGCTTGTAGAACTCCTCCTTCCACAATAGGTAGCCAGATGTAAGGCAGTGTCTGAGTAATATTGCGTATTCTACGGGTATGTTGTTTTCTTCCAGCCTTCTAGTTACAATTGAGATGCATTCTTCAACAGGTAAGCATGTGAACAATGACTGCACATCAAAACTGACCATAGTTTCATTGTCTGCCAGCTGTAGGTCTTTAATCTCGCTGACAAAATGGTAGTAATCCTTTATGTGTGCTCTTGTATGTCTCCTGAGCGGTGGAAGTATTTTCGTTAAGTGTTGAGTCAATCTGCATGTTGGTGAATCGATTTGGATCACTATGGGACGTAGTGAAGCATTGGGCTTGTGTATTTTTGGTGACCCATACGACTTTAGTCACTAAATCACCACCTACCTACGTCACAGTGAACGAGTGAAGCCGGCCACGGGCGAACGTGTACCTGCTGAACTGCTATAAGTCAGAGGAGTCATTGACTACATCTTGAAGCGTGTTTCTATTAAAACATACTTCAAGCCGCCGAAGAAGATTGATCAATTTTTACCATCAGTCAAGTGTAATGTGCCTCTACAAGATGCAGGAGTGTACAAGCTTGATTGTGAATGTGGTCTCTCTTACATAGGTTAAACCAAAAGATCAATAATTAAAACCCGCGTTAAAGAACAGTACCTGTATGACCGAGCTTTTTTCGGTATTTTTTTGGAAATCGTGTGTTTTGGAAATTATATTTTGATACAAATTACATACTGATGAAACATGAATATTTTTTTAAGCTTATTGTCATAATAGAAAAAACTGAACTGGTTATTTGAATAAAAAATCATGAGTGCATTAGTTTAATTTAAATTTTCGTATTTTTGATAGTATTCGTAGATTTCATATTTAAATACTAAAAAAAGGGCTCGAAATAATTGATTTTCTCACAAAAGAAGGGAACTTGAAAAAAAAGAAAAGAAGTCGGACCGAAGACAGGACGCGAACCAGGGCACTATGATTTCGCGACAGCCCGAAATTCCACCTACATCAGATTTGATAGACCACAAATCCTGACTAAAATCACAGATTCCTTCCAAGGATGATTCGTGAGGCTATAGAAGTCAAAAAACATCTTAATTTCAATAGAGACGATGGCTGGGCGCTACCATCTGCTTGGGATCCTATCCTATAATTAATAAAATTAAATCCCAACACAAGCATACAACTGCAAGACTTCAAGATACTATACAAGATAAGTTCATACTGTGTAGATCGAAAAAAAAGTTTAAAATTTTAATATGTGGTAACCACGGTTAACTATGACATCTGGACGTTGACCATCTCAGTGGCCCCATGACCATGGGTGCTGTAAAGTACTCGAAACGTCTGGTTTATATAAAAAAAATTAATATACGCGATAAAATCCGTAAAAACTTGTGTTATTTAAATGTGTAGTGTTCGCGTAAACATAAGAAATCACTATATAAATCATACATATTTATAGCGAATTTTTCTGCATCCAATGCAACTATTAACATTCTTGGTAAGTTGAAAAAACAAGGATGAACCAGGCGTCATAGAGTAAGACAATTTTGAGTGAAAGTGAAAGTTGACTTAAATTAGATAAATTTCTGATCCAATTTTGCTTGAAGTGTTTATATGGTTGCATAAGATCTCTCCCTTAAAACGCTTATGTCTGCATCTAAAACAAATAAATTTTTCACTTAAGCTTTTTCTTGAAACTGGCATTTTAAGAAAGGAATCTAACATAGGAAGCCTTGGAAATTTTTGATGATCTATCTGAAAAATACCTTTTAAATAAAGCCTAACAGGCAAGACCAACAAGATACACTAGCAGCAATGAATGATGCAACAATGAATCTGTTTGTTGTTATATACATATTCTCTTATTATTTATTATTTATGCTTAAATGGAATACTTTTGTTTAACTTTGTTTTTGCATGTGGTTAGCCTTACGCATGAATGACAGTTATTAAAAAAAGTGAATCCTTTTGCTTCCACCAGTAACTGAAACTGAGGTGATTGGATTATTTTCCCTAAAAAAGTAGTTTATTTTGTACCTAAGTAACACTAACTTAGTTTTGCAAATTTCATAATTAAACTCAGAATTTACCGCATCAGAAATGAAAATTGGCACTTATCTATAAAAATAGTCAATTGGATTTTTAACTTTTTTTTTCTAAAATGATTAACTTTTAATTGCACTTCTGTAAACTTTTAAAAATAACCCTTAAATTAATTTGCTTGTCACCCGTAGTTAGTTTGATGACTGAAATACAAACATAGAAAATCATTTACTTCTATTTAATGAGCAGGATAGTAAATAATAATGCTAAAACCCATTTCCTTATAAAAAGTATGTGATTGCCAGCCATATACACATACTGACCGTAATTAAATTGTTCCATATTGTCTACTAAACGCGGGTGGATTTGCTAGTTTTGAAATGTTATAATTAAAATTATTCATTACAGGTGCAAAGTGACGATTCATACAACACAATAATTCGCGCTAGCCCAAGCCTTATAATTTTCACATCTGGTGATGGTGACGCATGTGATACTGAACCAGTGCGAGTCAGACCAGGGGTGGCTTTGTTCCTGAAGGCAAGTCGACAGCTAACCCTCACACCATCAGAAGGAAACCATTTGGAAGCATATCAAGCGATTTGCAATGTATGACGAATGATTAAAATATTTATTAATAAGCACTTACACTTATAATGACTTAAGATTCGTTTTATTATAAGTAATTTGCGTTAACATTTATACACTTATTAATTAAAATTTGAAATTATATTTCGTGGCTTAAATTAAAAACACAATATTGAAAGATAAAATAGAATAGAGTAATAGAAAGAACATTTTGAAATAAATTGAAGCAAAATTCATGAGGGTAAGATTTTACCATTACAGTCTATTAAAGTCCACTGCTGAACCTAGGCCTCTTCCATAGATTGCCTCATAGGAAGATCGGAGAATATATTTTCCAAAGTTGTCACGCTTGGCAAGCTTTTTGGCAACCACAGCCCATCTGGTTTTGTTTCCCTCTGTCGGCTCGTACGAAAGCCACGGGATAATATGGGGTCGTGGATATTCTTACACTGCTGCTACACGGTAAAATTTTACAATTATTATTATAATTAAATATATCTAGCTATTATTTATTTATATTATGATTAAAAATTTATTTGATGTAATAGTTCTATGTTTATATTTTATATTATTGTATTAATATTTTATCCTTTTTCAAGATCAGTTCTAAGTCTAGTTTTATATAACTGTTGTTCTCTCGGTTTACAGAAACCTTGTAGATGTTTCTATTTACAAAATGAGTGTACTTGGTAATAACGTAAATATGTATTTTGTACTAGATCGTAAGTTTTAAAACATTTATCTGTTACCTGTTGATTTTTTTAAACTATTAATATTTTGAAATTTTATACAATGTTATTATTGTTCCTATAGTAAAATATAGTACTTTTGTAAGAAAAATAATTTCAATAAAGTCATATGAAAATTTTCTATTTTACTTTAATTCAACACAAAAACACATATGAATTAGTATGTGGTAGTAGATGTTGGTCCCAAGGGAGGTAGGCTGACCCATGTATCGTAACCTGCTTTGTATCGTAAAGTACTGCGCTGGCAATATGTATTAGGTACGAATTATCTAGAAGAGATCGTAGTCAACGGCGCATGTTAAGGCTCTCTCCTATGAATGCGGGTATTTCATAAGGCACCGGGCAGTCGCCTACTATGTTCCTTCTCCATATCAATTGTATGTTGCAAAGTAATAACATTCATTGCTATGCAGACGACGGCGATGGTGACGATTTTTATATCACGACGAAACAAGTTTTTCTTAAGGAAATTCTCGGATCGGATATAGTCCAGTATAAAAAAGAACCCTTTTTCAGTGCACTTCCCATGTTGCATCAGTCAGTATCGGAATACACCGCGTGGACATATCGAATAACGTTCAATTCCACGGTTATTTCGAAGAAAAGGTCAAATTGGCTTAGCGGTCTAGTATTTCATGCCGACACACCGCTTGAAACTTTACAAGGCGCAAGTTTAGCCTCACACGGAATTCTGTTCTTATCTCTCAACCGAGGGCTCCCCAGCGCCAGTTCCACTTGACTGCATCCGGTGAATTGTCGCCGACCGAGTTCTTTATGATTGACTCTATTCACTGGCGTTCAGAGAAATTTCAAAGCCGCCAAATTCCACCATGGCACCAGACAACAATCTACGCTACACTACTGGGCGATTTCTTGTTGTGCGATCAGAAGTTCTCTTCTTCGTACAAATTTTTTGTGAAATCGGCTACCACCTGTAATTTTTCCAGCAATTTTTAGTGTCGAAATTCTAAGACCTTCCGACTGGGATCTTTCCGTCATCTACTGTACTCGCCAGAAATTGCTTTTAGCATTTATGAGGAATTTTTAATAACTGAAAAAGAAAATTTACAGATACTGGCAAATTATTACACTCCTTTGCTGCAACAATCATAAAAGGTAGCCGTGGCGGTTTAAGGCTATCCATCTACTACCCCATCTCGTCCCGTGGGTGTCAGAGTGTAAGTGTAAGAGGCGACAGAGGGATCTGAAACAGGGCGTGGGCAGCAGCATCTACCTGATAACAACTCAAAATTATAAAAACTGAGTTTGCCAACACGCCTGCTAAGCGTGGAGTGTGAATGAGACTATTGGGAGTCCTATATTTTTTATTTTTTAGAGTGTAATAGATGGATAGATGAATGCAAAAAAGGAGTGCTAAGCTAAAGTTTGTAATTTATTGAAGCTTGATGAAGTGATGATATGGTAAGACATGCAGAAAGTCGATGGAAGTTCTTCAGAACCATGTTTTTTGGCATTACTTTATTAAGAAAACTTAAAGAAGCAAATATGTATATTTAAAAAAAAAAGAATATTAACAATGCTATAAACATTACTAATATTCTCCTTAACCACTCGTGGTAAGCTTAAATTGCTTGTGTTACGAGTGGTTCACGCCAGTAGTCGAATGGCGGATTCGAACCCACGACCTTTTTGAGTTCGCGGTCCGCGCCCTGCCATTAGGCTACTGTCGCTTTAATTATATTAACTTTTACTTTCTGAACCACCTGCACCTATCGACTTCCTGCATGTCTTACCAGGTCGTCACTCCTAGTGGAGGTCGCCATACCGTTACGAGGCTGCCAGTCGAGAACCTTTTTTCCCTATCGGTTGTCGGTTCTTCGAGCTATATGGCCGGTCTACTGCCACTTGTGGTTGAACAATCTCGTTTTCAAGTTTTGAGGTATACCTGACAAGATGTGTCGTAATTTCCAGGTGCCAGCTTAATAATGTTTGTTGATAATAATGTATTGCTGTTTCACGGGAAGGACTGGGAAACTGTTCAAAAACACATGTAACAAGTCTCACTCTCAATCAAGGTGCAACTGCACCCCCATAGAAAGGGTAAGTTAGTTAAGTAAAGTTACAGCCTATATACGTCCCACTGCTGGGCACAGGTCTCCCGTCATTTCTGAGAGGGTTTTAGGGCATGGAAGTGTCCGCCGCGCTGCCCCAATGCGTGTTGGTGAACTTCACATGTCTTCAAAATATTATCTTATTTCTTAGACATGCCAGTTTCCTCACGATGTTTTCTTTCACCGCCGAGCACGTGGTAAATCAGTACTTATAATTGCAATTACCGATTTCATTGGTGCCGGTGGGGATCGTTCTGTTATATTTACAGCGAGCGTTAACCATCTTGAGCTACCACGGCTCCATAGAATTGCAGAAAGTATAGAAAGGGTTAAATATCTGAGTGTCACAATAGATGATAATCTGTCATGGTATCTAAATGGTAGGTAAACGGAACCCATTACTTTTCTTTCGGTTTATAATTTGAATTGGGTCCCGCCTGCCACTAAACTTAATATTTTACTTAGGCTTTCAGCTCATATAGTCTGTTAAGCCAATGTAGAGTTTACTAGGCTGCACTAAAAGTATCGGGAATAGAGTATTTCCACTGTTCCCGTCATATTAAAATCTTTTTAATTGAAAACTCCTTGGTTTTAAAAATCGTATACCATTTATTTATTTAAAAAAAAAGATTCTCGGTCTTGTCACAAGGTTTTGTCTAGCTTGCTACATATTTATTTATCTATGGTTTTGTCAAACTTGTTTAGTCGTTGAGAAAATGGAATTGACTCGAGAAAATTCAAGAGCGATGATTTATTATGACTTTCGAAGTGGTTTAACACAAAAACAGTGTGTTGACCGGATGATTTCTGCATTTGGTGTTGAAGCCCCACCCAAAACCACAATTTATCGCTGGTTTGCTGAATTTCAACGTGGACGTGTCAAGCTCAGTGATGATCCCCGTCAAGGTCGTCCAAAAACTGCAGTCACCCAAGAAAAGGTTGATGCTGTGCGTACGCTGATTGAGGAAGATCGACATGTGATATACCGCGAAATTCAGGCAACTTTAGACATTGGCATGAGTGAAATACAAATAATCTTGCATGAACAATTAGGTGTAAAAAAGTTGTTTTCCCGATGCATACCGCTTTCGCTCTGTGAAGAGCAAAAAGCGGCTCGCGTTACTTGGTGCGTCAGAACTCTCGAAAGACTCCACGCAGGATCCTCAAATGCTGTATACAACATCGTATCAGGTGACGAATCCTGGATATACGCGTACGAACCCGAAACAAAAAACCAGTCACGAGTTTGGGTGTTCGAAAATGAGTTAAATCCAACAAAAATCGTTCGTTCACGGAGTGTTGCAAAAAAAATGGTGGTCACGTTTGTCTCCAAAACCGGCCATGTTACGACTATTCCTCTTGAGGGACAAAGAACGGTTAATTCAGAATGGTATGCTAGCATTTGTTTGCCACGGGTCGTTTCTGAACTCCGTAAAGAGAACTGCAACCGCCGCATCATCCTCCATCACGACAATGCGAGGTCTCACACCGCACACGGACGGAATTAAAGAGCTTCTGAAGGACTTCAAGTACCAGTGTTCCACCCGCTTTCAGAGGCTCCGCTGTAATTCCACCCTCGCGTAGGGACTTGCCGTTTTGAAGGTGCTGGAGAGCCATTTTAACTCGCTCAGCCTGACGTCCGGAATATCATCGGAATAGTGTCGGATAAAACTTTCGTTTGGGTTCAGTGTGCCCTCACCATTCGGTAATCGCTGCCAGTTATCACCCTTGCGATCACTGAGGCATCACTGAACAGTTGGTGTCTGGTCGTCATAATGAAGTTAATTTAGTTTATTGCCGAACCGTCGGGGCTCGACCAGGTCCACTTTCTGTGGGGCCGGTTCTTGAAGAAACAGTTCATCATAAAGAGTCCCTCTTTCTCTATGAAGTCAGCCAGCTGCTGGCTACTTGAATTCCGTTGCCCTATTAAATTTCCCTACCTTCGGCTCACCGTTTTCTCTTGTGCCTAGTTTTGCGTTGAAGTCTCCCATTAACACCGTATAGTGGGTTTTCCTCACCGAGATGTGCCGAATTTAGCGTATAAACCTGTACGAGTACGACCTTCAGTGAATACCGTTTGGTGATTCTGAGTATAAGGTACGCAACCCACGTCGACACACTCCTAATCTTTACGTTTTTAACGAGAGACTTGTGGACGATAAAACCGACACCTCCTTGGGATAGATGGTCATCCTCCCGATGATAAAACAAGTTGCCGGATTCGAGGATTACCATCTCCTTCCCCTCTTCAGACTTCGGATAATCCTATAATATTCCCGTGCAATTGGTCTATCTATTATTCCAGCTCCAGGATCTTCTCGTCGGTTTTCAGGGTGCATGCGCTATAAGTTGCCAGGTCGAGTTGTCTTAGGTGACAACCGAACCTCCACCGGAGATTCTTAGCACTCCCTGCCCCGTCCTTAACATGGTCGTCACTGTAGCCAGGAATAGCGGGGCCGCCGGGGACTGGGTGCCGTCTTTTCGTAACTCTCATCATGGGGGGTGTATTGCCATAGTTGCCACGCTTAGCGAGCAGGTTGGCAACCGCAGTTTTTTTTGTTATTTTGCTGTAATCAAAAAGACGATGCTGCCCATCTTCCTCGTCTCAGTTTCCCATTGTCGCTTCTTACGACACCCACGGGAAGATATGGGGTAGTGGGTATTCTTGCCAGCCACTACATGGAAGACACATATACTCGAGACAAAGTGGCAGATTGTACTCTTCGGTCTTCTGTACAATTTGCAGAAGCGTATGTAATATGGTCTATGGTACAAAAACCTTTTCAGAAACCGGCATGTTTGTGAGGCTGGTCGTCGTGAAGTCGTCGAGTCTGCGTACGAGACGATTTGTAATGATTCTAAAACAGCACGTAGGCGCGCTTCAGAAGAGAAATTGGGGAGCCATTCTATTCTCGCTCAGAATGACGTCCGGGATATCATGAACAGTAAGTTCGAAGTTGTTGACGATTATGTTTACCTAGGATAAATTGTCCGACGAATTCAACTCGGCTGGGCAACGTTCGGAAGATTACGACACTTCTCGTCAGATATACTTCAAAACTTTAGAACAAGACACAACCAGTGCGTGTTGCCAGTGATGATTTATGTATCTGAGACGTGATCCTTCACTGCCGGCTGTTTGAAGAAGCTTGAGGTCGCTCAGCGAGCTATGGAGAGGGCTATGTTTTTTATACAATAAGGGTAACAAACGAGCACACAATCCACCTGATGGTAAGTGGCTGCTGTGACACCTAGACATCTACATTTATTCTAAATTAAGAATCAAAATGCAGATGCGTTGTCACCTCTGAGGGCTGAGATGGAATGTCTCATTTCCAGTAAAAAGGGTCTCGGGTTCTCTACACCCACCATATGAAACACACAAGAGTTTCCGATGTAGAGACATTCACCATACGAAATACGAAGCATTAAGCTACTATTTCACGCTGGTATTCTGTGAGAGCGTGGTCCTACCTAGGCCGAGTCGACCCATTTGTATTATAATCATAATATAGCTGCAGCGTAGCTCTATCACTTTGCTCAGGGTTTCTCTGCGTGATAGACTTAAAAACTTGGATATCCGCAGTAAAACCAGAGTAGCCGACATGGCCCAACGGATTAATAAACTGAAGTGGCTATGGGCCGGCCTTATAGCTCGAAGACTGACAAACGATGGGGAAGACAGGTTCTCGAGTGGAAGCCTCGTACCGGCAGGCGAAGTGTAGTATGTCCCCCCACTAGATGGTAGATGGTGACGACTTGGTAAGACATGCAGGAAGTCGATAGATGTAGGTGGCTCAGGACTGTGCTTTGTGGCATTCCTTGGGGAGACTTATGTTCAGCAGTGGAATTGGGAAGGGCTGTAATGATGACATTAATTTTAAAATAAATCTTACCGATCATTCATCGTCGAGCTCCTCATAACAAAAAAAACATTTTGCTTATTTGATCAGAATAGAATTTATTAAATTTTTTTTGCTATTACTAACTATACCATTGACTGTGTTGCACACCGATTTATGGAATATTTTTTGTAATATAATGCTTTTGTTGAGAACAATTTATACCGAACCCTCAAGGCGCGAATCATTCTTGCACTTGTCCGATTTGTTTTTATAGTAGTAATGGTGACACACAGTTCATCCGATGGTGAGTGCTGTGATCCAAATACACATCAAACCTCGATTGAGAATCATAATGAAAATGAGTTATCACCTTTAGGGACTAAGATGGAATGTCTCTTTACCAGTAAAAAGGGGCTCCGCTTCTCAGTAACTAGGATTCAAACATCTTTGACACATAGTAACATACCATATTATGTGTTGTTTTTGTTCCATTTATTTACTTTGAGTCACTGACATACATCACAATTTTTTTGAAAATATGCACGCGGCACAGCGCTTACAGTCCATACGTGTTCAGTTGCCCAAAACGCGAAAATGTTAAATGAGAACTACGATTTCAACATATGGGCTTTATGGACTTAAGTCCTTATAAAACGTTTGAACTCGTTTTGCTATCTCACGGACATGCGCACAATGTTAAAACGGACATAAGGCTAACTTATCTGGGTGGTTAAAAATTGCATGACAACATTTACTGGTCCTATTACCGACGGTTTATTATATTCAAGTTTAAAACTTGCTATAATTACGTCGAAACGCGTCATGAACTTCCATTATTACAAAACGTTAACACAATTAATAAAGTTCAGTAAACATTCTTTATATTGAACTCGAAAGAAACGGAACAGGTCTTTATATACCTATATAGGTCCTTTATACCTATATAGGTCCTTTATACCTGTTTATTATATTAGTGCTTATTGGCAAACAATTATGTTTGACTCTTTTATGTATAACTGTGGTAGCGCTCGTTGTAAATTTCACAATACCCGAGCAATTCGAGTCCGATTGCCACCGGCATTTATGAAATTTTAATGTTAATAGCAATTTTATGTGCTGATCTACCAACGGTCAGAGTGAAGTTTCCTAAATATCATGAGGGAACCTGCGTGCCTGAGGAATTCAAAAATATTGCAAAGATAATATGTGGGGATGAGTCGCTCGCGTCCGTAGGCTTCGACCACCTAACCTTAGGCCCACCCTACACGTGTCCCCCGGGTGGTGCTAAACGAGCGACAAAGCCGAAAAAATAGACTCGGCGCCTCGCCGTATGGTAGCGGCGTAAAATCTACCACCACCCCTTGTTCGCACCATGACTCAGGAAATAAAAGAAATGACCCCGAGTTCCCGGCGCCCCTTTAATGGGGCGGGGGTGCGAAGAATATCCGGGAGAAAAACCGGCGACGAGGTTCGCCACCCGTCACGTTCTGTCTCCCGGAGGGGCGAAAAGTGGATTGCGGAAACCCGTCTGGCTACGCTGAATGTATGTGGAGGAATGAATGATAAGATGGATGAAGTATGCGAAATGATGAATGACAGAGGAATAGATGTGTTATGTGTGAATGAGACGAAACGAAAGGGATAGGATGCCACTGCATATGGCACGTATACCGCGTATTGGTCTGGTGTAGACGAGACCGAACGGGCATGCCAGGGAGTCGGTTTCATCCTTTCAGAAAGAATGGGTCAATGTGTGAAAGAGTATGAATGTGTAAGCCCGAGGCTGCTATGGATACGAATGAAAGTGGGCTTAAAGAAGCTGTTCCTGCTAAGGGTGTACGCCCCAGACATGTCTAAGCCCACTTACATCCGAGAGCAGTTTTGGGACATGGTAAGGATGGTGTTGACAAAATGTAAGGAAAATGAAAATATTATTATGTTAGGAGACTTTAATGGAAGGGTTGGGATGAAGAGGTCTGGTTATGAAAGGATATTGGGAACGTTTGGTGATGAAAGTATAAATGAGAATGGTGAAGACCTCCTCACCGTATGTGTGGAAAAGAATCTTTTTGTGACGAATACTTTTTTTCGTCATAAGAAGGTTCACATGTATACATGGGAAAGAGGTGATGATAGAAGCATGATAGATTTCGTAATTGTGGATGAAAGAATGAGGAGCGCAGTCGTAGATACAACGGATTACCGGGGGGCCAACGTAGGGACGGATCATTACTTGGTTTTATGTTGAATTAATGGTCTTTTCAAGCGTTGGCGGCATCGGACATCTGTGTCTACCACTGCGTTACAGCGTATAAGAATAGAGAAGTTACAAGATGGAGATGTGAAAGAGAAGTATAAATGTAGACTGAGAGAAAATATTAGATATTTGAATGAGTTGTGTATGAATGATTTAGACTTGAATACTGTGTGGGATAATATTAAGAAAGGTTTGGTGGATGCCGCCACCGAAGTATGTGGTGGAAGTAAGAGAACAAATGAAAGGAAAAGTAATACGTTGTGGTGGGATGATGAGGTACGGGTGGAAGTTGAATCAAAGAAGAAAGCGTGGTTAGATTTACTAGCAACCAAAGCTGGTAATTCTTCTGGTATGAATGATGAGATTGAAAGAAAAAAGGCAGAATTTAGACGTCTAAATAAGAGAGTAAAAGATGTTGTTGAAAGGAAAAAAGAAAGAAAGAATGGATAAGAATGATAGAAGAATATCTGATAATTTCCAGGCTAACATAAAAATGTTCTGGAAACTCGTAAGAACTGCCAGGGGAAATACAAAACAGCCTATAATTAATGCTATAAGAGACGAGAATGGATGTATTCTAAATGATGAAGTTTCAAATTTAAACAGATGGAAGGAATACTTTGAAAGCGTGTTTATGAGTGAAGAGTCGTGTGAATTAAATGAACTAGAAATTCCAAAAGTAGTGGAAAGGGGTATGGAGATAAGTGTAGATGAAATAATGAAAGCAATGAAAAGCATGAAAGCAGGTAAGGCAGCTGGATATGATAGAGTATCACTCGAGATGCTACGGGCTGGAGAGGGAGTGGTCGCAGACCTGCTGTACACCTTGTTTAACTTATGTTAGGAATTAAAACGGGTACCGGATGACTGGTGTAAAGCAGTTATAGTACCAATATATAAAGGAAAAGGGTCACAGCAGGACTGCAAATACTACCGTGGTATCAGCTTGCTTAGTATTGTGGGTAAAGTGTATACTAAGGTGTTAATTGAAAGAGTTATGAAAAATTTGGGATGTGGGTTTTAGAAAGGGAATGGAGTGTACAGATCAAGTCTTTTCCATGCGCATGATTGCGGAGAAGTTTTTGGCCAAAAACCAGAAAGTTTTTTGTGCGTTCATGGACTTGGAAAAGGCTTATGACAGAGTGGACAGGAATGTGTTATGGCAAACACTGAACTCATATGGGTTGAGCGCTGGTTTGATACAGGCATTAAGGTCTCTTTATAGGAACTCTAGTGCTTGTGTCAGGATCATTGGGGTCTACTCGGACTGGTTTGGCATCCAAAAAGGTGTCAGACAGGGCTGTGTAGCTTCCCCTTGACTGTTCAACCTATTTATGGACAGGTGTTTGCAAACTTTGAAAGATGAAGAATGTGGGTTAAGAATGGGCGAATTAACCGTCAAATGCCTGCTGTATGCCGATGATGAAGTCATATTTGCGTCATCGGCGGCTGAGTTGCAAATGATGGTTACATTAATGAACTGGGAATTAAAAGAAAGGGGAATGAAAGTAAACGCAAGTAAGACGAAAGTGATGGTTTTTGAAAGAGAAGAAAGCAAAACGGTATGTGAAATAAGAATAGAAGGAGAGTTAATTGAGCAAGTGGATGAGTTTGTGTATTTGGGATGTGTATTTAGCAGAGATGGTAGATATGATAGGGATATAGAACGACGAGTTAATGCAGGGAATAGAGTGAATGGGGCACTACACTCTATTATGAAGAACCAGAATGTGTCAAAAAAGGCACGTATGGTAATTCATAATGCTGTGTTAGTCCCTACTTTAAGGTATGGTAGTGAAAGCTAGGTGTGGCAGAAGAAGCACGAAAGTAGAATAAATGCTGTAGAAATGCGGTCTTTAAGGAATATACTAGGGTTATAAGAGATAAATGTGATATGCAAGATGATGTTGTGACCAGGATTAAGAAAGGAATGCTTCGGTGGTTTGGTCATGTAGAAAGAATGAATGAGGAAAGAGTGACAAAGCAAATTTATATGGCAGATGTGAATGGCCGAGTCGGGAAGGGACGCCCTAGAAAAAAGTTTATTGACCAAATTGGCGATATTTTGAAAATAGGCCCTTAACCGACGAGCATGTATGCGTAGATATATGAATGTAAAGGAGGCGAAGGAGGTATGTCAGGATCGTGCCAAATGGAAGTCCGTAGTCTCTGCCTACCCCTCTGGGTGACAGGCGTGAGTGTTTATATTTATATATTATATAATATGTGAAGTTCCCCAACACGCATTGGGGTAGCGCAGTGATCACTTCCACGCCTTCTCGGCAATAGAATAGAATATTTTTTATCCAATATAGATAATACAATACTTATTGGAAGTCTTTTTTTATATGCCACTGGTTCAGAAAATATCTCTGTTCTGTGAATATCAGCAAGAACTCCAGCGGGATAATATTTTTTAAGCATCTATAACTTTGCAATAATTGTGTACAATATTTTTTTATAGAATGGTGATGATTATCCCATTCCCAGAGGTTATGCATGCATTACTCCAAAACCCACTACACGGTGTTGATGGGAGACTTCAACGCAAAACTAGGCACAAGAGAAAGCGGTGAGCTGAAGGTGGGGAAATTTGGAGTAGGGCAACGGAACCGAAGGGGCCAGCAGCTGGCCGACTTTATGGAAAAAGAGGAACTCTTTATGATGAACTCTTTCTTCCAGAAGCGGCCCCACAGGAAGTGGACCTGGTCGAGCCCCGACGGTTCGACAAAAAATGAGATTGACTTCATTATGACGACCAGACGCCAACTGTTCAGTGATGTCTCAGTGATCGCAAGGGTGAAAACTGGCAGCGATCACCGAATGGTTAGAGGCACACTGAACCTAAATGTTAAGTTGGAGAGGTCTCGTCTGATGAAGTCAACGCTCCGTCCCCCTCTTGCTCTAATCCAGAATCCCGAAACCTTTCAGCTCGAGTTACAAAACCGCTTTCAGTGCCTAGAGGATTGCAATACAGTGGACGATATGAATGACAAGCTTGTGGAAACTGTCCATGCAGTCGGAGCTAAGTTCTACAAAACCCGTCGCAGAAGAACACAAAAACTCTCCGATCACACTCTCAATCTCACAGCTCTTAGACGGGAAATGAGGCTGCAATCGTCAACAGATTTGACAGCATACAGGCAACCGAACAGACAGATATTTATCCAAATGCATGCGGCGGGACTTACGCAACTTTAATACTGCTCGTATTGAAGAAGCGATTGAGCGGAACCAGGGCTCCAAAGTCTTTGCCAGAGATCTGTCTGCCAGAAAGAGCCAACTGTCAAGGCTGAAGACTGAGTGTGGCAACATCGTTTCCGGGACACCTGAGATTCTGAGTGAGATTGAGAGGTTCTATGGGCAGCTGTACACATCATCGTTGGAGCCACACGCAAGTGTGAGTAACGATCCAAGAGCAAGTCTTATCCGACTATTCCGATGATATCCCGGACGTCAAACTGAGCGAGATTAGAATGGCTCTCCACCACCTTAAAAACGGCAAGGCCCCGGGCGAGGATGGAATTACAGCGGAGCTTCTGAAAGCGGGTGGAATACCGGTACTTGAAGTCCTTCAGAGGCTCTTCAATTCCGTCCTCCATGGTGGCACTACTCCGGAGGCGTGGAGCAGAAGCGCGGTGGTCTTGTTCTTTAAGAAAGGCGACAACGCTCTCTTGAAGAACTACAGACCGATTTCCCTTCTGAGCCGCGTCTACGTGCTGTTTTCGAGAGTCATTACAAATCGTCTCGCACGCAGACTCGACGACTTCCAGCCTCCCGAACAAGCCGGTTTCCGAAAAGGCTTCAGTACTATAGACCACATACATACCCTTCGGCAAATTGTACAGAAGTCCGAAGAGTACAATCTGCCACTTTGCCTGGCGTATGTGGACTATGAGAAAGCCTTTGATTCCGTCGAAATTTGGGCGGTGCTACAGTCTCTTCAGCGGTGCCTAGTTGACTGTCGGCATATTGAAGTTCTGAAGTGTTTGTACAGTAGGGCTACGATGGCTATCCGAGTACAGAACCAGAGTACGAAACCTATCCAACTGCAGAGAGGTGTAAGACAGAGTGATGTTATATCCCCGAAACTCTTCACCGCTGCGTTGGAAGACGTTTTCAAGCTACTGAACTGGAAAGGATACGGTATTAACATCAGTGGCGAGTACATCACTCACCTTCGATTTGCCGACGATATAGTCCTTATGGCAGAATCGCTGGAGGACTTTAGCACTATGCTCAATGATCTCAATGGTGTCTCCCAACGGATAGGTCTTAAGATGAACATGGACAAAACAAAGATCATGTTTAATGTCCATGTCACACCTATGCCGGTAATTGTTGGGAGCACTATGCTCGAAGTTGTTGACGAGTACGTTTACCTGGGACAAATAGTCCGACTAGGTAAGTCCAACTTCGACCGAGAAGTCAATCGACGGATTCAACTCGGCTGGGCAGCGTTCGGGAAATTACGACACATCTTCTCGTCAGGTATACCTCAATCTCTGAAAACTAAAGTGTATAACCAGTGCGTGTTGCCAGTGGTTACTTATGGATCTGAGACGTGGTCTTTCACTGCTGGCCGTATAAGGACGCTCAAGGTCGCTCAGCGAGCTATGGAGAGGGCTATGATCGGAGTTTCCCTGCGTGATAGACTCAAAAATGAGGATATCCGCAGTAAAACCAGAGTGACCGACATAGCCCAACGGATTAGTAAGCTGAAGTGGCAATGGGCCGGCCATATATCCCGAAGAACCGATAACCGATGGGGAAGAAAGGTTCTCGAGTGGCAGCCTCGTACCGGTAGGCGTAGTGTAGGGCGACCCCCCACTAGATGGAGTGACGACCTGGTAAGACATGCAGGAAGTCGATGGATGCAGGTGGCTCAGGACCGTGCTTTGTGGCATTACTTGGGGGAGGCCTATGTTCAGCAGTGGACTTGTGAAGGGCTGTAATGATGATGATGATGATGATTTTCATTCACATATTCTTTGATATTATAATAAACCTTTTTGCACAACTTTTCTCTAATAAAACTTTTAAACTTGTTGATTGAAAAACTGAACATTTTTTGGAATTTAAAAAAAATGTTTACTTTTCCCCATAAATGAATTACTAATTCTGTGGCGACACAGAATTGTAATTTTTTATAGTAATTCATTTATATATAACCGATATTACAAGCTTATTTTTGTTCCTAGTGTTTAAAGTATGAACATCTTTATTCTGTCAAAGCTGTTCATGTGTTTTTATGTATATATATTAAATTTTAATAAATATATTGCGATGCCAAAGTTAATATGTTTATTGCTTTAATTTTTTCTCTCAGGGACTCTTCACAATTTAAGTCATAAATCGCCTTAACGGCTCTATTTTGTCAACCAAATATCGTTTCAATGTCAGTCACGTTACCCCATAGCGAAATTCCATAAGGCATTACGATATGAAAGTAACTAATCTAGCTGTTTCAACATTGGTGAGAGTTTCAATCTTTCGTACAGCATATGCTACAGAACTATTTCTGGTAGATGGGAGCGGTCCTACATAAATTATATATATATATATATATATATATATATATATATATATATATATATATATATATATATATACTATATAATGTCTTCTCGCACCAACATTTCAGTAGTCCATACATTTTCTGACGAAGATTAATTTTAACCCTTTTGAATTCAGCAAACCACCTAACAATAGTTGCGCGTGATGGAGTTGAGACCCCTAAGGGTCACAGCTCATTAGAGTCACCCGGCACCCGACCCTCACCGCTCCATCACCAGGCGTCCACTCGTCGTCGATAGGTGGACCATGGTTGGACGCCGCGTTGTCACCAGTGAACCTCGCGTTGTCATCGAGTGGACCTCGCGTCGTCAACGAGTGGACCTCGCGTGATTAACGATTGACCCTTAATTCATACAATAAATTATACTTCCGAACTTCTTCTATAAGTTTTCTTTGTTCATTTTAAAAACAAACAACAATGCGTCCGACACATTCGATAGAAATGCTCGAAACGAAAGGTTGGTGGAGAGCGCCGCATCGCACTCGCGTGAACAGCGCGTTGCCAGCTCGCGCTTCACGCGAGGCAAGCATGCCAATAGCGAGCTATCATCGGGTCCACTCGTAATCCGCGCGTGGGCATGATACGGAGTTGATGTAGTGAGCGCAGGCCCATACAAATCCATACGAAGAATACGAACCGCTCGAGGCGAGGCGGTGAGGGTCGGGTGCCGGGTGGCTCTAATGAGCTGCGACCTTAATGCTGATTGTAACCGTTGTAAACTTGATTGTTCGGTTAAACCAAATTTAAAATCATAACACATCATAGCGCGTAAATGTTTACCGTTAAGATCCATAGTTTTAAACGAAAAGCGCGGGAAGCGTTGCGGGAAAATTAATAGAACTTTGTTTTTTTTTTAATATTGAGCAATTGGCTTATGGAGTTTTATTTTTAAATAAATTTGCTTTTTAGAAACATATAACACGGATGCGTTCTATTTTTTCTAATTTCGAGTATCAGAACTTACTGAGTGACCTACGTAGTAGCTCTTTTTCCATGAAGTCGGCCAGCTGCTGGTCCCTTGGTTAACGTTGCTCTATCCCGAATTTCCCTAACTTTAGCTCACCGTTCTCTCTTGTGCCTAGTTTTGCGTTGAAGTCTCCCTTTAACACCGTAAAATGTTTTGGAAGAATGCATGGTTCTAGAGATATCCTCATATATTTTTTCCACCTCTTCATCGGGATGTACCGACGTTGGGGCGCAGACTAGCATGATCTCATTATTTATGCATATATGTATGTATATGCACGCATTGTACGCATATGTGTATACTTAAGATAACTCATATGGATTACTAAGATAACTATTCAATAAAGTTTGGAAGCACTAACTAAAGCCAGTAGCAGAATTTTTCAATTATTAACGGCATATGTAAATTTGGCAGTTATATGTTATTTATTGGAGTGACGACCTGATGACATGCATGTGGCTGTGGACCATGCGTGGTGTCATTCCTTGGTGGAGATCTATGTTCAGTAGAGGATCTTGTGCTTGTGCTTCAATGATGATGATGATGGTGATGATGATGATGATTATGAAATACCGTATATATTTTATGCAATAAACATGCATCAATCAAATCAAATAAAAATATGACACAACGAAACATTATTTACAGTATCGCGTTGAACTCTTTTGTACCTCTAAGTCGACTATTACATCAACTGTATATTATTAAACATTACGTCTTTTTAACTTTATTATGTTTTCAATTTTTTTTTATTACCGTTACAGTGTATTAACACTAGCAAGACGGCAAGGGTCTATTGACCTGAATTTGAACTTGCAGCGCTGATTATTTTGTCACATAAACAAATAGTTTATACAGTTTTGTACTTCGTGACTTTTAATGAATTACGATTGTTTTATAAACAAAAGTATTTAAATTATAATAAGTATATACAAATATGAATAAAAATAATATCATTCGCGTACAATGACGACTAGAGTCATTTGACCTAATTCAATAGATGAATCCATTGTAGTTGCGGGTAGGATAATTATATTTATTTCAATTTTATTGCTTGATATTGTTCCACGTACCTAAATATTTTAGTTTATATGTTCATTACTTTACGCGTTCTCATTGAGTCTATTTCATTATTTTGGTTGATAGTTTTTGAAAAATGTCGCGCAAATGCAATCGTTGCCAGAAGATCAATCGAATAGTGAAGGTGAAGGTGTCTCATTACCACCAGAAGTTGAAGGTAGTCTTCCATATATTCTTACAGCTCCTGAGTCAAGTTCTAGTGATGATTCAGACAGCAAATACCGTTGACTGCCATTTAATAACAAACTAAAGATCGTCTCGGCGACGACGAGTACGTGGCGTTCGAACATCATTCTATGGAAATACCTCTCATAACAATACGATGTCACCAGGTGGAATATTGTGGAAAACCATACTTGAAAATGGCTCAGTCATAATGATGTGACTGGACAGCCAGGACCTACTGGCTATGCACGGAGGCAAGTTGGAGAGAAATTCATGACAGCCTGGAAAATTGATAGATGATACGATTTTACGACACAAAAAATTGTACTGAAGCCGAAGTAAATCCTCGGCTTGGTTATTCATGGTTCATTCATCCCTAGAAGAACTTGTGGCTTAAGATATTTATTTTCCAAAAGAATTAAAATTCACTTACATGAGAAGTGTTTTACAACACTAACATAATTTTATATTAAACGACACGACACACAAACAAACTGATAACAAAATAAAAATACACAATGTTGAAAAGTTATGAGTACATAGTAAGAACTTGAAAAATCCCGTTCGTCTGTATGTTAGAGTGATTTGTGGAGTAAAATATGGGGCAGTCCATATTTTTTTAAAACTATGTCTATAAGGATGTTATGTTCAAAGAAATTATGAAATATTTACGATTCGATGTGAGATCAGGACAATCTACGAGAATTATCTCTATATATAAAATTCAATGGCTGTCCGTTAGTCTCGCAAAAACTCGAAAATGGCTCGACCGGGTTTGATGATTTTTTTTGTGTATTCGATGGTTGGATTCGGATTATGATCCGACACGGCAGGTGACGCTACTATTGAGATCCAGAATTCACTCGTGCAAAGCCTGGGCGGATCGCGAGTAATAGATAAATATGCGTTGAAGTATGGAATCGCTTTATTGAAATCAAAGTCTTGGACAACACGTCATCGTGCATCTTATGGAAACTTTTCTGAATAAAGCTAGAAATGTGACTACAGATAACTTTTTCACATTTGTCTCTCTCGCACAGAACTTGCTTTTAAAACGTACAACTTTGGTTGGTACATAAATAAAAGGAGAGTGACATTCCATCGAACGTAAAAAAATCTAACATTGGATTTAGGTATATGACACAAAAGCACTAAAAACAGGAAATGTCAAATGCTTATTGACTCTACTAATCAAGGAGCAGCAAAAATGTTTTGTTATTGAGTACATTAAATGATAGTGTTCATATACACCGTGGTGAGGTCAAAAAAAATCTGAAACTGTTATGTTTTACAATTCATCTAAATATAGTGTAGACGTGGTCGATCAAATGACGAGAAGATATAGCACCAAAGCAACTTCTAGAAGATGGCCGGTACAAGTATTTTATAATATATTAGGTTTATCTGCTATAAATGCCTAGGTTTTGTTACATGAAATAAACAACAAGAAAATACGTGGAAGAGAATTTATTCTGCAATTGGTGGTTGAACTGAGTAACAGGGTTAATCCGTTTATCTAACCTTTATTTATCTATTAAGAAATCAACCCTAGGGTGGATACTTGGAAACGCGTGTTCGTTAATCCACCCTAGACGGGGTGGCATATTTTTTTTCTTTTGGCTGTAGTTATACTGTAGCATGTTTTGGGACGTTATTGTTAATATCAGAGTTTTGTAACCATGATAAAGGAATAGAAAAATGGTGGAGCGAAGATATGTATTATAGTTTACTTTGCTTTATTAGTTTAGTTTCAATTTTAAAAGTACAACAGCATTCAAAACAATAGTCAATTCGAGACTCCGCGTTAGAACTCCTTACACCTGAATTGTGCCTTCATAATATATAATTTAAGCTAATCTGAGTTTTTATTTTGAGAAATGTTAAAAGAATATAAATGATAATCCACAACATTGTCCTATTCAAACAAAATGTACAGTTTAAAATAAGTAGGTCGAGAACAGGCATCTATTATAATGTAGCTTAACGGTTCCGCAAGATATTATTCCCTCGTCTTTTCGAAACAACGTTACATTACATTAAGCAAATTAGCAGCATGTCACGGTTGTCAGATCGAAAATTACAACGTTTTATCATTATTATTATGTAAAGTTTCATTGCAATAGAATAGCAAATAATCGCATATTTCATGAACATAATTATCTAATGATTATATTACATAAATATGGTTGCCAAAAAGTTATATGTCCTCCGGATCAAATTTCGGTAAAGGCGTCCAGTCTCAACGGAGATAATGCACCTGCGCAGGCCAGGATTATAGTGCACTAATGTGAACTCAAGCACTCCCATACTCAATAGGACGGCAATATAACACGACTGAAGAGAGATAAGGCGCAAAACCAACGGCATGTACTGTTCAAGGCACGGTATTGAAACACAACTAACTTCCAGACAGCTTGCTAAGAAGAATTTCTTTAGAGAAAAAGCCAATAACTGACTTTGATCCAACCCGTATAAACAACAGTCACGCTTGCGACCACTTGACCAACGTGGCAGTCAAAAATATATATGTATCTTCTTACATATAATAAAAAATATATATCTATCTTCTGTTACACACACATACCTATATTAAAAATGTAAATTACAGGCGTCTGTACATTGTATATTTTTGTGATAAAAATAATTGAGAGGGACTAAACGAAAGTAATAAAAAGCAAAACTATAAATAAATAAAAAAAAATCCACGACAGTGAAATCGAAAAGAATTAAATAATATTTTAAAACTCGCGACGAAAATGAAGTAAGTCACGAAAGGTATAAAATTCAGCTTTAAAAAGGGTTGATTTTTCGCAAGGTCTGTCATAATAAATAACTAATTATGACTTTACTTAGTCCTTCCTACCTTTGTGTATCTATTTGTTTGTCGTAGCGATAGTACAGCAATAGTATTAAATTTAGGTACTGCATAAATCCACCCACATATCAGGTAATAGAATTACAACCCCAAGAAAATGCGCCGAGGCTGCCATGCCCTATAAATTATGCATTTTTATGAGTTTGTAACTAATTGAAATTACTTTAGTTTGGTGTTGAATATAAATTGTTGCTTTTCTATATTGAAATTGGGAATAAAGACATCAGCGGCTTAAAAACAAAATTGTACGCGATAAATGCACGAGATGAGTCTAGAGAATTTAATACAACTATGGACAAACCTGCACCTGCTACTATTCCAGTAGACCCAAGTAACATAGGATATCACACATATACATGTTTGGGTACACGAGTGATATTAAGAATGAAAATCAAGGTAGGCGAAGGATTAGTCAATGGCTGCATGGAAGTAGTTCGGGATTTTCAGGGGGAAGGATTAAAAAGATACTAGTTGGAAGACGAAGAGCTGCCCAAAAAGTCCTAATCTAATTTTATAACCGCTTTTTCGGAAGAATTACCGTGATGAAAATGTTTGGCTAGGCAATACTCCAATAAGTGTATCATTTCAAGACAACAAAAGTGCTGCAAAATAGAAATGATTCCACTCATATTAGGTTGAGCCGTCACGGTGCATAAATTGCAAAGCACTACAGTAGAGAAGGCGGTCATATATCTTGGACCCAAAACATTCGCCAAAGGGCAAGCTTAACTGATCACGTCAAAGAAAGTTCTTCAACAATCCACGTAATGGCATAGCGTTGAGAGAGTTAGTAATTGAGAAGCACGTTGTGCGGGTCACAAATAGAGAAAGCCGAAGAAAGAGCACAAAGCTGTCTTTGATCTAGATCTAATATTACGGCACTAACATAGTGATTACTCTAGGTACCCAAGTATGATATATTACCAGGTCAGGGAACAATTCGCTACTCATTTAACGAGTACAAAAGTTTATTGCAACGCCCCCTCGCGAGTTAACACCATAGCACCTAACTAAGAACCATCGCCGATGGCCGACATATACTTTACAAAAAATAGTTTCTAAATCGGGCAATTGCACAAATATGTTTATTGCGGCACTCCCCCCCCCTGGTGAGTTATCATCATAATACCTGTCTAAGAACCATCGCCAATTAATCACAAACCTTTACAGAATACCGTTTCCAAATCGGTTGGATCACATGCTCTCGAAATATTTTTTCTTATTTATTAGACATGCCGGTTTCTACACGATGTTTTTATTTACCTCCGAGCACGTGGTAAATCAGCACTTAAAATTACAATAAACAATTTCATTGATGCGGTGGGAATCGAACCCGAGTTACTCACGTACTGTGATTTTTACAGCGAACGCTTGGCCCCTGAGATACCACGGCTAAAATTAAGATTATTTTATTTAGTTAATTACTTAACAGCTTAATACGAGTAATTTAGCCATTAAGGCGTCCGCAGAGTTGAGCGGAACATGTAAGCGGGTAAAAGTGCGTGTGTTTGTTTCTTTAAGATTCAAGAGCACGGTTAAATTGTGCGGGCTGCCGGCAGCACGCGGTGCGTGCAATGGGTCCGTGCGACGTCTACCCGGCACATGATTCCGCACGCGGGCTTGTTTTATATAAATAAAAAGTCGAGTGTACTTTCACGGCGCGACCTGCCCGCGTCAAGCGGCGGCAGGTCGCGCCGTGAAAGTACACTCGATTTAAAATATCAGTTAAGAATAACTTATTTGTGACCGGTATCTTTTCATCTTTATAAAATTCATTTGCTATATGTCACATTACGGGCGGATTGTTACGCGTTCCGTACTGATTTCCCATACAGCGATATATTTTTTTTTGAAATGTCAAGCTTCAGAAACACTATTCTGCAAACTGATGCACGTAACTGATTGTTGTAACATTAAATTACCGAATTTTTACAATAGCAAATTTTTTTATGATTATCCTATCATTTAGTCAGAGCAGACAGATAAAAAAGTCGAAAGGCATTTTTTTCAGACTTATACGAGTACACGCATTACATTAAGCGAACGCGAGACGCACACTAAAATGGACATATACATATCTCTTTTATTTGACAACTGATTAAAATTAAACAAACATTATACAGTACTTTTTGACCACGCTACTTTTATACCATTTACTCGACTCCAAAGAGTCAGAAATTCCTTCGTGGGGCAATGTATACGCTTTTACAACAAAGTCCCAAAAATATGCAGACCTTATCTATCAAAAGGTTTAAAATAATTATTAAGCAAAATTTGTTTAGTAAGGGTTATTATACTACTAAAGAGTACATTATAATAACACCCTGGAAATGAGTTGATCGATACCATTCTGTTTCTGAATATTTTCATAACAGTTGTATATTATGTTGCAAGTTATGCTTTTTTTAAATGTCTCGCCGGGTTTCTTGCTGGTTCTTCCCAGGACCACAGAATAAATACTCGTAGTACTACCAGTACAGAGGCTTTTTTCCGAACCAGTGGTAAAGTAAAAATGACTTTACAATAAGAATCACATGTAATCAATATTGAATACAAATTATTCTATTCAGATTATCTGAATATGTCACTGAAAACCAAATCCAAATTGGTTCAGCCAGTGTACAAGTTAGCGTGCACAAGCGCATAGACAAACAGACACAAATCTGTTAACGACGTTATTATACGTATCTACTACTGTTCAGATAATTCTGTACACAGGCTGGTAGGACAAAACTTAATCCATAGAAATATTCCTAAACCTTGATTTGATACCTATAAAAAATGTCATGACCGGTAAATATCAGCGAAATAAGATTTTCAAAAGTTTGACAAAAGAAGTTGCATTATTTAACTATAAGAACGTTGCGCCACAGCCCTAGACAACGCTCCACTTGCGCAATATTAGCAAAGTGTACCACTGTTGACCCTTTACCGTCTACTTATAAAAACATAACAGCAGTTAATAAGGTGATAAAATGCTGAGTCCTATATTTTATATATGTTATGGACCAAGTGATTAATAGGGCATTATTTAAAATGCTCAGACAGTTTGCATAAGGCCTAATATGTGAAGGCATTATAGGTAATATGTTAAACATTTGTAAATAATCAAATTGACAGTGCTTTATGAATAAAGTCCGTTACTTACTGGGCAGAGTAATACCTAGGTGGATTGAAAAGTACTCGGCCTAACACAGATCCATTCAATTCTAAAAATCAAATCCACCCACATTATTTAGTTCAGTTCAGACTAGTTCATTGTGTGAAGTTCGAAACGTGTGCGATAATTAGTTGTGATTTTATAAATTTATTAACAAAGTAATCGGACATAATTTCCGCGAATGGAGCAAATCGAGCAGCGTGCCGTCATTAAGTACCTCCATAAGAAGGGGCTATCATCAAAAGCCATCCATGATGACATGGTCAGTACATTAGGCGATTGTGCTCTGTCATATTCATCCGTCAAAAAATGGATAGCAGAATTTAAGCGTGGTAGAGAGAGTGTGAAAGATGAACCCCGCTCTGGAAGGCCTTCGACGTCAACTACTGACGAAAATATTAAAAAAGTACTTGATTTAATAATGGGAGACCGCAGATTAAAAATTAGAGAGATAGCCGAGATTATAGGCATCTCTTATGAACGAACACAAAACATCATTGTCAACGAGTTGGGTTTCCACAAGGTGTCTGCGAGGTGGGTTCCGCGACTGCTTTCAGTTGAACAAAAAAAGGACGCGATTGACTATTTCACGCCACTGTTTGGAGTTATTTGAAGCCGATGCAGATGATTTTTTGAATCGTTTTGTTACTATGGACGAAACATGGGTTCATTACTGTACACCGGAAACAAAACAACAATCAAAACAATGGAGAAGAATTGGTTCACCACCCCCTAAAAAGGCTAAGTCGATTTTGTCGGCAAATAAGGTGATGGCTTCAGTATTCTGGGACTCGAAAGGTGTGATTATGATTGATTATCTTGAAAGGGGTCAGACTATAAACTCTGATTACTACTGCACCTTACTACGTCGTTTACGAGAGGAAATAAAAGAAAAACGTCGAGGAATGCTCAGAAGAAAAGTCCTGTTTCATCAAGATAACGCCCGTGTTCACACGTCAGTACAGTCAATGGCTGAAATTCACAACTGTGGCTTTGAACTGTTACCGCATCCGCCGTATTCACCTGATCTGGCACCATCAGACTTCTTTCTGTTCCCTAACCTAAAAAAGCACTTGGAAGGTCAAAGATTTTCGACAAACGACGAGGTCAAAGCAGCTGTAGACGCATATTTTGACTCTAAGGAAGAATCATTTTTTTTCAACGGTCTAAATGCTTGGAAGGGGAGGTGTCAAAAGTGTATTGAACTTGATGGTGATTATGTAGAAAAATAAAAATATAACTGATTTAGTATGTGTTTATTTTCTTGGTTAGGCCGAGTACTTTTCAATCCACCCTCTAAAAAAGATAGGTTAGGTTAGATTTTTGATGTCACATATTTAACAATTTAACACAATGGGAATAAAGTTTTTCATGAAAAATATTTTTTTTGTCACGCAAAGGAAAGAATACTCGATTGCTGATATTTGATACTGCAAAGTGGTTTTTCCCTTCTTTCACATTTTTGCTCTTGTTAATTTCAGATTTGGTACGTTATTAACTAATTGTCTTAACAGTGGTTAGGTTAGATAGGGTTATATCAAATTGTGCAACCGTTACGTAGCAATGGCAATATTCATATTGAGTTAAATGTATGCAAAATCGAACACAAAGTATAAAAACAGCATTTTGTTCCTCATGGCTGGTCAAATTTGTTTTTATTGCATTATTAATATTCAATTGTAAACAAAAAGATACCATTGCCTACTGCATAACACTTGCCCACCGCACAATATTTTCTAAACTACAGGATATTCTGCTTGAAACTCTACTTCGTCCATCGTACTCGACATACCTTGCGCCTACTGATTTACATGTTTTTCAAACTTGAATAAATTTTACAGAGGAGAAATTTTACCCTAAAGGAGAGACGAACAACAGCTTAGAAATTAACTGTATTTCTTTTGACATAAGGAATCAAAGACAATATGATTACTTACTTACTTACTTACTTATCTTCACGCACAATCCCTAACGGGGTAGCCAGAGAGAACAGATCGCCAAGTGTCACGATCCTTACATACCTCTTTCGCTTCTTTCAGGTTCATTAACTTCTTCATACATGCACGTCTAGGTATCCGAGTACTCTTGACCCTCCCCTCTTCGAGCAATTTGCTCACATGGTCTTCGAAAGTTAGTCTCGGTCTACCTCGACACCTTTTAATATTTACTTTCGCTCTATATATTTTCTTCACCATTCGGTCTTCACTCATTCGTTCAACGTGCCCAAACCATTGGAGTACGCCCCTATCAATTTTTGTGATAAGGTCATCTTTCAATCCTGCCATATTGCGAATCTCTTCGTTTCGCTTTCGGTCGGCTATGGTAACGCCACACATTTTACGAAGAGATCGCATCTCCACTGCATTCAACTTGCTTTTATGCTTCTTCTGGCATACCCAGGTTTCGCTGCCATATAACAAAGTCGGTACCAACACTGCGTTATGTATTGCAAGGCGTGCACTCTTCACCACGCCTTGCCTTTTTACTAATGCATTCAGGGTACCATTGACTTTGTTTCCGGCAGCGACACGCCTATCCACATCTAAATCATATCTTCTATCCCAGCTGAAAGCACTCCCCAAGTATACAATTTCATTTACCTGTTCTAGACATTCCTGATTTACCCATATTTCACATTTCGTTCTCTCTTCGTCCTTTTCAAATACCAGAACCTTAGTTTTATTAGCATTCAAACGGAGACCTATAATTTCACATTCCTCTTTCATACACGTGACTAATGCCTGCAGTTCTGCTGATGGTGCAATAAGCACTGCATCATCAGCATACTGCAGACAATTAACTTTTATGTCACCCAATTTCACACCCAAACAGCTATTTTTCAGCTTCTGTAAACAGCTGTCGAGATACAGTATGAACAGCCAGGAAGACATGACACAACCCTGTTTTACGCCCGCTTGGACGCTAAACATGGGTGACAGGTCATGCCCTACCCGTACACAGGCTTTACAGTCATAGTAAAGTGACTGCACAGCCCTTAACAATCGACCATCCACACCATATCTCGGCAACAGTTCCCACATTTTCTTCCTTATAACCTTATCAAATGCTTTCTCCAGACCCACAAAAGCACAGAAAATCCTCTGGTTAACACTCAGAAGCTTTTCCGTGATCATGCGGAGAGAAAACATTTGATCCGTGCATCCTCTTCCAGGTCTAAATCCGCATTGCGCCTCCCATAAGAATCTTTCCGATTTCTCTTGCATCCTACGTGTCAAAACCTTCGAGTAAACTTGCTAAACTGGTCAAGCTGATCGCCCGATAGCACCCGCAGTCAAAATGTGAACCTTTATATAATTGTGCCTTTATATAAAGGTAAACCTTTATATAAAGGCACAATGACCGCGGATCGCCAATCATCCGGGTCATCTCCCGTCCGCCAGCACAAATTGCACAGCAGATGGAAGCTGTCCCAGACGCGAGGCCCACCGTACTTGACCATTTCAGCAATAACTCTGTCTAGTCCCGCAGCCTTACCACATTTCAAACTTCGAATCGCACGTTCAATCTCTTTCATGCTGACAATATAATCACTACGTTTATAAGAAATTAAATTAATTTTAATTTCTGTTTGTTAAATGACATTTTAAGCCGATGGACTGAGTGATAGAGTACTTAATGTCATGTTATATCGTGACATAAAATGTAAAATCCGTAATAGAACCAGTGTAATCGACATAGCTCTTCGAATCAGTAAACTGAAGTGGCAATGTATGAAGTGGCAATGGCAAACGGTTGGAACCAACAACCGATGGCGAAGAAAGTTTTTCTAATGGTAGCCTCGAACCGTTAAACAAACTGCAGGGCAGTTCCCCTCTAGATGGACTGGCGATATGATACTGGATAGAACCGTGTTTTGGGGCATTCTTTATGAGAGCCCTTAATGCTAGCACGCTGAGCCCATAATGACGATGATGATAAAGAATGGTAGTGGCTGTTCCTCTGACTATACAGCCATTTTTGCATCATGTTCAAAACTGTAATTTTTTATTAAAAATGTAAAGAATACAGACACAAGTAACTTTTTTCTTAAATTAGTCGTACAAATGTGTTTTAATAAAGTAATTCAAACTATCAAATTAACTGGTCTTTACATAACGATGTTATCAACTTACCGACATTAATTGTACCAAAAAAAAAAATCATCTAAATGTTTGTTGCTGGACGTTTAAAAAACTTTCCAATACCTAACAAACACAAGGCAGGAAGTAACATTTGGCCTTGTCATGTTTTCGAATTTATCAGTATAAACATATAAAAAACATTCTTTAAATTACCATATCATAAAATTTCACTATCGAAAGTCGATTACGTTTAATGTGAATAAGAATTCATGTTAATTAATCCTACAAAAGACTCAACTATTAGAAAGTAAATTGTAATCTCCATTCAATCAATCCGTGGCAAACCCATTAAAGTCTACAGCTGCACTGCTGAATATAAGCTTCCCCCATAAAATGCCATGGAAGGAAATTGACAATTTCAGTAAACTGAAGTGGCAATGTATGAAGTGGCAATGGCAAACGGTTGGAACCAACAACCGATGGCGAAGAAAGTTTTTCTAATGGTAGCCTCGAACCGTTAAACAAACTGCAGGGCAGTTCCCCTCTAGATGGACTGGCGATATGATACTGGATAGAACCGTGTTTTGGGGCATTCTTTATGAGAGCCCTTAATGCTAGCATGCTGAGCCCATAATGATGATGATGATAAAGAATGGTAATGGCTGTTCCTCTGACTATACAGCCATTTTTGCATCATGTTCAAAACTGTAATTTTTTATTTAAAATGTAAAGAATACAGACACAAGTAACTTTTTTTCTTAAATTAGTCGTACAAAAGTGTTTTAATAAAGTAATTCAAACTATCAAATTAACTAGTCTTTACATAACGATGTTATCAACTTACCGACATTAATTGTACCAAAAAAAAAATCATCTAAATGTTTGTTGCTGGACGTTTAAAAAACTTTCCAATACCTAACAAACACAAGGCAGGAAGTAACATTTGGCCTTGTCATGTTTTCGAATTTATCAGTATAAACATATAAAAAACATTCTTTAAATTACCATATCATAAAATTTCACTATCGAAAGTCGATTACGTTTAATGTGAATAAGAATTCATGTTAATTAATCCTACAAAAGACTTAACTATTAGAAAGTAAATTATAACCTCCATTCAATCAATTCGTGGCGAACCCATCAAAAGTCTACTGCTGCACTGCTGAATATAAGCTTCCCCCATAAAATTCCATAGAAAGGAAATTGTCTAGAGTGTGAGTTGGAAACCTCAGTTTTGCCGTGCACAATTTAGCCGCACATCTCCTCTTTCAGTGTTCTTGTGTCGCCTAACGACACTCACTGAATGACAAGAGTTAGTGGATTCTCTTATGCCGCCGCTACCAGTGTTGCCACTTTGCTGATTTTGTCACCAGATTTCGTGATTTTTCAGAGCTCTTAGCGATATTTTTTATCGTTTAGCGACTATTTATTTTTTAGCAATTTTTGGGGATTTTTCAATTCGGATTTGGGAGCACTGATTTAAGACGGAAATCGTTCTCTTTCTGGACTTAGTCTATGGTCGGGGAATCCCAGACACAGATTTTTAATGTTTTATCATTCTTCAAAGTGTTGTCGTGGTCAATTAAAGTGACTTGGAATTTGCACGTGCTCAGTGAAAGAATAGTAAATAAATTAGTTAAAGAGTGTATCGTACCGTACCATCCGAGCCGCATTGTAGAACACAAAAAGCGGATACAATACCTGATGTGCATTACGACTAAGCGTTTAAAAATACGTCTTATTTCTTACTTGACTGCGACATACATTTGTGCCGACCGAATGCAGCCGAAGCCACTCCCGCCGGAACCGAAAACCAGATTATTATTTTTTGCTTTCGATCTTCCTTTACACTTCTATGGACTTAAGACCGTCCAATATGCTGTAGTTGAGTAGAATTACATATTAAATTTTATCTTGCATTATAATGAATTCATAAACAGTTTCTAATAACAATTTTTATGCGTAGGTACCGTATACTGAAACATCTTAGGCGTATTCAATTAGTTTTTAACTGATTTATTTATTTAGTTCATTTTTTTTATTTTTTAGTTTAGAAAGTTTTCTTCGAATTAGTATTATTTAATGCTAGATTAATTTCATAATATTATGTTGATAAAGAAAAAAATACTGTAAAATATCAGTGCCATAGGCTTCTGCTCCGTTCACCTGTTGCACGCAATTTTTTTCCAGACGGTAAAAAATGTCATCCAGTATAATACATATATAAATACAAATACAAACTTATTACATACCTAAATATTAATAAACATATATAATTGGTACGTATAAATAAAATATGTACGTCTATTAACAATACAGTACCCGGATGACCGATTTTTTTTTTGAAATTACATTCAGATACAAATTACATACTGATGAATAATATTTTTTGATCTTATTGACATAATAGAAAAAACTGAACTGGTTATTTGAATAAAAAATCATGAGTGCAATTAGTTTAATTAAAATTTTTGTATTTTTATAAAATACTAAAAAAAGTGCTGGAAATAATAGATTTTCTCACAAAAGAAAAAAAGTCGGACCTGAGACGGGACGCGAACCAAGGGATTACGATTTTGCGACCGCTCGCTATCCACTTGAGCTATTACGATCATTATCACAGTGTCAAAATTAACTTTCTTATATTGTAGCAGTTTTTCATTGCCTGAAAACACAGACAAAACACATTTTCTAAAAATAAATCCTAGCTAGATCGATTTATTGCCCCCGGAACTCCCTGGACACTAAATTTCATGAAAATCGTTGGAGCCGTTTCAGAGATTCCGATTACATATATAGATATATATATATATATATATATATATATATATATATATATATATATATATATATATATGTTTAAAGGTATAGGATACGACAAAACTTGGATGATTTATGTAAGAAGTAATTTTGGACAAATTTTTATGTCTTGTGATAGTAAAATGGATTATGTACGATAATCGCAAGTGAAAAACGCATTAGCTGAATAAAGGTAAAGTACAGGAACAATGCTTCGTACTTCGTGGTGTAGTAATTTGCTATAGCTTTTTGAGATCTAGTATATCAAATTCAACAGATATCTATTAAAAAGAACTTCGAACAATGATGGCGAAACATCATTGTTTCATTATTAAAACAATGCGTACAGCTCTGAGTCGTCAATCTGTCTTCGAAATTATTGTTCTGTGATAACGCAACACCTCATGCCTTTTGCTAGACCGTTTGAAAATTACAAGACCTGCAGTTAAAAATACGAGTATATCACCCATCACACTCGCTAGACCTATACCTAACCGATTATATTTTTTTTTGCAATTTAGACAATCTCCTGCAAGTAAAGGTATTTTATTCTTTGGAATACACAATCCCTGCATAAATTATATAGAATCCAGATCCCAAACTTTTTCAAAAACCAAGGGTGTCGCACTAGCACGCAGTCCAACTGATGGTAAGTGGATGCTGTGGCCTATCTTCATTTTTATATGTTCTCGATTACGAATCAAAATGCAGATACGTTGGCATCCCTGAAGGCTAAGATGGAATACCTCGTATCAAGTTAAAAAGGCCTCCAGTTTTCTACACTTCATTATGATTTTTAAGCGAGGATAAACATAGATTTCTATGGGCCACAGCATCCACTTACCATCAGGTAGGCTGTGTGCTAGTTTGACACCTATATTCAAACCATCCATAATCAAATAGTAAATAGGGCCTCCGGTTAGTCCTTGCCAGGCGGTGTGCTACTATATTGCCAGCGCATCGCCGGGCCAAAAATTATGAAGAGTGATGTCAAATAAATTAAAATGAAATGACTATGAACTTACACAATATTACACCAGACAAGATAAAAAAAAATAATATGATAAAAACGAGAAGAGGACATAATAATAAATTTATAGAAGCTGACTGATTTAAAAATGTGTATAGTACTATGAAGACAACTAATGAAGAATGGGGAATATAAAATGTGGATTTTTTGAAACTAAAACTTCTCTACGCACGTTGGGCACTTTTGGGGTGGGGAAAAAGCACTGAACTCGCGTGACCGTCATGCTCATAACATTGAAATGTTTCAATGTTATGTATCTACAACATAACATTGAAATGTTTATATTGATAATCCAATTGATAAAATTTTATAAATTTGATATGTATTTATAAATTTGTTTGTATTATATAGATAACTAGCCTGCCAGGCAGAGGTTGTTCTGCCCTTTTCTACGACCCTGTCATGTCCTATTAAGAATCCTTAAATTCGCAAAAAATAAATTGTGGGTTACTCATGGGCAAAAAAAAAAACTATCCTGTATCTCAAGTTGAACCAAACTGCACACGGTGTGCAAATTTCATTAAAATCGGTTAAGTAGTTTAGGAGCCTATCGCGGACAAACAACGTGACACGTAATTTATATATATTAAGATAATCCACAAAACGGCATATTTTCGCATACCTATCTCACTTAAGTAGCAACCATGGAGGTTAGAGAGAAGGAGAATGTCCGTGGAGTATTTATATGTTTTGTTTTTATTTTAATTTTTTAAATAATTGTAAAGAATAAAAAAGACAGATGTCACAAATAAGTAATCAAAATATTATTCCTGTAATTTTGACAAAACATGTCATCGCTAACGTATTGCAAAAATGTAAATTGCTTTATTGAGACTTTTTTGTTTTTTAAAGGAACCGTTTTAAACGTAGCACTGACGCATGCGCAGTACGGGTTACGTACTGCGCATGCGTCAATGCGCTTGATAGCGTACGTATTGTGACTGTCAAATTATATGCAAATATAATTTGGAGTAAAATAATATTGCGAATATGAATTGAAATGTAAGCTATCCTATCTCTCAAGTTGGACCAAACTGCACACGTTGTGCAAATTTGATCAAAATCGGTTAAGTAGTTTAGGGAGTCCATCGCGGACAAACCACGTGACACGTACTTTATATATATAATAATTTTTATTCATATAAAATAGGGAAATAAATGAAAGTTTTGATTAAAACTACTTTAACGGTAGTAGTTTTAATTATGTATAGTGTTCGCGTAAATATAAGAAATCATTAAAGGAAAGTTTTATCACTATGTTATTAATACGGTGATGAAAATAATTTCTAATAAAAATACTTCCTAAAAAATATTTCTTAACAACCCAAAAATAATGTTTATAAAATTGTGAAGCTGAGAAGTTTTCATTTCTGACGTACAATCCTACGACAGACAGCTTTTTTGTTTATTGAACAAGAATCAAAATTCAAGAAACGGCAAATTATTTTAAAATTAAAGAAGCAGATGTACTCTAGCGAGCTTAGCCCAGAAGAATATGAAAATTGTGATGGTGCGTGTCCGTGTGTGTGTGTGTGTGTGCGTGTCCGTGTGTGTGTGTGTGTGTGTGTGTGTGTGTGTGTGTGTGTGTGTGTGTGTGTGTGTGTGTGTGTGTGTGTGTGTGTGTGCGTGTGTGTGTGTGTGTGTGTGTGTGTGTGTGTGTGTGTGTGTGTGTGTGTGTGTGTGTGTGTGTGTGTGTGTGTGTGTGTGTGTGTGTGTGTGTGTGTGTGTGTGTGTGTGTGTGTGTGTGTGTGTTTAAGCGTGCGTGCATGCATGCGTGGGGGGGGGGGCGTGCGTGGGTAGGTGTTTGTGTGTGTGCGTGGGTGTGCGTGCGTGCGTGCGTGCATGTGTAGGTGCGTGTGTGTAACGTGAAAATAATGTAAAAATGATAATATGTTATAAGTTTCCGGATTAGATATCACTCATCTTGTCATCATAACTACTAATGACTAGATAACTAAATTACTAAGAAATCGTACAAATAAATTGCGATTGTTTGCCGATGTATTACGTAGGGTAACAATCCCTGATTTTAAGAAATACGTGTGTACAATACGTCGATTTATATAAACTGAATGAGGCCTATCCAAACCTAACTTGATATACAAGTAATTTGTTAATTAGCTAAGGGGAATATGAATTTTTATTATGTATAAAAAACGATATTCTATTATTTTTAACCGGCTTCAAAAAAAAGGAGGATGTACTTAATTCAACTGTATGTTTTATTATATTTTTATGTGTGTTATCTGAGAACTTGTTCTTGGTAAACCGATTTAGGTGATTCTTTTTTTATTTGAAAGCTGTTGCTTCTAATGTGGTCCCATATAAACATTAAGATCTGACCAGTAGTTTTTGAGTTATGCGTATTTAATTGACTTGAACTACATTGATGATGTTCGCATTTTTTTGATAATGAGTTTGGTTGTACAAAATTTTTAATTTTACCACTTGTTTATTATTTTTATTACGGTTGGAGGTGCGGTGTCGTGTAGTCCTTACGACAGTATATATACACATATAAAGGTGTGTTAAGTGTAGAAAAAAGTAAGTAGTCTAATTAAAGACCTAAACAGAACAACACGCCTTTCATTTTCTTATTTAGTTGTTTTAAAGACATAATTGATCTTCCCTGGAGGTAGCAGAAATACGTAGATAATGAGGACAAATATTTTGATTATATAAGTATGTTTGTTCTTAGAAGAAAACGGCTTTTAATATAAAACAGACATTACATAGTTTTACGGCTAATTAATATTGATAGCTTTTAAATTGCTTCAATTTAATACAATAAAGAAAATGTCTAAGAATTACTTAACATGAATTAGTAGAAGAAGACAACTGAGAGTCACTATGGTGTTGGAAATTTCCTTTGGATTCTTACCCATTATCTAATATTAGCATTCTGAGGCCAGGCACTTCGTTGATTAGTGCTATCATCAAATTATACTTTATCATTTATTATGATAATTGTATGTTAAATAAAACATTTTACACATAATATATACATAACAGTGATATAAAACGTATACTATTAATAATTTATTTCTAGTATTGGTCTGCACGATTACATAACATAATGTTTTATCATAGTACGTGAGAGTAATATGATCATCCGGCTAATATGGTCACTTTCTTATAACTCAAAAACAGCCTTGTTTGATAAGATAGCTCTTCAATCAAATAATAAAGGATGAAAAGGACGATGCTTTATCAACGCCATTTTTACAGTTGATATTATAGTAAATATTTTAGTCGATTTTAATATACTGTAGGGTAGTCAGTTTTTGCAAGTAGATTTTTCGAAGTGTTCCTAATTATTGCCAAACTTTTTGCTAGTTTTTTCTCAATATATTAGTTATAGTATACAACCTTGTGGTTTTATCTCTGTCTTTCTCCTAGTTTTGGTTTCATAGGGCGGCAAAGCTTAAGGTGAGGTATATATTACCCTCACGTACCTTAGTAGTGTTGTTAACTAACTAAACAAGTACTCCCTTTAGCCACCCCTACTAAGCTAAAATGTTGAATACGAACCCAATACATTTGCATTTCGTTGTTCTTATTCTTAACCAGGCTATTTTTAATTTTCATTTCCCAATTTTTAAGTGCCGCGTGTAATTAATCTATGTTTGAATTATTGACTCTGTAGCGCAATAAGCGCTTGGCTGCATCGCTCGCGAGTTCGGAATCGCACGGAATAATCGTTCTTATAGTCCCGTATATTTACGACAAATAATCATCTAAGTCGATCCAGCCAGTTTTAACTTTTAGCGAGACTAACGGATTTTTATATATAGATATTTATATTATAAGAATTAAATATCGCCACCGAATATCGTTAATTTCAATTTTCAGATATTTTCCTTTGTGTACGCCTATAGTTCGTGCCAAATCGATTAAGAAAAACGGACATTGACCTTACGGTCGTTTAACCAGGGGCTACAAACCTTCAATATATAGGCACTTTTTATACGTAGTACTTTCTTTATTTATAATGATTTTTTTATTATTTTTTATAATGATTGGTAAATATATATTTATTAACTATTATTAAAAAGTCATGTAAGAGATCGCTGTAGAAGAAAAATCATCTATTGTTATAAAGTACTTTATTCATTTAATAACAAAAAGTGTTAATTTATAACACATATAAAGATTCGAATGATTACGACACCGAATAAGAACGTAATTATTTAAAAGATTAAACTTTATTTTCAATATTATATAAGAACTTTATTTTTATTCGGTGCATGTGGGCTGGCCCAAAAAAAGCGACGCATTTCTGGCTGCCATTGTCACATTTCTTTTAGAACGAACTGACGTAACGCGCGTTTTGTTTATTTTAAAGGGATGAATTCGCAAAAGCTCAATATGGTGATTAAATAGATTCAATTTTTTTAATGTGAAACTGTTATAAAATGAATTTCTGCGTTACTTACCATAAATTGAAATATAAAATATAACACATTTTTCGCGATGTACCGTAAGATTTTACGATGTTTATAGGAAGCACAGACAATATTATTAAAGAAACAAAAAAAAAACATATGTGCTGACCTAGAAGTGTGAATAATATCATATTTAAATATTTTTTACACATCTAAATTGAGATTTTGTAAGTTATGCTTTTTGACACTCGGCTCATATCTGAGGTTATCGTCCGTTTTTCTCAATCGATTTGGCACGAACTATAATCTACCTTTATCTCAAATTTCTAATGTCTAAGTAACCTAGAATTCATCTAGGTTTTTGTTAAAATAAGCCAGTAAATTAGTGAAAATGGCACTTTTTATAACTTAATGACTGAAGAATGAACTATGGAATTTTTTAAGAGTTTGTTACAATGTTGGTGCGTCGCCTTTTACTACCCGAATTTGGCTGCTTCTGCTTAAGACACACCTCAATGAATGTAAAATGCATCCATGATATGGGTGATGAAAATTTCAGTACGGAACTTATTATATCTAATCTCTTAATTATTTATCTTGGTGTAATGGGTAGCCAATCTTGGTGTATGTACATTTATTTTGAAGTAATCCTAGATAAAGGAAACATATCTTAATACTGAAATTATTGACTTTTATTTCAATAATTTTTTTTAATTTAATTAAAAAAATATAATACTGAGATAAACATATGATTATTTGCACACTATTGATGAAAGATTAATAGATTTTAAAAATTAATCTACATATATATGTATATAAGCAACAAAATTTGCACCTAGTTAACTCACATAACGCAATATTGAATAATTTTTTTCTTTCACCGTTATGGAGGACTAACTCATTGTATTTATATCTGGAAATTGCTAATAATATGTTAATTCCGTCTGGAAATTGCTTTAGATGATAATTTCCACCAAAACCATTCATATATTATTTAACTGATATGTTCTTCGGCATTTTATATAACTATGACTGAACACATAACAATTTTACAAAAGCAATAAACTGGAGAGCATATAAAAGTAAATACTTTTGAATACGCAACACAACACATACACTCAGTGTTCAAAGGCAATTTTTTAAATTAAAGGTCATCTAATTGAACATATGACTATGTATTGCGTAATTCAGATCATTTATAAAGTGGCAATTTTGGACAATTAGCTTCAATTGTTTAGGCAGCCTTGCGGCGATGTCGATCGGTTTGCGCTACAACAGTTGATCGTGACCTAAACTTATGAAAGGTGCACCGAATCCGCCTAACACCACCACTCACGCGCCCACAAACGTAAGCCGTACATTCTGACACGTGTTTAATAGTATGTTACATTTTTGTTACATGATTTTGTATTACATACTTCATATTTTAATTGCGAGCAATAGGCACCCTATTCACCCTATTCTATATAAAAATATTATAACTAGTATAATATTTTTATATAGAATAGGGTGACAAAAGAGCACACAGTCCACCTGATTTTAAGTGGTTGCTGCGGTCCATAGACATCTACATCTATCCTCGATTACGAATCAAAATGCAGAAGCGTTGTCATCCGTGAGGTTTCAGTAAAAAGGGTCTCCGGTTCTCTACACTCACCATACGAAATACAGCAGCATTAAGCTACTATTTTACGCTGGTATTCTGTGAGAGCGTGGTCCTTCCCCATTCGTGCTACAACTATACTACTAATATAACTGCAGCATGGATCTACCACGTATAATTATTTATTTCTTTTTATTTTTGTATCTCTGTCAAGTAGAGTCTGGTAATGTTATAGATATAAAATGCATTAACCATGTAGTGGCGGTGTGAGAATATATACTACTAGCCAATACCATCCCGTGGGTGTCGTAAGAGACGACAGAGGGAAAAAATCAGGAGATGGGCAGCAGCGTTTTCTTAATAATGATTAAAAAAAACTGCGGTTGCGCCAGGCGTGGCAACTATGGTATCATTACTGTAGAATCACTAAATATCCCCCCTTATGAGGCAATCTATAGGAGACCTACGTTCAGCGGTAGACTTTATTAGGCTGTAACGCTGGCGGTAACGATAAAAAAAAATGCATAAAATAATTTATAAAATACTGGCTGGCTAGACGGACGTTGCCCTGACCTTTTTTGTCTGGTGGCGTAAAGTAAATAAAATTTTCACACTTAATTCACTCCGAACTTTTGACATTATAATATATCGGTACAGTTAACGTAAAATATGTTTATTATCAACAAAAAATCGTACAAATTACTTTATTAGTGATTACAGTGTTACACGGATTTCAAATACGAGAAAAAATTATTACTTGGTATTGTTTTTAAAATTATGTCCTGGGTATTTGGGATATATTTTTTATATATATTTTTAATGGTCATTAGTTCTGCTGTTATACATTTCAAGGTTTTACCTTAATGCTGTATATTGTTATTATATATTTAATTATTTATTTATTCAATGATGTAATTCAGTTTTTTTTTCTTATAATCCTTTCATTTACTAAATAATCTAGGCATGTTTTGATTACCTATTAAAAAAATACCATTATAATGTGCTTAATTTGTTATGAAAATGATCTTTGAATTATTGTTGTAATTTCTGTTGGTAATCCTAATAAATAAATTAAATTAATTAATATTGTGCGAATATAATATAAACTGGTTAAGTCATTTAGAAGTTATACGATCACTAACAGACCATTTCACACTAAATTCTCCCCAAACTTTTAACATTATAATATAATATATCGGTACAGTTAACGTAAAATTTGTACTTAAAGTCGTGTGGGAGACATCATTAATTTATTTGTCTATGTTGCGTACACGCATATCCCAATATCAAAAATATAAACAAAAAATAGACCTCTATTTTCGTATATGACCACTCGAAAGTGCTTTTTGGCGGTCACAATAGATTGGATTAGATTTTTGATTTGGACACGACGTACAGGTCAGGTTGGCATTTGGAGAAAAATTCACACCTACATCTGACTATCTCTTTATATGGAAGCATTCATCTATAGTGCAAGCAATAAAAAATATGCTTGTACAGAACTCCGTGGAACGATTCTACATTTTTTAAAGTATTTTTATCATAAACAGTAAAAATATTTATTTCGAGAGCTAAGGACTAGGCCTTTGCAATTCATCATCATCATCATTATTAAAGCCCCTACCAAGTTCACTGCTGTACATAGGCTTCCTTAAGGAATGCCACAAAGTACGACATTGAGCAACAGTTCTCCGCGCATCTTACGAGCTCGTAACTTCATCTAGCTGGGGTACAAGGTTATCACTCTAGAACTTTCCATTTCGGTTGGCAGTTCTTCGAGCTATATAGCCGAACCATTGCCACTTCAGCTTACTAATCCATTGTTACTTAGCAATTAAGGAGACAAAAAAGACACTGAAAACAATAGTTCATGTAATACTGCTTCTTTACAAAAATAGTTAAGAGTGACTTCGTACTTATTTGGACGAATGGGTGAAAAATACTTTTATTAAGGTAGTTGCTTTTGAAATAGATGTATATAAGGAATGCAGAGGCTGTATTCCTTAATTTATTCCTCCTATCTCGACTATTTCATGCAACGATGCATCAGCCCCACAGATTTGATTTGAAGGATACTTATATAATACGAAAGGAAGTAATTGCCTTCCGGTTATTTGTTTTCCCAGAACGTTGCAATACCTTGGGGCTGTTCTCATCTCGAGTAAAATAATTTATTTCAGTTTAACTTAGTACTTTTCCGTCATATATCGTGTAGTAGCGGTGTAAGAATATGCACTACCCCATTACATCCCGTGCGTGTTTTAAGAGGTGACAGAGGGAAACTGATCAGGAGATTGACAGCAGTGTCTTCCTAATAATGACTAAAAATAAAAAAAAAACTTTACAAAGCGTGACAACCATGGAAATGTCTCCTCTATGAGGAAATCTATGGGGGAGGCCTAAATTCAACAGTCAACTTTAATAGGCTGTAACGATAACAGTAATAGAAAATTAGTTACTAGAAAAAAAATACTCACAATTACACACTTAGAATTCCAAACTAACATCACTTATGCGATAGGTATCTTAATGAACCCAGTTCACTCCTAATATTGTCGAAAAGAAGGAAAATTTGAAGTAGAGAAAATGAAAATTAGCTGACGCAACATAAATTAAGTCTGTTCGACTTTTGAGTAACAAAGCTTGCTGTGAAAAATCTACCTAATGTGGTATTATTATTTATATATATTTATTATTATTATTGGGGTATCTATATAATTTTCTCACCTGGTTGGGTTCTATAAATATATAATTATAAATTAAAATGAAAAGATAAATATACATAAATATCAATAAAATAAAATAAATACAAAAACTACATAAATAAATAAGATCCAACCAGATGGGAGCTCTAGGCAGGGGAGACCAAACGGCCGAGGGTTAGGGGGAAAGGGAAAGAAACCGGTGGACGATGCGGGCGGTATCGAGGAGCACCGCGTTCTGCATTTGAGCCCGGAACGGACCGTCACGGAGTCCCAGTCGCCTCAGATGACCCGAGAGGCTGACTGGGATTAATCCATTCGCAGAGACGACTACAGGAATAATTTCGGCCGGCATACAACCCCACATGTCGGTCACCTCGTGAGCCAGGTCCAGATATTTTGTTCGCTTATCTGTTTCGGCATTATATATATATATATATATATATATATATATATATATATATATAATCATCCTTTCACGGTAAATGTTGATCCAGTGAGAAGTTAGAACAATTGTTGATCCACCTATTTGACGTGTTTGCTCAGCTCCTCGTCACATAAACTGATATACTTTGATCCATCCTTGATGCGCGTGTGACGTCGGTGGACCTCCACTAACAGGTTTTCAATATACTCGTCAGCGATTTGACCAACAATTGTTGATCTATCAACGGTCGAAAAAATCATACTGAATATGATTTTTTAGATCCAGAGTATATTTAATTTATATGCGACATGTACTTAGACTAAGTGGATCCGGAGCCATAATTGACGAATAGGTACTCGAACACGAAGCGGCAACGTCGCGTTCTGTGTGTGACACAGCACCCAGTAGGCTACTTCGTTATAGTAATAAGTTAAGAAAATACGTTATCTGCTGATTTTGTGGATCAAACTTTGGCAGGTTTTATTGTGGAAAGATGTTTTTTCGAGTTTTTGTTATCGTGTGAGTGAATTTGTGTTATTTTATTCATTTGTCATAAATCAATTAGAAGATGATGGATAGTACTTTATTACAAATTAATTTGTCACTCGAGTGTATGTGTGTGTGTGTGTGTGTGTGTATGTGTGTAAGGGTGGGGGGTGCCATTTAGTTCGCGCGTGTGTGTTTGTGTGTGTGTGCTTTTGTGTGAGTGTGTGTGTTTTTTTGCGAGTTTGTGTGTGCGCGTGCGTGTGGGTGTATGTGCGTTCATGTGTATTCGTGTGAACGCATGTGCGTGCGCGTGTGTGTGAGTGTATGTGTGCGTGTGTGCACTGTTGTGTTTTTTTAGTACGTGTGTGTGTGTGTGTGTGTGTGTGTGTGTGTGTGTGTGTGTGTGTGTGTTAGTATTTGTGTGCGCGCACGTGCGCGCGCGCGCGTGTGTGTGTATGTGCGGTTGTGTGTTAACTGTTCGTGTGTGTGTGTGTGTGTGTGTGTGTGTGTGTGTGTGTGTGTGTGTGGCGGTTGTGCGTGTGTTTGGTTTTGTGTGTGGGTTCGTGTGTGTGCGTGTGGGCGTGCGTGTTGCACTGTTGTTTTGTGTTTGTGTATGTGTTTGTGCGTGTATGTGTGTACTTGTGTGCGAGTGTATGTGCGGATGTGTGTATGTGCGTGCTGGCGCGCGCGCGTATGTGTATGTGTGTGCGCGCGCGTGTATGTATGTGTGCGCGCGTGTGTGTTTGTATGTGTGTGTGTGTTTTTGTGGTCTGTGTGTGTTTGTGGTCTGTGTTTGTGTGTGTCTGTGTGTGTGTGTATGTGTGTCTGTATGTGCGTATGTGTGTGTGTGTGTCTGTGTGTGTGTGTGTGTGTGTGTGTGTGTGTGTGTGTGTGTGTGTGTCTGTAGGTGGGCGTGTGTGTGTCTGTATTTATGTGCAAGAGCGCGCGTGTGTGTATGCGCATGCGTGTGCGAGCTTGCGGGTGTGTGTGCGTGCGTGCGTGTTCGTCTGAGTGCGTGTTTGTGTGTGTATGTGTGTGTGTGTGTGCCCGGAAGGAGGAAAGAGGAGAAGAGGAATTTGTGGTGAAGTCGGAGATAGTGGAAACGGGGAATTGTGTTGGATGTGGAAAGAATAGTGACGGCGCGTGGTGGTTGCGGCGGATGGAGCGGAGTTTATTGTTGAGGCGGATGGAGCAGAGTTTGTGGTGGAGACGGAGGTAGCGGAGGTGGAGAACGAAGGATTAGAGAGGGGTGCGGTGGTAGATGTGGAGGCGTAGGTGGCAGAGGTGGTGGTTGGTGCACTGGAGTGCAGTAAAGTGGGTACCACGTGAGGGCAAGTGAGGCTCATATAAAGGACAGTTGGTTACAGCGAAAAACAGTGTGGCTGGTAAGTGGATATCGATACTGCCCCTAAAGATGTTACTACGAGGTTGTTCATTTTTCCGAATATCAGCTTGGATACCTATTGGTACTAGAGACAAAGTGAAAATAACTTTTGTTTTGCGACGGTTTCATCATAACTAACAAAACAAACCCAAACTCGACATACCTAGTTCTACTAGTCCAGGTCACTTCAGCAAGTCCGGAGGTAAGGACTCATCATAACTAACAAAACGAGCCCAAACTCAGCACACCCAGTTCTACTAGTCCAAGAGTTCCACTAGTAATCCCGAATTACATTTTGAGGTCACTCCATCAAGACCGGAAGTAAGGTCTCATGATTATATCTCATGTAATAGTTCGATTCTAAACCTATCAATTTTGTAAACGCGTCCTTAAAATCTTGATTATGAAGATGTAGAAAACACGTTAACTGGCTTATGGTAAACACACACACACACACACACACACACAAACACGCAAGCGCGCGCAAACATGCACACATGCGCACACGCACAAACGCATACACACACTCATACACGCACACTGCCGCACACACACGCACACACACATACACACACATACACATACACACACACACACACACACACACACACACACACACACACACATACACGTACGCACGCACGCACGCACACGCACTCAGACGAATACCTTATGTCGCCGTTGCCACCACTTCCGCTACAAGAACGGGCGTTGTCGAGTAATTCGTTAAAAAAAGTCGTTTATTTCGACCACAAGGATCATAGATGTTAGTAATAATACAAATCTTAAAACTAATTTTCTTAAAACCTAAAACTATTTACCTAATTTTAAAACTATATATAAGACAGGCCCGATTAGTCAGCACGTGCACCATATGACAATGGTTCAGGTACTGACCTCAAACCTGTCAGAAAATGCCCTCGGGATACCATTGGAACTGGCTCACACTGGCGCACCAGGGATGTGCATCTTTACGCATGGTGGTGTAGAAACAATCCGCACGCGCATCCGCGAAAATACCCGGCGCTTTACAATAACGAGGTAGACCAAACAGCATCCGGAATGCATTACATAACACGCATTTAATCTGTAGCTTGTACCGCCAAAGATACGAAACGGCAACGTCGCGGATGCATACAGCCAATCCGATCGTTTATCTTATCGTTTGCTGTGCTCTGATTGGCTCATTTAAATCGGATCAACATTTTCCGTAACCATCGCAAAGTGGATTTGTATATCGGATCAACTTAGGCCAACGCTAGCAAACAGTCTTGTGAGTGCAGATGTTGATCCGGTCGGAGCCACATTAGTTACCAGAGATGCATATTGGATCAACGAAAGGCGCCGGATCAACATGCGTTTTCGGATCAACAAAGTGCTCGCGTGAAGTCGCGTCTGATCAACATTTACCGTAAAGAGATCTCTATATATATATATATATATATATATATATATATATATATATATATTATTATCAATAATAGTATGTAATAACTTATTTCTCTATAAAGCCGTCTAAAAATATCATAGGAGTAAAATTTTGAACAATTTAAATACATGAATAAGCATAAAGTTAAAATATATTCATTTCGAACACTAAGTTTTATAGTAAAGGCTCAGTTATTGGCTTTAAAATTCATTAAATTTACTAAAAATCTGCTTAAAATATTCAAAAGATATTAAATTATCGAAATAGTATACGAATATTTTGAAGTAATAAACATAAATAACTTTTTTTATATAAAATATGGTGACAAACGAGCACACAGTCTACCTGATGGTAAGCGGTTGCTGTGGCCCATAGACATCTACGTCTCCGGTTCTCTACACTCACCATACGAAATACAGCAGCATTAAGTGACTATTTTACGCTGGTATTCTGTGAGAGTCTAATATAACTGCAGTATGGCTCTACCACGTATGCATACACATTAACATTTATGAGTCCTAAATTATAATGAGGAAATAGGTCAAAATATTTACTTAATATTGCTCAAAAACTAATGTTTCAAATCTAAGCGCAGTTGGGGCTTGAAGTCCCATATACATATAAAAGACGTATGAAAGTAAGGTTTCTATGAAACAAAGCAAATGTGCAGAAGGTATTTGTTAAACATTAGATATATTGATGGGACACGAACCCTACCGATTGTGGGTGGTTTCTTAGCGCATTGTGTTATGATATGTTGGCTATCTTCAGGATTAGGGAGAGTTTGTTTATTAGTACTTTTTAGTGCAACAAGCATACTCAACTAAATTTTCTACTGCAATAGACGTATGATACATGGATATTTGGCTACTGGCATCTTAGTAGCTATGATACGTAGGTGCTATTTTTAGTTAACAACCTTGTTGTCAAAGCCGATAGAGGTTATAATATGGGAGTGTTGTGAGGGCTCCATCTGTAGTATAGTTGCATTGATGCTTACTGCTACTTGCAGTATTGCGTCTGGTGATGTACCTAAACCGACGCATCTTGTGGTTCTGGTCGATGGCGTTATGTAGATGGGAATGTCTGCTGGGATCGTATGGGGTCCTTTGGGTTGGCGTAAGTCCAACGATAGTCGTATTGATTTTGTTGCGTTTTGCAGCATTGCGTCTGCGATGGTTGTTTGGCGGTTCGCAATTCTCAATGGCGCTCTCTGCGTCTTGGTTTGATTCATACCTAAGTAGTTTTGCCTATATCTGCTGGGACTGCAGACTATCTGGCCTCCCTAATTTTAATAAAATGTCTGTAAAGGAGACCGTCCATTTAAGGCCAAGTCTAAGTACACTACACCGTAAAAAGCGAAAAAGTCAAGTAGTTTATTAAAAATAAAATAAGAGAATAAATCAAACTAAATAACTTGCTAGAAATAAAAAATGCGATCCCAAGTTTTAATGGTTTCACAAGAAGGCGTCCAGTATGTAAAAAAAGTCTTCCTTTCATACCACCAATTCCAGTTATAAAAAAGACGCGGTTATTTGTCAAATGTCATTTCTGACATGTGACTAGAGTCGTGAAATAATATAGGAAGCGTGATATTTTTATTTATTCCGAGCTTGGTCGTGTAGTTGCGAGTGAATGCGTTTATTGTGTTTCTGGTGTATTTCTTTGACGATTTGGTTTTGATTTAGTGATAACATATCATTTCAGAATTCAAATAGTCAACAATAAATGTATCAATAACCTCATGAGAGTGACAGAAAACGTCAAAATGACATCTATCCGCTATTAGTGCTGCATTTTTTGATGAGAATAAAATAATAATACTACTGAACTAAATTCGTGAATTTAAATGATCAAAAGTGGTTTAATATTTTATCTTATTTCCCTACGAGTGCAAAACTAGGCCTACGCTTCATACAATTTAAGACGTTTCCCGTATTTAAATGAATAAAGGCAACTTGTTGGTGAGTGAAACAAACACGATCGAAAAATGCATATACTCAACGTCAGTTATACAAACTCTTTCTGATGACTTCATTATTATTATATAATTGGCTTTGGCTATATCTGGTTAGAACAACCAATAGGCAAAAACGAAATTAACTTGCGTACTATCAACGCACACGTACAAACAACTGAGCGCTGCCGCTCCGGCCAGGCCGATATATTACTTTCCTCTATGGGCCAGGCCTCTACCACTCTTGCTACCTACGTGAAATAATAACCTAAAATCGCGATGCGCCCGGGCGAAATAACGCAGTCAGGGCTAGCGCGTTGGAGGCGATTGAATGTTAAAGTTTTTTAACGCTGTTGACGTATATAACTTTTTGTAAATATTGTTGAAATAGTTTTTGTTTAGTGTTTAGTATATTTAATTATAGGATAAAGTAGTTCAAAAGTTTTAATTTAATTTAAGAACTATATATTATGTATATTACCCATTATTTAATAAATTTTAGTATGGCAAAACGTCGTTCCTACTATAATTATTACGTGGATAGACGCTAAATGACCAACAAAATATTTCAGATATATCATTCTTTATTACCGAAGGATTTTAGTAGGAAGTTATGAAACGTGAATTTATTTAATTTTTATTGTTAGGCACTTATAACAAAAAAAGAATTAAGTAATAATTTATTTAGTATCTACGAACTTTATCACAAAATTTAGTAGAAATTTACTTAACTATCCAAGTATTTACTTACGTACATATACTTGCCTTTTGTATTAAAATATTTTAAGCTGTTATTTTAGCTTAAAATATTTTAAGCTAAAATAACACAAAACACTGAAATCAAAACTTTGTTTACTAACAAAATTTTTAACTAAGTAGAATACGATTACATTTCTGTTAGGAATCGTATTTCAAGTTTATTTGTTGTTTACACTATCTATCTTTTCTCTCCGAGCCAAGCGTCGCGATTTCTGACGAATGGCCTTGCAAGTTGCATGCGTTAGGCATCGCAGAACTCACGTAGGTGCGAAAATATGGCCTGTCGATCATAGTCAGAATAGGTATTTCACCTAAGTAACCTAATTAATATTTCGCAATGTATTTTGTTACTCTTTATTGACATCCCTCCATAACAACGGAAAGTCCACCGTAACGTAGGAAGAGGAAAATGTGCAAAGTAATACGGACACTCTCGCGCAGCGATAAAGTTTTATTTAGCTTGCGAGCGCGATTTATCTACATAATTAATAATAATTATGTAGGCTATTAAACGTCGGCAAGCAGTCAACATTAAAAGAGTGAAACTTCTGTACGTAGTACTATTATTTATTCTGTGCTCCGGCGTCGCAAGCAGTACACCCCTTCCCCTTCGTCTCGGGGACTTTCAGTCGGTTGTGTGCGCGTTGCGTCAACGCGGCGCACCGTGTGAACACTATGATTATTAGTATGTAAAACGACGCAGTGACAGCGCTACGTCAACACAACGCTGACGCAACGCGCCGTGTGAACCAACCCTTATTCATTTGTTTATTGATGTTTTTATCGCATTTGAATCTGTTCCATTATGAGCGACAGCAATGCAGCACAAGTGGTACGGAACATCACCGACATTTACGGAGTGAATACTACAAATAAACGCACCATCTGTTATTGGTTTTCCTGGTTCCGTTCTGGAAATTTCGACCTCAAAAATAAACTCCGTGGTCATCTGAACACTTTGGTCGACAATGACGAATCAAAGGCGATTGTGGAAGCTGATGATATTCACTCTAAGACTGAATTAGCAGCCGCATTCGACGTTAGCACCAAAACAATGTTGGTACATTTACGTCAAATTAGCAAGGTAAAAAATCTTGACAAATGAGTGCTTCACGAACTCAATGGTCGCTAGTGCGAAGTACGTGATGAAACTTGCATTTTTTTTGCGCCCGAAGCAAATAAGGGCAACCCTCTGGTAACGGGGGAGGAAGGTGGTGAATGGTCATAGCATATATGGTATGTGGAGGGGTGAGGTTATGTGGAGACTTTTACCCACTAAACACCACCTTTTGGGATTGGCTTAACGATCTGACGAGAGATCTTTAAGCCGTAAACGGACGCGACCCTCTTTGGGAGAAAGGAGGCGCAAGCGGCGAGTAACCTCTTAGAAGTGTGCCTAACTAAGGCAGATTACGAGATGTGTTAAGTAGAGTCGGCCTGAGCCGCCAGGAGGCAGTCCAGGTTAGCCGAAAGCTTGTTGGGGGGGGGGGTTCCGAGAGAGAGAGTTTCTCGGCCTGCGCACACTATAGCGAGTGTGAAGAGGGGCTGCATAGGCAGCTCGCCTCGCGAATGAGGCGATTTGAGTGGGACTCTGAGGCTTTGAAGAATCTCTCAGAGAGTTATTTGAGGAACTGCTGAATTGTCGGGAGCTCTAAGTCTCGGTGGAGGTCAGCGTTACGGACATAATAGTGTAAGTTCGTAGCCCGACGACAGAAGAGATTTTGTACTATTTGAAGTTCATTTATTAAGTTGGGTTTAGCATATGCGAAAATGGGGGCCGCGTAGGTCATAACGGGTCGTATACAGAAACGTGCCTTGCACTGCTTAGCAGGCATTCAAGCTAAGGAATTTAGAGCCGCATTACCTGCGACGAAAAATGAATTCTGTTTGAAAATCGGAGGCGCTCAGCAAGTTGGTTGGATCCGGGTTCAGCACCAAAAAAACGCCCTAAACGAAATACCCTTAGAAAATTGATGGTCACTGTTTGATTGTGTAGCGCAGTTGTGCTTCATCACAGCTTGTAACCAAACGGTATGAGTATTACTGCAGATGTGTACTGTGATAAAGTAAACACAATGATTGAGAAGCTTGTACGTCGCCAATCAGCTTTGGTCAATCGCTTATCCCCGCTGCCCCTACGCGACAACACGCAACCTCATTTTGTACAATAGCTGGTCTCCAAGTTACATAAACTGGAATTTTAAGCTCTTCGTCATTCGCCATACTCACCAGATTTTGTGTCTGCAGACTCCTACTTTTTCCAGAATTTGTTTAACTTTTAGGCTAGAAAAAAATTCAATACCCGAGAGGCAGTACTAAATGTCTTTCAAGAATTTGTTGCCCCCATCCAGCTGATTTCTTCGAGAAGGGCATCAATAAACTGCCACTGCGTTGGCAAAGATGCATCGATTGCATGGGTGATTACTTTGGTTAATAGAAATAAAAAATATAGAAAAAAATTACGTTAACGCAATACGTTATGAAAAACGGCAATTTCGTGGGTAAAAACCACAAAAATATTACGATTCCTGTGGTAAAAACCTAATATTGAATAATTTGTGTAATTTAAAACAAATTTGAAAATTAAACTGTCTTAGAAAATCATTTAAGATCTTTTTTATCACTTGGGCTTGTTGGGATAATTTTCAGTATATATATATATAAATGTATATAAATAATCGTACAGTATAATCGTATAATATATATATATATATATATATATATATTATCATACCATATTATGACCAGGAAAGAATCGTACAGTACATATATCTTTTTCACACGAATTCTCACTGAGTTGGACCCTCTGGGTGACAGGCATGAGTGTTTATATTTGTGCGAATTCTCACTGAGTTGGATGTTAATTTGTTATATTATGCACATACTTTACATAGGTTTTTAAATAATAGCAATTTTTGCTTCCCCAAAATGGTATCTAATATAATTCATTAAATATTGAAATAAACCTGTTTTGTTTAAAGCTTGTAAAAGCATGTATCTACTTTCGATTAGGAACTAACAGCAGCGGATCCTCGTAAGTGGCACAAGGCTAGGCACTGATGATATCTCAGTTCGTCAATGCTCATAAATTTCTATCATTTAATTATGTATTGCTTTAAACTAAATTACGTAAGCAGGTTATAAAGGTACCTAAACATAACGCACGTACGAAAAAATATGATCGACATCTGACATTCATTGCAAAATTTTATGTTAGTACTAGCGGTGCCCGCGACTTCGTTCGCATAGAATATTTTTAGTAATTTATTATTATACTACCCCCATTTGAATCGGATTTAGTTGCCAATATCATGTGTTTTAATTTTTTTACGCAGAACCCCATTTTTTAAAATAAAAGTAGCCTAAGTTACTCTTTATAACATCAGCTATTTGCCAGTAAAGTCTCGTCAAAATCGGTAGAGCCGTTTCGTAGATTAGTCGAAACAGACGGACAATAAAATTAACAAAAATGTGTTTTTGTTGTAAGTTCCGTATATACTTTCATATACAAATGTATATGAAAGTATATAATCAAAATAACAGCTATTTACTAAATAGCTGTTATTTTGACATTATAAACAGACACTTCAGTTTTATTAATTTATTTGTATAGATGAAATACGATTCAAGCAAATAATAGCGTCGAGCGTCTTGGCGATTTATTAAGGCATCTAAGTACTAGAAGTTTTTAAATGTTGCTAAGTTTTGAAGTATAATTTTTATATTACTGTTAAACTTGAATATGAAACCTGAAGCACGTTATGATTACTTTGAAATGTAAGATAATATTATGAAAAGGTGGCAAACTTATTAATATCATCATCATTCATCATCATTACAGCCCTTCACAAGTCCACTGCTGAACATAGGCCTCCCCCAAGTAATGCCACAAAGCACGGTCCTGAGCCACCTGCATCCATCGACTTCCTGCATGTCTTACCAGGTCGTCACTCCATCTAGTGGGGGGTCGCCCTACACTACGCCTACCGGTACGAGGCTGCCACTCGAGAACCTTTCTTCCCCATCGGTTATCGGTTCTTCGAGCTATATGGCCGGCCCATTGCCACTTCAGCTTACTAATCCGTTGGGCTATGTCGGTCACTCTGGTTTTACTGCGGATATCCTCATTTCTGAGTCTATCACGCAGAGAAACTCCGAGCATAGCCCTCTCCATAGCTCGCTGAGCGACCTTAAGCGTCCTCATACGGCCAGCAGCGAAGGACCACGTCTCAGATCCGTAAGTCATCACTGGCAACACGCACTGGTTGTACAATCTAGTTTTTAGAGATTGAGGTATACCTGACGAAAAGATATGCCGTAATTTCCCGAACGCTGCCCAGCCGAGTTGAATCCGTCGATTGACCTCTCGGTCGAAGTTGGACTTACCTAGTCGGACTATTTGTCCCAGGTAAACGTATTCGTCAACAACTTCGAGCATAGTGCTCCCAACAACTACCGGCATAGGTGTGACATGGACATTGAACATGATCTTTGTTTTGTCCATGTTCATCTTAAGACCTATCCGTTGGGAGGCACTATTGAGGTCATTGAGCATAGTGCTTAAGTCTTCCAGCGATTCTGCCATAAGGACTATATCGTCGGCAAATCGAAGGTTAGTGATGTACTCGCCATTGATGTCAATACCGTATCCTTTCCAGTCCAGTAGCTTGAAAACGTCTTCCAATGCAGCGGTGAAGAGTTTCGGGGATATAACGTCACCCTGTCTTACACCTCTCTGCAGTTGGATAGGTTTCGAGCTCTGGTTCTGTACTCGGATAGCCATCGTAGCCCTACTGTACAAACACTTCAGCACTTCGATATACCGACAGTCAACTTGGCACCGCTGAAGGGACTGTAGCACCGCCCAAATTTCGACGGAATCAAAGGCTTTCTCATAGTCCACATACGCCAGGCAAAGTGGCAGATTGTACTCTTCAGTCTTCTGTACAATCTGCCGCAGGGTATGTATGTGGTCTATGGTACTGAAGCCTTTTCGGAAACCGGCTTGTTCGGGAGGCTGGAAGTCGTCAAGTCTGCGTGCGAGACGATTCGTAATGACTCTCGAAAACAGCACGTAGACGCGGCTCAGAAGGGAAATCGGTCTGTAGTTCTTTAAGAGAGCGTTGTCGCCTTTCTTAAAGAACAAGACCACCGCACTTCTGCTCCACGCCTCTGGAGTAGTGCCACCATGGAGGACGGAATTGAAGAGCTTCTGAAGGACTTCAAGTACCGGTGTTCCACCCGCTTTCAGAAGCTCCGCTGTAATTCCATCCTCGCCTGGGGCCCTGCCGTTTTTAAGGTGCTGGAGAGCCATTCTAATCTCGCTTAGACTGACGTCCGGGATATCATCGGAATAGTGTCGGATAAGACTTGCTCTTGGATCGTTACTCACACTTGCGTGTGGCTCCAACGATGATGTGTACAGCTGCCCATAGAACCTCTCAATCTCACTCAAAATCTCAGGTGTCCCGGAAACGATGTTGCCACACTCAGTCTTCAGCCTTGACAGTTGGCTCTTTCTGGCAGACAGATCTCTGGCAAAGACTTTGGAGCCCTGGTTCCGCTCGATCGCTTCTTTAATACGAGAAGTATTAAAGTTGCGTAAGTCTCGCCGTATGCATTTGGAGATCTGTCTGTTCAGTTGCCTGTATGCTGTCAAATCTGTTGACGATTGCAGCCTCATCTCCCGTCTAACAGCCATGAGATTAAGAGTGTGATCGGAGAGTTTTTGTGTTCTTCTGCGGCGGGTCTTACAGAACTTGGCTCCGACCGCATGGACAGTTTCCACGAGCTTGTCGTTCATATCGTCCACTGCATTGCAATCTTCTAGGCACTGTAAGTGGTTACGTAACTCGAGCTGAAAGGTTTCGGGATTCTGGATTAGAGCACGAGGGGGACGGAGCGTTGACTTCATTAGACGAGACCTCTCCAACTTAACGTTTAGGTTCAGTGTGCCTCTAACCATTCGGTGATCGCTGCCAGTTTTCACCCTTGCGATCACTGAGACATCACTGAACAGTTGGCGTCTGGTCGTCATAATGAAGTCAATCTCATTTTTTGTCGAACCGTCGGGGCTCGACCAGGTCCACTTCCTGTGGGGCCGCTTCTGGAAGAAAGAGTTCATCATAAAGAGTCCCTCTTTCTCCATAAAGTCGGCCAGCTGCTGGCCCCTTCGGTTCCGTTGGCCTACTCCAAATTTCCCTACCTTCAGCTCACCGCTTTCTCTTGTGCCCAGTTTTGCGTTGAAGTCTCCCATCAACACCGGGAGACTTCAACGCAAAACTTATTAATATATATTACATATTTCACATACAGGATACGGTGCGATAAGGATAACATATCCTTGTATGATTAAAATGTATAAACAAAATAAGAACACAAAATAAAAATATATAGGATTTATTTTACATCTTGCTTGCTTATAAAGGATTTCACTCTTTAAAGGCAACTTCGAGTTGTGATTAAGATTTGGTTTTAACCTTAAGTTTTTGCCGTGTATCTAACGCTTACAAAGTATTTCATCGCTTGTGATTTAAATCGGAGTGGAATTCATAATCTGAGTCAGTCTTGCCAAATCATTATAATTTAAGACTCTGGAGTGAATAGTTATTTTCTAGACTAACGTGTTCACGTTTAGGATTTAAGACCCTATCTACTATTTAACTTACTGTCATTATGCGCAATATTGATCTTTCGCGTATTAAGAGGATTGCGAAGCTGTAAATTTTCATACAAAAAGTGATATGAAACACTGTCTATTTTTCATCATTTTTCGAAGTGTTGTAGATATAATTAAATACTAGGTCCTTATGTTTTACTTTAAATAAATGTTGCGTGCGATATAATTTATTAGCATCTAAATATCTATATGTTTGACTTAAAAACTTCCTCGAGCGTTTTATTTTATTTTATTAAACTAAACTATACTAAAAAAACCGTACCAACCTAGATTAAGGTGTACTGAATTGAATGAAACCAAAATTGTCTCATTTCACAAAGGTTTAGGGGAGTGACAATGTTATCGCCAGAAACACTATTTCAAAAAGTAAATGTAGGCAATTGCCTCCAAGACTTGCAGCTCTATCACACTATCTCGCTACAATCCTCATAATGATAAACCTTTTGTGATTAGAACAATCATGCCACTTCGTATTTTTGTCATTTAGTATATACAAGGTCATAATATTTTTTTAATAACCGTCATAATTATTCGTCAGCAAATCCATGGTGAGGGATGTACTCGCCATTAACTTGAACACTGTATCCTTTCCAGCGCAGTAACAACCGGCAAAGGTGTGACATAGACGTTACTAATGACCTCTGTCTTGTCCATGTTCATGTTAAAACTTATCATTACACATATGGAGGTAAAATTAAGAAGTCTATAACATAACATTTACACGAACAGCGCAAAAGGTACGAGGGCGGATTGAAAAGTACTCGGCCTAACCAAGAAAATAAACACATACTAAATCAGTTATATTTTTATTTTTCTACATAATCACCATCAAGTTCAATACACTTTTGCCACCTCCAATTCCAAGCATTTAGACAGTTGAAAAAAAAATGATTATTCCTTAGAGTCAAAATATGCGTCTACAGCTGCTTTGACCTCGTCGTTTGTCGAAAATCTTTGACCTCCCAAGTGCTTTTTTAGGTTAGGGAACAGAAAGAAGTCTGATGGTGCCAGATCAGGTGAATACGGCGGATGCGGTAACAGTTCAAAGCCACAGTTGTGAATTTCAGCCATTGACTGTACTGACGTGTGAACACGGGCGTTATCTTAATGAAACAGGACTTTTCTTCTGAGCATTCCTCGACGTTTTTCTTTTATTTCCTCTCGTAAACGACGTAGTAAGGTGCAGTAGTAATCAGAGTTTATAGTCTGACCCCTTTCAAGATAATCAATCATAATCACACCTTTCGAGTCCCAGAATACTGAAGCCATTACCTTATTTGCCGACAAAATCGACTTAGCCTTTTTAGGGGGTGGTGAACCAGGTCTTCTCCACTGATTTGATTGTTGTTTTGTTTCCGGTGTACAGTAATGAACCCATGTTTCGTCCATAGTAACAAAACGATTCAAAAAATCATCTGCATCGGCTTCAAATAACTCCAAACAGTCGCGTGAAATAGTCAATCGCATCCTTTTTTTGTTCAACTGAAAGCAGTCGCGGAACCCACCTCGCAGACACCTTGTGGAAACCCAACTCGTTGACAATGATGTTTTGAGTTCGTTCATAAGAGATGCCTATAATCTTGGCTATCTCTCTAATTTTTAATCTGCGATCTCCCATTATTAAATCAAGTACTTTTTTAATATTTTCGTCAGTAGTTGACGTCGAAGGCCTTCCAGAGCGGGGTTCATCTTTCACACTCTCTCTACCACGCTTAAATTCTGCTATCCATTTTTTGACGGATGAATATGACACATCACAATCGCCTAATGTACTGACCATATCATCATGGATGGCTTTTGATGATAGCCCCTTCTTATGGAGGTACTTAATGACGGCACGCTGCTCGATTTGCTCCATTTGCAGAAATTATGTCCGATTACTTTGTTAATAAATTTATAAAATCACAACTAATTATCGCACACGTTTCGAACTTCACACAATGAACTAGTCTGAACTGAACTAAATAATGTGGGTAGATTTGATTTTTAGAATTGAATGGATCTGTGTTAGGCCGAGTACTTTTCAATCCACCTAGTAACTTCAGTCTTCGTCAGTTCTTCAAATAAATATAATAGTAGGTTCGATATGTGTGAGAATACAAATATTCATACACATAATAGCAATGCTATTTCCTAATTAATGGGCTCAATATTTTATTGGCGTTGTGAAACAGAATGAACAGTACCCGAGTAATTGAAACACCTTGTGGTCAGTTGTTGTGGTGTGAAATTGTGCAAACCTCTAACCTTATTTTATTGCACTAGGAAGTGCGGTATACTAATAATATAGCTAATGGAAATGTTGGAATACTTATTTAGGTAAAATTAGCATTTTTTGTTTTTACCAAAACATTTCTTTATTTTTTTTACATAAAATAAAATAAAGTAACGGTCTTTACTTTTACCAGCCGAACAATTGCCATCTCTTATAACTAAGACAACTTAGTCAGACTTCATTGAACAACATATTATATATATTGTAGATGATTGTTTAAAAAAATAGTCCCCCTGGGTTTCTTGCTGGTTCTTCTCAGTACGGAGGTTTATCTGAATCAGTGGTAAAATAAATTACTCTATTGTATTCTAATCGTTTAGGGTTTAGGGCAGGGTAAAAACCATCGTGAAATCCTAGTGCAGTGGAATATTTGTTAGTTGCTAGTTGTATCCGCTGACTTCGTATGCAGGTTTTATCTCATATATACATATCATATGAAACTGAAACTAACAATTTCAGTAATTTTGTTGAGGTTTGAACTCGGTTTCCTGGTGAAAATTAACGATTACGTAACAGCTATTATTATTATTATTATTGTTATTTATATTTTCTACGTTTTCTCAGTTTGTTTTTAACAAAACTGGATTAATGGTTATTTCCACGGGACAAAGCCAAGTGGATACCTATTATTATTGGGATATCTGTATAGTTTTCTCATCTGGTTGGTTTCTAAAAATATATAATTATAAATTAAAATGAAAAGATAAATACTTATACATAAATATTAATAAAATAAAATAAATACAAAAAATACATAAATAAATAAGATCCAACCAGATGGAAGCCCTCGGCAGGGGAGACCAAACGGCCGAGGGTTAGGGGGAAAGGGAAAGAAACCGGCGGACGATGCGGACGGTATCGAGGAGTACCACCTTCTGCATTTGAGCCTGGAGCGGTCCGCCACGTAGTCCCAGCCGCCTCAGATGACCCGAGAGGCTGACTGGGATTATCCCGTTTACAGAGACGACTACAGGAATAATTTCGGTCGGCAGTCCACCCCACATGTCGGTCACCTCGTGAGCCAGGTCCAGGTATTTTGTTGTCTGTTTGGCTTGTCTGTTTCGGCTTTCACGAGGATTATTGTAGTCGTAAACGTCTTAAAGGTCAAGGTATAGATCTCAGTCTACACTTTAAAAGCTTTTCAGCATAACTATATTAATTTATTAGGTTATTGTGTAACAGTTGGTAGCAGTAATAAACTTTCTGTTAATATTACAAACCAAAGTTGGATATATAAGGTTGAATATTTAAGCTAGTTTTGCGTCATGTGCATTTACGTCCATCTTAATATTTTTTAAGTTTAGATCCGAAAAAATAGGATTCAATATTTCTTTAAGTTTTAAAATATGGTGTCAATTGTTTTTTCTGCAAGACTTAAAAATATTTTTTATTTTTGGGTGTTTTTGTCTTTTTATGATCACGTACCTCAAAAGAAGAAAGCAAACCGTTATCCCTCCGTCAAAACCCTTTTTCTTACGATCGGGTAGAGGTGTCAAAATGAAATTAATATCAAATATTAAGGTCTCTAGGAGGTATGAAAAATGATCTAGAATCATGAAATTTGGCATGAGCGTGACAATCATCACAGCACAATAATTAAAAGAAGAATCTGGAAATCATTATCTTGTAGTTTTACTATAGCAGAGCATTAACTGTGAAGTAGGCTGATGTATGGAAGAACATTTTTTCCATTTCTAAATTAAGTTTAACCATTAACTACCTGACATTTTTTATTATTTATTTACTTCAGGCAAGAACGGCACATACAGATATACAATTTTAACCTGTAAACTAATACATAATTATAACTTTTATACGTAATACTATTCACTACCACTATTGTATACGTATTGTGTGCGTCGTGTTACGCTGGTTGTTGTGTACCAACGTTCTACCTACGCTACCACGTAGCCTGCCGAGAGAACGTTGGTACACGCCACTCATCGGCCATAATTCTTCCTTAATGAAGCTTTCAATTTGCTGTATTGAGACCCACATCACAAATTATTTAAAGTTAATAATAAATAAAAATAATTAAATATTAAATAAAAAAATAAAATAAATAAATATTTTGGCGCGATTTTTTTTAACCTTTCGACCTTCAACGTAAAGCTGGTATTAACTCTGATGTACACTTACTATCGTGGTGTAATGCAGTCGGGAAATATACAGCTGCGTCGTAGGTGTAATAAGATGCAGCAGCACATATTGATGACGGGGATGGGGCTTCTTGTCCACTTTAATAAATTCCTTTTGTTCTTTGCATGCCGACGGGGGCAATGCGTTTCGAACAAGTTCAGCCGGTCTTTGTCCGCTGTCGGATTTATTTTTAGTATATAGGTAGAGTTGTAGATAGAGTATGTAGAGATGGTGACATGCTTACATTTGACGCCGACTCAGTAACTGAAGGGGCAGGGCGAGGTTTAACTTCACTTGTACGGGTGGCGGACGGCGACGACGAGTGTCAAATTTTGCTAATGATCAATCCGACTTTACTTTTCATTATAGGTAGCAAAAAAAATTTTGTAACCTTAATTGCCGGCATGAATTATCTAATACACAATTATGTTTATAAGGAACCCTCAAGGACCGAATCCTACTCACACTTATACGGATTTTTTTAAATATAATATGTACTAAAGAAATTCTTACATCATGTTTTCTCCAAGCTGATAACATCCTCATATTTAAAGAAGCCGTAACCGCTAACGATACGTTGTATAACCATGAGTGTATTCGCCAACATAGAGGCACTTACTCGCCCAAACCTAAAGTTATATGTCTAAGGCTTATATGGTAAGATCAAAGGTTTATCCGATGTAATGTCCGCAAAAACGGTGACTACTACAAGATATTCAGACCAACTAACTATATTCAGATCAACTATCAAATATTTCTGTGGTAAATTTTTTCAATACTCTTGACGAACAGTGAATATTTATCTAAAGTTAAGGTTTTTGAACGTCCCACTTCTGGGCATTGGCCCTCCTCTCATTTGAGGATTTTGGAGAAGTTATTCCGCCACGCTTTACGTCCTCGAAATATTTTATTTCATTTGAAATGCAAATTTTCTTACAATGTTTTCTTTTACCACGAAGCACGTGGTATATCAGCTCTTAAAATTGAAATTATCAATTTCTTTGGTGGATTCACGATTGGCAGGAATCGAACTTAGTGCTCTCGTACTATAAAATTTAATGCGAGCACTTAGCTCCTGAACTATCGCGGTTTCTTAATAAAATCAGTAAGCAGTTTCCTTCTGAAGGACAGTACCTGCAGGGTCACGTTTGGTAGGCGGCGTAACGATCGCAATACCTACCAGTGGTCTCACATTATGGTCACATCTCGCTACGTTAGACTATGTATTTTAAATCTAATATAAATATTAAATGTCCAAAAATAATGACGCATTATCTCTATTCTTGGGTTGTATTGAGGTATTGAATTCTCTTATTCTACTATCATAAAGTTTCCTTCTCCTTTCCAATCTCCTTTTTCCGTTGAATATTTTTAAAAACTTTTAGCTAATCCACTTTCTTTGCAAATCATGTGTGAGTGTGTGTTGTGGTGGATAATTCTATGTGTATGAATACCAACGTGAAATAGCAACATAGTGCTGGTGCGTACACAATCTGCAGCACAATCTTCTTATGAAATGACAAACCAAACATTTTTACACTGTTTTGTAACGGTGTAGTGTACTTGCAAGACTGCAGAAGCAGTGTAGTACTGCACCATTTTGTATGGTACGTGACGAGAAGCAGAACTCCTTTTTACTGGTAATGAGGTATTTTCGACCCCAAGTGTACCAATGTTGATTTGGATGCTTAATTAAAAATAAATGTACTTGTCTACGGGTGACAGCAGATACTTGCCATCAGGTGAACTGTGTGCATATTACTCACCCTTAATTCTATATAAAACACGTAAACAACAATAACGTCCTTTAGTATCAAAAATATGATATCCTTTCTCAGGTATTATAATTGTAATAACTAAAGGTAAAAAAATACAATAGAAATAAAAGCCCAAATTTATATTATTTCCATATTCGTCTATATTAGTCTATGCAAATGAATGAATAATACAGAAATTAGATAAACATTGCAAATAATCATCATCGTAAACCAATTTTCTTTCGACCGTGTCGTTTTCATTTTGGATCTCATAATTTAATTATATTATGATTAGTTTATAAAAAACTCCTAGTGTAAATAATTTTCAATTTTTCAGCTCAGTGGTTATTATGAAACATACTGCAATAAGAATTCAAGTTTTCTATTCTTAATAATGAAATTTTTACCTTGCGTAATTGTCACTAAGACTAACTTGATACTTCCTATTATTTCGACATAGATGATAGACTTCCCTTTAAGGAAACACTAAGATATATTAAAAATAGATTTATAATATAAAGATGCGAATGGTTTTCTTTTTCTTCTTTATTAGCTCTGTGTTGCTGAGCAGTTCTATTTATTTTTAATTTGTATTTGAAAAATGGTTTTTCGCTATTTAAACATTTAAAACCCCGTCTCACTTTAATTAGGCAAATACTAGCAACATTACAATTACAAAGCAAACCTACTTAACATTAATTAATTTAGATTTGGTAAAATGTTCTAAATTAAACCGACATCTAGTAAACTTAAATTAGTTTCATTTGTCGGTGATACCCTTTCACTTTTGTTACATGAGCATTTTACCGTCGTGTTATATTGATGGTTAGTACTGAGGTGGCCACAGTACTAGATATCCCGCATCTTTGACACTACTCCATCGCTGGTCTGGGTATTTCAGATTTATACATAATGGTGTACTATATATACTACTATACATCACATACAAGATGTTTCTGACTATTTTCATAGTCGCCTTTTACGTCCCTTCGGATAAAATGGCGTGATGGATACTCTGTGTAGTAACTTAGTGACGAATGTGAGACGCGCATTTGGCATGCATGAAACATACACGCATCACACTGTCCTACGTGGCCGCCTCTCAAAGTATATGGCCCAAGCACAGTCACATATATTTTAAGCATGATCCAAAAAGAGGTAAAATTAAAAATTTTGTATTAAAAATTTTGTAACCGGCTTCAATATAAATAAAATGAGACCATCATCAATCTAGTCGAAGTAAATTAAATGCGCATTATTAAGGATAAATCAAAAACTACTGCTCATACCTTGATTAAATTTATGTGGGATCACACGAAAAGCACTAGCCTTCAAATAAAAAAAATAATTATCAAAATCGAAAGAAAAAAGTCCTGAGGTAAAACGCAAAAAATACAGTCCAATTAAGAACCTCTTCCTTTTTTGAAGGCGGTTGAAAACCACCCAGAACGACAAAAAATAGGAATTCTAAATGGAAGCAAATATTTAAACCACGTTAGGTTTATAGCGCTAAGGATAATATATTAGTATGCTCGTATGTTTGTTAACAAAGAAATTACGACAAGAACATGTTCTTCATAGAATGAGGGTGACAAACGAGCACACAGTCCACCCGATAGGAAGTGGTGAGGATGGGTGCAGGTGTCTATGAGCCATCGACATCTGCATCTATCCTCGATGAAGAATCAAAAAACTGGTACGCTGTCACCCCTGAGGACTAAGATGAAATGCCTCCTTTCCAGTAAAAAGGGTCTCCGGTTCTCTACACTCACCATACGAAACACAGCAGCTTTAAGCTGCCATTTTATGCTGGTATTCTGTGAGAGCGTGGTCCTACCCCGGTCGAGCCGACCTATTCGTGCAACAACTAATATAGCTGCAGCGTGGCTCTACCATGTAAAAACAAATTTAGCTTTTCTACCAAAATAGTAAGCAAAATCTTTTTATAATGTCGGCGTATTATATCAAATGGCTTAATCAAAAATGATATAATTAATATCACAAGTAGCGCAGAAACGTTACATAAAAAACGATATAACGTTGATATTGTAAAAAGACATTATTTCTTTTACTTCGAGTATTTTGAGCTGTTACGACAAGTAATTAACATAGATAATACAACATTTGAAAATAAATTTAAAATAAACAAAAACACGAATTTTAAAGGCGTTAGCTAACGGTGTTGCAACATTAATATACAAATTATGCCGCGTAAAATTAGTGATAATTGATTTACTTTTCAAATCAGCACAAAGTTGTTATTTATGTAAGAAGGCAAGATGTGTCAAAATGCAAGTTGACACATTAAAGAATTAGAGAAACATTACGCGAATACTACATATTGAATAAAGCTATTTTTACGGATTTTATGGCGTTTGATTTACTTATTTTTAATTCCTGACGTTCGAATTAAAAATAAGTATTAAACGTGATAAAATCCGTAAAAATAGTTTTATTCAACATATTATTTATTGTAAGTTTTATGTTCAATATTGTGTGTTTATCATTATTTGTTCTAAAGCATTAAGCATAATTAAATGCTTTGCCATTGTTGAAGGATTTGTCTTGATCAATTTTTGGCATGGAGATAACTTCTGAAAAATCGAAATTGGAAGCTGTCAACCACCGAACTTTAATAACATTTTTTTATAAAATTTTTAAAATTTTAAAATCTTGCTTAAAATGAGCATGCTCTGAGTCTGTTCACATTTCCCAGCAATAAGCACGCTTAAAGCATGAGACGTGCTATTTGGCACCAGGCTCTCGGCCGAAATGGATGTACAAAGATAAAGTAATTATATTGCTTGCAACCGAATGGTATGAGAAGAAAAAGCAAAATTTTTCCCCTCAACGCGACATTACGAGGGTTTTTTAATCACAAAAACTGTCGCGAATCGAGATCGATTCAATAAAACATGCTCATAAGCAATCCTGTCCAGTTCAGACCCGCTGAGAGCACGCCTTTCTACCCGCGCCTCAGGTAGCATGCTCGAAAATCAAACGACGGTTGCTACTAATGAGCATGCTCAAAATAAGCTTGCTCATTAGTAGCAATGAATGTACAAACGTGCTACTAATGAGCACTTCCGCAATAAAAGCATGCTTTCGTGCTAGTAATGAGCACGCCTGTCCATACATTTACGTAAAAAACCAAGCACATATTTTGGAGGGATTTTAACTTCCCATCCCTGTCCGCGAAAAAGACACAATAGTTTATCAATCGAAATGTTCTTATATAAGTCGCGGGACAGTGAAATGATTAAAATACAAACTAATCCATTATTAAGCATGTACTTGTTTAGATACGCATAATGTAGAACCCTCTAGTAGAATTTAATTTAGACTTTCAACTGTGTTACAGGATAGCTGAATCTCAGCGAATACAAAGAGATTGAATCGAAATCTATTTTTATATATATATGTATATATTGTTACGAGCTTAGGGTTCGTGACAATAAAAATTGCCGCTAGAATTACCAAAATTAACACTTTAATTCACTTTACACTAATTAAACTTATAACACTAATAATTAAGCACACTAATTCACTTTATTCCGCTCCGAAGCTTCGCTTGTCTCGCCAAATTCAATACTTCCCCGATCGCATCTTGCAGCGCCTATAAATACAAATTAGCACCGAAACATCCAGAATATTCAAGTAAACACGCGCAAGGGGCCGAGAGTTCGAGTGTCGACTTCTAGAAGCTTAGTTCTTCGTTCCGAGACTAGATGGCGCTGTTGGTTGAAAGATTAGTGATGTGATTTTCTGGAAAGCTCCCCTCGCTCTCGTCCCTGACACTAGATAGCGCTAGTGCCGGATACATGACGTCGACTTATTCGCGCAACAATATTAATAGATAAATAGGTTCCTTAAAATTACTTCCTTCAAGGTTACATTATTTGAACAACAGAATTTTGTAAATATAAGTACGTTACTCCTACCTGCCACTAAAGTACAGAATAATTTTTTATTACATTTATATAAATTTTATATTATTTTTAGTCATTAACAAACAGCACTTTTCATCAAGTGGCATGCCAGCATATTTTTTGATATTAATGTTTATGCAACAATATATTCTTATTTACAACACTATGTGTATGTTCAATTTGAATGCTATAAAACTATCAATAGAAATAACACAAGACGTAACTTTTTAACAAAACGCAGAAGTCAGTAAGTAAGACATCTTTGTAAAATCTTTGTTTGAACGTTTGAGCATTTTTACTTTAAATCTTGTATTTTAAATTTCCCATGACCCTTGGTCCGTAAAATCCTTAAATTTGCAATAAAAATATTGAAGGTCATTTATCGGGAAAAAACTATTCTATCTCTCAAGTAAAAGCAAGGGATACACATATACAAAACTTCATTGCAATCAGCTCAGTAGTTTAGGAGTTCATTGCGTACAAGCAATGTGACACGTAATTTTTATACATAAAAATGTGCTTCAAAACTATGAAATTAAAATTAGCTAAATAGACCTGGTTGTATAATCGTCGTAGGTGGCAACCGAACCTCCACCGGAGATTCTTACCACCCCCTGCACCGCCGTTTCCATGGTTCATTGTACAACCAGTGCGTGTTGCCAGTGATGACTTATGGATCTGAGACGTGGTCTTTCACTGCTGGCCGTATGAGGACGCTCAATGTCGCTCAGCAAGCTATGGTGAGGGCTATGCTAGGAGTTTATCTGCGTGATAGACTCAGAAATGAGGATATCCGCAGTAAAATCAGAGTGACCAACATAGCCCAACGGATTAGTAAGCTGAAGTGGCAGTGGGCCGGCCATATCGCTCGAAGAAATGATAACCGATGGGGAAGAAAGGTTCTCGAGTGGCAGCCTCGTACCGGTAGGCGTAGTGTAGGGCGACCCCCCACTAGATGGAGTGACGACCTGGTAAGACATGCGGGAAGTCGATGGATGCAAGTAGCTCAGGATCGTGCACCGACCGACCGGCATCAGGCTGTAATGATGATGATGATGATGAAATAGACCTGTCGAAGAATGTGCTAGCTAGTTTACATTTTTTTAAAGATGTACCCTTATCCACTACGCTGGGCACCCTCGCACTACCTATTCTCCGTAAGCCTTGGTTTTCATTAATTAGGATATTGCTACAACAATTTTTGACAGACCATACCATGTGCAATTGAAGTTGACAAATATTAATTTCGACTCGGATTTGAACTTAATACTCACTGTAGTAGACCTGAAATACCGGATAAAGAAGATCTTTATTCATATAGTAATCGCAAAATTCAACAAATTTCCTAAAGATTCCCAAGGAAATATGTTTAATAACCGTTGCAAGCGCGCAGCGCACGCCGTCCTATGCCGTTTGTACGCACCTTAAAGTGCTAATTGGACTTCAATATACTCAATTTCAAGAGCTTAAGAAAACATAGATAGTTCTTTAGTGTCTAAATAATTAATATCCCAATCTACAGTGGTCTTTGATTTACAAACTTTATTTATAATATATGATATGTATAAATTGCTATATAGGTTTGTATTAAATAGCACGAAGTTATGTAATTTACTGCAATTTTTAAATTGTTCCTATAATACCTATATTTTTCCAAAATTTTGCTAAACCTTAAGTAGAGATAATAATTATCGTAGAAACTTTGATGTATCTTAGAGTGTAATAAATTGATGTTGGTTTTGAAATTTAGATTTAATATTTTCTTTTTTCAATAGTATATAAAATAGCAAGTTATTATTAGTAATTCCTGCGTTCGGTATCGCATTTGGACGTTTCACTCACATGCAAAACCTAGAAACTTAAACACATACTTTGTAATTAGTTGTAAAATTAAAAGTGTTAGTAGTTTATTGACTTCAACATCTGATCGTTGAAAAAGATTATATTATTGAAATTGGCCAAGAAGACCTAACAGTAACATACATACATAAACATAAAAACTCACGCCTGTCACCCAGAGGGGTAGGCAGAGACTACAGATTTCCATTTGGCACGATCCTGACACACCTCTCTCGCCTCCTTCACATCCATACACCTACGCATACATGCTCGTCGGTTAAGGGTACTCCTAATTTGGCCCGTTTTCAATAAATCGCCAATTTGATCGATAAATTTTCGCCTGGGACGTCCCTTTCCGACTCTGCCATTCACTTCTGCAACATAAATTTTCTTTGTCACTCTTTCCTCATTCATTTCTTCCACATGACCAAACCACCGAAGCATTCCTTTCTTAATCCTGGTCACAACATCATCTTGCAAACCACATTCTTCTCTTATTACACAATTTCTTACCCTGTCATTCAGATTCAGCCCTAACATACTCCTTAACGACCGCATTAATACTGCGTTCATTCTACCTTCTTGCTTCTTCTGCCACATCCAACTTTCACTACCATACGTTAAAGTAGGGACCAACACAGCATTGTGAATTGCCATACGTGTCTTTTTCGAGACATTTTGACTCTTCACAATAAAAAGCAGGGCCCCATTTACTCTATTTCCCGCATTCACTCGTCGTTCTATATCCTTATCATATCTCCCATCCCTGCTAAATACGCAGCCCAAATATACAAACTCATCTACTTGCTCGATCAATCGACCCCTTCTATTCTTATTTCACAAATCGTTTTACTTTCTTCTCTTTCAAAAACCATAACCTTCGTCTTACATGCGTTTACTTTCATACCCCTTTCTTTTAATGATCTGTTCATTAATGTAACACTCATTTGCAACTCGGCCGCCGACGACGCAAGAATAACTTGATCATCGGCGTACAAAAGGCATTTGACGGTTAACTCACCCATTCTTAATCCGCATTCTTCAACTTTCAAATTTTGCAAACAACTGTCCATAAATAGGTTGAACAGCCACGGGGAAGCCACACAGCCCTGTCTGACACCTTTATGGATGTCAAACCAGTCCGAGAAGACCCCGTTGATCCTAACACAAGCACTAGAGTCCCTATAAAGATACTCCAATGCCTGTATCAAGCCAGCGCTCAACCCAAATGAGTTCAGTGTTTGCCATAGCACATCCCTATCCACTCTGTCATAGGCCTTTTTCAAGTCCATGAACGCACAAAAAACCTTTTGGTTTTTGGCCAAAACTTCTCCGCGATCATGCGCATGGAAAAGACTTGATCTGTACATCCCATTCCCTTTCTAAATCCCGCTTGTACATCCCAAATTTTTCCATCAGTTTCTTTCATCACCCTTTCAATCAGTACCTTAGCATACAGTTTTCCCACAACGATAAGAAGGGTGATGCCACAGTAGTTTTTACAGTCCTGCTCCCTTTTCCTTTATTTTCCGTTTTTTCTTTTCGTACAGCATACGTTCCACAACGCTAAGAAGGGTGATGCCACAGTAGTTTTTACAGTCCTGCTGCGACCCCTTTCCTTTATATACTGGGACTATCACGGCTTTGCACCAGTCTACCGGTACCCGCTTCAGTTCTCAGCATAAATTAAACAAGATGTGCAGTAGGCTTGCCATCACTTCCTCTCCAGCCCTTAGCATTTCGAGTGAAACTCTATCATATCCGGCAGCCTTAACTGCTTTCATGCTTTTCATTGCTTTCATTATTTCATCTATACTTATCTCGCTACCTCTTTCCTCTTTTTTCGGAGTTTCTTCTTCACTTAGTACACACGTTGTCTCCTTACTCATAAACACTCTTTCAAAATATTCCTTCATTCTCTTTAAACTTCATCATTCAGAATATAGCCATTCTCGTCTCTTATAGCATTCATCATAGGCTGTTTTGATCCCCGGAGAGCCGAATATTTTGGTTATCCGATATTCTTCTATAATTCTTATCTGTTCTTTCTTGCTTTTTTCTTTCAACTACTTCTTTTACTCTCGTATTTAGATGTCTAAAGACTGCCTTTTTTCTTTCAATATCATCATTCGTACCGCTAAAATTACCAGCCTTTGTTGCTATTAAATCTAGCCATGCTCTCTTCTTTGCTTCAACTTCCATACGTATCTCATCATCCCACCACAACGTATTATTTTTCCTTTCATTCTTTCTTTTACTAACACCATATACTTCGGTAGCTGCATCCACTAAACCTTTCTTTACATTTTGCCATACATTCTCCAAGTCTAACTCCTTCATACATAATTCATCCAAACCACTTATATTTTCTTTCAGTAAATCAAAAAAAACTAACAGTAACAATACGAACATATTCGAGTGTACTTACACTTAACGTACGTACTTAATATTAATTGAATACTTACTTAAGTATTCAATTAATATTAATTCATAATTATAAATACATATCAGTGTGTAATATTCCTTGAGTGTATAACCTATGCAACTTAGTAAATTGCAGTAGGGTAGATATTTAGTAAGCATTATTAGCAGTATGGGTCTACAGGTTGATAAAGAAGAATAAAGGGAAAATTAATCATATATTTTAATTATAATTATTTCAAGTAAAGCAAGGCTAGCAAGTGACGTGCGTATTTTTGTTAAAATTATTAAAGTGCAGTCTAAATTTTCTTTGATCTATGATGTTAGCGAATTCCAGTACCATATGTCTGGAATTCTAGGCTGTTGCACTGACGCAATCAATTTCTATATTATTGACCACGAGTAACTATCTATAGACAGTTACGAAATCCAATAGCACGATCAAGTAGAGCTGTGTTTAAATCGAACGAGCTTTAAAACCAGACCTGTTTAGATTTAAGTGTACATTCATTACGGTTTTAATTTTTTAAATAATAATGCATAAATGCCGACTCACAAATAGTTAAAAACAGATTCATATTAATTCTTTAATATTATACACATTAAAACAAAACACATATTTCCGAAATTATAGAATTACATATTAAATGAAATAGGTGATTGTGTCATATTATGTTAAAAAATGTAATATGCAAATGAACCACAGAATTTTAATAGTATCTTCAAATTATGCAGAGTAATTAATTTACATATAATATAATAAGAATGAACTATATTTATCCTATACTCGATTTAGTATGAATATACGGTTAATCACGTCTTCCATATAGGTATTCTACATCTGGAATATGTAACAACCCTAAAATGTAATCCGAAAATCTTCCGGTCTCTAGGCAATAAGTGCTGATTCGGTCATAGCCGCCGCATCTTAACTAATTCTCAATATAGAATACAAGTAATATACAAAATCTATTTTGTAAATATATAAAGAATGTTAAGTATATATTAATTTCAAGATAGTATGTGCTTCGATTACCTATGAGTATATTATATGTGCGTTTTAATTTATTATAAATGATATTATTGGGTTGATCGCTGTAAAAGGTGCAAAATAGGAAATGATTTGAATTGTTCTTTCTCCAGTCTATGAAATGTAATATTAATAATAATAATGTCCTCCAGACCGAATTTCGGTCCTGGTGGCCAGTCTCAATGGAGACTAGCCATCTGCGCAGGACATGATTAAGAGCCTAAGTGTATGAGCAAGCACAGGTGCCTTCTCTATTCCTTTACTCTCATAGTCTTCGTAGGACTCGATTTCGACGTTTCGACACGACCAGAGAGAGAGAGAGAGAGAGAGAGCTCAGTAACATTACCAATGGCGACAGAAAAACCCAATAACTGATTTGAACCCGACACCTCATTAATCATCATTTTATAATAGCTGTACTAATTTTAAAATAAGATTTTTCACAATAATTTGTAATTTTAAATGTAAAAGAAAAAAATTAGTTATATATTGATATTTTTACGTGGAAATTTGGTATAAAATATTTCTTCCTGTGTTAAAAAATAGAAATTTAAATGTAAAAGAAATCGTTTTAACATACTTTCAAAATTCAAATGAACCCTATTTGGCGGTACTTTTGTAAGTAAATGTAAGACGGGTAGAATACTAATGCAAGGTTTTAAAAAGCTGAAAAAAGAAGGTCAATTTTACGTACTAAGTGGAAGCAAAATGTTTGCGTAATGTTCATGCATTACAATAATGTTTATGTATTGCTGATAAATAATTTAGTAGGTGACCGTGGAAGGAAAAGGGGAGATATCTTTCGCCGGGCAAGGTTAGGTTAGGTTCTGCTCGGGTAGCGGCCAACGCTCCGTGTGATAATTCGGAGCTATTCTATATTATACTGTTTTTCTTTGGAACTATGATAGCGCAATTTAGGTTTCAATTTGATTTTTCACGGATGGTTCTAAAACAAATGTATGTGTAGGATCTGTAACTTTCTCTGAAGACTCTACAAATGTACACCGTTAGGTACCCATAACACAGTTTTTCAGACGATATATATGGGTTTCATCCACGCAGTAATGGCAATAGATACTAGGAAGATAAAAGACTTAGAAGTAAAAGACTAAAGTTCTGAGTTGTAATGTATTCAACTTGGGACTAATATATGAATGCCATCAACGATTAAATGAGATATGTAAACCCAACAATGTGACTCTACAATGAATAAAGGAACATAGTGCATCCAGAGACATTGATGCAGCTGATGAACTAGCCTGAAGGAGATCGGCTCTGGCCACTATGGGAGCGGAACAAATAATATCAATCTACTTTGGTAACGTTCGTTCACTGGTGTGTAGAAACTTTACTAATCAACACATTCAGCTTTGGAAAAATCTAGTAGACTGTAGACAAGCTAGGGAGGCCCTGCCTGAAATAAACACTCGTTTCACAAAGGTTCTAATGAGACTGGACAAGCCACAGATCAGGATAGTAACAAGTGCTATCAGAAGACATGGCTCCTTTAACAAACATTTATTTACCATAGGTGTTACAGATAGTTCCCTGTGTAGGGCATGTATGGGGGAGCGAGAAACGGCGGCCCAAGGGTTGTTCATAAGTTCGGAAGTCATTGCATACAGGGCATAACTTCTCGGCTCGCCGGGATCACTACCCGAAGTTGCTTGCAACATCAAAGGACTGTTGAACTTCTTCAGGGAGATTTTATGGCTCATACATACATTATACCCGCCCACATGCAAGATACGTGCTTAGACGTGGAGTTGCGGAAAACAGCCCGTCGTAAACTAACTAACTAGCTGCAGAGTGGCTCTACCACTTCAAAGGACTGAAGAGGATAAAATAATTAAGCTAAATAGCTACTGGAAGTATGGGCTTTAATTCTTCTACACAATATCTTCATTGACTTCAGAAGCTGTTATGTTGTAATCATTTTATCCTTTTTAGTTCTTTAAAGTCAATTTTAACTTTTTATTAAAAATTATTTAAATTTTATATTATTTTATTTATATATGTAATATATGTATGTGTAAGCCTGTCAGCAACAATATGATATTCATTCTCATTAGTCCATAAACAGATCAAAGCTGGATTTGGGTCTCTCCCCCATACACATACATATCATTCATATACTCCATATATCCTTTATATGCACTGGCAAATGTATTGGCCGTTACAGTAATAGACATCTCGCACAAAGCAATATATTCATTATTTATATAGGTTAAAGAATCTTTAACAACACACGCACACGCACACGCACACGCACACGCACACGCACACGCACACGCACACGCACACGCACACGCACACGCACACGCACACGCACACGCACACGCACACACACACACACACACACACACACACACACACACACACACACTTCTATATACTTACTTATACTTATTAAACGCAAAACGTATAGCTAAATATTCTTTATGACTAATAGAACCACCACAACCATTATGACAATAAACTTAAGAAAAATAAAAACATGACCCCTTTTTTTACTCTTCCGTAAGCGGATAAAACATTACCTAAATGTTATACGCTATCATTTACTGCATACACACCAAATTTCATGGAAATCCGTCTAGTAGGTTTTGCTTGAATCGTGAACAAATAATTTTCTACAGATGTATTATATGTATGGATATAAACTTTTTATAATTCTTCTTAAAATATAAGCATTTTAAGAATTACGTGGTAAAGCTATATTGCAGTTATATTAGTAGTATAGTTATGGCACGAATAGGTCGGCTCGACCGGGAAAGGACCACAGAATACCAGCGTAAAATAGCAACACCCGTACGCTCGATAAGGATACATATGTGACTAGTACAACCGCGCGCCGCCCGCTTGACAAGGATACACATTCGCCTACTAAGAATTTATGAGGGCGAACCCAACAAAAAAAGGTTTGTTATTACAAATTATAACAAAGTTATACTGAAATATATAATACAGACATAGACAAAGACATACTCTTTAATTTGGTATCATAATCTGTCAATGTCACATAAAAATAAACAATAAAAACTCATTCTGACGTAACGGGTCTTTACACCAGTAGGGCGTGGTTGTGCGTGAGCTATTGCTGAGTTATTTCTCCGTTTTTCTGTGTGTTTTTGAAATAAAAAGGTGAGTTTTATACTTTTGTGTATTACTTGTAATATGACAAACACGTAGATATATAATTTGTGGCATAAAAAGTGAAAAGTAATTGCCAAAAGTACTTCGAAATCGAGAAGGCCCATTTTAGCGGTTAGGTCAAAATGTGTTATTTTACCAATTTTCATTTATTTTTAGTGTAAAATGTAACCAAAAAATAGTTTTATAACATATTTCAAATAACTTGACGTTGTATTTATTTCAAATTCACACAAAAATATATTTGAAATATTATTCAAAATTTCTTAGAGATAAAAATTAATTTTTTTTAATTTTTTTTTATATTTTGGTATGAGTAACGAATAGAAACACATAAAACATAAAAATATACATATTTCCAAACATTTTCGTATAGATTTCTCAAAAAACAAACGTGTAGATTTCAAATTAGTACTAATTTTGTGTCTAAAAGTGAAGTATCTACTATGCTATAAAGGGTAATTTATGAATTTTATTACAATTTCTAGCAACTAAAAATAATTTTATTCGATAAGAATTCCTGTAAGTTTTATTCATAAATATTGTCTCAAAGTGAAAATATAGCAAAATTTGCAAATTTGCAAAAAATTTGCATTTCCCGCCATTTTAGGTCGCCAGCCAACAGGAATATAGAATTACGTCGCCTTCCGAGGATACAGGACGCTGTTGTGTTTCGTATGGTGACTGTAGAGATCCAGAGACCCTTTTTACTGAGAACGAGACATTCCATCTTATTACTCACGTGTGACAAAACATCTGCATTTTGATTCGTAATCGAAGATAGATGTAGAAGTCTATGAGCCACTACAACCACTTACCATCAGGTTGACTGTGTGCTCGTTTGTCACCCTTATCCTATAAAAAATAATTGAGAAGATATATTTTGTATTGTAATTTGTGTAAAATAGCATAAAAATTTCAAATCCAAAGCCAACAATTAAGTGACCACATACGTTAACCGGTGAGTCATTGAATTATCAGCAGACGTTTCAACTTTTTATTCTTGTATCAGTATTCAATACTGAACGCAACAAAAGAATTGGTGCGGACTAGAGCACTTGGCTCATCTTGCATAACTACAGTAGTTTCTCGGAATAGAATTTGTACATTGCACTGTTTCACAACTGAGATATGCTCTTACCTAAACTGATTGCGGAAAATCGTCCAATAATAGAAAGACGAATCGGTAATCTGACCTATTTATCCAGTAGTCGACATTCGCTTGTAATTTTATTTTTTTACTCAAGCGCGAAATCATGCTGTTTCTATTTATTTTTTTAATTATTTGTTCATCACCATTGTCATTACAGCCAATCACAAGACCACTGTTGGACATATGCCTCCCAATTGATTGCAATAAAGCACGGTCCTGAGTCACATGCATTTGATCAGATCATCATTTCATTTCGAGAGCCTCTTCACTAATACATCTTCGGTATAGTAGCTGCTCCCATGTTATGTGTTATTTATAATACTTATTTATTTATTTATTTCACAATTTATGTACACACAAGTAAGGGAGAGGACACATCATGATAAAAAGTTTGTACAAAGGCTCTACCAATTATCTCACAATGAAATTTCTTCCAGTAGGCCAGTTTCAAATACATATGATTAATAAATGATTATAAGGTGTGCACTTTGTTATTATACAACACATATGGGGATAAAATAAATACATACGTCAGCCCAAATACTTATATATATATATATATATTTTTTTTTTTTTATCAAATACATAAATATATTCATATTTAAATAAACATTAATACATACATAAATACTTAGTATAATATAAAGTCATAATTAAATAAAACATATATACACACACATACATACATATGTTACATGAATATATTTGTAACAGTATAGTAAATATCAAAGATTTGAGAATTACACAGAAGACAGCGATAAATAATGTTCTTTCACTCGTTTTTTGAACAATGTCACTATTTTGATTTCTCGAATGTGAGTAGGAAGCGAATTCCAGAGTCTTACTGCTTGTACGGAGTATGAACGGGAATATGAATGAGTATTAAAGGATGGGAATTTTAAGAGAGTTTTAAGGTGAGATCTACAAACTGTATCTGGGGATTTAAGAAAGGTAAATCGATTTCGGAGGTATGTAGGGAAATTTGGGCTATGTAGGATGTTAAAAAGGAGACGAAGGATACGAGTGTTCCTGCGAATTACTTCATTCATATTCTACTTAATTCATATTCCATATGAAAACTATACATATCAACAATATTAATATATAATTTGTCAACTTCGACTTCTACAAATTTCGAGCTTACCTGCATATAGTAAACGATGTTAACGAGTGACTCTTACAGCCGACTCAACGTAGGTAATCCATCTAAACATTACACAAATCCCATGGTTGTCCAATCCTTGCTATTTGGTGGCAGCCTTAGAGAATCTATTAGAGATGAAACGGATATACGGTAACTATCCGATATTCGGCCTATCCGGTCTAAAATTACTATCGTGCCGGATACTGGATTACAAACAGCTCCGATATCCGGCCGGTATCGGATTTTAAAAAAAGCACAAAATATCAAATTTAGTTATGTACTTTATTTATGTCACTAATCAGTATATCACAAAATTTTCATTTTAAAACTTACAAAATTAGTACTCGTACTGCACTAAGGCAAGAATAAATAATAGTACTATGTAGCTAAGGGCAAATTATGGCGAATAAATACTAATTTCTCTGCGTTGAAAGGTAACAAGCGGTTACGTCTGTCTTCGTAAATAGGACCAGCTTCAGAAAAAAGTATTACGCTGTACATACTGCTGCATGGTGCTAAAAGATAAATTTTTACAAACTTTGATAAATTTAGGCATTGTGTAGCAATACCTGCCCACCAAATATATAAGGATCACGATCGCGAACAGTTTGCACTGACTTTACTTTTCGCTTCTTGCGATGCACCAAACGGTAATGTACGGCGGAATATCCGGCGGCCAGATATCCGGCTATTCGGCGATAAGACTGGTCGCATATCCGGTATCCGGTATCCTGGCCAAACAGCTATCTTTTTTTCTTTTTTTTTATAGGATAGGGTGACAAACGAGCACACAGTCCACCTGATGGTAAGTGGTTGCTGTGGCCCATAGACATCTACATCTATCCTCAATTACGAATCAAAATGCAGATGCGTTGTCACCCGTGAGGACTAAGATGGAATGCCTCGTTTCCAGTAAAAAGGGTCTCCGGTTCTCTACACTCACCATACGAAACACAGCAGCATTAAGCTACTATTTCACGCTGGTACTCGTATAATAATAATATCTGTTTCATCTCTAGAATTTATCTTCCCATTCCGTTCCATGGATATCGCAGAGGTGTCAAGAGGCGACTATGAGAAAAAGGTGAGAAAGAACTTCCGATAGATTACGGAATTACCATCTTGTTCACAGGTATTAAATATTCGGGCCGGTGCTGGGGAGCAGTGTCAAAGGCGCGGGACATCGGGTAGTGCGATCTCTAATCTGCCAGCCAAGCGTGATGGTAAGGTAAATCTTCCCTACACAAGATAGGCCTATGTCTATGGACTGACGCTAAGCAATACAGCATTATTAATACAGGGGCATTTCTATTCCCAAATAGTCTGCTTAACTTGGTAAACGAGGGCAAATCGTTCAAAAATCCAGCAGTAGATTCAAACTGCTAATATAAAAATATAAAGAAGGCATTTTGTCTCTAAAAATAGTTTTACTTGAGAAATCTTTGTTATCACTGTTATTGAGTTCTTAATGTCATCATTAAACAATTTAAAAATTTAACTCAAGAGAGTTGTAAAGCTGTAAATTAAATTTTCATACAAAAAGCGATAACTCCCCTTCCCCCGTAAACATAGTCTAATTTTCATAAGTTTTGGAAATGTTGTAGATATAATGAAAAACTAGATCCATACGTTTTTATTTTAAAGAAATCTAAATATCTATATTTTTGACTTAACAACTTCCTCAAGCGTTTTTTTTTTATTTTTTATTAAACTAAACCGACTATCTGAGAAAGAAACGTACGTACAGACCTAGATTAAGGTGTCCTGAATATAATAAATCCAAAATTATCACATTTCCTAAAGTTTTAGGGGGGTGAAAATGTTATAGCCTGAAACAATATTTCATTGCCGCCCGACTGGACACTTCTCCGCTCTGCCGCGCTTCTTGCTCGCTCCCCGCACAAAATTCTATAGAAAAATGAGACATCTCCTCTCCTCTCCGCTTGATCCATTTCCAACGAAGCTAAGCGGAGAAGAGATGTGGAAATAACGAAATCGGATTGATTTATTTAAACTCATCTCCTCTCGTCTCCTCTGCTCTCTGCTTTGGTGGAAACCGGATCCATACGGAGCGAACAGTGTGAAACGATACTCGTAGCATTTTTTTAAATACCTACTAGCGCCGCGTATCGGCACTTCACAATCCTTTCATTTTTTATAGTTACATTATTTTTAACCGAAGTTAAAAAAACGAGAGACTAGTGATGTTAATACTGTACGCTTAATTGCCTGAAAAGAACTTTTATTAAAGTATTAAAGAAATTTGAGAAGCAGTGTGGGATTGCACATGATGCAATTCCAATTAGGCAGATAAAAAATGCAATTATTTAATTATGCGTTTGAATCATTAGGATTTCAAGTCAGTCTTGTTGCAAAAATAAAATCAAAATAGCGGAAGTCGTTAAAATATTTTAATAGACTGTTCATAATTTTTAATGAAAAATAATTGTTATAATTGTTTGCTATAAAGTTTTGCAGTTATATTAGTGCGTTATGTGGATATGTGTATCTGAATGCATTTAAATAATCATAAATGGTTTAGTAGGTAGTGGCAGTGCAAGGTTATCATATATATATATATATATATATATATATATATATATATATATAGATATATATATATATATATATTGTTATATATATCCACTGCCCCATATCGTCCCGTGAATGTAGTAAGAGGCGACAGAAAGCGACTGAAATAGAACGGGTGATGGACAGTAGCGTATTCTTGATAACACCTTAAAATATAAAAAAACGTTGCCAAACCACTTGCCAAACACAACAACTATAGTGGAACCAGTCACTCAATGGAGGAGGCCTCTATTCAGCATTGAACTTATAATCAGACGAACTCGGAGCGGACAGTCATATCGGTTGACAAGCACTAGCACATTGAACAACCCCTTTTTTACATGAGGAAATGCCTACGCCTACACGCCTCGCGGGGTCAAGGACGGGTTATTGGACTCGTACCGACTAAAACCCTATGGTGTTCCTCCTCTGCCACATATAGGCATATACCCATTCGTATACCCAGTCGCTCGAAGCGTATACGTGAGCTCCATTCACATCAAATTTTCTCATAAAACCAAGTAAAACAAATGGCGGTGCACGCGCACCTTTAAATCGTATAATGGAATTATACAACAACAAATTTAATGACATAGATATCTTTGGATTAACTTCTTCTAGATATAAAAAGCTGTGTAAGAGGTTCTATCTGAATTTGATGCAACTTAATGTAACTGTTTATTTAGGTTAAATTCAATTTTTCACATCTATGTATTATCTATATATGTGCGTGTATGTATATGTTTGTATATATGTGTGTATGTATATGCGTGCACATATGTGTAGATTAGTTTGTTTTTCTCTGTATTTATTGGTGAACGGGTCGTTTTAGTAGAACATTACATTTTCATTTTAACTGTTACGTACACCGACCCAGTAGTAATATGTGGATAACGGTGTTGATTGTATGATTATTAAGCTTAAATATAGTATTGTGTCTAATAATAAGATATATTGTACAATTGTTTGTTATCCCTAATAAAGAGAAAATAATCTGCGAGCTGAAAAAAGATGAAGGCTTTCGCCTTTACTTTTTTTCCAACTAAGGCGAACAAGGAACACAAGGCACGCCCTCCTCCACGGCCTAAAATCCACCTGCGCCACGAGCCTTCCAGAGCCGGACACGTGGAGCTGATGAAAAAACGAGTCTTCGGAAGCACCAGCTTTACAAACCTCTTCGACAGAATTGGTCTATCCAAAAACCCACGTTCTACCAAGTTCGGTAGTGAGAGCCCCCCAGCGATCCCATCGTTACCGCATCAAGGGTGCGGCCCTGTCTGAGTTGCGGAGGAAGGTCGAGAAAGTTGGTATGACGCGTCGCCATACCAAAGCGTTTCTTCTCCCGCAACTCCACCTCAGCTATAGCGGGAGAAAGCCCTCTCACCGCAGCCCACCAACACACATCCGAAGTAGGCTTGCCAAGACTACTCGGAGTGATCATCTCGGACCAGCCATGTGGATTCCTCTTCGTTCATCATGGTGACCATGCCACGGCTGCTTAGTCCCCCAAAGCGGAAAACCCGTTCGAAATGGAGTGAACAACCCCTAGCACAAGCTATTAATGGTTAGATGAAGACGTGAACGGGAGTATCGATATTTTGACAGGATGAAATGACGTTTTTGGGTGATATCTTGCTATGCCAATACCATCTATTAACTTGGCTCCACTAGTTGATACTATTGTTTTACTATTAATAATATAGAAAAAAATTTAATACTAATTTAAAATTCCAAACACTTTTTCATTATCTTTTCAAATGATTATTAAATGTCTTTAGTTTATATATATATATATATATATATATATATATATATATATATATATATATCATCATCATTATAGCCCTTCACAAATCCACTGCAAAACATAGACCTCCCCCCAAGTAATGCCACAAAGCACGGTCCTGAGCCACCTGCATCCATCGACTTCCTGCATGTCTTACCAGGTCGTCACTCCATCTAGTGGGGGGTCGCCCTACACTACGCCTACCGGTACGAGGCTGCCACTCGAGAACCTTTCTTCCCCATCGGTTATCGGTTCTTCGAGCTATATGGCCGGCCCATTGCCACTTCAGCTTACTAATCCGTTGGGCTATGTCGGTCACTCTGGTTTTACTGCGGATATCCTCATTTCTGAGTCTATCACGCAGAGAAACTCCGAGCATAGCCCTCTCCATAGCTCGCTGAGCGACCTTAAGCGTCCTCATACGGCCAGCAGTGAAGGACCACGTCTCAGATCCGTAAGTCATCACTGGCAACACGCACTGGTTGTACAATCTAATTTTTAGAGATTGAGGTATACCTGACGAAAAGATATGCCGTAATTTCCCGAACGCTGCCCAGCCGAGTTGAATCCGTCGATTGACCTCTCGGTCGAAGTTGGACTTACCTAGTCGGACTATTTGTCCCAGGTAAACGTATTCGTCAACAACTTCGAGCATAGTGCTCCCAACAACTACCGACATAGGTGTGACATGGACATTGAACATGATCTTTGTTTTGTCCATGTTCATCTTAAGACCTATCCGTTGGGAGGCACTATTGAGGTCATTGAGCATAGTGCTTAAGTCCTCCAGCGATTCTGCCATAAGGACTATATCGTCGGCAAATCGAAGGTGAGTGATGTACTCGCCATTGATGTCAATACCGTATCCTTTCCAGTCCAGTAGCTTGAAAACGTCTTCCAATGCAGCGGTGAAGAGTTTCGGGGATATAACGTCACCCTGTCTTACACCTCTCTGCAGTTGGATAGGTTTCGAGCTCTGGTTCTGTACTCGGATAGCCATATAGTATATATATATATGGCCAGTTGAATATATATATATATATATATATATATATATATATATATATATATATATATATATTCAACCCTGAATGTAATCATTTTTAAGAAAAAATAATTTCAAGGCTTCAGTACTTTCCGAGAAATCGGCAAAAATACGCGTCAAATATTTTTTTTTTATTTAAAAGAATAAATTATTTTAGTATTAATATAAAACCCTCTCGTGTTTTCAACCCCGGTTAGAAACAATTTTTTATTTTTTTTATAGATTAAGAGTGACTAACGAGCACACAGTCCATCCGATAGTAGGCCCATAGACATCTACAACTATCCTCAATTAAGAATTAAAATTTAAATGCGTTTCCATTCCTGAGGAATAAAATGGAATGCCTCGTTTCCAGTAAAACGGGTCTCCGGTTCTTTACACTCAGCATCCGAAACAGCATTGAGCTGCTATTTTACGCTGGTATTCTATTAGGGCGTGGTCCTACCTCGATTGAGTAGACCCATTCGTGCTACAACCATAATATAGTTGCACCATTGCTCTACCAAGTAAAAAATAATAACATGATGTACGTAGTATAAAATTTAAGTAAGATTATTTAAAACTAATTTTGTAAAAATATCGTTTTTATCTTTATTTATTAGGCGTTGGAACCTACTGCTGGATTTTTTGAACGATTAGCCCATGTTTACCATGTTAAGTAGTACATTATACATTTTTGTGACAAAAATAATTGTGAGTATAAATATAATAATCTACTATATGAAGCAGTCTATGGGGAGGCATATATTTATTTAGCAGTTCACTTTGATAGGCTGTAATTGATGGAAACACCTACAGCTTTGTAAGGAAAATAAATAACGCGACTTGCAGGAGCGGATTTATAGTTTGGAAAGGTGGTAGACTGAGAACTCATATTACATTACTTTATTAACCAAAAAGTCAAAAGAATTATCTGTTGTTCTTCTTATTCATCAACAGCCCGTAAAAGCTTACTGAAAGACCTCGGGCTCTCCCAATATAGCCGCTATTTGCTATGATTGTCACGGTTAGCTGGCAGATTGAAGATCGCAATAAAACCTAAACTTCTCTAACTTTCGTACTTCGCTGTTATGTCTGCTGTGACGTAACTGATATGTTTATACCGTCATATATCAAAAGCCATTAGATTTTTCTAGCGTTTCCCATAGTAATATCTTGCGACACCTACATTGATTCATTTACGCAGTAAGTGATACGGCAATCGACTTACCTAACCTTACTGTTGAAGTTTGCAATGCTTATGTATTTATAAATTATAGTAATTGTTATCCTCTTTCTTTCTTTTTCATATTTTCTTAGTGCATATCTTAGGTTACTTCAAATATAATATTAAAAGAATACACCACAAGTGGTGTATAAGTAATCCGTAATGTCGTTTAGATAATATTGCAAATATTATTTCGAATATTACATTACTAACAAAGATTTAATGGCAACGAAGTTGCGGGAACAGCTATTTATCATAATAATTTTTTTTCTCGCTCAAGGGTCAAATATAGCCATTCAGCGGGGAAACCATTGACTTGCATATTACTAGCGCAACGCGGCCAGCGTTCTTGGCCCTATACTGCGCGCAGTTGGTCTGTATGATAATATATGTTTATAGTTTTTTTATTATAATTCTCTTATCTCTCTCTCTCTCTCTCTCTCTATTTTTTATTGTAGATTCATTAATTCGTCATAAGAAAAATTGCTTAAAATCTTTCAAAATGAATACATAAACAATCAACTACAATTTTATTTATCGTTTATATTTTAAATGCGAAGCAAAAAAAAAAATATTCAATAATAAAACAATAAATATTAGTTGTGATAATTTTGTTTCACTTTCCTCTGCCAAAGAAGGTCAATGTCGTCGACAGCTGACGATCGCATGCACAACAGTACACCCGCTCCGCCTGCACACGTTAAGTTTAAAAAAACTAGGCCAGCCGCTCCCAAAAATAGAAGGTATTTAAACGTTACTTGAAATATTTATTACGTTGTTAATTATACCGAAGTTGTTAGAAATACCTGACAAACTGTTTTAATTAATGACTTTTGTTATAAGAACTTATGGTACAATAGTTAAAATACCTAGCTATACTTTCATTCTAAACCCAGCTGGAGTAATATTTTTACAAATACACAAATTGTTGGTTTTCTAGTTTTAAATAATTGTGCGTGTCTAAAAATGAAGATCGTACTTTTGATCTAATTGCATAATTGTTTTTTTTTTGTATATACAATATGTAACGTAATTAACGCACACCCTCAGACACCCCAGTTAGTATATTATGATATAATCATAATACATACACTGAATTTTTAGTTAAACATTTTTATGCACTGATTATTTATCAAATTAGTTATACTAATTCCGGAAGAATGTTGTGGTCACAGTACAAATCCACGAACGCAAAGACTTTAACGTGCTTGAAATAAAGTTCATTTTTCTTTATTTTTATTGAATGACAGAATTAGTAATAATACAAATAAAACTGCACTCTTAAAAGTCTTATTGCCTTAAGTTACGGTCCATTTCAGTTTGTTTTGACCGTACAGATTTAGTGCGACTGTAATTTACGTAGTTTTAATTATTTTTGGGATAAAAAAATTACCTATATTAAAAATGATAGGAATCGATTCAGTGAACGATTCTGAACAAACTACTTCCAGGATGTGCGTTAATTATGTTACATGTTGTATATGGGTGTGTAACAAACGTGCATACGTCTCTGTTACTAGTTAAAAGAATCTCCTGTTATTATCACCATCGCCACTCAAAAAACAGCTGCACCATGCGTGCGTGGAGTATTCGTGCGTGGAGTATTCCTTCCACGTTCATGTTAATCTGTTCACGCTTCAGACATTCTGCGTGAGATGAGAATGAGCTTGTACTTGTGTCTACACTCGTGGAACTTTAATATATTCTGTGCCGTTGATGGTTTCTGCAAATAGAAAAAGTTTATCTTAATTTTTTATCTTTATATATCATTAGTAGTAATAAATCTCAGTCAGTCAGAAAAAAACTTTGGTGATACTGATGAACGAATTATCTTTTACTAGTGAACGTTTTGTAACTGAAGATTCTTTTCAATGGAAACGACGCATTCTATCTTAGTTCTCAACATCTAATTAACGTCAGGTGGACGGTGGAAACTTTTCTTGAAAAAATTAAATTTAAATCATTTATTAAGTGCACTCCTTACGCTCGTTTTCCATCTTTCAATTTAAGTTTAGAAGTTATTGAATTTGTAATTAACTTTCCTTATAGTCGTGTTTCACAGTACGCGAGCAAGTCGAGTTAAATCTCCACCAGCCAATTAAGGAAACTTTGAGAGGAAACCTGCAAGTTCGCATAATAAAAATATTTTGTAGACATGTGAAGTCTTCAAACTAACGCGTTAAAAAAATAAGTAGTAAAATGTTTTTTATTCGATTGAAAAACAGACATGTTTAATGACATTATTAATAATACTAATTAATTAAAATTAATGTGAAAATTGTAATTAAATCCTCGATCTCATTGAAGTCTTGATTAATGAAGGTGTGTACAGTTAAACCACCAGTACCAGTGTCCCGAGGCTGGTTGCGACATAGATAAGACAGATCAAAGTTAAACAGCCTAATAAGAGATCGACCTCGAACTACATTGGTAACTTGTTCGTGTGCGAGCTATTTGAATTTACATTGCGCACACGAGCTCCTATTGAAGGCTGCTCAGATGATCGGCGAGCAATTCGTAGCAATTCACATCACGCTTTCATTAATAGTTCGCGAATCGTGATAGAATTCGTGCTAATTCGTTTCAATTATTGACAACTAAAAACGTGCATGAAACTTTAAACAACAACACATATATTTCAATCTTAAACTTAGTTATTAAATACAAAAAACATTTTTAGTTAATATTATGAATCCCTTTCACTTATGATATAACTTAGCTTTTATATTATAGCTTTTATATTAGACTAAATTCGTACCGTATCTAATTGGTGCAAATTTATTCCTATCCTACGCGGTAGAGCCATGCTGCAGATATATTATGATTGTAGCAAGTATGGGTCGATCCGATCGGGGTAGGATCACGTTCTCACGGAATGCCAGCGTAAAATAACAGCTTCACGATGTTGTATATCGTATGGTTAGAACCGGAGACCCTTTTTACTGGAAACAAAGCATTTCATTTTAATCATCCGGGGTGATCTGCATTAGGACAAATGTAGATGTCAATGGGCCACTGCATCCACTTACTATTAGGTGAACAGTGTGTTCATTTCTCACCCTTATTCTATAAAAAAAATCGGAATACATGTGCTCGCTCCTGAGTAGAGAAAGCCTCTTCCATTCTATAGTTTTTTTAAGTTCTCGTCTATAGATTCTTAATAATTGCGATGTCGTACAGCAGACGGGCAGGAAATACTACCTATTGTTCTTCTTTTACCCAAGTCTACATACTGTTATTGCTTTCATTAGCCAAAATTTTTTTGTCGTGTTATTTTAATGTGTGTCTACGATATAAATCTACATTTTTGAGAGACTGTTATAGATTACAAAAGTAATATTGTAAGTTATCGCAGAGACAAAAACGGATACAAAGTACAGTTGCGACATTGTGATTTGCAAGCACTTTGCCAACGTAGCTCTGACGAATTCCACTGATAATACAAACCCAAGTAGGGCCATGTCATTAATAAAATAAGATTGACGAACTTTAATCGCATTTAGTAACAACAGTTTTCACATTGATTATGTATTTGTACATAATCAAAGAGTTTTGAACGTTAAGAGGGTAGACGCTCTGCGTGGTAGACGCTCTGCGTGGGAGTTGAAACATAGGTATTTGAAGAAACTATTGCCGTCTCTCACCTCTGGTCTCCACCCGAAGAGTGCGATAGGGACAACTGCAGCTCGAAACGATTTTACCTACATAAACCATGACCAATCGTCATTTCGTATTCCCCTGTTTTCTCCTCGAAAACTAAGCCAATTAAATTATTTTTTTGGTATCAAAATTTAAAGGAAGAATAGATCTATGCTTCTATCATTTTTTTTTATCTTAAAAACTTTTCAAATTTCTTTGGTAGTCGTCTGATTACGGTGGTAAAAACGGGGCATTTTTTTAGGTTTTTGGATAGTCATATTTATTTTTGTAATAATTTTTAGAAAAAAAGTAAGTGCTAGGGGCATGTCTTCAATAGATCTAGATTTTTATAAACAAAAACGATTACTCTAGAGGCATTATCTAGGAAGAAAATAGGGGAATACATTTGTAAAATTTGTAACATTTGGAAAAAATGCAGTCCGTCTAACATTAATTCCCTTACAGCCTATAAAATTCAACTGCCAAACATAGGCATCCCCAATAGATTGCCTCATAGGGGGGGGGGGATTTTGCCATATTTGCCACGCTTGGCAGACGGGTTGGCAACCGCAGTTATTTATTAATTTTAGCTGTTATCAGGAAGATACTGCTGCCCATCTCCTGTTTCAATTTCCCACCGTCGCGTCTTATGACATCCACGGGACGATATGGGGAAGAAGATATTCTTACACCATCACTACACGTACAACATAAATATGAATATCACAAATAACCTATATTTTTCTTCTTACCTGAAGATCTTATTAGAGCTTACACAGTTGCACTTTTTACTATCCTATATCTTTATTTATCGGAATCGCGGAAACGGCTTCAACGATTTTAATAAAATTTAGTGTCCAGGGAGTTTCGGGGGCAATAAATCGATCTAGCTAGGATTTATTTTTAGAAAATTTCTTTTTGTCCGTGTTTTCAGGCAAAATAGCTCAAGTGGATATCGAGCGGTCGCGAAATCGTAATGCCTTGGTTCGCGTCCTGTCCTCGATCCGATATTTTTCCTTTTTTTATTTCAAGTTCCCTTCTTTTGTGAGACAATCTATTATTTCGAGCCCTTTTTTTAGTACTTTTTAAAAATACGAAAATTTTAATTAAACTAATTGCACTAATGATTTTTATTCAAATAACCGGTTCAGTTTTTTCTATTATGTCAACAAGATCAAAAAATATTATTGATGTTTCATCAGTATGTAATTTGTATCTAAATGTAATTTTAAAAAAACCGAGCAAAGCTCGGTCACCCAGGTACTAATAATAACAAAACTAAAACCTAGATTCAAATATTAAATACAGCAGTTATTGTCTATTATTGTTTATAAAATAATTTTTGATATAATCAGGCGTTACTTTGCGGAAATCCATTATAATAAATGATATTAATAGTTATTTTGCAACCATCCGCTAAATTAAATAAAATGATGTGACTTACCTTGTTTAAGTTCCCTCAATTGCGTGCACTAATCCCGTCACCCGTTTAGGGAGGGCGGGAGGTGCTCTTCAAACTAGGTAAGACACATCATTTAATTTAATTTAGTGGATTGTTGTAAAGTAACTATTAATATCATTTAATATACATTATCCTAAAATATGAATACCGCATTTAACGGCAATTTGTTCCATATTCAAAGCTCACGCACGCGCACGTGCTGAACTTGCTGTTGTTGGTCTTTGCTTCTATTATTGTGAAATGGTTAAGCTTTAAGTAACAGTTAAGTAGAACGATTGTATTATCAGATACGAATGTTAACAAATAGGCGGCCCTTATAAAATAATAAATAATGCAAACATATTTACGCTTATCTCTTTTAATTTTTATACTTTAAATGTCTTTTTTAATTACGCAGTAGCTGTTATTTATTATTAAAAACATACTATGTGAGTGGTGATAAAGCTGCGCTGCAGTGTTTTATAGCCGCAGCACAAATGGGTCGGCTCGATTTATGGTCTATCAAATCTGATGTTAGGAACGAGCTGTCACGAATATGTCTGCAAAGATTACCTTATATTTAGTCGATACCTTTTACGTACCTTTAATCGATATTTTTGTTTGCCCAATGGAACAGGGACCCCGTTCACAATCGAGATCTTATAGAACAATCCTGCACCTTGTAGAGCTGTGATTTGTAAAATGTTCTAATAGAAGCCCTCTCCAAGTTGCAGTCAATCCTGTCTGCTACTCCTCTGATATATAATAGTAGCGACTGCCTCTTGGTTTAGTGATTGTAGTAATGCGCCTGCTGATCATAAGGTCTCAGGTTTGAATCACGGATCGTGGCCAAAAAATATCAGTTATTGAGTTCCATCAAGAAATTCTCAGTAGATGCCCGAAGTCAGGAAATTGACGGTGTCTTACCACCGTGCCTCAGAAAGCACGTCAAGCTGTTGGTCCTGCGCTTGATTTTTCTGTCTGTGTGTGTGTCGGTTTACCATCTCATCAGACCATGAGAGTGAGGAAATAGAGAGAGCACCTGTGCTTGCGCATACACTTGGGCACTAAAATCCTAATATGCGCTGACGGCTAGTCTCCGTTGAGGCTCACCTAATGATTTCCGCCGCCCATGAACAATTGCAACACCAGGGGAATTGCAGATGCATTGCCAGCCTTTTAAAAAGGAATAGGCTCTTATAGGTCCCTAACGCCGTTGCACGGTTAAACGGTTTCACTCGGGCACTATGACGTAGATGTAGGATGCTAGGAGACTTCAAGAAAAACTTACTTGATGTGATCGATCTCTGTGACCAGGTATATTAATTTGATCATGAGTAACAAACGAGCACACATTCGCCCTGATAGTAAGTGGATTCTATGGCCCATAGACATCTACGTCTATCTTCAATTATGAATCAAAATGCAGATATATTGCCTAGAAAATGATGATGGAATGTGTCATTTCTAGTCATAAGGGTCCAGGTATTTAATATCACGGATTGCTTTCGCTCTTTGAAACGAAGAATTTTGCACGGTAGTTCGGATAAAAGACCAACAAACATCTATCTGGAACAGTGAAACTGTAGTCAGTTTTGATGACCTACCAGATGAAGACTGCATAATTTACACTAAAGAACTAGCAGAGAACAGTATGCTAGCTGAATATCTCTTTATAAAGATTTCTTTCACACACAATAGTAGACCACAATAGTGGTGAACAGGAGCTAAGCATTTTGTTTCGTTATGTCTTATTTGTTTTTTTTTCTCGACACAACACTGACATGAAAGGGGTTGGACTCAGCAATGCTTGCTGACAATGACATTACTATTAAGCTTTAAGGTCAGGGTTGAGCGTTCGACTTAATTTTCACTGTACGCGAGTAACCTGATTTCGATTTTAAGTAGGTACCAGCACAATTAAGACTATTATGATGTTTTAAGCGGTGATTACCTACATGTTTCGGCGAACAAAAATATATCAAGAGGAATCTACTTGTGTCTAAAATTCAGAACCTTCAAGGATTAAAGATTTCTACTTTAATGCATCGGAACAATATGACCAACTATTTGCAATTCCATAAACCTTTATAAAATGGCACCCAAAAAAGGAAGGCTTATAGTCTTTATAATTTAACAGAAAAACGTTTTTGTAGATGGATGACATAAAATTGTCTTGTATAGTATGTGCCAAATCAATTGAAAATTAATAAAGTACTTTATAACAATAGATGATTTTTCTTTTACAGCGCTCCTTTACATAACTTTTTAATAATAGTTAATAAATATATACTATATCAATCATTATAAAAAAAAATAATAAAACATCATTATAAATAAAGAAAATACTACATATAAAATGTGCCTATATATTCAAGGTTTGTAACCCCCGGTTAAAGGACCAAAAGGTCATTGTCCGTTTTTCTCAATCGATTCGGCACATACTATAGATCATTCATCATTGTAATACAGCAAGACTGACAACGGCAAACAACATCGTACTGCGCAACGTTCGCCAATACGCTATCCAAACTTGACAATTCGATTAAATACTCACTCTTAAAAGAAAAGCCCGCAGCAGTGGTACGTCCATTCCATTCGTCAAAACTTTTACCTTCGAAAATTAAATACGAAAAATTTGTGACCTACTTACCGAGTATAGTTTTCATTTTTAGCCAACACTAAAAAAAAGAAAGTTCTTAATAATTACACTGTGTGTGTAAGTTTTTTTTGTGTGTTTATTACAGGATTTTCTCACCAATTCTAAACCAATTTTAAAGAATTATTTATCAAATCGCCAACCCATTTAAATTTGAAGAAAAAAATCTACTCCAAACAGTGAAAATAGTAGATAAAGTCTTAGGTAGCTTTTTAGACAACATTTTGTGATATGACTTCCATTCGAAAGATTAAACAAAACCTAATAAAAATGCAAAAGCGACTTCACAGAACTAAAAATAATAAAATAATCTGTAAATTGCTAAGACAAAGTGTATCAAAGAATTAAAACTCCGACTTCAGGAGCTATTAAATGATATGGAAATACTTCCATTCAGTTTAGTTTTTTGAAGCCTGGCTTTTACATTTTTTTTAATTTAATTTAATTGTCTTACTCTTATAGTAAAATATTTTATCTTTAAAATCCTACTCTCGTTATCAATGAGAAAAGATGGATGGATAAGCCTATAAAATAACAGCACTTTTCAATGTAAGAAATTTAATAAATTAAATTTAAAAAGCAATTAACGTTAAATGTTTATTCCTAAATTAAACAAGCTCGCCTACATTTTGTTGAATTTTCGAAACAGCACCATTTAGACGATTATTAACAATACAGTTACACAACCCACCCCAAATATAATAATCTAAATATATTCAGACAGCCCTAAGCCTATGTTAAATAGGATGAAAAGTTTGTTGTATTTATAACATAGTCAAGTAAACTAACAGACTAACAACAGAAAACGCTTTAAATGTTGTTAATACAAGTCATTAAGCTAACAGCAAATAATGTTTTTCTACGTATTTTTTTACAACGAATCACGTTTAATTATAAAACGAAAAAGTTATAAGCAAATAAGCATAACTATAAATTGCTTACGAAAAATAATTACGCACATAATTTTATTTACATCTCTAGCTTTACAGATATTCAGTGGCGCTAAATGTCATTTAAGAGTACAGTCAGGTGCGCCACAGCCTTGTATTCCCCCTTTACTTTAAAGTAATTTTTTTTGCGTTCCAGTTTGAAGAGAAAAAGACTCAACATTATCACAGCCTAGTTATATACACAAGAAAGATACTATATTAAGTGAAAAATCAACTGCTACTGCTGCACAAATTATTTGGAAGTATATTATGTATCTTTAAATCATGATGCAATATTTTAAAATAATTAAGAATTACTGAGATTCTTAATTCAACAAAGGTCATTTCAGGGTCACTTCATTTTAAAATTCACTGTTACCTGCGAATGCTAATGCTCATTATGTTATTGCTTAATTTATCTTTTTTCAATCCACTTCAAAAAAGGAGGGGGTTCTCAATTCGACTGTATTTTTTATGTATGTTACCTCAAATTTTTTTTCTAAGTGAACCAATTTCGATGATTCTTTTTTTTTATTTGAAAGTTGGTGCTTTTCATGTAGTCCCATTTGATCAGGATCTGACCAATAGTTTTTGAGTTATCCTTTATAATGCGTATTTATTTGATTTCGACTACATTGAAGATGTTCTCATTTTATTTATGTTGAAGTCGATTGTACACTATTTTTAATTTTACCGCTTGTTTTCATAACTTACTCTTTAAATTTTTGTCGCACTCTCATGTGTTATTTGAAAAGCGGAAATCAATTTAACAGACTGGGTATGATGTATGAAAAACAATTAATGATTTACTACCCATTCACCTATTCATCAACTTTTTCACTCATTGTTCGACATAAGTATGGATGCAATACGATGCGGTCTTAGTTATATGAATGCGTTAGACATCATAATCCAAGTTTGTACAGATATGACGAATTAATATTTAAATAACTGTCTTATTATAAAGCAGATGACTGACGAATGAAATGAAATTTTATTAAATTGAATTAAAATGATAACTCTTTATTTTTCGACGTAGGAAACAAAAATTTCGTTCGTCAAACGTCAACATGTTTTATAATGTACAACCGTTACAAATCGAGGTTCCTCTGTCCAGAGAGGAAGCGGCAAAAGAAACTCCGCAGGTACCGTCATTATAGTATTTTATAAAAGCCAATAATATGATATTCTTAATCAAAGTTGAAAAGGAAGCTATATTATGGTTGTAGCATGAATGGGTCGAGTCGATCGGGAAGGATCACGCTCTCTATGTTCCGTATGGTGAGTGTAGAGAACTGGAGTTACTGAAATTGAGGCATGCCATCTTAGTCCTCAAGGGAGACAACGGATCTGCATTTCGATTCTTAATCGAGGTGAAACGTAGATGTCTATGGGTTACAGCATCAACTTACCATCAGGTGGACTGTGTGCTCGTTTGTCACCTTATACTGTCAAAAAATAAATTTATAACATACACCCCTCAATACGAGACTCAATTCAAGTTAATTTTCCAGTAAAAGCCTTCCGTAATTCTTCAAAAATCAAATCAATAAATTATTGAGGTGTATTTCAGCAATCAAGATTAATCAAGAATTGAATGGTTCAGTTCAAGAAGTCCCTATATTCCCTAATATCCCTATAGTCCCCAAGTCTTGTTAGGGATTTTATGCACTTTTATGCACAGCAACAAAGCCAGTTAGAGCCCTTCATTTTCTATAGATTAGTCTATTTGTTTAATTTGTAAAACATTCCTATGTACTGTTTTTTTAAACTTCCTAAACTCTTAGTCCAGTGATTTGATTTTAACATATCTCTTTGTCCAAAATACCCCCAAGTCCCCTTATATGAGGTATCTATATAATTAAAAAAAATATGCGTGCAGCTCACATGTGACGGAAGTGAAACCTTCAAATGAAATGAAATATAAAATACAAATCTACGGCAATATTTATTTAATATTATATATATATATCCGGCATAAATATATATATATATATATTAGATACATAGATATTATATTTTCTCTCAAGCAAAATAAAGACTTCATTATAATATAGGTATCGAACAACCGATTGACACCCAAGGTGGTACGTAAAATAGACGCCAGATAGCCTGAATTTATGAAATCATCAATTTTAATGAATGTTTTTTTTTCAATATTTCTATTGAAATAAGTGAACCATACAGATCGGAAACGCACGAAACTACCTACTACCGGTTTTGATAGATCTTTTTTATTCAAATTAGTATTACTTGGTCTTAATAATGTCCGGAGGTAAGGGCTCATCATAACTAACAAAACGAGCCCCAGCTCGGCACACTTAGTTCTTTCTAGTCCAGGATTTCCAGTAGTAATCACCGAATTACATCTTTAGGTCACTCCTTCAACTCTGGACGTAAAGTCTCATCATAACTAACGAAACGAGCCCAAATTCGGCACACCTAATTCTGCTAGTCCAGGATTTCCAGTAGTAATCACCGAATTACATCTTCAGGTCACTCCATCAAGTCCGGAGGTAAGGTCTTATCATAACTGACAAAACCAGCCCAAAGTTCACAGCTAACATCTCACTGCCAATAGAGGGCTTCCAGTACCAAGCAGTCTCTGGAATAGGTATTCGGTTTTCGTATCTAAGTCTAATTACTTTATGTATCTAAGTATATGTTTGAGGTATAAGAAATCAAAAACAAATTCAATCTTTCAAATCATGAAAATAATTTTATTTGACTACGATTCCCGCAGCCAATCGTGCGTACATTTGTGTGCGATTTTATACCTACCAATCAATTTTGTAAACGCGTCCTTAAACGACATCATTTAATCCGACAATGTTTAAAATATCTAAAGAAGTCTTCGACATTGTTAATGTACTTTTGAAAGTACGGGACAGCCACTAATTTTTACGAATAGATTAATTTCCCTTCGAATGTTTATACTCTTTTCGATATGCCTTATATAGTACTTACAAATTATAAAAAGATTTATATCAATTTTACCTATTACGAAGATGAGGTTTGGCTGTTTTTTACTGCTTGTCTATTCCATAGGTACACGACACCTTCGTACCTTGTTGAGCAAAACGCGTAAGCAACGCTGTTTTAGCGGCGTTTACGACTTTTTTCTCGCAAGCATTGAGCTTCCTATCTAATTTTCTTCCAAGTTAAATATTATGAATTTATGTGTCTGTCTCATTTTACTGTCGCTTTTTCGTTTCATAGACTTTCAAATCACAACGACGCTAAAGAAATTTTCACTTCAAAAATATGTTTTAGAGTTAAGCAAAATGTTTGATATTTTGGTTCATAAGGAAAGAATGTACCCACCTACCGATAATAATAAATTATGTTTTGTGCTTTTGAGCTATTTTACTAACATCAATTAAAAATAGGTTAATAATAATAAAAAAAATTTAGCCAATTTTTTTTACTACAATTCCTAAGTCCAACTGAAAACTCAAAAAAAAGAAAACTCCAACTGAAAACCCAAAGAAAGTCCAAATAGTTTTGTTTTCCATATTTTTAGTAATGGAAGAAACATTAAAAATGAATATTTTTGATCGTCAAATATTATCTTTAAAGAACTCATTAAACGTTATTCTTTGACAACCATTCGTATTTAAATTTTTTACAACTACGTTTCAAAGACCAAAATAAAAAGTTTGTATGCATAAATTCCAAACCAGAAAAAAGATCTTAGGGACTTCTTGAACTAAGTAATTCAATTCTCATTTTACTGATCTCTTTAAAAAGGAGATATTCAGACACCACGTTAAACAAGCTGTTTATGTAAGCAAACTTACGACTTGTTAGACGTTTTATAGCGTCAATATTGCTTAACATCCTATAACATTAACACATTGGTGTACGTGATCATGTCCATTTTACGTAATTAATTAAGCTTTGAATAAAACCAATTATACGGATTTTATCGCGTTTAATTAACACGGTAAACTCCATATAAGTGATTTTATTCAATGTGTAGTGCTCGCGTAAATTTGAGAAATCATTATTGACTGGCTCGCGTTGTCATGTGAACTATAGATACATTCAAAATCTTTCCCAACATATATACATAATACAAAACATTACAAATCATATGCTAATAGTGTTTAAAAATTACACAAAATAGTCAATAAATCTGACTTTCGTTACGTTATTTAAAATTAATGTAAGGTAAATTTATCAAGCTTCAAAGTAGTTTGTAATCTCGCCTTGAACTGACTACTAAAGTTTGTATTTGAAAAACTAAGTTTGATTACCAAAAGTGATTTATGAAATCACATAGTTTTGAAAAAGACATTTTTATATCCCATTTAATATAAAAAGTACATAAAATATATGTATCGTAATATTTTCTGGATAGTTTAATATATAATAATGTTTGAGACTAATAAAAAGAAACTATCGATACATAAGTTCATGAACTTTAAATATCACTATATACTTAAGATTTATATATATATATATATATATATATATATATATATATATATATATATTATATTCTGAGCCAAATGCTTCATCTCCCTACATGTTTCATTCGGTCTTCACTTGAATACACGTGACCAAAACTTGTCACTGCGTCTGCCAACTCATCTTCACTACAGCTACACTATCATTACAGCTCCTCACAAGTCCACAGCTGGTCTCCTACCATAGGTCTCCCCCGAAATATGCCAAACACGGTCTTGGGACACCTGTACCACCGACTTGCTGCATGTTTATTATCAGGTCATCACTATTAAAGTCATCGCCTGCTTATTACCTTTATTATTATTTTGGAGTATTAATAGTGTATTCTCATCTAGTTGGGCTGAATAAATATATAAAATTATTATTATTATGGGGGGTATCTATATACTTTTCTCATCTGGTTGCGTTCTATAAATATATAATTATAAATGAAAATGAAAATATAACATAAATATCAATAAAGTAAAATAAATACAAAAATACATAAATAAATAAAAGCCCAACCAGATAGAGGCCAATATTATTATTATTTTAACACAGTGAGACATAAAAGACAATACACAGAAAATTGAACTCTTCTCTTAAAAGTGACAAGTTTCGCAGCCACAAACTTTCATAATCCTTTTATACCGAACTTTTTAAAAATTAATATATAATAACAATTGAAACTTTTTATTTTTGAGACATCAAACTCCGTTGTATATAATAACTTTATTAATAAAATTATGTACTGATAACGCTTTCGGCGGGTCTTCACACAGTTGCGTAATGCGTACAGCAAAGGAGTGAAGTAATTTTCCGCCGTTTGTCTTTCAGAAAGCTTTCACGCGTTCTGTCTGCAAAATTGAATAAGATTTTGTTAAGTTGACAGTGCGATTTACTAACTATGAAAAAAATATTTATTTATTTGGTTTACCAACAAATGCTACACTGATACATATGCTTAATTCTAAGATAGTGATATAAACTAAGTGCACATTCAATAATAGGTAAACACGGCATGCTTAGTGCTCACAGCATTATAGAGCTTTATCACCATTAATTACCTGGTTTATAGTAAAACACTGGCTTGTAATAAGTTTAAAAAGTAGGAAAAACAAACACACCTAATTTATTTATGATCCTAATAATTTTTAGGGTTCTGTACCTCAAAAGGAAAGAAGGAACCCTTATAGGATCACTTTTATGTCGGTCTGCCTGTCCGTCCATCCGTCTGTCAAGATTCTCTTTCTTAGCAACGGGTAGAAATATCAAGTTGAAATAAATATCAAATACAAAGACCTACGGTTCGTTGGAGGCGTAAAAATCCAAGTTTATAAATCAACGCAATTAAGAGATACGACTGTTTATTTCACATATTTTAATATTCGTAAGCTCATTCATCAAAACCTAAGGTACCTCCCGTTGACCTAGAATCATGAAATTAGGCAAGAAGCAAGATATTACGGTACAAGTAAAGCAAAATATGTGAAATCCATTAATTTGTAGATGTATGAAAAAAAGTTATGATTAAAAACTTACATTTTCAGTTGGAGATTCAACTATATTAATTTATAAGGATACAAGTGGTAAAATAAAAAAAATTGTACAATGAATTCTATAAGAATATAATCTATTGTTAATTTTTTAGGCCGCTTGACTGATTGAAATAAAATTTAAAGGGGACTGCCTGGAAAGTGTACCCTTAGAAAGAAAATAAAATAATTTTCCAAATCCGTTCTAGCGTCTTCGAGGAAATTCCAACGAATTGAAAACCTCCTCCTTTTTTGAAGTCGGTTGAAAATGTGGTCATGAATCACCGTCACCCTGTAGTAGTGGTGTAAGAATACCCACTACCCCACATCATCCCGTGAGTGTCGGAAGACGCGACAGAGGGAAACAAATCAGGAGTCGGCAGCAGCGTCTTCTTAATAACGACTAAAAATAAAACTGCGGTTGCCAACCCGCTTGCCAACCATGGCAACCATGACAAATATCCCCCACATGAGACTAATTTACGGAGGAGGCCTATTTTCAGCAGAAGACGGTATTATTCTGTGACGGTAACATTAGTCAAGAATACAGGTTAACTATTACTTAAAAACCTATAAAATCACTACAAAATAATTTTATTATGATCCATAAGCAGTCGTGAGGATTCGCTATTTGAATTTGACCCCACCGATAAAGTGGATTAGAAATGGCAACAGCACGTGATGTTCTTGTGAAAGGAATATTTCGCATACATATCTGTGAAATCTTTTTTGCATACTATTTAATCGCTTAGAGCCATAATGGAAGAAATTTGCCCACTAAATCAATTTTATTTCCTTTCAAATACTGTTGATATCTTAGAGTGCATGCAATCAGTTCATCAAATATATGAATAAAATGAAATTTATATTTTTATTATTTACTCATATTTGTTAATTCTTTTGAAAAAAAATTATAACATGCTGTATTATATTGTAATCTTCGACTTCATAAATCGTTTGAAACGAATAAAAACTCAAAAATGTAAATGTTCTTAATATTTTTTAAGTACATTAAGCTAATTTTACTATCAAACTTTTCATCTTAAAGGCAATTATGTCTCGTAAATTTTCCTATAGTACCTTTTACAATATGAATAATGTTATGGTTGCGTATATTTAAACAAATATTTAATCATTTTACCTATTCAGTAAACTGGAGTTATTTGGGAAAACACTACAGCACGTGTTTTGTTTGGTAGTCGAGAGAACTAATGTAGTAATAAGATATTACCCTCCTATGATCTTATAATCGTAAAACGGTTACATGTGTAATGTCTTTAGGTATGTAGCTACGTATAAGATTTCACTTTCTATCTTTATACTATCAGCCGGTTTCCGTTTATTAAATTAAAAAATCGGTTACAGGATAATTGATAGATTAGTTAAACTTGTTAGATTACGTTACATTTTAAAGCCAAAAAAACGTTACTCTCACGCTAGAAATTTATTACGTATCATGGCGCATAAAATACATAAATTTCACATGGACAAACATCCAAATCCGGAACCACTATTTGTTGGTCATAAATATTATAATGTTCGATATGGTATACGAAACAGCGCCCATTATATTCGTGAATTTGAATATAATGCATATTTTTATTTCAAATCTCTTTAAATTAGATAATATTAGTAAGGATAATTGATTTACATATGCTATGGTATTTATATTATGTAACTATAGAGAAAAATTATAAGTAAGCTGTTTATATTAGAGCAATTTAATTATATGCCCTTATATAAAACAAACATTAAGTACTGTCCCCCAAAAGCGCGACACTGTTTTATTTAGACATTAACAGTCGATAGTCGCTTAGAATGTAACCCGCATAAAAACATTCAGAGTTGCATGTGCAGTTGCGAAAAATACGAGCGTCGCATTCTGGATTTTTTATTGAATGAAATAAATCGAACTAATAGTGTGCGGCAACAGTATGTAACCTTTTACAAAATATCAATTAAAAGATTTTTAAATGAATACAAAAATCCCTAAAGAATTACAATTAATTATATAAATACTACTAAACTTTGACAAACACTATTAATGCATTATTCTTAACTTTATATGTCACCGTTATTTTAACTCAAGCTATATATATTACAGGTAACTAAACATAGTAGGATAGGAATATAAAAGTTCAGCGGTGTGTGTTTCCCATGTTTATGATAAAGATACATAACATTGATTTAAAAGAAATGAAATCAAATAAATATTAATTATTTAATGTTTATCTTGACCATGTTGTCAAAACCCATCATGCAATTTCATCCACGCCCATGGATGTTGTAAGACGTAACGTCATCTATAGAAGCTGTCGGAAAGATCTCATGATATCCGAAGGCTGATGGTATAACCATTCCATTAACGCCGGAAATAAAATAATCAGACCGGTGATGGTAAGCAGCGTTGAAGGTGCGCGATGCTAGGCGTGGCGATTGTGGCAAATTCTACCTAGAACAGGAGAGGCCTATGTAGACTGTAGACTTCTAGAGCTGGTGAAAAATGGTCGTATATAATTATATAAAATTTACGTGACCATGATAAACAAATATATATTGATCTTCCTCAAGGATCTTTCTAAAGGTTTAGTTATAGACCGTTTAATAAATTTATGGCGTGATCGTCTTAGTTGGGACCTCATTACGTTTGTTTGTTTAATAACATGGGCCCATTAGGTGTGTCTTGAAAGAATGAATATTCACTAAAGCAATCGAAAGCTGTTGGTAGGGCCTTATAATTTGTTAATTTTATAGTTTTTTCTAGCTTACGTGATGTAAGTGTAAGAGTGGGGGGTGAGGGTTAAACTACTCCTAATTCTCACATTTCTACATTATCAGTAGGACTAGATTAACACTTATTCTGCCTTCTGTCCGGCGAGTAATTTGGTGAATGGCTCTGTAAGAGAAAGCAGATCACGTTGATCCGCAGGGCAAGTATGAGGAGTTCTTCGTTCACGTGAACTACGGAACTAAGGAAGCACAAATACCAATTTGGTCTGGTTTATTAGAAAACAGACCGAACAGAAACACTCTGACGATCCTTTCCTTTTTATTCTACTACCTTTCTCCTATCTTATCTAACATTATGTGTATCAAGGTGTTAAGGGTAACATGCCGATGGATTCGTGGCTGGGGGGGGATTCTAGTCGCAAGTGACACCTACCCGGGACCAGGGCGAGTAGTATTTTAGCCCTTCTATCGGCATGTGGGGCTCAGCCGGGGGTATCCGAATATTTCCCTAGCTAATCGTGGGACCAAAATGGATGAAGATTGACATTTTGATAAAATCAACTCACCTTTAATGAAACTGTCTGTAGGTCTGGAAGAGGCTCTTTTAGCCTCACCAACGCCCTGCAACACAATGCCCCAACCTGGGACGAGCCGTGAAGTGGAGGGCACGTCTGCAGCCAAACTCCAATCGGAAACGAACCAAGGAGGGGAAAAGAAAAAGTTTGCTAGGCTTTACAAGCTTAGTGGAGCAGCACGGAAGAGGTACAGGAGGCTGATAGCAACTGAGATAGGAGCCTAAGAGGTCCTCTCTCTTTGCCAGAAGCGCTGGAACGAAATTGCTCTGCCCAAACCTCCCTCGGTTCCGAAGGCTAAAAACGCAGTCGGTCTGAGCAGGAGTCTCTTAAAGACAATCAGAACAGGAAATCTGTGAAGCTGACAACGGGAGAGAAGAATCTCAGTTTCAGTGCCGTATCTGGATCCATGTGTGTAGGAATTCGCAATTCGAGTCCTATGAGTGTGGAGCAGACGTGGCTGGTCCACCGGGCACTAACACAGGCAGGCCTGTGGGGCGCAGCCAGAAACGGGACCGAAATTTTCAGGTTTCACCCACAAGCCCGGTTGTATTCTGGTAACGTGCCCGAATATATATAATAAGGCAAACCGGAGCTAATTGATGTGTCGGAAAATTGAAACCCAGTCCGGAGGCAAAGCTCGCAATAATACCTGACAGCATAACCGTAGCTATTCGCGAACCTTCGAGGATAGTTGTCCCGACAAAACCAAGACCTCAACACAAAATATTCCTTGGTTGAACACTAAGCTAAAAGAGTTTAGGGAAAAGACCAGGAAACTATTCAATAGGGCCAAAAAATCTAAAGGGTGGGATATTTATAGTGCAGTCCTAACCGAATATAATAAAGAAATTAGGAAAGCTTAGAGAGCTTCGTGGAGGAAGCTATACGAGGAAGTTGAGTCTTTGCCTCGTAGTGCAAGATTACACATAATGTTATCGAAAGCTAAATCTAAACAGATCGGGCTTCTTAAAGAGTCTGATAGTAACTTCACTACTAGGGAAACAGAAACATCGGAGTTACTAGCGTCAACCCATTTCCCATTGTCACATAGAACTTTTGGCTCAAACTGTTTCAGAGAATTCTCTTATGCACAGAAAATATGTTTAATCGGCTCAACACTGGCGTCAGTTGTCGAGCGACTCCTTGTAAAACCAAACTGATTTTTTGGAGTAATTTAAATTAAAAATATTTAATATTTAATCTAGAATATTTTTTTTAATTTTACTGAGTGTTGACAGTACGTACAGAAATAAGTCTAAAATTAGTGGAGTCCAATGTACTACCAGATTTAAATAAAGGTATAACTTTACTATGTTCCATTGAATCACACTAGATTCTATATTAATATTGAAAATAATGGCAAGTTGGAGTGCGGTTGCATCTATTATAAACAAAATAACTTTAACGAAAATTCCCCACCGATCTGCTGTCATCCATAGTTTTGAAATATCGTACAATATCTCCTGATAACATTTTAAAGAATGCAAATTATTTTTACAGACATTTACATTTTGTTTGAGTAACTCGTTGACAGTAGGGGAGGAATTCACTGACTTCGGAGTCAAGATCAGAATGTTGTTAAAATGTTTTTCAAAAGCCGTTGCAACATCCTGATCTGATTTTGATAAATTATTATTAAAATTTAATTCAATATTTGAGTTGTGTAATTTCATTTTGCCAGTTTCGCTATTGATTATACTGCAAGTCATTTTAATTTTGTTAGAGGCATTTTTAATTTTGATGCTTTAAAGATAATGATGACAGACAGATGTTTTGGCTGTGGAATACACTCTTTTAAATATTTTGCAATATTTTTTAAAATATTTTCTAAATGGAACACTATATGATCTTTCATAGTAAAGGTCATATAACTTTTGTCTACTCTTATGGATTCCTACTGTCGCCCGCTAATTAAACGATTTGCGACTGTTTAAGGAAAGTGTTTTAAAAGTAAATATTTTACTAAATTCAAGACGTAATTTTAAATAATGATCCATATAAATAGTTAGTATTATTTTTATATGGAAGAAATGGCAGCTTTTTCACTATATTACTTGTAAATTTCTTTGAGCGATGTTCAATTACTCGTATTGGAACAAGCACTACTTTCTTAATTTTCGGTTTTTAATGCATGTAAGGTAGTGAAACCAACTGTCCGCAATAAACAGAACTTAAATTTTGAATAATTAGTTTATGCAAGAGCTCAACATCAGTAATAATAATATCTATACAAGTTGCACTTGGCGTTGGCACCCAGCAATACGTGTTGGCTCTAAGGACAAATTAACAAGGTTGTACGATTTGAGCAATGATCTTAACTACTAATAGATCTTTAGATCGCAGTAATACTGGTCTCTCTCTCTAGACATGCATAGCTGCTCGCACAAAAAAGTGTTAGGCTGCTTACTTGATGTAAGTGTTTTACATAACATAAACACTCACGCCTGTCACACAGAGGGGTAGGCAGAGACTACAGACTTCCATTTGGCACGATCCTGACACTCCTCTCTCGCCTCCTTCACATCCATACACCTACGCATACATGCTCGTCGGTTAAGGGTACTCCTAATTTGGCCCGTTTTCAATAAATCGCCAATTTGATCGATACATTTTCGCCTAGGACGTCCCTTTCCGACTCTGCCATTCAAATAGAAATAGAAATAGAAACTTTTTTATTCAATGTAGACTATAAAAATACTTATTGAAGGTCACTTTTTTAATTTACCACTGGTTCGCAAAAAAAAAACCTCTGTCCTGGGAAGAACCAGCAAGAAACCCAGCGGGACTATTTTTTTCCAATAATAGCTTACAATCATGTTTACAATCAACAACACAAGACAAATTAGAAATAGCTTGGTAGCGATCACCCTTCCCAGGGGTTATTATCATCTATAAATTCCTTAATATTATAATAACCCTTTTTATACAAACTTAGTTTAATAACATTTTTGAACTTTGTGTATGACAAATTTTGTATATTTTCTGGGATTTTGTTGTAAAAGCGTATACATCGCCCCAAGAATGAATTACTGACTCGGTGGAGTCGAGTAACTGGTACTACCAGCTTGTGTCTGTTCCTAGTATTTACAGAATGAATATCACTTATTTTCGCAAAACTACTTTTATTTTTGTGTACGTACATTACATTTTCATAAATGTATTGAGAGGCCAGAGTTAATATATTAATTTCTTTAAATTTTTGTCTCAGTGACTCTTTTGGTTTTAAATTATATATTGCTCTAATGGCCCTCTTCTGTAAAATAAATATAATTTCAGTGTCAGTCGCGTGTCCCCATAGCAAAATACCATACGACATAATGCTATGGAAATAACTGAAGTAAACTATTCTAGCTATTTCAACACTGGTAAGAGTTCTAATCTTTTTTCACAGCATATGCTGCAGAACTAAGTCTGCTAGCTAATTTTGATATATGGGGGAGCCATTGAAGCTTTGCGTCCAGTGCGATTCCAAGAAAAATGGTGGTATCAACAAGACTCAGTTCCTCCCCATTTAAAATTACATTAGTATTGACATGTTTAACATTAGGAGTTACGAATTTCATACATTTAGTTTTAGTTCCATTCAAATGCAAATTATTAACATTAAACGAATTGAATAACTTAGCTATAGCATTATTTACTTCGTCGTAATTTAATAACTGTCTTTTTAATTTGAAAATTAATGAAGTATCATCAGCAAATAATACTATCTCATGGTTATCCCCTACTATGTAAGGTAAGTCATTAATATATACAAGAAACAGAAAGGGGCCAAGAATTGAGTCCTGAGGCACGCCCATTTGTACAATCGACCCAGAAGAACTCATACTATTAATAACAACTTTTTGTGTTCTGTCACTTAAATATGAAATAATTAATTTAAGAGCATCATTTCTTACACCGTAGTGTTGAAGTTTCCTGATTAATGTTTCATGGTGAACACAATCAAAGGCCTTGGATAGGTCACAGAACAAACCCAAAGCATCCTGTGAATTCTCCCATGCATTAAATATATATTTAATCAGCTCAACACCAGCATCAGTTGTCGAGCGACCCCTTGTGAAACCAAATTGATTTTTATGAAGTAATTTATTTACATTAAAAAAAATTTACAATTGATCAAGAATAATTTTTTCAAAAATTTTACTAAGTGTTGGCAGTACAGAAATAGGTCTAAAATTAGCGGGGTCCAATGTACTACAAGATTTAAATAAAGGTATTACATTACTATGCTTCATTAAATCAGGAAACACACCAGATTTGATACTACTATTAAAAATAATAGATAGTTGAGGTGCGATTGTATCTATTATAGACGCAATAACTTCAACAGAAATCCCCCACAGATCGGCGGTTCTCTTAATATCAATAGTCTTAAAATATTTTACAATATCTTTTGATGAAACTTTATGAAATGTAAAATTCTTTGTACACACATTTACATTTTGTTTAAGTACTGATTCGGCGACGGTAGGAGAAGAATTCAGTGACTTAGTGGTTAAGATCGGAATATCAGTAAAATATTTCTCAAAAACCATTGCAACGTCCTGATCTGATTTAGTTAATTTATTGTTAAAACTTAACTGGTAGTTTGAATTGCGAGAGTTGACCTTACCAGTTTCACTATTAATTATACTCCATGTCATTTTAATTTTATTATTAGCAGTCTTTATTTTGTTGCTTAAATACAATGACTTGGCTAAGGAGCACACTCTTTTAAATATTTTGGAATATTTTTTTACATATTCCCTAAATTCGACGCTAGGATTATATGACCTTTCATTGTAAAGTTCATATAACCTTTGTCTACTCTTATGGACTCCTACCGTCGCCCATTCATTAAATGCTTTACGATTATTCAAGGAGAGTGTTTTAGAAGTAAAAGTATTATTAAATTCATTGCAAATGAGCTTAAATAATTTTGCATACAAAAAATTTGGATTATTTTGGTATGAAAGTAATGGAAGTTTTTTTACTATGTTACTTCTAAACTTCTCCAAGCGATGTGCATTTACTTGGAACAAACACTACTTTTTTATCTACTTGCTTTTTGTGAACATAAGGTAATGAAACAAATTGTCCACAGTGATCAGAGCTCAATTTTTGAATAATACATTTATTGAACGGCTTAACATTTGTAAAAATGTTATCTATACATGTTGCACTAGATTCAGCAATACGTGTTGGCTCCAAAAATAAATTAAAAAGACCATAAGATTTAAACAATGATCTAAATTTAATATTAGTGGAGGAAGCTTCTAGGAGATTGATATTCGCAAAAGTCTCCACATATTACAACAGATTTATTCTGTTTATTAAGGTTAGCGAAAACTTCCTCCATAATTTTTTCAAAAGTATCATATAATGAACATGGGGGTCTGTAAACGCTCACAACAATGCAACAACAAATTTCACTTCTGCAACATAAATTTTCTTTGTCACTCTTTCCTCATTCATTCTTTCTACATGACCAAACCACCGAAGCATTCCTTTCTTAATCCTGGTCACAACATCATCTTGCAAAAAAAGAGTAACAAAAGAGTAAGTGTTTTATAAGGGCATCACCACCAATTGCATGATCAGCACGGCTTCTAACCGAATAGCATGTCATGAGTTTGCTTTTCACATTAAGGGAAGGAAGAAGGGAAGGAGTTCCAGTTTGAACGGTATTCGACCGCACCCTTGAGAGTCTCCTTCCTCCAGATACGTCCTGAATGAGGTATATTACTATGGTACGACAAATTAATGTATTCGCTAAAGTTCATACAGGCTTACGCATCAACTTTGGCACATCCCGATGAGGAGGTGGAGGAATGAAGATATTTCTAGAGCCATGCATTCCTCCAAAACGCACTATACGGTGTTAATGGGAGACTTCGACAAAACTAGGCACAAGAAAAAACGATGAGCTGAAAGTAGGGGAATTTGGGATATGGCAACGGAAACGAAGGGGCCAGTAGCTGGCCGACTTTATTGAGAAAGAGGGACTCTTTATGATGAACTCTTTCTTCCAGATGCAGCCCCATATAAAGTAGACCTGTTCGAGTCCCGACGGATCGACAAAAAATGAGATTGACTTCATTATGACGATGGCAGATATAGTCCAAGGCAATTATAAGATAATAATGATAATTCGCCAATAGAAAGGGTTTGTGTAACTGACGTTGAGTATATACATTTTTCGATTCCTTTTGTATCACACACTAACAAGTCGCCTTCAATCATTCAAAGGTACAAAGTTTACATAGATATAAAATATCTGTGTTGTTATATAAAACATCATTAGGTTTAGACAGTCTGCAGCTCCATCATCAAGGGACCCAACTTATGCAAAGCTACTCAGGTGTGAGTCAAACCAAGACGCAGAGAGCACCTTTGATAATAGCGCCCCGCCAAACAACCATCACAGAGATGCAATGCTCCAGAACTCAACAAGCATCAATATGGCTATCGTCGGGCTTAAATCATCCCAACGGCCCTCATTCGATCACAGCAGACATCACCACCCGCATACCTCAAGTACCGTACCGTAATACCGTAATACCGCAAGTAGCAGTAAGCATCAATGTAACTATCATACGGATGGCAACCCCTTACAACACACCCATATGATTTTGGAAACAAAATTGGTTCTGTTGTTATATTAAAATAGCAACAACGTATAATAGTAGCACGCTACTAAGAAGTCAGTAACCAAAAATCAACGTATTATAGAGCTATTTCTCTAAGAGATGGACTTAAGTGTGCTTGTTGTACTTAAAAGTATTACCAAACGTACTCTCCATAATCCGAAAGACAGCCGATGTATCATAACGCTATGCCCTAAGACACCACCCTCAATCGGTAGGGATGTGCGGACAAGTCGTATTGCTACAACAAACCCGCTTACTATCGGCACCAAGATAATATGACATATCGGTTAGCGAGTCCAAGTTTACATCGGTCTTGGACACTGTAAAATACTTTACTCGCCAATATAATAATTATTTTCAAGTCCCATTTCTACCAATATAACGCTTTTACATATTTGAGACCTTCCACATTTTTGCTTTATTTCATAGATCTTACTTTTATATGTCTCATATAAATGAGATTTCACTATCTCTCTCTCTCTCTCTCTCTTCTCTTCACTTATAACTCTGCTATTATAATGCTTATGCATCTTAGATACCAAAGCACTATTGCTCTATATAGATATAGCAAAAGTGCTTTGGTAGTCAGCCGCCTGACTACTACATATATTATATGTATGACCTGTTACTTATCTTTATTATTGTAATAATATATCGACTAGTATTTCTACTCATATTTAATATATTTTTAATATTTTAAGTAGAGCCATAATACATTTTATTAATTTTATAGTCAACATTAAGCCTTTGTTTTACTATAATACTTAATTTTCGAAATGAATGTATTTTAATTTTATGCACAATAATGCATTTTAATTGTTCAAAATATTATATCTATGATATTTTTAGAAAATAATAAAAGTCTAAACTAGTACAGAACCAGATTAAAAAGTTACCAATGGCACGAAGATGTAAGAAAGAAAGAACATATCCCGAATACTCTTCCGAACTGCGTTATGAGATATTTTTAAGTTTGTGGAATGGGAAGGATAGAATTATTCTCATAAATGACAGATGCTAATAACTACTAATTTACTGACGATATAGGCATTATATCAGAATTAATGGAGAAAAAGAAAAAATGTTCTATAATATAAAGTGGCTTTTCGTTTTACAGGATTCTATTAAGAAATAGTTTGATAATTTATAAATGGAAGTATTTAGATTAATATAACAAAAAGTGTCACATATTATCGTTTTACATATAATAATAGGCCATCTGGAAAACAAAAAAGGCTTGATATCTTGAAGAGCCATGAAACGTCGTGAGGACTTATGAAACTATGTGGAATTTGCAATAAAAGTTTCTACTATCTTACGCGGTGGTTGGGACACGTCACGTGGTTAAGCTTTCGTGGCGTAGGCTTCAACGTGCTCTCCGTTTCGATCTGTCTCAGTACATGCGCCGGCGCAGCACCGTCTGCACGCGTACATACAGCAATATTAGTTGATCAAATAATGACATTTTTATACGTTTTAACGAACTAAAATCTAGTGCGTATTGTGTTCATTGAAGTGTTTAGTGTTCAGCAAGTGGACAAGTGAGCTGGTGTCGTATTATAATGATTGCAAGGTATTTGATGTTTATTTTCAAAATTATTTCATTTTATGATTTATTTTAAAATAAATTTTCAGCCCATTTAACGTACTATTGCTGAGCTCAGTCCTTACATTTCTGATGTATTTATGGATCGATTAATTCGCTGTGGTGAACTTCACATATTTTTAAAATACTTTTTATTTCAACACATTTAATTTAACAAATGTAACATAATCATTAATCACACAATAAATTCAGTTTTAGACGCCGCGCCGTTGAAATCTTTTGTAACAAAAAAGTAGTAAGCTCTACAATGCTACGAATGTCTACAGTCGATTTCGTAGCGTCGGCGATTCACAACTCGGAATTCCGTAATAAATTTATTTAAATAATTTCAAACATGTTACGAAAAAAACTAAAAAAAAAACAGTAATGACTTTTATCTCCTTTTGTACTTTCTTTAGACAAAAAGCTGATGTTCTACTTAACTTTTAATATGTTTACATATATCATATGTAAAATTTTTAATTAATAATATATGTATTCTTTTACATTATTAAAGAATATAATAAAATATATCGATTTTATGTACATCAAATCAATTAAAACTTGACATACAGACCGTTATATATTAATTCTTTAAAATAATAGTTGTTTCTCTTTTCAAGTTAGCTAACAAATTAGCAATATAAATTACTAAAGGAAGTATTGTAGTATTATTTATCTTATTTAGGTTTTGTAAAAAACCCTCTATAGAATTAATTAGTAATCATCAGCACAATTTATTAGTGCAGAACATTGCACTAACCGTAATAAGAAGTCATCTCCGAACGTTACTATAACAAAATAAAAGGATAAGTGGAGTAATGCCTAAAGAATATTTTCAATTTATTTCTCATTTTAGATTATTCAATAATTAAAATCTATTTTACATTAGTACGGATACAATATTAATAATTACGTTTCATATAAAAACAAGTTGCTAAATGTAATTAAATGATATTATTTGTTAATTTTTCTAGTCCTTAGGGGTGACATCGCAATCTGCATTTTGATTTTTTATTCCAGATAGATAGATATCTTAAGGTTACATAAGCCACTTACTATTAAGTAGGTGGGCTGTTTGCTCGTTTGTCACTTTTATGCTATAAAATATATATACTTCCAAATGCATTTTAATCATCACATGTTCACTGCTAAATATCGCAGTGGACTTAGTGGTATTTGTCTAGTAATAGCCGCATGATGATGATGATAATGATGATGAGTCACATGCACTTGCACATTAATAGGACTGCGACTTGCGACGAGAACCTTTATTTCTCAATGATTGTCATATTTATAAACTATTGAGGTTCGTGAACTTATCACTTTCATTATGTAAGTAAAACCACATTAAAAATCGAATTAGAAATACGGTTTTTGTTATTGTAGCGTTAAATGAGCCTTTGTCTATCAGAGCCCATAGTCTGCACATACACATTCAAATAACTCAAAAGTATCTACAGTATCAAATAATTCTGCAAACCTTTATTTATGTACGTCGTGGGAGTAACACTATATTAAATAACTTTTTTATAAAGATGACTGGTAATTGGTGATTAATTATATAATTTCGTTACAACCCATGGTATACATTATTACTCCATTCCATTAAATCTTAAACAAAGCTCATTTTAAGATGATATACATAATTAATGTTGGTTGGATTTGATCTGACCTAAATACTACTAATATTGTCTTATCTCCGAGACTGAACAACTAACGCATTACATGAAACATCACATTTTAACACGTAACTTAATATCCCAAGTAAGTCATAAGTTCTAATTTCGAATACTATCGAAAGATTAATTATACTGATCTGGTAAATGTTACAATATATATATGTCTCACTGGTGGACACAAGCTTCTCTTTATTTCTGAAAGAGTTATGGAAGTATTTTTCCGCCTTGCTAATCCAGTGCATGCTGACGGACTTTTTCCTTCATCGCCAACCACGTGGTAAATTTATACTTAAAATAGCAATTAACAATTTTATTGATGCCGGTAGCGAAAAACTAAACTGTGTTGCCAGCTTACTTTGAAATTTACAGCTGACGTTAAGCTTTCAGCTGCGACTTATACGTAAAATGTGTACAAGTATGTAAAAATTTAACAGCTTTTATAGTTAACGTCGAAAAAACATAATATTGAATTCGAGGATGTGGCGATGAATGACTGAGTGCCTTGCTTTAGTAAACTTGTTGTATAATCAGAGAAGGAATGAGAGAAAGGTGTGTTTTAATACTGTACTTGCTTACCAGCATGATCCTAACATTTCCTCTCCACTACAGGATACTTGTTCAGCAATAGACCATTACGGGTTTATAAAGAAAGAAAAAAAATCAGTATATCAGTTTTACCTTTTTTTACCTTTACCAAACAGTGATGAGACGAGAGTCGTGGTAGCTCAGATGGTTAACGCTCGCTATAAATTTCACAGTGCGGGAGCAACCCGGGTTCGATCTCTGCCGGTACCAATGAAATTGTTGATTTCAATTTTATGTACTGATTTACCACGTGCGGTGCGGTGAAGGAAAACATTGTGAGGAAACCTACATGTCTAAAAATAAGAAATAAAAAATATTTCGAAGACATGCGATATTCGCCAATACGTAGCGGGGCAGTGCAGCGGACACTTCCTTGCCCTAAAACCCTCTCAGAGTCCTGTGCCCCGTATAGGGACCTATATAGGCTGTAACTTTAACTTTACAACCAGTATTAACCTTAATTTGACGGTTATATGTCACACTTACTGTTAAGTACTTCTTTACGAAACTTGCGAAATTTTATTAAAATGGAATTAAATAGAAAAGAAATTATTTGCGTTCACATATTTATGGTTAAAATATATCAGCATATAAAGAAAAAATTTAAAGTGCGTATATGGTGTCTAAAAATAGTCGACAAAAAGTGAAATTGGTCATTCACACATAATCAGATATACAACTACTTTATACTAAGACTTGTTTGTTCGCGGATCCTCATTATGTATGCATACCTCCCACAACACTAAAGAATTCGGTCGTAATATAAAATTATAATAATGTTGCATTCACTATCTATTTTTACGTAATTGTCACAAGCAGTCATTTTTTAATATACAACAAAACTTCTATTCATACAAATGTAATATCTTAATTTGGAGGAATTCGAGTAACAGAGTTCATATTTATATGAAATATGAAATTGTTGAATGAATAAAATATGAAATCGTTTTTGGATAGTTGTTGTAAAATTATTCATTTGTATTTGCATATTTATAAAAATGTTGCTTTAAAATGTAATATAATTATAAAGTTAAAACAATTTAATCGCAGTACGTAATGATAGATAGATATAAACCAATCGGACTCAAATGAGTAGGTATATCTGTCCCAAATTTTTAATCACTTAAAATTTTTTTGCTAAATTAATTTTAAATTTTCATTAATAGCAGCATCAGAAATAGCATTTTCAATCGTCTCAATAAAGCAAACTAGAGTGGCACAGTGATGATATTATTTATTATCAGCTTCAGTTCAATTCCTGTAAAAAACCTCTTACAAAGACCATAAGTCGCAATCCTAAGGTACTTGATTATCATTTATAAACGTGGTAGAGTTTTGCTGGAGCTATATTATAGTTATAGCATGAATGGGTCAACTCAACCGGGAAAGGATCTTGCTCCCATAGAAAGCAGTTTAAGACTCGGTGGGGAAATGCGGGTTACTCTGGTACAACAATAGTATTAATGTCCTTCAGATCGAATTTCGGTCACGGCATGTTCGCAAGGCAGTATTATAGTGTAAGGGTGTATAAGTGAACACAGATGCACTCTTTTCCATTACTCTCATAGTCCGATGGGACGGTAAACTGACACGGTCGACAAGAGATTAGGTTCAGAACCAACGGCTTTACGTGTTTTCTGAGGCACGGAAGTGAAACACTGCCAACTTCCTGACTTTGAATTCGACCCGGGATTTGAACCTGGCACCTCATGATTAGCAATCACCTTCTACACCAACGAGTCAATTCTTCGAGCATATAATGTACTGTATATTGTATAAACGAGTGTACAGTCTGCACGACTGTTGTTCAAAATGACAGGCAAATAACTGAACACTCCTTGTACTTTGCAAGCTGATAGCTGCTTATCCATTTTTTCGTAATTTGGATATAATTTCTGATTTCTTTTTACACAAATGTTAGCCTGAAGTTGGATTCAAAACCAGGATTGCTAGTGATGTACGAAGTTAAACCAATATTAAAATCATTAGTTGATTGTTTTCTAGTCAATTTTTACTATGGAATCTTTGAATATTATATTTTCGGACCCTACTATACAGGATTATCTTAGTTTGAGATCCAACGCATTTGTTAAATTAATAAGAAATCAAACATTTTAAATAAACATTAGCCGGTACTTCGAATATTTAAATATATTATTTTAATAATTTTATAAAAAATGTTACACATTAATTTTATAAGTAAATAAATTTATATTAAATAAACAATCATAGCCTCATTTTCATTGCCATATTTGCCGCCCTTCTCTTTTATATACTTTATCCTTTCATTATGATGGCATGTAGGAAATGATTTGTGGTAATATCTATGGGAGAGATATATGTTCAGCATTACATTTATTTATGCATTGTTAAAATAATCATGATAAACGGTCAAATGCTTAGCCACGGCCACTGCCTAACCGTCAATATAAATTATATAAAATTTTGTATTTTAAACACACATTACTGTTAAAATAATTTCAACATTTACTTACTTAATATAACATTTATAAGGTATGAAGTAAGTATAACATAAGGTTAATTCGCTACATATAACAAACTCAGTTATAGTTGAAAATATTAAGAGCTGAAATTTTAATCGACGGTAAAAAATATACATTAAATAAATTATAAACTGACTGAATATAAAAGTAAAACAATAATAATTGAACTATTTTAATAGTACAACTGCAAATTTTAATTTTTTAATTTGTATTATATTTTAACTGTATATAATATATAGTATACTATACTACTACTATATATAATAACTTTTATCTGTTGATTGACAAATCAGCCCTTAGCATATATTTTACTGAGTAAAAATATATATTAATTTACATTTTATATACAAAGTAAACATATACTATGCTACGAATGTTTCGCAGTATGATATTATAAGAAGTTGAAGATTCCTCTTAGAGAAATTATACTACTATGTGCACAGAGCTATATTGAAATAAAACCGCGCTATGTAGAATTTATACAGTACGATTTTATGACACTAGTTTATAGCCTTTTTAACAAAGGTACTTAATTAAATACATAACGATACAATGTATTTTAAATCACACAATATTGCACGTTTAACAATACACAATAACAAGAACAGTTAGCTACTCCTTAGTGTTTGTCCTAAATGGTAGATATAGCCGTAAATGCAAATCTTGGCACGTCAAATTTTGTTTACGATATCAACCCCTAAACGATATTCTCCCTGGTATCGGAGGACCTCATAACTTGTGGAGACTGTATATGGAAGTTCTACCATCTTTGAAATATTACCTCACCATCTACATTGAGATTTTTTAGCATATTTTGAGAAATAATTAACAAGATCCAAGGGACTATATAGGGCGATTACACGGATATGAAGCATTCATATCGTTTTACATATTAAAAGTAATACACGTTCTAACAGTCTAACTAATGGTAAGTTGCACCTAACATCAGAAAAATAAGCCCAAACGTCTTGTCACCCGTGGGGTTTGAAATAGAAGGATTCACAGCTTTTTTATTCTGACCACTGCACTGAACACGGCAGTGTACGCACTGCTGCATCTATCATATGCCCAACTGGTTCAAGCAAATATAAGCTTCACGAGCATGTATATTGTTTTCTTAAACACTCAACTAACGTAGGAGTAACATAACGTATCAACAAATTTAATCGCTTGTATAAAATGAAAGCCACACAAAGTTGTAAGTTTCTGTATTTACGTAATACGTTACTAAAATGTTAAATGTTAATTTTATATTGCTGTGTTAGCTTTGTGATGCTTACTCATGTTTTTACTTTATTTACACATATTGTATTTTTAAGAATGATTTTAAACAAATTAAATACATAAATATATAAAAATATATAACGTAATTATATCAAAAATAAACCAACGTTAACTGCTGCAACAAATATTAACTCCTGTGATATAAACAGACAAAAATAAAATACTACAAATTCAAATATGTGCATTTAAAACTAAATCTAAATATTACATTTAATGATTATTAATATATTATATTCAGTAATATCATTTATGATAAAAGACAATATATATTATATTTAAGTACTATTAAATATAATATTAAGATTTATCAAGGCCTAAAAATTATATTACTGAAATTTAAATATTTTGTCAATATTTTTTACGTGGTAGAGCCATCTGCAATAGTATATGTAAATTAGTATTGGGGGTGTAGACGGATAGTGGATTTCTATATTATTGCTGAATTTCACGCATTTTAGGTGTGAATGCCACATTCGATCCACTTCTCGTATTTAAGCTGTATTTGACTTGCCAGATTTTACTTGTAACGCAATAAAGATACACTGGTAACAATATCCGGTCACTGGGGCAATAGACATGGTAATTAACTGTTGCTAAACCATCCTCAGATACGCAGAATTTATTTCATTTGTTGCTCAACTATGTTTGAATCACAGATTGTTTGATGCAGTGCTCAATTAAAATACTTTTCTTTTATCTCTCTTCTTAATTTCTTAGAGTATATGAGTTACTAAAAACTTATTCAAAATTATCCATGAAGAATTTATGTCACTAATGCGAAATAAAATCCAAACACACAATTAGTTAGTTTTACTGCACAACTAGTTTTTATGCAGTTATCCATAAAAACTTGGTTAGAACCAAAGTAATCTGTAACATATAACGGTCTTAAAGGCTCTTAGGTATTTTAATGATATGTACCGGTCAGTTCTGTTACACAGAGGTTTAGTAATAACAGTGCTACATAAGGAATAATCGTTCACCAGGTCTAAATTTGATATGTACGCAATATGTATATATTGGTTCTTAGTATTTTACATTTTATTACACAATAAAATTTATTATACAATTTATATAACAAAAAACTTAAGTAAAACCTACACTTTACAATACTTTGGATTTAGTTTTTCCTAGGTCAGGACCTAGGAAATCTAGGAAAAATCTAAGATATCGTAGAATAGTAATGGCGTTCTGTTGTGTTTCATGTGTCGAGAAACAAAGACGTTTTTCAGTAGTAACAAGACATTCCGCTTTACTGAGGGGTAAAAGCTTATCAGCATTTACATTCTTATAACATAACATAAATACACACGTCACCCAGAGGTCACCATAATTTTTATTTTTAAAATATTACATTTACGTCAACAAAAAAGTGCGATACTCAATAGTACTCAGAAGCGCAGTGGTAAAGAGTTAGTCAAGGCTTTAAATCCCGCACGGAATAAGACATACACTTACACTTAGTGTATATGCATGTTTTCTGGTCTGAATGTTTACCGTTACCATCACAGCCTATTAAACTGCTGAAAATAGGCCTCCTCCATGGATTGCCTCATAGGAGGGATATATGCCATAGTTGCCACGCTTGGCAAGCGGAATAAGGAAGACGCTGCTGTTCATCTCCTGATTTGTTTTCCTCTGTTGCCTTTTACGACACCCACGGGATGATATGGGGTAGTGGATATTCTTACACTACGTATTTAAATATATTCCACAACTTTTTCCATGTGAAATTTATTTAAAATTATGTAAAGTACCTCAAAATATTTAAAAAAATAGTGTAATGTTTCCTAAAATAAATAATAAATAAACCAGCGTTTACACGGTAGAGGCACACTGCAGCTATATTGTGGTTGTAACACGAATGGGCCGGCTCGACCGAGGAAGGACCACGCTCTCACAAAATACCAACGTAAAATAGCAGCTTAATGATGCTGGGTTTTTATGGTGAGTGAGAGTTTTAGAGGCAATGTCCTAAGGGATGACAACGCATCTGTATTTTAATTCTTAATCGATGATAAATGTAGACGTCTATACCCACTTACCATTAGGTGGAGAGTGTGTACTCATATGTCACCCTTGTTATATAAAAATATGACGAACAAGTTACATATAAGTTATAGTCAAACGTCGAAGCTCCAGCGCTCCTAGGTTTGACTAGTCAAACCTCAGGTCTAACATCTTTATGTTAGACCTGAATCAAAGTCTGAGTCGATGTCTAAATAAATGAAATTTTTCTGCCTTTAACTAACGAATTTTTGTTAACCTAGGGGAGACTAATTTGGACAGTCAAATGCCTAACCACTATTTCACGAAATCGCTGTTTGACCAGTCACACTCCTCAATTAGGTATTAGGATGTGTTATTTTGTCACATTAGGTATATTAAAAGGACATTTTTTTATTTTAATGTTTATTGTTTAAATATTATAAGACTCTCACCTCACTTTTTTATACAGAAATATTGACTCAGCGCTGCAGGAAATGCATGCCCTTTCGCCCTTGCGTATAAAATCACAGGCCGGTGGGAGATACTTTCCCTCCGCGCCTAATACGGCTTTACAAAAACATTCTTGGGGCTAGAGCAGACAAGATTACGTAGAGTCAGGTCGTGGTGATTTGGTTTTAGAATAGATTTACCTATCTTATCTACAAAGTAAGGTTGCTCGAAACTCTGCTATGATTGTGGTAAATGAAACAATGTTATGTTAATTTGTATAATATTGTTTTCTTAAAAAAATTGATTGCTCTCCACTGGGACTCAATTCGTGTAAAGATGGGACTAATTGAATCCCATCGTTAGCTACAAATGAATACGAATCGATGTTTGACGAAATTTGCCTTAGGTGCTTTTAGCATCGACTAGGCAAAGCCCGAATCAGACTATTTTACTTTCGACGTTTGACCAAAAAATTTAGGTACTTCTAGGTTTCACTAAACTTTTTCTGCAACCCTCTTACCTATTTCTGCCTTCAAATAGCAGTGCTTACATCTGTGTCCAAGTCTGAAGGGTAATAATAATAATAATGTTTATTTCAGATTACGTACCCATACACATTCGTTATTAATTTACATAAACTATGTTAGTAGAAAAAATACAATAATAAAATAAGGATAAAATAAATTATAACTATAGAAAGGGAGCAATCATTTTAGAAACTTGAATGTCCCTCCCACATGCATTAGGATCCAATGCCTCTGAATGGAACTGTCAAGCCTATCTTGAAATATCCTCAAGATACTGTTTGAGCTTTTCCGTAGTCTATATAATTATTATTAAGAGCCAGTAAAATTACAGATTATGAGGCATTCTATCTTAGCCCTCAGATGTGACAACTCCTTGCCATCCAAGGTTGATCACCGTCAAGAGGATTAAAAATTTGCTTTTCGGTTTAGTTTTGTAAAAAAAAGTCAATGATCTGGATCTTGAAACGCAGTATTATGGATACGCAAACTTCAATCTTGGAGTTTTGAAATAAATGCTTAAGTTAAGCTCAGTTTAAGTAAGGCTCCTTTTGTAAAGACAGAGAGAAAACGCATAAAGTTACAACCTTTATATGTCCCATTGCTAGGCACAGGCCTCCTCTCATTTCTGAATGGGTTTTAGGTCAAGAAAATGTCTACCACGCTGCCTCAATGCGTGTTGGCGAACTTCACATGTCAACCTGTCACAATGTCAATTTCATTGATGCCGGCGGAAATCAAACCTGGGTTATTCGCGTACTATGAGATTTACAACGAATGCTTAGCCCTCGAGCTACCACGGCATCAGAGAATACTCACAAAACGTTCTTAAATAAAATACAATTTAAGAAGATAAGTAAGCTGTGACTATTTAAACACACCGTCACTGTCAACTTAACATCATCGTGCATACACAATCAGTAGTGAAAGGTTGATACTGAACGATGACATTTAGTGTAGCGAGGTCACCAAGTAATAAATCAATAGCTTAACGGAAATTGATTAATTAAAAGTCTGTGTTATGTGTGCAATAAGTATAAATAATTATTTCTGAACATAAGAAACATTTGAAACGATAATTATAACATGTGTTGTACCATATAACGACACCGTATGAGCATCTGTGTGATGTGTGCAATAAGTATAAATAATTATTTCTGAACATAGGAAACATTTGAAACGATAATTATAACATGTGTTGTACCATATAACGACACCATATGAGCATCTAATACTCCATTTCTTCCCATGGGTGTCGTATGGGTAAGCATTATAAAAAATACCAGTAACAATTCATGGTTTCTGAAAGATGACTTTTCGTCACTATGGTTGAACGTTTCTTCTGTTTGAAACTCGCTTACACTCTACAACCGTGAGTCGCGCCTAAAGAAGTTTTACTATAAATCATACAGAAATTTTACTTTAAAACACTTAAATAACTTATTTTGTCCTATATTTCGTAATAAATCACATTTTATTACAATTCAAATTCAATGTATTTATTGTAATTTAAGTGATAGTTATATGTCACGGATAATAACTCTACAAGATTTTTATAAAAGAAGAAGGCATTACTACAAAAACCAATGGAAGAAAGAAGCAAAGGAAATATTGCCTACATAAATTACGACAAGCTCAAGTCAAGGAAAACACACGCTAAGGACAAAATCAAAGAGGAAATTATCTACATCTCCGCAAACTTACTTACTTCCAAATAAATAACAGGTAATAACATCTTCAAGAATAAAAGAACGAATGCAAGTGATATGATGAGGGTTCAGTCAACTCTCTTTCAACCTGACTGTCAAACAAAAAACAATAGAACCGATTTACAAACAACAATTCAAACATCAGCCATCCAACAAGCACCAGAATATTATAGTAATAGACTGGTTTTAATTGACAGATAAGAATATGTAATAATATAGGAGAAGAATAGGCTGTGAGAAAATACGGATGTGGGAAAAAGAAGTAAAAACGACGAAATTAGTTCCTTCGCTTTAGAAAACGTTATACATAATTTACAAGAATTAAATTAATTCCATGATATCAAATAATATCAAGGTCACAGGTCCTCCTACTACGAAAAGTTTTGTAATAATAGTCCTGCACTTTTATGTACTAGCAATCATTAACAGAAAATGTAGATTGGGAAAGAACACCAATTCGAAAAAAATGTGATGTTTTTTTATAGAATTAGGGTAATAAACGAGCTCACAGTTCACCTGATGGTAGTAGAAGCTGTCGCTTATAAACACCTACATTTATTCTCGATTAAGAATCAAACGCAGATGCGTTGTCACCCTTGAGGACTAAGATGGAATGCCTCGTTTCCAGTAAAAAAGGGTCTCTGAATCTCTACACTCACCATACGAAACACAGCTGTATTAAGCTGCTGTTTTACGCTGTAATTCTGTGAGAGCGTGGTCCTTCCTCTGTCGAGCCGAAACATACGTGCTACAACCATAATACAGCTGCAACGTGGCTCTACCGCGTATTAAAAATATTCTGAACATAATGAAAACAAAAACAAACATAATAAGAAATAGAAGGAAAGAAAATACTAATAAGGAAAAAAAGAATAATTCAAGCCGAGACACAACAGCCGCTAAAGAGAAGAAAAGAATTATTTCAAGAAAGAGAATAAAAATAACCTCTTCCAAACATCATAATTTCGTAAAAATATAAATGAAAATATTGGATAACACAAGGAAATAAGTAGATTAAAAGGTATATTGAAAGAACCGGCTGAATAAAGAAGATTATTAAAGAATGGAACACTAAAAATATTGGATGATAAAAATGAAGTGAGACAATTTTTGGCTTGATTGACCAACATTTAGTGATTGTGTAATGTTCGTTATATTTCGTCCGTATAGTTACGCGGTTTTACTAAATTAATATATTTTTACATATAATATAATAATTGCGTATCACACTTGCTTTACTTTTATTAAATTTTGAACAAATCAATATTCATCTTTGACCTCATACATAACATGCGTTTCAACCATTACTTTTGCTTCCCATATTTTATGTGTTAGATTGACAGTTTTTATAAAAAGATTTATTTTTTATCCTTAGCATTAAACTAAATTTTCCCAGGGCTAGAAGATCTATCTAACACTAGGCAGTCAACATAACTGTTGATGCTAATTAACCGAATTTTACTCAGCGCATTAAATATTTCACAGGGCGCTAGTGACTGCGCTGCTGTGGAGCGCGTGTGTCGCCGGTTTGGCGCCGCTCACTATCTCCGCCGATGATGACTGCGCGTTGTACCTCACGGGCCCCGGACGTTCATCAGCCTACGACTACAGTCTTAATTTACTAAAAGGCAACTTGTAAGTATCAAAATTTAAAATTTCAATAAGGTGTAAATTAAAATTTCAGTAAGGTAAACACCGACTATAAAGAACTGAAAAGAATAAAATAATTCCCACTTCGCTTCTGCAGACGCCCCAAAAAAAATATTTAAAATTAAAGCTTAAGATTTCAGAAGCAATTATGTGAAAAGTATTAGAGTCTCAAGCTGGCAACCAAAATTTTGTATAATTAAAAGCCTAAAAGAAAGATCAACTATGACATTTTGTATGTCAAAAAGGAAAAAATACGCAAATGAATTGTGAACCTGTTCCAAATTTTAAATTGTCGAAAATAATGCATTTGATATTGATAACACGCAAAGCGTAAAAAAACACGTCAAATACTTAGAATTACAATACTTAGAATTAGAAATAAAGCGTAAAGGTTTAGGCGATCTTGAATTACGCGAAATATTTAGAAATTTTATACTTAAAAATATATGATGTTCTTTGGAACACTTCTTATTAAAGAAGTTTGTCTTATGTTAAATATAAACAAATAAACAAAATAAGCAATTTGCAAAATTTTATTTTGCGTTTAATGGCATTTATATTTCTTCTTTCAGTTGTTCTCTTAAAGTTTACAAACAAGATAGTAAATTAGATAGTTACTTGTGTATACAAAGCCACCGTTACCGTTACGCTATGTGCCGACGCAAATATGACAGACATCACACACCACTTCATCTCTATTCTTTGTTTAGCAAACATTACCAATTTTAATGACTATTTTGTTCTTGCTACTCGTAAAAGCTCGTTCAACTCTGTAAACGTTTTATTACAGTGTAATGCGCAATAGTCGATATTACAACATTTTTCATCACTTGTTTTGAACGTACGAGTACATCTTTTACGTAAAGTAATGGTATGTACTTTGCGTTTCTTGTACCGACATAAATGTACATCTCGTGCCGTGAATGTCTTCCACGCGGTCATTAGAGTCTTTGTGCTAGAAATCTGTAACCTTTCACTTTTCGTCACCTATTTATCTACATTGGAACCAAACCCTGTATTACTTGAAAATTGCGTTGAGTCTGTTTATCAATAACATTTGGCATACAATAACACATTATATAAATTAATAAATTACATTGTATTATAAAATTTTATTAATATATAATGATTTCTTATATTTACGCGAACACTACACATTGAAATAATACTAGTTTTTACTAATACTACTTTTTAAATACCAGACGTTTGGAACGCTTTACAGCACTCATGATCACGGGCGGGACTGAGATGTTCAACGTCCAGATGTCATAGTTAACCGCGGTTACCATAGATTAAAATTTAACTTTTGTTCCGATCTACACAGTATGAACTTATGGTATCTTGAAGTCTTACAGTTGTATGCTTGGGTTGGGATTTAATTTTATTTATTATAGGATCCCAAGCAGATGGTAGCACCCAGCCATCTTCTCTATTGTAATTAGGATGTTTTTGATTCCAATAGCCTCGCGAATCATCCTTGGAAGGAATCGGTGTTCTTTAGCGAGGATTTGTGGTCTATCAAATCTGATGTAGTGACGGGGGCGATCCTGTATGTGTTCACAAACTGCAGACTTCCCGGAGCGTCGATTCTACACATCAGCTATATGTTCTTTAACGCGGGTTTTAATTGATCTTTTAGTTTGTCCTATGTAAGGAGAGACCACATTCACAATCAAGCTTGTACACTCCTGCATCTTGCAGAGGGACATTACACTTGACTGATGGTAAAAACTGACCAATCTTCTTCAGCGGCTTGAAGTATGTTTTGATGGAAGCGCGCTTCAAGATGTAGCCAATCTTGTCAGTGACTCCTCTAACATATGGCAGTACAGCAGGTACACGCTCGACCGTGGCCGGCTTCACTCGTTCACTGTGACGTAGGCGTGGGACCCGAAGCTTGTTGTCATGCAAAACTTGCTTGACATGGTGGAGCTCGGCAGCCAGGTGTTTACTGTCACAGATCCCTCGTGCTCTCTGAAACAAAGATTTACCCACGGTAGCTAACTGTGAAGGATAGTGGTGAGAATCACCGTTTAAATATCTATCTGTATGGGTCTTTTTTCTATACACAGTATGGCTCAAGGTGTTATCAGGATTCATTCCAATAAAGAATCGACGCTCCGGGAAGTCTGCAGTCTGTGAACACATACAGGATCGCCCTCGTCACTACATCAGATTTGATAGACCACAAATCCTCGCTAAAGAATACCGATTCCTTCCATGATTCTCGAGGCTATTGAAACCAAAAAACATCCTAATTTTAATAGAGAAGATGGCTGGGTGCTACCATCTGCTTGGGATCTTATAATAAATAAAATTAAATCCCAATCCAAGCATACAACTGCAAGACTTCAAGATACCATAAGTTCATACTTTGTAGATCGGAACAAAAGTTAAATTTTAATCTATGGTAACCGCGGTTAACTATGACATCTGGACGTTGAACATCTCAGTCCCACCCGTAACCATGAGTGCTGTAAAGCGTTCGAAACGTCGGGTATTTAAAAAGTTAAATATACGCGATAAATTCCGTAAAAACTAGTATTATTTCAATATAGCGGGTCCGCCAAATAACTTTTTTTTAAAATGCTATTAAAAAAAACTACGAAATATTTTTCAAATTTCTTTTTTTATTTGAAAGTACAATCTTTCCGGTTAATGATGGAAAATAATTTCATTCAAATGGCTGCCTCGGCTGGCCATGCAGTAGCCTACACGATCGGTCCAATTTTTGAGTACATTATCGATTGTGTGCAGCTGTATTTCACCAATGGCTTCACGAATATTGTCCTTTAAAGCGTCAATTGTCTCTGGCTTGTCGGCGTAACACTTATCTTTGACGGCACCCCACAAATAATAGTCCAACGGTGTCAAATCGCAGCTCCGAGGTGGCCAAACGACATCAGCTCTGCGGCTGATAATGCGATTTTCAAAAACAGGGCGCAAAACATCAAGTGTAGCGTCGGCTGTGTGGCACGTTGCGCCGTCCTGTTGAAACCAAATGTTGCCAATATCCTCCTCTTCAATTTCTGTGAACAAAAATTTGTTCAACATGGCCCAATAACGATCGCCATTGACAGTAACGGCCACACCTTGCTCATTTTCGAAGAAAAATGGCCCAATTATGCCTCTGGACCAAACTCCGCACCAAATAGTGACTCGTTTTGGGTGCACCGGCTTTTCGATGAATGCGTGCGGGTTTTCTGTGCCCCAAATGCGACAATTCTGCTTGTTTACATACCCGCCAAGTTCGAAATGAGCTTCATCTGAAAAGATGATTTTTTTGGCAAAATCCGCATCTTCTGCAAGTCGATCGCAGGCCTACTTAGCGAAGCGAAAACGCATTGGATGGTCAGTTGGCTTCAACTCGTGAAGCAATTGGATTTTGTACGGCGTCATACCAAGGTCTTTACGCAAAATTCATCTCAATGATGTCTCCGAAATGTCCAATTGTTGAGAACGACGGTGAACTGATGTTGATGGCGTTTCACGCACACTTTCGGCCACAGCAGCAATATTCTCGGGTGTACGCACTGTTTTTGGCTTTTCACGCGTTGGTTTATCGATGAGGATGCCAGTTTCTTTCACTTTTTTTACAAGGTAACGAACATACGGAGCTGACGGTGCTTCATTTCTTCCAAAATCCGTACGCAATTTTCGCACACATTCTGCAACATTACCATGATTTTCAAAGTAATGTCGCAATATTTGTCAGCGTTGTTCAAGCGTATACACAACCATATTCATTCAGCGGAAGGATAAAACTAATTATCTGTCAAATTAGACATGAGCTAAGTGTTGCCATTCACGAAATAAGCACTAGTTGAAAAAAAAGTTAGATGGCGGGCCCTATATTAATAGACATAGAGGTAACAAGACAAAAATAATATTAGTATTTTTTAAAGTATGAAATTAATACCAAATATGTATATATGTGTATGATTATGTATATATATATATATATATATATGTTATGTGTTGTGTATTATTTTTTATCTACTATTTATGCACACTTCTATATTTTTACATGTAAAAGATCTCCTTCACCGAGGTTTGCCTGGAAGAGATCGCTGTTTAGCGATAAGGCCACCTAATTGTACATAAATTTATCAATTTAAGTTTGTTGTTCTTTGTATTATTTTGTGTGCAATAAAGGGTATTGTATTGTATTGTAATGCCAGTAGTCTGATGGTTAACGGCATGGTAGTTGTGAAACTTAAAAGTCGTATGTTCGAATCCGCCGTTCGACTACTGTCATGAACTACTCACTTCGAATGATTAACGGTAATAATAGTAATTTTAAAAGCATTGCTAGTTAAATTAAGTAGTAAGTATATTTTTAATAAAAATGATTACGTTCACTCCCCTACAATTTCAATCGATATTTTGATTTAAGTAATTAAAAAGATCGAGCGTAGACTTTATTTTCATTTAATAAGTCTTTTAAATTTCTTCTCGTATTAAAATGTTATTATAACGTTAATATATTCTATAGCACTTCTCGTTGGTGCTTGACCCCGTGTCAGTGTTACCTAACTCTCGTAACATCTAGTTATCAACAATGCTTTCATCTCTCACGCATTACATTAGGCAACGATCGGAACAGGTTGACCGCATTCACTTTCAAATCCTTTCGCTTATCTTACCAGTCGTCTGGTACACCGCTATCTATATTATATTATATTGCAGTAATGGACAAGATGCTTAAACATAGTTTTTCAAGTTTCTTTTACATTTTATTTTAAGAATCTTAATTGATACGTAACTATTGCCTGTATACATCATTTTACAAATGATCCCAACATATGACTTATGTTTCTGTCAAAGCTCTTAACTATTTATTTCTTATCTTTAGAATGATGTCTGTACAAATGAAGAAATTGTGCCGTGATTTATCTTACAAATTTAATGGATTTTACTATTTTCATTGCTTCAAAGAAACGAAAATCCAACACAACATCATTACCGCCAACGCCTGAGCAAATAAATAATAGAATAAATATTTATTTAAACCCTATTTATTATTTTATGTATATCCACAAGCACTTTAAGGTTAACAACAGCTTAAATTTAAGTGTCTGCACCTCGTACGCCATACTTGTGACTTAGATATTTAATACAGTGGTTAGGTGCTTAGCTAACGGCCTGACCCTCTCAGATATCGTCCGTCCACTGCACATGACCGCACAGTCACAATAAGACTCAGTACAGTTGTAGACACAAATGTAATGCCTACGACAACATAATCTATAGTACCGTTACTATCTAGCAGTAACGGGGACGTCTACTTTTGTTGACATATTGTAGAAATTCAAACAACGAATCGAGTCGAAATATCGGTTCTTCCACTTTCTATTGCATTGGTCACACCCTGCCCGTATTACACGTATGTGTTTGAATTCCGGTTTGGATTTCATCTTCCTGGTCATATTCAACATTAGTAGTTTTTATTTTTATGTAAAAGAGAAATTTAGAATAAGTTTCATGTTGTTCTTAAGACAAATAAGAAATTAAGAGTCCCTAATATGAAACCAAGATGATGATCCCTTTTATAATTAACACAAATTCACAGGTCAATAACTTTTTCAAATAACAAATGAATATAAGGCTATTTAAAAAAAAAACAACTTTACCCACACGTAGGCAAACATTCAGACTCGGAACAATTATTTGTAGGCCATACAAACACGTGTTCCGTACGGGACAGCTCCGTGGCGCAGTGGCTTAGCAATGAGTTGCAGTGCTGCGGCCTGCGGGTTCGAATTCCACACGGAACAATTATTTGTATGGCCTATAAATAAAGTTATTTCTGATCTGTACGTTGTACCTTGTGAAATATATGTATGTAAACCATGATACAGGAGAAAACCCTAGTGGTAACGGTTTTTTAAATAAAAGGAAAAAAAGAGATTTTAACAAGCGCAGCCCCGCCGCATCGCAGACGAACTTGTTCACGACTGCAACCGTCGGACCATCAAATACTCGTATGTATAGTTTGTTTGTAGTGGTCACATATGGTCAAAATAACTTTAATCCCATCTCGCCTGATGTTAAATGACTATCGAAATCTATCCAAACAAGAAATTTTCACAATAAAGATGGCAACGTCGGGCGGCATAACACTTAAAATAATTCGGAGAGTATTACTTTACAAAATGATTAATTTCTTGATAAATAAATAAAATTAATAAAACCACATATTTATTCAACAATCCGTAGCTTTTTTGGAAGCTGCATTATGTATTAAGTTTCAATCGTTATTTGAATTTTAAAAATACCTTATTGCAAGTATTTAACACATTTAAAACCAGTTAATTATCATAACTAAATTATCTTATTTTCACTTGAAGATGACTTTTAATTTATGTACATGACAATAATTTATATAAGCGAGATGATTATTTGAATAAAAAAAAGAGGCGTGAATTGAATATCGATCCCAGCTGCAGGAGAACGTTGACTCTCCTTAAAAATAAAAAATATGTATATCGTGTTTTTTGAATATTAATTAGAGCTATTTTATTAATGGTTGCGAAAAAATTCACTTGTAGAAATCTTTAGCAGGTTTTATAATATCTATATAAAGAGATAGAATACAGTGAAACACATATTACATTATTTTGCTGTCGTATAAAAAACAGAAGGTTGCAGTTGATTCTATTAATATTTTTTTTGCTACCATATTTTGGAATAACGCAATAAATAAAAAGAAATCTGATAGAAAGTCAACAAAAGTTAAGCAGTCGTTAACCTTAAACAAATATTTGCTTCTCATTGGACTTTAAATGGTGAAGAAAGTTAAATAATCATTCAACCAATAGACCTAGACATCTGCAAATAAACGAGTCGCATAAATTTATTTTCGGCAGCGGTTATTCTAATTTTCCTAAATGGTATACTGTGCCAGTTTACAGAAAGGTATTCAGACCTTGACTTTTATGATGAAGGTGAAAAATATTGGGAAACATATTACACGGGCTAAATCCAGAAAGGACATCTTTATTTACATATATAAGGTTCTGCTTTCTTCCTTCTTTAATCCGATGCGACTATGGCTATGTCAATTTCGGTTTTCGATATCGTCATTAAGGATTCCATCACGCAGAGAAACTCAGAGCATAGTCCTCTTCATAGCTTGTTCTACCTTAAGCTTCCTCATACGGCCAACATTGAAGGACAACACCTCATTTCTATATGTCAAAGAAAACATTTACACTAAGTTTTCGAGATTTAACTACGACTGAAATAATAACACCTTTATAACCAAAAATGATCGCATTGAAGATCAATCAAAAATCTTATAACATCTGTTTAATTTGAAATTAATGTAAAAAAATTCAAATCAGGTGATTCCACTGCCGGAATACTTAATTTTCACTAAATTATATTAATTTGTTAACACTATACTTACGCTTTTAAAACGTAAACAACTTGTCATATTAAAGTTCTATGACATTAAATAACAGAGATATCCAATATCTAAAAGTGAAAAAATTACGATTTTAATACACCATCGTTACGCAGTTTTTTTTCTTGTTTGTTGTATTTTATATTATGAATAGCTTTTATTTGATGATTGAAAAATTCCTTAGAGATATTATTTAATAACAGGTATTGAATTTTTATAATGAGGCAATCATAATTGATTGCCTCATTATAAAAATCTACTAATGTAGACAATTACAAGATAAGAAGACGTGGACAGTTACAGCCTTAAATTAATAATGGTTGCTGGCTACCTTTACTATACTATAATATTTATTCCTTGACGCAGAAAAACTCTGAGCACAACTTTTTCCATAGCCCTTTTTGCGACCTTAAACTTCTTCATTCTTAACAATTAAGGACCACGTCTCAGTTCCAGACATCAACACTAGTAATACACACTATTTGAACACTTTATAATTCTTGAAGAGAAGATGTATCGTAATCTCCCAGCCGAGTTGAATCAGTTATCATTTTTCGACTATACCAGATCTAAAATACACAAACAAATAAGCTATACCATATATAATCTTTACAATAATTTCTCTGAACTATTAAGCTATTTCATTCAAAAGTGACATAAGTTAAAATTTTGTTTATTTTGTTTTGTTTCAGTGGTTATGAAGGCCAACACACCTGCATTACTTATGAAGCTATCAACCAGGCGTACCTTGAAGCGAGGAACAGGATTCGTAAGTTACATTTAATTGATTTACTCAAAAACATTTTTTATTTAATATCAGCTAATTGTTATACATCCATCGGGATATTTTTTTTTCTGTTTAATGCACTGACCTCTATATAAAGTACGCTGGATTGGCTATACCATACAAAATGACTGTGCCAATTTGAAGCGCCGCTAAAGGATGTCTTGAAAAATAAAATTGACATAATATGCCAAAGTCTGTTGTCTTATTTATATTGTCTTTTTTAATAAGTCTGTATCTTGAACTTTTAAACTAAAAAACGAAAGTATTTTATGTTGTTTGTGTATAATATTAGTTACATAATAAGAATATTTTTATTAATAATGAGAGTGTGCGTAATCTGTAAAACTCGTTACCAAAAGGGAAGTGGTATAACATTTCACAAGTAAGTGAATTTGCAGCAAATATTAAACAAATTAAAACTATTTGATAATATAAGTACTTAGAAATTTGTTACTAATCTTAATATCATTTATACCAACATGTTTGGGTGTATATTACTGAGTTTTGATAAACAATAAAATTCAATAGGGTTGTCGAGTTCCTTGTCTACAATACTTATCGATGTTCTTTCCTACCAATATCTGTTAACAAAGAAAGTCGCCAACACCAGATGATTATCATATGTTTATTAATTAACAGGTTTCCAACTGAACCTAGACTAAAATTATGGCTTAAAAGCATAAATATCGTGAATTAGTGTCCGAAACAAAATGATCATATTTGTTACAAACATTTCACAGACGACTATTTTATTAGACATGAGAACTGCATCACTTTGAAAAAGTGCAGTATACCGACAATATTTACTGGTAGTACCGGTACCAGTAAGTATAAAAGTATTAGGTTATTATTTAGAATGTTTTTTTATTTCTTCTTTCAAAGCCAAGTGTCGAAAGGTCGCCTGTTGATGTCGAGCCACGTTGGATGTGAGTTAGTGGGCTGTGGCTAGAGGTGATTCCTCTCCCTATATCGTTATAGTTGAGGCGGAGTAGTAAGGGAAGAGGAGTGTTAGTATGGCGATTGGCGATGCGCCACTCGACTATCTTTCGTGACTTTGGTGAGGCTGCACCCCTTGATGCTTCCAAGTGCTCGTTTTTCCCTGGCTCCATTCATATATCGGGCTCGGGGAGTCCGTAGTGCAGGTGGAGTTAGAAGCCGCGAAGAGCAGTGTGGCTTGTGTTTCTGGTGCGCTTTATCTGAGAATGAAAGCGGGAAGAAGAAGTCAGCAACTAAGGAGGGTCTGCCATTGGGCGGCTGGCGCCAGAGGGGCCGCGGATGTGCATGAAAGCGTTTCTGTGGCCCTGCCAATTTGCGGCGGAGGTAGAACACCATGGGGTTTTAGTAAGTGCGATCTAGAGATTTAATTCTTTCTCAATTGCAGGCATGTAATAGCATGAGTAGATATTTGTGCTAGTTGCTGTAGAGACTATTGGTCCGTAGGGTGCACGTGTGGTGTAGTTCCTAAAAAAATGTATCTGCGACTGATCATCGCTGCTGGTAATAAGAAGTTGTTTAGTTTGTTGCTTCCTCGCTTGAAGGCTAAGTATAGCCATTCAGAGAGGACACGTAGCCAGCATTCTTGGGACGATACCACGGAAAGTTGGACTGAATGATAATTTCAGTTATTTTTTTATTATCGTGTTTTTATTTCGAAAATGACGTTGTAAATAACTGATAACTATGTAATTCAAAGTTTATATATTTTTTTTAATATTATCTTGCTAGCTCGTACCCGGACGACGCATTGCTGCCGCAGAGGAAATAATTGTGGAAATATCGTTAAAAATGTGAAACAGTTATATTGCATAATTAGGATGGATTAGTAAGCTGAAGTGGCAATTGACCGGTCATATAGCTCTAAGAATGGAATACCGATGGGGAAAAAGGTTCTCGAGTGGCAGCCTCGTACCGGCAGGTGAAGTGTAGGACGTTCCCCCACTAGATGGAGTCAAAACCTGGTAAGACATGCAGGAAGTTGATGGATGCAGGTAGCTCAGGACCGTGCTTTGTGGCATTCCTTGGGGGAGGCCTATGTTCAGCAGTGGACTTGTGAAGGGTTTTAATGTTGATGAATGATAGGATAAGAGACATAAATAGAATGGATGTTACGGGTAGAGTCCATCTATCCATAGAGTCCATTCTATTTATTTAGGTATAGGTAGGGTATAGAATTTTTATCGATATAATTTGGTACACTGTATTATCCCTATTATTAGTTCCGTGGACGTGCACTTCTGCTGTCAGCGCCAAAATGGCGGAAATCAAATCGCTTCATCATGTCACGGTGTATAGCCAGTCCAGTGTACTTGTATATATAGAGGTCAGTGATTTAATGTTTTAGTTTTGAAAGTGTATCAGTCAAATATGTATTAAAACCAGGCAGAGCAGTGGACATTGGGTGCGTTTGGAGAAAAGCGCTAGAGGGTGAATAGTTTTCGGCCAGGGTCCGCCATTTTGTTATTTTTTGTTTGTTTTAAGTGAGTTTATAAGTTGTTTTGTGCAATATAGTTTTAAGTAATATAATGACATGAATCTTCTGTTTTAAAAATTCATGATTGGTAAGATTTTTACTTTACCATATTTTTGGTTAGGTTCGTTCGGTGTGTGATGGGTTGCTATCGCTTTTTTTGCGAAAATGTGAACTTTTAATTCAAAAAGAAAACAAGTCACAATTTACTTTTCAATTGCAGAAAATACAATACAACAAAAATTGTTCTATAATTGTTGTGTTGGAAAGGTTTGTATTCTTTTTGAGTAAATTTTGCATTTATTCTTTCCTGCTTACTAACAATAAATAAGAATGATACTTAAAACGAATAAAATTAACTTTCATTCCATCATACTTTCGCACCAATGTGGGAAGTTTCGCAAGAAATGATAATGGCGTAAGAAAACATGCTCGAAGTAACGCGTGTGTGAGAAAATATAGACGCTTAATCAACATGTTCCGCTTGTATAAAGAAATGGGTTAAAATAGAACGAAACATGTCTGTATCATCAAAAGTACCTTTCATATAACATTTAATAAAGACGAAATTCTGGGACCAAAACGATAAAATAATACCGGCTAAAAATCGACGAACACGATTACAATGATCTATAATTAATAATCTGATAAACGTTTATTAGTATGAACTTTAAATAGACACCTAATGATCCATCTAAACTATAATTATATACTTATATTATAATTAAAAATAGCCTTCGAAACTCCGGGCAAGGAGTCATTTATTATAATAATGCCTCACACTTCAAAATTTGACAAGCCGGTTCGACTAAACGAGGTCATAAAGGAGCAGATATCGATACATATCACATTGTGATTTTGGAGCAGTTATGTAAAAAAATGTTGCATAGTAATCAGAGTTGAGTTGAGAGATATGGCTGTCGGATTAGGTACATTTGTGAGTGGTTTGGTAGTTGTATGTGTAGTTTTTTTTTTCATGGGGAAATTGCCTACGCCTAATACCCGTCTATGCTCCCAGCCCAAGCATTTTCAGCGCAGTTACCTTAATAATCATTGCAGTATATCACAAATCCACTGCTTAATATGTGCTCTTACAAGTACTTTTCTACACCACTAGCACCTACCGAGATACTGCATATATCTTACAAGGTTGTCACTCCATATGGGAGGAACCTAAAACGGCTGTTTGGACTTTGTCATTTCACCTGTTTCACAGCGGATATCTTCATTACAAGTATATCCATCACACAAAGAAACCCTCAGCATAGCCATCTCCATAGCCAGCTGAACGATGTTAAGCTTCCCCTTACGCTCAGCATTGAAGTACACTAATTAACTAACATCATAATAATATATGTTTTGCTAGTGTTTGTTCCCTACATCTACTGGCATAGTGCGCATGACGTTAGTTAGAGCGGCTATCGTTAATGCTAGTCATGTTCACATAGTTGTTGTTTTTATTATATGTTTTTTTTTTTTAATTTTGACAATAACTCTACGTATACTCTCGCAGAATATACTGCGAGAGCAGGTTTACCTCTATTTTCAATTTGTTTGACTCGTGATTCCGTCCACGTTGGAATAGAATGTAATTTACCCGTGGTAAAAATGTGTCTGTGTTCTAAATTACAATTACCGTTTAACAGTATTTGCGTAGTTATGTAAAAACATCTAATTATTTACAGATATTTATATGATAGGTTGTGTAAATCTTTTAAAGAAAATTATGTTCTTTTTAATATTATACATAAACCTACCACTATATATTTCTTTTCTTTTACATTTACTTTAAATTAAATTGTCCTCGATAAAACATAATCTTTCAAATATTGTTCAAAGCGGGCTTTTACAAAAACCATGGAACGAAACGTGTGATGGATTCTCTTCTCTAGTGCCATTAATGACGCAAGTCTATCATTGTATGAGTGCCATTGTATTCTTTATTTATTTTAATGTGATTTTAACTATTTATTTATTTAAAAAAGGGAGTGTACTACCGTGTAATATAAATATTGGCGTATAAACCAGTATATCTTTATGTAATTTTTTTTCGTTTAAATTTCATATTTTTTCTGACATAGGTAATATTTTACGAACTTATTGTGTATGTATATATATATATATATATATATATATATATTTATATATATATATTATTTTTTATCCTCTCTATTTGATTATTGCTGCACCGCCTCCATAATGTCTATCTCTGTTTAGCCTAATGGTTGACTGGGAGAGAATGCCCTATGGCATTAAGTCATAAATAAATAAATATTTTGACTTGTATAACGTAATAAAACAAAAAGTAAGAACATTTAAATATGGGAAATAATCGCCTCATGTAACGCTTTATTATTTTTACACAGTTGTGGCCCAGCCGAAGGGTGACTGGAAACCAGAAGACTTTGCGAGTGTCGGCGAACTGGTTTTGGATATCTCGATTCAACTGGCAAGAACGTAAGTACATTCGAAATATCGCTGTTCTGTACCGAAATAATTTCCGCTTCTGTAACTACGGCATATTACAAAAACTTATTAATTCGTCGTTTAATTGCGGCGCAAGATAATATATCAATACCCCATACAATCGTATGGGTATCGTAAGAGGATTTAGAGGAAAGTAAACAGGGAGCAGCAGCATGTTGTTACTGTCGCCAAACCACACATATGTTTTTATTGTTTTCTTGCAATCTTATCCATTTAAATGTTGTCTGGAAGTGATCGCTCTTGGCAATAAGACCGCCCATTGTACCACATTTCTTTCTCTCCTTTTTTTGTTAATATTTATGTTTTTTGGCGTGCAATAAAGTGGTATCTATCTATTTATCTTATCTATCTATCTTATCTTCTTGATAACGACTAATAATAATAAAAATCTGCGATTGCCAACCTGCCTGCGAACTATGCAAAAGTGTGGCAACTATGGCAAATGTCCCCATGAATTAATCTATGATGGAGGTCTATGTTCAGCAATGGAATTTTTATGGAATTTATATATAACAATATGGATGAATTTAATCTTAATAGTTCTAAGTTAATCAATTGTTACGATACACCAATTTAGACAGTCTGTTATCAAATACTATATAGGCTATTGTGTTTTATACTCGCAAAATTCTTCACAAATGCGTCACGTTTCAAAGTAATTGGAAGATAGGCGACGACAGCATTTGATGAGATATTACATATTTCAAGGCATACTAAGCCGATAAAAGACTTCCATTTTGTATTCCCATCGGAGCACTTGCGATTTATATTCACATCGTTTTCATTTTTCTATTTGTACCACTGTCGAGCGTACAGGTTAATGTTTAACATGTACCGAAATCGAGTCCAAAATTATTACATGAGCAGTAATTTCATGGCGGTCAAGTTTCCGATAAAACTCCCTCGATCTTATTATAAAACGTGGCTTATTAATAGTCTCAGTTTGAAACTATCAATAATATTTTTAATTTTGTCCAAATCCTATTAAATTGCTTAAACCATAGTTTAAGCCCGAACAAAATGTTGTTTAAGTTTTGTTAAAGGTTATAATAAGAAAAAAATATAGAATTAAACGCCACTGGGCAAACGAATTTGCGACCGCAGTACCAAACATCTGCTCTTTAAGACCGCAACATCATCAAATAACGTCGTTGCTCTAGGTGAAATATAAAACAATTCCTGAGCAACAAAAGTGAGATGAATCACTTTTGTTGCTCAGGAATTCAGATCAGAAAATCCATCCAGCCATTTTCAAGATTTTTGCTAGAATAACAGACAGTAATTGATTTTTTTATATATATAATTCGAAAGTTTTATCTATCATATTTAAATAAACATACTGTTTGTTATTTTTCATTAACGTCCTACGTCATAGGTATTTAACCATTGATATTTTAACTAACCACTACTCCTCTGGCCTTCGTTGTGTGCTCTCTTTATTTGGTTTAAGATTAATGACATACAGTATATATAGCTACAAGGTTGGCATCTATTATGACCACAAGTAAATTCGTAACAAATCCATTCCTTTGTCTTCTTTGAGGATTCAAACCAAGGCCATGTGTCACTCACGATAAAGAAAGGAATCAAACGAATTATTTTTAACTACAAAACAAAAGCTCACTATATCAAGACCAAATCTTTAAAAAGACAAATAAGTCACTAGTATTGTAAACCCAACTAATTTGAATATACATATATTACTGATTTGCTTGAATTTAGCCTGCTACCATTTTACATTTTTTTAATGTATTTAATAAAAATGCACTGTTGTCTATTGTCCGCTCGCCAAGCGTGGCAACTATGGCAAATATCCCCCCATGAGTAACGACGCAAATAAACGGCCCCCAGTCCCCGGCGGCCCCGCTATTCCTGGCTACGGTGACGACCATGGTAACGGCGGGGCAGGGGGTGCTAAAAATCTCCGGTGGAGGTTCGGTTGCCACCTACGACGACTCGACCTGGCAACATATAACGCACGCACCCTGAGGACTGACGAGAAGATACTGGAGCTGGAAGAAGAGGTAGACAAGTTGCGCTGGCATATTATTGGATTATCCGGGGTCCGAAGAGAGGGGGAGGACACGGTAATCCTCGAATCCGGCAACTTGTTCTATCACCGGGAGGGCGACCATCTCTCCCAAGGAGGTGTCGGATTTATCGTCCACAAGTCTCTCGTCAACAACGTTGTAAAGATTGGGAGTGTGTCGACGAGGGTCGCGTACCTGATACTCAGAATCACCAAACGGTATTCGCTGAAGGTCATAAAGGTTTACGCACCAACCTCGGCACATCCCGATGAGGAGGTGGAGGAAATGTTGAGGATATTTCAAGAGCCATGCATTTCTCCAAACCCACTACACGGTGTTGATGGGAGACTCAATGCAAAACTAGGCACAAGAGAAAAAGGTGAGCTGAAGTTAGGGAAATTTGGAGTAGGGCAACGGAATCGAAGGGGCCAGCAGCTGGCCGACTTTATGGAGAAAGAGGGACTCTTTATGATGAACTCTTTCTTCCAGAAGCGGCCCCACAGGAAGTGGACCTGGTCGAGCCCCGACGGTTCGACAAAAAATGAGATTGACTTCATTATGACGACCAGACGCCAACTATTCAGTGATGTCTCAGTGATCGTAAGGGTGAAAACTGGCAGCGATCACCGAATGGTTAGAGGCACACTGAACCCAAACAAGTTGGAGAGGTCTTGTCTAATGAAGTCAACGATCCGTCCCCCTCGTGCTCTAATCCAGAATCCCGAGACTTTTCAGCTCGAGTTACGTAACCGCTTTCAGTGCCTAGAAGATTGCAATGCAGTGGACGATATGAATGACAAGCTCGTGGAAACTGTCCATGCGGTCGGAGCTAAGTTTTGCAAGACCCGCCGCAGAAGAACACAAAAACTCTCCGATCACACTCTTAATCTCATGGCTGTTAGACGGGAGATGAGGGTGCAATCAACAACAGAAAAAAATATAAAAAATACGAAATTTTGTGTGTGTGTGTGTGTGTGTGTGTGTGTGTGTGTGTGTGTGTGTGTGTGTGTGCGTGTACGTCGGTGTGTATGTGCTTGTGTTTAGCGTTTAGGTTTTATTTCATGATTTTAAGTAGTTCCTTAGTCGTTTCATAATCTTGACTTAGTAACCATAGGGTTACCATCTTTTTTGCATTTAAATTTGGGAAATTTGTATATAGATAGAATGGAATTAATTTTATTATATAGATGAGAACCCAAGAAGCAGAAGAAATTATGTGTAAAGCTTCTTTGGGTAAAATGGGACAAATTTTACTTTTATTTCTTTTATTTGTAAGAAGAGAAGGATTGTAATATAACAGAGAATGTTGTTTTAAAATAGTGTGGAGGATAAATAATTGGGGGACTGTAAGAACTTTACAGCTTTGGTATAGGTCTTTAGTGGAATAGAAAAACGGAAAGAAATGACTCACCTTAAGAAGTGCTCTTTGGGCACGTTCTAATTTGAGTAGATGTGATTTAGAGGTACCACCCCAAGCTATTATACAATGGGTTATCAATGATTGGCAAAGTGAGAAGTAAGTTGATTTTATTATTGTTTCGTCTGCCACATCTCGAAGATTTTTTTAAAATATAGATCAACTTGCGCAACCTATTAGTTAGAAGATTAATGTGTGCTTGAAAATTCAGATTGCTGTCAATTATTATACCTAAATACTATATTTCATTTAATTTTTGGAGCGAAGGACAAGAACAGTCAATAACATTATTATAATTATGACAGATATGTGTTTTTATATGGAAATTAGGTGAAATAGGTGTGTTAAGTTTTATAAATGTGAATGACCTATATTTAGTTTTAGAGACATTTAGCATTAATTTATTATGTGTTAGCCAGTTCATAATTACATTGAGGCCTTTTTGGGCGTACAAATATGCTTCGTCCCATGTATCACCGCTGAATAAAAGCGCAGTATCATCGGCATAAGAAACAAGAGTTCCATTTATCAATTTTAACCGGCACATGTTGTTTATATAAGTCAAATACAGGGTAGGACCTAAAATACTACCTTGTGGTACGCTATGAGAAACGGGAAGATCATCACTAATCCAATTTTCTATTTTAACACATTGCTATCGGTTAGTGAGATAACTTTCAAAGAATTTCAATTGCGATCCTCTGACTCCCAGCTTGTATAATTTGTGAATTAATAGTGGAATAGAGACCGTGTCAAATGCCCTAGCTAGAGAGAAATAAATAAGAAATACTGCTATTACTTTTTTGTTGTCGTCCATATGTTTAACAGTATAACCCAAAAACTCACGACTTGTAGCTTTGCCATTTCTGAAACCAAAATGTGCATGTGATAGGAGATTTTTGGATTCAACATACCTGACTAGTCTATTATTTACGACTTTTTCCAAAATTTTCGAAAATGCTGGCAGTAGAGAAATGGGCCGATAATTATTAACACAGTCCCTATTACCACTCTTATAAATAGGGTGAATCATTGAACGTTTGAATTCATGAGCAAATACTCCATTATTTAGAGATAGATTACAAATATATGTAAGTACAGGTGTAAGAATATTTTTGTATCGTTTTATAAGAAAACCTGAAATATTGTCCCGTCCTACGCAGTTATTTTAAGCCTTGATATATTTGTTTCGATTTCCGAATAGTCCACTGGAAGTAATACAAATGAATTACTAGGTGATATATCTGGTGAGCCCAGGGATAAGTTTGAGGAGCGGTTTTGAATAGACTCAGATATATTCTTTCCTATGTTTACAAAATATTCATTTATATCATTAATCGACTTCATAGGATCATTAGAAAGAAGTTCTCTAGCTGAAGCTTTGATTTTAGTTGTGTGAGTTATATTTTTTATTATTTCCCACAGTTTTTTGCTGTTACATTTAGCCTTACGAAGTTCCGTCTTTTCATATTCATGTTTTACCTTCTTGAGTATGTTATTACAAAAATTCCTATATCTTGTGTAGGTTGATCTATGAATTGTGTCATTAGGATGGTTTCTTGATTTTATATGTAAATTGTCCCTATTTTTCATACATTTTAGCAAGCCACGAGTTACCCAAGATTTTATAGTTCGTTTACGTCTCGTAACTGTTATATTTTTAGTACATTTGTCAATAACTTGATTTAGAATATTAATTAAAAACGTAACTGCATCATTTACATTTCGCATTGAGTATATAGGTGTAAAATCTAGTTCATTAAAAGTTAAGTCTAAGGCCTTATAGTCAAGCTGATTAATTGTTTTAGTATGATAACTATTTTTACACGTCCAATTTAAGCTAAGGATTACGCTGTAATGATCTGTGATGGTAGTGTAAGCAACATACAGAAATAGATGTCAAATGGCATTTAAAAAGCTTCTTGCCGGTTATTCTCTGAAAAAGTCTTTTTAGTGAATCGGTGTTGATTTTGACGTTCATAAATGCTAAATGGATAAAACAAGCCTAAATGGATTATACAAGTTTGACTTTGACTTTAATGACTTAAATGTTAATTTTTTTAGGTTGACGATGACGATAAATTATGTTAACTACCTCGTCAAATTATAAATAAAAAAAATTATAATATAAATCCAATGTTTCCAGAAAAAAAACGAAGTATTCCTTCACCCATTTTGTGCACTCAAAACAACATGAAATAATTCCGATTAGGTACTCGGTAGGTAGGTTAAATTACCTGTAAGTTTGAAATTTAAAAAAAAAACTACTATAACGTTTCATGCAAATATGATATTTTCAAATGCTTCTGAGTAAGCAAGCAATTACATGCTGTGAGACATTCATTACTTCTTAGTCCTCAGAGATGACAACGTATCTGTGACGTCTTCTTTATGATGTGTACATGGGCAGTAGCCACTTGCGAGCACCATGATCTAAGTAATATGTACAGTATATTTTAACGTGGTGGAGCCATGCTGCAGCTATATTATAGCTGGCATCGATGGTGGTATTATAGCTGACAGGAAAGAGTCCGGGTTATGTAGTTTCACATGGTGTGTGTAGAGAACCGGAGACCCTTTTTACTGGAAACGAAGCATTCCATCTTACTCTTCAGGGGTAACAACGTTCCTGCATTCTGATTCTTAATTGAGGATAGATTAGTTGTCTATGAGCCACAGTATCCACTTACCATCATGTGATGCTCGCTTGCCACTCTTATTTTATAAAATAATATATTACTTCACAATTACCATAAGGTGATCAGTTAGCTCGTTTATCACTATAAAATCCAAAATAATTGTGTCCTTAGCACGTATGAATCGACGGGACTGTTTTTAAAAAAACGGAAAAAATTTGACAGCTTTCGCATTTCTTTATTAGATATGACAGTACGGACTCCAAACCAATATCATTCGAATACTTAATTGCATAATGAATGCTTATTAAAATAAAATTTTCATTCATTTCTAAAATTCAGTAGTTTTTTAAACAAATAACTGAATATCAAAGTACAAATACTTTATTGAATTAATTCTTTAATAATTAAATTTTATTGTCACTATATATTAGCATTAATACAGTTTTCCAGTAATTAGCTAAAAGCAAAAGCAAAGGAAATTCTTATTCTATATTTGCGTAATTTAAGTGGGTTTACAAAATAGCCGTTTCAATTTGGGCCATTACACGCCTCCAAACAGCTGTTAAGTGACCTTTTGAGAGTAAGAGGAAGGAGTTTTAAATGTCATCTGGTTAATTCATTAATTGAACAGACATAGTAGCGTTATATGACTCACAGCTGCCGGAAGTGTGTACATGAAGTATATCTAGACTAAAAATTGAAAACTTAGTCGTAGTCGTAGATTTATCGGAAAACTGTTTCAGATAAAACATAACTATTAAATAAATATGATAACTACTTTTTAATAAATTAAAAAATAAAATTAGCTATCCTCGTATAGTTTTATACATATTAACCAAATAATTTAATTATGAATAACTTATTTAATGAACGTTAAAAATATAGACATTCTATCCTAAGGGATAACAATGCATTTGCAATTTGATTATTAATTGATAATAAATGTAGGTGTGTATGGGCGTTTAGTGTAGTATGTATATTATATTAATATTAAGCTTAGAGTCTAATTAATGTCTTAGACAGAACAACACGTCTCTTACTCATTGAAACCTTCCAACATTACATTGCGAGTATGAGTGCGCACCGTCGCGCCGCGCCGCGGCCCTCAAATTAATTAAAATTAAAATTGTTGTAACAAATAATTTAATTTAATGGAGGTCACATCATCCCCTTACCATCAAATGGACTGTATGTGTCACTTATTATTCAATATAAAATAATCAATTATAGTTTAAAAAAAAAACAAAAAAAAACACGCTTTAATAGCAATCGAACTAAAAAGTAGAAAATACGAGTGGTATACGCTTAACCTGCTCAGTACTCTAAATATATTTTTTATCCTGATGCTCCTAGTCAGGGCTTTAATATAAAGTTATGAGATTATTTTATTGTCATCGGCCCTTGACAACTGTGCAAATTTTCAAGTTAATCAGACTCCTAGCAGTAGGAGAAAATGAAGTTAAAAGATTCCATTACATAAATACTACAGGTCAAGCTAATAAAAGCGTGTTAATATAAAAAGAACTGAATTTTTATTTAGTGGAATAATCATTTCTGATAATTAGCTTAGTTTAATGACTTTTAGATATTAATTCTTATCACATTTGGTGTTCCGTACATAAAAATGGTACACTTTATGAACTTCGTGGCCTTTTCTTCACAGAAGTTTTTCCGGAAAATATTTTCTTATTGGTAGACGTTACACTCACATTTTATTTTCAGTTTTATGAGTTTAAGATAAGTCGGGTATTAATTTTTAAGCTCAGCGTGTATGTTGATGACATCAGATTAGGTCAAAACTTATAACTGTGGTTAAAATATCTTAAAAATTATAGCAGCAGCTTAACATTCGTTTCTGTTATGCAATCATCTCTTTATAATATGAAATAGAAAAATTAAAATAACTGTTAAAGTATTAAGATTATACGTAAATAAAATATTTAGACGTTTGTTATGTTCAAAATAAATCTCTTGGGAGGCCAGATAAAGATTATTAGTCAAATAAAACAAGTGCAGTTTTTCAATTAACTAATATTATATGATTTTCGTTGCTTGTCATCTTGAAAGTCAACGCGTGTACGAAATTCTAACTCAGTTATACTACCCGCAACGAATGAAGCCAGACGAATGACCTTGCTTCTTTAAAATAACATTTAGGGAACTACTGTTGAATGTTACTTGAATTTCACGTTTGGTTAAAATTTATCAGTTAAGTTGACATTCACTTAGTTTAATGGATCATATTTTATGAAGGTTTAAAAATTTCAAGCATTGAAACAATGCTTAAGCGTTAAGTATTTCACCATCATAGTCTACTGCCTTCTCAAGTTTTTACAACATAGGTTTATAGAGCAAAATTATAAAACATTTAAAGATAAGACTTAAATTTTAAAAGCTGGACTACAATATGCTACAGCTGAAAAAATAATACAATATTCTTTCTAAGTTTCTTAAATAAAATTCTCTTTACGAATACAATTAACTGTAGTAACTCAAGCTTATTAGTTTAGTTTTTTTAGTTTAGTTTACGACGGGCTGTTTTCCGCAACTCCACGTCTAAGCGCGTATTTTGCATGTGGGCAGGAATAATATGCTTATTCGAGCCATGATATCTCCCCGAAGAAGCTCAGCAGTCCCTTGATGTTGCAAGCAACTTCGGGGGAGTGATCCCGGCGTGCCGAGATGTTTAGCCCTGTATGAAGCGACTTCTGGACATGTCAGCAACACGTGAGCCGCCGTTTCTTCCTCTCCCATGCATGCCCTGCACAGGGGGCTGTCAGTAACACCTATGGTGAACAAATGTTTGTTAAAAGAGCCATGTCCTGTGATAGCACTTGTTACTATCCTGATCTGTGGCTTGTTCAGTCTCATTAGAACCTTGGTTAGACGACTGTTTATTTCAGGTAGGACCTCCCTAGCTTGTCTACAGTCTACTAAATTTTTCCAAAGCTGAGCGTGTAAATTATTGAAGTATCTACGTACCAGTGAACGAACGTAGCCAAAGGGGATTGGTATTATTGGTTCCGGCCCTATAGTTGCTAGGGCCGATCCCCTTCTGGCCAGTTCATCTGCTGCATCGTTGCCTCTAGATCCACTGTGTCCCTTGATCCATTGCAGAGTCACATTGTTGTGCTTACATACCTCATTCAATCGTTGATGGCACTCGTATATCAGTCCCGAGTTCGTCACATTGCAACTCAGAGCTTGTAGTACCGACATACTGTCGGTCAGTATTCTGATGGAGAAGTCTTTCACCTTCCTAGGATCTATTGCTATGGCCGCTTGGATGATACCCATGCATTCAGCCTGGAAGACTGTGTTGTGAGTACCTAGCGGTGTGCATATGTGGATATTAAGGTCTTCAGAGAAAGCCCCAGACCCCACACCTTCATTTGCCTTAGAGCCATCCGTGAAAACTTTGAGCTCTCTTGGTCCCAATCCTTCTAGATGGTCAGTTTCCTTCAATTGTATCCTGTACTTCTTATCAAATACAAATTGTTTTGGGATCCTATCATACTTGGCTTGTAAGATAGGAATTTTTGAGTAAATTCTATCGATTATATCTGTATGGGGGACTCTACTCTTACTTAAAAGATTTAGGGTCTTGAGTCTAATGGCAGCTAAAGTTGCTTCTTGTTGTATATATAGATGAAGCGGTGTTAGCTCCAGCATAGCCTCCAAAGCTGCTGTTGGTGTTGTCCTTATGCAGCCCGTGACAGCCATACAAGCTAATCTCTGGTAACGCTGTAGTTTTTGTATAGTGGTGGCTTCATTGGTTTTGGTCCACCATACCAGAGAGCCGTATGTGATCATGGGCCGAATTACAGTTTTGTACAGCCACAGTATAATTTTTGGCGTTAAACCCCATCGTTTGCCAATCATGTTTCTGCACTGCCAGAAAGTTAAACTAGCTTTGCTGATTTTGTTTTCTATGTGTTTGTTCCAGTTAAGTTTACTGTCCAAGGTAAGACCTAGGTATTTTATCTCGGAAGAAAGTTAGAGTTTTATGCTGAAATGACTTGGAAGATGATAATTATTCAGCATTCGTTTTTGTGTGAACATTACTATAACCGTTTTATTTGGATTAACGGTTAGGTCATATTCGCTGCACCATCTCTCCACAATACGGAGAGTCGCTTGGGTCAGGTCGCACACAATGCTTGCTGTCTTACCAGAGACCAGTATTGTCAGATCATCTGCATAACCGACTGTGTAGAAATGATTACCGTTTAATTTGCTGATGAGCTCATTAATGACCATATTCCACAGGAGAGGTGAAAGAACCCCACCCTGCGGGCATCCTTTCATGATCTGAATTGTCTAAGATTCACCAGCAATCTTTATTGTTCGTGTACTGAGCATGTTTACTATCCAGTCAATCACCGCCGGTTCAACATTATGTCTACTTAAGGCACCTTTTATGCTGGAGAAATTTGTTCTGTCAAAAGCACCTTCTATGTCTATGAAGGAGCCTAGACATATTGCTTTGTTTTGGATGGCCTCTTCAATCTTTGTTATTACCTGGTGAAGTGCCGATTCTGTTGATTTACCTAAGCTATAGGCGTGTTGTTTTTCGTGTAGCGGTAAGTTAATTAGCGCCGACCCTCTCAACTCCCGTTCACACATCCTCTCCATCGTCTTTAGGAGAAAGGATGTGAGGCTAATAGGCCTATAGGATTTAGGGTCTGTATAGTCGTTCTTACCTGGTTTGGGTATGAACGTGACTTTATATTACGAATAGAATTGACTGTAGTAACTCAAGCTTATTCATTTTTTCCAAAACAAGATTGAGTCACTTTAATTTTTTCCTTCAGTTCGTTATTATCAAACTACTTATAAGCGACAGTAGCCTAATGGCAGGGCGTGGACCGCAAACTCAAAAAGGTCGTGGGTTCGAATTCGCCATTCGACTACTGGCGTGTGTTAAGGGGAATATTAGTAATGTTTATAGCGTTGTTAATATTCTTTTATAAAAATAAAAAAACTTCTCCCAGTGACCAAGAGATTTATTTGTGAGATCAAAACTTCTCGAATGAAAGCGATTGAACCCATAACGCCTGCGTTAGTAGAGCTAGGTCCGTATAGGTAATTGATATTGCGTGCCATTAGAGACCCATTGTTTCCATGTCGGAACTCATATCCAAAAATAACACAAATCTTCTTAGCGACTATGGTAATAAATATAAAAATATTACGGAAAAAACAAAACTCAAAGAAACAAATGAGTAACTTATTTTGAAAGGTATATACGTATGTATACATTAAATGCAAAATATAGATATTTAAATTTAGCATTTCAAATCAAACTGCTACAGTTACAAGTTGCCCAACTGAATATAACGGTAATTTCATAAGTAAACACCTAATATTAAATGAAGACAGCATAGCGTCATCATCAGCGATTGGAAAAATCTAATATGAATACGTCGTTTCTCTTCAACTACAGAGTCAAAGTCTTTAAGTCACTGTCGAATGTTATTTAATGCACTAGACGTTTTAAGTTATCAGAAAGCAGTGACATATTATATTTTGACCATGTTTTACTCTTTAACTACAAAGAAAACTTTTAAATTCAGTAATTATTATTTAACCTTCCAAACGCCAGACCGCTTCGATATTCCGTCAAAATTCAAGAGGTCAAATTTGACCGCAGCCACCGGTGCCACAGCAATTTAACCCATAAATACTTATGTTTAGAGACTACTTTTCTATAAAGAAGTTTGGCATTATAGAATCAATATGAAATTTTCTATCTTTTAGTGGAATAAAAAAACATTTAGTCTATGGATATTAATTTATATTCTACGTTCATTACGTACACCATTTTCATTTGGATGTTGTAGTGGTGTTGATTTTTGGATTTTTCTAGTGTTTTAATAGTGTTTTACTATAGTGTTTTATTGTAAAATTGTTATAAAAGTTTTTGTGTGAATATGTTTTTACGTAAATAATTTCTAATTATATATAGAAATAATTGTGATTTTCACGCTGCCGACATCCGCTTCGTATGTTTTTTTTTGTTATATAAATATAATAAAATCTTTTTGTAATGAAATAAAACCTGACTTTTGTTTAGACCATAGTATAGAGAATTTTGTATAGATTTTATAATGTCAAACTTATTCATAGACAAGTAGTCTCTAAATATTAGTTTTAATGGTTTTAAGTGCTGTGGGTGGGTGGGGTCGCATGCGACCGCTCGGGATTTTCCAGGCGCATGCGACTGCATGGGTATTTTATGGGGATTGAAGGGTTAATGTTGCGTCATCAGGAGTGTACACGCAATCATTTATTTACACATTGAATTACACAAAAAATATATATTATATAAAAAATTACTATACAATATGTACTGCAAGTTTTAATTTCTGGAATCCGCAACTTAAAAATCAGTGAAAACATAACTTACACACAACATTGTACAGTACAGTATAAAATTGTTGAGCTTTGGCAATGGCATACTACATTGATTTCATATAACATCGTTAACCTTTCCACCGACAGATGATTACTTAAAAATTTAACAACCTACATGAAACACAACACCACGTAATATGTCATTATTTACAATGCCAGACCAAAGTAAATATGCAAATTAAACATAAAGTTCAACTAGTACATAGGGCATATGACCTTTTTTAATTTTCTTTTCACAGTTTGTAGAACATCAGTCAATGCTTTATAATTATAATATCAATTTTAGACATGTGCAACAGTTATATTCATTTATATAAGAAACATGTTTGGCTCTCGCGAGGAGTCCCACTGCATGATAATATAAGTTGCTAATTTTAGATTTTTAGTTAATATATATACGAAAAAGTAATATTACGTTAAAACAATATCATGTTAATATAAAACTACATAATGTAAATCATAAATTAATGTAAAAGGCATAAAAATATCATAATTAATGTTGAAGGCATAAAAATATTAAAGTTTATCAAAAACCAAGATTACGCTATTGTGGTTAAATAAAACATATTTATTGCTTTTAGAATAAAGCAATATTTTTCAATACAGTAATAAAATACACAATTTAGAAAAAATCTTACCATAAACCTATATATATATATAAATTACAATCATCATTTTCATTGTCATTACATCCAATCACAAGTCCACTGCTGAACATGGGCCTCTCTCAAGGAAAGCCACAAAGCATGATCCAGAGCCTGCATCCTGCATCCATCTACTTCCTGCTAAGAAAACTTGGTAAAATTATTACCAGATCAGAGAGAACATCAATAACATTATATAACATCATAATGAGCATCATTTCAGTCTAAAAGTCTACTACTGAATCTATTATATCTATAGTAGTGTACTATAGATTGTTTCATATGGGATTTTCTCATTGTCAGCACCGAATGATATGGGGTAGTGAATTAATCACTACACAGCTTTTCGCATAAATTTAGCTATGTTAGTCATTTAAAATAAACCGAGTTATATTCGTCAAAATAAATATTAATTATCTATATTATATGAATAATAATTAATTTAAACATTAAATAACGCATGGTATATTTCAATTAAAACCCCAGCGTACAATCTATTCCATCCATCAATTACAGCCTATAATAGTCCATACTTACATAGGCCTCCGTCATAAAATAAAAAAATAACTTAGAAAGGAACTTCATTTAATAAAAATTTATTATTACCACATAACCGCTGATATGTAATTGAATTCAATAACGATACTCAATTATATTAATTGCCGCCAGTATTTAATAATCTAAACTAGCCTACATCCATATCTTAAATGTTATATTAAAACCTTCACCCACATTTCATGTTTGTCACTGACCTAGATATCCAATATTTACAAAAATGCCACTAAATATTGATAATGGTATATACCCAAAAATATTTTAATGAAGTAAAAAAGGAAAAAGTCACTGACGGTCCATACATAAGATTTCAGTCAAGCATTAACAAAAAACAATAAAAATTAACCAAGTTTTTGTATGTTATCTTGTTCCTAGATATGGCCTGACATACGAGGAGATTGAGAAGGGGCTGCCTCTGATTGACACATCCCGTACATTAATCCGAGAAGTGTGTCCGCCCGTGTTTTCCCACGTGGAGTGCCGCGCGGGGAAGTACCGCCGACTCGACGGATTATGTAACAATCTGCAGCATCCCACATGGGGCGCCACTATGGCTCCATTCCAAAGGTAATAAACCAAAATCAAGTGACAACGACGTACCAGTAAATGAATCTTCAGTTCGTATCATTTATACTATTTGACTTTTTATATTATATTTCGAAACTTGATCATAGGGCTTATTTTCTGTTTAATTAATTCAACCCTCGTTTGCTTAAACAGCATTGTATTCAGTGTTGTGATATTGCCTAAATTTTATGGATAGCTGATATAAAAAGGCTGTAAGACGTTGCGTGTGACATTACAATATCAGGTAAACGGCTAAGTCTGTTATCATGTTATAGTTATAATTAAATAATAACACAGCAGCATGATACGGCTAATTACGCTGGTATTAAATAGCAAGTGTTGTTGTTAACCGGACGTGCTGTCCTATATAAGAACTTGTTCTTACGTGGCACTATATCATAAAACAAAATCATTAAGCGTAATTTTAAGTTTGAGACAACTTAAAGAACATACTTGTATAACATTTTAAAAATATGTTTTTGAAAAGTCACTCTCAAAACTTTACGATTTTATATTAATCCTTTCCGCTGTCCCGTGCACTACATATAGGTAATTGCTATTGTCTTACTATTGTGTCTGAAAACCGGACAGTGAAAGTGTTAATACTATCTGTGCTCGCGACCACAAAGAAATAGTACTACTTACTCCGAGTTCGTTAGCACAGAATCCTTTGAGAAAGCTTTGTTACACAGGAGGACAGGAGGCAACAAATTCTTTCAAAGGCATTTTGTGCTGCCTCTCGAGTATTGAATATTTTTACCGCCATAAAGCTATCCAAATTCTTTAAAAAGTAAAAATCTGTAGGCGCAAGGTCTGGTGAGTACGGCGGATGACGGAGAGCTTTCAACTCTAGCTTATGTAACTTGGACACCGTATGTTGTGTAGTATGAGCTTGTGCGAGCTTCTTCATCATTGTGTTCAGTTCTTCAGAGTACACATCTGCAGTAATGCTCATCCCGTTTTGTAAGAAACTGTGATGTCATCGAGTTCGTGGGGCACCCATTTGTCAAGCTTTTTTACTAAAGTTTTCGGACGATCACGGATTTCATTTTTCAGGGTGAAATTTACAGAACGGAAGCGAGGAAACCGATAACAAGTGGTCCATTCGTTTGTAGTATTCGCTCCGTAAACGTCGTTGAAGTTGCGTGCCGCTTGTGCCGCGTTACAGCCACCACCACCACACATATTCCATAATCACTCGAATTTTTAACGTTTCCATGTTACGAAAAAAGATCCAAATGCGAAGAAAACATAACGAACAAATAACAAGTTTTCAAAAAAGAATTCCATGTTTTAAAAGTAATATTAATTTGAAATTAGAATTCTTGGACAAACAAAAATTATTTTGATTTGAAATGGCCAGTACTCAAGAACGGCAATTTCGTCGATAAAGACCTACATGTATTTTGTTTCTTATAACCCACAGAGCTATTCAGGTTACGAAACTTTCACTATAATTTATATGGAAATTATTTTTGTAGATTAATAGGGCCATTATTCTCTGATGGCATCAATGCGCCTCGCATCTCGCATTCTGGCCGAGACCTGCCGCTGTCTCGTGTTGTATCGCGAACTATGCACCCGGATGAAGGTTTTCACGATCACGCCGGAACTGTCATGGTCATCGCTTGGGGACAATTCATGGACCACGACTATACGCTTACTGGCACACCTCTTGGTAAGTTGTCATGGCATTACATTTTTTTGGGGTCTAGGGAACATGACATTACAATTTAATAAAGTTTACGTTTAGTTATACTTTCTTTATACCCTACTAAAAAGAGGTCAAAATAATATTTTCGGGTGTACGACACCTATGGTGTAACACTGACATTACAATTTAATATAGTTTTCCTATCAAATTCGATCTCATAACTAGTTACACAGTACTACATACTTTCTTTATACCCTACTAAAAAGAGGTCAAAATAATATTTTCGGGTGTACGACACCTATGGTTTGGCTTAATGAAACCGGCAACCTACTTTAAACAAAGAAGGCCGGAGATGCATTGTCACCCGTGACGACTAAGATGAACTACCTAACAGTCTGTAATTATGAAATGCTTTACAATTAGCTTAATTAAACTGGTTTCATTACCCTTTAAAACAGAACTCAGTACTAACTAGTATAGTGCATGCTTCTTACATGTTAATATTGTTCGTCTGTCTATGACCTTCTGTAGCCTAAACGGTTTGCCCTGTTTTGAAGTGCAAAATGCGACATTCAACTTAATATCTGGAGTGTCATAACCCACTTTTAACTGCATTTGCTTGAAATGCAATTATTATTTTAAATAATATCTCTCACCATTCCATGGGTTGGCTGGTAGAAAATGTCTTTAGGCATTAAGTCTGGCAATTGTATCCTTTTTTTCTAGGGGAATGCAATAAAGTTTTTAAAATAAAATAAATATTAATAATATTACGGCCTAAGATTTAATTATATTGTGGGCTAAGAGAATCCAACATACCATCCCGTTGGTGTTGTAAAAGACGACAAATAATGGGTGCGTTTGGCAGAAAAAAGCGCTAGCAAGCGCTTGTAAGCAAAATGGCGATCGTAAGCGGTAAGCGCTGTCAAATCGTAAGTAGCCATTTTCCTCCAGGACACGATGTTAGTTTTAACCGGGGAATCTGACCTAATTTAAATATATGTTTGTAAAGTATTCATATTAAAAACTTACCAATCATGAATTTTTAATAACATGTATATGTCTTTTCATGTCATTATATTACTTAAAACTAATATCGCACAAAACAGCTTATAAACTCTACTTAAAAACAAACAAATTAAATAAGCAAAATGGCGGATTGTGTCAGCGCTACTGAAGTAGCAATCGTGTCCTGGCCGAAAACTATTTTAGCGCTTGTAAGCGCTTGCTAGCGCTTTTTTCTGCCAAACGCACCCATCAACTGAAAGTGATAGAATACTGCAGTTGCCGACACTACCAAACGGGGCAACTATGACATCTATGGCTATGAGGCAATCTATGTAAAGGCAAGCCTCCGGAAGCTAGATTATTAAAAAAAGTATTTTGCATTTGAAAACTAAATTAATCTCCCTTTATTGTCGTAATCTAATTAACAATACGATGATAACAGATACTTAACAATGATATTAAGTTAACATGAGACTGATAAAGTTATATCTGAAAGAACGTTTTAAATTTCTTAGCTCTTGTCACGATTTTTCCTTACGGTCCAAAGAAAACCTTTCGCTCCAATGTCCTATACACTCCTCGACATTTTATGATAAATCTTTTGCTGTTCTTGGAGTAAGACTCTGGAACTCCTTACCCCAGTCCATTAAAAGTGCTCAGTCTTTAAATGTGTTCAAGAAACAAATTAAGGAACACTATTTGTCACTTTAACTCCTCTCTCTTTCTCCTCTTAGTTATGGTCACTAATATACCTTAAGTATGTTGTCATTATATAGTATATAAGTTATATTTTTTTTTTTTGTCTAATTTAGTGCACCCTACCCATTATTTTTATTTTTATTTATTTCCTCTTCTGGGTTGTCTGGAAGAGATTGCTATGTAGCAATAAGACCGCCTTTTGTTTATCCCTCATTATTCTTTTTATTATTTATTAATGTTTTGTTGGTGTACAATAAAGAGTATTGTATTGTATTGTATTGTATTAAAGTTATATTCATACTTTACATAGAAAACCAATAGAGGTAACTTTTCTTTTTTAGACCCGATTAACCGTAACGACCCCGAAGAATGCTGCAAACGACCATCACATCTGAAACATCCTTATTGTAACGAGATCAGAATACCCGAAGATGACTACTTCTACCGTCTCTTCGGTGTGAAGTGTATGGACTTTGTGCGTGGTTTCCCCTCACCAAGACCGGGTTGCCGTCTAGGTAAGTCAAGATCGGCTTTTGTCATACATTAATTGAGAACAGCTAACAATTTAGTTTGTAGCTTCAATTTCGACAGAAGCTTTAAAACGATCAAATTAATTTCAGTACAGTTTGAATTAAATATATTTTCTATGAGCCGTGGTAGCTCAGATGGTTAACGCTCGCTGTAAATATAACAGAACGCGAGTAACCCGGGTTCGATCCCCGCCGGCACCAATGAAATTGTTAATTGCAATTTTAAGTGTTGATTTACCACGTGCTCGGCGGTGAAAGAAAATATCGTGAGGAAACCTGCGTGTTTGAGGAATAAGAAAAAAAATATTTCGAAGACATGTGAAGTTCGCCAACACGCATTGGGGCAGCGCGGCGAACACTTCCTTACCCTAAAAATCCTCTCAGAAATAAGGGGGAGGGCACGTATATAGGCTGTAACTTTTTTTATAATATTTATAATATTTTCTATATAATAAGGGAAACAAACGAGCACACATTCCACCTGCTGGTTAGTGGAGGATGTGACCCATAGATATCTACATCTATCCTTGATTAAGAATCAAAATGCAGGTGAGTTGTCACTTCTAATGACTAAAATAGAATGTCTTGTTTCCAGTAAAAAGAGTCTTCAGCTATTACGCTATATATAATGCTGAGGGAAAAATTTATGTAATAATGTCCAATGTATGCGAACTAGTCAGAAAAGTTTATATTTATTAATAAATAAAACACTAAATCTTATTGCGTGTAACTGTCCTGATATAGTGATACTCAGAGACACGTTTGTTGTTGTGAGTCATGTTGACATACAAGATGTACTCTTAAATTGTGATTGATGCATGTCGTATTTTTAATTTCATTCCTCTGTATCTTAATATTAATTTAACACTCACTAAGCGAAACACCGGTCATAACATAGCTGCAGCGTGACTCTACCACTTATAAAAAAGTCAAAAGTCGTTAATACTCGAATTATTAAAAAGCTAGTATAACAAACTACCTTGCGGTGTTAATTCGTTCACTATCCCGTGAAATATATATATAAACATTTCTATCGTTTAAATATTGTGTTTATATTGCGGTCAGGGTATAGGTCCTTGTTAACTTATAAGCACATACACGCCACTATCTAAAAACGGACAAAACTACAAAATTTTCTAAAAAACGACGAAACACACTCAATTCCTTTGTCGCTAACATTCGCGCGTCTACAAATAGACCACCACACATGCAGGAACCAAGCTAATTCCAATTCGAGAAATTAGACTTGTTACCGAGAGGCTAGAAATTTAGGTATTAGCTAAATGCTTTAGTTTAGCTGTACCACGTAAAAAAGATAACGGGAAAAGCTCAGCTAAAATATAACGAATTATTATAAAATATTATTTAATATGTAAACTAAAACTTACACGCCTGGTGTACTACCAAAAAGTCACATGGAATTTTTTTAATGCCTAAAATGATAAAAGCTGAAAGGGATATTTTCATAGGCGGAAATGTCAGCGTTCGAGCAGATCTTAGAGTATGTGTGACTGAGGCGGACTCGAAAAAGTCTTGAAAATTGGTTCAGACGCATGAAAATTTTGTGTAGATTCTGGTGAAAAGTTTACCATACATTATCACCATAGAACTATTTTTATATAGATTTGAAATTCTTGTTACGAACTCTGTATGAAAAACCGATCCTTACTTCAATAGGTACTTATCTCATTTGGAAGAATTAGAGACAATAAGCTAGAATGCAAAGAGCATTTGTTTCAAATTCGCCTTATTTTTTTAAAACGACGTCAATTTTATACATCACTATGATAAATACGGTAAAGGTACATAGATGTCAACTCTAGCAACCCCCCCCCCCTCCCCCTGGCCCATTTACAAATTAAATTGTTACAATTTCAACATGAAATAAATTGCAAGCAAGTCATACAAGGTCATCAATTCAGCGGTAAGGTACAATTCAATTGTTCTGTGTAGTTGATTATCAGATTATTCACACAATACATTTGACAGGCAACTCGTCATACTCGCTTAATATTGAGTTCGATGCCTTATCTCAACCGCAATCGGTCTCTTGCGGTTGATTTGCGAAATTTAAGAAACAACTGACACATAAATCCACAAGTATCAGTGTTTATTTTCAATATCTATTTACCGAATTGTATCTACGGTACAAATCGGTAAACACGGTAATGTAATAGGAAATATATCTTTATCCCCAATTGCAAATCGTAGTGCAGTGCACTATGCTAACCAACAATCAACCGGGAAATATTATTAGTATTCGCTGCCCCAATCGCAGCGCTGCGTGTTGGCGGACTTCACACTTCTTCGAAATATTTTTTTTATTTCTGTGACATGCAGTTTTCCTTACAATAGTCTCCTTCGCCGCCAAGCAGGTGAAAATTTCATTGGTGCTGCGGGGATGGGTTACCCGCATACTGTGAAATTTAGAGCGGGCGCGTAGCCCCTGAGCTACGACGACCATATTATGATAGCTGACAAAATCATACAATGTATAATGGGCACAGCAGTAAAGCAGTTAACGCTTCAATCGCAATAAAAATCCCTTGCAGTCGCTCCTAGCAAATCCCGAACGATCCATGCGGCATGCAACCGCACCCACCCACAGCACTTAAAACCATTAAAAACTTATATTTAGAGACTACTTTTCTATGAAGAAGTTTGGTTTGGTATATAAAATCGATACAAAATTCTCTATCCTGTGGTCTAAACAAAAGTCAGGTTTTACTTCATTACAAAAAGATTAATTTTGTATTTTGATAACAAAAAACATGCCAAGCGAATGTCGGCAGCGTGAAAATCACAATTATTTCAATATTTATTACTCGAAATTATTTATGTAAAAAGATAAATTATATTCACAATTTTTATAATAAAACACTATACTAAAACACTAGAAATATCTAAAAATCAACACAATGACATTCACGCAAAAATAGCGTACGAAATGAATTTAGATTATAAGTAAATATCCATCGGATAACTATTTTTATATTGCACTAGAGGATAGAAAATTTCATATTGATTCTATAATGCCAAACTTCTACGTGGAAAAGTAGTCTCTATACATAAGTTTTTAAGGGTTAAAGTGCTGTGGATGGGAGCGGTCTCATAAGACCGCTAGGGATTTGACGGAATATGGCCGCGGTCTCATGAGACCGCTAGGGGATTGAGAGGTTAAAGGATAAAGTAGCAGCACTGCGCTCACCAACCCACCCGTCTAACGTGGTTCGTACGATTTTCAAGAAGTGTGTTGCTTAGCCAATTCTCGGAAAGGCTTATATCAAGTATTAGAATTCACTGAATTCACATAAGCTGATACAGAAGAATATATTTACCGATGCTTTAATTACCGCTTTACATAACTGACAGAGAGACACTGTGTGAGAGGATGATTCTATACTTTTTAATCTTTTATTATTTAATCGACCGACGCGAAACATTATAGCGTGTGACCGGTCTCAGTTCAAGAATCGTCTGCCTTAGTGAGAGGGGAAAGTTATTCCGTTACGTGTCGGAGCCGGTGCTCCCAGGTTGCGCAATTTAGTGCAAAATATTATTGCGACTCGTGAGGGCACTCGAATCAGATACTGGTAAACGACTTGACTTTGTATCCTCTCTCTTTATAGTCACGCGTTCTGGCACTACTCAGTTATTACAGTATCATTGAACGTTATAAAGTAACGCATCTCGACGTGTACAACCTTTACAACCTCACTTTATTGGAACCTATTAGACATACAGACTAATATATATAAAGACTAATAGCTGACAATTTCATTTTAGCAAAGATGTACAACAGTTGCAATAAATAACATATACATAATAAACATAAACACTCACGCCTGCCACCCAGAGGGGTAGGCAGAGACTACAGACTTCCATTTGGCACGATCTTCCTGACACACCTCTTTAGCCTCCTCCACATCCATATCCCTACGCATACATGCTCGTCGGTTAAGGGTACTCCTAATCTGGCCCATTTTCAATATATCGCCAATTCAGTCGATAAACTTTCACCTAGGACGTCCCTTTTCAACTCAGCTTTCACTTCTGCAACATAAATTTGCTTTGTCATCATTTTCTCATTCATTCTTCCCACATGATTAAACCACCGAAGCATTCCTTTCTTAATCCTGGTCACAACATCATCTTGCAAACTACACTCTTCACTCACTTTTCAATAAATACGATGAAGAATATTCGAACCATCCAACTATTGCCATAAATATATAATTTTACAAATTACTTATTATTTCAGTTGTTACTTAGCGTAGTTATATAAAGTTTTTCAGGTAATAATATTTTAGGAAATAAATAACAAAATTTCAAAATATACGAAAGCAATAGATAACTATAACTATTAATAGTCACTAGTCATAACCATAAACTAAGGTCTGTAGATGGAAACGAACAAACCGCGGTCTAGTTATTTAGTGTCAAGCTTTCAGAAGCTGTATTAAATAGGTGTGTAACACTCAGCCTTCACATCCGGATATCGATGATGGGTTACGCTTTTGGTTGAGTTGCGTTTGGTTGCAGCATATATAGGTAGCATAAAACCTCTGATAAATATAATTAAGGCTAAATAACAAACTAATGGTAATCATGGGAAATGTTGATGATGCTTTAGATAACACAGCCCCGCGTTGAATAGAGCAACTGAAACTTTAAGAGCACTTAAAAGTTTGTATTTAAAACTGCGATTAACCACTGGCTTACTACCTATTATAAATCAAGTACCGATACCGAACCTGTGTATGTTGTAGTTATGGTAGCCATAATTAAAGTAAAAATCGAACATACTTTTAAACTATAATTATTATTATTTTACCAATTATATAGAGCAGGAGGAACCGGCTCATGAATACCAAAACCTATTCCGCCTCAATTTTTTATGCGATTCTCTTCAAATTGTCTTACTGATGATCCCAAATTTGTATATTTCGAAGTTTTAAAATTCATACCTCCGAAAAATAACTTTATCGCAAAAAGTCATAAGAGCTTTTTTTATTGATTTTTTATTAAAAAATATAATCAAAATAGTCCCGTCTGAAAAAAATAATTCCATGCACTTGAAAAAAATATGTTTAAACAATATGGCACCGAGTTGCCCCATGGCAACGTGAATTTATATCATCATTAGGAAAATTTGAAGAGAATCGCTAAAAAATTGATGATAGTTTTCGGTACTCATGCGCCGATTCCTTCTAGACTAATATAATTGGGCCATAAGGGCTAAGGTATAGGCGGAGTGCAGCGTGTTACGGTAGCAGCGTGAATGGGTTGGCTCGATAGCGGCAGAACTTAAATCGCAAGAATTGAAATAGCAGATTAATGCTACTGGGTTTGAATAAGTCACGAAAAGCAGAGACTATTTTATTGGTAAAGAAGCATTCTATATCCGTCCTCCGAGATGACAGTTCGTCTTTATTTTGATACATAATCTAGAAAAGATGTAGTTATCTATGGGCCATAGAAAACACCATCCATCAGGTACCATCAGGTGAGCTGTAGGCTCTTTTGTCATCCTTACTTCTATAAAAACACCTGATAATTATTAAAGTAATTGTCAAACCCAGAAAACACAAGTGGTAAAATTAAAAATATTGTACAACCGCCTTCAATATATTTAAAATGAGAACTTCATCAATGTATTCGAAATCAATTAAATACGCATTATTAAAGACAACTTAAAAACTAGGTCAGATCTTGATTAAATTTATATATGGGACCTTACGAGAAGCACCAGCTTTCAGATAAAAAAAGAATTATCAAAATCGGTTCACCCAGAGAAAAGTTATGAGGTAACACATAGAAAGAAACATACAGTCGAATTAATTAAATACCTCCTCCTTTTTAAAGTCGGTAAACAAAATAAACCACTACTTTAGACAAATAAAATCAAATAACCTATCATTACTGTTTAACTAACTTTAAGACATATTCTTTATTCAAATGGCAGTAAATAACACTTGTGTAAACAACGTTAAGAAACCATTTGCTGAGATGATCATTAGCTTAACTTTAACTGTTGCAATATATTGCAATACACTTTAAAACGTTCACTAACAATTATAAGCTTTACGAGATATATTCGCTATAGGAAAACATATTTATCATTATTAGGAACATTTTAGCTAAGATGATCATTTACTATTTAAACATTACTAAGCTAAATTTTATTTTCATAGTTCTATCACAACATGCTTGAACATGTTTTGATAGAATTATGTTAATTCATTTAAAGCTTTTTTATAGCCAATGCTATAAAAAAGCTTTAAATGAATTAACATAATTGTGACACCCAATGGTGACAAACGAGCACACTTTCCACCTGATGGTAAGTGGATGCTATGGCCCATAGACACTCACATTTATCCTCAATTAAGAATCAAAATGCAAGTGCGTTATCACCCATGAGGACTAAGATAGAATGCCTCGATTATATATTATAAAAATATAGCTGCAACGTGGCTCTACCACGTAATAAAAGCTGTTTAAAAGGTTAAATGTAATTGCATCGCTTAGGCCCTAACGATCTAACATTTAAGCCCAATGAAGCGTAATTCGATGTCTTTCTATTAAGATTTCAATTTATTTATTTATGTAAGGATAATTTTGTTACAAATAATATTGTTACGTAATTTCTGACTTGAAAGACATATTGTACATTTTTTATAACAACCTGCACGTTACAAAGTATAATATATTATAATAAACACTATTTTGAATGGAGCTGTGTAGTGACCACATAAGAATATTCTTAGTTGTAAAACCAAATGTTTCCCAATTCATCCTACGGTTCTTGCAAGAGGTGACAGAGCGAAACTAGGGAACAAGATAGGCAGCAGCATCTGATAACAACTGAATAATAAAACAATTATGGCTGCCAACTCGCTTGCCAATCATGGCAACTATGGCATATATACCCCCAATAGAAGACAAATTGCAATCTCACTATGACAGGCTGACATGTATATGTGGCTAAATCAGCCATATTTAAAAATAACTTTCACTTTTGTAAAGAATTTTTATAATAATTATTTTGTAATTATTTATATTAAGTTTGTTATAGAACCCAAATTTTACTATAATTGAATATGAATCACGTGTTTTATGTTACTCCAGGATCGAGAAATCCATTCAACACTTTAACTGGCGTTATAGACGGAAACACCGTATATGGAGTCACCGACAAGTTCTCTAGGTAAGGACTGAATATATAAGTGAACTATTTCTTTCGAGGCGTAAACTTGCGACATTATTTCATTTATTTCTAATATTAATAATAAATTATTTACACAACATTAGTTGCTAATCAGATGATAAAATGTCTAAGAAGTTCTAATCCCTCATTTTCAATCATCAGCTAACAAGGTCAAATTTTGTTAAAAGCTATTACCTCCTCAGAAGATAATTATAGTACCGGTGTATTGTCGAAGACTTGATCGCCGTCGGGTTGCAGTATATATAATGTTTTAGAAAAGATTTTGAATCGTGAAAGCAGTACAATTTTGTGCATCAACATATTGTGTGAAAGTTTTTAAACCAATTATTAAAAAGGATAATATCTTATTACTAGACACCGGCAATAGTACTACAGTACGAGTCCGTTAACGAAAGAAAAAAATATAGTACCATCAACCTACTGCCCTGATCTTTCTAACTGCTATCCATATCTAATTAAAATATTTTCTCTTACCACTTTAGCATTTTATTTTTAATATAATATTATCCTGAACGGACAGACCAAATTTCGGTCATGGCGGCCACTCACAACAGAGGTAGCTAGCCTATATCCTGTACAGATAGCTATAGCTACTGTACAGGATAGGATTACAGTGCACGAGTGTATGCGCGAACACAGTTGCACTTTCTATTCCCTCACTCACATAGTCCGATGGGACAGCAATTCGCCACGATCGGAGTGAGATCAGGAGTAGGACCAAAGGCTTTACGTTCCGAGATAAGAGGATAAAATACCACCAACTTCCTGACTCCAGGTTGTACTCAGAAAAACCCAATAACTGATTTTAGCCCCGGGACTCTAATCCGGGACCACATGATTAGTACACACATACAACCACTAGAAAAACAAGGCAGTTTCAATGCAATATATTTTATATCATTAACTTTTCACACACTATACCGTTAAAATATAGACTCGTTGTCACTGAACTTTAAAGTTTAACTATCGTTAACCATTAAAGTTATTAATTTTATTCTTATTTCAGAAAACTGCGTACCGGATATGGCGGTCTATTGAGAATGAACCCCGTCTTTAAAGAGTACGGCCTTAAAGACCTGCTTCCACTAAAACTCGACATTCCTGACGAAGGTTGCACCCGACCGAACAAAAACATGTATTGTTTTGAAGCTGGTATGCTCTTTGAAGTCCCTTAAGAAAAGATTTCATGATTAAAAATTTAAAAAAACATAAAAAGGAATGAGATATTTAAAAACTAGATATTAATAAGAAAATTATGTTTCGTTTGCACATTAAAAAAATATTAAACTATTTATATTATTACTCTGTGTTTACGTATTATACTTTAGGCATTGCTATTCTTATACCCAAGTTTTTTTCTTAATAAAAAATTAAAATGTTTTAGGTGAGATCCGTGTGAATGAGCAGTTAGTGCTAACAGTAATGCATACATTAATGGCGCGTGAGCACAACCGAGTTGCAGAAGGCTTAGCAGCCGTTAACCCTCACTGGGATGATGAAACCCTTTTCCAAGAAGCCCGAAGAATTAATATTGCTGAAATACAACACATTACGTACAACGAGTTCCTGCCAATCTTACTAGGAAAGGACGTTATGGAAAAATTCGGTTTGGTGCTAGAGAAACAGGTAAAACTTAATATAACTTGAAAACAGAACACTTGGTTTCTACAAATATTTGTTAAAGAATTTTTTTTTAAATACAATTTGATAAAATATCGAGAAGATGTATTTTCATAGGGTTATTGGGATGGTTATGATCCGGAAGTTAATCCTGATGTGCTCGCATCGTTCGCTGCCGCTGCATACCGATTCGGACATTCGTTATTACCAACTGCTGTAGAGAGATGGTCAAAAGCTCACAAGTTTATTGGTAAGTTGTCTTACAGGTTCAGGTATGAAATAATCTACGAAAATATTACAGACTACGACTTTTTAAATAAATTATTCGTATATAATATTTTGGTAATCAAGGTGGTTAAGTGAATGCCCTGTTTTAAATAACGGTTTATAACGGCTTTTCCATTTAAATTAAAGTTGTTATAAATTCCTATTTAAAAAACATCACACTACGTAGCCATATATGTTTTATTTTAACGTAGTGTTTTTTTTTCTGTTATTATCATCATTATTACACAAGTCCACTTCTGAACATAGGCTACCCTTAAAGATTGCCACAAAATAAACTTCCTGCATATATTACTAGGTCATCACTTCACCATTCATTTTATCTTACCGGTAAGAGACTGCCACTCGAGAACCTTTCTCCCCTATTGGTAGTCGGTTCTACAAGCTATAATGCCGGCTCAATGCCACTTAGCTTACTGATCCGTTAGCCTATGTCGTTTACTCTGGTTTTACTGCAGATATCCTAATTTCTAATTATATGATGCAAAAAAAAAACTTAAAGTATAACCCTCTCTATAGCTCGCTGAACGACCTTGAGCTTTCTCTATTATCTCATGTCCTTTTTTACGACTACTCCTAATTAATTATTTGATTTTTTTTGTTCTGTTGCAAATTTGTTTTCGTTGTTTATAAAATTTATTCTTAATTTACAGCATCAAAAAGGCTGTCCGATCTCATTCGTAGACCCTACGATTTATATAGAGCTGGAGTTTTAGACGAATACGTAATGGGCTTAATGAATCAAGTAGCACAAGCTATGGATGATTCCATAACCCAAGAAGTTACAAACCATCTCTTCAAGAAAGTAGGTGCGCGATTCGGAATGGACCTGGTGTCCTTAAACATGCAAAGAGGACGTGAATTCGGTCTGCCCGGTTACATGGAGTTCAGGAAGTTCTGTGGGTTATCCGGAGCTGATACGTTCGAGGATCTGTTCGGTTCAATGCCTAACGAGACTGTACGAAAATATCAAACTATATTTGAACATCCAATCGACGTGGATCTGTGGTCTGGTGGAGTATCAGAGCGACCTCTCCCAGGCTCAATGTTGGGACCCACTTTTGCTTGCATTATCGCTACACAGTTTTCTTACTCTAGACGTGGTGATAGATTCTGGTAAGAAAATTAAGTCACAAGTTTGTTTTAAAAAGATATGTGGTAGTGTGAAATATTTACAATATCGATAATATTAATTTTTAGGTTTGAGCTGCCTAACCAACCTTCATCTTTCACGCCCGAACAGCTATCGGAAATCAGGAAGTCTCGTCTTGCACGTGTCATTTGCGACAACACCGATATTATTGACACTGTTCAATTATATCCTATGGTTTTACCCGATCACGAATTGTAAGTAAAGAAAAATATTAGTAGTCTATTTTATTTTATAAGTCTATTTTAATGTGGCAACACTCATATACATATGTCACCGTTCGACATACCTACTCACTGTTGGACACATCGTGTCTTCCCGCATTTTTGAGAAAGTCCTCGAAATATTTTCTTCCATAGCACATTGAAACATGCAGGTTTCCTAACGATATTTTCCTTCGCCTCCGAGCACCTGGTAAATCTACACTTAAATTGCAACTGCTTGTAATTTTAGTGTCTGGAGGTCATTATTGTTATTATTGTAACAAATTATATTCCCACAAAATTATAATATTATAATTATAAATACAATTAAAAATAATATTATTATTTCGACTATTATGTATAGGTAGTAAACAAAACAAAGATGGAAACTGGCCATAATCCTTTCAGCCATTTTCCCAATCCTAACTTGGACAAATAATCATCCATATTTTTACCGATAAGTGCGTTGATTGGTACAACTATTGATATAATAATAATAAAATCAATGTCCCACATTGTGACAATATCATGTCTCAAGAAGGATAATATATATATACATATATATATATATATATATATATATATATATATTTTTTTTTTTTATCCTTTTTTGCTTTCAAGTAATTTTAGTCATGACGAACACTGATTTTATTTGCTACTGTAAATCTGGGTTAAATATATTTTTTAGGACTGGCTTTGGTTCATACTTATAATACGGGACGACCTATTAAGCAAAACCATATTTAATGGAAAGTTGCTGGTGCACTATCTTGGCTACTTGGTTATACTTTACACTAAATATGGCGGCGAGCCTCAACGGAAACTAGGCATCGTCGCAGGACAGGATTATAGTGCCCAAGTATATGCCCAAGCACAAGTACATTCACTTTCTCTCACTTTCATAGTCCGATGGGGCGGTAAGCCGACACGACCGGAGAGAGATTAATTTCTGCGCCTGAGCGCAGGACCAACGGCTTTACGATTTACGTGCTTTACAAGGCACGAGGGAGAGAATCTGCCAATTTCCTGCCTCCGGGCAGTTACTGAGAATATCTTGCCGTAAAAACTCAATAATTGATTTTTTTGGCCTGACCTGGGAATCGAACCCGGGACCTCATGATCATCAGTCGCTTTCACAACCAGTATTTTACAATAAGCGGCCAAATTTGCAGAGAAGGTTCAGAATAACTAATATAGGCCAATGGTGAAGAAAAATTATTTTAAAAAAATTTTAAACTATCTGTGCTTTTTATCTTTTAAATTCAAAATGCGTGGTAATGCATTATTTTAACTTTTTTTACTGCGCACGCACACATTCTTAAGGGTCGATCAGTAGGCAAAAACGTTGTTGCCCATAAAACACATTTAATTTCAACCTAAGTTTTCAAAAACTATTATGTGCGATACCATCTAGTCATCCTAAAATTAAAAAAAAAATTAAAATATGCGGAATATTAATATTTAATTGGTTTTTCTGTACATTGTTTCCGTCGTGAATCACAGAATCGCGCAAGCAATGACCCCGGATAATAGATTTTATGGAACCGGCATCCGATAAGGAGGAATCTTTCTCCAATAGACGAAACGTTAATTTTGTGAAAAGTGCGAATGTCCATAGTTTTTTTTTAATGTTAATATGTTCTTTTCTTTTCCAGAAATCCGCGTGTTCCTTGTAGAAGTGGCATTATACCGCAAATGGACTTTAGCAAATGGGCGGACCCTGTTCCGTTTCACGGTCCGGCGAAACAATTTGTGAGTAGCTTCACATATAACCCGTTCTTAGGCAAAAAGTAGTTGCACCAGCATCAAGTATTTATTAAAAAAATTTATAGTCAGTAGTCATAGACATAGATTACCGCATTCAAACTAAATAGAGACTATTTTAAACGAATGTTTCATACTCTTATCGTAATTCTCTATTTAATTTGAATTCCTACCACAGACCTCGAATTTATTTAAAATTTATCCAAATTTATTAATTATAAAATTAAATATCGTGTATAAAGAAAAATTAAATAATCAGATAAATAAACATTTGTAGGTAACAGAAAATGAAAAATTTCGATAAATTCAGTAATATATAATATAGAATTAAATTGGTTACTTTGCATTATAATTAAACAAAACAATTTTAGCAACTTTCGATGTCTGTAGGCTATTGTAGTTATACACTTATCTTGGTTTTTAGTTATTGATGACGCAATAATGTAAGCTAAACCATATATGTACATAAATGAACATATTATTGCGTTTTCATTTAAATAATTTATAATATAAATAAAAATCAAAAGCTTGTACAAAATGTATATTTAAAAAATGGTTGAAAGACGCCACGACTTATTTGCCATATTTAAATAGATGAGCAATAATATAAGTGTATTTTTTATTTACACAATTGTAGAACAATTATTATGTAATGAATATTAGTCGTTGAATATTAATCAAGTAGTTTATATTTAAAATTTAAAAGTAGTTTGAATCGTCGTAGTTAATAATTCAATCTCCAACATTGCTTTTAATGTATTACGAATTTAAGAACACATCAATGTACATTAAATGGTTAAGACTTATTTCATAAATAGTTGTAAATCTTAAGAAGTATACCATCAAATGGTTGTAGATTATATTAATACCTAAATATAAACTTTAGAAGTATAATTTAGCATATAGTAAGTCAGAATTAAGAGGATTAGTAAGTCAGCTCAAATCTAATTTCGCCCCCACTTCCCCGCGCGTCGTATGCTATGTACCGACATGTTTGTAATCACTAATACTGTAAGTAGATTGGTCGTTTTATACTTATTTCATTAGGTTTATCATATTTATGCCTGTTTCTTAACGCCAACCCAGTCGCTTCTTATTTTTATAACGGTTATTTCCCATTTTAATTTTACGTCGTCCTGTTGCGTAATGTGTATTCTGATCATAAGCGACACAACTTCTCCATTCAAAAGCCGAAGCGAAACTAACGGGGCGACAGGAATCAAGCTTACGCGCCGATAGTGTAGGTAATTTCTTTTTACAGTGAAAATAATGGTATTTTTAAAAAAGTAAATAACATAAGCACTGCTTTATAGTTAGTTCAGTTAGTATGCAAAGTTTCATGATCTTATTAAAAGTATTTTATGAATAACAGCGGTTTATTGTTCAGTTCGGAGGCAACTTTGGATTTTTTTTCTATCGAGAAAATTTTACATTAATCCTCAACTTTACCATATATTTATTTAAAAATTAATGCTGCAATACTTTCGGCATAACGGAGGATCTTGCTAAGCCATTTGAGATTATATTTCCCCTTAATGGTATTCTTGCCTGCTTATTAATATAAGATAAATTTGAAGCTACATAAAATTTAATATTATACGTCTTTACGAGGCTTTGCCCAAGCATTGGATATTAAATCGTATTCTGTTGAGTTTACTAATCGCATAAGTTTAAGCATGTTAAAATATTCGTTGGTCTTTATTTATTTTGTAGTCAATGTTGCGTATTGTAACATTAACGTTTAATCAATAACTGTATTATCTTGTAAATACACTTTAAATGCCAGAAATAAATTATGGAATAGAATTGTTGTTTTATTGCTTTTATCATTGAAATACCAAATGCACATTTAAAATATAATCAGTTATTTAGTCATTCTAAAATTATTTTAAAAAATAAATTTACAGGTAACTGATGCAGTTACTACAACGCAAAAAATTCAAAACACACTATTAAAACATTTAGATAGTATAAATGCCATCGAAAATAGTGTAAAATACCAAGACAGTGCTAATAATAACAACCTTGAAAAAGTTATCTGTAAAAATATTACATTAGAGTTAGACATAGGGAATGTAACGAACGTTCCTGTAAATAATGTTACCGCAAACTCAGTGCTAACACAATCAAAGCATGATAATGTAAATATGGAACCCTATATTAATAAAACCAACGATGAATTCAAAACTTTATTAGATGAAAAAAATCAAGATACAATATTAAAATATGTTTATAAGAAAAATGACAAGGTAAACAAAACACAAAAGATGAATGGGCATTTTCTAAATAAATTAAAAAGGAAGAAAAGGTCAGTAACTTCAGCCAATATAAATATCGCTAACGAAAATAAAGCTCATCCGGTACTTGTTGATTATGTGACATCACATCAAACAAATGATAGAAAAGAGTTACTATTACCTATAATACAAACTAAAAACAATGTACAAAGATCTAATTTAGCAGATTATAACATTGAAACATTACATAGTGACGTTACAAATCCTATTAATCTACGTAAAAATCATAATCTCAAATTCAATAAAATGAATAATCGTAATGAAAGAGTAAAAGCTTTAAATTTATATCCAGATTCTAAAAAAAATAGCAGTCATGATAAAGCTAATCAAGATGCTGTTATTAATAAACATTACGCAGAAGGCGTTGTAAACACGGAGAATAAACATCAACTAAAAAACGAAGAAAATTTTGACAATTCTCTCGAAAACAAAAAAAATCCAGATTATATAAGCAATAGCGAAAGTGTTGAAAAAGATATACTAAACACTTCAAATAGTTCTTATGAAAGTGATGAAATACGGGACAGGGACGAAAAAAAATATTTTATGCCTTTACAACTTAAGAAATACTCCAGTGTTGAAAATCAGGACAACGATACATCTATAGAGAGAAACAGTGAACAAGACCAAGATAATACAGAAGAATCTATTGAATTGCAAGAAGACCATCCAAAACAACAAGACTTCAATCATTTTATTCGTGATCAAAAACATGTGATAAATGAACAGTTAGAACATCCGAAGGACATAAACGATCGTACATCTAAGTCTAACGAAGAGCCTGTAAAACCTCTAGAACAATTTAAACCGAGCTTATTTAAAAGCGACAGTGATGAAAGTACGAATACAGAAAGTAACGAGAGCTATGCGGTTTCAGATTCAATAGAAGAGACAAAACATAAACAAAAGGAAAAACAAACACACATTAATGACGAAGAAGTCAAACCTGTAGTAGAACTTAATATAGAGAGTAACGAATCAAGTGAAGAAATTCCTGATGAGCTTAATAATTCAAACTCAAAAGGCAACGACGAACTGGTATCTATTACTAATAATAACTTCTATGAAAGTAATGACAGAATATCATCACGGAGTGATGACTTGGATAAAATAAATGTAAAACAACAATTTGAAAGAATCCCTTTGGATTACAATCATGCAAAAAAAGAAAATAAAGACAACAATTATGAAAGTCATAAAGCCAAGATTCCTCATAATTTTGCAGAAACTCCAGATAATGTTAAAAGTATAAAAGGTACATTAGACACATTATCGCCAAAAGAACATAAATACGATGATAAGTTAAATATAAAATTCCATGACTTAACGATAAAACTGCCTGAAATAAAACTACCTGAAGATATTTTAGCTTACGCCTATGAAGAACCTACGAATGAGAATGATCTGCATAAGGATAACAAAAAAGAAAAAACAATATATGATGATAATGATAAAAATTCACACGAAAATAAAAATAACGAAGAAAAGTATGAATATGAATTTTATAAACCTAATACGGAATATGATTACAGAAACAGAAATGGGGAAATAAAGAACAACGACCAGGATGAAGAGGATTTGTATGACAAATTTGTACGAGAAAGGTTTGGTAAGGACTCTTTAAGAAAACGATTGGAAAAGAATCAAAAACATAAGCAAGAATCAGGTGACGCAAAACTTCAAAATAAAATTAAAAACATTCTTAAAAAGACTGAAGATGTACAAAAACAAGCCGCACAAAGTGGAGATCCTTATGCTAATTACATGTGGACACTTGAATATGGAGAAAATCTTTAACAATTTTATGAAGTAGCTCATAATTTTTATGTAGTATATAATGTTTAAATTATACATGTTATATCAAATAAACACAGTAATAAAGGTTTTTGTTATATTTTAACTATTGATGCCTATTAATATATAGACTATACATAAAAATAATATCCTCCAGACCGAATTTTGGTCACGGCAGCCATTCTTAACGGAAACTAGCCATCACATTTGCGTAGTACAAGATTGTAGTGAATAGTGATGCACCAAGATAGATGCCTATGCGTAAATATTTTATACGTGGTAGAGCCACGCTGCAGCTATATTGTGGTTGCAACATGAATGGGTCGGCTCGACTGGGAAAGAATCACGCTCTCACAGAATACCAGTGTAAAATAGCAGCTTAATACTGCTGTATTTCGTATGGTGAGTGTAGAAATCCGGAGACCCTTTTTTACTGGAAATGTCATTCCATCGTAGTCCTCGGGGGTAACGCGCATCTACCACGGGGAGTGCTCTTAGGAATTATTCGGACTAATTCTAACCGCACAATTTCACTATCGCACATCGCGACAAAACTCGCGATACCATCCATACCATCTGAAGACAGGCGGTCCACCACCGTGCGGTTTAAAAGAAGTTTTCTTCCTCGCACAACTTCCTTGTGAAATCGACTACCACAAGAGATTTTTCCGGACCGATACGACTCAGGATTCTTCAAGAAAAGTGCCTACTCCTTTTTAAAAGGCCGGCAACGCCTCTGCAATTCCCCTGGTATTGTGGTTGTTCATGGGCGGCGGTAATCATTTACTGTTAGGTGAGCCGTATGCTTGTTTGCCCACTCTCCTATATTTTTTTTTTAATTAAAGACATATAATAGTGTTACGAGCTTAGGGTTCGTGACAATAAAAACTGCCGATTGAACTGACTTCACTGCCGAACACTAATTACAACTGAAAACACATTGATAAAAAAAAACACAATTCGAAGTTAATTTGCTTAGAAGTATTCGCTTGAATCGCCAATTCAATACTGAGCCGGTCTCGTCGATCCTTACTGGTCTTATATAGGGCCTCTTCTACTGAAACATCTAGAATGTTCGAGAGTATATCGGTCCTGACTGACTAGGTGTAGAAAGTTCTAGTATGGAATTTTCTAGAAAGCTCTCCCAGTTCTTCTACTCGACACTAGATGGCGCGAGTTACCACTCGCCACGTACCAGTTATAAATTACGGCGCGCAATACTGTCCCCTCCTGAGACATGCTCGTCCCGAGCATTATCGGTCCCATAACAGCGCACCAGTCGATCACATGGACGATCTTAGGAGTACCTATTGTACCTTTCTGTATCGGGTAGGTAACGTCATTGATCCTTATCACAATCCGGTACGTCCCGTCCCATTTAGTTTGAAGCTTAGGGGATTTCCCTTTGTTGCGAACTGGGTTATGCAACCACACTAGTGAAACTTCGTCGAACCCTTTGTTGTTCATTTGCGGTCATACCGGGTTTTCATCTTTTCAGATGTTTGCTGGTCCGATTGTCTGACGTGCTCATAAATGTCAATCATTTTGTTCCGCAAGTCATTTGCATAATCAGTTATACTGCGTGGGGCAACAGGTTATATTCCGGTGACCCAAGTCTGCAAACAGCCTTAATACTCTTCCAAAGTTTGCGAAAGCCGGTGTCTCCGATGTACTGTCGTGAACAGCGCTTCGATATGACAACAAAAACGAGATTGCGACAAGCACATACAGCATGTGGTTGTTGCTGATTTTCCACAATTTTGTCTAGGTACCACTCCAATTTCTGATTAAATCGTTCTACCATTCCATCAGATTGTGAGTGGTAAGAAGTTGTTCTTGTTTTATGAGTACCCATAACTGGGCAAGTTTCCTGGAATACTTGAGACTCCAAATTCCTTCCTTGTTCGCTGTAATCTCTAAAGGTACTCCAAAACGACAGAAAACTTCATGAACTAGTTTATCAGTAACTGTTGAAGCTTCTTGATTTGGAATAGCGAAGACGTCTGGCTACTTAGTAAAGTAATCCATCACAACCATGAAATATTTGTTACCACCAGTCCCGTGGTGCACCATCATTTGTTATATTTTAACTATTGATGCCTATTAATATATAGACCATACATAAAAAAACAAACCCTTCACAGCCGCACAACTTCTACATTTGTGATACGAATCCTCGACATCGTCACGACAGTGGACCCAGTAAAACCGTTCTCAGATCGTTAGTAGAGTTCGTTTAACTCCCAGATGGCCTCCTCAACAATCATTATGTTCCAGCTGTAGAATATCCGGTACTTTAGCTTTAGGGAAAACCATTTGCAAATGACAGCTGTCTCATCCTGAATCAGCAAGCTGTCCCATTGGGCCCAATAGCTTTTCGTGGTCTAACTCATCGCTGCGATGTCGCTCCACTTGGGCTTGGGAGCACTGGCCTTCATCCATTCCAAAATCGGCTTGATGTCCGAATCTTCCTGCTGTGCATGTTGTAAGCTGTCCTTCCACTCGTTAATGAGATAGTCTGTCCTGAGCATCCTCACAGATATCACTTTCTAACCCTCTTGCATTCTTGACAATGCATCAACGTTGCCATGAGATTTTTCGCTGCGATGTTCAATCACAAAGTCTTATTCGTGCAGTAGTTCAATCCATCTCGCAACTTGTCCTTCTGGATTTTTGAACTGCTAATAGCCATTTCAGTGCAGCATCATTAGTAGATATTTGCTAAAATGCTGTAACGACTTTACCCCAGCAAGCAATTCCCGTCTTGTAGACACTGCCAAGTCCTATATCACTTGCGTCTGTGTCAACTATAAATTCCTTGCCCGCATCAGGTTATCCCGAAATTGGTGTTTTGCACAGACGATCTTTGAGCTCCTGGAATACGATATCACAACTTTCATCCCAGCAGAAATGTCGCTTCTCCTCGGTTAGCTTATGCAGAGGTTTGGCTATATCTGGAAAGTTCTTCAAAAATCGCCGATAATAGGAGCACAAACCCAAATATGCTCTTATATATCTATACCTGTGTCTTGTCTTTTGGAATCGGCAAATGCTTGACTGCGGCGATTTTCTCTGGATCCGTGCGGATACCTTCTTCCGACACTACATACATCAAAAAGCTAACTTGGCGTTTGAATAGTGAACATTTCTTCGGACTCAACTTGAGGTTGACAGTCTGGATCTCCATGATCACGGTTTTTGAAGGTGTTTCTCAATCGCACGGCCTACGATGATAGACCAGACAGATATCGCCGTAACGTAAGTATAAGTTCCATCAACCTTTCAAACATTGTCGGAGCATTGCACAATTCAAACGGAATAACTTTAAATTGCCACAGACCCTTTCATGTCGAGAATGCAGTTTCCTCCTCGTCCTTAGGGTCAATTTCAACTTGCCAGTCGCCACTTTTCAGGTAGGATATTCTTGGCAAGGGATAGCTGTCCTTCTTCGTAACGTGGTTCAGACGGTGTTAGTCAAAACAAAACCGCATGCTTCTGTCCTTCTTCTTTACCAGCACCTCAGGTAAACACCATGGACTAGGTGAAGGTTCAATAACACCATCCTTCACCATTCCCTCAATCATGGTTTCCACTTTCTTTTCAAGTGCTACCGGAAATCTTCTTGGCCGCTGGCGGATAGGCAACTCTTCTCCTGTGTTTATTTTGTGCTGAACTAAGTAAGTCTTTCCTATGTCAGCATCGTTTGACGAGACAACATCGGCATACTTGAGTAACATCTTCTTCGCCTTGACCATTTCATTCGGGGATAGAACGCTGCGACAGTCATCTAAAAATGTGGTTACTCTCATTTGTGCATACTTGCTGGGGTCCCACACTATAAATTTTGGCACCCACGCAACTAATCCGCACCGACGCAAGCCATCCACTTCCTCACAAGTGCCAATCAGAGTGCCTTTTTCTATAATCTGTTCCTGATCACAAGGGTTCAGCACACATATTCCTGAGATATCAGTGGTTCTGACCAAGATTCGAGCCACTTTCCATGGAAGGTCATTGTCTAACCTTCCATGATTACACAACGATGAGCTTGCCCAGGATTCCGAGGAAGACTAAATGTCTCCGATCTTGGCGGGAGAATAATCTTCTTAAGGCTGTACACGTTCCCTGGTAACGCCCCTTCCACGAAAAGTTCCTCTTGTCCTTATTTCAAAACACCTTGCTTAACATCGATCTCTCAACAACTCTTCCTTATAAAATGTAGGCCCAGGATGCAGTCGTCCATTATATCAGTCACGACGACATTATGCAGGTAGATCATGTTGCCTAGCTTTAACTCTCCACGGATGGGTATACGCTGACCGGTGGCTGTTACAAAACCCAAGGGACTGACTTATAATTTGGGAACTGACAACCGTGCGAGAGGCTCCAGTATCTATGGTCAGTTTACATGACATTCCGTTGTCCTCACTCTTGATGATTAGGCTGTTCCCATCATGGGTTTGTGAGATCATTTCGATCTTGGGGCTCTTTTAATATCAACTAGCACGCACCCCGAAGTCCTGACTTTTACTCGTTTTCCCGCTGCTGCTAGGCGGTGCTGTTAGCCGCACTACCCTCTCAAGATCGATCACCTTCCCTTTCTACAGTTCGCTTAGGGCAGATGGATCGAAGATGGTCCCTTTCCCCACAGCGGTAGCACCTAGCGCCGGTGTAGGCTTGTTGGTTTTATTGCGTTCGCGAACTGTAGGTGCTGCAACCTCCCTGATGCGATGGGAACGATGATCCTGTCGCATGGCTTCCACTTTCAGTGCATGGGCCAAGGCGTCCTTAAGCGTCTCGTGGTGCCCAAGCCTCACAGTAGCCCTGACTTCAAGGTCGCGGATGCCGTCGATAAATTTCTGCACCAGATTCCCTTCAATGAGCGCAGATACAGACCGGTATGTTTTCTTAACCACCTTCTCCACCTCAAAGGCCCACTACTGCAGGTTTTCGTTGCTGAGTTGCACGCTATCTTTAAGCTACGCATGCAGGACGTGTTCCATGTAAGCGTAGCCATGTCTCGCGTCCAATGCCTAAAAGAGCTGCTCGTCAGTCACTTCCTTACCGAAAGCTTGCAGAACAGTTAAAGCCTGGTCGCGCAGGCCTAGGGTGAGTGCAGTCATGGCTTGACTTTTATTCCAGCCGTTCACCTTCATGACAGCCTTGAACTCGATTTTGTAGGCCGACCAGGAAGAAGTCCCATCGAACTTTAAATCCACGTAGCGAAGGTTTTGTAGCTAATACGGGAGCTGTAATTCCATCCCCAAGTTTGAGGTTGTCCAGCGTTTTATTTACGTCAGCCATCACGTTGTCAAGTAAATCCTTCACTTCCCTTTTCTTTTTCCCGAATGTAGCATGAAGGTCCTTCATGAGCAGCATCTGCTCTTTCCTATTGCGTTTGAGCTGCTCTTCCAAACGAAGGGCCTGCTCTTGCTGTAAATGTTCTAACGTTTTCGTTATTCCAAAACATAGAACAATGGCATTTAGAGGGTCCTTCAGGTATGCAGCTTCCCGCTGCTGTAAAGATCTGTCTCCACCAATGCGTGCTTTAAAAACTATAGGAACATTTGAAAAAAACTATCAGCAATTTTAAAACAAGACCATAATCTTTCGTAATTTAAAATTAATATTTTTTTTTACTTTAGTTTTTTTTGTTTTACGTGCACAATATAAAGGGGTCCTCTAATCAACGCTGGAAAAATTGCTGGATAATATTAACTGTTTTTTTTTAAATTCCCTCTCTAATTTTTCAGTTTACTCACTGTTTCGTTTCTTTTTGTTTATGGTTGTTAAATCGTAAAGTCTTTACAATTAAATTTAGTTTTTTAGTTTATTAAGATTAGATAATATACTATATGATGTTGAGCTATTGCGCACTTTATAATGTATATGTACGTACATTTAAATGAGTATGACGTATATACGTATGTATTGGTGTATAGATATATATGTGATATGCAAGTGTACAGTTCACTTATACATTGTGTTATTATTTCCAAATAATACCTCTTTTATACTGATTCCTTCCCCACTCACTTCTCAGAATGGTTGTTTTTATTTTTTTTATTTTTAGCTTGAAGTAATGTATGACCGTCCGTGAAGTGAATATTGGGCACCATTTGAAAATCAGCGCTGCTGTCATTTAGTGCAGCAGCAGTTAGCTGAAATAGGGACCTAATTTGACTTCACAAAAATCCATTTTATTTTTTATTGTAATTGTTACGGCCCTCAGTTGCCCCGACAAAATTCGACTGGGCTAGGGCCCATAGTAACCCAACTCGACGAGCAACTGAGGAGAGGGCCCAAATGGCCTATGGGTAATTATTATAATGGCTGTATAAGCAAACACAAACTTACCGAGTTCCGGAGGTAGGGTCGACCACAAGGTGTCGTCAAGGGCAAGTAAATGGTATGTGTGAGTGGTGTAGGAAGGTGTGTAATGTAACCTGAGGTCACTGATGTAATCGGATAGCAGAACCACATGCGTTGAACCGCTCCACAAGGCGCAATCACTCCAGTGGGCGTTCCCGCTATCGGAACTCAAGTCTAACGTCACTTAGCACAAACTATAATCGAACGCGATCTCCACCCGGATCAAAAGTTTAGCGTTCCACACGACAAAGCAAAATTCCTTCGTACAATAATAACTACACAAGCCACTTGTCGACGCAAAGTAACCGTTCCGTAGCCAGATGGAATTTGGACGAATGAACAGGATAGTATTCTATATATAATTCAAAGGCGGACAATTTGCTAAATTATATTTCAAATACTCCACCCATATCGGGTCTATTATACGATATCGCTAAACCCTTCTCAAGAAATGTATTATTGGATAACTTCGAGTAACTATTAAATGACATTTGACTTGGAGTTTCACTGCTTAAAGGCAATTGAAGTTACATTAGTCACTCAAACTCAAGGAAAGCCTCGTTGTCACGTAGACGTACAAAATAAGACAACACAAAAGAGGCCGTCGTAATGCGAAGTAACGATTCTTACGTAACTCTCGACCTCTAATCGACACGGCCGTGGCGTACAATCGAATATTCTAGACTAATTTCCCGACCTCCCACCGGCACGGCCGTAGCGCACAAAGATTCTTCCAGACTAACTGGGCACGGTCGACGCCCGCTCGGCTCGACCCGTCAAACCGATTCCTCGCCAGAGACTCGCGCCTTGCAAGTTTCAAGTCGCCACAATTTGTCGTAAACAGTAATATTTCGAGTTTTTGTTTCTCTTTGTGATTTCAAATAAAGTTTTTCTTTCTCTTCTTTCTTTCTGACAGAATTTCCCTTGGACAGCCTTGGCGAGAGGCCAGAATGCATGGGTTCCAGAAGGAAGGTGAACTAGTTTCTCGCTAATTCTGCCTATGTGCTCTGACTTTGCCTTGGCAGTGACTTTTGAAGGACCTGGAGGCAGAATTATACTCCTTTTTTAGAGCACTGGTGCTTATATCCCGGGACGTTGATGCGTCAGCCCAAGCTTGGTAGCACTCCTGCTTATAGCATGATGCTATTTTACAGGGGCGACCAAACCATGGCTGAGGTTTGCCTCCGATGGGCACCACAGAGTAAGGAATAAAAAGTTCCATACCCTGAAGTACGATATCAGCAACAGAATCAGCACCAACGTTGGGATCGTCCGGCGAAAAGCAAACCCGCCCCCAGGGGTACGATGCTAGAAAGACCGCATCCTATCCCAATAGGCTGACCTATAGTGCCAAACGTGAGAGGCACCACACTCCGGACAAGAAAATAGTCCGAGGAGCCTAAAGGGGCGTCGACGGAAATCTGATATCCATCCGGATGAGAGGTCAACAGAAGATCCAATAGGGAAGGTGTATGATCCTCCACATCTGGAATCCACGTAGGCGAAGTAACCAAGTGATTAGTAATCTGCGTAGTAAAGTGATTAGAAGCGTGTTCTATTTTTTGCGAGTGGACTACGAGTATCGAAGTCCCGTGCGTCCTCCCTTCCCCCACACTCGTAGTATGTCCTTCACTAACCACGTCTGGACAACAGTGTTTAGTGTTTAGCGTCTGACACTCGCTTGTGTTGCTGTTTGATTGACGCATTAGTGTTTTATTGATCGGTATAAACACTACGTGGAAGTACCCATAGCCAACTTTTTTATTCAATTTGAATTAAAATCTGAATTTGATCAGTCTTTCAAAAACTGGCCATAATTTACTATTAAAATCAAAATTTTATATTACACTAAAAACCTGTCACTGCTGGCCCTATGAGGAAGCTCAAAATCGCTCAGCGAGCTACGGAGACGGCTATGCTCGGCGTTTTCGGCATGAAAAACATAAATATGAGGATATTCACAGTAGAACCAGAGAGGCCAATATATCCCAACGAATTAATAAGCTGAAGTGTCCATGGCCCGGCCACATAGTTCGAAGAATCGACATCCGATGAGGGGGAGGGGGAAGGTTCTCGAGTGGCAGCCTCGTATCGGTGGGTGAAGTGCATGGCGACCCCCCCAATAGATGAAGTGACGACCTGGTAGGACATGCAGGAAGTCGATGGATGCAGGTGGATCAGAACCGTGCTTTGTGGCACCCCTTAGAGGAGGCTTATGTACAGCAGTGGACTTGTGAAGGGCTGTAGGTTCTGAATGAAAAAATACTAAAAACCACTTTTACAAACGCTGAACTTATGCGAACTACGATGATTTGTTTATCGATAAAAATATCGACATAGTCCTCGCCTTCCGTTGCTTACGCATGTAGATAGCGGCACCAGTGTACCGACACGTGTACAATTTGATGGTATGTGTACTAAACGCCGACCACTACCATCTCGAGACATCGAGGCTGCTATGCTCTTTCTGATCGGGACGCAGATGGCCTCTCCGGCTGATGCTTCGTATTCCTTCCTACCCGGGGTATAAACTGGAACACTCCTTTGTGCCTCGGGCTGGAGTTTGCGTATACGTCAGAGAGAACATCTTTTCTCGACGCCTCGGCAGTCTTTAAGTTTCGGACCTGTCCATCCTTTGGCTACGCGTAGACAGCAACGATCATCCGCACGTCTACGGATACCTCTATAGGTCCCATTGTGGTAATGCCGAAACAGACCGACTCTTCAACCAAGTCCAAATGGCTACAGATTCGTTGCTACAGCGAATCCCCTCCGCAGAGATCGTGATGCTCGGCGATTTTAACGCCCACCACGCCGAATGGCTTGGTTCACGTTTAACCGATCATGCGGGGAGATCTGTTCATGATTTTGGCATATGGCAGACCATTTATCACGTGCTCGACGGTGAAGGAAAACATCGTGAGGAAACCTGCATATCCGAGAAATAAGAAAAAAAAATTCGAAGACATCTGAAGTTCGCCAACACTGTAGTAAGTAGTATTGGGGCAGCGCGGCGGACACTTCCTTTCCCTAAAACCCTCTCAGAAATGAGGGGAGGCCTGTGCCCAGCAGTGGGACGTATATAGGCTGTTACTTTACTTTTATATGGCAGACCATAGTACGTGATGTACTATGGTCTGGACCATAGTACACCATGTAGCCAAAGTTACCAGTTGTGTCAGAACACAATTGATTACTTCGCCTACGTGTATTCCAGATGTGGAGGATCATACACCTTCCCTGTTGGACCTTCTGCTGACCTCTCATCCGGATGGATATCAGATTTCCGTCGACGCCCCTTTAGGCTCCTCGGACCATTATTTTGTCCGGAGTGTGGTGCCTCTCACGTTAGCACTATAGGTCAGCCTATTGGGATAGGATGCGGTCTTTCTAGCATCCTACCCTTGGGGGCGGGTTTGCTTTTCGCCGGACGATCCCAATGTTGGTGCTGATTCTGTTGCTGATGTCGTACTTCAGGGTATGGAACTTTTTATTCCTTCCTCTGTGGTGCCCATCGGAGGCAAACCTCAGCCATGGTTTGGTCGCCCCTGTAAAATAGCATCATGCTATAAGCAGGAGTGCTACCAAGCCTGGGCTGACGCATCAACGTCCCGGGTTATAAGCACCAGCGCTTTAAAAAAGGAGTATAATTCTGCCTCCAGGTCCTTCAAAAGTGTCACTGCCAAGGCAAAGTCAGAGCACATAGGCAGAATTAGCGAGAAACTAGTTCATCTTCCTTCTAGAACCCATGCATTCTGGCCTCTCATCAAGGCTGTCCAAGGGAAATTCTGTCAGAAAGAAAGAAGAGAAAGAAAAACTTTATTTGAAATCACAAAGAGAAACAATAAAACTCGAAATATTACTGTTTACGCCAAATTGTGGCGACTTGAAACTTGCAAGGCGCGAGTCTCGGGCGAGGAACCGGTTTGACGGGTCGAGCCGAGCGGACGTCGACCGTGCCCAGTTAGTCTGGAAGAATCTTTGTGCGCTACGGCCGTGTCGGTGGGAGGTCGGGAAATTAATCTAGAATATTCGATTGTACGCGACGGCCGTGTCGATTAGAGGTCGAGAGTTACGTAAGAATCGTTACTTCGCATTACGACGGCCTCCTTTGTGTTGTCTTATTTTGTACGTCTACGTGACAACGAGGCTTTCCTTGAGTTTGAGTGACTAATGTAACTTCAATTGCCTTTAACCTGTAAAGTCGAGCAAGCTACACATGTGTATCAGACATAAACATCTTTTTTCGTCGACAAGTGGCTTGTGTAGTTAATATTGTACGAAGGAATTTTGCTTTGTCGTGTGGAACGCTAAACTTTTGATCCGGGTGGAGATCGCGTTCGATTATAGTTTGTGCTAAGTGACGTTAGACTTGAGTTCCGATAGCGGGAACGCCCACTGGAGTGATTGCGCCTTGTGAAGCGGGTCAACGCATGTGTGCTATCCGATTACATCGGTGACCTCAGGTTACACTACACACCTTCCTACACTACTCACACATACCTTTTACTTGCCCCTGACGACACCTTGTGGTCGAGCCTACCTCAGGAACTCGGTAAGTTTGTGTTTGCTTATACAGCCATTATAATAATTATCCATAGGCCATTTGGGCCCTCCCCTCAGTTGCTCGTCGAGTTGGGTTACTATGGGCCCTAGCCGAGTCGACTTTTGTCGGGGCAACTGAGGGCCGTAACAATTACAATAAAAAATAAAATGGATTTTTATGAAGTCAAATTAGGTCCCTATTTCAGCTAACTGCTGCTGCACTAAATGACAGCAGCGCTGATTTTCAAATAGAGCCCAATATTCACTTCACGGACGGTCATACATTACTTAAAGCTAAAAATAAAAAAAAAAATAAAAAATAAAAACAACCATCCTGAGAAGTGAGTGGGGAAGGAATCAGTATAAAAGAGGTATTCTTTGGAACTAATAACACAATGTATAAGTGAACTGTACACTTGCATATCACATATATATCTATACATCAATACATACGTATATACATCATACTCATTTAAATGTACCTACCTATACATTATAAAGTGCTCAACAGCTCAGCATCATAATATATTATCTAATCTTAATAAACTAAAAAACTAAATTTAATTGTAAAGACTTTACAATTTAACAACCATAAACAAAAAGAAACGAAACAGTGAGTAAACTAAAAAATTAGTGAGGGAATTTAAAAAAAAAAACAGCTAATCTTATCCAGCAATTTTTCCAGCGTTGATTAGAGGACCCCTTTATATTGTGCACGTAAAACAAAAAAAAAACTAAAGTGAAAAAAAAATTATTTTAAAATTACGGGTGATTACGGTCTTGTTTTAAAATTGCTGATAGTTTTTTTTTTCAAATGTTCCTATACTTTTTAAAGCACGCATTGGTGGAAGCAGATCGTTCCAGCAGCGGGAAGCTGCATACCTGAAGGACCCTCTAAATGCTAGAACATTAGAACATTTACATAAACTTTAGAACATTTACGTTGCGGATATTTTGACTGTTCGCTAACCCACACTAATTTGTCATATAAGTAACGTGGTGTTTTTGAAGAAATTATTCCAAATAATAATGCAGCAAGGTGTAATCATCGACGCGACGACATTTTTAATAGGCCTGCATTATTAAGAAAAGGAGTCGCATGCGTACGTGGTGGTATGTGAAAGCAGAACCTCGCACATGCATTTTGTACACGCTGTATGAGTCTCTGAGTCCTACTTAATAGACATGGTCGAAACACTACGTCACAGTAATTTAATTTGGACAAAATCAAAGACTCGCATAGTCTTATCCTTGTTTACTGTGTTAGAAATGGCCTGATTTTATATAAGATTTTTAATCTATAAAAACAGTTTAGTACACTTTCTGTGACATGTGCTTCGAAACGCAGATGGTTATCAAGCTTTAGGCCAAGGTTTCTAGCCTCAGAGATTTAATCAATTGGATTGTTTCCAATTTTTAAAACTATTGGGACATTTACAAGTTTAGCAAGCATTTTTTGACCCTATTAACATAAACTTTGATTTATCAGGATTTAGAACCAAAGAATTTAATTTTGACCAAGCAGAAATAGCCTCTAAATCGTAATTTATTTTATTAATAGCTTGAAGAAGGCCCATTGGCGATGGTATAAATGAAAGGTACATTTGCAGGTCATCAGCGTATAGGTGGTAGTGACTTTTGACAACGTATAGGTAATATAATGTTCTTAACGATATCTGCAGAATATAGCGTGTAAAGAACAGACCCAAGTACCGAGTCCTGTGGGACGCCCCGTGTAACATTCTGGGGGGCTGATTGAATCCTAGTACCGTCACTTTTAATGATTTCTATACATTGTTACCTTCCCGTGAGATAACTGTCAAACCATTTGACTGCATTAGCATCAAAGCCATAGAATGCCAACTTAGCCAGGAGTAATGACTGATCGATCAAATCAAATGCTCGGGAGAAGTCTAAGAGCACTACAATTGAGCACATGCCTCCATCTTGAGCCGCAAGTAGATTATCGGTTACCTCAATCAAAGCTGTAGTAGTGCTGTGGCCCTTGCGAAAACCAGATTGCATAACAGGCAGTACGCCATTAATTTCAAGATAATCTGTCATCTGCTTGCAAACTACTTTTTCTAGTATTTTGGATATACAGGGAAATATACTAATAGGCCCTAGGTCTTGAATCGAAAGAGGGTTGATCTTCTTTGGTAAAGGCATGACAATTGCGAGTTTCCATAAATTTGGAAAAACCGCACACTGGATCGATTTATTAATGATAGCAGTTATTGTCGTTAATGATTGGTGTAGAGTCATTAAAAGTATCTGTAGGGAGATATTTTCTATACCTACGGTATTGGATTTTAGTTATTAAATAGTGTTTAATATTAATTCTTCTGCTACTGTAGACAAAGTAAAATTATTAAAATTGTGCCTATTTTGTTTAAAGTAATCAATATGAGTAATTTGTACAGTGTCATCCTCAGATATATTTAAAAAATGTCTATCAAATCAGGGTCATTGAACTGATGAGGAAGTTCCTCAGCCTTATTTTTGAGATTTACTAAGTACGTTTTTCAAATTTTTCCACATAGTCTTGGAATCCTTATTACTTTTATTTATGTACTGTTCGAAATATGCTTTCTTTTCATTTATCATGGCTTCTGTTACTATCAGCTTCATGTTTTTATAACAATTTTTAAATGTGCTATTTTCTGATTTTTTGTACATGGTAGTCGTCGCGAATTTTGATCATTTTGCTTATTGCATCAGTAATCCAGGATGAGGCAGTGATTTGAAATGAGTGGTTTTAAGTTGAGCATGCAAATCAAACAGAATGTTTGTAGCAGAACAAAAATAAGTAACCATGTCATTGACGTCATTAAAATTTGTACAAATTGACCAATTAATGCTTTCTAAATCACGAATAAATAATTCTGTAATAATATTATTTAGTGGCCTATAAGTTATATAACGAGGACTAGGTTTTTCTTTTTTTTATATTAAATTCAGCAGAAACAATGGCATGGCTTCCCAAATCGGGCAAGTATTTGACTATGGTGTTTCGTACTTGAGCATCTGAACAGATCAAATCTAGCAATGTTTCACTGTGGCTTCGACAAATCCAACTACAGGCATCGCCATCACCTTCTTGTTCTCCAAAACAATGGAATCTATGGTAAACCGCTAGCTCATGAGGTACCTTGAGAATCACCAGCTGATTAGTGATCGCCAATACGGTTTTCATCGTGGTCGATCAGGTGGTGATCTTCTGGTTTACCTGACCCATAGATGGGCGGCGGCAATAGAGTCCAAGGAGGAGGCATTGGTCATTAGTTAAGACATTGCGAAGGCCTTCGATCGGGTTTGGCACATAGCGCTTCTTTAGAAGCTCCCTTCCTATGGGCTTCCCGAGAAATTGGTCAATTGGATCAATAGCTTTTTTGCAGATCGGAGCATCAAGGTCGTCGTAGACAGTGCAAGCTCCGATTACAAGCCTATTAATGCTGGTGTTCCACAAGGCTGCGTGCTATCACCAACGCTGTTTCTTCTGCATATCAATGATATGTTGAAAACCTGCAACATTCACTGCTATGCAGGTGACAGCACCGGTGATGCTCTGTACACCGGCCGTGCCAATATTTCTCGGGAAAACTTCTCAGAGTACCGAGGCAAACTTGTGTCTGAAGTCGAGTCTTAGCTGAACAAAGTCTCGGATTGGGGGCGACTAAATCTAGTCCAGTTTAACCCTCAGAAGACACAAGTTTGCGCGTTAACCGCAAAAAAGAAACTCTTTGTCGTATCTTTTCAGTTTCAAGGCACTGTCCTTGTTGCCACAGCCAGTATCTGAATCCTCGGCGTCAACATATCGAGTGACGTGCAGTTTCGTGGTCACTTGGAAGAGAAAGCCAAATTGGCCTCTAAAAAGCTTGGCATGCTCAGCAGTGTGGGACAGTATTTCATGCCGGCACACCGTATGCAACTTTACAAGGCGCAGGTTTGGCCTCACATGGAATACTGTTCCCATCTCTGGGCTGGGGCTCCCCAATGCCAGCTTCTTCCACTTGACCGCATCCAGCGCAGAGCGGCTCGAATCGTCAACGACCGAGTGCTTTTTGATCGGCTCGATTCACGGGCACTGCGAAGAAATGTTGCATCTCTTTGCGTATTTTATCGCATCTATCACTGAGAGTGCTCTGAGGAATTGTTCGGATTAATACCAGCTGCCAAACTAGGAGTGTTCTTCCGTGTACGACCTGGGGACCTTCAAGAAATGAGCTTACTCCTTCCTAAAGGGCTGGCAACGCACCTGCAATTCCCCTGGTGTTGCGGTTGTTTATGGGCTGCGTTAGTCACTTAACATCAGGTGAACCGTATGCTCGTTTGCCCCTACTTCTTTTAAAAAATGCAATGAAACCAAACACAAATGCTGTGGTGTACGTGTATAGTGACGCGATTCAATTTTGTATTTGTAGTGAAGTATACAGTAGTGTGTTTTTCTTGCGCCCCCCTGAAATTGACAGCCTTTTTGTTTAGGAATTAACGCGCACGGCCTCTCCAGGTGGTTGAATACTCAAAGGTAATGTAATAACTGACGACCCTAATTAGGGGCCACCTCCACCCTTAATTCGGGGCCCTGATTCAGGGCAGTGTAATAGGGGTATTAGTATTATTACTGACGTATTTGATTAATTTTAGTGTACTTAATTTTGGTCAATCAAATAAAATAAATAAATATAAATAGAGATACCAACTACAACAACAACCTTATCGAAAATTATTTGAAAGCTCCTAAAGATCTATCTTTTTGTTACTTTTGGCCTTCCGTCTCGACTTGTCATAAAAGAAAAAACATAACCTACCTCGACCTGCTGCTACCAGCTGCTACTAGCTACTACCCTACAGTCTGTGCTATCTACCTATAAAAATAATTTGATTCATTATTTGTGAGTGTTCTATGAACGTAGATTGCAGAGTAATAAATTAAATTTGAAATTAAATTAACAATCAAGACTAATTATTTACTGAAAAATGGTTGAAGAAATACAGAAGAAAATGCAAAAAGAATTGGAGGTATTTAATGGTGTTCAAAAAGAATATCATAAGGCCGTAGCACTGAAACAACAATTAGATAGTCAATTAAATGAAAACAAAGCCGTAAAAGAAGAACTCCTGTTGCTAAAGAAAGACTCAGAGGTATATAAACTTATTGGGCCTGTATTGGTCAAGCAAGACTTGGAAGAAGCAAAGCAGAATGTTGCAAAGCGAATGGAATATATAAATAAAGAAATCAAAAGGACAGACGGACATATATCAGCATTAGAAAACAAACAAGAAGCTATACAGGAAAATCTCAATAAACTTAAGAGTGAACTTGGAAGTTTAAAAATATCTGCATGAATAAGTACACTTAAAATTGGAAATTTAATTTTTCAATACAAATAAAACGTTCGCTTTATTTTTTCTTTATTGTGGTAAGAATTGTTTAACATAACTAAATTAAATAATAATATTTTTATAATGATAAGGTTATATTCAATATAAATAATATGTTTAAATAAATTGGATGCAGTTATTAATTACCATTTTTGAATATGTCTTAAAAGAGTAGAAATTGTGTATTCCGTTTTTTATTCAAAACTTAATAGAGTTCACAATTAAACCTTTTTAAATTACTTTTGAATATATCTATGCGCTCACTCTCAGACATTAGTTACCTAGCTGATTTAGTGATTTGCTTTTTGTTTTCACAGAGGTTCACCAGGTCCAACCATTTCAGATACGCATTTAACACGCTCAGCGCCATGTGTGTTGTTAATAATACACTGTCAAAACATTGTGTATCTCTCATGATACACAGCCTAACTTTTGGTTTTTGCCTTGTGTATCCCTAATGCACACGCTTTCTATACATTTTCTACTGCTGAAAAAATCCTCTGGCCCAGGAGAGTTTTTTAGTGGTTTTGGGTTTGGGATAGGACGTATGGTTCTTGAGATATTGACGATTTAATTTGGAAGAAAAAAAATTGTTTTGCACTAATTTTAATTATAAAAAAATCAAAATTATAAACACATTTCTTACAATAATCATCTTCAAAAGAGAAAAACCTCCGCTAATCCTCTTATAACCATGTTTGAAAAAAAAACTAAAAAATCTTAGGAATATAAATTCTATGAGTATTCTGTTTTAGTGATTTTTATTGAAGCATTTTCGACATAGAAATATATCACTTTGTTCCAACCTGTGCTGCTCTAACCTACTTGTCATTTATAATTTTTCCCTCCCTTCCATACATATTATAACACTCTTTACTGCGTCCTAGAACCAACTTTTCACTGACCTTATTCTCTATGAGGTAGAGTTTCACATTCTGCGCCTTCCTGTTTGAAGATGATGTTGAAGGAATAGGCGCTATATCTACTCTCTGAGAACACTTGTCAATCATATCTACAATAACCTGTTCTCGGAACTCTGTGATTGTCATTTTCTTTGCTGATGTATTTAGATTATAGAGGAAATGAGCATTCACCAGAGAAGTTCCCCGCAAAATTTCGATAAACAGCTTACGATACCATTTCGTACATCGCCTAAGAGCTGAGCCATATGTTGCTATCGAATCACTTATATCGATTGAAATTTTTCCATTATTGTAGTCCACAATGCACTCCGGTTTGAGAATGTTCTGTGCTGTTCTGAACTGTGACTGTCTTGAGCGCAGATGTTTTAGTAGACAGCATCCTCAATACACGCTTGTCTCGCCATTTCAGTGCTACTATCCCATCATTAGTTTGCTTGGCAAACATCTCTCCTCTTTTCTGTTTCATAGACATAAGGTTTTTGGTAGGTGCTTTCTGTTAGCTCTTAGGGTTCCAACTAGGTGAGTCTTTCTGCGTCTCAATCGATATGCTAGAGGGACACTAGTGTAATAATTATCGGTATATATTGTCCTACCTTCATCAAGCAGACCTTCTGCGAGAGACATGACTGTTTTCTCCGATACATCAGACGCTTTGGACTTGGATTTGCCGCATTATACTTCCCGATTCCAAGTATATCCAAGTATATATATATATAAGAAAAATTAAATTAGTGTGTATCTATAATGATACACGTGGCCTGGGAAAATGGTTTTGAGTCAAAACTTTTTCGAAGGCCATGTGTATCATTATCGATACACGGCGAAAAATAAGGGGGAGTGGTGGGGAGGGGAAGAAAATAAATTATTATAGACTCTAGGACACTAAAAAGCTCATATAGAATACTTTTAAATATTTGTCTCAAATCGTCTGAACATCGAGTCTGAGCGTGGCGCTGACCGTGTTAATAGTGTTTTTTTTTCTAAGTTTCTTGATATTTATCACACTTATTCCAAAACATTTATGTATTGCCTTATATTACTGATGTTGTAACCTATAGTCAAAAATATTTATGGAGTAAATATTTCATATGAAAACTTGTTTTTTTTTTCCTATGTTTCATTATTTCCTTCTTATTTTATAATTATACAATTGTAAGTAAATGAACTTGCAAAACTTCACTTCTGTCTTATTTTGGCTGGAGCTGATGACTTGCATATTACATTAAAAAAAAATAGACTTGGATATACTATTGTTTGAGGTGCATAATCTCATCAAAATCATCATTGACCTAAAAGCTTGGGGGTTGGCTATAGATATCCGGTACTTGACTTTAATTATGTTTTGAGTTTAGGAGGCTCGTCAGGGTTAAGCTTGAACCTTTTACACTGTTTTTGGATGTCGGAAATGCGTTTTAAATTAATTAAGATAAAAATTGCTTATAATGAAACACAAATATGTCCTTTTTTTCGTATTATGAAGTAGACATCTGGTACTTGATTTTTTAATTTTGTTTTCAATTTAGGAGGTTTGTCAGGGTTAAGCTCAAACCTTTTACACTGTTTTTGGATTTCGGAAATCCTTTTGAATTAATTACGATAAAAATAAATTTCACTAAAAATTGCATGTAACAAAATGCAAATAAGACAATTTGTTTTTTTAACACAGATACACTCATAAAAACGTTAATCACTCAGACCCAGATAATCCATTTATGGCTGAAGATGGGACTCATATACAACAAATTGAGTTGCTGTGGAGAGCAGTCAAGAGGTTTTTCAGAAAACAAAATTATAACAATTTACTACATTATTTCATTTACCACTATCATAGCAGAATTAAGGACAACCTGACTTTATAGATACGATTGGTTGAATCGTTTCCAGAAACCGAATTAGCACGCCCAACTTCACATAGTCTTGTCTGCTCTACCCCTAGAGTGTTTTTGTAAAGCAGTAGGCACAGAGGGAGAGCAGCCCTCGCCCACTGTAGCAATTGCAGGCCCCTGAGTGAGCCGTAGCGGATGAGGCTGTTTGTCGGCAATAAGCCGAAGCTGCGGAGGCGAGCATGGGCACATGAACAAAGCATGCCGTGATTTGCTATGCAAGGGCGAAGGGGCTGCACTTCATGCAGTTCCAAAGCCGTTGCAGAAGTAACTTTGTGTCAATATTACTGTGTACAAAAGTAAGCTTATGATTTTACAAAAAAGATTATTACTCATAAACTATACATTTCCGCAAAGGGGAAAGGTTAGGGGGGCTTCCCGTGAACCCTCCCCACTCCCACCACCGTAAGCGAGTACCGGATGTCTATAGTTTAACCAAGCTTGGACTTGCTTTGGACACAAGATCATTAATTGTTACCTAATGAAATAATGACATAGAGTTTTTTTTTTTTCATAAATCTAACGGACTGAATACAACTACAACTTTTAACTTTCTAATACTACCAATTATCAATGGTATAGTTAAAGAGTTCAACCAGACTATGTGCAAACATAGCTGGACTTGTTATTTATGATGATTATAGTCAGCGTCTATTGTCTTTTTTTTTTCATTCATTTTTTGTGGTTGTTAATTATGTTGCTGGATGTCTCATAATAATGGTAAACTGGGTAATGAATAATTTTAGAAAGTTTCTCCAGTTTTTAAATAATTAAGTACTTTATGGAAAATAAAAACGGCATAAAAGCCTGGCAGTGGCTTGTGATCCCTAAAGCAAGCACTGCTTGTATCTTAGAATCTGAGTATGAATTATATGACATATGAATTTAGCATCAATTAATTTTTGACTGAATTCATGCACTATGTATGTCTAATATCACTTGTTAAAAAAGTGTTATAGGTAGATAACCTTGAAAAGGAAGGAATTGATATAGCAGAGGGGATGATCATGCGAGTCATAATACACTTATATGCAGGGCATGCTCTTGGTACAAAAAATTGTAAGGCACCTGATGTCAATTCTGATATAAATGTAGTATTGATTTAGAAAAACATTCATCCATTTGAGAAGTCTGTGCTAAAAGGCTATGAAAATATAACCAAATGTCTACTGAGCATTCAGGTCTGCTGATCATTAATTTTCATTAGTAAGGTCAGGTGGGGTAAGAGGGACACCGGGGGAAGAGCTACTAGGGACCATAACTAGTAAACCGAAGTGCGTATGACTATGAACTTTTTTTCAATAAAACAGTGAATGCAAATAGTAATTCTAATATTGCAAGGCTCCAACAGAAAACATCCATAGTCAAGGTGGCTTTGTATTTTAGCATTGTACAGTAATTTCTGAGAAAAAGGATGGGACCCCCACCAAACAGCAGACAAAGACCGAAGAATATTTATGTTTTTTACGCATTTTTGTGTTATATATTCAATGTATTGACCGAAGGCCAATTTCGAATCAAGGATAACTCCCAAAAATTTAACATTGCCTCTAACTGGCATAGGTTGCTTATCATATACAACAGATATATCGGGAACTCGCCTTTGGCGGGAAAAGATCACCACACTACTCTTGGCCACAGATAAAGAGAGGCCATGATTAGTTAACCATTCTTGTAAATACTCCATGGATGAGTTTAGACGGGAACATGCCACTGTGAAGTTGTTTAAGGAGATGTATAGAGCTAAATCGTCTGCATATTGAAGAACATTACAAAAAGAATTTACTGAAAGTTCTAAATCGTGAGTATATATAGAATAAAGGAGAGGACTAAGAACTGAGCCTTGTGGAAGTCCTTTCCATATAGTTTTTGGAGGAAGCAGGAAATTTTTAACATTTATACATATTGATCTAGAAGAGAGAAAGTTAGAGACGTAATTGACTATCTTCACTGGAATGCTCAGATTAAGCATTTTCTGCCTGAGCACAGGAAGAAGCACATTATCATAATAATGCTTTTATCGGAGCATGTTGACGAAATTGTTAACAAGGCTTTTAAAAATCTTGGATTTGTGATAAGAACTTGCAAGCCTTTTAAAGATATTAATACCCTCAAAATTATGTATAATGCTTATGTTCGCAGTATATTAGAATATGTCAGTCCAATTTGGTCTCCCCAATACGCTACTAATAAAGATCGTATGGAACGCATACAGGAAAAATTCATCAATTATCTAAATTATCGTTTTTTCAAATCACCACTTGTAACCTATGAAAATACTTGTCAATCTTTTAATTTATTGATACTCGAAAACAGACGTAAATTAATGGACGTATGTTTTTTGTATGATATTGTCCGTGGACAGGTAGACTGCCCTGAGTTGGTGGCGAGCATAACATACAAAGTACCGTCGCGTCGTGTCCGCCGTAGGCCGCACCCTTTACTGCATGTGCCGTTTGCTGGCACCAATTATGCACGTAATGCGCCTATAAATCGATTGCTCAGGACATACAATGAGATCTTTAGTGATATAGATCTCTTTGTTTTTAGTAAACCAGCCTTTAAAGCTAAAGCTCTTAAAATTCTAAATGAGGTGCAAAACGAGTAAATCATTTTGATTTGCTTAATCAAGATGATCATCATTACATCCCTTCACAAGTCCACTGCTGAATGTGGACCTGCCCCAGGGAATGCCACAAGGCACGATTCTGAGCCGCATGCGTCCGTCGACTTCCTATATGTCTTACCGGGTCGTTACTCCATCTAGTAGGACTCCCTACACAAAAATAAATAAATAGTAATGAACATAAATCAACTCTATTATAATATGAAAATGAATTCATACTTTGCATCATTTAGTATAATCATTTCTTACTTGATTGTTGAGTGTAAATCTGACATAAGTGAAACGGTTTAGAAAAATAAATAAATAAACAGGTGTGATATTTCATATTTCATTAAATTAAATTACATAAAAGAGTGTTAATATCTGGCTGCATTTAAAAGTTTTGCAGAGAAATAAATAATACAAATATTACTTCTACATACACATATACAAAAGTGTAATTAGTATAAACATTTAGTTACATATCTGTGAACATATATATGTATATATAATTAGATTAGTACATACATATTATAATAAATCCAAAGAATAGTTAAATTGTACCGTCCATAATATATTTTGTTTATATAACTGAAAAAACCTTTAATAGGCCTTACATTTAAGCTGTATACTTTAAGTCCTTAAAATTGTTAAATCGCTGTTGGTTTTTTAAATAAAAAAAAAATCATATGCAGAAGAAATATCCAAGAAAACTCCTATGAGAAATTCATGTTTAGAAAAAGCAATATGAATATCTGTGACCAAAGTACTAAGGCTATCCATGGTACTTAAAACTTTTCGGAAACCGAATTGGCTTTTAGGTAAGAGATTATTCCTTTCCAAAAACCATTCCAAGCGATTTTTTATTAAATGTTCCAAGATTTTTGCCAAAGTACAAGAAAAGGCAATAGGTCGGTAACTGGAAGGGTCATTGCTAGACTTACCTGGTTTGAGAATTGGCAAAATAATTTGGGTTTTCCATTCAGCAGGAGGATCACCAGTAATATAAATAAAATTTAAAATGGATAGTAAGACAGTTTTAGTGTTTTCACTGCTATTAATTATAAACGAATAAGGAATACCATCAATACCTGGTGAGGAGTCTTTAAGGCCATTGAGTACAGTAAACAATTCCTGAGAAAAAAAGGGGGAATCAAATTTATCATTTGTTTTTAAAAAAGCAGAATTAAAAACTAGGCATTCATCATAAGATGGGACGGTTTGTGGTGCAAGTTTATTAGAGAATTCTTCTATCCACGGGGAAGGATCATTAGAAATTATATTTTCACTAGATACTGCACAGCGATATTTTTTAACATTACTCCAGACCAAAGATGGGGGAGTCCTAGGTGACAGTGACTCACAGAATTTAAACCAACCAGTTCGCTTTTTGTCTGACAGTAATTTTAAGGTTTCTGCAGCAATTTTTTTATAGGAGATATAATTCTCTGCAGTCATAGAACGGGAGTATATTAATTCAGCCTCTTTTCTTCTCCTACAAGCTGCTGAACAATCTTGGTCCCACCAAGGAGGGGAAGGATAATTATTTCTGAAAGGTTTTTTTAAGGGGATTGACTTATTAGCAGCAGAAATAATTGCATTTCTGAACTCTATATATACAGGAGCAATATTATCATTATTAATTGTGGGAAGAGTTGAAACGTCTTGTTCCAAAACTGTAGAATATAATTGCCAATTAGCTTTGGATAGATTATACTTTAGTCTTGGGCAAAATGTAAAATTTATTCTAGGTGAAGTAGGAGGAGTGATGAATGTAGGAAAATGGTCACTGCCATAGCTAGAAGGTAATATTTGCCACAAAAGAAGGGAATCAATATCTGGGAAACAGAGAGTTAGGTCAACGGCACTTCTAACATTTTGTAATGGGGATACTCGACGGGTAGGGGACCCGTCATTTAGAATACAGAGGTTAAAATTATCAATAAGATCTAAAAATAAGGGAGCCAGTGAATCACACAGATGGGAGCCCCAAACAGTATGATGCATAAAAATCTCCCAAAATAACCATAGGAGGTGACAGAGAAGAAATAAGTGTTGCAAGTTCTGTTAAAACATTTACATCAGGATTAGGAATGTAAACAGAGAGAATAGAGACATCAAGGGCCTTAATAGCAACAGCATTTACTGCTGGACTATGAGGAATTTGTGAAAATGTAACTGTTCTTAAAATTAAAATAGAGGTGCCAGCACGACCATCACTCCTATCATCCCGGAGGCATGCATAGCCTGAAACCCTAAAATGAGACTCAGGCCTAAGCCATGTCTCCTGGATGGCAAGAATGAAGGGATGAAGTTTATTAATGAGGTAAATGAGTTCATTTTTTTATTTCTAATGCTCCGACAATTCCATTGAAGAATTGGTGGGACTGCGAATGTTACGGGCTAAGGAGGAAAGCTGAGTAAGTTTTTGGTGTAAGCTGAGAGGAAGTTCCGTGTCACTAAAACGGAAGATCATGTTAATTAGCATTGATATCATAAGTTCGCAGAAATTATCGTTACTAGAGGAGTTGTTGTCATTTCCCAGTAGAGCACACCCATTAGGAAGGGAAGAATTAGGATTCTCAACAATTGCCTGATGGGCTGCCATATCATATCCAGAATTTAATGATTGGCTGCAGGTACGTTGAGGGATAAAAATTGTTTTTTTATATGATGCAGTTTGTGAGAGCTGAGCCGAAGGGGTTGAAAGACTGTCAGTTATAGTATAAGGGGGTCTGTTGAGAACAATTACGAGGCTGGATTCTTGTTGTATCAGCAAAGGATCTTTTTGTCTGAGGGAATCTAGCTGAAGCTTCCAAATATGAAATATTTTCTTGTGACATAAAAAGTTTAATAGATTTTTGCCTTAGATGTTCAGGACAAGTAGGGTCTTTTGCGGTATGGGGACCAGAGCAGAATAGGCAAGTAGGAGTTTGTCGATTACAAGATAAACCTTCATGATTCTGTGCACATACAAAGCAGCGAGGGGATGATCGGCACTGGGAAGTAACATGGCCAAATCTACAGCATTTATGACACTGAATTAGTGGAAAAACATATTTTTCCACTGGCATAGAGGTGTAAAAACAGTAAATATGGGGAGGAAATTTTTGTCCAGAAAAAGTTAGAACGACCGTCTGAGTTGGAACCCATGAAACGCTATTGCTGTCACTCACTGATCGTCTATTAAGTCGCCGTGCTTTAATTATAGAACCGTAGCCCGAGGGAATTTCTGTAGCTGCTATTAATTCTTCTAGTGTCCACTCTATGGGAACTTGTCTAACTAGCCCCATACGAGTGATACTATATGAGGGGATGGTTGCTTCATATTTAGAAATTTGGAGAGCTGGGTGATCGATAAAGGCGTTTGCATCTGCTGCTGTTTTAAACTCCACTGATATTCTATTTCGATCAACTTTTTTGACTTCATCATGGACTATATTTTTAATATTGTTATGATACAGAAATTGACCGAATTTAATTGGTTTAAGAGTTACTCCAGACAGCTGATCATTTGAGATTTTACTTACGTGAACTAGAAAAGGAGCGGCATCATCTTGAGAGTACTTAACTTTTTTATTAATAAAATCAGGATGGGTATATGAGGATTGTATTGAAGGATACTGTTGATTTGGATCAGAAATAACTATTTTTGTGGATGGGCAGACTCGTTACTTACTTGGGCACGTTTACGGTTAATTAGTTCTACATTATCAATGTTAATGGGTAAGGAAAAGGAATCATTGCGAACCTTTCCGGGATCGGGAGGTTCGTCCTCCATTATATTACTACAACAAAAAATTACATAAAAACGGCTACAAACACTTACTAATTTACAGATGTTAAAACCTCCACCAAGACAGAAAAATTTACTATAGTAAATCAACAACACATAAAACAATAAATTTTAAGCAAAAAAGGCACGACACTTGTATCTCTCACTTCCTCCCTCCATCCTATCTACCTACCAATTTCTCGACTCAGAATGAATGAAATGAAGACACATTTGAAAGTTGTGAATTCGACTAGTACAAAGTTAGCGCGTTTTTTTTGCGAACCAATAGTTTGGTGAAAAAAGGGAGCTGGAAATATTTTGAATGTAATGATATAAGGAGAAAACTGTAATTATTTCTTTTTATTAACTATTTTAGTCTAAAAACAACTAATAATATGAGTTTCTTTCGCTTGAAAATCTAAACCTCCAAAAGCAATAGCTGGGGTAAGAGGCTCACTAATCACGGTGAAAGAGGAACATATGTTTCTTTTACACCATGTCAGGGCTAACACACATTTTGAATAACTTATAATTATAGGTAGGTTAAATGAAAAGAATTGACTGACTGTTTTGTACCTATACACTTTTAAATTACAACTAAACTAGAAATTTCCCACAACTTCGTCCACGCTTACCTATTTTTGCGTTAAATTTATTTTTGAAATCGGATTTTAGTTTTTGACTTATCTAAATCATAACAAACAAATAAAAAATCAAATGTTTTCTTTTTTTTAATTAGTTTAGATAAATAAAGTTTCATGCGTTTTGTATACGTCCCTTTCTTTTTAATTGTAATATTTTGTTATATTATAGCACATTTGACTGTTGTAGGAATGATACATACTTCGTATCAAAACTTTATAATATACCAAGAATAACATTTGTTAACCGTGTATACGACCGCAAAGGTTTAAAATCCAAAGTGCCATTGTTATTTTTAAAGAGTGACTAACTAGGGAAAACTAGTTTGGGAGATATATTATTACCGTTTGTATGATTAAATAAATATAGAAATATAAGTAGTCAACTTCTTTTTAGTTTGCCACCCCTGATCGAACCTGTATGTCCCTCTTACCCCGAATTGATTTTTTCTTCTTTTTCATTTCAAACGATACATTATTTCATCGATTGTAAGATCTAATTTTGACCGAAGCAGTTCTACCCACAAATTAACGAACATTTAACAAAGAATATTTTAATTCAAAGTCCAATCTTAATAAATACAATGACTGTCCCTCTTACCCCATGTGAGGGGAAGAGGAACGTTTACTTAATCTTGACATTTACGTCAATATCGTAGTAAAAACAGATACTAGCGTAATGACATTTTGCACATGTGAAGCTAATACATAAAGGCAAGTTTTATTTGGTTCAAAGATCTTAAAAGACTTTAGCTGTTCTTCTGAAAATAAAGTATGTCCCTCTTACCCCACCTGACCTTAAATAAAAATTAATCTAATTTTTCATGTTTATATACTGGTAAATTTGATTAAAAAGTCCCCCAGTAACTTTTATCTCAATAACACGGTAGCTGTCCAGTGCACCGAATACAATACCTGCATGCTGCATGGATTCGTCACGTTCGTGTACTAACTATCCAAAATTAGGCATTAAATAAATTTGATTCAGAATATTATAAAAACTGATTTGGACATCTGGGGTTATCGAAAAATTCTATATGGGGACAGTTAACGTGTTATTCACCATATGTATGACAAAAATGTTTTATCTCACACATCTTAAACTTGTTTGGGGTTATGTCCCATACGTGGTGAACACACCTTGGAAGTACCTCCAAATGACCAATATATTTAGTTTGTGTATGTGCGTACGTCCATGCGTGCATGTGCGGTGTATGCATATATTCAATTGGAAATTTAAAAAATGAGCTCCAAACTGCGCACGCAATGTTACGTGCCAAGCGAAACCGCAAGAGTGCGTAAGAGAGGAAGCAAGATGGATTGGAATACTGCCAAAGTACTAACGACAACCACTCGGCGCCCGGCTGGCCGGCACTGCGGCGGCACCGAGTTTTCCCGAACGCAAACGTACCAACAAGCGACAGCGAGTAAGTACTTTGAGTTATTCAATCAAATAAAACAATCACTGCTGAACATAGGCCCAAGGGACGCCATAAAGCACGGTCCCGAGCCACCTGCATCCATCGACTTCCTGCATGTCTTACCAGGTCGTCACTCCAACTAGTGCGGGAACGCCCTACACTTCGCCTGCCGGTCCAAGGCTCCCACTCGAGAACCTTTCTTCCTCATTGATATTCGGTTCTTCGAGCTATATGGCCGGCTCATTGACACTTCACCTTACTAATTCGTAGAACTGTATCGGTTGCTCTGATTCTACTGCAGTTATCCTCGTTTTTAAGTCTATCATGCCAATAAACTCCGAGCATAGCCCTCTCCATAGCCCGCTGAGCGTCCTTGAGCTTCATACGACCAACAGTGAAGGACCACGTCTCAGATCTAGTCATCACTAGCAACACACACTGATTGTATAATCTCGTTTTGAGTTTTTGAGGTATGCCTGACGAGATGTGTCGTAATTTCCCGAATGCTGCCCAGCCGAGTTGAATCTGTCGATTGACCTCTCGGTTGAAGTTGAACTTACCTAGTCGGACTATTTTTACTGTACTCGTCAACAACTTCGAGCTTAGTGCTTTTCTTTTATAGAATAAGGTGGTAATAAAATTTATAGTTAAGGTGACAAACGAGCACACAGTCCACCGATGGTAAGTGGATGCTGTGGCCCAACGATATCTACATTTATCTTCAATTAAGAACCAAAATGCAGATGCGTTGCCAGCCCTGAGGACTGAGATGGAATGCCTCGTTTCCAGTAAAAGGGGTCTCCGGTTCCCTACACTCACCATACGAAACACAGCAGCATTAAGCTGCTATTTTACGCTGATATTCTGTGAGAGCGTGGTCCTTTATTATTATATACTTATAGTTATATGAATACTAGAATGCTTCGTTAGTCTAATGGTTGTAATAGTGTGACTGCTGATCATGAGGTCCTAGGTTCGAATCCCGGGTCGGGCCAAAAAATCAATTATTGAATTGAGTCGGGAAGTTGGCGGTGTCTCACCTCCATGCCTCAGAAAGCACGTAAACATAAACTTCCTGCAACTGATCTTTCTCCGATCGTTTCGGTTTACCGTCCCATCGGATTATAAGCGTGAGGGAATAGAGAGTGACCTGTGCTTGCGCATATACTTGGGCACTATGATCCTGTCCTGCGCCTATGCTAGTCAACGTTGAGGCTGGCCGCCGTGACCGAAATGTGGTCTGGAGGGCATTTTTATTATCACTTAAGGGGCAGACAAGAGCGCCATCCATCCTCCCAGCATCACTACTCCCAACACCGCGACACTGGGAATAACACATAACCCTTGATAATACGACACGTGTTTCGCCTCTACACGAGGCATCCTCAGATGAAGTAGACCGCGGAGGCTGACACTATCTTCGTCACCACTTATCCCATCACCAACACTCGTAGCACTCTCTCCGCTCTCTACAAGTTGCTATTTATACACATAGCATTTGTTTCGGCACGCCGCTCACTTAGCCTACAGCCTCCGCAGATTCTACTTCACCTGAGGATGCCTCGTGTAGAGGCGAAACACGTATCGTATTATCGAGGATGGTGTGTCGTCCCTAGTATGGTGGTATTGGGTGTGGTGGTGCCGGGAGTGGGAGTAACGGGGATGGTGCATGCAATTGAGGGGGGTTGGGAGGTGCTCTTCGGACTGGGTAGGACACATAGTTTTATTTTATTACGCGAATATGAGCAAATTAAGTTCTAATAACTTCAACCACATGGATTGAAAAATGCCAAAAAAATGAAAAATTGAAAAATATTGAGTTAAATTCTGGTTTGAACACCTTTAATTTTACCCTTGACCTCGACAATTATTCATGTCTAAGTCAAACACTTGTACAATTGCATCAAGAAAGAGGCCAGTAAATCCTTCTTCTGAAGTTACTTATTACTGGCTACAAAATAATCGTGCTTTGACTTCCTAATTAAACGTCAACAAAACGGAAAGTTAGTGATAAGAGTGAGTGAATTGGTGACCGGTGCCAGGAAACACTACTTTCTGTTGACTTTAGTGCCCCCAAATGACGGCGCCCGGTGCTGTCGCACCGCCCTAGGGTCGTCGCCACTGGTCCCTACAACAAAATACCCTAAGACATTATGTTGCGAAAGTAACTAAATTAATCCTTAGTGGACGAATCTTTCCAACAGCATAAGCCGCTGAGCTGAGTATATTAGCTAAAGTTTCTAAGTATGGACCCTATCGCAATCCAAAATCAAAATCACTGATTTGAAATTTACCTACGGTTTTTTAATACCTAAAGTCTAATTTGTCACCTTGCAAGGCAATTGTATTTGACCGTTCTTTTACATTAGGTAACGCAAATTTAATACATTTGGTTTTGAAATAATACTAGTTTTGACGGAATTTATCGCGTATATTTAACTTTTTATATACCCGACGTTTCGAGAGCTTTACAGCACCCATGGTCACGGGAAGGACTGAGATGTTCAACGTCCAGATGTCATAGTCAACCGCGGTTCCCATTGATTAAAATTTAACTTTTGTTCCGATCTATGGTAACCGCGGTTAACTATGATATCTGGACGTTGAACATCTCAGTCCTTCCCGTGACCATGGGTGCTGTAAAGCTCTCGAAACGTCGGGTATTTAAAAAGTTAAATATACGCGATAAATTCCGTAAAAACTTTTATTATTTCAATGTGTAGTGTTCGCAGTAAATATAAGAAACCATTACATTTGGTTTTATTAGTTTATTCGCACGAAATAAATTTGAAACCGTATCTAGAGCATTATTCATCACATCGGTCTCAGTTTTCCAGTTAACCTTAAGTTTCAGTAAACTATCATCTGCATACATTACAATGTCGGTGAGCGTTTAAACTAAGTATGGTAAATCATTAATGTAGATGAGAAACTGGAAGGGGCTAAGAATAGACCCCTGTGGTACACTCGTTTTTACTACCTAACCTACTGAACTTACACCATTAATCCGAATATCATCCCAATCCTATTGGTAAGAATCCAACAAACGAAGAGCCCATTTATCAAGGGTGAGGCCATAATATTTTAATTTCTTAAGTGGTGTTGAGAAATTTACGCAATAAATGCTTTGGATGAAACACAAAAGCGATATATCACTTTGTGAATTCTCCCAAGCGCTATAAATGTGCTGAATTAAACACACCCTTGCATCAGTTATGGAACGCGCTTTAGTAATTCCAAACTAATGCTGATGAAGTATTTTATGTAAAAGAAGGAAAGCCATTGATTCAGAATTACCATTTCAACTGCTAAAATTAATGCTGGAAGAATTGATACAGGGCTAAAGTGGTAGCGTCACACTGCAGCTATATTAGTTGTAGCACGAATGGGTCAGCTGAACCAGTGCAGGGCCACGTTGTTACAGAATACCAATTCTGCTGTGTTTCGTATGGTGTAGAGAACCGTAGTATAGAGAACCGTAGACCCTTTTCACTGGAATCGAGACATTCCATCGTAGTCCTCAGGGGTGATAACGCATTAGTATCTTGATTCTTAATTGAGGATAAATGTGGATGTCTATGGGCCCCAACATCCACCTACTTTCAGGTGGACTGTGTGCTCGTTTGTCACCCAATGCTATAAAAAAGGTTCTTTAAAGTGGTATAACTTTGCGGCACTACGTTAAGTAAGGAATACCCCTTTGTCACTACATGGATTAAATAATTAATAAAGCTAAATGTGGCGATAGAACAGGAATATTAGTCAGGAATTCATTAGTCTTTATTTAAAAATCTTATTTTAACATATCAACATGACTACAATAAATATTTTTGGTACCAACATCAACATTCTGTCAAATATTGATAGGCAAGTGTGGTTGAAGACTTAAAGAGTAGCTATAGTTTTTACTGGTTTGCTACTTGAAATTCACCAGCTACTTCCTCATTGGATTCTATAAGTCCATGGCTGAACTCAATATTTCGGTTGTTGTGAGGAAGATGCCCACCTCCTGTTTCATTTCCCTCTGTCGCCTCTTACAACACCCACAGGATCATATTATGCGGAATTCTCTTACGCCGCCTTCACATGGCACTCTTAACATCGTTCGTTAGTTATTTTATGTACAAAGAAAACAAGTTTTACTGTTGAATCTTTATTATACAAATATGGAATATTTACTAGAAATACAAATATTTAATAGTAATGGCACAATTCTTTGTACCCAAATATCACTGACATATATTTTGTCTTACTAATACCCAATTTCATATATTAAACCCACATATTTCCTGTTTGTGTGTGTGTGTGTGTGTGTGTGTGTGTGTGTGTGTGTGTGCGCGCGCGCGCGCGTGCGTGTGTGTGAGTGTGAGTGCGTGCGTCATGCACGCGTGTTTGTGTGGAAATATAATAATCACAAAATACTTGTATAGGAATTACTTCAAAAAAAATATATGTGTAAATACAATTATCACAAAATTTTCAGTGTCAGAGAGTAATTTATATTTACTTTTTACACATAGCTAAGTATAAATATTTAGATTACTTACACACTAATCAAGTCTAATAAATTCCTATTGTAGGATTTAATGTTTTAAAATAAAAACGGTTTTATCCACCTTGCCAAACAAAAATACAAAACATTTCAAGTTTACTTCATTTACATTATATATATTCAAGTGAACTACTGTAATTATTATACTATCATAGTGTTTGTTAGTGTCCGGATAATGTATCATATAAGAATATTTCCAACAGTATCACAGATAAATATCCCGTAATACATAAAGCACAATTTAGTCTCATATTTGAATACCGACTTGGTCCCTTCACATTTAAAATGTAAAAATACTTTATATAATTATCTAACTGTAAACATACAACTTGGTAGTATAATATAAAAATATTATATTCTCCATACATAATGTACTTAATATGTAATATTACAAAAATTCATAAAAAAATTAAGCCATATTCAATGGCACAAGAGTGTAGATTTTGTCAGCCGCAACATCAACAATGTATAAAAATTATTTACTAATGTAGAATATCATATAAAAAATAATCTATCAAAGTCGTTAAACATATAAATAATGAAAATTTATTTTTACTTAATTCTACTCTGAACACAGGGAACACTACAAAAAGGCATTTCTTGTTTCACAACAAACCGGCCACTGAGGAGGCTTTTACCACACATCCTTCCAGAACAAATAAAGCATTCTGCATGCCAATGCATATTGCCCCATGAAACACCTTGCTGCTCCGGACCAATAACCCCACTACAAGCACGACAACGCTCAGCGTAATATTGATCGTAACAAGACAAACAAATTGGCAGTCCCGTTTTATCATCTGGAACATATTTTTTACCACCCAGTGGTGCATCACAGTGGTAGCAACAAAAATGTTGCACATGGAATGCTCTACCCTCCGCTGCTGTATATGGCCTTGTAAATATCAGTTCATCACAACCAGCACATCGCGGTATCTCCAGAACATTAGCCAAATCTCTGGCACAGTAGATTTCACCTTTGTAATAAAAGTACACAAGGTCTGCCAACAATTCTCCACATTTACAGCAAGTGAAGCATTGTGGATGCCAAATTGCTTCTTGACCCGCTCTCTCTGCTTTCACTGCTACTTCACCAGCAAACATAGGTTTGTAACAACGGTGGCATGGTACTCCTTCATTGTATAATTTTCTGTTGAATTCCATTTCTGCAGGACTTAAAGACATATCAGCAAACTGTGTAAGTATTGGATCAATTTGCTTTGCATAGTTGCTTACGGGATGCATAATGGTATGGCCAGAATCTTCTAGTGATTGTCTTTCAGGCGGGTTGCAATCAACAAGTGTGGTTGACTGCGGCAATGCTCCAGGGTATGTACTATAGTTAGGCATTGGTGGTGGAGGCAAATCTTCTTCAGAGTGTGTTCTTAGATATTCCCTTAATGGCGCAGTTTGTTGAGGCTCAACCTGGTTCATCGGTTTTGACGAAGTTGAAAACTGTGGATTAATCTTAGTAGAACATATTGTGCCACTCAGTTCTGGAGTGGTTGGCTCATGTTTCCAACTCCATATCTCACCATTTGGTGCAAAAATGGTTCCTTTCTGTATCCTGCTATCAAGTAACTTTGCAGTAGCCATTACGTTATTGTTGCTTACCGGCCATAAGTCTGCCATTATTTGAGCTCCTAAAGCTTTACTGGCAAACTCATTGATCTCATCTCTAAACTGAGGATTCTTGTTATACTCATCGCGGAAAAGCTTGATAGGTTGTAAGTAAACGTCATTAGAGACTGGCATATTCAAGTCGCTCAAATTTTTAAGCAATTTATCATATATTGGACCATGTTCTACCGCGCTCTTAATCCTATCTGATTCTATGCGCATAACTTGAAGTTTATCTCTTACAATCCTACTGAGAATAGGAGTGGATTTGTAATCAGGCAGGTGAGCAGCACTGCTTACTATATTTCCCTGGGAGTCCAAAACTAATTTCTTGTCAGAAGCATTCTTTGGAACTATATTATACTTAACTCCTCTCGAAATATTGGATATTTTTAAAGGCAGTGCATATGACTTGGTAGATGTGTGAGTTTTACTATTTTCTACTAAATAAACTTCGCCATTTTGTAAGGGGCCCACTCTGACCACGTTGCCCATACCGACAACATGGTCTTTGATACGCGTGATGTATTCCTGTAAAACAAAATTGAATTATTGAATGCTATTTTATTTATTTTCAATATTTTACCCCATTGTGGGATACTTCGCCTAGTGTAGGTGACGCTTATTTTACGCGTATTTTGAATTATACCCTAAACAATTATTTGTAGATCATAATTACTTGTAGATTGTAATTAATCTGCGAGAGAATTAAGTCAATGACTTAATTATCTCGAAGATTAATGCACCGACGCGAACGCAAATTCTGTAGAATTTCTAAACCTTTTAACTATCAACTGATAACAAGGTCATATATTCAAATTAGACTTGAGCGTTGAATGTTTTTCTCATGGACTATATGTAGCCCTTTCGCGTGTCACTTCCAGACAAAATTTATTTATTATTTATTTATTATATCTATTTATAATTTCTAAACATTGTATATGAAGTTTTACTGTAATAACTGGCAGTAATGATCAAACTTTGACACTAACAGCTAAAACTACCCAAAATTGTTAAATCTGTAAACCATAGACAAATTTGGATGTTTCACTTTTGAAATTACAACTAAAACCAATGAACGTTAATCAAATTGATATTATATATTTCATTTGTATCTTTAGTGGCGACGTAAATTAATCCCACCCATTTAGTCTCTGGACTGCCGTAAATAGATGACCAAGAGAAATTTGGCTGGGAAATCGGGGGTCAGATTCTTGCAAGGGAGAAGTAATTGCATTAATACAATTAATTATACTCATCGTAATCCAAATTTCTAATCAGAGTACATTTTGACAACATAAATCGGTGAGAATAAACGGCAATACAAATGTTTTGCTATGATAAACAACGTTTAGTTTTACAACGCCTAAGACAGGTAACCGGTTCCCTGTGAAGGAATACACTCACTTTGAAAACGAGCGAAGTTGTTTAATCGATAAACCGATACGCAAATATTCACTCTTGGAAATAACATTAATCAAAGAACCAGTATCTATTTTAACTAAAAGTTCTGTGTTATACATTTCACGCTTTCGAACCATTCTTTAGTCGAATTACCGCGCTTTTTTCCCTCGCTTACGGTATTAACATAGAACATCTCCGTGTCACTATCACTCTCTTCAGAGTCAGAGGCACCTTTTTCATCACACCCTTTTGTTTACATACCCGTGAAAAATGAAAACTTATTACTCACAAAACATGGCTTGACGTGACGGGCACCGGTCGCCACCGTGGTAGAGGTGAGCGTAATCGGTTTCAAAAACTGCTTACAAGGCTGATAATCGTATACCCAGTTTTATGGTTAAAAATTAGGCATGATACCGATATATCAAAACGTAACTAATAACGTTATGTTATAAAATATCATATCATATCGATAAACATAAGTACAAAACCGTTATCACATATCCAACCAAAACCATATACCTAACCAACGTACGAAAACGAAACCGAAACGCATAACGCAAACTGTGGAACGATATCCCAAAACTGAAAAAGGCCCACTAACTGATGACCTACGTTGATATTCATCACTTCTCGTTCTTGCAACGATAGTTTAAATAAGTATAGAAAGAGATGAAGCGAATATGGATATCGTTGCGATGTTTTGATAGTTATCACATAACGGTGCACATTGCGAAATATAATATATAGCTAAAACAATAAGGTCGAATTTTAAATAGTTAAAATTGCCTAAATTTTAAGTTTGTGTAGTTGTGAGAGTTATCAAATTTAAAATGATCCTTAGCTCATTAGGCACAAGGCTTAGATTTGTAAAACGTAAAACGCAAACACCGGAACGATATGCCAACACGGCCCACGAACTAAACCGATGTGATGTCCTTCCTTGTTTCTTGTTCTTGCGACGGTATCATAAATTCATATAGAAAGAGAGGATTTTTGTTTTGGTAATTTTAGTTTCACACGGTACGCAATGCACATCTGGATATAATTACCTAAAGCAAAATGGTCGAATTTCAAATGGTTAAAATTTAAGTTTGTGTAGTTGTGAGAGTTGTCAAATTTAAATGATTTTTAGGACAATAGACACAAGACTTGCATTTGTATGATCATATTATATTTGGTTTAGGCAACTTTATGTTTATGTTTTTTATATTTTGGATGGAAAGTTTAGAATTTGCTTTTTTCTAGAACGCAACAATTACGCACTTGGTCTTGGTGGCTCGTGCTCGTATCATTCGCTAAGATACCTAATAACATCCATTAAGTTATTAATTTTTGACGTTGCGTTTGTGCATTTATTTGCAATATTTGTGTGTATTTTGTGCATTAGGTAGTTGTAATTCGGACAATTATGTGTAAAGTGTAAATATAATATAGCATAGTATAGTTTAAGTTGATTTAGACCTTTAATCATTTTTTAATATAGACTTTCAAAATGTCGCGTAAGGCTAGTGAAATATGGTTTCACTTCGATAAAAAAGACAATTCCGACCACTTCTTCCACCGGAGCCGAATCAGCGGCTAGTGCAAATCAGGTAAACCTGCGGTTAATAGAGTTGAATTTTGAAATTGAATTGAGAATTCGAATTTAAAACTTTTCTGCTAGTTCTAAGCCTAGTTAAGCATGAAGGAAAATCGCCAACTTAAATAATTGTTAATAAATAAACTAAAATAATTTTCTATAAATGTATATAAATTATGTTTACTTCTTAAGAATACACGACATACATAATTATAGACTTTGAAATCAGACTCTGATCCTACGTCTCAATTTGAAAAAAAAATGGGTAACAAAATTATAGAAATAAATAAGGATAGAATGAACGTAATTTTATTCACCACCCGATTATCATCCCGTGGGTGTCGGAAAAGGCGACATATGGAAACAAATCAGGAGATGGGCAGCAATTTTTTTTTAGGTTTATGCCATCTAGCATCTATCCTACATACCACCTTGAGAGTCAATCAATGTTTGTTCGATAAAATATCTTTAGCTATACAACATAGTAGATGGCGCTATTACTGAAGTGCGCTCTGCTCAATCTTACTAAAATAAATACGTCTACCTTGGTAACTGTCTTAAAAAAATTAATATAATATTAGTATTTGAACAAAAGACCGTTGTAATCTTGTAATGGTACTACTATATACTTTATGGTATGTAATGCCCCGCGTTTGCGACTTGAATGATCGACCGAATGCCCAGTACGTACATAGGATTTACACCCACCACCCTTCGTCATACAAAAAGATTGCGGATCAGCATTTCAATCAAAGCCCCCCCTGTAAAGTTTCACTTCAAAAAAAATTGTGGTTGCCAACCCGCTTGCCAAGCGTGGCAACTATGGCAAATATTATTGTAAATACGATAAAAACGCTGTATGATTACCTATATAAATATAATAAATAAATAAATTTTATTTATTTGTAGGTATAGATTTATTGATAAATTTATAATTCGACATACGTTAAACAGGTGTATAAAGTAAGTTAGATCTTTCTATTGTTTGTTTTATATTTATTCTAATTTAATTTCAAATAAATAAAATAAAATTAGGATTATCAAGTATTTCTTCTGTTTGCGTGCCAGGCGATTTGCGAACTTATTAGCTCCGTATAAGCACAGAAATAGGGTGGATAGACGTCGGGTCAGAAGGTCGTAGGTCTCCCGCTTCGGGCCTAACATGTTTTAATCGCAGCATTTTTTTGTTGGTGGTAGCTATATATGATTAACACACAATCGGTAGAATATTTTTAAACTATTTTTCGAACGTACCTTTAGTCAATCAAAACAACAGGCGGTTGACATTTAAAATTATGACAGACGACGGCGAAGTTTAGTGTTGAGGTTATTTTTCGACGACCGATAAATCAACAAAAATCTCTTGAAAAATGCCACAGTTTTCGTATTATTATAATTCTTATAGTCGAAGATCGATACTAAGCATTCCAGCCATTATTTCAGCAAATCATTTCATAGTTTTCTTGCAAAATGACGTCAAACATGGTGGCAATAGAGCTGCCACTACCAGTTTCGTACCTACCACTAATTAAAAATTCGCCCCTATAGCTTGAATATATATTTTAGTGCTACTGAAGAATTTCATTGTTGTGGGGTTATGTAATTAGTTATCACTATGTAAATATATATATGTTGGTTTTGCTATTTGGAAAAACACAAAGCCAGTTACTGTGGTGAGCGCGGCTTTCTAACCAAAATTAAAAATGAAATGTAAGGGGACTCAAAAAAGATGGGACTAAAAATCTATCAAGTGCCCTGTACTAATAACAGAATATACAGCACGTATGGGAGGGGTGGATGGTTTTGATCAACAAAGAGGACAGTACAATGTTGGTAGAAAAAGTCGCTAGTGATGGAAGAGATTTTTTTTATTTTTTAGTTGATATTGCAATTACTAACGCTCATATTTTGTACAAAACATACACGAGCGCGTAACAGAATGAAACAAAAAGACTTAAGGGGAAATATAATGTCAAATTGCTTAGCAAGATCCTTCGTTATGCCGAAAATATTGCAGCATTAATTTTGAAATAAATATATGGTAAAGTTGAGGATTAATGTTAATGATTATGTTAGACGAAAACACGATTTCGTAAAATTTTCTCGATAGAAAAAAAATCCAAAGTTACCTCCAAAATAAACAATAAACCGCTGTTATTCATAAAATACTTTAAATAAGATCATGAAACTTTGCATACTAACTGAACTAACTATAAAGCAGTGCTTATGTTATTTACTTTTTTTTAAATACCATTATTTTCACTGTAAAAAGAAATTACCTAAACTATCGGCGTCTTGAGCTTGATTCCAGTCGCCCCATTAGTATCGCTTAGGCTTTTGAAGGGAGAAGTTGTGTCGCTTACGATCAGAATATACATTACGCAACAGTACGACGTAAAATTAAAATGGGAAATAACCGTGATAAAAATAAGAAGCGGCTGGCTTGGCGTTAAGAAACAGGCATAAATATGATAAACCTAATGAAATAAGTGTCTAACAACCTTTCTACTTACAGTATTAGTGATTACAAACATATCGGTACATAGCATACGACGCGCGGGGAAGTGGGGGCGAAATTAGAATTTGAGCTGACTTACTCTATCCTCTTAAGGCTGGCTCTTTCAAGGGAGTGGGTGGATAACACAACTTTTAGAAAACGGCCATTCAAATCATCACGAAAAAAGTTAATCAAAGTGGAGAAAGACAAAAACAGAAGTTTGGAGTTTCACATGAAGTAAGATTTGGAATCAGATGAATATAAACGCTGTCGCTACTACTGCACCAAAGTAAACAATAAAAGGTCTAAAACACGGTGTGATTGGTGCGAAGTAGCACTTTGCATTACACCCTGTTTCAAATTGCTTCATCAAGATGATCAATAATGCTATCCCCTGTACCAGCAGTGGCAATCCTGATGCCACCATGTTTCTTTTATAATTTTTTTAAATATTTTTTTATAAATAAAGTGAGGTGCAATTAACCGAAAACTCGACTTATTATTTCAATTACACTGAAAAACGTCTCTACCAGTCAAAGGGTTAATTACTTAGTGTGTATGATTAAATTATTGAGATTATATGAATATTATTTCCTAAAAAATATATAACTAACTTCAACCGACCTTTGTGAAGATTAAGTTAGTAAAATATAATCAAAATTGGTTCCTTGGTTTTTTAGAATTCCAAAAATCTCAAACATTGATGAGACCTGTATACATACATACATCCTTAAATGTATCACCCCTCTCAAAATCACAGATATATTTTAAACAAATCCTTATAGTCTTTCTCATCACCAGTACGCGACAAAGTAAAATACCAATTATTGCTGGAAAATTACAAGGAAGAGTTAAAAATTAGCCGTATATATACAAAGCTTACTCGACAAGCCCTTAATCCATATATGACTATACCAAAATATAAATGTATGGAAAATTTAGGTTACATTATCAAATTCCCGCTCTTTTGTACCAAATTCCAAAAGCAATTAAAAATGAACTTACTAAAACATCATAAAATATAAGCTAAAACTATATTTTATCGACAAATTGTGAACAACACCTACTAATAATTTATACTAAAAATAAAACTATATCTACTAACACACAATATACACAAATACAAATCTACAGATAAATATATGCATAGATACACACAATTGTAACATTATCATTAGTATGCTATGCTATTTTGTCACACCATGTATGTGAGTCATTAAGTACCTAAGTTATCGCAACGCGAACCGATTGAACATGTTCGAAGTTACGAATCGGCGGTACATGGAAAAACTTTTGTAAATTTATTTGTACTGCCGGATGTTATTTAATAACTATATTTTGTAAAAATAAATAAATAAATGAAAAGAAATTAAAAAGAAATACGGGTCGAATACAGAACTTCCCTTTTTTTGAAGTCGGTAGGTTCTATATATAATATATCTACAAAAGTAGATCCGTAAAAGAAAGGATTTTGAGAAAGCCCAACACAACGGTATTTTTTTAAATTTGTTTTCACGCGGGCGTAGTCCCGGGTATTAGCTATTTATTAACAAATATGTACTTACTACGTTATTTACAGCCATAGATAGGTAAAGTAAATTGTATTAAAGTACGGCCAACTAGCAGCGATAAGAAAGGTCATTTACCTTAAAAACGACTGTGGAGTTGACAATCTATTATCTATATCTTTCCATCTTGTGTATTTGTCGTAATGTCTCGTTTTCCCGGCAAAAAATGTCAGGGTCAAGACGGATTCGCCAATATTCAGGAGGCCATTTTAGTACGGCCGTACTTTACATTGACTTAACCGGAACCGAGTTTAACACATTTTTTTCTTATTGTAGGATAAGGGTGACAATCGAGCACACAGTCCACCTGATGGTAAGTGGATGCTGTGGCCCATAGACATCTACATCGTTTAAGAATCAAAATGCAGATGCGTTGTCACCCCTGACGATTAAGATGAAAGTCTCGATTATAACAGTAAAACGGGTCTCCGGTTCTCTACACTCATCATACGAAACACAGCCGCATTAAGCTGCTATTTTACGCTGATATTTTGTGAGAGCGTGGTCCATCCGAGCCAACTCATTCATGCCACAACCATAATACAGCTGCAGCAGGGCTCTACCACATACAAAACCTTAAAATAATAAAGTTAAAACTACAATTAACTATATCTGCATTTGCTCCAAAAAGATAGCATAATATACATTTACTCTAATCAAAGACATTTAAGTAGTAGTAATTCGTATCGGATTTCAACAGCGTCGTAGAAAATAATAAAATAGTTTCCGTAAGTTGAAGAACGTGCATTTAAAAAGTTCGCACGTTGGATACCGGGATATGAACTACCGTCAAGAAAAACGGTTTCTAACATTTTAATACCAAACATATACGAAAAAACGAAATCACGAATATCGAGAACATGTTTGACTACGGATCTCTGGACTTACACAATACATATACAATACATAATACAAGTTTCTAATCAGAGTACATTTTGACAACATAACAGCAACAGCAATACAAATGTTTTGCTATTATAAACAACGTTTAGTTTTACAACGCCTAAGACAGGAAATTGTTTAATCGATAAGCCCGCAGCTCGCAGACATGATTTTTACATTTAATAAACTCAAGCGATGTGTTAGCAAAGCTTTGATCAATCTAAGCTTTCATGCTGATCCGAAGTACTGTTTGAATTCGGAAGAAGATACGGTTCTATTATTATATTAGATAAGGTCTTCCAGCCTGTGAAACTACTGGTAGAGGTGTTATGTCGTCGCGAATCTGATTTGGCTATCGCAAAAACCACACTTCACTTTATGATTCGTAAGCTAGAAGAACTCAAAACGCCACTGGCAGAAAACCTAGCTGGCGCCCTGAGGAAGCGCATTTCCGACCGAAGTACGAATATGACAGGATGTTTGTCGTACCTTAGAGATCATGCTAAATACCACGAAGATTCAGAAGAATTTGCCAATGATGAAAGTGAACAGACTGCCACCGAAACGTGTTGTTTGAAGTGAAATTAAATCACTCATTGAGCGATTGCATTCGCAACACAGTTGTCAAGCAACTACAAATTTAGATTCTTCAAGATCGTCTACAGTGGCTACTAATGAAGTTAATGATATAGAATACTAAATTACAGGATGAACTTCAGGAATCTTTGACCGCATTTTATGAACCAGAGGACTAGAGAATTTCGTCTGCTAGTTTGTTGGAGTGATTGACCAAAAAGGAAATGAAACTTCATGAAGCCGAGTTCTTCTTCATGGAACTAAAGTAACAAGAGAGAACTGTTTATGCTCTAGTCCCTACCAGCGTAGAAGCTGAAAGAGATTTTTCTGCAGCTGGTTATTTGGCTTGTCTGTCAGACGACACATTAAAAACTTTATGTTTCTTGCGTAGCTAATTTAAAAATTTCGATTAAGTAATTCTTAAAAAGATTTTTTTTTTTGTTAAATTTATAAAACAGGAGACTCATTACTATTTTTATAAATGTTAACTGACTGAAAAACTACATATTATAATTTGTTTTTAGTTTCTTAAATTTATAAAAAAGGAGGTCTGATTAGTTATTGTAATTGATAAATGGTAGAAGTTCTTACCAAAACGTTGATAATTATCTATTTTAATAGACATTAACTAGCGAATCTAACTCTGAAATTTGTTATAATCTTAAATGACTAAAGAAGACGAGAGAGGACTGATTTGTTAATTTTTACTCTGTGTAAATAAATGATTAAATACGTTACTTTTTTTTTTGTTTTCTATCAAAACGGCTGATCAGATTCTGGCCGGACATGAGCGGGACGTGGAGCGTTAGGCGCGCGCACAAAGTGATGTTATGGCCGGGCATGAGCGCGGACGTGGAGCGCGAGGCGCGCGGAAGCGATGTTCTGGCCGGGCATGAGCGCGGACGTGGAGCGCGAGGCGCACGCGCGAAGCGATGTTCTGGCCGGGCATGAGCGCGGACGTGGAGCACGAGGCGCGCGCGTGAAGCGATGTTCCGGCCGGGCATGAGCGCGGACGTGGAGCGCGAGGCGCGCGCGTGAAGCGATGTTCTGGTCGGGCATGAGCGCGGACGTGGAGCGCGCGGCGCACGCGCGAAGCGATGTTCTGGCCGGGCATGAGCGCGGACGTGGAGCGCAAGGCGCGCGCGCGAAGCGATGTTCTGGCCGGGCATGAGCGCGGACGTGGAGCGCGAGGCGCGCGCGTGAAGCGATGTTCTGGCCGGGCATGAGCGCGGACGTGGAGCACGAGGCACGCGCGTGAAGCGATGTTCTGGTCGGGCATGAGCGCGGACGTGGAGCGCGAGGCGCACGCGCGAAGCGATGTTCTGGCCGGGCATGAGCGCGGACGTGGAGCACGAGGCGCGCGCGCGAAGCGATGTTCTGACCGGGCATGAGCGCGGACGTGGAGCGCGAGGCGCGCGCGCGAAGCGATGTTCTGGCCGGGCATGAGCGCGGACGTGGAGCACGAGGCGCGCGGGCGATGTTCTGGCTGGGCATGAGCGCTGACGTGGAGCGCGAGGCGCACGCGCGAAGCGATGTTCTGGCCGGGCATGAGCGCGGACATGGAGCACGAGGCACGCGCGTGAAGCGATGTTCTGGCCGGGCATGAGCGCGGACATGGAGCACGAGGCACGCGCGTGAAGCGATGTTCTGGTCGGGCATGAGCGCGGACGTGGAGCGCGAGGCGCGCGCGCGAAGCGATGTTCTGGCCGGGCATGAGCGTGGACGTGGAGCGCGAGGCGCACGCGCGAAACGATGTTCTGGCCGGGCATGAGCGCGGACGTGGAGCACGAGGCGCGCGCGCGAAGCGATGTTCTGACCGGGCATGAGCGCGGACGTGGAGCGCGAGGCGCGCGCGCGAAGCGATGTTCTGGCCGGGCATGAGCGCGGACGTGGAGCACGAGCGATGTTCTGGCCGGGCATGAGCGCTGACGTGGAGCGCGAGGCGCGCGTGCGAAGCGATGTTCTGGCCAGGCATGAGCGCGGACGTGGAGCACGACGCGCGTGAGCGATGTTCTGGCCGGGCATGAGCGCGGACGTGGAGCGCGAGGCGCGCGCGTGAAGCGATGTTCTGACCGGGCATGAGCGCGGACATGGAGCACGAGGCGCGCGGGCGATGTTCTGGCCGGGCATGAGCGCGGACATGGAGCACGAGGCACGCGCGTGAAGCGATGTTCTGGTCGGGCATGAGCGCGGACGTGGAGCGCGAGGCGCGCGCGCGAAGCGATGTTCTGGCCGGGCATGAGCGTGGACGTGGAGCGCGAGACGCACGCGCGAAGCGATGTTCTGGCCGGGCATGAGCGCGGACGTGGAGCACGAGGCGCGCGCGCGAAGCGATGTTCTGACCGGGCATGAGCGCGGACGTGGAGCGCGAGGCGCGCGCGCGAAGCGATGTTCTGGCCGGGCATGAGCGCGGACGTGGAGCACGAGGCGCGCGGGCGATGTTCTGGCCGGGCATGAGCGCTGACGTGGAGCGCGAGGCGCGCGTGCGAAGCGATGTTCTGGCCAGGCATGAGCGCGGACGTGGAGCACGACGCGCGTGAGCGATGTTCTGGCCGGGCATGAGCGCGGATGTGGAGCGCGAGGCGCGCGCGCGAAGCGATGTTCTGGTCGGGCATGAGCGCGGACGTGGAGCGTGAGGCGCGCGCGCGAAGCGATGTTCTGGCCGGGCATGAGCGCAGACGTGGAGCACGAGGCGCGCGGGCGATGTTCTGGCCGGGCATGAGCGCGGACGTGGAGCACGAGGCGCGCGCGCGAAGCGATGTTCTGACCGGGCATGAGCGCGGACGTGGAGCGCGAGGCGCGCGCGCGAAGCGATGTTCTGGCCGGGCATGAGCGCGGACGTGGAACAAGAGGCGAGCGGGCGATGTTCTGGCCGGGCATGAGCGCGGACGTGGAGCGCGAGGCGCACGCGCGAAGCGATGTTCTGGCCGGGCATGAGCGCGGACATGGAGCACGAGGCACGCGCGTGAAGCGATGTTCCGGCCGGGCATGAGCGCGGACATGGAGCACGAGGCACGCGCGTGAAGCGATGTTCTGGTCGGGCATGAGCGCGGACGTGGAGCGCGAGGCGCACGCGCGAAGCGATGTTCTGGCCGGGCATGAGCGCGGACGTGGAGCACGAGGCGCGCGCGCGAAGCGATGTTCTGACCGGGCATGAGCGCGGACGTGGAGCGCGAGGCGCGCGCGCGAAGCGATGTTCTGGCCGGGCATGAGCGCGGACGTGGAGCACGAGGCACGCGCGTGAAGCGATGTTCTGGTCGGGCATGAGCGCGGACGTGGAGCGCGAGGCGCACGCGCGAAGCGATGTTCTGGCCGGGCATGAGCGCGGACGTGGAGCACGAGGCGCGCGCGCGAAGCGATGTTCTGACCGGGCATGAGCGCGGACGTGGAGCGCGAGGCGCGCGCGCGAAGCGATGTTCTGGCCGGGCATGAGCGCGGACGTGGAGCACGAGGCGCGCGGGCGATGTTCTGGCTGGGCATGAGCGCTGACGTGGAGCGCGAGGCGCACGCGCGAAGCGATGTTCTGGCCGGGCATGAGCGCGGACATGGAGCACGAGGCACGCGCGTGAAGCGATGTTCTGGCCGGGCATGAGCGCGGACATGGAGCACGAGGCACGCGCGTGAAGCGATGTTCTGGTCGGGCATGAGCGCGGACGTGGAGCGCGAGGCGCGCGCGCGAAGCGATGTTCTGGCCGGGCATGAGCGTGGACGTGGAGCGCGAGGCGCACGCGCGAAACGATGTTCTGGCCGGGCATGAGCGCGGACGTGGAGCACGAGGCGCGCGCGCGAAGCGATGTTCTGACCGGGCATGAGCGCGGACGTGGAGCGCGAGGCGCGCGCGCGAAGCGATGTTCTGGCCGGGCATGAGCGCGGACGTGGAGCACGAGCCGCGGCGATGTTCTGGCCGGGCATGAGCGCTGACGTGGAGCGCGAGGCGCGCGTGCGAAGCGATGTTCTGGCCAGGCATGAGCGCGGACGTGGAGCACGACGCGCGTGAGCGATGTTCTGGCCGGGCATGAGCGCGGACGTGGAGCGCGAGGCGCGCGCGTGAAGCGATGTTCTGACCGGGCATGAGCGCGGACATGGAGCACGAGGCGCGCGGGCGATGTTCTGGCCGGGCATGAGCGCGGACATGGAGCACGAGGCACGCGCGTGAAGCGATGTTCTGGTCGGGCATGAGCGCGGACGTGGAGCGCGAGGCGCGCGCGCGAAGCGATGTTCTGGCCGGGCATGAGCGTGGACGTGGAGCGCGAGACGCACGCGCGAAGCGATGTTCTGGCCGGGCATGAGCGCGGACGTGGAGCACGCGGCGCGCGCGCAAGCGATGTTCTGACCGGGCATGAGCGCGGACGTGGAGCGCGAGGCGCGCGCGCGAAGCGATGTTCTGGCCGGGCATGAGCGCGGACGTGGAGCACGAGGCGCGCGGGCGATGTTCTGGCCGGGCATGAGCGCTGACGTGGAGCGCGAGGCGCGCGTGCGAAGCGATGTTCTGGCCAGGCATGAGCGCGGACGTGGAGCACGACGCGCGTGAGCGATGTTCTGGCCGGGCATGAGCGCGGATGTGGAGCGCGAGGCGCGCGCGCGAAGCGATGTTCTGGTCGGGCATGAGCGCGGACGTGGAGCGTGAGGCGCGCGCGCGAAGCGATGTTCTGGCCGGGCATGAGCGCGGACGTGGAGCACGAGGCGCGCGGGCGATGTTCTGGCCGGGCATGAGCGCGGACGTGGAGCACGAGGCGCGCGCGCGAAGCGATGTTCTGACCGGGCATGAGCGCGGACGTGGAGCGCGAGGCGCGCGCGCGAAGCGATGTTCTGGCCGGGCATGAGCGCGGACGTGGAACAAGAGGCGAGCGGGCGATGTTCTGGCCGGGCATGAGCGCGGACGTGGAGCGCGAGGCGCACGCGCGAAGCGATGTTCTGGCCGGGCATGAGCGCAGACGTGGAGCACGAGGCGCGCGGGCGATGTTCTGGCCGGGCATGAGCGAGGACGTGGAGCACGAGGCGCGCGGGCGATGTTCTGGCCGGGCATGAGCGAGGACGTGGAGCACAAGGCACGCGCGTGAAGCGATGTTCTGGTCGGGCATGAGCGCGGACGTGGAGCGCGAGGCGCGCGCCCGAAGCGATGTTCTGGCCGGGCATGAGCGCAGACGTTGAGCACGAGGCGCGCGGGCGATGTTCTGGCCGGGCATGAGCGCGGACATGGAGCACGAGGCACGCGCGTGAAGCGATGTTCTGGTCGGGCATGAGCGCGGACGTAGAGCGCGAGGCGCGCGCGCGAAGCGATGTTCTGGCCGGGCATGAGCGTGGACGTGGAGCGCGAGGCGCACGCGCGAAGCGATGTTCTGGCCGGGCATGAGCGCGGACGTGGAGCACGAGGCGCGCGCGCGAAGCGATGTTCTGACCGGGCATGAGCGCGGACGTGGAGCGCGAGGCGCGCGCGCGAAGCGATGTTCTGGCCGGGCATGAGCGCGGACGTGGAGCACGAGGCGCGCGGGCGATTTTCTGGCCGGGCATGAGCGCTGACGTGGAGCGCGAGGCGCGCGTGCGAAGCGATGTTCTGGCCAGGCATGAGCGCGGACGTGGAGCACGACGCGCGTGAGCGATGTTCTGGCCGGGCATGAGCGCGGACGTGGAGCGCGAGGCGCGCGCGCGAAGCGATGTTCTGGCCGGGCATGAGCGCGGACATGGAGCACAAGGCACGCGCGTGAAGCGATGTTCTGGTCGGGCATGAGCGCGGACGTGGAGCGCGAGGCGCGCGTGCGAAGCGATGTTCTGGCCGGGCATGAGCGCGGACGTGGAGCGCGAGGCGCGCGCGCGAAGCGATGTTCTGGCCGGGCATGAGCGCAGACGTGGAGCACGAGGCGCGCGGGCGATGTTCTGGCCGGGCATGAGCGAGGACGTGGAGCACGAGGCGCGCGGGCGATGTTCTGGCCGGGCATGAGCGAGGACGTGGAGCACGAGGCACGCGCGTGAAGCGATGTTCTGGTCGGGCATGAGCGCGGACGTGGAGCGCGAGGCGCGCGCCCGAAGCGATGTTCTGGCCGGGCATGAGCGCAGACGTGGAGCACGAGGCGCGCGGGCGATGTTCTGGCCGGGCATGAGCGCGGACATGGAGCACGAGGCACGCGCGTGAAGCGATGTTCTGGTCGGGCATGAGCGCGGACGTGGAGCGCGAGGCGCGCGCGCGAAGCGATGTTCTGGCCGGGCATGAGCGTGGACGTGGAGCGCGAGGCGCACGCGCGAAGCGATGTTCTGGCCGGGCATGAGCGCGGACTTGGAGCACGAGGCGCGCGCGCGAAGCGATGTTCTGACCGGGCATGAGCGCGGACGTGGAGCGCGAGGCGCGCGCGCGAAGCGGTGTTCTGGCCGGGCATGAGCGCGGACGTGGAGCACGAGGCGCGCGGGCGATGTTCTGGCCGGGCATGAGCGCTGACGTGGAGCGCGAGGCGCGCGTGCGAAGCAATGTTCTGGCCAGGCATGAGCGCGGACGTGGAGCACGACGCGCGTGAGCGATGTTCTGGCCGGGCATGAGCGCGGACGTGGAGCGCGAGGCGCGCGCGCGAAGCGATGTTCTGGCCGGGCATGAGCGCGGACATGGAGCACGAGGCACGCGCGTGAAGCGATGTTCTTGTCGGGCATGAGCGCGGACGTGGAGCGCGAGGCGCGCGCGCGAAGCGATGTTCTGGCCGGGCATGAGCGTGGACGTGGAGCGCGAGGCGCACGCGCGAAGCGATGTTCTGGCCAGGCATGAGCGCGGACGTGGAGCACGACGCGCGTGAGCGATGTTCTGGCCGGGCATGAGCGCGGACGTGGAGCGTGAGGCGCGCGCGCGAAGCGATGTTCTGGCCGGGCATGAGCGCAGACGTGGAGCACGAGGCGCGCGCGCGAGCGATGTTCTGGCCGGGCATGAGCGCGGACGTGGAGCACGAGGCGCGCGGGCGATGTTCTGGCCGGGCATGAGCGCGGACGTGGAACACGAGGCGCGCGCGCGAAGCGATGTTCTGACCGGGCATGAGCGCGGACGTGGAGCGCGAGGCGCGCGCGCGTAGCGATGTTCCAGCCGGGCATGAGCGCGGACGTGGAGCAAGAGGCGCGCGGGCGATGTTCTGGCCGGGCATGAGCGCGGACGTGGAGCGCGAGGCGCACGCGCGAAGCGATGTTCTGGCCGGGCATGAGCGCGGACATGGAGCACGAGTACGCGCGCGAAGCGATGTTCTGGTCGGGCATGAGCGCGGTCGTGGAGCACGAGGCGCGCGCGGGAAGCAATGTTCTGGCCGGGCATGAGCGCGGACGTGGAGCGCGAGGCGCGCGCGCGAAGCGATGTTCTGGCCGGGCATGAGCGCAGACGTAGAGCACGAGGCGCGCGGGCGATGTTCTGGCCGGGCATGAGCGCGGCCGGGGAGTACGAGGCGCGCGGGCGATGGTCTGGCCGGGCCGGCGCGCGGACGTGAAGCACGCGGCGCGCGGGCGATGTTCTGGCCGGGCATGAGCGCGGACGTGGAGCACGAGGCGCGCGGGCGATGTTCTGGCCGGGCATGAGCGCGGACGTGGAGCGCGAGGCGCGCGCGCAAAGTGATGTTCGTGCCGGGCATGAGCGCGGACGTGGAGCGCGAGGCGCGCGTGCGAAGTGATGTTCTGGCTGGTCATGAGCGCGGACGTAGAGCGCGAGGCGCGCGCGAAGCGATGTTCTGGCCGGGCATGAGCGTGAACGTGGAGCGCGTGGCGCGCACGCGAAATGATGTTCTGGCCGGGCATGAGAGCGAACGTGGAGCGCGAGGCGCGTACGCGAAATTATGTTCTGGCCGGGCATGCGCGCGGACGTGGAGCGAGGCGCGCGCGCGATGTGATGTTCTGGTCCGGTATGAGCGCGGACGTGGAGTGTTAGGCGCATGCACAAAGTAATGTTCTGTAATCCAGTGCATAGCAAGCTACCGGCCATTTAACTCGCTCCCTGACGTATACATAACATTGGCGACGAGTACCCGCGTAAAAAGTAATTACAAGTGGCTAATTCACATTTTGGAATATTATCCAGTTTTAACCACGATATACAGGAGTGGAAAACTTATAAAAGCCGAATAAATCAGTGGTTCTTAGCAAATGAAATTAATAATACAACGGATCCGAGCGGGAAAAAAAAGAGCAATTTTGCTAAGTACACTCTCGGAGAGTACCTATAGGCTCGCTGAGAATTTAGCCTTACCCAAGGATGTGCAGGAGGTACCCTACGAAGACATCCGAAATCATCTATTTTAACCCGAAGATTGTCGGTTTCAGGGAACAACACAATTTCTAGTCTGTCCGTAAAGTAGAGACCGTGTTTATTCGTGGGACGGCGTTTAAGTTTGAAATAGATAACGGTTCCGCTGTAAGTGTGATATCGGTAAAATTATATAAATCTCATTTTAAAGATATTCCATTGATCGTTCCGCATAAAAGGCTGATGAACTACATGGGTGATAGCATAACATGTGTAGGCACGGGCGATGTTCTGACCGGGCATGAGCGCGGACGTGGAGCACGAGGCGCGCGCACAAAGTGATGTTCTGGCCGGGCATGAGCGCGGACGTGGAGAGCGAGGCGCGCGTGCGAAGTGATGTTCTGGCCGGTCATGAGCGCGGACGTGGAGCGCGAGGCGCGCGCGCGAATCGATGTTCTGACCGGGCATGAGCGCGAACGTGGAGCGCGAGGCGCGCACGCGAAATTATGTTCTGGCCGGGCATGAGCGCGGACGTGGAGCGCGAGGCGCGCGTGTGTAGTGATGTTCTGGCCGGGCATGAGCGCGGACGTGGAGCGTTAGACGCATGCACAAAGTGATGTTCTGTAATCCAGTGCATAGCAAGCTACCGGCCATTTAACTCGCTCCCTGACGTATACATAACATTGGTGACGTGTAGGCACAATTCGGTTGCCCGTGTACTATACTAACCGCTCACACACGCTCGACGTGTACGTCGTCCGGAACAGCGGGCCGCCGCTCCTCGGTAGGAACTTCATATCTACATTCCAATTAGAGTTATCATCAGTTTTATCAACTGTGAATTACAGTCAGGGTACCCTTTCCTCCGTGGAAGAACTGCAATGTCAATTTCCAGTTCTTTTTTCGGATAAATTAGGTCGTTTTACTAAACATAAGGTGCACTTAAAGTAAAAGATAATGCAAAGCCAATTTTGTTTAAAGCGAGACCGATTGCATTTGCCCTACGGAATAACATAAACAGTGAACTAGATAAAATGGTTGAGTTAGGGGTATTAAAACCGGTTGCCCATGCAGACTACGCGTCCCCTATAGTCTCTGTTTTAAAAAGAAATGGCACAATTCGCATGAGTGCCGATTACTCGATTAGTATTAATAGGAAATTAATTATGGACCAGTATCCTCCGCCAACTGCCAAGGAATTGTTTGCAAAGCTTTATAGTGAAAAAAAATCACTAAATTAGACTTATCTATGGCTTATAACCAATTTGAGCTGGATAACGAGTCATAAAGGTACACTGTAATGTTAATACTCATCGTGGATTATACAAGTATACTAGGCTAGTCTTTGGGCTTGCTCCAGCGCCAGCAATTTTTCAGCGCGCGATGGAGGGCCTGGTAGGTGGACAGGAGGGCGTGCTGTGTTTGTTGGATGACGTGCTCATGATGGGGCGTGACGACGCCGAGCACGCTGCACGCCTTCGGGCGGTGTTGCAGACATTAAAAGAAGCATAATATCTTTCTATCTTTAACTCTATCTTTAATAGTGGTAGAGCCACGCGGCAGCTTTGCTGTTGCACTTATGGGCCGGCTCAAACCGCGGTGGTACCACGACCTCACAGAACACCGGCGTGAAGTGGAAGCTCTGCTTCCGCGTTTCGTCTGGTGAGTGCAGGTGGCCGGTTGCCCAAATCCCCCCCCCCCCATCAATGTGATAGCGGAATTAAATGATAGACTACCCCATGAAGGTACCAGCACCCCTGGAGAATCCCTCGCTGAGCATCCACGACGATGTTTCTCCACTCCCGAGCGTGGGTGCTCAGGCTGCCCTGCGTATTCTGGGGGAGGCAAAATTCCGCTCAAGACTACAACTGCTCGGGGCAAACGGAGCAACAAGACCAAGACGACCCCTCCCACGCTATGAACGCGTGAATTTATGCAATATCAGGGGACTTCACTCTAACCTAAACGCCGTCCACTACCATCTCGAGACGGCGAGGCCGGCTCTGCTCTTTCTGACAGAGACGCAGGTGTCTTCTCCGGCTGATGTCTCGTATCTCTCCTACCCGGGGTACAAACTGGAACACTCCTTTGTGCCTCGAGCTGGAGTTTGCGTTTACGTCAGAGAAGACATCTGTTCTCAACGCCTCGGCAGTCTTGAAGGTTCGGACCTGTCCATCCTTTGGCTACGCGTAGACAGCGACGACCATCCGTGCGTCTACGGGTGCCTCTATAGGTCCCATAGCGGTAATGCCGAAATAGACCGACTCTTCGACCACGTACAAATGGCTACAGATCCAATGCTACAACAGATCCCTTCCGCAGAGATCGTGATCCTCGGCGATTTTAACGCCCATCACGCCGAATAGCTTGGTTCACGTTTAACCGATCATGCGGGAAGATCTGTTCATGATTTTGCTTGGCATATGGTCTGACAAAACTGCTTACTTAGCATACGCGGATTCTAGATGTGGAGGATCATGCACCTTCACTGTTGGACCTTCTGCTGACCTCTCACCCGGACGGATATCAGATTTCCGTCGACGCCCCTTTAGGCTCTTCGGACCATTGTTTTGTCCGAAGTGTGGTACCACTCACGCTGAAATCGCAGTTGCATTCTGCAGGCTGTCGCCGTGTTTGGCACTATAGGTCATCTGATTGGGATTAGATGCGGTCTTTCTTTGCATCCCACCCTTGGGGGCGGGTTTGCTTCTCGCCGGACGATCCCAACGTTGTTGCGGATTCTGTTGCTGATATGGTACTTCAGGGTATGGAACTATTTATTCCTTCCTCTGTTGTGCCAATCGGAGGCAAATCTCAGCCATGGTTTGGTCTCTCCTGTAAAATAGCATCATGCTATAAGCAGGAGTGCTACCAAGCCTATGCTGACGCATCAACGTCCCGAGATGTAAATACCAGCGCTCTAAAAAAGAAGTATAATTCCGCCTCCAGGTCCTTCAAAAGAGTCATTGCCAAGGCAAAGTCAGAGCACATAGGCAGAATTAGCGAGAAACTAGTTCGCCTTCCTTCTGGAACCCGTGCATTCTGGTCTCTCGCCAAGGCTGTCCAGGGGAATTTCTGTCAGCCATCTCTTCCATCTCTGCACAGGGAGGACGACTCACTGGCCCATACCGCAAAGGAGAAAGCCGATCTGCTAGGCTCCTTCTTTGCGTCCAACTCGACTCTCGATGACGGATGGAGTACACCGCCGACCATCCCGCGGTGTGAGTGCTCCATGCCAGAAGTGCAGTTCACACAGCGCTCGGTTCGCAAAGCACTCCTCTCCCTGGACATCCACAAGTCGAGTGGGCCTGACGGAATCCCCTCAATTGTGCTGAGGACGTGTGCTCCAGAGTTGGCACCGGTTTTAACGCGTCTTTTCCGGTACTCCTACTCCCTACGCGTAGTTCCAAAATCATGAAAGACGGCTTTCGTCCACTCGATCCCTAAAAATGGCGACCGCTCAGACCCGTCCAACTACCGGCCTATCGCCATCACCTCCTTGTTCTCCAAAACAATGGAGTCCATTGTAAACTGCCAGCTCACGAGGTACCTTGAGAATCACCAACTGATTAGTGATCGCCAATACGGTTTTCGCCGGGGTCGATTAGCTGGTGATCTAGTCTACCTAACTCATAGATGGGTGGAGGCAGTAGAGTCCAAGGGGCCTCCCCCAATGGCCGTTAGTTTGGACATTGCGAAGGCCTTCGATCGGGTTTGGCAAAAAGCGCTCCCTTCCTATGGGCTTTCCGAGAAATTGTGCAATTAGATCACCAGCTTTCCTGCAGATCGGAGCATCAAGATCGTTGTAGACGGTGCAAGCTCCGATTACAAGCCTATTAATGCTGGTGTTCAACAAGGCTGCGTGCTATCGCCAACGCTGTTTCTTCTGCATATCAATGATATATTGCAAACCCGTAACATTCATTGCTATGCAGATGACAGCACTGGTGATGCTCTGTACACCGGCCGTGCTAATATTTCTCGGGAAAACGTCTCCGAGTACCGGGACAAACTTGTGTCTGAAGTCGAGTCTTTGTTGAACAGAGTCTCGGATTGGGGGCAACTAAATCTAGTCCAGTTTAACCCCCAGAAGACACAAGTTTGCGCGTCAACCGCTAAAAAGAACCCCTTTGTCGTATCTCCTCAGTTTCAAGGCACTCCTCTTATTGCCTCAGCCAGCATCGGATACCTCGGCGTCGACATATCGAGCGACGTGCAGTTTCGTGGTCACTTGAAAGAGAAGGCCAAATTGGCCTCAAAAAGCTTGGCGTGCTCAGCAGAGCGGGACAGTATTTCATGCTGGCACACCGCCTGCAATTTTACAAGGCGCAGGTTCGGCCGCACATGGAATACTGTTCCCATCTCTGGGCTGGGGCTCCCCAGTATCAGCTCCTTCCTTCCTTCCTTCCTTCCTTCCTTCCACTTGACCTCATCCAGCGCAGAACGGCTCGAATCGTCGACGACCGAAAGCTTTCCGATCGGCTCGATTCACTAGCGTTGCGAAGATATGTTGAATCTCTTTGGATTTTCTTTCGCATATACTATGGGGAGCGCTCTGAGGAATTGTTCGGATTAATCCCAGCCGTCAAATTTCGTGAACGCACTACGCGGCAAACGTCCCTATACCATTCACACCATCTGGATGCCTGGCGGTCCACGACTGTACGTTTCACAAAGAGTTTTCCTCCGAGTACGACCTCTCTCTGGAATAGTTTACCACCGGCGATTTTTCCGGACCAATACGACCTGGGGACCTTCAAGAAAAGACTTTACTCCTTTCTAAAGGGCCGGCAACACACCTGCAATTCCCCTGGTATTGCGGTTGATCATGGGCGGCGGTAGTCACTTAACATCAGGTGAGCCGCATGCTCCTTTGCCCACTCTTCTATAAAAAAAGCAGGATTGACCTTGCAAAGGGATAAGTGCGAGTTCTATAAGGATGAGGTTAGCTACTTGGTTTATGTTATCAATAAAAATGAGTTGAAAAAGTCACCATCAAATATAAGCCAACTGCAATCGTTTTTGGGCCTAGTAAATTATTATAGAAAGTTTGTACCAAGCGCAGCGTCTGTTTTAAGCCCACTTTATAATCTCCTAAAAAGGGGGTAAAATGCTCGTGGGGCCTAGATCATCAAGAAGCATTCACTATAATAAAACGGCTATTTAGCTTCAGAACATGTACTCGGCCACTGCAAGCCCGAAGCAAGGCTAATCCCGACCGTAGACGCGTCTCCGGTTGGCTTGGGTGCGATACTATCGCAAGTAGGTTCCAACGGGCAAGAAAGGCCGATTTCGTTTGCATCGCGAACTCTAAATACCGCAGAGAAACGATATTTACAAATACAGAAAGATGCGACCGCAATTATATTTGGAGTTCGGTGCTTCCATCTGCATTTGTACGGTGGAACAAACCCGTTAGTATTAAGAACAGATCATAAGCCACTAATTTCGATATTCGGACCGTACGAATGCATTCCGGAAGTATCGGTGAATCGACTACAGAGATACGCAATGTTTCTAAGCGCATATAACTATACGATCGAGTAGGTATACTAGGCTGCACTAAAAGTATCGGGAATGGAATATTTCCACTGTTCCTGTCATATTAAAATCTTTTTCATTGAAAACTCCTTGGTTTTAAAAAATCGAATACCATTTATTTATTTATTTAAAAAAAGATTCTCGGTCTTGTCACAAGGTTTTGTCAAACTTGTTTAGTCGTTGAGAAAATGGAATTGACTCAAGAAAATTCAAGAACGATGATTTATTATGATTTTTGAAGTGGTTTAACACAAAAACAGTGTGTTGACCGGATGATTTCTGCATTTGGTGATGAGGCCCCATACAAAACCACAATTTATCGCTGGTTTGCTGAATTTCAACGTGGACGTGTCAAGCTCAGTGATGATCCCCGTCAAGGTCGTCCAAAAACTGCAGTCACCCAAGAAAATGTTGATGCTGTGCGTAAGCTGATTGAGGAAGATCGACATGTGACATACCGCGAAATTCAGGCAACTTTAGACATTGGCATGAGTCAAATACAAATAATCTTGCATTAACAATTAGGTGTAAAAAAGTTGTTTTCCCGATGGATACCGCATTCGCTCTGTGAAGAGCAAAAAGCGGCTCGCGTTACTTGGTGCGTCAGAACTCTCGAAAGATTCCACGCAGGATCCTCAAATGCTGTATACAACATCGTATCAGGTGACGAATCAAAACCAGTCACGAGTTTAGGTGTTCGAAAATGAGTTAAAGCCAACAGAAATTGTTCGTTCACGGAGTGTTGCAATAAAAATGGTGGCCACGTTTGTCTCCAAAACCGGCCATGTTACGACAATTCCTCTTGAGGGACAAAGAACGGTTAATGCAGAATGATATGCTAGCATTTGTTTGCCACAGGTCGTTTCTAAACTCCGTAAAGAGAACTGCAACCGCCGCATCATCCTCCATCACGACAATGCGAGTTCTCACACCGCACACAGAACAAAAAGAGTTTTTAGAGCAAGAAAACATAGAATTATTAGACCATCCGCCGTACAGCCCCGACCTAAGCCCTAATGATTTCTATACTTTCCCTAAAATAAAGAATAAATTGCGTGGACAGAGATTTTCATCACCTGAAGAAGCTGTGGACGCCTACAAAACTGCCATTTTGGAGACCCCAACTTCCGAATGGAATGGTTGCTTCAGTGATTGGGTCCATCGTATGGAAAAATGTGTCAAATTTCGCGGAAAATACTTCGAAAAGCAAAATTGTTGTGTCACTTCCTTGATTCCCGAGATTTTCAGTGCCGCCCTCGTATACGAAGCGCTGATAACAGCGCCGACTATTTGTCTCGCTCAAGTATTTCGGAGGCGAGGCGCGCTGATTGATACAAACTTTGCACTCTTGTTTAAAAACCTTATTGTTTTATAAAAAAATAAAAAAATTCAAACTCATTTCTTAATGGATGCCTATGTCATAAAAGGTAGCTACTATCCAAATTTCAGATTTCTTCGGCTAGCGGTTATATATATATATATATATATTATTTTTTTTTATCTAGCTTGCCAGGCAGACGTTGTTCTGCCCATTTCGACGACTTTCCTGTAAAAAAATCCTTAAACTCGCAATAAAAAAATTAAGGGTTACTTATCGGGGTTTCTCTGCATTATAAACTTAGAAATGAGGATATCCGCCGTAGAACCAGAGTGACCGACATGGCCCAACGGATTATTAAGTTGAAGTGGCAATGGGCCGGCCATACAGCTCGAAGAACCGACCACTGATGGGGAAAAAAGGTTCTCGAGTGGCAGACCCGTACCGGTAGGCGTAGTGTAGTGCTATCCCCCACTAGATGGAGTGACGACCTGGTAAGACTTGCAGGAAGTCGAATGGATGCAGGTGGTTTAAGACCGTGCTTTGTGGCATTCCTTAGGGTAGGCCTATGTTCAGCAATGGACATGTGAAGGGCTGTAATGATGAATGATGATGATTTAAAAAATTTAATATATAAGAAAGATTTACTGTAATCGCTTGGAATTCGCGATCGAAGTTCTGATCGTTTCACACCTTTGATGCTGCTCGCCTCGCCGCTCTGGGTCTCGCTTTTAAATCAGGTATAATAGAAGACGGTTATATTTAAACATACCGTGTGCTCGGACTTCTCTTGATCAGTGGCATGGTGGCGAGCAGCGGGGGCCACATCGTGTGGCGGTAGCTGAGTTCGAAGTTGAGCACGCCACTTTCGGGCAGCAGCCGACCCGGAGACTGGTGCCAATGGACCCAAACATGACATATACTCTGAAACCTAGAAACAAACAAAACAACTGTTAATCCACAAATATTACAATACGTATTATGTCATTCCTCCTGCATTTAGAAAAACGAAGGCATGATCAATTTGGTCGATGGTTTCGATTCTCGTCACTGGTACGTACACATTTATGGCGCTAATTACATCAGTTGTGCCTATGAAACAACGTCTAGAGATTTGCTTATGTGACGATTAGTGCAGTACGCTTAATAAAGCACAGATTCAGATACTTATCATAAGCGCTCTTGACAAATGACGTCTTTGGTACCATAGATATAAGGAAGATTTTTCACAACTTTAGATCTAAATTAAGCATACAAAGTTGGTTATGGACTAAAAATACATACTACTACTAAAAATATACAATACAAGCTTCTAACCTTAAACACTGCAAGATTTTATATACATTTCGCAAAGGTAGGCTTTAGGAGTAAAAGCATGTCCAGGAATTTTTCAATGTTTTAAGAGTCGAATTTTTGATTGAAAATATATTTATTTGTGGACTTACTATATTGGAAATTGAAAAAAGATTAGATTTAGTACTAGATCAAGTTGAACAAGTAGAAAAAAAATAACTTTAATAAGTAAAAACAGAAAGAAGACTTCATAGAAGTGATAACGAGACCTGAAGACGAGAAGACAAAGTGTCATCATCATCATTATCATCATTACAGCCCTTCACAAGTCCACTGCTGAACATATGCCTCGCCCAAGTAATGCCACAAAGCACGGTCCTGAGCCACCTGCATCCATCGACTTCACGCATGTCTTACCAGGTCGTCACTCCATCTAGTGGGGGGTCGTCCTACACTACGCCTACCGGTACGAGGCTGCCACTCGAGAACCTTTCTTCCCCATCGGTTATCAGTTCTTCGAGCTATATGGCCGGCCCATTGCCACTTCAGCTTACTAATCCGTTGGGCTATGTCGGTCACTCTGGTTTTACTGCGGATATCCTCATTTCTGAGTCTATCACGCAGTGAAACTCCGAGCATAGCCCTCTCCATAGCTCGCTGAGCGACCTTGAGCGTCCTCATACGGCCAGCGGTGAAGGACTACGTCTCTGATCCGTAAGTCATCACTGGCAACACGCACTGGTTGTACACTTTAGTTTTCAGAGATTGAGGTATAATTGACGAGAAGATGTGTCGTAATTTCTCGAACGCTGCCCAGCCGAGTTGAATCCGTCGATTGACCTCTCGGTCGAAGTTGGACTTACCTAGTCGGACTATTTGTCCAAGGTAAACGTACTCGTCAACAACTTCGAGCATAGTGCTCCCAACAACTACCGGCATAGGTGTGACATGGACATTGAACATGATCTTTGTTTTGTCCATGTTAATCTTAAGAACTATCCGTTGGGAGACACCATTGAGGTCATTGAGCATAGTGCTAAGGTCCTCCAGCGATTCTGCCATAAGGACTATATCGTCGGCGTCTAATCGAAGGTGAGTGATGTACTCGCCATTGATGTTAATACCGTATCCTTGCCAGTCCAGTAGCTTGAAAACGTCTTTCAACGCAGCGGTGAAGAGTTTCGGGGATATAACGTCACCCTGTCTTACACCTCTCTGATAGGTTTCGAACTCTGGTTCTGTACTCGGATAGCCATCGTAGCCCTAATGTACAAACACTTCAGCACTTCGATATACCGACAGTCAACTTGGCACCGCTAAAGGGACTGTAGCACCGCCCAAATTTCGACGGAATTAAAGGTTTTCTCATAGTCCACATACGCCAGGCAAAGTGGCAGATTGTACTCTTCGGTCTTCTGTACAATCTGCCGCAGGGTATGTATGTGGTCTATAGTACTGAAGCCTTTTCGGAAACCGGCTTGTTCGGGAGGCTGGAAGTCGTCGAGTCTGCGTGCGAGACGATTCGTAATGACTCTCGAAAACAGCACGTAGACGCGGCTCAGAAGGGAAATCGGTCTGTAGTTCTTCAAGAGAGCGTTGTCGCCTTTCTTAAAGAACAAGACCACTGCACTCCTGCTCCACGCCTCCGGAGTAGTGCCACCATGGAGGACGGAATTGAAGAGCTTCTGAAGGACTTCAAGTACCGGTGTTCCACCCGCTTTCAGGAGCTCCGCTGTAATTCCATCCTCGCCTGGGGCTCTGCCGTTTTTAAGGTGCTGGAGAGCCATTCTAATCTCGCTCAGACTGACGTCCGGGATATCATCGGAATAGTGTCGGGTAAGACTTGCTCTTGGATCGTTACTCACACTTGCGTGTGGCTCCAACGATGATGTGTACAGCTGCCCATAGAACCTCTCAATCTCACACAAAATCTCAGGTGTCCCGGAAACAATGCTGCCACACTCAGTCTTCAGCTTTGACAGTTGGCTCTTTCTGGCAGACAGATCTCTGGCAAAGATTTTGGAGCCCTGGTTCCGCTCGATCGCTTCTTTAATACCAGCAGTATTAAAGTTGCGTAAGTCTCGCCGCATGCATTTGGAGATCTGTCTGTTCAGTTGCCTGTATGCTGTCAAATCTGTTGACGATTGTAGCCTCATCTCCCGTTTAACAGCCATGAGATTAAGAGTGTGATCGGAAAGTTTTTGTGTTCTTCTGCGGCGGGTCTTGCAGAACTTAGCTCCGACCACATGGACAGTTTCCACGAGCTTGTCATTCATATCGTCCACTGCATTGCAATCTTCTAGGCACTGAAAGCGGTTACGTAACTCGAGCTGAAAAGTCTCGGGATTCTGGATTAGAGCACGAGGGGGACGGAGCGTTGACTTCATTAGACGAGACCTCTCCAACTTAACGTTTAGGTTCAGTGTGCCTCACTGAACAGTTGGCGTCTGGTCGTCATAATGAAGTCAATCTCATTTTTTGTCGAACCGTCGGGGCTCGACCAGGTCCACTTCCTATGGGGCCGCTTCTGGAAGAAAGAGTTCATCATAAAGAGTCCCTCTTTCTCCATAAAGTCAGCCAGCTGCTGGCCCCTACGGTTCCGTTGTCCTACTCCAAATTTCCCTAACTTCAGCTCACCGCCTTCTCTTGTGCCTAGTTTTGCGTTGAAGTCTCCCATCAACACCGTGTAGTGGGTTTTGGAGGAATGCATGGCTCTAGAAATATCCTCATAGATTTCCTCCACCTCCTCATCTTGATGTGCCGAGGTTGGTGCGTAGACCTGTATGACCTTCAGCGAATACCGTTTGGTTATTCTGAGTATCAGGTACGCGACCCTCGTCGACACACTCCCAATCTTTACAACGTTGTTGACGAGAGACTTGTGGACGATAAATCCGACACCTCCTTGGGACAGATGCTCGCCCTCCCGGTGATAGAACAAGTTGCCGGACTCGAGGATTACCGTGTCCTCCCCCCTCTCTTCGGACCTCAGATAATCCAATAATATGCCAGCGCAACTTGTCTACCTCTTCTTCCAGCTCCAGTATCTTCTCGTCAGTCCTCAGGGTGCGTGCGTTATACGTTGCCAGTCGTCGTAGGTGGCAACCGAACCTCCACCGGAGATTTTAGCACCGGGGCCGGCGGGGACTGGGGGCCGTTTATTTGCGTCGTTGCTCATGGGGGATATTTGCCATAGTTGCCACGCTTGGCGAGCGAGTTAGCAACCGCAGTTTTTTATTATGTTATTGTTGTTATTAGGAAGATGCTGCTTCCCATCTCCTTTCTGTGTCCCTCCGTCGCCTCTTACGACACCCACGGGAAGATATGGGGTAGTGGATATTCTCAACCGCCACTACACGGCTAAAGATAAGAAGACAAAGTGTATAGAGGTATTAAAGCCCCGACTTCAGAATGTGAATTTTTTTCTTTTCTGTGAAGTGTTTGTTTTTAATTTTTGAGTGGACTAAGGAATATCAGAATCTCAAATGTCTTCTAAATTAAAATAAAGAAAGAATAATGATTAGAACTGCTGAACGAGTAGATAGTGTATATCCTGAGATCGCAAATAATGTCAACAATAAAGAAAAATCAAGTAAGTAATCAAGCCCAAAATAGTAATTGAAGTTTCTGACTCTAGGCCTTGACTTACACATACGGAATGCCTCTCTGAATTCAGAGTCGGAATTCACAATTTGAACCAAGCTGCCCCACACATATCCTAAAAATTCAGATAAATCAGTAGTCTCATGTTTCTCACACACGTCTTGGTTATGGAAGAGGAATTAATACTCACAGCACTATTTTTAGCTTTAAATAATAAAAAAGAGACGCAAACGAATACACTAGATGCATCCTCTTAATGTGAACAGAGTAAGAAAAAGTCAGTTCTACATTACAGCTTCATAAGTTGTTATCACTCGCAGGGTCAGCTGAAACAGTCATTCTGATTCCGGTCTGTGGGTGCTCGCGTGTTCAAATTTATAGAAAAACGCGCGTTATGAAATCATAATTTTAAATATACTGATCCGGAATTCAGAACGCTAATCAGTGTCATTCTTACAGATTTATCTGGGAATGTAATAATCGGAAAAAATCTAAATGTGTGTAGAGCATAGTTAAATTGTATGCAACTCCGGGCTTTCTTAACTAATAATATGAATTTAGATTATGAATTCGGAAAGGCTTTCGGGATGTGTGAGTCCAGCCTGAGAAATAAACTTTCAACAAATGAACTAACGAAAAGATAAAACTGCTGTTAAAAATCATAAGATGAAACATAAATAGAGAAAATCTTTATCTTCAGTTTGTATATGTATATTATGTATATTATTTTGTTAACATAAATAATGATATACATAATATTAACATGAAATAGAGACACAAGCCAGACTGGTAGAAGCGGTTTTGCCCTTTCGTGTAGGTGATGCAATAAATTGTACTCTGAATTTACTCCAGGACTTTTACAGTGAAAATAAAAATATTTGGTCTGTTTGTGATCGAGTTATTCAACCCCAAATTTTTGGTATTAATGCAACATTCTTAAAAAGGTTATGAATATGAGTCATTTTAATCTAATTTATTATACTTACATGAATATAAAAATCCTAGAACCTACAAACCATTGTTTCAACAAAACAAATACATTATTCAAATATAAACATGATTAATTTCAAGAATTATGTGTCTTGATTTATAATTCTAGTGCTTGAGTTATGTTCTTACTAATGAAGAAGGTAGGTCATTAGTTATCATTATATTTCATAATATTTTTTTTAAGTTTGTTTTAAGAAAGTAAACAAATACATAGTCAAAAGTTTTATATTTATAAAATAAAATATATTTATAAATAAGTAAATTTAATTTATTATATTATTTAATATTCGCCAATTACTGTCTTTTGTTGTGCTACCAAGTTGAATGCATGACAATATTCAATCTCTGTTGTATAAATAAAACATTTAATATTGAGAACATCTATACAAATTTGTAATGTTAAAATGACAGCTTTGTACTAAATGCATAAGTGTATGTATCTATGACAAAAAACAATTATTAAAATTTTGTCTGTCTGTTCGTTCTAGCTAATCTCCGAAATGGCTAGACCAATTATGACGGGATTTTTACTGGCAGATAGCTTATGTTATGAGGAGTAACTTAGGCTACTTTTATTTAAAGAATAAGAATAAGAATTCCAAGCAAAAAAAAATTAAACCCATGAAATACAATCATATTAAATTCCACACAGACAAAGTCACGGGCACAGCTATTATTAAAGTAAATTAAAAAGTAAATTGTGAAATTGTGCAACTTGTTATCTTCATGTCATATGCACGAGGATACTGTGTCAATTACCGCATTTGACCTTCTGATAGATCTTATCACATAAACTTGGAAACATGAGTTCTCAGTATATACCTAATATTATATTATGCCTATTATATTAATTATATCACTATAGACAAGAAGTGAGATTCCTTTGTATTTAATTTTTTTAACCTACAAGAGACTTCGACATATTCTTTATTAATCTGCTTTTTAATTAACCAACTTCATGAGGGGGAAGTATGAACTTTACTTAGTTATCTTCTCTTTTAATTCATGTAACACACTACATTTACTTACAGAAAGAGTTTCACAATGGTACCATATAAATTTTAACCAGATGACATATGCAGTCTGTGTAAAATTTTTAAATATTAATGGAACTATTAATTATTATATTATATATTATATTATATTATTTAATGCAAGTGGGCTTGGCTTAATATTTTTAGATAGAAATATATAAAAGAGACAATAGAAGTTTATCAGCAAATACTTTTGTAGATCCAAGTCCAAAAATAACACAGATTAGATTAAGTATGAGAAAATATTTTTTTTATAATTACCAATTCCGTTGAAGCATTTGGGGGTGCCCAATCCAACTGGACTGGTTTGTCAGTCACTCCTCGAATCTTAACCAAGGGCACTGAAAAAAAAAATTTACTAAGTTTAGATTTTGTGTGTGTAACACAGAAATTAATTCTTCTTACTAAGGTAGACTGGTAGATAATGCCTCAGGCATTAAGTCCGCCTATATACATCTAATGTGTATATGAAGTTAAATAAATAAATTAAATAAATTAAGACATTTTTAATTCTAATATTATTTTGACCATACTTACATGAAGCATTTTTAGGTCTGTTAGTTCCCAGTAGCTCAAATTGAGCCCATCCAGACAGATCATCATCTTGTACATCATGTACATCCTTACTACAATGACATGAACGACAAACCTTTCGCCAAAAGTGAAGGTCTAAACCAGGGCATGTTGGACCTGTAACAATATTTTATTGAATTGATTAGATTTCTATTGAAGTTAGTCATATTGATATAATAAAAAAGCTGTGTTTAATATGAGACTCTGCCACTCTACTTTGTAATCTGGATGTTGCTAGAGGTGGGCTTTTGTTAGAGAGCCATCTTGTGTTTGTAACCATTCACTTGCCTAGCATGTCAATCAGAACAAATCACCGAAATACAATGAGAAACAGAAATAGTATTTTTATTCAATTCAAATTTTATTGGTTTTTTCCCCAAAGTTATTATCATCCATAAATTCCTTAATATTATTAGGTTGAAATTTAGAATCGTTTGGCAGGAATTCGGGGGAGTAAGTTGTTTTATTTGGTAGAGATTTGGTCCCCAATTATAATACCACTCCCATTAAAAGTTAATGCACCGTTCTTGAGAAAAATCAAAAAGAAAATCCCATAGAACTAACCTCAAAATCATAACTCAAAATGAATTAAGGGGATGGGAGGTGGTGAAGAGGGAGGCGGAGGAATTGTAGATTCGCCCCCCACTTCGTGGACGTGCTTCTATCTAACTTTGAGGTTATCTTTTTGTAATGTTTTTGACTATAATCCTGATTTATGGGGGAGAGGAGTTAGAGGAGGGAAGCAGCACGTAGCGCAGTCGAGGGAAAGCCGGTCGACGGAGCCCCGCGAATCGGGGCTCCTACTTCTGAGTGGTTTACAAACAAATAACCACGAAGGGAATGGCTAAATTTAACCTAACCTGTCCGAATCGGGGTGCCCTAAGTCCCGCTCGCTTCGCTCGCTCTTGCACTCAACAAAACACCAAAATATTAACTTTTAATATAATACAATAATAACCATACTACGACTCGCACAGGTGCCTGCGATTTGCTACGACGGGCGGGGGGCTGCTCTCCCTCCGCACCTACGGCTTTACAAAAACACTTTAGGAGTAGGGCAGACAAGTATATGTGGATTTGGGCTGTGCTAATTTAATTTTAGTACAGATTCGATCAGAACAGGTATCTATAGTCAGCTTGCCTTTGCTCCCTCCACAGACACAAAATTCTGTATGCTATCCATCTTTTCAGATCAGAAAGTCTAGAATCCAGAGCCGTAAATTCAGTTAATAAAAAAATGTATCACTTTTCATACGTTACATATTTAAGGTTATAATAGTTTTTATTTATTTTTTCGATAACGGTGCATTACCTTTTAATGTGAGTGGTATTATTATAATCGGGGACCAAACCTCTACCAAATAAAACACCTTACTCCCCCAAATTCCTGCCAAACGATTCTAAATCCAACCCTATTATTATAATAACCCTTTTTATACAAACTTAGTTTAATAAAGTTTATTTCAAGTTGTATTTCACAATAAGTATTTTTTATTTCACGCTACATTCTTGAAAAGATTATGTTGAGTAGTGGATTTGATAGGGCTGAATAAGTTTTACATGGTAGAGCCATGCTGCAGCTATATTATGGTTGTAGCATGAATGCATTGACTAAACAGGAAAGGACCACACTCTTACAGACTTTACTGGCGTAAAATATCAGCTCAATGCTGCTGATTTTTTATTGAGTGTAGAGAATCGGAGACCCTTTTAACTGGAAATGAGGCATTCCATCCCAGTCCTCAGGGGTGACAGTGCATCTTCATTTTGATTCTTAATTGAGGATGTAGAGATGTAGATCTATGGGCAACAGCATCCGCTAACCTTTAGGTATACTATGTGCTAATTATTTGCACTCCATTACAACCCATAGTTCACAGCTTATCATAGATTTACCCTATTGGTAGCCATTTGGTTTAGTGCACTACAACAATATACTTAAAAGCAATCGCATTTTTGAATATTTAAAAATGTCTATAAAGAGTTTCGATGTGCTGATTAATTTCTATCTCCTTTATGAAAATTTTGTTATCAATATTATCTTTGTAAGGTGTCATTGTTGAATCAATCAGCACAGCCGCCTTAGTTTCTTACAGTTGACAGACAATGTTCTGTGACAAAAAGAATTTGACAAACACACTAATACTAACCAGTGGAAGGTGATTAAAAGTGACTATGAGTCATCACCTTGTTGTGGGATGTGGGCTTGCAGAACTTTCAGTCATGTCACCCAATTAATGCAGTTTCTGCTGTTCACATTTAAAAGAATGATCATTTTGATGACTACATCAATATATCGACTCAATTATCTACTTACCACAAGAATTACAAGGAGCACCGGCACCACTGTCATGACCAAGCCGCGCCTTACTCAATTTCTCGCGCTGACTCTCTAATTTGGATAGCCAAGCTGGTGCTTCTGAAGTCTCCACACACGAGTCGCTCATCTAAAACAAATTTTACTTTGTATTTTATCGCTATCAAAATTCACCTTATATAAAAAAATTCACGTTATATAAAAAAATCACCTTATATAGGTGTGCCACACAAATCTTATCTATTTTGCGAATTCCTCACACTATCATGATCTTACGAATGTTTGCAGGTATGAATAAAAAAAGATGCACTAAACAGTGAACATGCTATGTTATGTATCTTCTAAGAATCTAAGAAATAAGAAATTTCCATATACTTCTAAGTCAGTGGAAATTTCATTGTTGGTTATAACTCTTATTTGTGGTTTTTTTTTTTTTTTTTTTTTTTTTTTTTTTATATGGCAACCTTACAATTACTGCCAACCTCCAGTCAATAAAAATACTTGTAACTTGAAACGAAACGACGGACAATCTAAAGAGAAACTACGATTCTGATTAAAAACCAAAATCATAATGTTAAGAACCATAGAATACTATAATAATGAATCATGAAATGACTTGTACTGAAGTATATTAAATAAATGATGGATATTAGGTTGAATTAAAATAATACTAAACTCAATACCACATTAAAAATAATCAGTATTACTAAATAAAGACGATTGATAGCTAAATAATGAATAAAATTTTATAATCTAATATTATTTAAATCTAAAAATTCCATAAGACAATTGAAAACATTTTTACTTTTTTTAGAAAAAATTAAAAGAGAACAAATTTCTGTAGGAAGAGGAATTTTAAGATTTACCAAAGTGTTAAATAATGAAGTATGATTATATAACGGACACGAGAAGAAAATATGGTTGAGGTCACCAATATCCAAACCACATTCACATATTGAAGAATTTTTAATATGAAGCCTAGCAAGGTGAACCGAATTACAGCAGTGACCCAAGCGCATTCTACATAACATTGATGTATGTTTCTTATTTAAGGATAATTTATAAAACCAAGGCTTAGAAGGAATGATGGGTTGAATTTTGGCATAGTGACAGCCTTTTGTCGTTTTGGTTTTGTTCCAATGTTTTGACCATCTATCTCTATATACTAATTTCGTAGTTCTTATAAGGTCATAGCAATAATTTTTAAATAAGAAAGTATCCCCACAGACTATAGCTTGTTTAGCAAGTTTGTCAGCATATTCATTACCAGATATACCAATATGACTCGGAATCCAAATGAGAGAAATGTTGATGTTTTGAAATTGGTATAAGAATAGAAGTTTCTTAATTTCAAATATCAAAGGATTGCGGGAAATGTCATAGAAAGGATTACATAACAATGCTTGTAAAGAACTAAGAGAATCTGAAAATATCACACTTGATTTTAATTTAAAAAAGATAGCAATATTTTATTGATTGTAAAATGGCTAACATTTCTCCAGTAAAAACTGAAGATTCGGGAGGACTTTTCATTTTTTGAACTATTCTCCAATTTTGATGGTATATTGCATATCCAGTACAACCTTTTGAGTTAGTCTTAGAAGCATCTGTAAAAATATAATGACAATCTGGGAAATTCTTGTCCAACGTAAATACAAATCTTTTATTTGATTCAATAGAAAATTTATTTAATCCTATATCTAATATAACATTGGGTTTGAAAAGTGCAACTTCAAACGAATTGGAGAAAAGAGGCAGAGTCGCCGACCTATAAATAGGATCTAGTAAGGAATTATAATGTTCATAGCTTTTAACTAGGTTAGGAGTTTCTTTATTACGCCAGTATTTTCCTGAATTAATTGAAATGTACTGAGAAAGCAAACGAATTTTAGGTAGTAATGGATGGTTTGAAAATTGAAGAACCCGATAAAAAAGGAATCCGATAAATATTGTCGTCTAATAAAAAGTGGAGGATCACCGCATTCAATCTGCAAGGCATTGATAGGCGACGAATTCATAGCGCCTATAATTAATCTTAAAGACTTGTGTTGAATGATATCTAATATTTTTAATCCTTTTTTACTAGTTGGTTCAAGAAGAAATGAGGCATAATCTAATCGGCTTCTTATAATTGCATTATAAATTAATTTTAAATAATATGGATGAGCGCCCCACCATACCCCGCACAAAGCTCTAAGAATGTTTATATTTTTTTCGCATTTTTTTTGGGTATAAATTATATGAGGCATGCCGGATAATTTATTATCAAAAATTACACCAAGGAATTTAACTTGTTGAATATTTACGAGCGGATAATCAAAAAGGCGAACTTGGATTTCAGGTAAAACTCTTTTGCGAGAAAAAATTACTGTATTACTTTTATTTGGGGAAAGTTCTAGCCCATGATCATCTAACCAAGAGGCCATAGAGAGGAGATCTTGTTCTATCGCATTAGCACAAGATTCTATACATTTATCGTTAACATAAACTAAGATATCATCAGCATATTGCAAAATTCTACACTTTGAAATAGACTGGTCCAAATCTGACGTATAAATATTGTATAATAAAGGACTTAAAACAGAGCCTTGTGGAAGGCCTTTAAAAACCTTTCGAGTATATTTTAGATCATCATCAATTTTAATATGTATATATCGATCTAGAAATAAATTGATAATCAAATTTGTAAGTTTTTTGGATATATTAAGCTTAAACATCTTTTCTCTAAGGATGTTGAGTCTGACATTATCGTAAGCAGAAGAAATATCAAGGAAAGCAGCAAGGACCGATTCATTTCTTGAAAATGCTAGTCTAATATCTGTGGTGAAGATAAAGAGACTGTCATATGTGCTTTTACCTTTTCTGAATCCATATTGGGAATTTGATAACAATCCATGACTTTCTACATACCATTCAAGACGGTTCTTGATCATATGTTCAAAGGTTTTAATTAGAGTTGAGGATAGAGCGATCGGTCTATAAGAAGAGCCGTCGTTAGGATTTTTGTCAGGTTTCAAGATAGGAATAATTACTTGAGTCCGCCAACAGTCAGGAACAAAGCCTATGTCAAACAAAACGTTAATGATATTTAAATAATAGGATAAAATTTGACCATTACATTTGGCAAGTAGTGAATATGGAATACCGTCTAAACCAGGAGCTGAATCTTGAACGTGAGAAAGGACGAGCTTTAATTCATATAAAGAAAATGGACGCTCTAAGGGACCAAAAAAAGAATCACATGGAATACTTTGAGGTAGCTCCTCTCTCAAAGGAGCAGAAGAGGGGGGCAAGTTTATCTAGAAAAGTGTTTATAGATTGAGAGGGAATGGCACCACCGTAAGAACAAGATGAAAAACAACAGCGAAATTTTCAAACAACTGATGAAGGTATTGAAGGAGAAATTGAGGAACAAAAGGCATGCCAACGTGTTTGTTTTTTTGTGCGAAGAGTATTTTTAGTCACTTCTTGTACACGTTGAAGGTATGAATAGTTTTCCGAACTCATGTCTAATTTATATTGTTTTTCGGCTTTTTTCCTATTACGAATGGCCTCAGAACATTCAGAATCCCACCATGGAGGGGAGGGCCTACATTTATTATTTAGAGTTTTAACAGGAATTGTTTGATCTGCTGCATTTATAACTGCGTTTGTAAATGCTTCAACAATAGAAGTTATATTATTTTCAGAAATAGGAGCGATTTTTAGAATTTCATTGTAAAGAAAAATATTGTACAGGTTCCAGTCTGCTCTGTCTAATTTGTATTTAATACATGGTTTTTTGTTAATTTCTGCCAATTCTTTGTTTGGAAAGGAAATCAGAATGGGAAAATGGTCACTGCCGTGAGAGCTATCTAGAACTGACCAATTTAGAAGAGTGGTTAAATCAGGAGTACAAATTGATAAATCTACAGCACTTCTAGACTCATTAGGACGAGAGCGTTTGGTAATTTTACCAGTATTAAGGACACAAATATTAAGTTCGTCAATTATTTCAACTAATAAACTACCGTATTTATCAGTATTATCACCCCATAAATAATGATGACAATTAAAGTCACCAAGAATTATAAATGGTTTGGGTAAGGAGGCTATTAAAGATTTTCTTCTGCGAAACGTATGGACAGAAGGGGAGGGAACATAAATAGAAACGAAAGTTATATTTTGAATTCTTACTGCTACAATATTAAAGTCAAATATTTCATCATAAACATCTATAATGGAATAAGTTATATTATTTTTTATAAGCAAAGCACATCCGGCATAACCATCAGATCTGTCACTTCGAACAAGACAAAAACCAGGTACTCTGATATTCGAATCCGGTTTTAGCCATGTCTCTGAAATAGCAGCGATACACACACTGTATTTCTTTAATAAGTAGATTACTTCAGTACGTTTATCTAAAATGCTTCTACAATTCCATTGAAGGATCTTTGTGAGAGTGAATGTCTTGGAGAATTTTAGGTATAGAATTTAGTAAGCGAGCAACGTGGGACGGTAGTTTCGACGAATACGAAGATATGATTATGTTAATAAGGAAACTTATAATGCTTTCTACAGAATCAAAATTACCCTGTGAAGTAACTGGTGAAACCCGAAGAGCACAACCATCATCAGGTTGCGGAATTGAAAAATCATCAATAATTTTTTGATGACTTTTTTTGTCGTATCCTGTTTGTGAATGGTGACGTAATGGTTTAGGAATATATAATGTTTTCTTATAAGAAGTTTTATTAGATGTAGCGGGGTTGGAAGGAAAATTATTCACTGTAGGATTAGTAGAAAGCGAAGAATTTTCAGGGAATTTAGAAATCAAAACATCAGCATATGATTTTGAAGAAACTTGTGGATATTTTTGAGATGCTTCTAGGTATGAGATAGACTTTTGTGCCATTTCAATTTTAATATTATTTTGTCTTGTGTGTTCAGGACATCTAGAATCTGTGGCTTTGTGGTTACCTGAGCAAAATAAGCAACGAAAAGATCCATTATCTTTGTCGCAAGAAGAAGAGGAGTGATCACCTCCACATTTTGAGCATCTTGGCTTGGAACGACATAAATCTTTAGTATGACCAAATCTGCAGCACTGAAAGCATTGGATCGTTGGAAGCTTATAAATTTCAACAGGAATGGAAGAATAGCATAAATAAACCCTCGAGGGAAGAATTTGACCGTCAAATGTGATTACGACACTTTCAGAGCTTTCATATCTGACTTTGTCCTCGTTGCGAACTCGGTAATTTAATCTTCTTACTTTTAATACAGGAATGGTATTTGGATACGAAGATAATTCGGAAATAATCTCTTCTGGTGTCCAATCTTTTGGTACACCTTTTATAACTCCCATACGAGATACGTGAAATGATGGAATAAAGGTTGTATATTTATCATTTACGGATGGATTCTCTAAAAATAGATTTGCATCAATAAATTTAGAGAATTCAACCGTTATTCTATTTCTCCCGATACGTTTTAGGCCTCCATTAACTATATTTTGTACATTTAATTTTTTTCAAAAAGTGACCAAATGAAATGGCATTTAAAGTTTTACCAGAATTAGGAGAGTCTTCTTTTACTTGAACATGAACGATAAAAGGACCTGAATCTGTAGAATTATAAGAACGAAGAGATTGAAATCTTTGTGACTCTATTTTTTTATTATCGCTATCAATATGCGTGTTAAGAGATTTAGAAGAGATATAACTATTGGCAGAATTTAATGTTTGTGATAGAGGAATGCCAGATGATTGTGAAAGAGGGATTTCAGATGATTGTGTACAAGCAATATTGGATGATAAAGACATGGGAGATTCATAAGCACGTTGTCCTGACATATTGCTTTTGATAGAGTTAGAGCCTACAATTTTAATTTTAGATGATGAAGTATTACCAGTATCGTAGTCCGATTCTGAGAATGAGGAATTGGTGGAAAAAGCTGAAATTCTTCTATTTATGTCAACCCGATTAGCATGCTCTTCCTTCTTCCTTTCCTTCGTTTTATGTTTTCTTTTCTTTTTGTTTGAAATAATTTTGAAGTTGTCATCAAAAATTTCTTGCGATAATGACTGCCGTGGTTTTTTAAATGAACCTTCTAAATCATTTTCAATTTCCACATAAGCAGCTGGTGAGGAAATAATGTTAGTCAGAATAATTCGAATCCGGTGGCTTAGGCGGAATTGGATTAGACATGGCGACCGAGAGACTAAGGCTACGTTAAACTATTTTGTGATAGTATGAAATTGTCGCTAAATGAGATACAATATGAAAATGCAAATAAATATTATTAATATATACTAAAATATAAAAGGAATGTAATCAGAATATTACAAGAAAACTTAAAATAATTAAAATGACAACAAAAACGCGTAAAACCGTTATTGACGTTCAGTTGACAACCCCTATTTGTGGTTGCTACCTACATATTTATTTATCTTTGGTTATATATATACTACCGCCATCTAGTCATTCATTTATGAAACACTTAAGACTTTTTTATTTATAGCTGCTCTGGAATCTTGCATTTTTGCTACTTTATGTAAATCAATCAAGATAGTGTGGCCGCCCTAAAAATTTAAACATTATGTTAGATATGGTGGACTATATCCACCAAATCTAAGAAATGCCTTCCTGATGAGACGTATTTACGCTACCAGGTTTTCGCTTCAAAGTACGGCGCCCTGGTACGGGCAAAAAATACTTGCAAGTATGAAAGTATGTGTTGTAAGTCAGATGCTCGAAGAACTTGAACACAACACATGAAAATACTTGCATAGGAAAATGATACATATCATAATAGGAATAAGAAACTCAATCGTATTTGTGAATAAAAAATACTTTGAACTTCAAAGTATTTTTTTTATTTATACGACTTTGCTCCTTGTTCATAGTAGGATAACATGGAATACGGGTCGTATTCCTATGCAAGTATTTCAAAGTATTTCCAAATTTTGACACCGAAAGCAACGCGGGGTTCGCTCGACGCGTTGGCGGGAGAGACTCGCAGAGTGTAGGTTGTCGAGCCCTAGTATTTCCGACGAAGGCCGAATGCTTGAACGGAAATCTGTGTAGGTACTTAATGCACATGCCATCCGATCGGATCGGGAACTTGTCAATCAAATAAGCTAACTAAAACGAAACTAATTAAGGAGCATAATTGCCTAAACATGCTATTCATAAAATTTCTTTTGACTATTTTGCACCATTCACCCTTATATCTGTATACAAAAGAGACATTATTGCGTGTATTTTATTTATTCGTAAATAAGAGAATTATGTTTATGTTCGAGGAAGTAAAAGTTTTGTTTCGATTTTTTGTAAATTCAGTTGTTATTGTGAACTGAGTACGTAACCTACTGACCGTGACCTAATTTTTAAAGTTATTTTGCGTGTTTATTGAATTTAGAGACAATTTTTAAAGTTTACTTAATTAATGTTTAAGTACGTAAATAAATAAAACTGAATATTATTGTGTTTATTAGTTGGAAATGACGATGTTTAAACTGTAAATAATAGTGTGTAAATAGTGTTTTTGTGTATAGATCATAGGTTCTTGTTGTGAATAGTAAATAGATCTTCGTACATACAAATCCATAAGTATGGCTCCTAAGAAAAGTTTGGCGTGGGATCATTTTTTGGACAAAGGAGAAAATAAAGCCGAATGCAAGATGTGTAAAGTAATTATATCGTACAAATCTGGAGTATCAAACCTTACCAAACATGTACAGAGAAAACATATTTCTGTTAATTTAATGAGAAAGGAGCAAAAGGTACCGGCGCATGCTTTACAAAGTACACAATTTACAATTTCCAATACTCCACTGCAAACTGACGCACCACCTAATACGATAAGGTCCAATACAGCCACTATGCCCACTATCTCAGCATTCCTTCGACGCGATTGTCAAAAAATAAAAAAGCAAATTGATGATCATTTGATGAATTTGTTTATATTTGACTTGCAGCCATTTTCTATAGTGGAAGACAAGGGGTTTCGCGAATTAATAAAGTTTGCTTTCCCAAATTATATTATACCATCGCGAAAATATTTCGCCAATAATTTATTGCGGGGGTGGTATGAGGAGTTAAAACTAATACTAAAGCAGCTCTAAGTGAAGATGCAAAAAGTATATGCTTAACGACTGATATGTGGACGTCGAGAAATAATGACTCGTATTTAGCGGTTACGGGTCACTATATTGATGATAAAAATTATAGTTTGCAATCAGTGCTCCTTGAATGTAAAGTGTTAGAGAGTCGTCACACAGGGCTAAATTTAGCCGAAGAGTTAAGAAATGTCGCTCAAGAGTGGAATATTCTTAATAAAGTCCTCCTTGCAGTATTAGATAACGGTGCCAACATCAAAAGTGCTATAGCTCAGTTAGAGTGGAAACATTTTGGCTATTATGCGCATACGCTTAACCTGGCAGTCCAAAAAGTATTAGGAAGTTCTTACATAAGCGATTTAATTAGTAAAGTGAAGGCTATAGTTTCCTATTTCAAACGAAGTAATTTAGCATGGAACAAATTGAAAAAATATCAAGAACAGGCTAATAAAGTCGTAAAGAGGCCAATCCAAGATGTTGTTACAAGGTGGAACTCCACATTCTACATGTTACACAGGTTCGTGGAACTAAAAGACGAAATTAAATGTGCACTCAGTAATCTAGACACAGGTAATTTAATTATGTTGACCAGTTATGAATGGGATATATGTCAGTCGTTGATCATAGTGTTGCAACCGTGTGAAGAAGTGACGAGAGAAATGAGCGACCAAAGATATGTAAGTGGAAGCTCAGTCATTCCGTTAACAATTGGTCTCACCAGCGCTCTCAACGAGATCGCCAGTCTGACATATCGGTAAGAAAATAACATTGACGTTTTCCCTGATGAAGTTGAAATGTGCCGACAGGATCTCCTCTCAGAAATAAGCACGCGATTTTCTAATTTGGAACAGAGTCGAACCTACACTGTTGCTATGTTTTTAGACCCGAGGTATAAGTTATACTTTGAGAGTGGAAACGTTGCGGACAATACGAAAAAGCATATCATAGGCCTAGTAACCACTATGATTAATGAAAATGAAAGATGTCAGTCTTCCGCATCAACTTCTGATGAGCCAGATAACCAGGGACAAAAATCTAACAGTCTGTTATGGAAGCACTACAACAGGCAAATGCAAAATGTACGACCAGCTGGAACCGCCAATAGCAGGGCAATCATTGAAACCCAAAAATATCTAGATGACACAGTTTTGTCTCCAGATATGGATCCTTTGGAGTGGTGGCGAATAAATCAGACAATTTATCCAAATTTAGCTAAACTAGCCAAAATAAAATTAAACGCAATGGCCTCTAGCGTGCCTTGTGAACGGTTGTTTTCCATAGCAGGGAACATACTAACGGAGAGGAGGACCCGTCTGGGGAGTCGTAAAGTAGAACAGTTATTGTTTCTACAACAAAATAAAAAATAAATCAAAATATTAACAAAAAGTAAAAAGTATCAAGAAAATATAAAAAATAACAAAAAAAATATACAAGAAAAACTAAAATAACAAAAAGAAATACAAAATCATGTATGTATATAAAATGAAATCTTTTAACTACGCCTGCTAATACAAGTTTCTATTCTAGCTCATGTCAAAATACTGTAAAACCACAGAATATAATATATTCTTAAATATTATTTAGCAGACAGTCCTAAGCCTGTGATTTAAAAAGTAGGAAGGAAAGATTTCATTTCGTTAACAAAAAATTAAAAAACGTTCAAACATAATACTCGTAATTGTGGCCCGACTCGAACTAGTCATTCATATTATTATATTGACATTAACAATACGGCGCGAGCAAAAAAATACTTGCATGTATGAAAGTACATGTTGTAAGACAGATGCTCGAATAACTTGAACACTATACGTGAAAATACTTGCATAGGAAAATAATCCATATCTTAATAGAAATAAGAAACTCAATCGTATTTGTGAATAAAAAATACTTTGTACTTCAAAGTATTTTTTTTATTTATACGACTTTGCTCCGTATTCGTAATAGGATAACATGCAATACGGGTCGAATTCCTATGCAAGTATTTTCAAATTTTGACACCGCGGCTGGACACGTCGCTCGCGTCAACAAATACTTTTAAGTATTTTTAGAACCTGGTTTTCGACCCTGGTATTTTTCCATACTCGTACTTAAAAGCCCTGGTATTAAATTTTGCAAGTATGTCTCATCTCCCTTTTGACGTTTCACATTAATCATTCCGCAATAACTTTTCAACAGCGCACTCACAGAATTTAAAATAACCTTTTACGTAAATCCGAAGAATTATGAAGTTATCTATATTACATTACAACGTTTATAGTTTTTTTATCACTAATTTAAATTTGAATATTTCAAACAAATCAAAATATTAAAAAATAACCAGTATTAACTTTTTCACTTGACGTCGTTTCTATGATATGTCGCATGTCGCATGTCGTGTATGTATAATTACCGTAGTGCTTGGATGATTAAAATTCGTTTATATTCGAATGATCGGCAAAATATTCAAATAATCGGTAAAAATTTTCAAATAATCGAATCATTAATTTTTAATGTATTATTTGTTTAATTTAATTTTTATTTTCAAAATTCCTCAAATTACGTGAATCATGAATAAAATAAGTTTATTTTTTTTTTACTTTGTCAAAGTAAATTTGTGTAGGCATAAAAATCATATACAAGGCCGTACTAAAATAACCACTACATAATTTCAATATCCCGCCATTTTGGTATCAGTTACTCGATTCCACAGTGTCAGTAATTCATTTATGGGGCGATGTATACGCTTTTACAACAAAATCCCAGAAAATATACAAAATTTGACGTAAATACACATAGTTAAAAACCTTTTTTAAACTATGTTTGTATAAAAATTTATTTGTATTTTAATATTAAGGAATTTATGGATGATAATAACTCCTGAGAAGCGCGAGCGTGTTTTGTGTTGTTAATTGTAACACGCATGATTGTAAGCTCTTATTATTTACTTTAAACTAGTCCCGTTTGGTTTCTTGCTGTATCTTCCCAGGACAAAGTTTTTTTTGTGAACCAGTGGTAAATGAAAAAAGTGACTGTCAATAAGTATTATTGATAATCTATATTGAATAAAAAAGTTTCCGTTGCTGTTTCCAGAGCTTACTGTGCGTAATTTTGTGATTTTTGGTTTGTCTTCTTATTTTGTTACTCGGTTTTAACTTTTTGGACTGTTTCTTCTATAATATTCTTTTTGTACGTGGTAGAGCCACGCTACATCTATATTATAGTTGTAGCATGAATGGGTCGGCTCAACTGGGGTAGGACCACGCTCTCACAGAATACTAGCGTAAAATAGCAACTTAATGCTGCTGTGTTTCGTATGGTGAGTGTAGAGAACCGGAGACCCTTTTTACTGGAAAAGAGGCATTCCATCTTAGAACTCAAGGCTGACAACGCATCTTCATTTTGATTCGCAAACGAGGGTAGATGTAGATGTCTATGGGCCACACCAACCACTTACCAACAGGTGGACTGTGTGCTCGCTTGTCAACCTTTTCCTATAAAAAAAACAACGACATCTCTACTAGTTGTACTGAAAGTGATTGAATAAATTTATTTTTAATCTAGTTTCAATCTTAATTTTTATAACTGTGCCTCTAGAAATAAGCAGTAACAACAAATACGAATGATAAATCTTGTGTTTTAAATTATCCGTTTTAAATTTATTATGATATTATTCAAACCAAACTAAATGATTACCAACTCTAAATAATCGATATCGATTTTTTAAAGAATCGAATATTGTACATTCCCATTTTTTGATTGGCATGCTTGGTGCAATAAATCTGACAGCTGTCAAAATGTATTTCTTAGATTTGGTTGACTATAATAATAATTCTAATGATAGATATAAAGGAAATACTAAAAAGATAATCATATTCTATTAAGCAAGTTATTGTTATATGTTATTGTATTTACTAACTACATAAAAAAATATCATCATCATCATCGTTACAGCCCATCACAAGTCTACTGCTGAACGTAGGCCTCACCAAGATATGCTACAAAGCACGGCCCTGAGCCGCCTGCATACATCGACTTCCTTCATGTCTTACCAGGTCGTCACTCCCATCTAGTGGGGGGTCGCCCTTCACTTTGCCTACCGGTACGAGGCTGCCATTCCAGAACCTTTTCCCCCATCGGTTGTCGGTTCTTCAAGATATATGGCCGGCACATTGCCACTTCAGCTTACTAATCCGTTGTTCTATGTCGTTCACTCTGGTTCTACTGTGGACATCCTCATTTCTAAGTTTATCACACAGAGAAACCCCGAGCATAGCCCTCTCCGTGGCTCACTGAAGTGACACCACTCCGTGGCGCAGTGAAGGACTACGTGTCAGTTCCGTAGGTCATCACTGGCAAAACGCACTGGTTGCACAGTCTCGTTTACAGGTATTGAGGTATACCTGACAAGAAGACATGTAGTAATTTCCCGAACGCTGCCCAGCCGAGTTGAATCCGTCGAGTGACCTCTCGGCTGAATTTGGACTTACCTAGTGAGACTATTAGTCCCAGGTAAACATACTCGTCAACAACTTCGAGCTTAGTACTCCCAAACAACTACCGGCATAGGTGTGACGTGGACGTTACACATGATCTTCGTTTTGTCCATGTTCATCTAAAGCTGCCTATATAACCTATCCGTTGGGAGGCACTATTGAGCGATTCTGCCATAAGGACTATATCGTCGGTAAATCGAAGGCGAGTGATGTACTCGCCATTGATGTTAATAGGTTTATTTACCCTTTCCAGTCCCGTTGCTTGAAAACTGCTTTGAATGCAGCGGCGAAGAAAAAAAATTATGGTGTTACTAAATTAATTAATTTTGTCTTCCAAAATAATAAATAACAAAAAATCCCTCCATAGTTCTAAATTCAAATTAGTTTATATTTGCTACATACGTGAAGTTTATATTATAAGGAGAAATAGTAAAAAATAGAAGTTTAAAATTTGTTTCATTAGGTAACACTGAATCAAATTAAATTTTTTTAGGAATATGTCCGCTGGATTGTGCATGTGCTTATTTCTTGTTGTTTCATATTTTTGAGTGTTTTATCGTAATTGCTTGTGTATCGTAAGTACAAAACAGTGGGCTCAAGAATGTGCTTTAAGATAGATTTTGTAATTGGTGCAGTGACAAATATAATAAAAGATTTGTAAAATAATATGTTAATTTCAACCCTGTAATTTTTATGATGGTTTTTAGCATTGAGTTAAAAAAAACTAGAGGAGCAAACCATATTACCACTATCCAACCGCGACGACGTAGCTTTGAAATTACTAAATATTTCGAATAAACATATATCTGTTTCACATACACAAGTTGCGAAAACAACACCGTTGCTAAGATCAGATAAAGATATACACACAAACATGCAATTGTGGGTTAGTGTGGCTTACTATATGAAATTTTACTCAAAATACGCCATAAAAATGAGTTTTTTTTAAGCTGCAGTTAATTGTTTTTAAATTATGAGTAAAAAAGTATATTTCATTTTAAAATATTTATTGCGTCCTCTTAAAAAAAGGGATACAAAGCTTATTAAATGAATAGAATTTAACATAATTGAAATAAATATATTTTTATAAGTATTGTTATTGAACTAATAAATGAAACAATATAAAATAGGTTATGAAATATAATTTATATGAAATTATAATTAATAAAAAATAGGTAATAAGATATATTTGATAGACCATTCATGAATAAACCAAAATAAGAATAATTAATTACTTTGTATGAAAGTTAAAACGTAGTTTTTATTATAATTTCCAAAATATTTAAAATCAGAGGTAACAAATTAACTTACTCCATTAATTATACTGGGGGGCGATTAGGTTATCGCATTTTATAGCACAGCAGCTAATGCAAGTTGATATATGTCTGTTGCAATAATAAAATAAACCATAATACCAAAAGACAAAAAGTGCATCTTTCAAACAAAATAAATAGCGTAAAAAATTACACGAAATAAATCATCCTGGATAATATTAGTTTACTGACCTGTAAAAGCGGCAACATCGCGGCGACACGGCGGCATTGACAAAGGTTACCTACACTTGCCCATACATAGGCAACTAGGCACGTGTAAGACGATGCTCAAGCGATGTTATAAACAAATCACAGACTTTATGGTATTGTTTTTATCCAAATAATCACTCTTATCGGTCATTATAGTTTAATAAATAAATCAAATTAAACTTTTAGATTTTCAAAATGTCCGCCGTGTGCCCGAATGCATAACTGACATCGTCGCACGATATTATTTCGGACCTTGCGAAGAAGGTCACCATTGGCGGCAAAATTTTTTATTTTGTCGAAAGCCCGAGTAATCCTTATTTTTATGTCCTCGACAGTCGTTACTTCCGTGGAGTACAACTCATTTTTCAAATTACCCCATAAGATAAAAATCTAACGATGTTAGATCCGGTGACCTTGCTGGCCACCGAGACGGACCGTATCGGCCAATCCATTGCTCTCCGAATATTTCAGTGAGGCGCTGTCTGGCAGCCACCACTGAATGAACAGGTGCTCCGTCAAGCTGATACCATAACCGGCTATTTTCCCCTAACGGTAATCCATCAACGTAATCCGCCACTGGGCCGTCAAGCAGTTCCAAAAACTTAGGCCCACTAAGGTTTCCTTCGATAAACACGGGACCAATAATTTGATCTCCGTGTATTCCAGCCCAAACATTAACGGCAAATCTGTATTGGTGCATAGACTCTCGACACAGTTGCGGATTTTCTCCACTCCAGTACCGTAAGTTCTGCCGATTCCATATTCCGTTACGCGTGAATGTGCTCTCATCAGTCCACATTATGTTAGCTAAAAAGTTAGAGTAATTAGCTACTCTGCTCAGGATCCATTGGCAGTAGGCTTCCCTGACTGGCTTATCTCTATCTAATAAAGCCTGTACCTTTAGATATTTGAACGACCGTTGCTTGTTTTTTCTTAATATTTTGTGAACAGTCTTGTGGTGTACACGGAATTGGCGAGCTGCTCTACGGAGACTTGAAGTTGGATTACGAGCGAAATAATTCAATATTTGTTCTTCCTGAGCCACAGCTACTCGCGGAGGAATTTCAACCTGACGCGGGATCAAATATTGACCGTAGCGTAATCTTTTTACTGTCCGTATAAAAATACTTGAGTCTGTAGGACATACACGTGTGGTATGATACCTCTCTCGATATGTTCGTAATGCCAAAGCCGCGTTTTGGTGGCACTCTCCGTAAATCAAAATCATGTCGGTGTATTCCGACGTCGTGAAATTGACACGAGGCATCTTAAAACTTATAAAAGGTAAAAAGTTAAAAAGAAAAAGCGTACAATTTTAAGCGAGCTGTTACACCACTTCACTAAGTTATTAAATATGTTTTTTATCTAGCGTATTAAACGTGACCTATCACAAATAAAAAATATAAAACAGTAAAAGTAAGCGTCCAATTTCGCACAAATTATCACAACACCTTATCACAACTATTATTATCCTATTAAAGTGTCCTATAACAAACAAATCAAAAAACTCATCAAAATGTCCACAAAACTAAAAAACAACAATTAAAACTCAAAGGACGCCTACGCGAAAATTAGGTCAAGTGACTCATGAACCATCCAAGGGTACCGGCGTCGGACTAAGTGACTTATATCATCGTCCCATGCGGCAGAAAAATTCGAATATAAGCAACATGCATCTTCACACCACTCCCTTCCATTTCTTATCACTTCACACATAGCGAATTATGCCTTCGGACATCTATTATAAGTAAATATTTTTGCTTGGAATTTGTTTTCACACACTCGCATCGCACCACAAAGAAGCTGGCTTGGAAATATAACCGCTCAGATAAATGAATAAGTGCACTAAATTGCTCACTAATTGCTCAATTCAAATCCGCATTTGCTCACACTATTAATGAATTATTTTATTAGATATTAATAATTAAAAATACAAAATATTTTTTTCCCTATTATACTTAAAACCAATGAACTTTTCTAAAAACGAATAAATACCATTAATTGCTCAAGAAATGCTTAATTCAAAACCGTATTTGATCACACTATTAATTCATTATTTAATTAAAAATTAATAATTAAAAGTACAAAATTTTTTTTCCATAACCGATCAGAATATTGAATAGGTGCACAAAATTGCTCACTAATTGCTCATTTCAAATCTGCAACTGCTCACAATATTTATCAATTATTTTATTAGTTATTAATAATTAAAAATACAAAATGTTATAGCCTTAAAATCAACGAAATTTTTAAAAATGAATAAGTACTCCTAATTGCTCACAAAATGCCTAACCGTAATACGCAATTGCTCAAACTATTTACTAAATATTTAATTAGTAATTAATAATTAAAAGTACAATTTTTTTCCTTAACCGATCATAATATTTATTAGGTGCACAAAATTGCTCACTAATTGCTCATTTCAAATCTGCAATTGCTCACAATATTTATCAATTATTTTATTAGTTATTAATAATTAAAAATACAAAATTGTTATTGCCTTAAAACCAAAGAACTTTTTCAAAAATGAATAAGTACTCCTAATTGCTCACAAAATGCCTAACCGTAATACGCAATTGCTCAAACTATTTACTAAATATTTAATTAGTAATTAATAATTAAAAGTATAAAATTTTTTATTCCTTAACCGATTATAATATTGAATAGGTGCACAAAATTGCTCACTAATTGCTCATTTCAAATCTGCAATTGCTCACAATATTTATCAATTATTTTAATAGTTATTAATAATTAAAAATACAAAATTGTTATTTCCAAAAAACCAAAGAACTTTTTCAAAAATGAATAAGTACTCCTAATTGCTCACAAAATGCCTAACCGTAATACGCAATTGCTCAAACTATTTACTAAATATTTAATTAGTAATTAATAATTAAAAGTACAATTTTTTTCCCTTTACCGATCAGAATATTTGTTAGGTGCACAAAATTGCTCACTAATTGCTCATTTCAAATCTGCAATTGCCCACAATATTTATCAATTATTTTATTAGTTATTAATAATTAAAAATACAAAATTGTTATTGCCTTAAAACCAAAGAACTTTTTTTAAAAATGAAAAAGATAGATTTATGCATACGTCTTGCATATAAATGGGACAGAGCGGTGTGATTGTTTGTCCCTTCATCAAGCATTTGTTTAGATATTTAAAAAAGGTAGGCGGGTGCTGTGAAATAATAAATTTTTATTTTTTGCTAAAAAATGACGGTAAAAGAATAATTAAACAATGTAAATTTATAGATTTTCACATGCGCAATCAGAACCCGATATCAGTTTATCCATAAGTTATTTATTTACATCGTAAATAATTAATTAAATAATCCCAGAACCTTAGCCGCAGCGTCCGAGCTCGAGAGTGCAATATCCCTAGTACGCTAGCGCTTAAAGCGCTTTTTTCTTTAGTTGGCAGCAACAGCTTCCTAAAGAGTATGGAGTGCAGAAGTAAGGAGTACCAACTCCCATAGTAGAATAGTTGAAAAAGTGGCCGTCTGTAAGCAGTAAATAACAGTTCAAAAACTCTCCACAAATGCGCTGGAGTAGCTACTGGGATGAAATGAACTTAGCAGTTGTCGACGGTTTAAGTGTGCTGCTAAACAGCTCAGTAGCTCTAAAACCTAAAATAATTTTATTTAGTAAATATAACCTCGAAAAAGTCGTCTATCCCACTTATATTTTTCGGAGCGTTCTTTAAACTTTACCCCGTAGCTATATAGTGGCGCCACCTTATTTAAAGGTTTTTATGGACACTTTTTAATACCCAGTCTGTACTCCTTACTTCTACACTCTATACGAAAGAGCTTTGCCAAACACCTATATTATTTTATGAGTTTATAGTGTAAAGAATTAATAAAAAAATAAAATTTTCCTTGATGTAACGAATTACTAACAATTTTGCCACTGTTTTTTTCTTTTATTTTTTTATTTGAAAATATAATAAAAGAGGTTTCAATCTATAACTATAACTTTTTATGGAAACTAAAAAAGATTTTAAACTATAAAGTCATAAATAATACAGGTGTTTGGCAAAGCTTTTTAGGAAGCTGTTGCTGCCAACTAAAGAAAAAAGCGCTTTAAGCGCTAGCGTACTACGGATATTGCACTCTCGAGCTCGAGCGAGAGGTTATGGGATTATTTAATTAATTATTTACGATATAAATAAATAACTTATGGATAAACTGATATCGGGTGCTGATTGCGCATGTGCAAATCTACAAAGTTTACATTGTTTAATTATTCTTGTACCGTCATTTTTATGCAAAAAATAAAAATGTATTATTTCACAGCACCCGCCTTATTTTTTTTAATATTGTTGCGCGCCTAAGTTGACGTCTGGCACTAGCGCCATCTAATGTTGGGTAACAAATCGAGGAGAGCTTTCCAGAAAATTACATGACTAATCTTTCGACCAACAGCGCTATCTAGTATCGAACAGAAGAATTAAGCTTTCTGGAAGCTGCACACTCGAAATTTCTGTTTGCACACTCGATTTTTCTGCCTAGTCGGTTGGCGCGCGTATTTACTTGAATATTCTGGACGTTTTGGTGAAAATGTGTATTTAAGGGCGCTGCAAGACGCGGTCGGGGCAGTATTGAATTTGGCGAGACAAGCGAAGCTTCGGTGCGAAATAAAGTGAATCAGTGTGGTTAATTCATAATCATAAACACTCACGCCTGTCACCCAGAGGGGTAGGCAGAGACTACGGACTTACATTTGACACGATCCTGACATACCTCTTTCGCCTACTTTACATCCATATATCTACGCATACATGCTCGTCGGTTAAGGGTACTTTTAACGTGGCCCATTTTCAAAATATCGCCAATTTGGTCGATAAACTTTTTTCTAGGTCCCTTCCCGACTCTGCCGTTCACATCTGCCATATAAATTTGCTTTGTCACTCTTTCCTCATTCATTCTTTCTACGTGATTAATTATTAGTGTTTTAAGTTTTAATTAGTGTAAAGTGAATTAAAGTGTAAATTTTAGTAATTCAATCGGCAGTTTTTATTGTCACGAACCTCAAGCTCGTAACAATTGATGTCCGAAGTGGGATAAAATTATGCCGATTTTACCTAAGGAGGAAACGGAGGGTGTCCGTACCCGAAATCAACGCCAGCAGGAGACGGACCAAAGAAGATTTGGTGGTGCAACGCCGCAGACGTCGGAGGGCCAGCCACCGGCTGCAGGCCCGTCAGTAGCTCCTACATCTGCAGCACCTGACTTAGGTGCTCTGATGGTGATGCTGCAGGAGCAGGCTCGCCGACAGGAGGAGCAGGCCCGTTGGTTGAAAGAGCAGCAGGAGGAACAGCCTCACCGACAGGAGGAGCAGGCCCGTTGGTTGAAAGAGCAGCAAGAGGAACAGGCCCGTCAGTTGAAAGAGCAGCAGGAGGAACAGGCCCGCCGACAGGAGGAACAGGCCCATCGACAGGAGGAACAGGCCCGCCGACAGGAGGAACAGGCTTGCCAGCAGGCGGAACAGGCACGCCGATTGGAAGAGCAGCTGCGGGGTGGACAAGAGGAACAGGCCCGTCGGTTGGAAGAGCAGATGCTCCTCATGTAGGACCTTCACGCTACCTTCGGGAAGGAGGTGAAGGAGGTGAAGGATAAGGTTGCTCAACAAGACAACCGCCTGTCGGAAACTGAAACCCGAATTGAGAAAGCTGAAACCCGAATCGACTAAGTAAACAATCAGGTTGACAACGTAATGGCTGACATGAGGAAATCACTGGACGAACTCAAACTTGAGGATGGAACTACAGCTCCCGTAGTAGCTACAACACCTTTGCTACGTGGATTCAAAGTACCGCCGTTCGACGGGACTTCTTCCTGGTCGGCCTACAAAATCCAGTTCGAGGCCGTCATGGAGGCGAACGGCTGGAATAAAAGCCAGGCCATGACTGCACTCACCCTAGGCCTGCGCGACCAAGCCTTAACTGTGTTGGAAGCTCTCGGTAAGAAAGTGACCTACGAGCAGCTCCTTGAGGCATTGGAGGCGAGATATGGCGACGCTCACCTGGGAACCGTCTTTCGCGCGCAGCTTAAAGATCGCGTGCAACGCAGCAACGAACACCTGCAGCAGTGGGCCCAAGAGGTGGAGAGGCTGGTGCGAAAAGCATACCGGTCTGTGCCTGTGCTCATTGGAGGGAACCTGGTGCAGACATTTATCGACGGCATCCGCGACCTGGAAGTCAGAGCTGCTGTGAGACTCGGGCACCACGAGACGCTTAAGGACGCCTTGGCCTATGCACTGGAAGTGGACGTCGTACGGCAGGATCATCGTTCCCATCGCGTCAGGGAGGTTGCAGCAGCTACAGTTCGCGACCGCAACAAAGGATACAGCCCTAGGTGCTATGGCTATGGGGAAAGGGGCCATCTTCGATCCAGCTGTCCTCGGCAAACTGTAGAAAGGGAAGTTGATCGCTCTCGAAAGGGTATTGCCTCTAACAGCACCGCCTGGCGGTGGCAGGATCATCGTTCCCCTCACGCTAGGACGGTTTCAGCAGTTATGGTTCGCGACCGCAACAAAGGATACAGCCCTAGATGCTATGGCTGTGGGGAAAGGGGCCATCTTCGATCCAGCTGCCCTAAGCGAACCCTAGAAAGGGAAGGTGATCAATCTCGAGAGGGTAGTGCGGCTTGCAGCACCGCCCAGCAGCAGCAGAAATACGACTTTACTATCAGACACTACAGCGGGAAATGGCAAGGCAACACAGATGCATTGTCAGGAAGACCTTATCCTGATGATTGCGAGAACAGTACTAGGCAAGAGAGTAAGGAAGTGGTATCCGTGAGAATGCTCAGGACAGACCACCTCAGCAACGAGTGAAAGGACAGCCTACGACATACACAGCAGGAAGATCTGGACATCAAGCCGATTCTGGAATGGATGAAGGCCCGTGCTACCAAGCCTAAGTGGAGCGACGTCTCAGCGATGAGTTCGACCACTAGAAGCTATCGGGCCCAATGGGACAGCTTGCTGATTCAGGATGGAGTCCTGTGCCGTAAATGGGACAATGGTCGAGGAGACAGCTGTCGTTTACAAATGGTTGTCCCTAGAGCTAAAGTGCCGAATGTTCTACAGCTGCACCATAATGGTTGTTCAGGAGTCCATCTGGGAGTTAAACGAACTCTACTGAAGATCCGAGGACAGTTTTAATGGGTCCACTATCGTGACGATGTCGAGGATTGGTGTCGCACATGTACAAGTTGTGCGGCTGTGACGGGCCCTCAGACACGTAGTAGAGGAGCATCGAAATTGTACAATCTTGGTGCACCATGGGATAGGACAGCCCTTGACATTGCGGAGATGTCACAGAAAGGCGCAAGAGGGACTCCTATAATCGTCCATGTGGATCGCCTGGCGCGTTATTGTGGGGCTGATAATGCTCGAGACGAGCATGTCTTAGGAGGGGGCGGTGTTGGGCGCCTAAGTTGACGTCTGGCACTAGCGCCATCTAGTGTCGGGTAACAAAGCGAGGAGAGCTTTCCAGAAAATTACATGACTAATATTTCGACCAACAGCGTCATCTAGTATCAAACAGAAGAATTAAGCTTTCTGGAAGCCCCACACTCGAACTTTCTTCCTCCTGTCGGTTGGCGCGCGTATTTACTTGAATATTCTGGACGTTTCGGTGAAAAATGTGTATTTAAAGGCGCTGCAAGACGCGGTCGGGGCAGTATTGAATTTGGCGAGACAAGCGAAGCTTCGGAGCGAAATAAAGTGAATCAGTGTGGTTAATTATTAGTGTTTTAAGTTTTAATTAGTGTAAAGTGAATTAAAGTGTAAATTTTGGTAATTCAATCGGCAGTTTTTATTGTCACGAACCTCAAGCTCGTAACAATTGATGTCCGAAGTGGGATAAAATTATGCCGATTTTACCTAAGGAGGAAACGGAGGGTGTCCGTACCCGAAATTAACGCCAGCAGGAGACGGACCAAAGAAGATTTGGTGGTGCAATGCCACAGACGTCGGAGGGCCAGCCACCGGCTGCAGGCCCGTCAGTAGCTCCCACATCTACAGCACCTGACTTAGGTGCTCTGATGGTGATACTGCAAGAGCAGGCTCGCCGACAGGAGGAGCAGGCCCGTTGGTTGAAAGAGCAGCAGGAGGAACAGGCTCCCCGACAGGAGGAGCAAGCCCGTTGGTTGAAAGAGCAGCAAGAGGAACAGGCCCGTCAGTTGAAAGAGCAGCAGGAGGGACAGGCCCACCGACAGGAGGAACAGGCGCGTCGACAGGAGAAACAGGCCCGCCGACAGGAGGAACAGGCTCGCCAGCAGGCGGAACAGGTACGCCGATTGGAAGAGCAGCTGCGGGTTGGATAAGAGGAACAGGCCAACCATGCCTTTTATAAACAAACCTCTTTATCCTCCGATCGTGGATATATTTTCGATTTTTTTTCATTACTTAGTACTTTAGTTCAAACTTTGTCATACACTTTTTTCTACATTTCACATGGTAGTAATAATGCTAAATGCATCATCGTTTTCATTCCTCTGTTAGGTGTGTTGTCTCAATGGAATATTAAAAGCATGACTTTTCTTTGGTAGGCCTGATTTTGTAAATACTTTTTGATTTGCAGGTAATATTCATGGTGACTTTACTTGAGATGCGTAAACCAAACAGAAATAAAGGGCTTTCTGTTCGGTTTAGGCATCTTCAATTTCATTTTATAGTCCATCATTGACACATTCTCCTCCTTTCCTTTTTTTTTGTTTTATTTACTTGCTGGTGTAGCAATTAGTCATCTTTGAGGTCACCTGTGCTAGTGTTAGGCACTATATATTCAGTGATAACATCAAGCTTTTGGTCCTTCATCGTATTTTCTGAAAATCAGATAAAGCATCTGATCCATTGTTTTGGTCTCCATGATTGTCTTTAGATGTTGTTTTATGATTTAATTGTGAATTTTAGGGTTCGTAGGGCATTAAGTGTACATATTTATTGTACCTACTAGTTTCATTGCGGGTGTAAAAATCATAGTCGGAATTCATGGAACAATCACGTTAGTAATCTTTGTATTTGACGCTATCGCCGGAGTCCTCAAACATGTTAACTTTCCTAATGTCTCATCATCTTCGTCAAACAATGTTCATGACATTTTAAAGAATGGCCTGTAACCGGCTGTTCTCTTTGTTGAGTTTTAGAAACCAGAATATAAACATCGATATCTCGAACCACATTAAATTTAATGCGTATTATATTAAATTAAATGTTTTAATGGCATCTTAAATGCAAGAGTGAATAGGCATTTGTTACGCTAAACAGTGCGGTTTGGCTTTTAAGGCTGCATCACAACTTACCTGGTAGGATTGTGGTCAAGCACTGGCTTATAAAAAGTAAGAAAAAAGAATTACTAAATTCATTCCGGAAATCAAACCAACAACTCATAGCCGCAATAATTCGAAAACAAATTTAGTTGTTGTTATTGGAATTTGTGAGCTTAAAATTTTAAATAATAAGATTCCTTAACATAAACGCAGTAACTTTTACTTGTTAAGCTTATGACAAGTAAATGTGTTTTAAATAAAAAATGCGCTAATCATAAGTGCAATAACTGGACTTATCGCGGTAATCTATAGAAATATCACAAAATATTATAGCTTACCATCCCATAACTCAAATTATTTCTGTCACTTGTTCACTGCGTCGCCTTCGATCATTTCTTCCCATTCCTACAAAAATTATGCTCGCACAGTCTCTTCTCCTTCCGATTCTCGACTATGCTGACGCAAGCTATGTAGACGTAACTAAAGACCAGCTAACTAAGCTTGAGAGACTTCAAAATACTAGTATTCGGTTCATATTTGGATTGCGCAAATTTGACCACATTTCCCAATTTCGCTCACGTCTCAAGTGGTTACCTATCCAATTTTGCCGGAACATGCATATACTTTCTATTCTGTACTGTGTCTTATTTCACCCTTTTACTCCTCTTTATCCTAAGGAGAAATTTAGTTTTGTTGGGCTTCCAGGGGAACCTTTACGCTCTTCAAGAAAACTCATTTTAAGGGTACCAACTCACAATACATCTTTCTTTAATAAATCTTTTACTGTACAGTCTATTAAGCTCTGGAATGCCCTACCTTTGTATTTACGCGAAGCTCAGACTATTGTAGCATTTAAGCGACTTCTTAAACAGCATTACTTGTCTCAATCGTTCGAAAATCATTAGGATAAATTATGTGATTATGTAGTTTTGTATTTATTTGTTTATGTTATTGTTAGTGGTATATATTTGAGGATATATGTATGTATGTATATATATGTATGGATATATATATATATATATATATGTGTGTGTGTGTGTGTTTATGTATATACGTATGTATATGTGTATCATATTTTTTTTAATGTATTAGTTATTTACTTATATGTTATTTTATTGCGTGTATTGATATTCTATTAGGTATATTTATATTGCACCACCTACCTAGTACTCACTGTTTTATTCCTTTACACCTTTGGTTGCCTGGAAGAGATCGCTATGTAGCGATAAGGCCGCCAAATTGTACATGTAATCTGCTCTCTGTTATGTTCTTTGTAAATTTGTTTGTGGTGTGCAATAAAGTATATTCATTCATTCATTCATTATTTCGTTTTCGTCGCAACTTACAAATGGTATTATTAGATATTGCAGTTATGTTTAACAAAATAAGCGAATCTACCGTTAATACAAGAAAGACATCTAAGAAGAAAATATAGAGCTCATTTTCCTAATTCAGGATATGTATTTAAGTCAGTAAGCACAAAAACTCGAGTTATTGCTCTTATCGTAAAGACGGCAGAACTGCTAATTTCATTTCATACTCTCTAGCTACTCGAGCGCTGTTGTGAAGATTTTTTGAACTATTATTTACTGCTTACAGATGGACGCATTTTCAACTATTCTCCTATGGAAGATTGTTCCTTTATCACTACACTTAAGGTGACGATACGTCCCACTTTAGGCGGGACAGTCCCGACTTAAAGGTTTGTGTCCCGCTATCCCCAAAATACGTAAAAATGTTCCGCTTTAACAAACAAAAGCGTGCATCATGCAATGCATCACGCTCTGTCACCCGTGCCATAAGTATGACACCACGCGTACCAGGTTTGCCGGCATGGCCTGAGTAGTTACGTGATTATTCTGAAAACTTACACTTTTGAACTTAAAGTTACGAAGTGACAATTTTCTAAATTCTAATCTATAAAAAATATCAAATAACATAAGTTTTTTCTAATTAGTATTTATTTGCTGTTTAGAAAAAATTACGAAGCCTTATTTATTATTAGAATGATTCTAAGTTCTCATTCTCACTTTTGATTATTAAAAGATTCAAAGAACTATTTATACAACCTCCTACTTCGTCCTCTATATAAGTACGCTGGACTGGCTATACACCGTGACATGATGAGGCAATTTGATTTGCGCCATTTTGGCGTTGACAGCAGAAGTGCACGTCCACTGAACTATAGGCTGTCAACTTCGTGCAGTCCACGCCCGCGGGGTTCCAGGGGTTGGTAAGGACGAGGGATAAGGATCTTCTAGGTGTGCGGTTAATTGCAATTAGCAGTGGTTGCATACAACCGCCAGTACGACATACTCCGCCAATGGTCGAGTCTCCGGATTCCGTGAGGCGTCGAGGTCACCGGCCCCTAGGTAGATTCTTAGGTGCTCTAAAACTTTCGTGTTTTCTAGTGCCTAGTCGCGCGTTTAGAGTGCCACCACCGCACTTCCCCCAACCCTTTTGATATAAAAGGGGTAGGCAGTGCCCAAAAGTGACGAAGCTAACGTTTACCATCCCTACCATCCGCGTCGCGCAGCCGCCGATCGGCTGGTATTATAGACAGGACCTTAAACTAGATTACCTGATTGACTTTAGGTAAGTCGTATCATGTCCGATAAGTACAAGGGGGGAACCGCCGCCTCCGAGTCTAAGAAAACCACCGGACCGAAAAGGTGTGTTGGATCTACCACTGGTTGTGAGGGATCTGGCGAATCCGGAGCGCACGAGAATAGTGTCATCCTTCTCACAGACACTCAAAGAAAACCCGTCTCGCCACGGAAAGCCCGCACAGGGCGTCGCGCTCACGCCGGCCGTGTCTGAGCACACGGTCAGGCAGGAACCGTCGCCCCAGCAGCAACGGGCAAAGAAAACGGCCAGACGCCACACCCCACCGGAGACCGAGGCCTCTTTATTCGAAAAGAGGCAGAGAATCGATTCGAACCTTTCTTCCTCCTATGAACATCTTCATCGGAGGATGAAGATCACCATACGACTAGGAAGACGGTGCATAAGTCACCACCTAAGTCGCCTTCACCACCGCAACCCCGCAGATTCGGCCCAGTATGAGCAGGGGGGGTGAAGAATCTTATAGCTGGTGGTCCACCTATGCGACCCTTGCAGCATCCGCCGGCAGATCATCGCCGGTGGCGACAACCAATCCGTCCGGGCTTCCCCAGGACGATGGCCAACGGTCATCCACCAGCTATGCCCATATGGCAGCAGCGCCAGCAGTGCCACGACCGCAGGCAGCGGTGAAGCCAGCTGATAAACCTGCTGACCAAGAGAGAGCTAGATACCCGCCCATAGTGGCTGAATGCCTCCCGGTTTGGACGAGGCATTTTAAGGAGCTCAACCGAAAATTGGGCCACCCTCCAAATGCCCGCCCATTCGGGAAAGGAGTTCGCTTCACACCGACGTGCCGAGTGCCGACGAATTTCGTACCATCAAGAAGTACATGGTCGAACTTTCCAAAGAACTACCAAGTCTATCGTGGTACTGCTATACCCCGGAAGAGGATAAGCCCACCAAAGTGGGCATCCGGGGTTTACCAATGGGCACGGACACCACATCCATAGAGGAGGCAATTAGGGCAAAGGGCTTCACCACCAAGTATGTGAAGGCGATCCCACCACGTAGGGACAGACCTGGCTGCCTCTACTTCGCCCAACTAGACCACCTGAGCCTGGAGCAGCTCCAGGACTTTTAAAAGGTCGACGAACTCCTCTATATGAGAGGGGTCGTCATCGAGGCCTGGCAAAGGAAAGCAGGACCAGCCCAATGTCACTGATGCCAGGCCTTCGGGCACGCCTCCGCCAATTGCTTCAGGCCAGTGAAGTGTGTGCGCTGCGCCGGGGAGTACATAGCGAGCCTTTGCCCTCGGGGTAGAGATGAGGAACCCAAATGTGCCAACTATGGCAAAAACCACACGGCAAAAAACCGCCGCTGCCCAGTCCTGAGGAAGACTGCTAGGAGGCAGGGGATTACTTTGCCGGGACTACTCCCGGAGGACCCGAAAATGATCCCTCAGAGTCGTCCAAAAGCGATAACCATTCAGAAGGACGGGTGGGCTACCGTAACAGGGAAGGGTAGGCAATCAGCCCCCTCCCCCACCCGCAATACCTACGGAAACGATGGAACCCGCCGAAGTGAGGGCAATCACCGGGGTGACTCTGCAGCCCCCCGCCAATCCCGCAACAGAACGGCAACCCTCTAAAAGGAGGAGGCGGGAGAGGAGCAGGAAGAAGTCGGAGCCTCCTCGGGCTGTAACCTCTACCCCGACACCAGCGGGACCAGTAGCCTCACAGGCGCAGGTTACTCGGGAGATAGCTAAAAAAACGTGGGTAGAGTGCCAGAAAGGGCTCTATCAGAATATAGAGCCCGCTCTACATATATATAGAACGCGCTCTTCCCACAAGCAAAGAGTGCAGGATGATCAACGCCCGAGACCAGTGCCAACACCTTCATACAGGAGAACACCCATAGCTGGCTTCGAGACAGCAGACGCCATCCAACGTTTGGTTGGCATAGCTATCGAGGTCGGCAGTCAGGTCCTGGCCGACATAAGAGCCGGGACTGATCCAATAACAGCGGTTATGAAGGCGCTGGCAAACCTCCTGGCCCGGCATTACGGAGGAGAGTAACTTGCGCCTCCTCTATTGGAACCCGGACGGAATACAGCAGAAGCTGCATGAACTCCGCACAGTCGCCCAGCAGCAGGACTTACATGTCATTTTGCTGGGAGAGACAAAATTAAATCCTAAGACGCATTTAAAGCTGCCAAATTACCACCTATACAGAAGGGACGAGGTCATTTCTCAAGGGGCCGTCTAAAGAGGGACGGCGGTTCTAATGAGGAGGGACATCGTCCATCAAGAGCTGGATTTATCAACATACCAGACAATGCGCTCTATCGGCATAAATATGGAGGCGGCGGGCGAGGAACTAAGGATCTACGCAGCATACCGCCCGCAAGGGACTCCATTTTGCTCCTCAAACATCCGGACGATAATGGAAAGCGAAACACCCACCATCATCGCCGGGGACCTAAACGCCAAACACCCGGCGTGGGGGTCCAGAGTGATCACCCGCCGGGTCATGCACTATACGAAGATGCGGAGAGGAACAACTATGACGTTTTAGGTCCTGAAGAACCGACACACGTTCCATCTGACCCACAAAAACGTCCGGATGTATTGGACATCGTGCTCACAAAAACGTCAACTACCCGACAGTGGTAGAGGTGCTGTACGACCTGAACTCGCAGCACCTCCCGATTTTGATCACCCTTGGCACAAAGGCGGTGACTACGCTGCCCAGATCATTCAAGACACGTATCGACTGGAGGCTCTACCATCAACACCTGCAGGAGAGACCTCCAGTCCACCATCCTATATGCACAGCGGGCGATGTAGAGGCCGCTGCTACCAGAATCACCAAAAACATCCAGGAGGCCCTCCACGCGGCCTCTACGATCGTCCCGATCACAGCAATGCGAGACGATCTGCCGCGAGATATATGTGTGCAGATCAGGCGCAAGAGAGCGTTGAGGAAGCTCTGGGCGCGTACTCGCTGCCCAAGACTGAAGATGCAGTTGAACAACTTATCGGAGGAACTGTCGATTGCAGTCCAGGCCTATAGAGGAGAGGCCTGGGAGCTGGCGCATATGGAAGGCGGATGATCATGATGCGTCGCTCTATAAACTGAACCGACAGTTGACCAAAGCCAGACCTCCCGTTTGCCCGCTGACCAACAGCGCGGGTGAACGCTGCTAAGATGCCAAGAGCAGAGCGGATATCCTAGTAGAGCACTTCGAGGAGCAATTTATGCCGAACCCAGCAAGTGCGGAGTTCATGGAGCTTCATGCCCGGAAGGAGAGCCGCGTACAGGAGTTCCTGTCGTCGCCCGCGCCGCCTCTTGCAGAGTGGTTCATCTCCCCCCGCTGAACTGCGGAGGACAGTAACCCGCCTGCAACCGAGGAAGGCGCCGGGGCACGACGGGATTACCAACGCTGCACTCCGACAGCTGCCCAATAGAGTCCTAGTAGAGATTGGTCGACTCTACAATGGGATATTGCGGACATCCCACTTCCCGGAGGACTGGAAGAAAGGCATAGTTATCGTTTTGCCAAAACCCGGGAAGGACAGGCGTAGAGCTGCCAGCTACAGGCCAATCACGCTATTACCGCACATAGCTAAACTGCTTAAAAGATTGTTGCTGAGATGTCTCCGTCCGTGCATTCAACTTCGGGCGGAGCAGCACGGATTCAGGAGGGGTCACTCTACAGTCACACAGCTGACTAGAGTGCTGCACCTGCTTGCGGCAGAGTACAACCGAGGCCGCATATCGTTGGGTGTCTTTCTCGACATCAAGAAAGCGTTCGACCGGGTGTGGCACTCAGGATTGCTATACAAACTGCACGATCAGACCAGTGTCCCTCCTGCTATGTTGCGGCTAATGGCGTCTTTCCTGGAAGACAGGAAGTTCTACGTCTGCGTAGAGGACGCCGAGTCCGCAACCAGATCCATTAGAGCCGGCGTTCCACAGGGCAGCTGTTTGCCTCCCGTCCTGTACGCGGCTTATATTAACGACATCCCAACACTGGCAGGCAGGCTGCAAGAGTGGAAGGACGACGTCGAGCTGGCGCTATTTGCGGACGATAGCGCCTATTTCACCTCGTCCAGAAGAGCCCACATAGCCACTGCCAGGATGCAGCGTCTGCTGGACCTGTTGCCACCATGGCTGGACGAGTGGAGGATGGTCGTCAACGTTGGTAAGACGACCGCTCTGCTCACTCGCCGTCTCAGGAAGTTACCACCTCCGCTGATCCTCAATGGCCAGAAGATCGCGTACCAGAAGGCTGTGACTCACCTTAGGTGCCGGATCGACATGACGCTGCGCATGACCGCGCACGTCGACTTCGTCGTCCGCAGAGCCAGATGTGCGCGGGCGATGCTCCGTCCGGTCCTGGCATCCAAGTTGCCGACAATAACCAAGCTCCGGATATACAAGACGTATATCCGGCCTATCACCACCTATGCTGCTCCTGCCTGGTACGCGCTTCTGAGCGACCCTCTGAGGCGGCGACTACAGGCTCAGCAGAATCTGACATTAAGAACGATCGTCGGAGCAGGTCGATACGTCCGGAATGACGTCATAGCGGCCGATCTGAAAGTCGAGACCATCACCGACTTCATGGCCCAGCTGGCGCGCGGTATGTTCGACCGTGCCGATAATGGGCCACACGAACACCTCAACGGCTTCGCGCCGTTGCACACCCGGCCCGGAGGCGAGCTCTTCCAAGAGAACTCCTCTCTATATCGATTAGAGAGTCGTGTAACAACCCACAATGCCGCTGATAGGCCAACTTTGACTTTTAGCGGACAACCTCCTTTTTCCCGTAGTTAACCGACTACGGTAAAAATTTCTCCTGACTACGGACTAACCCGTAACACCCATCTACGCCTAGAAATAGGCTCTAAGGACTGGCCCATAGTTATGGGCTATGATGAACACCCGGGTGATGGGGATATACCCCGAGGCCCTATACCTGCATGACATATATATGGCATGTAGACGACAACACGACGAAGGATGACGTAAAACGGTCTCAAAGGGGAAGCGAGCGGTATGCGGGAGGGCGAGCGAGCACGCCGCGTGCACAGTAGCCCCAGTTGCCGGTGGTCGCTTGCAACGGTTACTTGTATACTAGACGCACACGAGATTACGATCCGAAGATAATTTGGCAAAAACCGTGTCTGTAGCAACAGGGCTCTCGGAAAGAACAATAAGAAGAATTGTCAGTGAAAGAAATACAATGGATGACACTGCAGGTCCTTCCAAGTTCAAATCTCCCAGAAAAATCTTGTTTCCCGAAAAGCGAATTGAAGTAGATAATTTCACTTTAGGAGTGATACGACGTAAAGTGTGCCAGCTCTAAAGTGTAAAAAAAATATTAAATTACTTTCTTATTTAGAATAAATATTATTATTATTATTCGACGATTAATCTTTTATTTTCCCAATTTTCGTTCTACTTTTGGCGTGCATTACATTTTATACTTGTACTAGATTTTGCAAATCTTCCTCATGAACCACTCCGTCTATTGGAGAAAACCGCACGAAAATCCGTTCAGTTGTTTTTGAGTTTATTATACAGACAGACGCGGCGGGAGACTTTTTTATAATATAAATTGATTTAATATTATATCAAATTCATCACTACATCACAAAATACTTCGTAATAAATCTAAATAAATCAATATTAATCTCAAGATAACTCGATCCCAAATCCCTACGTGTGTAGCCGTGGGCGTGGCCTCGTGCACGAGCTGCGTGCTACCTCGTCCCTCTCCACCCTGTACCCCGTGGGCGCGGACTTCACGACGTTGACGGCCTATAATAATATGGATAAGACAGTGTGGAAAAATATATCGATAAAATTCTATAATACCCTACCTATACCTAAATAAATAGAATGGACTCTATGGATAGATGGACTCTACCCGTAACGTCCATTTTATTTATGTATCATATTAATATAATGCCATTATTATTCATCATCATTAAAGCCTTTCACATGTCCACTGCTGAACATAGGCCTCCCCCAAGGAATGCCACAAAGCACTGTCCTGAGCTACCTGCATCCATCAACTTCCTGTATGTCTTACCAGGTTTTCACTTCATCTAGTGGGGGAACTTCCGACATTTCACCTGCCGGTACGAGGCTGCCACTGGAGAACCTTTTTCCCCCATCGGTTATCGGTTCTTCGAGCTATATGACCGGTCTATTGCCAATTCAGCTTACTAATCCGTTGGGTGATGTCGGTCAGTCTGGTTCTACTGCCGATATCCTCATTCCTAAGTTTATCCTCCTAAGCTTTCCAGCTTCGGCAGTGCCACGTATTCTAAGGGGCTAGACATATCGCAATTCATGGGTTCTTGATCGAACACTTAATTGGCTTTGTCGGTGGATGTTGCGCAAGAGGAAGCTGCCAAAAACCGTAAATGTAAACGATGGCCAGAATTTTTAAATAATAAAAACTAAAGTAGGGTCACTAAGAAAGCACAAATTAAATCTTGAGACTCGAGAGAGAATAAAATCTCTAGACTCGCACTTACTAAAATCCCATGGTGTTCTACCTCAGCCGCAAATTGACAGGGCCACGGAAACGCTTTAATGCACACCCGCAGCCCCTCCGGCGCCATCCGCCCAATGGCAGCCTCTCCTTAGTTGCTGTCTTCTCCCCCACGTTTTTCTACTCAGATAAGGTTCACCAGAAACACAAGGCACACTGCCCGTCGCGGCCTCTAACTCCACCTGCACTACGGACTCCCTGAACGCGATATGTGGTTGGAGCCAGGAAAAAACGAGCACTTGGAAGCATCAAGTGGTGCAGCGTCACCAAAGTCGCGAAAGATAGTCCAGTGGCATCGCATCGCCAATCGCCATACCAACACTCCTCTTCCCTGACGACTCTACCTCGACTACAGCGGTACAGGGAGAGAAATGTCCTCTAGCCGCAGCCCACTAACACACATCCAACGTGGCTCGACATCATCAGATGACCTTTCGACACTTGGCTATGGCCCTTGAGTTTGTGGGAAAATTAAGAAAGAAGAAATAAAAAAAAAACATTCGAAATAATAATCTAATACTTTTATACCTAATGGTACTGGTACTACCAGAAAATATTGTCGGAATACTGCACTTTTTCAAAGTGGTGCAGTTCTCATGTCTAGTAAAACAATCGTCTGTGATATGTTTGGAACAAATATGATCATTTTGTTTCGGACTCCAATTCACAATATTTATGCTTTTAAGCCATAATTTTAGTCTAGGTGAAGTTAGAAACCTGTTAATTAATAAACATGTCATAATCATTTGTTGTTGGTGACTTTGTTTGTTAACAGATATGGGTAAGAAAGAATATCGATAAGTGTTATAGACAAGGAACTCGACAACCCTATTGAATTTTATTGTTTATCAAAACTCAATAATATACAGCCAAACATGTTGGTATATACGATATTAAGATTAGTAACAAATTTCTAAGTATTTATAATATCAAATACTTTTAATTTGTTTAATATTAGCTGCAAATTCACTTACTTGTGAAATGTTTTGCCACTTCCCTTTTGGTAACGAGTTTTAAAGATTACGAACACTCTCATTATTATTAAAAATAATTCTTATTATGTAACTAATATTATACACAATCAAACAACATAAAATACTTTCGTTTTTTAGTTTAAAAGTTCAAAATACAGATTTTTTTAATAATACAATTTAAATAAGACAACAGACTTAGGCATATTATGCCTCCGGTAGGAGTAATAGTGTTCTGTGATATTATGTCAATTTTAGTTTCCGAGACGACCGTTAGGGGTGCTTCAAATTGCCACAGACATTTTGTATGTTACAGCCAGTCCATAATTTTCGTAGACAGAGAAACCTATAGACTAATGATTAGCGTGGCCTCGAGTGAGAAAGGACGATAACGTAGTTTTAGGTTATACAATAATCTTTATGACTTTTAAACATATTTATATAAAAATTTTAATTGTTCTAAGAACTGAACTGAACAAGATTCATCAATCTTAAGCTCACAAAACACTTTTTTCTCACTTAAACCAACTTGTAAACTCCTTAGATCGCTACGAACTGTCAAAGTTGCTTAGCAAAGTGTAGTTTGCTAAACAAAAAAAAACCGGCACGGAGAAAGGGACAAACAATCACACTGCTCTGTCTCATTTCTATGCAAGACGTATGCATAAATCTATCTTTTTCGTGTGCGAATGCGAAAGAAGGCGTCAATTTGTCTATAGGTTTCTCTGTCTACGATAATTTTAAGGGTTGCTTGCTACATATTTATTTATCTATGGTATATAGAAAGTACTCTGTGCTGTGCCATCAATCATCAGTCCATCATTCAATGCGTTTTTTCATTATTGTGATCTGATTTTCATAAAAAAATCTAAAATATTTTACTGAAAAGTACGCACAAAACAACATTTTTAAGTGGTTTAAAAATTCGAACTGTATAAAACTGAAATATATTTATTCATTCCAGGGTACCGCAAACTGTTATAACATTTTGGTATTTCCGTGAGTCATAGGCTGGCCTTTAAATAATATCAATATTTTGTTAATTCTAGATGTCTTCAGGAAGACCTATCAAGTGTGTAGTAGTTGGCGATGGAACTGTTGGCAAAACTTGTATGTTAATATCGTACACAACCGACAGTTTTCCAGGCGAATATGTGCCTACAGTGTAAGAAAAGTTTATTCATATTCGATCTCGTACTTTATTTACAGGTCATGTAAAAACGGATATATTTAATTTATGGTGCACATTTCACTCAAATTGAAACCTAGCAATATTTTCAGATTTGATAACTATTCAGCTCCTATGGTAGTGGATGGTGTAGCCGTATCATTAGGACTTTGGGATACAGCAGGACAAGAGGACTATGACAGACTTAGGCCGTTAAGCTATCCACAAACAGATGTCTTCCTTATTTGTTTCAGTGTAACAAGGTAAATCAGAAAAATATTTTTAATCTTTATCAATTTTGTTGCCTTTGTTCTCCTATTTTTTTATTTCCATTGGATTTCATACAGCTTCATTGTTATATTACAGTCCTTCATCTTATGAAAATGTTACATCTAAATGGTATCCAGAAATCAAGCACCATTGTCCAGATGCACCAATTATTTTAGTGGGTAAGTAATTTGTAAAATTATGATACGTTTTCTATAGGATATTGGCCTGTTCTGAATAAAGAATAGGCCATAAAGACAAGTGAATTACTAAATTCAAATAGTTCCATAATATTGGTTTTTTACCCAATTGCCTCAGAAGAAAGTTAATGTTTTACAAATGTATGTATGTATTTATGAATGTATATTTATTTAGCTTAGTTTCTTTCAGTTTACAACTGGCAGTTTATGCAGATCTACTGTCTAAGTGCATGTATGATTGTGTATGATGATGTATTTTGTACTCCTTACCTAACACAAATTATTCGGGGAATTTGTTATATTATATGGTTTGTGGGATAGAATTTTTTTATAAATTCTATTAATTATACCTGTATGAAAGACCCTACTCTCGCTCCATATTTTTAGGGTTTTGAGTCTGATGGCAGTAAGGTAGCTTGTTGTATTTGGAGGTGAAGCTGTCTCAGCTCTAGTATGGCCGCTGGGGCTGCCTTTAGAGTAGTGTTTAATCAGCCTTTGACAGCCATATAGGCCAATCTCTGCTATCACTAAAGCTTCTTAATAGTGGTGGCTACATTTGCTTAGTTCACAATACCAGAGCACATTATGTGGTCATGGGTCAAATTGCTATTTAGTACAACCACAGTACGATTTTGAGAGACAGACCTTCAGACATTGCTTGCCAATTATGCTTCTGCATTGACAGAAGGTTATATAAAGCCTTGTTGATTTTGTTGTCTGTGTGTTTGTTCCAGTTGACCTTGCTGTTCAAGATTAGACCGTAATATTTAAGCTCAGAAAATAGCTAGAGTTTTATTCATTTGTTTTTTAATCTAAACATTAGTAAAACTGATTTGTTTTGTGGCAGGTAAGATCATTGTCCTTGCACCATTGCCCTACCATTTGTAGGGTTGCTAAGGTTCAGTTGAGGACCATGCTGGCCGATTTTCTCTAAACTAGTATTGCTAGATCATCTGCATTTCCTATGACATCATATTCCATTGGAGTGGTGATTGTATTCCACATTGATAACAGTCATTATTTGGCTGTTTGAGGCCCACCATGTGGAATGCATGGCATGGAAGCTGTTAACGCTACTAGCTTAGTTTGTGTGGTCATATACTTCACATTTTCTACTCAAATATGGCAGCAAGTAAAAGAGAGCATTTTGATTCAGCAGCATTTGCACTAAAAAGATGTGTTTCATAACTGCCTTAATGCTTGCAATATCGATCCTGCCTGTTGAGACAAGCTTGCAGTAGAAAGGTCGTCATAACAATCTACCATCTGCAAAAGCCTGTAATCATTGAGGAAAACTGCCTGAAAACTTCAGAAGTTAAACGCTAATTTCACAAAAAGAGACCTAGGCCCTAAATTTTTTACGCAATATTTTTAATAGGGTGCATATTTTTTTGACATACAACTTTTTTTTGCAGTGGGATTTTTTACATACTGTTTTAACCATTGGGATTGTTATTAAAGAGGGGAGTTCTGTTTTGTAATAAAAAATGTACCTTACTCGGTTCTATACGGATGCATAGCCCTACTGTACAAGTCTTTAGCACTTCGATACATCAGCATTCAACTTGACTCCACTGAAGATTATAACAAACCATATTTCGAAGGAATCTAAGTCTTCTCTACAATTTACTAAAGAGGATGTTTGAGGTCCAAAGACCGAATTCCGGCATTCTGAATAAACTGCTTTATTTTTTTTTTTTTTTTTTATAGAATAGGGTGACAAACGAGCACACAGTCCACCTAATGGTAAGTGGTTGCTGCGGCCCATAGACATCTACGTCTATCCTCCATTAAAAATCAAAATGCAGATGCGTTGTCACCCGTGAGGACTGAGATGGAATGCCTCGTTTCCAGTAAAAAGGGTCTCCGGTTCTCTACACTCACCATACGAAATACAGCAGCATTAAGCTACTATTTCACTCTGGTATTCTGTGAGAGCGTGGTCCTTCCCCGGTCGAGCCGACCCATTCGTGCTACAACTATACTACTAATATAACTGCAGCATGGCTCTACCACATATAAATTTGGAATGATGGAAGTTGTCAAGACTGTGTGCGAGATAATTCGTAACGACTTTTGAAAACAGCAAGTAGACCCATCTTAGAATTGAAATCAAGCTGCAGTTATTAAATAGAGTGTTGTCACCTTTCTTGAAGAACACTTTTACTCCCCGCCTCCCGTGAAGTGCCGCCATGGAGAACGCGATTGAACAACTTCGAAAAAATCTTAAGCACCGATTTTCCACCCGCTGCATTTAGAAGCACCGCTGTAATTCCATTTTTTTTCTCCATGATGGAGAGCCATTCTAATTTCGCTAATACTGACAGGAAAGGATAAAACTGCGGTTGCTAAACCACTCGCCAAGCATGGTAACTATGACAAATATCCCCACGAAGAATCTCCGGTGGAGGTTCGGTTGCCACCTAAGACGACTCGACCTGGCAACATATAACTCACGCACCCTGAGGACTGACGAGAAGATCCTGGAGCTGTAGGAAAAGGTAGACAAGTTGCGCTGGCATATTATAAGATTATTCGTGGTCGGTAGAGAGGTGGAGAACACGATAATCCTCGAATCCGGCATATCGCCGGTAGGGCAACAATCTGCCCAAGGAGGTGTCGGATTTATCGTCCAAAAATCTCTCATCAACAACGTTGTAAAGTTTGGGAGTGTGTCGACGAGGGTTGCGTACCTGATACTAAGAATCACCGAACGATATTCGTTGAAGGTCATACAGGTTTACCCACCGACATGGGCACATACTGATGGGGAGGTGTAGGAAATGTATGAGGATATCTCTAGAGCCATGCATTCCTCCAAAACCCATTATACCGTTTTAATGGGAGACTTTAACGCAAAACTAAACACAAGAGAAAGCGGTGAGCTGAAGGCCAGCAGCATTGAAAAAGAGGGACTCTGAGAGGGGCGCCGACGGTTCGACATAAATGACATTGACTTCATTATGACGTCCAGACGCCAACTGTTCAGTAATCGCGAGGGCGAAAACTGGCAGCGATCATCTAATGGTTAGAGGCACACTGAACCTAAACGTTAACGAAAATCCCGATAACTTTCAGCTCGAATTACAAAACCGTTTTCAGTGCCTAGAATACTACAATACAGTGGACGATATTAATGATAAGCTCGTGGAAACTATCCATGCGGTTGGAGCTAAGTTCTGCAAGATCCGCCACAGAAGAACACAAAAACTCTCCGATCACTCTTAATACCATGGCTGTTAGACGGGAAATGAAGCTGCAGTCTTCAGCAGATTTGATAGCCTACTGGCAACTGAACAGACAAATCTCCAAAAACATGCGGCGGGACTTATGCAATTTCAATATAGCTCGTATTCAAGAAGCGATTGAACAGAATCAAGGCTTCTAAATCTTTGCCAGAGATCTGTCTGCCAGAAAGAGGAGGTTTTGAGTGAGATTAAGATGTTCTATGGGAAGCTGTACACGTCGTCGTTGAAGTCACACGCAAGTGTGAGTAAACGATCCAAGAGCAAGTCTTAGCCGACACTATTCTCATGATATCCCGGACGTCAGTCTGAGCGAGATTAGAATGGCTCTCCAACACCTTAAAAACGGCAAGTCCCCAGTCGAGGATAGAATTACAACGGAGTTTCTAAAAGCGGGTACTTGAAGTCCTTTAGAAGCTCTTTAATTCCCTCCTCCCATGGTGACACTACTCCGGAGGCGTAGAGTAGAAGTGTGGTGGTCTTGTTCATCAAGAAAGATAACAACGCTCTCTTGTAAGGGTCACAGCTCATTAGAGCTACCCGGCACCCGACCCTCACCGCCTCGCCTCGATCGGTTGGTATTCTTCGTATGGATTTGTATGGGCCTGCGCTCACTACATCAACTCCGTACCATCACCGGATCGCCTCGCATGCGAGGTGTCCACGCGCGGACTGCGAGTGGACCACTCGATGATAGCTCACTGTTGGTATGTTTGCCTCGCGCGAAGCGCGAGCTGGCAACGCGCGTTTCGCTCGTGTACGATGCGGCGCTCTCCACCAACCCTTCATTTCGAGCCTTTCTTTCGAATGTGTCGGACGCATTGTTGTTTGTTTATAAAATGAACAAAGAAAAACTTATAGAAGAAGTTCGGAAGTATAATTTATTGTATGATTTAAGGGTCACTCGTTGATAACGCGAGGTCCACTCGTTGACGACACGAGGTCCACTCGATGACCACGCGAGGTTCACTGGTGACAACGCGGCGTCCACCCGTGGTCCACCTGTCGACTACGAGTGGACGCCTGTGACGCGGCGGTGAGGGTCGGGTGCCGGGCGGCTCTAATGAGCTGTAACCTTAAAAATACAGACCGGTGTCCCTTCTGAGCTGCGTCTACGTGCTGTTTTCGAGAGTCATTACGAATCATCTCGCACGTAGACTAAGACTTACAGCCTCACGAACAAGCCGGTTTCCGAAAAGGCTTTAGTACCATAGAACACATACATTCTAGTATCATAACAGACATATGGATGTCCAATGTTGATTAGTTAGCGAAGTGACCGACATAGCCCAACGAATTAGTAAGCTGAAGTAGCATAGGGCCGGCCATATAGCTCGAAGAACCGATAGCCGATGGGGAAGAAAAGTTCTCGAGTGGCAGCCTCTTACCGGAAAATTAAGTGTAGGGTGGCCTCCCACTAAATGGAGTGATGACTTGTTAAGGCATGCAGGAAGTCCATGGATGTAGGTGGCTCACGTCACGTTGCCTTGTGGCATTCCTTAGGGGAGGCCTATGTTTATCAGTGGACTTGTGAATGGCTGTAATGAACTAATGAATATTATCCAGAGAGACTGGATTAGAACATGTGAAATAACTTTTGATCGCATCAGTAGTTCCCACGCTTACCCCTAATAAACTCTCAAGCTAATCTTCTTTTTATATAAGTGTATCTTTACGAATTTTAATTTATTGGTTTTTTCTTTCAATAACAGGAACAAAGATTGACTTAAGAGATGACAGAGAGACATTAAGCCTGCTTTCAGAGCAGGGAATGTCTCCGTTAAAGAGAGAACAGGGACAGAAGTTAGCTAACAAAATTAGAGCTGTCAAATATATGGAATGTTCAGCCTTGACACAACGTGGTCTAAAGCAGGTGAGCTCTGCTTAAATATAAATGTATAAAAGTGTTTTAGTTTTTTTACACCTAATGATGTTAATTGTGCGGACAATTATCAAGTTCCATTGATAAATGTATTTAGAACAGGACATCCACATTTAATATAAAGGTTTACGGGGGGCGAAAAATAGATCAATCTAGGTCCCATTATAATTCAACTCATTATAATTACACACAATGGAATAAACTTATATAAGTAGCTTGTATAAGCGTATATAAGTTACCCGCACAATACGATTAGTAATTTCGCCGCAGAGATCTCAACATCCTTATGGTTAGAGCAAAGGGCTATCGCGCCGGAGTATGCTAGTTTGATTGCTGCCGAAAATTGACTAACCAGACCATATTTATTGGTCATGTTTTTTTTTAAATTTCTTTTGTTCTGTATTCTTGTTCCATTTTTAGACAAAATAAATTCTTACAGAGCATAGACTAATAAAATATTTTGTTTGCGTAGTTACATACATTATATGGCGCTTTGAATACTTAAGCTTTAGTCAAAAATCTATACATATAATAAATTTGTAGAAAAGTCGTAATAAATTTAACTACGCCAATCTACGATATTATTGTTGTATTCACTTTTTCAAGACATGGCCATCTAACGTAGAATACAAAAAGCAGTGACATTTTGCCTCCAGCTACTAATAAATTAAATAATATAAATAACTTACATTTATATAGATATTTAATTAAATTCATAATTGATTTGAAAATTCTGATGTTCATTTTTTAATCTTTGTTATTTCTTTTTAGTAGATATAAATAAATTTTTTAGTAACTAATGATTACTTAAATAGATAATAGCGACATCTATCGAAAATCGTTGACTTTACGATTTTTCTAAGTTTAATTTCTAATCTATAAAAAGTTTTATCAGGTATTATTTTTTTATCTACGAATAAACTGATATGCAATTAGTACAAAACTCTTATTATCCTTATAGTTTAAATAAAAACTATTGGTAAATACAAATGCGCATTCCGTAAGTGCTCATGTTATACATCAATTTTTAAAGTATTTTAAATAATAATAATAATTTATTGACACACACATAAGGAAAAGTTAATAACACAATACAGAATTTTACAATTTTATTACATTTGGTACAAAATAAGAAATGTGCAAACCATTGAACTATTATGTACTACGTAGGTATTATACGGCCGACGTATCTTGGCGAGTCTGAATATAGGCTCTGCGAAGTTTAGCGCATGAACACTCGTGAAGAAAACTGTTATTGTCATTTTTTTATATATACCAATGTACAAATAAAATTTCCCTAATACAGTGACCAAAAATATCAAAACACTTTGGAGACATTATAAATTAAAGATTCAATTTTGATACCTCACCTTTCGATAGGGGCAGATTTTATCACAAACACATACAATATTATTTACATTTAATACTTTTTATTTATTTACACTTATTATTATTTAATCACTGTCGCTGAGGGGGGAAATTCCTAACATAAAGTCGTCGGCCCCTTGTGTACCATGTGAGGTACTTGGCATAGGTTCATCTTCGTAATCGTCGCTCTCACTTTCAGACTCACTTTCTGAATCTGAAGCTGTATTAATGATGAATAATTGATCCGTCATTTCGTCAATAATATGGTCGCTCTTCCTATAGTCATGTTCGACCTCTTGCACTTTTCTGCATAAAGCACTCCATTCATTCTGACCCATTAAATTTACTTTTTCTTGTATGAGCTCCATTGTCCGGGTTACGTTCCAGTCGACGTTTTTAGCGGCTACGTGCCCTTTAATGGCAGCCCACACCATCTCGATGGGGTTTAAATCGGGATGATATGGGGGTAAACGAAGGACATCGTGGTTGTTTTGTTTAAACATTTCATCTATTACGTATTTTTTATTCACGTCTTTGTTTTTTTTTTATTAGATCGTAAAGTTGTGGTTTACGCATGTCCTTTTCATATGGTATACCCTTTTCTAATAACCACGATTCCATTTTTGCCTTCTTGTCATTAGATGTAGGGGCAGGATCCATTAATTTGTTGTGGTACGGAGCATTATCGATAACCACCACCGAGTTAGGGCTCAAATTTGGAATCAGTTGGGTCCGTAACCATTTCTCATAATTTTTGAAATTCATGTCATCATGATAGTCTCCGGTTTTGCTGCCAGATTTGAACATTAGTAGCGCGTTCGGAACAAACCCTGCTTCTGACCCAGCGTGTACCATCACTATCCGCTGACCTTTTGATATCGGGCGCTTTAGTCCTTGAGCGGAACCATCTGACCACGCCTTACCTTTTGTATGTGATGAGTGGGCATACGACTCGTCAGTGAATACAATTGGTCGCCCTTCGTCCCTGTATTTTTTCATTGCCTTCAAGTACAAGATCCTTTTCAGGCGAATGTCGGTCTTCTCTATAAGAACCATTCTATTGGTTTCGGTCTTTCGCCACTTGAAACCCAAGTTTTTGATAATTGTCTTTAAGCTCGTTTTACCACCTTGAAAATTTATATCCCGTTTGAGTTTCGCTAGTAATTTGTTTATCGTCGGCATTTCTTTTTCAGTTTTGTGGAAGTTGTGTATGCATCTTTTTACTACTCCCTGGTCAAAATTATCCATATCAGTAATAGGTTTTGATCTAGACCTTTTTTTACCAGGCGTGCGGAATACTGAAAGTAAGCCCGAAATATTGCCTTCAGTTGCGATCCGCTGTACTGTGCGTTGGGACACACCAGTTGCGTTAGCAACTCTTAAATAAACTTTATCGACATCTTTTACGCCTTCTTCTTTTTCTTTTTTCATATATTGCGTTAAATCGTAAATAATTTTTCTCGCCTGGCGATTTAACACACTGTTATGTTTTGGTGGCATGTTTGGCGAATAATATAAGTGCTAACTGACACTTGCAGATAAAACAAATAAAACAAACAAAACAAACTTAACACTATTAATAAAAACAAACAACAATAACAACGAAAACTTTTGTAACCGACTGTGCTCAAGACAGAGATAGCGACACGAACACGACACCAATGCTAACGTGTGACTGAGAAATATTACCGTGTACCGAGCATTGCCGAATAAGCACGAAGCTTTACGAAGTAACCAGAAAGGGATGTCCAACACGCGTGCCTGAGGGTGTTGTTTAATCGATTTTTATTCAAATCGATTAAAATTAAGATATAAAAATATATTTATTTGCAATTTATAAGGAGGTTCTAAATTTTCTCAAATAGTCGTTACTCAAGAAGACGTTAATAGATAATTGATATTTAAGTACATTATGTCTTTCAGCTGAGAAAATAATATGTTTTTAGTTTTTTTTTTTATTTAAGTCGAAATCTTGTTTATTATCAACAAAATTCACTATATTTGTAAATCTATTTCGTTTAATATCTTATATAAACAAAAATCAATAACTTCTAAATAAAACTAATCGATTGCGATATTTTATGACTAAAGGGTCGATTGTGTTTACTTATGGTCAATCTCTAGCCTAGACCACCGCCCCCCGTACGTCGCCTCATGCCACCATTTTGTTCCTTAAAAAAGCTATTGCGCAACCTTCTGCGCGAAGGTCGGACTCGCCAAGATACGTCGGCCGTATTGTAGTAGAGGCGACACTGCATTCAGCTACTCTGTTCCACTCAACTGCGGTGCATACACCGCACTTTAATCAGTCACTTGCTAGGCGCTTGTAGAGTTGTCACGTGTTATGTTGATTTAAAAAAATCTCTTCATAAAAATAAGCCGTCGTGTGTACTTAGATATTGCACAAACAATTCAAGAAATGTCAGTAAAAACCAAGGAATTACTTTTCATCGGTTAATAAGATACTTAATCAATAAAAAAGTATTATGTATTAATAATAAAACAAATTATTCCTAAGACGCCATCTTGTGTCATGTAATATAGATTATGAAATTAATATATTCAGATGCGACATTTCTGTGGATACTTAAGTATAGGAAGAATATATTATTATACACATTTTTTTGTAGAAACATATATAAGTTATTATAATTTGTCAAAATTTTTCATGTTTAAATCTGCTTATTATTTTATTTTTAGGTTCCACATATAGGTCAAAGTGGAATAAATTCGTCCATTTTTAACTCTCGCGTGCCCAGCATTTATGAACGACTCTTATTCTAATTTAAATAATATATTTGTAATTTAAATGTTTTGTTAAACATACAGTTAGTATGTTTTTTATATTTGATATAGATACCTTTTAAAATATTCAGATAAAAATATCATTAAAATGTAATTGTGATATAATATCACGTAATATTATATTAAATAAACAAATATAATATACAAAATAAATGACAAAATTTAAATATTGTTCTTGATATAATTTACCTATTTAACAATACAATCTACTATTACCTACGGGTCTTTCTACCTATGTTTATTCTATGATTAAAAAAAAAAACAACCGCGCAAACACAGAGTAGAGTACATTTTTTGTTTGAGATAGCTGTTCTAGTACGCAAGTACATATTACTTCAATGGTGCAAACAGTGATTCTTTGAAACGCAGTTTTGACATGATTTTTACTGAAGAACGCATCAAAATAATATTCAATTTAAACATCCATTTGAAATATAATTTTAAAGTAAAATGTCTATCGAGGCCTTATGTAGTTAAATGCAATTAATTAAAATAAACTTAATTTAAGTCAACAGAAAACATTAAAATCTAATTCATCTGGCGCGTCCAAATGACGATTTTTGTTGCACTAAACTATTTTTTGAAATTACCTTTTGCAATAGACTAAAATTAGTAAGTTGTATCGATATTTGAATATCTGTTTTTTGATGTTTTCATATTTCAATCCAAAACAATTAAATGTTCTTGGAATAACGTAACATTAAAAATTGCCCGCGACTAAAGTAATCATTCATCTGGCTCAATACGTGGGAGCATAAATTTAACGTATGTCACAAAATATTCTATTAAATTATACCGACTCGTGATTGTTCGCATCATCCATTCCCGACCCGGCATACGCTGCTCTCGTGCAGGCTTGTATTTTACCAAAAAAACTACGATACAATATCGTGATCTGGCATTTGTCAGGTAAGTAGCATAATTAATCAGTCAGTCTTTCTTTATAGATGTTGTGCACATGCTTTCGTTTTCTAACGAAAACATAATCTCTAATCAGATTATTCATCACTATTAATTACCTCTTTGATTTTGTACGATTATTTATAAATAGAGGAACAGGATTTGATTTTCTTCAAATTCCTCATTTGTCTGGCCCTCATTAGTTTGCTTTCATCTGGCTCTTAAGACCAGATGAATTTGAACGGGTCAGATGAATTAGATTCAATTCAAATATCAATCGGTACAGAATTGAGATTTTGTGTTCCAGATTTTTTGAATATCTTTAAGCTGTACATTGTTAAAGCTTATAAAGTCTGTTGTCTTAATAAGGTACAAATTGGGCTAAGCATTTGGATCCTATTTTCTTATCTTCAGATCTGTATTTATAAATGGCAAAATCAAAGAAACAGACATGAGAAGAAAGACTTAGAAAAAAGGGGCTAGCAGAGAAAAAGACATATGACAGAATAAAAAATAATGATGCCTATAGAACGAAAAACAAGAGAAGAATAAGCAAAACTACATACATAGAAAGGAAAAAAAGAAACAACTACCTATAAGTGAAGTGAATCCTGGACAACAAAGGTTACAATAAAGAAGTGTAGAAAGAACAACATATTCATATTACCTAAGAAAAAAAACAACGGCCCTACTAGTACAAAATACCCCACCACAAAGTCCCAGCATTACGTCGGATACTGACTGATAGTTTTACAAGACAACATTCGAGATCCGTTACCTTTAGAAAACCTATTTTTATACAGAGTACCGGAGTCGCCTATACCAGGACCATCTAGGATATTGCGCAGTGTATCTCAACAGAAGATATTATCAGTTAAGACCTCCCAAGATTGTCTCGATTTAATATGTTGAGACGTGTACAATGTGGATTGTTTGCATAGAACGTGTTTAGCGTGCAAGAAAAGAAAGTCTGTTATCAGGAGTATAATAATTCTATGGAAATAAGACATGATTCAGGGTATGGAAAGATAAAAGAAATGAGAACTACTGAAAAAATAAAAATAAAACGCAAAGCTTTCAATATATAGGTTTATTGAAAATTTTGAAGCAACACTGAATGCAATGCAATTCAGTGTCCATGCAGTGGTAATATAGCTGCTCAACTAAAAGCTTTCAGAAACTTAAAATAACGTTTTCAAGTTAGAGAATAATACACTCACAAGAGGGTGAGTGTACTATTCATATTAATTATAGGGAAAATTATGCACTTAATTGTAATGAAGAAATACAGTCCTACCATTTCGGTGGTAGTCGTAAACAATTAACTTTACATCCTTCTGTAATATATTTTCTGAATAATGAGAAGACACAGCAAATATAATTCTTTTGTACGGTAAGTGAATACCTGCGCCATGATATTTCAGTCGTATGGGCTCACATCGTATCAATCCTCGAATGCATAGGTGAAACAGACACACATTCACATTGTATATTTTATTTCTGATTCCCCATCCAGTCAGTATCGTAACAAAAAGATATGCTTGAGCTCTATCGTAACCATTACTTGTAACTATAGTGAACCTGGTCATGTAAAGGGAGCCCCAGATGGAGTAGGTGCTGTTACGAAGAAAACTACGGATGAGCGGTCTCCCAAAGGCAAGATATAAATGGTCTAGATGATTTTTTGATATTATGGACCAATATTTAAAGAAAGTGAAAGTGAGAACTACTTCTGAATATGACATAAGTAAAAAGGGCTTGCTTTTCCCACCTAATTTGAAAGATTTTCCAGGATGCATCAAACTGCATCAAAATGCAACAAATTGTCTGGAACTTGGACTCTTCTATGGTAACCGTTGAAAAAAGGAAAACAAACTGAGTTGTACTGATAAAAACTGTATGTATCACATTGTTAATTGGAACCACATGAAGCCACTTGGTTTTTATCTATTGTAAAACGGATGTCAGAAATCTTTAATGGTCACCCCCCTAGCTAATTAAAATAACAATGCAGGGATATCGGCGAACCGTTTTGGACAGTAAATAATGAAAGAGACGTAAACGAAGAAATAATTCGAGAGTCTATTAGAACCAAAGGTATACATAAAGAAAAGGGCACAAGTTTGTCACCAAAGAAAGATAGAAGCAAATATTTAACAAAAATATACTTTGACAGAAGAAAAAGGAAGAAGGAAGGATAAAGAAGAACAATGTTAGCAAAAGCTCATTCTTCTGCCTTACTCATCATTCATCTGGCTGGTTCATTCATCAGGATAACCTAATTCATTAACTACTGGAAGCAAATGAGTGCCTTCAATATATAATTATTACATTTTACGACCAGGATAAACTAATATTATAATTTATACCAAATAACAAAAAAAAGTTTGAAACCAGACGAATTAGTCGAAAACTCTCGTTTTCAAAGAATCACCCTCCCGTGCTAGGAAAGCCTGTGTTACAGGAATCAATGCTCTTCATATTTCTTATTTATTTATTTAATCTTTATTATACACCTTATATACTAAGGGATATACAGGGCGGACTTAATGCCTTATGGCATTCTCTGCCAGTCAACCCTGGATGATTTGAGAAACTATGGCAGTTGTAATCAATCACTTCATAAATAAATAATAAGGATATAAAACAAAATAAAATGCAAATGAATAGAATAGATATACAGTTAGTAAAATATACATACTTACTTAATATATAATATAGGATAAATAATAAATATATAAAATAACACAATACATATTAAAATACATTATAGAAAATATTACTTATAAAGTGAAAGAGAGAAAAAAACAATAGTCGGATAGTCAGGTGGTATTATTCTTACGACAGAACTCTCGAACAAGTCTTTTAAAATAATTCTTGTTATAGTTTTCTTGATATAACAAGCAAGGCATTCCAGAGCAGTATAGACTGTACAGTAAAAGAGGAATTAAAGAAACCACTCCTATGTGGTGGAATACGAATTTTAAAACAATTTTGGGAACGGGGAACTCTATCGTTAGTAGAATACAAATATTGAAAGTTATCCTTAAGATAAGAGGGAGAATTGGGGTCATTTAAAATTGAATGTAGTACTTGCAAAGTTCGGGAGCTACGCCTTTGACGAATAGAGAGCCATTTAAGCTTAGATGACTGGGAAATATGGTCATACTTACGTAAGCCGAAAATGAATCGAATGTAATTGTTGAGAAGGCGCTCCAACTTATCGAGAAGATATTGAGATAGATCTGGGTAACACACATCCGCATAATCAATAATGGGCAATATAAAAGTCTGGATTTACAGAAGTTTAGTTTTAAAAGGCAGAAAGTTTTTGAGACGACAAAGAGAACGTAAGGTGGCAGTTACTTTACGGCTTGTTTCGGCAACTTGAACTCTCCAGCTTAAGGTATGGTCTATATGTAAGCCAAGATTTTTGACAGACTTACAAAATGGCAACAACGTTCCATTGTAAAAGACGGGAGCAAGATTATCGTTATTAATCTTAGCCAACATTCTGCTACTACCTATAACCATTGCTTTGCATTTGGTTGGGTTAACCAAAACACCATGTCTGTACGACCAATCTCTTATGGCATCGAGGTTGTGGTTGAGTTTATGAATATTATCGTTAAGGTCGTTAACACTAGATTGCACATAGAGCTGAAGATCATCTGCATACAGATGGTACGAACAGTCGAGAACTGACGTGATAGAATTATAATATATAATATATAATAGATATTCCGCCTTGCGGCACGCCTGTTTCAATGTCAGCCCATCTTGAGAACTCTTGTCCTAATCGTACTGATTGCTGGCGGCCGCGAAGATAGGGTGTAAACCATTCCAAAGCAATATCAATTGAGAATCTAAGATTAGTTAGGAAGACTATAATGATATCGTGGTCGACTGTGTTAAAAACATTTGAAAAGTCAACAAGCACTACCACCTCTTCATATCTCTTGTCTATATTGAACATAATATATTACTTACAGTGTACAAAAATTGTGTATGTGCTCCTATGTTGTGTGTACTCTTAAGTCGTGTGTGTGTGCGTGTGCGTGCGTGCGTGATTGCGTGAGCGCGCGCGCGCGCGTGTGTCTGTGTGTGTGTGTGTGTGTTAGTAAAATATTTTCATTAAACACCGCTAGCGGCGCTGATTGCGTATATTTGATAAAAGCAGAATTTAGTCTCTACTTCAATTTATGCCAAATGTATGTATTATATAAATGTTAGTGGTTTTGTTGTGTGATAGAGCCACTCCAGTCGCACCTCGACGTATTGTATTTGAATACTAGAGAGTACATTTTTGGTTGTCATAGTTTTAATGTAATAATAACGCCATACTGGTCAAATATAAACACAATTCTATTAAATATGTAATTATTGTTGCAGCATCAAAAATTGTCAGAGCGGTCTAGACCGGTGGCTACTCTCTGCATGATTTATAATAATTGTCAATTTTAGCAAGTTACTAACAAAACTGTGTACACAAAACTTTGATTGAGAGAGAAGGTTTTAGTTGAATATGTTGTGTGTTTATCGGCATAGCAATATTTCATCAATTTCTTTTTGTATCAAGTCTCATATAAGTAATTGAAAATTAAATTCACTGTGAGATTTTTATCCATAATTAATGGAATAGTTCGTCATACCCTTGACGCAGTCTTTTTTTATATTTAAAACAGTTTGTCATATATTAGAACTAATAACTTTTTTGTGACAGTCCCGGTTTCATAGCTCACATGAGTAAATGAACAGGCTCTTGTGAAAATGAAATCAAATGAGATGTTCCAAAACGTTTGGAACCTGGGCCAGGTCCTTGTACACTATACATAAAATTAGGGAAACACATTTTAAACGGTTATCAACTATCTAATTATTTTATAATGGTTTTGTTGCTGGTAAAGCATAGGAAATTACACTTGAAATTGCAAAACACATCCCGTCATGGCGGTAATCTGTCATTTTTATTGATTAGTGACGTGTGCCATTTTTATTTCACGTATTTTTGACACTGTTGTGACAACTTACAGTTCTTTTGATATTATCAATGGTCGCATTATGGTTTACTGTCGTCTATAAGCACTGCTGGCCGTATGAGCATGCTCAAGGTCGATCAGCGAGCTATGGAGAGGGTTATGCTCGGAGTTTCTCTGCGTGATAGACTCAGAAATGAGGATATCCGCAGTAAAACCAGAGTGACCGACATATCCCAACGGATTAGTAAGCTGAAGTGGCAATGGGCCGGCTATATAGCTCGAAGAACCGATAACCGATGCGGAAGAAAGGTTCTCGAGTGGCAGCCTCGTACCGGTAGGCGTAGTGTAGGGCGACCCCCCACTAGATAGAGTGACGACCTGGTATGAGATGCAGGAAGTCGATGGATGCAGGTGGCTCAGGACCGTGCTTTGTGGCATTACTTGGGGGAGGCCTATGTTCAGCAGTGGACTTGTGAAGGGCTGTAATGATGATGATGATGATGATAAGCACAGAGTAAATAAATCGGTAAGACGCCATGTTGAAAGTTGATAAAAATAATTGTTAAACATCAATTGTTTACCACGACAAGATACATTTAAATGAATTATCTGTATTTTTTCCGAATTCAACATTTTTTTTTTTTGAGGAAGTGTACATAGACCTGGCCCATTTTGAAACATCTGCTTTTAAACACTGATTTATTTTTATTTTAACTATGAGAACTGCATTGATAGAATCTTGAAAGACAGTATAACGACCTTAACGATAATGTAATGTATCTGTATAAGCTGGTAATCAAACCGATCTAAACGTAAATATCTTCAAGGGAAGAGTGATTAGGCATTTGTTAAGTCAATGCGCTTCACCACCTTAGGCTACATCACCACTTGCCATCATGTGCGATTGTAACTAAGTGCTGGCTTAGAATAATTTAAAAAATTGTGGCGGGTACTTAAGCGACCCATATTAGATCCACGCCGACTCCACTTATATTTTAACTGCAATTTGAATTTTCGATTTACCACGTTCTCGGTGGTGAAGAAAAAGATCGCAAGGAAACCTGCATATCTGAGAAGTAAAAAATTATTTCGGAAATCATTTTTAGGTATAGGTATGTGAAGTCGGTCATCCTGCGTTGCAGTCAAAGTACTTAAAACTCGCTGTGGTCTGTGCCCATTAGTGGGATGTATTTAGGCTGCTACTTTTTTACTTTTAATAGGACTATTCACTGCTGATCATAGGCTTCCCCCATTGTATGTTAAATAAATAGGGTATTTGCAGCAGTATTCACGCTTGGCAAAAGGATGTTACCCATCTCCTGTTTCGGTTTCCCTCTATCGCCTCTTAACCCTTCAAGCGCCATAAAAATTCCATGCAGTCGCATGCGCCCGGCAAATCCCGAGCGGTCGCATGCGACCGCACCCACCCGTAGCACTTAAAACCATTAAGGACGCGTTTGCAAATCAACCAAAATTAGGGTGTTTTTCGGTAGATTTTGTGACAAAACTAAACCAAATCAAATATAAGTAAAAACTTCCATGTATAGATTGGTTCTTCATCTGCAAACGTATGTAACTCTTTTGTTGAAAATAGTAGTTTTTTATATTGTAAAAACGAACTTTCGTTTCAATTTTCTACAAAATTAACGATACCGGCTTGAATTTCATGTTTTGGTCTATTATCATCATATTTAAAAAATTTAAAAAATACTATAAGATGACAGACATATTCAATTAAAAAACCATGTGTTTATTTTTATCAAAATGTCACAAATAGTGGTAGAAAAAATAAAAACTGATGCACATTTTTTCACATATTTTGCTAATACGGATGAATTATAATCTATTGCAATAAGGGCTATTTTAGTGTTGGTGCCTGCTTTGATTTATTGTACAAAGATTTCGATGAAACCACAGTCCGCGCTCGGCCGCTGTCGTGAGTGGACACTGTATCGCTTGTTTGCAGCGGCTCATTCTGAATGCGCTGTACATACACAAAATATTAGAAAAAAACCAATTGGAAACATAAGTGCTTGACAAGTGATATAATTATTATTTTATACTCACAGTTTTTATTTAGCTAAAAATAAGTAGGATATATAAACTTACCTCTGTACTTGATAGAGTGACCTGAAGGTAACTACTATTGCAACTCCTGTGACGGGGTGTGTCGAGTTTGGGCTCGTTTTGTTGGTTATGATGAGACCTTACCTCGTGACTTGATGGTGTGACCTGAAGGTGTACTTTCGTGACCGCTATTTGAATTTCTTGCAGAGTAAAACTAGGTGTGCCGAGTTTGGGCTTATTTTGTTAGTTATGATGATATCACTGAATTACACCTTCTGGTCACTCCATCAAGTCCGGTGGTAAGGTTGCATCATAACTAACAAAACGAACCCAAACTCGTCACACCTAGTTCGACTAGTCTAGGAGTTCCAGTTGTAATCACCTGATTACACCTTCAGATCAATCCATTAAGACCGGTGGTAAGGTCTCATCGTAACTAACAAAACGGACCCAAACTCGGCACATCTAGTTCTACTAGTCTAGGAGTTCCAGTTGTAATCACTGAATTACACCTTCAGGTCATTCCATCAAGTCCAGTGGTAAGGTCTCACCGTTACTAACAAAACGAACCCAAACTCGGCACACCTAGTTCTACCAGTCTAGGAGTTCCAGTTGCAATCACCGATTTACACCTTCAGGTCACTCCATCAAGTCCGGAGGTATGGACTCGTCATAACTAACAAAACGGAGCCCAAATTCGGCACACCTAGTTCTACTCGTTCAGAAATTCCAGCAGTAGTTACTGAATTACACCTTCAGGTCACTCCATCAAGTCTGGTGGTAAGGTCTCATCATGACCTATAAAACGAACCCAAACTCGGCACACCTAGTTCTACAAGTCTAGGAGTTCCAGTTGTAATCACTGAATTACACCTTCAGGTCACTCCATCAAGTCCGGTGGTAAGGTCTCGTCATAACCAAAGATTCTATACCTATCAATTTTGTAAACGCGTCCTTAAAACTTATATTTAGAGACTACTTTTCTACGAAAAAGTTTAGCATTATAAAATTTATACAAAATTCTCTATCTTGTGGTCTAAATATAAGTCAGGTTTTACTTCATTACAAAAAGATTTTATTGTATTTTGTAACAAAAAAAACATACCAAGCGAAAGTCGGCAGCGTGAAAATCTCAATTATTTCAATATATATTACTCGAAATTATTTACGTAAAAAGATAAATTATATTCACACAAAAACTTTCATTACAATTTTATAATATAACACTACTAAAACACTAAAAAAATCCAAAAATCAACACATTCACGCGAAAGTGGCGTGCGAAATAAACGTAGATTATAAATAAATATTCATAGGATAAGTTTTTTTATTGCACTAGAGGATAGAGTATTTTATATTGATTATATAATGCCAAACTTCTTCATAGAAATGTAGTCTTTATATATAAGTATTTATGGGTTAAAATGCTGTGTCACAACAATCAATACATCGCTGCATCCGATGAAACCACTGAGAAAAACACTTTGCCCAATCGTCCTTAGGGTCTCTTCGAGGCATTTTGAAACGCGGCCACTGCTTCCTCGGCGTCCATAAAACGTTTTCCTTGAAGTTTTTATTTTTATTTTCAGAAATAAAAATCGCAAGGTGCTACCACAAGGTGGTACCACTCTGCAGTAACTGTTTTTCTCTCCTCTAAAACAATTGTTGCGTAAGGACCTGTCCTTCCGAAGAACGAGGCCACCATCTTTTTTCCCACGCTTCGACCTCTCTTCACTTTAGTTGGCAACTCCTCGGAAGGAAACACCCAGACAGCAGACTGTTTCTTAGGTTCAGCATCATAATAATAAATCCGGTTTTCGTCACTCGGTGAGTATGTCGAACACAGCATTTGAGTCACCTCCGTTAAATCTTTGAACCATTTCACCAATCAACACGACTGAGTTTTTGAACCTCTGTCAAATTATGAGGTATCCACCGGGCACAAAGCTTCCTGACCGCTAAATGTTTATGGAGGATTTTGTGCACTTGACTCATACTGATGCTTAAGCTTGTCCGAATCTGCTGATAAGTCACTCTTTTGTCAGTCTCTATCATACGCCGGACAACACTGATGTTATCTTCAGTCGTCGCCGTAGAAGGCCGTCCCTCACGCAGATCATCAGTGAAATTAGTGCGACCACGTTTAAACTCATTAAACCAGTTGTAAACAGTGGCACGAGATGGGGTTTCATCGTGAAAGGCCAATCGAAGTCTATCATAACTTTCTGGTTGACTTAAATGACATCGAAAGTCATTTAAAATCATTGTACGAAAATTTTCTCGTGTTAAATTCATGCTGACGTGACACAGACAATTTTCAATTTGCCGCCAAATCGTAAACAAATGACAAATTAATAAAATACACACACAATAATATTGGCAGAGTTCCATTTTCAAAATTTGAACTTATTTTTTTATTATAACGTTTACAAGTGGCCAGTTCTAAAAACTTTCAGTGTCGCCCTCGTATGTGTTTTAGGCCGCGCGCCTTCGTTCATCGTATTACTATAGTCCACCAAATCTAAGAAATACCTTTTGACGTTTCACATTAATCATTCCGCAATAACTGCACCAGCGTACTCACAGGATTTCAAATAACCTTTTACGTAAATCCGAAGAATTATGAAGTTATCTATATTTCATTACAACGTGTATAGTTTTTTATCACTAATTTAAATTTGAATTTTTCAAACAAAGCAAAATATTAAAAAATAACCAGTATTAACTTTTTTTACTTGACGTCGTTTCAATGATATGTCGCTATGTATATTACCGTAGTGCTTGGATGATTAAAATTCGTTGTTATGCGAATGATCGGCAAAATATTCAAATAATCGGTAAAAATTTTCAAATAATCGAATCATTAATTTTTAATGTATTATTTGTTTAATTTAATTTTTATTTTCAAAATTCCTCAAATTACATGAATCATGAATAAAATAAGTATATTTTTTTTACTTTGTCAAAGTAAATTTGTGTAGGCATAAAAATCATATACAAGGCCGTGCTAAAATAACCACTACATAATTTCAATATCCCGCCATTTCGGTACCAGTTAATCGACTCCACAGAGTCAGTAATTCATTCTTGGGGCGATGTATACGCTTTTACAACAAAATCCCAGAAAATATACAAAATTTGACGTAAGAACACATAGTTTAAAAACTTTATTAAACTAAGTTTGTATAAAAATTTATTTGTATTTTAATATTAAGGAATTTATAGATAATAATAACTCCTGAGAAGCGGGGCAGGACCACACTCTCACAGAATACCAGCGTAAAATAGTAGCTGCTGTGTTTCGTATGGTGAGTGTAGAGAACCGGAGACTCTTTTTACTGAAATCAGAATAGTTTATTTGTCAAACATAGGTAGGTTTAAACATTGAAGGTCTTGCGAGGGTTACAATTATTAGTACGCTATGTTTTGTCTTAAAGACATACAAATATAAGTGTGTATTCGTATGAGAATCATGCCATAAAAATAAAATAGAATAAAAATTAATAAAATAGTAACACCGATTAAGATTCTACATTGATAAAATTAAATAGATGACAAAAACAAAATAATATAATTTAAAGTTAATATAATTAGTCAAAATTATCATTCAAGAAATCGTCAATTTTATAATAACATTTGTCTATTAATAATTCATTAAGCACTTTCTTAAATTTAAATAAGTTCATATGTTTTATTGTATCAAGTAGTTTATTATAAATTCGTGGATTGGAGGAATCGAGGCATTCCATCTTAAGCCTCTGGGGTGACAACGCATTTGCATTTTGATTCTGAATTGAGAATAAATATGTATGTCTATGGGCCATAGCCTCCACTTAACATCAGGTGGACTGTGTGCTCGTTTGTCACCCAATGCTATAAAAGATATTCGTTGAAGCATGTGCCCATGTCACAACGGATGATTGGGCAAAAGTCGTTGAAAAAACAAAAAAAAAATTATTACGGATGACTTTGAAAGAGACATTAATTTTGTCTGCATTATTAAAAATCTAATAATAATTAATATAAACAACGACATATCTGAAAATGATTGAATAAATTTATTTTTAATCTAGATTCAATCTTAAATTTTTGTAACTGCCTTTAGAAATTCAAAATTCAAAAATTCAAAATTCAAAAATGTTTATTCTGTAACAAAAAATTAACAATCATAGCAGTATATTAGAGTTCTCCTTTTAAGTATTTTTAAATACTTGTGACAGGAAAAAACTCGCTCTTCCTTAATTAACATACAATACTTTAGTTACAAGAATAGCATAATATTCCTTTCCTAAAATAATTTATTATGAAAAAAATTATGAAGATGTGTGCGCGTGCGTGTGCGTGTGCATGTGTGTGTGTGTGTGTGTGTGTGTGTGTGTGTGTGTGTGTGTGTGTGTGTCGTGCGCGCGTGTGTGTGTTTGTGTGTGTGTGTGTGTGTGTGTGTGTGTGTGTGTGTGTGTGTGTGTGTGTGTGTGTGTGTGTGTGTGTGTGTGTGTGTGTGTGTGTGTGTGTTTTGTAAGTCGTGTTATTTTAACAAATTTTCTATTTCGTGATAGTCTTTCCGTTTGAGCCATTCAATGAGAATTATCTTACATTCTTTACTGGTTTTAGAATAAATATTCAATTCTTTATTTAAGTAGTTATATAAATAAGAGGACTTTTTTGCCTGTTGCCGTCTAGCAAATGCTGTTTTAACCGGATCACTTGGAGCTACGTTAGTTTTCCTCCTTTTACTTTCAATTTCAGGGTTATATGCAAGGGACTTGTGTACCTTAAGAACTATATTTAGTATGTATAACTTACGAACTGTAAGAAGATCACATAGTGTGTATAAATCTTGTGTTGGGAATTTGTAAGGTTTAAAATTCATAACCTTCAGTAATGATCTCTGGGCTCTTTCTAAATCTAAAAACTTTGTTTTTGTAGCACCTCCCCATATACTAATACAATATACCAGAACTGATTGAACTAAAGAAATATATACTTGTTTTAATATAGGTGGTGTTGCGAGATGTCTCAAAATTTTGAAAAACCATATGAATTTTCTAATCCTAGTCATTAACAGTTCAATATGTAGATGCCAAGATAATCGCTGATCCAATAGTATTCCAAGAAATAAGCAGTAACAACAAATACGAAGAAACTGATAAATCTTGCGTTTTAAATTATCCGTTTTAAATTTATTCTGGTATTATTCAAACCAAACTAAATGATTACCAACTCTAAATAATCGATATTGATTTTTTAAAGAATCGAATATTGTACGTTCCCATTTTTTGGTTGGCATGCTTGGTGCAATAAATCTGACAGCTGTCAAAATGTGTTTCTTAGATTTGGTTGACTATAGATTAAAACATTTACAATAATTTTAACAGTACAGAGTAATACAATATTGATTACATTGCTTTCGCCTGTGTGCAGCTGTGGGTTTTAAAAAGGATGTATGTAACTTACATTGCTTTACGCTTGGAAAAGTTTCAAAGATAATCAATCCTTAACATTTTTGAGTAGTTTAGATTTTTTGAGTAACCGCACAGGATTGCAGAGTGGCGTAGTAGTCCTAAGTGCGACTGCTGATGATTATGTGGTCCTGGATTCGAATATCGGGTCGGACCGAAATCGCTTATTGAATTTTTCTATCAAGAAATTTTTAGCAGCAGCCCAGCAACAGAGAATTTCTGCCTTTGAAAGTTCGTAAAGCCTTTGGTCCTGCACCTGATCTTTCTTCGAACTAGTCGGATTGCCATCCTATGTGACTATAAGGGTGAGGGCGTAGAGATTTAAAAAAAATGTCTATTTCAATTACATAATTCCTTAACATACATAATTTGGAGATCACCTTTTAAGCAAGGAGATGCGATGAGCACACTTACGTATGTGCGTGCGTGTGTGTATGTGTGTAGGTAGGTAGATACAAGTTTTAGATTTAAGTTTAGGCTGGCCCTGCGACAATGTCTTGAGATTGGAAGAAACCAGCCACAGCTTCCTCCACTAAATATTGCACCTGTTTCGTACGCTATTATCCTATTCTGCGAAGATGGCTAGTATCCATTGGGATTAGACGCCGTGACTGAAATTCAGTACGAGGAACATTTAATACCAGAAGTTAAATTCTTTACATTTGACGGTTATGCAGCGTAAGAGCGCAGTTGCGCACGGAATACGTGTTTATATGGTGTTTTTGTGCATTTAGATATACGTAAACGGACTCTACGATAGAGGAGAAAACCTTACGGTGTGTGTAACGTTTTATACAAAAAAAAAAACTTTTTAGTTAGAAGAAAAATAAAATAAAATTATGAGGTCTTCATCGTCAAATGTAAACAAACGCCCACAACCACATCTATTAATTGTTGATCGACATCGATTAATGACTGAACAACTTTTTATCCCATATAGCCATTGATCGACATCAATCGACGTCGATCTACGAGCAAGAGCATAATGGCCAACAATAACGCGTCTCTACTGAATACATTTTGAAAAAGCCCACACCTTTTAATTGTTGATCGACGTTTTATCCCATACACCTATTGATCGACATCGATCGACGTCGATCAATGGCTTCGATCGACATCCATCGATTGGTGTGGTAACACCCTTAGAGTATCGTGTTGTCGTAACCTACTCTGCCGGTACACATGTTAATGTCAATATGTTGAAAATTTCTCTGTACTATGTCTCTGGGCCGGGCAAACTAATATAATATGTTTTGCAACCTGTAATACTAGTATTATCTAGCTTCCCCCATCTCTATCTTCTAATGCATAATGTTGGTATACTTTTAATAAGATGCATAAATGGATTATTAAATAAAATATGAATTACTTCAATTATATAACATTTCTGATAAAAATTTTGCTGTAGGTGTGTGTAACTCTTTCGATAAATAATAATATGTTTTTAACTGTGCATAGCTTTAAAATTTCTCTATCTATAGTTAAGAAAACCATGTAGTAACATCAATATTCTTTTTCAGGTATTTGACGAAGCGGTTCGTGCAGTTTTAAGACCGGAACCTCAGAAAAGACATCAGAGGAAATGTTTAATCATGTAAATATTGTCTATGACCAAAATATCGTTAATGATTAACACGCGCAGGAATCTCAAATCAACAGTAATAATATGTTTCTTAACCAGTACCACTGAACCGATGCAAAGTTCAAAAAATTGGCTCTAATGGAATAAGCTTTTATTTTGTTATATATGTTGACCAATACAAAGGTAGTTTTGTGCCATATTTTCTATCTCGATTGCATTTTAGTGTTATATCAATTTCTACATCACACTAAGTTTTATTTATTCTGTCAGTATATTGTAAGCAAATGGAAAAATGCCAAAGATTTATGAATAGATGTAAGTTTCAGTTAAACTTTAAATTTTAAAAACCCTTCAACGGTGGGAAACAAATTGTTACTGTTAAATTAATAGAACTGATTATATTTATTATTTTTATAATATACGCAAACGAACCTCACGATTCTGCGAAATCAAACCTGACGTTTTGATATTGTATTATTCTTATGCAACTTGGGAATAAGGACTGATTGTAGAAGCTAGTTATGTATGTTAACATACTCAAATATCTTATTAGTTGCGAGAAATAGTGTTTTATACTGTAGGCGTATTATGATTAAAACAGTTGTTGATTTCTCTACATATATATATATATATATATATATATATATATATATATATATATATATATATATATATATTGGATAAGTTGGCTTATGTGTTATTTTATTCTTTTTTACATAAAATGTTTGTCAAAATAACTACATATTAACTATTTTATAGGTTATGGGAGGCAAATGATAAAATACTTACTACAATTACCTTTATTGAGCATTTATTTTTCTAAACTTTTCCACAAAGTCTTTAAATATATTGTTCGTTTGATTCTTAACCAAAGTTCTTTTAAACGCTATAAGACTGGCAATTGTAAATTTAAAATAGACCTCAGCACCACGACTGAGATTCGGGAGGACTCATGACGTCAATAGATATTTCTACTTTCTCTGACATTATCATAGTAGATAAAGAATTCCGAGTAAGATTTTTCGCCCGTTATTTTTACGACAAAGCTGTCTGAGACATTTAAAATATTTTGAGGACATAGGAAGTCCGGCAACACGCATTGGGGTAACGAGATAGACTTTTCCCTGTATCAAACCTCTTTTAAAATGCGAGTCATATGCGCAGCTTTAGGTCCCCTATATAGAGTATTACTTTACTAGAATAATAAAAGACATTAATAACTACATAAATCATATGTTAAATTGAATAGCACATACCTAAATGTAAACAGTATTATTACATCATACTGAGACATGCGGTATTTGGTCGATTCTAACAAAAATATCGAAATATAACGGAAAAGGAAACATATTAGGAACCAGACTTAACGAAATTACGGAAAATTGCCTGTAACAAGCAACTATTCAATTGTACCTGCACAAAAATACAACCTGTCTAATAGCATACATTGAAATCTTTATTTTCGATACTATACGGAACGTTTCGCTGCTATGCCACATGGAGTGAAAGTATTTTAAATAAGTGTTGTAGATAGGCAAAATTGTTGCTTGCCTCTCTTAGATATATATTAGGCCAGATGTGAATAAAAGCACCTGTATTTTTATGATGATGATCAAAAGGGTCAATTGTAGGTAAAGATTAATTCCTTCTAAGTATTATAGTATATTGAACTAAAGGAACATCATAAAATTTTACATTTAATCTTAGGAAAATTAATTTTCTTCTTTTAATATCGACTTTCTACATCCTACTAAAATATGGGCACTAATAAGTGCCAACATAGCAATTATTCCTTACACTGATTTATAAGGACATATAATGATTTCTTATATTTACGCGAATACTATACATTGATTAAAACTACTTTTACGGATTTTATCGCGTTTTATTTATATTAATTTTAATACCCGACGTTTCGGGTGCTTTCCAGCACCCATGGTCACGGGGGACTGAGGTGACTGACGTCCCGATGTCAAAGTTAACCCGGAATACCTTCAGCTTTTTAATTATTGTCTTTGGTCCGATCTACGCAGAATGAACTAACTGTATTTTGAAGTCTTGCAGTGGTATGCTTGGGTTTAGTGTAGTAAACTAAACTAAACCCAAGCAAAAGTAAACTAAACCCAAGCATACCACTGCAAGACTTCAAAATACAGTTAGTTCATTCTGCGTAGATCGGACCAGACAATAATTAAGAAGCTGAAGGTACTCCGGGTTAACTTTGACATCGGGACGTCAGTCACCTCAGTCCCCGTGACCATGGGTGCTAGAAAGCACCCGAAACGTCTGGTATTAAAATTAATATAAATAAAACGCGATAAAATCCGTAAAAGTAGTTTTAATCAATTATAAGGACATAATAAAATGCGATAAAATAGTATGAATTTGAATGCATCTCTGCAGTAAGCAAAACATTAGGCAAATTTGAAAATGAAACACTTTTTAAGCGTAAGTATTAACGGGAATTTGACCGCCGGGTTTTATATTATGTATATTATTCATTTAAGTGTTTGTGTATTAAATTATCTTTTTATTAATAATTATCATTATTATTTATTATACAAGAAGTAGTATGATGGTAAGGTTGTGAATTAAAAAGTATCAACAAGCAGCGAAATTATCCACTGAACTGCTGAACATTTGCCTCCCCATTGATTCTTATAGGGTATACATTCTTATAGGGAAGGAATTAATTCATATAATTTTTTGGGATTTTACAATACAGAATGTTTTTATTTTTTAATTTTTTCATTTAGATTCCCGATCAGTTAAGACAATTTTTTTTAAATATTTTTAGTTTTACTTATATTAAGAATAAAATATGAAGCAAAACTCTACAATATTAAGTACCTTCCTTACTTGTGGCATAGCTGTGAGAAACCCTGTATTTATGGAAAGAGTATATTTTATCCACATAATTGAATAATTTTTAAATTTCATTTCCATACTCCCATCAACTGATCTTGTCAGATACACGTGGACTACAAACTACATTTTTTTTAATGTCTATACTTCCGTATCTTTTCTTCTTCTTTTCTCTACTTATCAATTTCTTTGAACTACCAATAATAAACCGTGTACCGTAAAACGGGGTGAATAGGGACGATTTCAAGGTTTAGGGCAGATTTCTAATTTGTTATCATTGTGTTTGTTATTGAATACTACCTAAATATTCCTTCCGGTGGCTGAAACTTTTATTATTTAGAACTTTTCCCGCATAAAAATGTAGGTTTTACGAGAATAAGAGAAAAATATGGCCGATCCCGACTCACCCCGTGGTTGGGGTGAAAAGGGACGAAAGAGGGGTGAATCGGGAATTCAGTTAGGGCTGCCACAGACTTTTACCCAACATGATAAAATGAGGTGGTTTTCAATTCCACTTAACAATGTTAAATAAAACAAATATAACAGTGTAGAAAGTATTTATTTAATGAGATCAGTAATACAGTCAGCAAACAAAATAGCAGATTTTTTTTTTCAAAAGTATGTTAATATCACGTTATTCTCTTATACAATAGACTATTATCAACTACTTTTCTTCTTTTATCAACTAAATAAAATTGAAGAAAAAAAAAACATAATAAAAATATTAATTTCGACAAAACAAAACATTTTCGTAATAAGTAATAACTCAACATTGATAAAATAAAACCTCGTATTAGGACTTAATAATATAAATCGTAGGCGAATTATGTTTTACGATTCAAGAAGCCTGAAACAAAAACCATATTACATTATTCGTCATCTTCTAAAATTTTCAAAATTTCACTTTCATTTTTATAATAATTTGTTAGACATCTTTTTTTCTTCTTAGGGGGTGGCAATGGTAATTTAATATCTGATATGATTTTTATTTCTTTTTTCTTTTTAGTATCCTTCTTTATCTCTTCTTGCTTTAAAAAGTCTGAGCTTGAGATAGTCACTTCGTCTTGATATTGTAAATCTAATGAGTCAGCAAAAACGATAGGCATATCTTCTACGTTAAATGACCCTGAGTCTTTTTCTCTAAGAATGTTTTGGAATACAACAGATTTATCACTCTTATCCGTATTTTTTACATATTGGCCAATGACATCTCTTGATGGTCCAGCTTCCGGTAATATTGGCATAACATTTTCTTTCCCATCCCATCTCTCATCGTCTACTTGCTGATTTGTTTTTAGACATAACAAATTAAAGGTTTTTGTTGCTCTTTGGTGCTCTTTTCTATCGTTAGGTTCGTCAGGCACATTCCTGTTGGTAACTTCTTGAGATTGTGTTGGTGTTTTACTCTTTTTTCCTTTTCCTTTTACTTTATAACCACCGAATTTCCAAATTTTTGGTATTTCTTCTTCGGGCATCATTTCTACATCATTTCCACAAACACTTCGCCCTGAAACTACCTCTAACTTTTTCTTACATTTTGGTTCCCTAATTTTCATTGTACTGAAACGCATTTCTTTTAAAATTTTCAGGAAAGATTCATCTACCGCATTTTTATTTGTATCTGCTTCTTGATTTAGTGTAGGTAATCTTGACAAGACTTCATTCGCATTTAATGGAATGATTCCTGCTTTACGGAAGCCAGCTTTGATGTTTTTTTCCGAATTGGGTTTTAATTGGTCTATCAATAATTTTAAAAGACGCGGGAAACAACCTTTAGGCACTGATGTCAGTGTTCTTCCACTTGTCTAGTAGTTGTCGCCAGGCTAATTTCATCGGCCTAAAAAAGGCTAAGTCTAACGGCTGGGTTATATGCGTAGAATTCGCCGGTAAAAAGACAAAATGTATGTTCCTTTCTTTACAGAATTTAATCAGATCCACGGAAAGATGCGAAGACAAGTTGTCTCCGATCAGGATCTTTTTTCCTTCTTTGTTTTCAAAAAAAGATACGACTGTGGTTTCGATCCAGTCTTTGAAAATGTCACCGTCAAACCATCCGGATTTAGACCGATTGTACCTTGCACCCTCAGGGCCATTCTCAACCCATGTGTTATAAAGGTGTGAAGCCTTATAAACAATGTACGGTGGCAATAGTTCTCCTGAGCCTGTACATGCCATCATCAAAGATGTTGAGCCTTTTGAATGGTTTACTACCCTTTCCGGGTATTTACAACCTCGTTTTACAATTACTTTTTTTCGGCCAGGATCGTCAGAGAGATTCGTCTCGTCATAATTTATAATATTTGTAGCTGGAACATTTTCTAAGGATTTTTTCAACTCACAGAAGTATGTCTGTATAGATTCTGGTGAAACTGCAGCCCTAGATCTTTTTATGTTTTGGCATAGTCTCTTTGAAATTTTATTTTTGTGCCGTTTTAGAAAACCGTTTGTGTAGTCTATTCCTGGTAAATTATTTTTAAACTTTTTGTGTACTATCCCTTGTGTGTCTAGATACATTTTGACTAAGTATCTTAAGTCAGTTGTATCTAGGGGATATCCCCACTCTGCACACGTATTTAAGTTTTCTAACAATAGATCTTCTATATCTGGTGTAAGCGCTGTTTGGCCACCAGGGCATTTTATATTTTTATTGGTATGATGGCGATGAAGAGTTGATTTTGATATACCATACTTGTCGGCCACAGATTTTGATTTCACATGATTATAATTCAATTCTTCAAGAGCTTTTTTAATTATTTCCTCATCATACTTTTTGTACTGCTTACACCCTGGTTTAGGTTTATAAATGCGAGGCATGATATCGTTCTGTAAACAATGAAAATTATTTGTATAAATATAATGTACACAAAATATCTTTAAACTTCGTCATTTCATTAGATCATGATCTATGGAGCATGTAGATTTACTGTCTAAATAAAATAAACATTACCTTTAACCGTTAATTATTGCTTATTTAACTTCAGTATTAGTTATTTACATATCTGTGACGTTCTATTGCTATTTCGTTAAGAAAGATTGACCTTTTTAATATTGACATCGTCTTAGGTTCGAATATTTGTATGCAATAAAATACTTTTCTTATGATTTCTATGACAAAATATAAATATTTTTTTCTTAAACAACTGAATAAGAGACCAAAATAATTTTGACAACCCTATTAAGTAAACCCTATTCACCCCTCACTCGTCCTGAATCACCTCTAATTCGTTCCAAATGACCCCTTTTCCGTCCCGAATCACCCCTTTAACTGTCTCTATTCTCCCCTCACACGTCCCTTGTCACCCCAAGATTATCAATTAATGCAGAATCTTTAAAAATTACCATTTGAATCGAAAATATGTAGTTGTTGAACTTACCTTTATAGTATATTAGGTCCTTGAATAATATCACGATAAAATTAATCAATCGGCGTCACTCGAAATTGGTATTTATTATATTAAAATTGAAATGTTTACGGAACAATATTTTGGCACTTCAATAGTGTTCAATTTAAATAACGTTTTTCTGTCTTATTTGACATTTTAGATACTAGATGTTGCCAGAATAAACAAGAAACAAGTTCTCAATTTAAAAAAAACATCTGTCATTTGATAACCCGGCTGTATGTAGAAGTATCAGTGAGTAGAAAAAAATCTTGAGTTTGTCCCTATTCACCCCTACATCCCTATTCACCCCGTTTTACGGTATATAAAGCTGTATTATTTCTCAATGCGATTCCTGTTTCAAACCGGCTTCAGGGTCAAGTTCAATCATAACGAGATTTTGTTTTTCGAAAGTTGGTTTTTTTTTTCATTTAAAGACTGACTTTTTTCATTTGAAGTGATGTCATTTTGCTTAAAATTTTTAAACGGTTATATTTCAAACCACAGTACAACTTTATTGGGTATGGTCATAGTCATGGTTATTCATTTTTATTAGAAACAATAAATGGAATATTGAATGAAACTAGTTTATACACAGTTGCGGGGGGAATAAGGTGTTCGACGTCCGAATGTCATGGTTAAAACTTCTGGAATATAAAATAAGTTAATAGATTAAATAAAATCCGTAAAAACTAGTTTTAATTCAATGTGTAGTGTTTGCGTTAACTAAGAAATCATGATTAATGGAATGAAAAGGATTAGTAATGAACAATCAATTAATGAGCCATAACAATTAATTTGTTTTTAATTATAAGTTAAAGCTGACAATTAGCAAATAAGGATTTATAAAGTACCTATTTCTTTTTCTTGATTTATAAAGTATTTGTTTATAGTAATAACGATTTCAGTTATATTGAATTTTTTAGTTTTGTATTATCTTTAGATAGGCATGTGATGAAATCGTGTGTTTTATAGGGATTTATTAGGTAAAATATTTTTGTATGTGGAAAAACATAGCTTAGGGGGTAACAAAGCATTTAGTGTGATTTGATTACATCGCATCGATATTTCGTAAATATTTTATAGACTGCTTTGTGTTACAGTGTAATGTGTATATAACTATTCAATTATTTATATAAAATGCGCAATTTAAAATAAAACTTGTGTAATAATTCTACTTGCACTTCATAAATTATTAAATTTAAAACAAGCGTATTATTTAATTCAGCCCTTTCCATTTTTAAAATAACAACTCAATTTCGTACAATTAATTTATTTATGTAATATAACACATATACATGTCATTGAAACAATAGATAAGGATGGAAAATAATAACAGTAGATTATCAGTTATAATATTTTGTATACAAAAGGTATTGATAAAAACATTTGCGACGACAAATCCCCGCGAAAATACAAATTCGGTAGAAAAACATGATCTGGAAATCAATTTTTCTCAGTTACTTCTTACGTTCTTTTTACTTAAAACCATTAGAGGTAAACTTCTAGGGATTTTAAAAAACAATGTTTTTGAATGGCTAAGAAATCACGTAACGACTTTTGTGCCCGCCGCGTTCGGGGAACTGCTATTTTATTTCAAGTTCTTTATTAGTGATTGAAGAACTAATGAGACCACAGTTTTGTGTATTCGTGCCCGCTGCGGGGCAATAACGCCCGTGTTGCAGCCCTACTACCATTACGGTCGTGGCTAAATTTGTCTTCATGAGTTCTTAGCCAAAATGTACGATATGTCAAATAAGACTTTGAAGTAGAGCAATACCAGTCCGAAGCGCGCACACACCACAAGAGAAATAAATGCACTGTTCTGTGATCCTTTTTTAACATTATTGAAATATGTACTATAATGAAATTTTTGTGGGTATAAATTTACCAGAGCCATAATTTTTTTGCTCCAGAATTGCATTAACTCAGGGCCTTTTTGAATACAGCCATTTATTAATATAAACATAACTGATTAAAAAAAAGTAAATTCAGGCCAGAATGAAAAAAAAGATTCTAATACAAAGTAGTAATGTGTACTTGTTGTTCAAATTTAGTTGGCTGTAGGTATGACAAATGCAGTGACACCAATCTATTTGACTCATACACTTGCACACTAATGAACGTTTTCCACATACTAAATAGTTCACAGATCCTAAAATTAACAGACAATTGCTATTATGTGCAAAGTACTCAGTTAAAGGCAGAAAGAAATATGATCATAGCCACACTACTTAATCACACTTATATACATTAAATAGATTAAAATACAAGAATATGACCCATCTAACAGTGATATAGGTATTGACTAAATTAATTTTGAAGAACGATGTTGTACTTAATGGAAAATAGATTGAAAAGCAAAGCAAATTTAATAAGAATTTTTCAATAAGCATGGAATTTCAGGGTTAAAATCCATAACAATGTTTGTAATTAGTGAGATATAGTAATATCGTAAATAAAGAAACGGATTAATTTAAAAATTTTATTGGTCTATACAACAAAACTGGTTATTTTTTAGCTGCCTGTTTGATTTTTTGGCAGCTGGATTTGCAACAATAAATAGGCTAGGTATAATTTTCTGCGAATCTGTGATGGTCAAGAAGGAAAGGCTATTAAGTGGGAATGAAAGAGACAGCGTAATGAAGTGTAAGTGAGGAGGATGATGACTAGACATCTGTCCCACCATGGGGATCGTTAGCAAGCCTGGGATGAGCTGAGCAAAATTCACAGTATAGTAGTAGAGGAGCTGCAGTCGCATTCCATATTTAGATCTAATGTCTCTTTGTTTAGTTTAGTTTACGACGGGCTGTTTTCCGCAACTCAGTCAACGTCTAAGCGCGTATTTTGCGTGTGGGCAGGAATTCGAGCCATGATATCTCCCCGAAGAAGCTCAGCATGTCTCTTTGTTTATGTTGAGGACGGCCACTGTGAGGGTGTCACTAGGAGTCTGACTTTTTACCTGCCTGCTTCCCAAGTACTGCAGTTGAATACAAATCAAGTATTTCCCACATAAAAAAAGATTTTTCTTCTTTTTGCTTGCTTTAGTGTGTAGGCTCACATGAAAAGTTAATGTACAATACTGAATGCCATTTCAAAATTAAAACATTGCAAATCATTTATACAGAGTGCATGCAACTTTTTTTCCAAATATAACTACTAAATATACAATCACAAGCAGTAGACAGACAGAGCAGTAGACAATTAAGTTTTAATTTATACAAATAATAAATGCAGCACAATATGAAAACATTGTCTTATGTGCAATAATCGGAAAGCATATGCTATTTTTGGGTTAATGCCATAAAAGCATAGACAAATTGAAATTTTGTGTTTCAAAACACCACATAACACAAACCCGCCAATTACTGCTTATGTGACATCAGTCACTTGTTTTACAATAACACAATTCAATTATAACAGTTAAAAGTAAGATTTCCAAATCCCATTCAGATATTAACTTTTTTTTATTGGTGATGTTATATTTTAGTGTAATTCTAAATACACTGGATTTGAAATTGAGAAATAACTTCCATTATCATATGACAACATTACCTAAACATGCAAGTATAATTTACCGAAAATAAAAACAAACATTTAGTGACAAATCTTAAATAACGATAATAATAATTTTAACTAAAGCATGACATATCACACCTTTGAATATTTGTCATGTGTTGATTGATGATTAGCAGACAGTATCATATCTCTGAAGTGTTTTCCTTATCTTATTTCAGCTTAAAAATAAATATTTAAAGATATGATTATATGTATCAAGTTTTGAAAGTAAAAAAATCAAATAGAAATACCACAAATGCATGTTTTGGACTAGACTGATGAAAAAAATATAAATTTATTTTAACCACAACGTCTAACATGTAAATATATTATGACAGTAATATTAAGATTTTTTTTAAAAGTGTATTGCACATTTACTACACATAATATGTATGTACATGTTTAATATACCAATTAAATAATTTAAGCATTTGTGATTTTAATTAGCATCAATGAAGAAGTTTTTATATGCTTCCAGTTGCTATAAAACATTAGTTTTGCTTGTACTCTATAAATAGCAGACACATAAATTCTAAATGTAAACAAAATATGTAAATATTATTAACTATAAACACAATACTGGTATCATAGATTAATGTTTACCCAAGCTATGGATAAAGTTAAAGCAATATAACTTAGTTAAACTAAGATTGCACTTGGTTTGTATGACGCAATAACAAAAATAATCCCAATAACTAAACAAATTAGAGACTTAAACAAACAGAAAATTAAGATGTGCTATTGGTAGCAACGCTGCAAACTGTACTGATGCGACTATAATATAAAGGAGGGATTGAGAGAGCGGGAAACAGAGGGTTCTTGCATTACAGTGGGGTGCAAACTTAACTCAACTAAGTTGTACTTTAACATTATTGAAATGTAACAACAATTATATAAAATACCTTATTAGAAATATTTTTGAAGATAAAATCATTATACAACTAATGTTACTCTATACATCATTTCCGATTACTTTTATTCATTCATATTTAGTTGATGTCTTCATAAAATGTAGATATTATGAAGAACTCTTTCATAAGCTTTTTATTTTATAAGCTTAGGTGCCCTCACTTCTTGGTAGGTCATCTTCTTCCTGATATCACATAGCCCTATATGGACCTTGAGACTTCAAATATTGGATAACTAATGATGGCCCTGAAGAAACAACTTCAGGAGGGATTGCAGTCAATGGGCAATTTTCAATACTCATTATTTGTAAGCTGACACAAAGAGCTAATTCAAAAGGTAAGTTACATAAATTTGGATTGTCGTTCAAATATAACGACTCCAAGTTTTCCAAAGTACCAATCTCTTCTGGTAAATACTGTAGATTATTTTCACCAATGCTCAGAAATGTAAGATTGATCAGATGCCCAATGGACCGAGGTAATGAAGTCAGCTGATTGGATTGCACAATTAATTTTTGCAAGTCATGTAAAAAACCTATTTCATTTGGCAAAACTTCAAGTTTATTTTCTTCCAGGTCTAAAACCCTAAGCTTCCTTAGACTACCAATGCTGGGTGGAATACGCTTTAATAAATTATTGGACAATATTAATACCTCTAAATTTTGCAGACATTGAATATCATCAGGTAATTTAGTCAACTGATTAGTGCCTAAATTAAGCTCAACCATGTTTATCCAAGTACCTATGTCAAGAGGTAGAGATGTAAGCAAATTTTCTTTCATATTAAGCTTAGTTAAATTCTTGGCCCTAGAAAATATACCATATGGAATTTTGTCAATCTGGTTGTGCTCCAGATTTATAGAAAATGCTTTAGTAAATTGAGCAGGACCACCGGAGGGATAACTCATAAAAGAGTTCCTAGATAAAGTAATACTAGTCAATTCATTAAGACTAGCAAGAAGTCCTTCGGGAAGCTGAGATATGGAATTACCTTCAACATTGAATTCATCCATATTCTTGCAATTGCTTAATGTTGCAGGAATACCTGTTAGTCTATTATATCGTAAACCTAACCGAGAAAGAAAATGCAAGTTTCCTATTGTCTCTGGAATATCCAATAAGTCATTGTGTTGCAGATCTAAAGTTGATAAATTAACACAATAACCAATTTCTTGAGGCAGGTGTTCCAAGTGGTTATGGGAAACATCAAATGTTACCAAATTAACCAACTTACCAATTCCAGACGATAATTCCTTGATCTTATTTTCTCTTAAACTAAGCATAGTTAAGTTTGTAAGATTGGCAATACCATCACCTACCACCCGAATTCTATTAAATCTAAGAAAAAGTGTTGTTAATGATGTCAATCTGTACACAACATCTGGAATGTCACTTAACTTATTGTGTCGTAAATCTAATACTTTCAGACACTTTAAATTAGCAAGTGAGTCAGGTAAGCTTGTCAAAGAATTTTCATTCAAAGCTAGAGTTTGCAAGTTTGTTAGGCAGCCAAATTCCGCAGGAAGAGCAACTAATTTATTTCCGTATAAATAAAACTCCACCAAATGTGTCAGATCTCTAACATTTGGAGGTAACGAAGTAATAGAAGATTTGCTAAGATCAAGTCGCTTGACTCCTTCATCGCGGCATCGCATGAACTCTTTAATAACATCCAAATCAGCTTGGATTGGTTTATTCTTCTTAGCAGTCGGTTTAGGCTTGTTTGATTCAGGGTGCTTGACAGTAACCACTTTTGGACGGGCTCCCTCAGTATTAGTCAACGACGCAGTTGATAGTTTCTTTTCCCTCATACTGTGATATTTTTCTCTGGGGCTGACAGTACCAATGGAATCCAAAGCTTCTGAATTTTCTCTCGATGAATTATCGAGATTCATTCCGATAATGTCACTTGACTTTTTCTGTGAAGCCTCAGGTGATAGTTCAACAGTATTATTCACTCAGCATTATTTTCATTTTATGCACTAAAGAATCAATATCACACACTGATACAAATTTGTCCGTTTATGAAAATTTAAAAACAATTAACGTTGTAAGTTAGTTTCACTCACACAAAGAATCCTCATGAAATTACGCTATACTAAAAATAATGAAAATACGATGAATTCATTCTGCTTTGAAGTGTCTGAAAAATTGAAAATTGTATTTATAAATTTATATTTTATTAGTCAGTCACAGAACCAGAACCACAGATCCTGAATGCATAGTATCATCCTCTTAGTAGTCTGTGGATCTTGATTATATTAGTCACAGACTACTAAGTATTAAATAGTAGGAGTGGTCGTTACAAAACGTAACTAGTTACTGAAACTATCTATTCACACAATAACGGGTAGCGGGTTATTGCAGTGCAACGAAACTATCTATTACAGTAGACGTTTTACTCAATAACACGTTTCACGAATCACGAACGAGCGATCAGTAACAAAACGTTTATTCGGCTATTTTCGCGACGCATCGGTGACGGCTTCGGCTGTTGAAGTAGAAGCACATGAGTAAAGAAACCGACTCTTTACGCTGTGGTAGAAGTACCACCGGTCGTTGAAAGTCGAGTGAGCGCGGGTGCTTTTGCATTTGACCTATGACTCCATTCCCTTCGTATAGATGCGATATTAGAAATGAGAAAGTAAGTGTACATGTTTTTAGCAAAAAATAGTTCAAATACCATAGTTTAAGTGGCCTTGGCCCGGTTTAAATTAGTCTTGTGTTTAAGTTTAATGACACGGTTTGTTTTTACTTTTTAGGCGCGTTTGTTAATATTTTTATTTTCTTTTGGTGCAATAATAATAACATTTTTAGTAAAATAAGAACGAAAAGAAAAAAATTGTATATATTAGTGTTGATAATAATAATTGTACAGTAATTAGTGTAAGTAACTAAGTATAAAAATAATACTAAAACTTTATGTGATAGTTATCAGAAATGTCTCGAAGTAATGCCAGTGTACTTTTAAGTGATATTTTTATCAAACCGTGCGAACTGATTTAACAAATAAATAAATTTAACCATTAACACCATGTCTAATTCTATACGAAACGGTAACAACGGTCGCAACATTTTTCAATTGAACACGTCGTGAAACACTCTATTGAAGCCGCTATTAAAATAGAGTGTTTCAAAACCCTCTATTAAAATAGAGTGTTTCAAAAGCCGCTATTGATATTCGATAGATAGTTTCGTTTCGTTACTCAAAAAAGCCGCTACTGCCCACCGCTACTAAATAGACATGTGTCAATCATGATTCATGAATGATTCGTTCGTTTGAGCTGGTACACGATGCTACACGACACGACGATACACGATGCGATAGCTCCTCTACACGATGGACCAGCGCTCGCCCAGCAAGATGGCCACTTTATAATTTGTGGATGGCCATGCGATGGTTGAAACGATGGCGACATTCCATTGTGATCGAGACGTTTTTCGCGATGGACGTGGAAGAATTAGCCGCTGCGTATATACCTATACAACACGTACCGTTATTTTTTTAATGTTCACAAGAATAGAGATCAAAAAGAAATGGCATAGAAGAAGATGGTGTATGTTATCTATCTATCGCAATAGAACTAAATATGTCCTAAGTCAATTTAGTTTTCTTCAAACAAAAATAATTATAATTAATAATCTAATAAATAATTATCAATTAATTATTAAAAATAAATTATGTTATATATGATTAAAAATTTGAAATTTCATTATGAGGCCACATATTTGTCTAATTTATTTCATTAATTGATATTATAAACAATATATGTTATATATTAATAAACAAAGCACGAATGTCCACACTCAACTGTCGAGCGCGCATGACTGTGGAATGGGCCACGTGTAGATGCTTACTGCTATCGCGGCCCACTAATTTTAATATGCAGCGGAAAAACCGACACCGTCGCCATTCCCAAGACCATACATCAAAATGATCTTCACAGAAGAATAGTCTGGTTTATGTTGACAATGTATTCGGGTATCTTCTTGCCAGTTTTAGCCAAGTATTTCTTATATTTAAATCAGTTAGCATTGGAATCCATAACTTTCCCGGCGTTCTTATGCTCGTATTTTTGCATTCGGGCACAACAAAACAATCATTTAGATCATAACTCATTATTAAACGTTAAAAAATATCTTATTCCTTTGCAAAATCGGAAAAATCGTGGATAGTGACATCACGAGTTAAACAGCATGGCGGCTAGCGTTTTCATGCGAAAATTTAAAACGAAAGATTAAAAAAAAATTTATGGCACTATTCAGTTATAAAAAATATATAAAAATTATAGTCGTTCATTATTACTCTAGAAGTCATTTAAAACAATTTTTGAAAATGTGTAAAATTATTGACGGAACCTTTTTAACTCGTGATTGGCGTGAATTGAGTAGTAGTATAATCTGTACGGATAAAGAATAGGAATATATATGACAGCTCATCGAACCCGTACCGTCAACATGCACAATACAAACAACTCAAACCCGCTAATAACGGTATACCGTTATTATGTTATTTAAAACGTTAGGTATATTATTCAATTAATTGGAAATTTTCCATTAATGGGAAAATATTTATATATTAATTATATACACATGTGGACACATTAATTTTAAAATAACATTTATAACCAGTGACCGGCACTGGCTTCGCTTGGATAAAATTGAATTGTTAGTAAATTATACACAAATACTATAAAATGAAACAATGTATTTCTTAAATTAAGTTTATATTAATTTAAATAATAGTCAAGAAAATTCTATAGAAATTAATTTTTTCATATAGTTGTCTTTGAAATTTAAATTCTGCTACTTGAACCTTCACTAGAATCGCCTAAGAACACTTTGATTCCGGACATCCCATCGTTATCTTCGCGATCATTATAAGAATCGGAGCAGTTATCGCTTTTACAGTCTCTGTTCAGCCCAATTTCAATTATGTACTCTTCAATGTCATTTTAATTCGTTACCCTCCCTCGTCCAATAATCATTTTCCAATCTTTTTATTCGATAAACTTTTTTCGCCAATCCACGGCCGTAATTGAGGCTTTTATTTCACGCATTAACACTTCTATTTTTTTCCAACTGATCGACCTTCTTTTCGGCTATTTTTGTTTTACCACATTCTATACAGATTCTACCGGGTTTAGATCACAATGGCCATTATTATGGTTCATAAAAGATAGCTTGATCTCTGCGACAGCTGTCAGTAAAAATTACGCCTATGAAGTCCTGAATTTCTTAGTAGTACAGACAGTACCTGTCAATGTCACACTTTATGGGCATGCACTAATTAGGTCGGCATTATAGCTGGTTTGGTAGATTTATCACTCGAGAGTCGAGTTGGACGCAAAGAAAATGCCTAGCAGATCGGCTTTCTCCTTTGCATCATGGGCCAGTGTCATGTTTCTCTGGGCCAGTGTCATGTTTCTCTGGTAACTAATTCTAAAAGCTCATATTTATCCATGAATCGTCATGATGGTTACCATTTTGGCGTAACCAATTATGTATCTCACCTTTTCGGTTTGCTACTGATGGGGGTTTACTTACTTGCATTCTATGATACGACATATTGTCCAACACCACGATGCTATCTGGAGGTATGTTTGGTATTAATTTTTCCTTAATATATTTAGTGAAATTTTGCCTACCGATTTCATCATGGTAATCGCCTTTTTTGATTTTGGCCTTAAAAATCAACTCAGAACCAATTCAATCCATTTCCTGAACCTGCATGCACAATAATCCATCTCCTTGGGTTCCTTGTAACCAAGTCTATAACTGTTTTTTTTATAGAAGAGGGGCAAACTAGCATACGGTTCACCTGATGTTAAGTGATTAGCGCCGCCCATGAACATCCGCAACACTATAGGAATTGCATGTGCGTTTCTGACCCTTTAGAAAGGAGTAAGCTCTTTTATTGAAGCTGGTGCTCTAATTGCACAATTTCTCGGGAACCCCATAGGAAGGGAGCTTCGAAAGAAGCGCTTTGCGCCGAACCCGATTGAAGGCTTTCGCAATATCTAAACTAACGGCCAATGCGGGAGGCATTGCCTCTACTGCTGCCACCCATGTATGAGTCAGGTAGACCAGAACCGAAGCAAGCCGAACCGAAGAAAACCATATTGGCGGTCACTAATCAGCTGGTGATTCTCAAGGTACCTCATGAGCTGGCAGTTTACTATGGACTCCATAGTTTTGGAGAACAAGGAGGTGATGGCGATAGGCCTGTAGTTGGACGGGTCTGAGCGGTCACCTTTTTAGGGATCGGGTGGACGAAAGCCGTCTTCTATGATTTTGCGACTACGCCTAGGGAGTAGGAGTACCGGAAAAGACGCGTTAAAACCGGTGCCAACTCTGGAGGACACGTCCTCAGCACAATTGGGGGATACCGTCAGGCCCACTCGACTTGTGGATGTCTAGGGAGAGGAGTGCTTTGCGAACCGAGCGCTTTGTGAACCGCACCTCCGGCATGGAGCACACACCGCGGGATGGTCGGTGGCGTACTTACCCCGTCATCGAGAGTCGAGTTGGACGCAAAGAAAATGCCTAGCAGATCGGCTTTCTCCTTTGCATCATGGGCCAGTGAGTAGTCCTCTTTGTGCAGAGATGGAAGAGATGGCTGACAGAAATTCCCCTGGACAGCCTTGGCGAGAAACCAGAATGCACGGGTTTCAGAACCAAGGCGAACTAGTTTCTCGCCAATTCTGCCTATGTGTTCTGACTTTGCCTTGGCAATGACTCTTTTGAAGGACCTGGAAGCGGAATTATACTTCGTTTTTAGAGCGCCGGTGTTTATATTCTGGGACGTTGATGCGTCAGCATAGGCTTGGTAGCACTCCTGCTTATGGCATGATGCTAGTTTACAGAAGCGACCAAAGCATGGCTGAGATTTGCCTCCGATGGGCACCACAGAGGAAGGGATAAAAAGTTCCATACCCTGAAGTACCACATCAGCGACAGAATCAGCAACAACCATAGAATACTATAATACACAATAGAATGGCTGTCAACCTGCAACATGCAAGCAATTACGTCGTATTATTACTACTTCAAACCTGATTCGCTGTGTTGACAGACTAAGCAAATTTAAACATTTTAGATTTTTGATTGATGTTCAAGATCATCACCAAAAAAAAAATCGTTTAAATTTTAATACATATTTATTTGTAAATAGTTTACAAATTAATCGTAAATACAATCGCAGTAAGTATTATTTTTTTCTTATTATAAATAAAAAGTTGTTGATCATGTTTAAGATGCGTACCATCATATTAGTCTGTGCATTTAAACAAACTGTAGTATATAGTGGTATCACCGCTGGGAATGTAATTTTGTTTAGTGACTTACCGGTAACCGGTAAGCACTGGTAAAACTTCAGTGTATTTATTTTGAAATACTTCAATAATATTTTTTGTTATTAATTTTGTACAATTTTATACTAAAAGATAAATACACAAGTATTCACTTTGCAAAAGTGCAATGAAAACAATGTTTTGTATGTTCCAAATATTTATTTATTTTATTTATTTATTTAACTTCATATACACATTAGATGTATGTATATAGGCGGACTTAATGCCTGAGGCATTATCTACCAGTCTACCTTAGAGTAGTGCAGAGATAAAAGAGGTAGGTGTAATAAGAAGTATGTACAATATATATATATACATATATACATATACATATATACACATATATAAACTCATACATATATAAGCGTATAAATATATACATATATAAACATTATGTAAGTATATATACATAAAATTAAACATATATATATATTTACATATATATACATACATACATACACACACACACACACATATATATTAAATACTGCTAACTACGAACGCTAAGTTGATTCTGCCATTTTATTGACGAGCATTTCTCGCACTTTAGACTTGAACGTAATCCGGTTTTCGGCACTCCTGATTTCGGAAGGCAGAGCGTTCCAAAGAAGAACAGATTGAACAAAGAACGATGATTGAACAAAGTTAGTACTAAAAGGGGGGCACTGAAGCAAAAGGTTACTACTAGAACGGAGAACTCTATCATGATTGGAGCTAAGATATTGAAAATGAGGAGTTAAATAAGATGGAGGATTAGGAGGATAGAGTAAAGAGTAGTGAGTGCACGTAGACTACGGCGCTGGCGAATGGGTAACCAGTTGAGTTGAGAGCGATAAGTAGACACATGATCATACTTTCGAAGATTAAAAATGAATCGAATGCAGTTATTAAGAAGACGGTCATATTTGTTCAAGAGTTCTGCATTCAGGTCAAAATAACACACATCACCATAGTCAAAAATGGGAAAAATTAAGGTCTGCACAATAATCGTCTTGGTCCTGGACGGGAGAAAGTTCTTCAGGCGGTAGAGAGAACGCAAAATACCTGTCACTTTCTGACAAACATTTGACACTTGAGTTTGCCAGCTCAAGGTGGAGTCAATGTGCAATCCAAGGTCTTTCACGGAATTACTCAGTTCTAAAATAAAACCGCTAAAAATGATCGGTGGTAAAGCTGTGGGATCCAGTTTCTTTATCATCCGTTGGCTACCTATTATTATAGCCTGACATTTGGATGGGTTAACTTTAAGACCAAACTTATCAGACCAGTTCTTTATATACTCTAGGTCCCTATTAAGAGACTCAATTGCTGTAGATATACAGTCGACCTTCGCGTGTGAGTACAACTGCAAGTCATCAGCATACAAATGATACGCACACTGAAGATTTGGGGTAATGAGATTTATAAATTTTGAAAATAACAATGGAGATAGAATACCGCCTTGAGTAACACCAGCATGCAAGTCACACCAACTTGATGAGGACTCGTCAATGCGAACTGACTGCTGGCGGCCTCGAATATAAGATGAGAACCACTCCAAAGCCTCAGATGAGATCATAGAAAGTGAAAGGATTGATAATAGGATGTCGTGACTGATGGCATTAAAGGCGTTAGAGAAGTCAACCAAAACCAGTACTGTGACTTTAGTTTCCTCCATGCCTGCCCTAATGTCACCAGTGACTTTGAGGAGCGCGGAAACAGTGATATGACCCGGCCTGAAACCAGACTGTAATGAGCTTAACAGGTTATTCGAGAAGATAAAATGTGATAGCTGTTTGTGTACACAAGCCTCTAGCACCTTTGATAAAAAAGGGAAGAATGGATGTAAGTCGGAAGTGATTAGGTAAAGAAGGATTAGAAATTTTTGGGAGAGGTATAGTGTAAGCTTTACGCCACAGCGACGGAAAAACTCCAGAATCCAGAGAGAAGTTAATTATATGGGAAATAGCAGGGAGGAGATGATCTATAATATTAATAATCATACGGCGACTGATATTGTCACAACCAATAGCATTAGACTTAATGGAGAGTATAACCTTCCTGATCTCATTCGTAGCTATTGGAGAGAAGCAGAAAGGAGCGATATTAGGACGAGGTAAACCCATTATCTGATTAACAGTTTGACACTTGGTTTGGTGATCCAGAGGTGTATGTGAAGAGAAGTGTTGATTGATATCATCCAAACCAATTGTCCTCTGAAACTCAGAATGGGACTTCTTACCAATACCCATGGTTCCAAGGAACTTCCAGATATCTGCGGGGGGAAGAGGATATGATGTTGTTAAGAATATATCGGCGTTTTGCGTTGCGTATCATCTGGTTACACCGATTTCTTGCAGTTTTAAAAATGGACCTATTTTCCTCACACCGCTTTTTTCTATATTGCTGAAAGGCTCGATCTCTACGCCTCATCACAACGCGGATCTCTGTTGCCATCCAAGGTGCTGGCAGCCGCTTTAGCTTTACTTTTTTAATAGGAGCATGCATATTATACAGATTAATTACTATGTTATTAAATGCGCTAACTTTTTCGTCTACCGTGGGAGCGGCTGTCACTGTGTCCCAGTTAATTTTAGAAGCATCCTGACACAACTTCTCTACATCCATACGGCCAAAACTACGCAAGTGCAGGATTTTAGGCGAGGGCTTAGGAGGTTTCAGGATATAGGAAAGGAAAATGAGATCATGATGGGAGAAACCAGATGCATAATGTTGACCATGAGTAGAGACAAAGGTGGGGTTTGATGTTAGCATTAAATCGAGCCATGTGTCCTCCCCGTCCGCATTGTGGTGAGTGGCTTGTAGAGGTAGAACATGAAGGCCAACCGACTCGATTATTTGAAGGAACTTATAGGAATGGGATGAGTACGAAGCCAGGAGATTTGTATTAAAATCACCCATGATGATGTGATGTGAGTATTCTGACCCTAAAGATTCCAGAGTCGTTTCGAGACTGGAGAAGTAATCAACAGAGGGGGGACAATATACAACACCAAGAACGGTTTTAGCTCCCTTCACACATACTTCAAGAAAAAGAAATTCAGCAGATGCGGAGTAAAAGTGCGAGGAGGAAGCTAGAAGTTTATAAGATAAGTCACTGCGGAGGTTATATAGCAACACCACCCCCTCTCTTATCAACCCGATCGTTACGTATCAAAGTGAAACCAGAGAGGGGGTAAGTGGTTGAAAGAAGATGGGGCTTCAACCAGCTCTCCGAAATCAGGATGGCATGAACGTTCACGTTAGTAAAGGCTTCAATGAGATCACCGTAGTGGCTGGGCACACTTTGTGCATTGATATGACACACATTTAGCGAAGAGCTAGACTGGTCAAATGTATGACGTAGAAAATCACCCAGCGTATCAGTTATGGAACAAAAACTATCGTCAATAGATGTAGCAGTTTCGTTGGCAGAAAAAAAGAATCATCATCAGCGTTCATAAAAATAAATATAGATTTATATATATATATATATATATATATATATATATATATATATATATAGTATATGATATAAAATATATAAAATTAATTAAATTATTATTAAAACGTACCTAACTTAGGTTGTAAGCCAAGGCGTACCGTCATCTCTGCACCACCCGCCAGCTAACATACGCACCTTAAATTACTAACTTATCAAATAATAAGCAAAATGAATTAAAAAGATAATGTAAAACACGAATCATATGTACGTTAAACACATAAGTATCGAATTGGGTATTACAACAGATAGAAATCAAAAAAAAAACATAGACAAAATTATTTCATAGAGTTGATCGGTACACAACGTGCATAGACTATAAACCGTAGACAGAGAATCCTATAGACTCCGCCATAGCGTGTCGCAGAAAGGGACAAAAGAAAATACGTCACTATATTTAGGGTTACAAGTGTGAGGGAAAAATTTACCCCACAACTAGCTATAAAATTAGAAATTAGTACGTGAAGTAAGCCTGAAATGGAACACTGCTATTAACGATTATCATTGATATGTATTGTAGTTGATGGAGAACTAAGTGGACTGTATTTGACTAATTATTTATTATAATTTACTGTGGTGAAGAAAGAAGAAACTGAAAAATTGTGATATCTGTCTGACTAATAAACTTAAAGAAACTATTGTGTAACGAATGAGAGCTTAGTGGTCTGTATTTATGTAGGTTGTGTTTTAATATTGAAGAAAGAAGATACTGAACTAACTGTTACCAGCCCTCTGTCACTCTTGCTACCTGCGTGAAATAACTACCTACAATCGTTAGGCACCCAGGGTAACATACGCAGTCGCGGCTAGCGCGTTGTAGGCGATTGAATGTTTGTTTTGAGTTTTTTAACGTAACATAAACACTCACGCCTGTCACCCAGAGGGGTAGGCAGAGACTACGGACTTCCATTTGGCACGATCCTTAGATACCTCTTTCGCCTCCTTTACATCCATATATCTACGCATACATGCTCGTCGGTTAAGGTTACTTCTAACGTGGCCCATTTTCAAAATATCGCCAATTTGGTCGATTTTTTTTAACGGTGTTTACGTAATTAGTTTTTTTTTGTAAATACTTATTGTAATAGTCTTTGTTTAGTGTTATTTATATTATTTTACCTATTTGATAATTTTTAATGGAAAAACGTCGTTCCTACTATAATTGTTGCGTGGATGGATGCCAAATTCCCCAAAAAAAAAAAAAAAGGTTTCAGATATATCATTCTTTAAAATTAAGAAGGATTTTAGAAGCAAGTTATGAAAGGTGAATTTATTTCTTTTTTTTTTTGTTAGATAGGTACTGATAGTAAAAAATAATTAAGTAATAACACAGTCTATAAATCCATACAGTCGTCCGACTAAGACGTCTAGACGGGGCAATCGTGCGGGGTGTGTGGGGTAAGACGCGGGAAGGACGAGCCCGATCTGCTTATGCCAATCGTATTAGTAGCTCGGGACACGACTTCCAGGGTTAGCGCGCGCTTGCTTTTATTATTTTTAAATGTTATCATCCATTTTTATATCCAAGATGGCGGACATTTTTTAATAATATGATATGAGTATCAATGTCGAGGTTCTTGTAGTGCTTATTACGAAACCGGCATCCATTTTCATATTCAAGATGGCGGACATTTTTTTTAATAATATGATATGGGTATCAATTTCGGGGTTTCATGGGGTGCTTATTACGAAACTGGCATCCATTTTCATATCCAAGATGGCGGACATTTTTTTAATGATACGATATGGGTATCAATTTCGGTGTTTCTTGGGGTGCTTATTACGAAACTGGCATCCATTTTCATATCCAAGATGGCTAACATTTTTTTTAATAATATGATATGGGTATCAATTTCGAGGTTTCTTGGGGTGCTGATAACGAAAATGGAATCCATTTTTATATCCAAGATGGCGGACATCATTTTTTTAATGTTATGGGATATCAATTTCGGTGTTTCTTGGGGTGCTTATTACAAAACTGGCATCCATTTTTATATCCAAGATGGCTAACATTTTTTTTAATAATATGATATGGGTATCAATTTCGAGGTTTCTTGGGGTGCTGATAACGAAAATGGAATTTATTTTTAAATCCAAGATGGTGGACATCATTTTTTTAATGTTAGGGATGTCAATTTTGAGGAGGAGTCGAAACTGAGGTATGGCCACATATCGAGAGTAGAGCACTCCCTCATGCTGTGAGGCGTGCAATTAGCGTTTTGAGTACTTTCAGGAAAAATGTAAGAACAAATTATTACTTATTCTTTATATTAGTAATCATATTGTTGATCACGATGTACGTAGGCGGTCCCATAATGAATTGGCCTAACTATGAACCAATGAAGGAAATGAAACGAAACCAATTTTATTTTTCAATATAATCACCATGAATACTAACACACTTCTGACCTCTGTGAATCAACATCTTTAAACCTTTATAAAAATAATCACATTTTTTATCTTCAAAATGACTGAAGACGGCCGCCTGCAACTCTTCATCGGTTGAAAATTTTCTTCCTCTTAAGTCCCGCTTTAAATTTGGAAATAAATAATAGTCGGACGGGGCCATGTCTAGACTGTAAGGTGGATGTTGAACTTCGCCGCATTGACGAACTGCATCCTTCAAAACACCAGCGGTATGAACAGGGGCGTTGTCATGGAGCAACAGGACACCTTTAGACAGCTTGCCTCTTCGTTTTTCCTTTATCTTGTCTCGTAATTTATATATTAAAGGAGCATAATATTCGCCGTTCACGACTGTATTACGTTCTTTAAAATCCACCATCAAAATGCCTTGAAAATCCCAAAATATTGTGCACATCAGTTTTTTAGTCGATTGTTGCATCTTTGCCTTTCTAGGGGGCTTTTCACCCTTATAACGCCATTCCATTGACTCGCGCTTGCTTTGTGGATCATAATACAAGATCATAGTTTCATCACCAGTCACTAGCCGCTCGATCACAGTCTTTGGATTTTCGCCACAAAGATCCAAAAACTCCGAAGCGCAGCGCACTCTTTCCTGTCTCTGTACCGCTGAAAGAAGTTTCGGTACCCATCTTGCACTCACTTTTTTCATGTGAAGATGTTCATGGATCGCGCGATGAACGGTACTCTTAGAGAGCCCAAGCCTTGCTGCAATTTCTCTAATGTTCAAACGGCGGTCACTCAGAACCTCCTCTTCGATAAGAGCAATCGTTTCGGGAGTGAGCACTTCCACAGGTCGACCGTCGTGGCCAAAGTCTTCGACGGTTTCTCTCCCGAGGCGAAACTCTTTCACCCAATTTTTTACTGTGCTATAGGAGGGGGCAGACTCCTTATACACGCCATCCAATCGTTCTTTTATTTGGGCAGGGGATAAACCTTCTTTAAACAGAAACTTTATGACACTTCGATACTCAGTTTTCGACATTTTGAAAAAATACGCGACTCTCGTTATTCAAATGCCTGTTAAACTAAGACTAAGCATTTCATGTCGATGCATGTTTCTTATATTAAGTGCACGATAAACGTACTATTTAATGCAACACAACATGTAGCGACATGTCGCGTTGAACTATATCAGGCCAGTTCATTATGGGACCGCCTGGTAGATCTAAAATAAATAATGAAATTAGTAAAAGTTGTTAATTTGTGACAACCCTAACTTCCATACGCTGTCTAGACGTTGTCGGCATTTACCACGAGATCAAAGGCGTCGTCCTACTCTATGTTTTTATTTTATTGTGGTAATAATTTATCTACACAAGTAATACCTATGTACTTTATTACTTAACGTAGTTGAAATTTACTTCACTATCCAAGTATCTACATACTTACATACCTATATATTATGTCTTGTAATTAAAATATAAAATTGTAATAAAAAATTTTAAGTATTTGGACTTAGTATGCTTTTGTTTTTGATAATTGAGCGGAACAAAAGCATAAATCCAGATCAGATTGTATACCTTTTAATTAACCTGGACTTAAAACATGTTAACGAGTTCGAAAGCATGTAGTTTTTTTAGTTGGACTTAAAAATACTTTACCACCAAGTAGATCGTTATTTTTTTGTTTCAATGACATTACAAAGTGAATGTCGAAAAAAATGTACTTAGGATAATACACCTTCGGTACGCAGATATTATTATTTCCTATAATAGTGGGTAATAACTTATAGAAAAGTTGGCCACACCGAAGATTTTAGGTTAAAATTTGCAATTGTTATTTTTGTACTTTTTAGCGATAAATTTACGTCTAGAGTACATTATACACAATGTATGTATTTTATTAAAAGTTACAGACTGTCTAGTAACCGATAGTATGGTATACTTACGAATGAAAAGACAACCCCGCCATTTTCCTTTCACTATCACTTTTACACCCTAATACACTACACCGCACCATGTTTTAAATAAAAATGGTTGGAATACTACGTCTTAATTGTTCACAACGAAATATAATATGAAATACTTATAATAAAACACATAAAACAGTATTTTATACAAATAATTTATCACGCTACACGTTAGCTGTCAAACTTTATTTAGCAAAGTGGTTTGCTAAATATTAAAAGTGGCGACACGCTAAGCGAAACAAAAAATCTCATCGTTCTTTCTCATTTCTTTACACGACATCGGCGTAAGTTGCTCTTTCTCTTGTGTGACTGCGATAAAAGATATCACTTTGTCTATAGCATTCTCTGTCTACGCTATAAACAATAACACTACGTGACAGGTTACCGTAATTCGAAATATTACCCTTAAGTTGTCAAACGTCAAATTGGCATTACACTAGAATAGAAATGACAACTGACAATTAAAAATATAACATACAAAAGCATGTTTACATTGTAGTTCGAGAGAATAAAAAGCGAATATTATCTTAGTAATTATACATACGATATCAATGTTACAAGAACAATAAAGGAGGATATAATTAGTTTAGAAAAAAAAATACAACGCTTAGTACTACTTAGAAACCATTTTGGAGTTACGTACCTATACTAGAAATAAAGCAAAATAAAATTGTATACATTTCACATAAAAAAATAAAAAAAAATTGAGAAATTTTGTATTAAGGTAATGAAAAGTTAACACACGAAACTACAAACTTCAATTGTCGTCACTTACGAAGTTTTGAAAGAGGGTTCGTTGATCCCACAACTGCGGTCTTGCCCTCAACCAAGGATTCAGCTGCTGATTTGGGGTATTTCTGCTTTAAGGAGTTCAGCTCGTCTAGAGAAGTGATCTTATGCCGGGATCCATCAGCAGCTTTCACCACAATTACACCGTCCTGAGTCCAGCAATCACGCATACCAAAATGCTGCCGGGCGTTAGCATGAACAGCTTGACGGGTCTTTGTCAAGAATTCTTTAACTGCAATCGATGAACCTTTAAGCTTGGACTTTGACCTCCACACCGATGTTCTAGAGTCAATGTCAACAAACCGTACCAAGATTGGTCGTTGATGGTTTTTACTGGCTGCTCCAATCCTGTGACAAACTCTGATGCTAGAAGCTGAAATGTCTGTTAACTGCATCTTGCGAAAAATGCTCACCACAGTGGCTTTACAATCTTCCTTCTCTTCTTCAGTAACACCGAGAAAAATGAGAGCCTTACGACGATGCCTGGTTTCGATGACATCTACCATACGAGAGCACTCAATAATCTGCTTGCGAAGCATCCCAAGCATTGAGTACATGAGCTCACGGAAAGTCCGGAATTCTTCAGCCACCTTTGCAACAGTGTCTTTAGCGGGTCCCCCAGTATGCAGCTGTGCTTCCAACTCAGCCATCCTTTTGGAAAAGCATTCCTCTAGAGTATTTTGAGCAGTTCTTATTTCTTCTAGTTGAGACATTCTGTTGTAAAAATTATTCAAAGTGTGATGTGCTGGCAGGTGGTGAATTTTAAATCAGTTTACATGCATAAACATGTAAGTACTAACTAATGACGTATTTTTGCACCAAATAAATACACAAATATTGTACTTTAATGTATTAATTACTTTAAAATATATTTTTGAAAACGTAAGAACGTGTACACTTTTTTCTTCACCTACCGCCAAAAAAAAATACATGATGCTTTGTAAATTTGGCGATTAAAAATCCAAAATTTTACTTCAATAAATATAAGACAAAATGTAATTTACTGCCAAAATGTATTAGAGATATAAATAGAGTTGTTCAGAATCATGTGTATGACAAATACATACTTTACTATTATAATGCGAATGTCTATCTCAAGATTTTATCGCTAAACCGCTGAATCTATTTTTACAAAGTTGAGATAGTTTAATGCCCGATTAAGCCAAAAAAGTGATATCACAGCTGTAGCAGCCAGGCTAATCAACCCTAAATAATATATACCCTGCTGCTACCATAACACAGAAGGCGCAGAAAATATTTATTTCCTAATTATCACCACTATTATTGTATATTTTACGAACACCGAGAAGGAAGATCCCGTTACGAACACCTAGAAGGAAGATCCCGTTACGAACACCTAGAAGGAAGATCCCGTTACGAACACCGGGAAGGAAGATCCCGTTAGGAACACCGAGAAGGAAGATCCCGTTACGAACACCGAGAAGGAAGATCCCGTAACGAACACCGAGAAGGAAGATCCCTGCAAGAATAGTAGGAAAAATACCAAGGAAGACTTCAGTATATATAAAATCAGTGTAATCAAGCCATCATTATGGAGCTTCGCGAAGAAATTCGGAAGTTATCATTCGAAGTCGCCGCGCTAAAAGCTTCCCAGCATCACACCTGTTACCAGCAACAGTACAACCAGCGCAATCAGCAACACCGAAGATCACCTTTTCGTCGCAACCGCTCTGAAAGTAGAAGTCGATCAAGGAGATGCGATCCGATCGATTCGACGGGATCCAGCGTAACAGCAAAGTCCTACCGTCTTTTCGTCACCGATAAGAAAAGCAAGCTTACTTTCCTTATCGACACTGGAGCGAATATCTCAGTGTTACCACTGAAACAAAGGCAGAAGTTGAAGCCACTGGATTTTCAACTCTACACAGCAACCAATACGGTGATTCCTACATATGGAGAAAAAACAATGGAACTGGATTTAAACCTGCGCCGACCATTCAAATGGAGATTTATCGTCGCTAAATTCAGCAAACCAATCATCGGTGCTGATTTTCTTCAAAATCACCAGTTGATCGTCGACATCAAAAATAGAAGAATCATCGATAGGAAAACCAAACTTGCATCTCAGTCTTTCGTCCAAGCAACCAATCTGCCCACAATAAGAAGCATAGATGTTCAACAATCGTATCACAAGATCCTCGAAGAATACCCTGGAATCACAAGAATAACTTCAATGAAATTAACACTGAAGAACGACGTTGAGCATTTCATCGAAACCAATGGACCACCACTTCATTGCCGTGCACGTCCAATCGCACTACACCTATACGAGCAAGTTCGAAAGGAATTCGAAAACATGATCGAGCAAGGAATATGCCGTCCAAGCAAAAGCCCTTGGTCATCACCACTTCACATTGTACTGAAGAAGAATGGAGAATTACGAGTTTGTGGAGATTACAGAAGACTGAATTCTATTACCACTCCTGATCGCTAGACACGGCTATACCGCGAGTCAAGGATTTCACTCATCAACTGTCAGACAAGACTATATTCTCCACCATCGATCTCAACCGAGCTTACCAACAAATAAGAGTACGCGATGAAGACATAGAGAAGACAGCAATAATTACCCCAATGGGATTATTCGAATTTCTAAGAATGACCCCGGGATTAAAGAATGCTGGTCAAACCTTCCAAAGATTCATACACGAAGTACTTCATCGACTGGATTTCGTTTTCGCATTCATTGATGATCTCCTTGTTGCAAGTCCTGATAAAGAAACGCACGAAACCCATCTACGCACCGTGCTACAGCGATTAGAAGACAACGGAATCACAATCAACCCTTCGAAATGCATATTTGGCCAACAAGAAGTTCAATTTGTTGGTTTCACCGTCAGCAAGGAAGGAATCAAACTGCCTGCCGAAAAAGTCAGAGCAATCATCGATTATGCGAAACCTAAAACTATTGAAGAACTAAGGCGTTTTCTTGGGACGATAAATTTTTGCAGAGAACACATTCCTAAAGCAGCTGAAATCCAAGCACCACGTCACGCCTATCTTCACAACACGAAGAAAAAAGATAAAACGTCAATCGGATGGAACGATGAAGCCACGAAGGGATTTGAAGCTTGTAAAGTTGCGATCCAAAATGCAGCTTTGCTCGGCTGAGCGATCACACGAAGCAACCCTTGCTATCTTCAGCGACGCGTCCGATCTCTCAGCAGGAGCAGTACTTCAACAATACAGCAATAGGAAATGGCAACCACTTGGCTATTTCTCGAAGAAGTTCTCCGATACTCAACGTAAGTACAGTACATTCGAGCGAGAGCTACTCGCTATTTACATGGCTATCAAGCACTTCAGAAAAACGTTCGAGGGTCGAAACCTGATCGTTTTTACCGACCACAAGCCATTAACATATGTACTTCCGAAGAAACCATCACTATCGGAAACACCACGACGAGCAAGACAACTTATTTTCATAAGTGAATTCACGACCGACATACGTCACATCAGTAGAAAGGACAACATAGTCACCGACGCACTCAGTCGCATACCAATCGACAGTGTAACGTGCCCTACATCAATCGACTATCATAAGATCGCCGCAGCACAAGACAGAGATAGCGACAACATAAAACATCTATTTAAGCAAAGTAACTTGTCCATCAAGCAAGTTACAATGCCAATGACGCATCTACCTATCTACTGTGAAGCCTCAATGTCAACCATGCGACCATACCTACCAGAAGAATGTCGTCGCGAAGTCTTCACTACACTGCACAACATCAGTCATCCAAGTGTTAGAACAACAAGAAAACTCATCACTAAAAAATTCTTTTGCTCTTAATTGTAAGTGGATGTTGGCAACTGGGCGAAGCAACGCATTCAATGTCAAAAATGCAAAGTACAAAGGCATACATCAAGTAGCCTAGCTTCATTTCCACCTACGGAGAGATTCGAACACCTGCACGTTGACATCGTTGGACCATTACCTACTTCACCGCAAGGACATCTATACCTCGTAACAATGATCGACAGAACAACAAGATAGCCAGAAGCAATAGCTACCGATGATACTTCAGCTGAATCCGTCGCGAAGATAATTTATGAAAATTGGATTACTCGTTTCGGATCACCTAAAACCATTACAACTGATCAAGGAAGAAACTTCGAAAGCAACCTATTCCTCAAACTTCTTCAAACTATGGGAATACAGAAGACACGTACAACAGCATACCATCCTCAATCAAACGGAATAATCGAACGATGGCATCGTACATTGAAGACCGCACTCAAAACTCGTTTATCTCAACATACAAAGTGGATTGATGAGCTACCTACAGTGCTACTTGGGCTACGAGCAACACCGCGTGCAGACACTAGTCTTAGCGCCGCTCAGCTAACCTACGGCTGCAGCATAAGACTACCGTGTGACTTCTTCACTTCAACATCATCAAACAATCAAGAAATGGATTACGATTTTGTAACTCAACTTCGAGAATCAATCAACAAAGCCTTATCGTCGAAATGCACATCATCACACGGAAATAATAAATCAGTATTCATTCATCAAAATTTGAAAACATGCAAGCAAGTTTTTGTAAGGAACGACGCAGTGAAAAAACAATTTCAACCTACCTACGATGGACCGTATAAAGTATTAGAGGGAAACAGCAAGACTTTTAAATTACAAATACCCGGAAGGAAATCTATAATTATAGCGATCGACCGACTAAAGCCTGCCTATATTATTAACGAGGATACTTCAGAGGATTCATCGTCATCATCACAACCATCAGCGAGGAAGCTTGAAAATCCATCATCTACATCAACCCAGTATAAACCTATTATAAATTACGAGACAAGGGCGAGTCGTCAAGCCTCCGGTACGCTTTCGCTAGGGGGAGAGTGATGTAGCAGCCAGACTAATCAACCCTAAATAATATTTACCCTGCTGCTACCATAACACAAAAGGCGAAGAAAATATTTATTTCCTAATTATCACCACTATTACACAGCTAAGTGGGCTGTAAAGCCTACTTTAGTTTAGTCGTTATTAGCCGTTAAGGGAATATAGTAAGTCAGCTCAAATTCTAATTTCGCCCCCACTTCCCCGCGCGTCGTATGCTATGTACCGACATGTTTGTAATCACTAACACTGTAAGTAGATAGGTCGTTAGATACTTATTTCATTAGGTTTATCATATTTATGCCTGTTTCTTAACGCCAACCCAGTCACTTCTTATTTTTATTACGGTTATTTCCAATTTTAATTTTACGTCGTCCTGTTGCGTAATGTGTATTCTGATCGTAAGCGACACAACCTCCCCCCTTCAAAGGCCGAAGCGAAACTGACCGGGCGGCAAGAATCACGCTTCAAGAGGCCGATAGTTTAGGTAATTTCTTTTTACAGTGAAAATAATGGTATTTTAAAAAAAGTAAATAACATAAGCACTGCTTTATAGTTAGTTCAGTTAGTATGCAAAGTGTCATGATCTTATTTAAAGTATTTTATGAATAACAGCGGCTTATTGTTTATTTTGGAGGTAACTTTGGATTTTTTTTCTATCGAGATAATTTTACGGAATCGTGTTTTCGTCTAACATAATCCTTAAAATTAATCCTCTACTTTACCATATATTTATTTCAAAATTAATGCTGCAATATTTTCGGCATAACGGAGGATCTTGCTAAGCCATTTGAGGTTATATTTCCCCTTAAACCACCAATTTGGATAAAAACGGTGAAATGGACCATTCAACCGATTTTGACGAGATTTGGTATTCAGATAGCTGGTAAGAATAAAAAGGCTGCGTTACCTTTTATCATCAAAGAGATAACATGGTATGACTGAATTCCACGTGGAAGAAAACGTATTCGTATACTTATTTAGATTAGTATTTCTTGAAACGCGTTGGCCTGTTTATCTACGTTAGTTAACATACACAAATTGCAATAGGTTGCTATGAATACAAAACTAACTAAAACTAAATGTTGGTCTATTAAGAAGGTACTTACTTCCTTTAATAAATAACAACGTATTTACGGAATAATAAAATTTATTCAAAGTTATGAAATAGAAACATTTATTAAAAGCTTACTAGGCCGTAACAATTCAACCCATCCGTAATCATTTATTGATCGAGTGTAGTATGTCTACTATGTATTATTTAAGTCCGGATCTCCAGGGAAACTGCAAAAATGGTTTATGGAAATGAAAAATGTCAAAAAAAAAGTACTAATAGTAGTAAATAGTACAGCATAGGTAAGCCAACACAAGGCAAGCGCGAAATCGGATGATAAAGTATGAACGTATGTATATTTTTTTACTTTAACAAAAAATGGGTCTACCCAACTCCTTGTGGGTAATGAGGCGTGAGGTGAATTTATAATATATACTACATAGTAATGATACGTAACCAGAAGATCGAATCTAAAACCTTTATTGCAAATTTTTAATGTTATCATATAGAGGGAACAAATTTACAATTTGATAAAAAATGTTAAAATTGAGTTTATTCGTTGGTCATTAAAATAATATTTATTATCGTATTTCTATTTAGCTAGCATCTATTTAGCTTTTCATTAAGTCAAGTATAAATTTAAAACCGACAATATTTTCCGGCTTATCGGTATCGGTAAAACTTTGTGACAGCAAGCACTATGCTTCCAATATCTGTTATTTTTGACACATGAACATTTCTTATTGGTGACGTCAAAAGAGATGTGTTGACATTTATACGTGTGAATTGATATGTTAGTGTCATATTAGTGGCTACACGGGCTCCGCCCACTCCCCCCGTTCTATTATATATGTATTAAAGTATTCTATTGCAACAAAGTTGAATCGTCCGGCGAGAAGCAAACCCGCCCCCAAGGGTAGGATGCAAAGAAAGACCGCATCCTATGACTTATAGTGCCAATCACGGCGGCAACCTGCAGAATGCAACCGCGATTTCAGCGTGAGGCACCACACTCCAGACAAGACAAAGGTCCGAGGAGCTTAAAGAGGCGTCGACGGAAATCTGATATCCGTCCAGATAAGATGTCAGCAGAAGGTCCAACAGGGAAGGTATATGATCCTCCACATCTGGAATCCGCGTAGGCGAAGTAACCTACGCTACTTCGGCGCGATGGGCGTTAAAATCTGTGATGATCACGATCTCTGCGGAGGGGATCTGCTGTAAAAACGAATCTATAGCCATTTGGACGTGGTCGAAGAGTCGGTCTGTTTCGACATTACCGCTATGGGACCTATACAGGCAACCGTAGACGCGCGGATGGTTGTCGCACTCTACGTGTAGCCAATCAATGGACAAGTCCGAACCTTCAAGACTGCCGAGGCGTCGAGAACAGATGTCCTCTCTGACGTATACGCAAACTCCAGCCCGAGGCACAAAGAAGTGTTCCAGTTTGTACCCCGGACAGGAGAGATACGAATCATCATCAGCCGGAGAGAACACCTGCGTCTCAGTCAGAAAGAGCAGAGCTGGCCCCGTCGTCTCGAGATGGTAGTGGACGGCGCGTCGTTTAGGTTAGAATGAAGTCCCCTGATATTGCAGAAAATCACGGATAACGTTGCAGGGGTCGCCTTGGTCTTGTTGGTCAGCTTGCCCCGAGCAGTCTTGAGCGGAATTTTGAGCCCCCAGAATACGCGGGGCAGCCTGAGCACCCACGCTCAGGAGTGGAGTAACTTCGTCGTGGATGCTCAGCGAGGGATTCTACAAGGGTACTGGTACCCTCCTGGGGTAGATCTTCACTTAATTCCACTATAATGTTAAGGGGAGGGGGGGAATTGATCCCCCGACCAGGTGGTCGTTTATCTGGTGGTTTATCTTGTTTTCATTATTTGTTATTTAAGTATAGAGTATGTAGTATTATTATAGTGATAATAAGAAAAAATAGATTCAATGATGGTATTACCATTTTTAAGATACAAGAAGACGAAGAACAAAAAATCGTTTGTAAATTCATTTTTTTGGGAGTTTTAATACAAAGACCCCCTTGGACTGTAAAATTTTATTAGTTTCATTATTTGCCATTAAAGTGACCATTATAGTTACAAATAATTAAAAAGTTACAGCTCTGCGACAAAGAGACAGATCGATGCAGCAATATCGTTACAATCGGTATTGTCACTCCGCCGTGTAGCGCACGGACGTGGAATTAAGATGTTCTAAAAATGCAGTTACTTTGTCTGATGGTAAAATTGTGAAAGTATCGTCTACGTATCGCTTGTAGATCCTTGGTGTTACAGGTGCAGTAAGGAGGGCTTTCTCCTCAAAGTCTTCCATGAATATATCGGCGACAATGGGAGATACAGGTGAGCCCATCGCAACACCGTCTACTTGCTTGTTGATCTTCCTTCCACTATAGATAGCCAGATGTAAGGCAATGTCTGAGTAGTACTGCATATTCTGCTGGCATGTTATTTTCCTCTAGTTTCCTAGTTATAATTGAAATACAGTCTTCAGTAGGCATTATATGAACATCAAAACTGACCATGGTTTCATTGTCAGTAAGACGTAGGTCTTTTATCTCACTGGCAAAATGGGATGAATCCTTAGTGTGTGCTCTTCTTCGGTGGTTGTATGGGTTACCAAAAATACACAAACCGAACGCTCTATTGCGTCCAATAGTGAGTCAGATTGATTCACCAACTTACAGATTGGCTCAACACTTAGCTAAAATATTATCACCACTCAGAGGACACACAAAGGCGACATCTTGAAGCGAGCTTCTATTAGAACATTCTACAAACCGCCGAAGAAGATTAGTCAGTTTCTAACATCCGTCAAGTGTCATATTCTTCTACAAGATGCAGGAGTGTACAAGCTTGATTGTGAATGTGGTCTCTCTTATATAGGACAAACAAAAAGATCAATCAGAACCCGCGTAAAAGAACATATAGCTGATGTGATCATCGTTCCGTATCACAGTTTGTGATCATATCCTAGACGGCCCCAACCATTACATCAGATTTGATAGACCACAAATCCTCGCGAAAGAACACCGATTCCTACCGAGGATGATACGTGAGGCTATTGAAATTAAAAAAACATCCTAATTTCATTAGAGAAGGAGGCTGGGTACTACCATTTACTTGGGACCCTATAATCAATAAAATTAAAACTAAGCCCAAGCACACCACTGGAAGACCTCAAGACATAGTCAGTTCATTTTGCATAGATCGGACCACAAACAATAATTAAAAAAAAACTGAAGGTACTCCGGGTTTAACAATGACATCGGGACGTCAGTCACCTCAGGCTCCCGTGACCATGAGTGCTGGAAAGCACCCGAAACGTCAGGAGAATATGCCAACAACTCGTGTCAGAAATATTAAGGATCTAGGGGTTAAATTCAACTCAAAACTACTCTTTGATATGCTCTAAAATAATAAATAAAGCATCTCATACAATCGGATTTATTTTGAGAATATTATCAGAGGTCAAGAGCATAAAAACGCTAAAAATACTATATTACGAGTACCGAGTACGACTCGCAAGTTTGGAATCCTAACTATAATAATTGCATTAACAGAATCAGAATCGAAACTGTAGAAAAAAAGTCCCAAGATATCTGTAATTCCATTCTAACACTTGCGTACCTACCTACCCTATTACTATACGCGCTGTAGGAAATTTCATATACTTTCTCTACATGAACCAAGAAAAATAGCAGATCTTTTAAATATTTTTAAACGACACAGTTTACTGGCCAGTATTGTTCAAAATAGGGCTGCGCACAACATCGGTGACACTAAGAAAACATAATCTTCTGCAAGTCCCTTTAAATAAAACTATCTATCATAAAATTCATTTTTAAATGTAGGGCATGCAAATTTTCAATTAGACATAGATTTATTTAACACCTCTTAGTAAACTAAAGAATACGCTTTCTCATAATTTCTATAACTAGATTCGTATAATGTACGTATGGTTATTATGAGGTATTTATCTGGGGGCACGGCAGTGCCCCCGCCAAGACGAGCAAAAAAGCGGCACGGCCGTACCATACTTTTCTCGAAGCAATTCAGGCCATTTTCGACCCCCTATAACTTCGTAGTGGATAAAACTAGAAGCCTGAATTTTCAGTAACCTAGTAGACATTGTATAAACATGGTATATTTCAAATTTCATTCAATTTGAACCAGTAGTTTAAGAATTATAACTAGTCAAAGTTTCGTAATTTCGTCACTCACTGACTGACCGATCATCAAAACTCTAAGGCACTTCTAGAAGACATAGAAGCTTCAAATTTAGAATACAATTAGTGATTAGTGTATAAATCAAGTAAAAACTAAAATATTTTTTTAATTTCGGTTCAGTTTTCTAGATACACCAACTGCATAAATAACTTTGTAATCCCATATAAATATATGGAATTATAAAGTTATATTTGCAGTGAATTAATCAGTGTACTTGTATATGTATAATAGGTAATATATAGGTACGTTGTTGGTATTCAAGAAGTAGAAGGTACCGGAAAGGAAAAAAATTAGGACTAACTTATCTACAAAAATAAATGAGATGCCCTCAAAAACATAACTTGTAAAAAAAGACAAGTCTCGCAACTCAGTTCTTCTACCGTAAAAAAATGTGAGATCCATGTAATACCATGTCGGTTAATTTATTCAGTCCCTACTTAAGGGTTCTTCCGTTTTAAGTTATTACGTAATTAGCTAACCTAACAACATTTTATAGTGACAATATCAAAGTTGAAAATCTTTTATGATTTAGAAATAGATTGACTTGGCCATCGCATGAAAACACAATATACTCGTACCTATCTCACAGCTAATACACATTATATTCAATTAGATTGCTTAGTGCGATAGCATAGAGTATTCTCATCTAATCATCATCATCATCATCTAAATAAATAAAAGCCCAACCAGATGGAGACTCTCAGCAGGGGAGACCAAACGGCCAAGGATTAGGACAAAAGGGAAAGAAACCGGCGAAAGATGTGGGCGGAGTAACACCGTCTTCTGCAATTGAGCCCGTAGTGGTCCGTTACGGAGTCCTAGTCACCCCAGATGATCCGAGAGGCTGTTTGGTTATCGGTTGTTTGATTAGCTTGTTCGCAGAGACGACTGTGGGAATCACTTCGGTCAGTGGACCACCACACATGTCGGGCACCTCGTGATTCGGGTCTAGATATTTTATTTTCTCATTTGTTTCGGCTTGCACGAGGTTCTCATCATGCGGAATGGTAATGTCGATCAAAAATATCCTTGACTTTGCCCTGTCCATCAGCACAATATCAGGCTTATTCGCAAGACTCACTATAACAATGTTATGCTTACTGGTACAAATAATGTAGGAATGTGTTTTTTTAATAAAATTATTTTTTCTGTTTTTTCTTTTATACTTGTCAAGAAAATGTTTGCTGCAAATTATTCAGTTTTTCTTTATATTCCAACCAACCCGTCCAAATAGCCTTAACCATTTTTTTTTCTAATTTTAGAATCCAGAGGGAATCTGTTTCACAAACGGCAAAATAAAAATACGTTTTTAGAACGCAAATTGAGCATTTATTTTCATTCCTCTTCTCATTATGTGTGCAAGTCTATCAATTGATAATAAACATTCAAAATAAATATCAACATTAATTTTGACATAGGTAGTTGAGTCAAAACCTAGCGTGCATTTAAAATATTTTGCTTAAAAATATAATCACCAAAATCATACAAATTATCAACAACGTGACTTTTTTCTTTACGAAATATCAAAATTAACAAAATAATTGAAAATATTTTAAAACATAAATTTTAAACAAAAATAGACACGTCATAACAATGACGACGTCTTGAAAATTGTGAAACGTGCAATTATCGGGATTATTTCTGTTATTGACACCATAGTTACTCCGAGAATAGGTTAAAAAATTACAAAATACGAAGAAGCCTATTTCTTGCGTGCTGACTTGTGCCGACCAATAAATGGATGCAGGTGACTCGAGACCGTGCTTTGTGGCATTATACTTAGTATTATTTGCTGATGATACTTCATTAATTTTCAAATTAAAACGACAGTAAGTAAATTATGATGAAGTAAATAAAGCTATATATCTAAATTAGAAAATTGGTTTAATGTTAATAATTTGCATTGAAATGGCACTCAAACTAAAAGTACGAAATTCGTAACTCCGAATGTCAAACATGTTAGCACTAATATAATTTTAAATAGGGGAGGAATAAAAATAAAGAAAGAAGAAAAAAATCCTTTCCGATCGGCTTGATTCACTGGCGCTGCGAAGAAATGTTGCATACCTTTGCATTTTCTTTCACATTTACCACGGGGAGTGCTCTGAGGAATTGTTCGGATTAATCTCAGCCTGAACGCACATCGCAGCCAAACTACCGACACCATCCACACCATCAGGATACTTGGCGGTTCACCACTGCACGTTTCAATAGGAGTTTTCTTCCGCGTACGACCTCTGTGTGGAATAGTTTACCACCGGTGATTTTCCTGGACCGATACGACTTAAGGACCTTCAAGAAAAGAGCTTACTCCTTTCTAAATGGCCGGCAACGCAATTCCCTGGTGTTGCAGTTGTTCATGGGCGGTGGTAGTCACTTAACATCAGGTGAGCCGTATGCTCGTTTGCTCCCTCTCTTATAAAAAAAGGAGCAGAGTCTTGTTGATACCATCATTTTTATTGGAATCACCCAAACGTAAAGCTTCAATGGGGCCCCCATACATCAAAAGTACCAAGCAGACTTAGTTCTGCAATATATGCTGTAAAAAGATTAGAAGTTTTACCAGTGTTGAAACAGCTAGACTAATTTAGCTATTTCCATAGCATAATGTCGAAAGGTATTTTGCTATGAGGACACTCGACTGACACTGAAGTTATATTTGTTTTACAGATGAGGGAGATTAGAGAAATCTATGATTTAAAACCTAAAGAGTCGCTCAGACAAATATTTACAGAAATTAATATATTGACTTTAGTCTCTCAATACATTTATAAAAATGTAATGTACGTACATAAAAATAAAAATAATTTTACTAAAATTTTAACAGATACAAGCTAGTAGTACCAGTTACTCGACTCCACCGAGTCGGTAATTCATTTTTGGGGTGATGTATACGTTTTTACATCAAAATTCCAGAAAATATACAAAATTTGACTTACACAAAGTTCAAAAACGTTATTAAACTAAGTTTGTATAAAAAGGGTTATTATAATATTAAGGAATTTATGGATGACAATAAACGCTGGGAAGGGTGATTGCGGCTAAATTATTTCTAATTTGTTATGTGTTGTTAATTATAACATACATGATTGTAATCTGTTTTTTTTAAAGTCCCGCTGGTTTTTGTAGTTTCTTCTCAGGACAGAGGTTTTTTCGAACCAGTGGTAAATTAAAAAAGTGACTTTAATTATGTATTATTTATAATCTATATTGAATTTAAAAAAATCTGTTTTAGTTTATTCCTTGGGTAGGCCAATGATCAGCAGTGGCTTGTGAGCAGACATATGTCATTCATTCCTAGTGACCGAATCATTCAAGTATTTATACGTTATACGTACCGGTACCGGTCGATCATTCAAATGGATTACTTCGGGCTTCACGATAACATAATATAGCTTTTGCTTTGTAATAGCGCCATCTACTTTATTCTAAAAGTAATATCACTTTATCTAATGCCCCTATTATACCACCCTGAATTAGGGCCCTGAATGAAGGATGGGCGTGGCCCCTAGTTAGGAACGTTAGTTATTACGCTACCCTGATTTTACGCCCTTACTCAGTCATAGGGATGGGCAGGTGAAAAAAAAATATATATTTATTGAATCGATATTTTAAAAGTAATTGTAACAAATGATTTACTGTGTTTCATCCTGCTAACTCTAGTTTCGTAACTTGAGTTTAGTTCGAGTTGTGTGAATTTGAACTTGAGTTAACTCGAGTCGTAATTTTTCCAAGTAAGCACATCTATACGATGCAACATCGTTCATTAAAAACATCAAAGCTTATGAACGATATATCGGTTTTTTCGATGGTTTTTATCATCATTTAAATATATAGATTCATACATAACAGAAATGAAACAAAGAAGTATAATAATCAAACATTATATTTATGTTATTTTAGGAAGTTTTACACTATTTATTTTTACACATTTAATTTTATCGAATAATTATCAGAAAACAAGAATTACCTAATTTTTTTTTACTTTTTTTGTTTATTTCTTTCGAATTGAATTTTAAAATAACAATTTTGACAACCTGGCGCCTAGTAAGTGGTTTCTCTCCTGGGTGATTGTAGATCGAGCCTCTGAAAATAACCGCTCGCGAGATACAGAAGTTGCCAGGATAGGCAAATAGATCTTATCTAGGCTATGAAGCCCGGGGAACCCTTTCATGATATACCCCACATGTAATATATGAAACTCATCTTCTGCTTTAATTTTATTTCTTACTAGCTTCTGCCCGCGACTTCGTACGCGGATCCTGTTGCTTATGCCAGTGACAACGGGGTCGTCAAAATCGAAGATCTGAAACGTCTGATGTTGAATTCTAAGAGCCCGGGTACGGGAAAACAACGTGATTCGCGAGACGATTCGAGACGTTCTAGATCTTTCATTTTTGTAAGTCAACAGGAAATGCCCATCAGACTAAACAACTTTTGCTAAGACGTCATTCCTATATATGTTATAGTGTCGCTGGGCTTTGGATGGAGTGTAACTCCTTGTGTGTTATTAAGTTAATATATTGGTAATATTGTTTAGATCACGTTCACATGAGGCTTAAGTACTTATATAACAAAAATACTTCAGCGCAAAGTTTCCGGGTAAACTATGTTGAAAGTTGACCCGTCCGGTACGTGAACATAAAGATATCTAGAACTGCTAACCCGGGAAAGAGCGACGTACAACTGACCATGCGAGAAACAACTGACACCGAGATCTACTCCAGCAACATGAAAAGTCTGCCCTTGAGCCTTATTAATTGTCATTGCATAACACATTGATACTGGGAATTGCGTTCTTTTAAATTGGAATGGAAAATTATTTGGTATTATGGGAAGTCTGGGAATTAAGACGGTTTCTCCTGCACCGCAACCTGTTAAAATTTGAGCCTCGATTATATTTTGTTGCAACTGGGTTACTTTTAACCGAGTTCCATTGCAAAGTTGTGGTGATCTTAAATTTCAGAGCAGAATAATCTGAATGCCAATTTTTAAACAAATTTCATGAGAAGGAAGTCCGGGCATATTTAAAAATTTAAAAATTCTATCGGGTAATTAGTGGCTTCTTGTTCATCGACCAGTCTATTTATTGAACTATAAACTTTGCTTTCCCCCTGTATATTCGACAGTATTTTGTTATTAATCTCAGATGCCTGGTCATTGCGAGGAGTTAAAATGGATCTTTCGCATAGCCAAGAATTGTCCCTATTTAATATAATTGTTACGTCACCGTAAACCGACGATATAAGATGTGGTTGGGATTGCACTATACAACATAACTCAGGCGTCAGAATAAGTTTAACTTGGTGTACTTATGGTACTAGGTACCTTCACCAATCTTTAATAATTTATCAGAAAATTGACGATCATCCGGGTTATCTCCAGTTCTTACTCGCATGTTTATAGTGAAATGTACCGATTGTATATCACGCCACAAATAAGAGCTTTTTAGGCAAGCCCTAACCTCATCAGCTCGGGTTCCCCGTGGTATTACCGGTAAGGTTTGTCGGAAATCACCACAAAATAAAACCGTGATACCGCCCGTGATAGTTCTGTCTACCGCTTCTACTCCTTTTCGGTGGGCCATCGTACATTCATCCCATATGATTAAATTACACTCACGTATCAGCGATCTAAATCAATTGGTATTTTAAACATAGTGTGAGCAGTTTTACCACCTGGTAGCAACGTTGCAGCTATACCTGATGAAGCCAAGGCAAGAGCAATTTTACGCTGATTTAGAACATAAGCTAATATTAATTTAGCCAAAAAGGTTTTCCCAGTTTCTACAGGTGCATCTAAAAACCATATTGTTCCTAAATTATTCTGAACACTCTCGCACACGCGATCATAGACTGAACGTTGTTCTGCAGTTATCATTGGGACACCGTTTTCTAATGTTGCCTGCAGATCCATTGAGTTGTAACCAATCTCTGCGGAATATTCCCTATTGGTAACCTCTCCGACTGAGGTTGGTGTTAGCAAACCATATTCACAGAGTCATTTACCGCCTACTGCTGTTAAGTCTTCCTGAAGAGCTAATAAGCACAGATTTATGGCAAGATCACGGAAATTATCATTAGTAGCGTCTTCACCATTGTGAGATATATTCAGAAGAAAGTCTTCTGCAAATTTTTCTTTATATTTTTCCCATAATTGTACAGCATCTGACAAATTACAAAATGTGAGTAATGTTGCAAATAAATGGCGTAACTGTCGTGGATTATCACTAACACAGGATTCTGCTAAAGCGTCATCCCAATGCTGATCATTTTCAAGCAAACGACACGCTTCGCAAACAACATCGTCTACTTTTCTCAAATCTATAAATGATGTTGGTCCTCGCACTGTATGTAATAATAATCGCAAATAGAAACAATCAGCGTTGTTAGGATGAACGGTATACACTCTACCAAGGACATGTTCTTTGAAAATACCTGACTCGCCATCTACAGGGCTGCCACGGCGTCTACGATTAAAGACACCTCGTTGCTTATCGTAGGTATAATACGATGGAACTTCCTCATACAAAAGAGATTTTGCAAAATCATCAGTTTGGCAAAGTCGAAAGAATGCTAATAAAGTTGTTTGTCTAGGGTTCTCTAATCGTTTTGTAACATTTTCGGCGTTGAAATATATACGTTGACCGCCTTCAAGATGAATATTCAGATGAGTTACAGGTGGATATCTTTCGTGAATGTTGAAACTTAGGATCCGCCACACAGCTTCTGAAGAGCTGATATATCTGCCTGACTGAAATCTAGTAACTTCATCATGTTCATTTCTCATCGCAAATGTAGCTTGGTCACTGCCCTTGTTAATATACTTACAAATATATTTTATTGACTCTACACTATTACACATTTCAACGTTTATGTGAGCCTGAAATGCTCTAGACAACACGAACGACCCACCTATTATCTAAAGTAACCTGTTGTCCAGACACTCGCTTTTTAACAGTAAAACCACCATTGTCTCTTGAACGGCGACGATATAATGGGTATCCGTCATGTCCTGTTACAGTTTCATCCACTAAAGCTTTTGGATATCTTTTAGTGCAACGACCGTCTTGCATGCAAGGAGTATTCCCGTTAAATGCACCACATGGGCCATGTATCATATGAGTTTTAACAATGTCGTATAACACGGGATCTGCAATCGGATCTGGAATTTCAGCACTGATTGAACTGTCTACATCATTAGGTTGAACCTTATCTTTTAACCAAAGTAGGATATGTGCGTGAGGTAAGCCGCGTTTTTGCCACACACAACACTATACATATAACACAATACATCTCCAAAAATGTTATCTTTGGTAAGTAGATCTATCATTGATTTTAATTTTAAATGAAAAACTCTTGCGATAATATCATGGCGGTCATGCGGTGCTTGACCCTCAATAAGCTCCCGAGTGATTTCATCCCACTTGGGATTGGTAGTTACAGTAATAAATAAGTCGGGACGACCATATTTTCTTACGTAACAAAAAGCGTCTTGAGTACGTTCGTGCATGTAGCGTGAACCACCAGTAAAAAAAGAGGGTAAAATAACTAAACGGCCCATATTCACCGTATCATTATCTTGCTGCATGGCGTCGCGAAGGTGCACGTATTCTTCAGCTGCCTTTGATTAGATCGTATATAAACTAATCTTTCGGTTTCAATTTTTGCGTACATGTCAACAATAAACTGATTGAATAAGCAGATAATGCAAACTGTCGTAAGCCCTGTGGGTTTCGTAAATACTTTGCAAACGATTGTCTCTGGAACGGATAAAGATATCACGTCTACCACATTTCTGGTCGACCAATACTACAGCAACTTCATTCGTGGATGGAACGTTATAACGCCCAGGGTGTTCTTGAGTTGAACGCCTATCAGCATTTATAACAATTTTATAATTGTTATCACCATCTTGAGGAAGTGCTTCTAATGCCGATTTAAAACTGCATACATACGAATTAACCTGATGCAACATGTTCTGAAGTTGTGAAATAAGTTCAGTATTTAAAATCGGGAAATATTGATTTCTTATATTCGACTGTTCGTTGTAGTCGGATACAAAAAATATTTGAAGAAAATTAGGTTGGTCTTCAGGCAAAAGGGATCCTATCAAATGATAAACCTGACCTTGTATCTTAAAAGTAGGCATGAAAGGACCTTCTGAGATTTGTTGAGCACCAAAGGATGTCATTTGAAACGCACTGTAATAAGTGCGAATATTGTCTAAGAACTGTTTTGATTGCACATGTTCCCCTAAAGTAGTTACTTCAAAAGTTCCGGTGGATCTTCGAACGAAGGCAAATTTATTTTACCTCCAGAACAACAGAAACCAGCCGACTCCTTACTCCACTTTGAAGCATTACAAAAAGAACATACTACGTTCATATCGCCTATTACAGAAGATGATCTGTAATCAATTGTGAGGTTATAAGCAAACCCACTTTTATATTTGTCGGACCACGCCACCGAATTTGTAGATTGATCTTCTATGTGTACATCTAAGTCATTAAGACTATGTCGAAATCTATCTGCAGTAAGACGGGCCTCTTCGTCCGTTTCAAGAGACCGAATATTTTCAATTCTTAATCTTTCATTAGACAAACTTATTAATCGTTCTTGTCTCAAAGAATTGTAATATTCGCGTCCCGACTCTAGTCGTTGTTCATGCTCATGTTCATCTTCAAGAGATCGAATAATATTATGGTGCACCCTATCATTTGTCAAACGGTCTTAATATTGAGTAAAATTTCAGATTCTCGAGATAAAATATGACGTTCGCGATCAGCTGTGAGACGTAATTCCCTCTCAGTGTAGGTTTCGGACTCGCGAGATAATGTATGCCGTTCGCGGTCAGCTGTGAGACGTAATTCCCTCTCAGTGTAGGTTTCGGACTCACGAGATACTACATGCCGTTAGCGATCAGCTGTGAGACGTAATTCCCTCTCAGTGAAGGTTTCGGACTCACGGAATAGTACATGTTGTTCGCAATCAGCTGTGAGACGTAATTCCCTCTCAGTGTAGGTTTCGGACTCGCGAGATAATGTATGCCGTTCGCGGTCAGCTGTGAGACGCAATTCTCGTTGTGAAGCAGTTTCGGCTTCTCGGAATACCTAACACATGTTGTTCTCGGTCAATGGTAAGCCTTAGCTCTCGTTGAGAAGAACTTTGAGACGCCCGTGATATAGCTCGTCTCGCTCTGTCAGCTGCTAATAGCATATCTCTCGGTTGCATTATTCATCTGTTTTACGACACGCGCGGTACACGTGGAATTAGTATATGGCTTAACCACGGACTCGGCAATCATAGCACTTAGGCGTATGGCGGCTAGGCGCGGGTGGCCTAGGGTAATCTACTCAGACAACGGCACCAATTTTCACGGAGCAGACACCGAATTACGACGGGCCATGGAGGAGTGGGCACCACAGCTAAAGGACTTCGCGCTTACTCATCGAACGGAGTGGAAGTTCATCGCACTGGGTGCGCCCAACCAGGGAGATGCATGGGAACGATTGGTGCATTCCATCAAGGTAGCGCTCGAGACTACTCTTCATCAAAAGAGCCTTAAGGAGGAAACATTAACAACGCAGAGGCAGAGGCAGAGGCTGAGAACACGATAAACCCCAGGCCTCTCACTCACGTGCCAGTCGGGATCAACGACGAGGAAGCCCTGACTCCCAACCACTTTCTTCTGTTGGGACCATCCAACATGCCAGTCACCGCGACGTGTTCATCGGCGGATCGACGAACCTGGAGGGCTGCGCAAGGACTGGCCGACGAATATTGGTGACGCTGGGTGCACGAGTACCTACAGACCCTGGTGCTCAGAGGAAAATCTAGGAATGCCCAGCAGCCCCAGATTAAAAAAGACGACCTTGTTATCATAGCAGACGGCAACCTCCCGAGGAACGTGTGGCCAAGAGGAGTCGTCACAAGGACTTTTCCCGGACCAGATGGAGTGGTACGGAACGTCGAAGTCAGGACGAGAGGCGGTTTGCTGAGGAGACCGGTCAGGAAGTTCGCCGTCCTCCCGAAAGAAGGGGGCTCGTAGACTACGCCGGGGGGAGGATGTTGCGGACGGCGAGAAGATATTCGTCCGTCGCCCCGCACCACACCCACGTCGACACGTCCCCCGTGCCCCGCATTAGAACAAGGGGCCCCGCAAGGACAAACGCTCTCACCAACTCGGTGCCTACGACGGACGAACCGATGAAATATAAGAAGCGCCTCTGGCGCGGCTTCGGCATTCGTGCGGAATCAAGCGGCCACATCAGAATAAACAAGCAAGAAAGAAGCCCTCAAGATCCCTGTTAGGTTTTAGTGATAAAAATAATTGTTGTAAATAGTTTAAATATAGTCATTTACTTTTCAATCTTTAATTTCAACTCACTCCTTATTTATTAGTCAGACAGATGTCACAGGTTTAGGTAGTTTAACAGTTTAAATTCTCTGCAATAATTGTTGCTGTAGTTAAGGTTCACTATTCTATATACTTGAAATTAACAGAAAGAGGCGTGTGTTCTTTAGTAACGATTTATTCTGACTGATTTTATAAAGTTAACAAATAGCCTTTAAATACGCTAAGCATGGATTAGGAATGGTACACGTGTTATGTATGTGTTTGTGAGCATTTGTTATTTGTACGTTTATAATGCATTGATGTATGTTTGAGTTCTGTGAATATTTGTGTATAGTACAATTATGTCCGTTTGTATATAAATGTGTGTATGTACGTATGTTCGAGTAAATAAACCTAACATACCGCCCACCTAAGGACTACTATGTCCTTTACCAAAAAATAGAAGATAAAAATTGAGTTTACATTATAAAATTATTTCTTATAAAACGCGAACCCATTCCATGCTTTTAGAATTACGACATGAACATAAATTTTATGGTTGAGATTCAATAGGTAGTAAACATAATTTTGTTATAGTTCTCTTAACAACACTATCACCACTTTTTACACTGTACACTCTAGTCAGTCCGTCTGGGCCAGGGTGTTTGTCTGTCACTCGTCCTAAAGCCCATTTCCCCGGAGGGATATAGTCCGACTTGATTCCGAATTGTCTGGAAAGGTATTCTGCTTGCCACCGTGACCATAAATCATGCAACAGTTTTTGTGTATGTTGCCATCGTGTTAAATAATGCACTTTAGCTTCCTTTAAATTTGGTGAGGTAATAGTAATTGGGGCTTCTCCAATTAAAAAGTGTCCAGGTGTAAGAAGCTCAATTTGATTGGTATCGAATTCATCCACCGGACACAAAGGACGAGAATTGAGACAAGCCTCAATTTGGCACAAGAGGGTGGTCATCTCTTCAAACGTTAAATTGGTCGACAAAATTAGTTTAAGGTGGTATTTTATTGATTTAACGCCTGCTTCCCAAAGGCCGCCGAAATTAGGACTGTAAGCAGGAATAAAATGCCATTGTGTGCCTTCGGAAACAAGATGTTCTGCAATGTGACTAGTAAATTCTATACAAGCCTCCTTCCACGCTTGCGTTAATTCTTTGTTTGCTCCAACAAAATTTCTGCCCTGATCACTGTATAAATGAATACATTTTCCTCTTCTTGCAACAAAACGTCTAAATGCTCCAATAAATGCTTCTGACGTCATGTCTCCCACCTAGGTGTATGGCCTTGGTAACCATAAAGATGAAAATTGATATATAGGCCTTGTGAGTCTTAGCGTCTCTGCCTTTGGACATGAGAACTTGAAAAGGGCCTGTAAGGTCGACTCCACTATGTAAAAAAGCTCGACTTGGAGTCACTCGCACTTGTGGTAGATCTCCCATTATCTGGGTTCTGGTAATGGCGCTTTGTCTAGCGCATACTAAACATTTATGAATGTGTTTCTTGACTAAGCTCTCACTAACCAATACCTTGATCTTATGTAACACAGCATCAACTGTACACCTCCGTGCAGTGTCCTTTTGTGTGCATCACTTTTGATTAAAGGTGTAAGACTGTTCTTATTCCTTAACATTATGGGATGTTTACTACATTCTCCTAAATTAGCAAGTCTTAGCCTTCCGCCCACCCTGAGAATATTGTTTTTATCTAAGAAAGGATTCAAACTTTTTAATTTACACTTTACTTTTCTACTTTTTCATTTTATTTGTTTATTTTTTCTCAAATATGTTTGTTTCTCCTTCATAATATTCTCTTTGAACAATCTTAATGCACGAAATCAATGCATCTTCTAATTCATTTGTTGTTATTGGAATACTGACATCAGATTGTTTCTTGTAATTTAGGAATCTTTTACATAATGTTATTGTTGTTAACAGTTCATTTAAAGTGTTAATAATTTTGAATTTAGTTGTCAAGGTTAATTCATTTTGTTCTTTACTTTCTATCTTCAAATTAACTAGTATAGTTTATTTTGCTTCCAAATCTATTGGTACTATGTTCGGTCTTTCAAATCTTATTTTGTCTCTAGACAGCCATACAGGCCCTTCCCACCACAACTTACACTGTTTTAATTCCGTCACTAATATGCCTCTAGATGCAATGTCGGCGGAGTTATCAAGAGATAGCACATTGTGCCACTGACTGTTGTTAACATTATCTGTTATTTCCACAACTCTGTTGGCAACAAATTGTTTCATGGTCGGTGCACCAAAAAACCACGACAGAGCTATTGACGAGTCTGTCCACGCGTATATTTGAACTGATGGTATTCTCATTGCAAGACCGATTTGCTTAAGAAGTTTGGAGAGTAAAACAGCTCTGCAAAGCTCCAAGCGTGGCAAAGTCACGGTTTTCAAAGAGGCCAATCGTGTTCTCGCTGCAATGAGTGCTGTCTTTATACTGCCATTGTGTGTCACGACTCTGCAATATACGGCTGCTCCATATGCACGTGATGATGCGTCGCACAAACCATTAATTTGTATCTGTTGTTTGTTACAGTTCATTATGTGCAACCATCTCGGTATGGATACTTCGTTGATGCGCTGGAAGTTTGCTCGTAGAGTCAACCATTCTGTTTCAAGGGTGGAGCTTATTTTGTCATCCCATGCAACTCCTTCCAACCATAATTTTTGTACAAACATTTTCGCCATGATGACACTCGGTGCAATCCATCCCAAAGGATCGTATATTTTTTGAATGTCTGACAGCACGGTCCTTTTTGTGACAATTGATGAATTTTCAGGGAGGGAGAGATGAAAGTTATAGCAAAATTCATCAGTGGCTAGGTTCCAGTGGATACCTAAAGCTTTAATTGTTCTATCCATTTTGAAATCTACGTGTGCTTTGGAAGATCTTTCGCTTGGTTCTATAGACTTCATGAATTCGCCATCGTTGGAAGACCATTTTTTGAGTTCAAAGCAACCACTTTTTAGTAGACATTTTAGTTGTTGACTGATTTTTATGACTTCTACTGTGTTGCCACCCGATAAAACGTCGTCTACGTAAAAGTCTTCTCGAAGAATCTGTGCAGCTTCTGGATATTTTTCTCCTTCGTCAAATGACAGCTGCGTTAGCGTTCTTACAGCCAGATAAGGTGCTGACGTTGTTCCAAAGGTAACCGTAAGTAGCATGTAATCCTGAACTTCTTGCGAAGTGTCACTTCTCCATAAGATTCTCTGATAATCTCTGTCGTCTTTGGTTACTAGTATCAATCTATACATATTCTGAATGTCTGATGCGAAGCAAATAGAGTGTAATCTCCATCACATGATTATGCTTCGAAGATTTTCTTGAATGACCGGTCCCGGACATACAGAGCTCGTCGTTTAGTGAAATTGCATTAGATCCCTTGCACGAAGCATCAAAAACTACTCGCATTCTTGTGGTTTCTTTGTCTTCACGCAAGACAGCGTGATGTGGCAGATACACAGACCCCTTTGTGTGTATTTCATTTACTGGTACTTCTTCCATGTGACCTAACCTTTTGTAGTCTTCAATAACTTCGATGTATTTTCTTTTTAACTGTAGTGACCCTTGAAATCTTCTCTTTAACTGTATTAATCTTTTAATGCTGTTTGGCGTGTTGATCCTTCGGTTGATTTCGGGATTTCTGTTTTGTAACAGTAATAGTTGTAATGGTAACTTGACTATATATCTTCCATCTTCTCTTCTAGTATAAGTCTTTACATAAATTTCTTCACAAAGTATTTCTTCTTTAGTATTTTTAATATTTTTATAGTATAGTTTTTTATAGTTTTTTTATTGTATAGTTTTCAGTAAATCTTCAACATCTACTTGATGATGTAGGACTAAAACGTCATTTTACTTTGTATTTGTATCTATATTTCCAAACAAAATCCAGCCTAGGTTGATTCCTTGAGCACACGGCGTACCCGGTGGACCTTTTATAAGCTCTTGTTGTAATATTTGCGCATATTCTCTAACACCTAGAAGTAAGTCGATTGAACCTGGTGTATAATATCTAGGATCTGCTGTTGAGTCCTTCTATATGTGGCCGATTGGTTGATATGATATTGAGTCCTTCTTATGTGGCCGATTGGTTGATATGATAGTTTTGGTAGGTATCTTAGTAGTCAGTTGCTTGGGCATCACATAAGCTTATATTTGTAGACTAAAGGTTAAATCACATCGTGATTGAAGTTCAAACTGCACTACTCGTTTTATGGCAACACTTGTAGATCCTACGACAACGACATTTCCTTTAACTGGTTGTCATGTCGTCTAAAGGCGTTGAGCTGCCTTTTTTGCTTATTAAGGATGCTTGAGAGCCTTGGTCGATAAGGGCCCTCAAAATAGTTGTATGCCCTTGCGTGCTTCGTATAATCACTTCTGCCATTGCTAAGAGAGCTATATTGCTTTCTGCAGTAAAATGTGAAGCAATCATCATGTTAACTTCAACTGGCTCCTCTACACTTACATGTGATTGTGACATTGGTTGTGAGTTGCTCGTTTGACCCAATGTGACCTATTGCCTTGCTTGATGTAAGAGCGAATGATGGCGCTTGCGACAGATAAGACAAGTCAACGGTATGTGACATTTTATTGCGGAGTGATCCGCTGCTAAGCAGTTAAAGCATAAATTATTCTTCTTTGCATATTCACATCTTTCTGTTGGTTGCATTTTGCTAAATTATTTACAATGACACAATTTGTGGCCTTCTTTGCACATGACGCAGACCTTCTCGGAAATTTAACTATGAAAGGATTTTTCTCGTATGGTATTTGTTTTTTGTTTCTGAGGTTCTATTAGTTCCAGCGTACGAAAACGGCTTTCCAAAAATTTTCGAAACATTTCGAGTGAAGGTAAACTTTCTAGATCATGACAACTGGTACTCACGTGCTACTCCCAGTCCTTGTGTGTGTCTGGATCCAATTTTTGCACAATAACAAATATAACAAGTGGATCCCAATTGTCAGTTATCACATTAACATTTTTCAAATGATGTAAACATTCAAAAGTTGGGTCTAATAAATGTTTAATTTGACTCAACGAATTAACTGTCATCTTTTTCTGAGAAAATAACCTCTTCATAATCGCATTCACAGTCATACGTTTGTTACCGTATCGAACTTTCAATAAATTCCATGCCTGCTCATAATTAGACTCCGTTACCTGTATGTGCTTCAAAACCAAAGCGGCTTCCCCTGTAAGGCTTGTTTTCAAATAATGGAGTCGTTGGACATTGCTCAATGACCCGTTATTATGGACGAGCGTATTAAATAAATCGTAAAATGATGACCAATCTTCATATTGCCCACTAAAAGTTGGTATTTGTATATTGGGTAACACGACGCGTAGTTGACATTCACTCATAATTGGTATGGATGTATTGATTGGTTGAGAAGTTATCAAATCTTGTAGCTCCGCCTTTAAAGTAACATATAACTCTTCGTGTTCGTAAAACTCCTCCTTTGCAAAGTACGGCACCTGATCCCTTTTCTCTCTGGGGATGAGACTAATTATATCACCATAAGTCTTTCTGTAATCCGTCCAATATTCCTCAACACACATAAGACGCGCATGCGCATAAATAGGAGTTAATCTTGCTTAAGGACATTTTTTTTAAGTTCACGTGAGTCTTCTTTAACATTTGTGCAATGTTGCATTGAGCGTGTGCATTAAGTATTGTGGAAGACAATACTTAATGCTTTTAAAACTTCCGTAGTCATTGTACACCACGATTATTTTTACCAAAACTAAAGTAATGAAACACAAATCTTGCAAAACAGTGTTGTTTTTCAATAACTCGGCCGCTGTAATTCTAATTGAATGCAGTCTTTGTTCTCGCGGCAACGTCGTCGACCTATCTCCGATCGCTTCTATCCGGCTCGAAAATGGACCATATGTTGCTGTAGTTAAGGTTCACTATTCTATATACTTGTAGTGGCGGTTGAGAATATCCACTACCCCATATCTTCCCGTGGGTGTCGTAAGAGGCGACAGAGGGAGACAGGCAGGAGATAGGCAGCAGCATCTTTCTGATAACAACTGTGTTATAATAAAAAAACTGCGGTTGCCAACCCGCTCGCCAAGCGTGGCAACTATGGCAAATATCCCCCCATGAATAACGACGCAAAAAAACGGCCCCCAGTCCCCGGCGGCCCTGCTATTCCTGGCTACGGTGGCGACCATGGTAACGGCGGGGCAGGGGGTGCTAAGAATCTCCGGTGGAGATTCGGTTGCCACCTATGACGACTCGACCTGGCAACATATAACGCACGCACTCTGAGGACTGACGAGAAGATACTGGAGCCGGAAGAAGAGGTAGACAAGTTGCGCTGGCATATTATTGGATTATCCGAGGTCCGAAGAGAGGGGGAGGATACGGCAATCCTCGAGTCCGGCAACTTGTTCTACCACCGGGAGGGCGACCATTTGTCCCAAGGAGGTGTCGGATTTATCGTCCACAAGTCTCTCGTCAACAACGTTGTAAAGATTGGGAGTGTGTCGACGAGGGTCGCGTACCTGATACTCAGAATCACCAAACGGTATTCGCTGAAGGTCATACAGGTTTACGCACCAACCTCGGCACATCCCGATGAGGAGGTGGAGGAAATGTATGAGGATATTTCCAGAGCCATGCATTCCTCCAAAACCCACTACACGGTGTTGATGGGAAACTTCAACGCAAAACTAGGCACAAGAGAAAGCGGTGAGCTAAAGGTGGGGAAATTTGGAGTAGGGCAACGGAACCGAAGGGGCCAGCAGCTGGCCGACTTTATGGAAAAAGAGGGACTCTTTATGATGAACTCTTTCTTCCAGAAGCGGCCCCACAGGAAGTGGACCTGGTCGAGCCCCGACGGTTCGACAAAAAATGAGATTGACTTCATTATGACTACCAGACGCCAACTGTTCAGTGATGTCTCAGTGATCGCAAGGGTGAAAACTGGCAGCGATCACCGAATGGTTAGAGGCACACTGAACCTAAATGTTAAGTTGGAGAGGTCTCGTCTAATGAAGTCAACGCTCCGTCCCCCCTCGTGCTCTAATCCAGAATCCCGAAACCTTTCAGCTCGAGTTACGTAACCGCTTTCAGTGCCTAGAGGATTGCAATGCAGTGGACGATATGAATGACAAGCTCGTGGAAACTGTCCATGCGGTCGGAGCTAAGTTCTGCAAGACCCGCCGCAGAAGAACACAAAAACTCTCCGATCACACTCTTAATCTCATGGCTGTTAGACGGGAGATGAGGCTGCAATCGTCAACAGATTTGACAGCATACAGGCAACTGAACAGACAGATCTCCAAATGCATGCGGCGAGACTTACGCAACTTTAATACTGCTCGTATTAAAGAAGCGATCGAGCGGAACCAGGGCTCCAAAGTCTTTGCCAGAGATCTGTCTGCCAGAAAGAGCCAACTGTCAAGGCTGAAGACTGAGTGTGACAACATCGTTTCCGGGACACCTGAGATTCTGAGTGAGATTGAGAGGTTCTATGAGCAGCTGTACACATCATCGTTGGAGCCACACGCAAGTGTGAGTAACAATCCAAGAGCAAGTCTTACCCGACACTATTCCGATGATATCCCGGACGTCAGTCTGAGCGAGATTAGAATGGCTCTCCACCACCTTAAAAACGGCAAGACCCCGGGCGAGGATGGAATTACAGCGGAGCTTCTGAAAGCGGGTGGAACACCGGTACTTGAAGTCCTTCAGAAGCTCTTCAATTCCGTCCTCCATGGTGGCACTACTCCAGAGGCGTGGAGCAGAAGCGCGGTGGTCTTGTTCTTTAAGAAAGGCGACAACGCTCTCTTGAAGAACTACAGACCGATTTCCCTTCTGAGCCGCGTCTACGTGCTGTTTTCGAGAGTCATTACGAATCGTCTCGCACGCAGACTCGACGACTTCCAGCCTCCCGAACAAGCCGGTTTCCGAAAAGGCTTCAGTACCATAGACCACATACATACCCTTCGGCAAATTGTACAGAAGTCCGAAGAGTACAATCTGCCACTTTGCCTGGCGTATGTGGACTATGAGAAAGCCTTTGATTCCGTCGAAATTTGGGCGGTGCTACAGTCTCTTCAGCGGTGCCTAGTTGACTATCGGTATATTGAAGTGCTGAAGTGTTTGTACAGTAGGGCTACGATGGCTATCCGAGTACAGAACCAGAGTACGAAACCTATCCAACTGCAGAGAGGTGTAAGACAGGGTAATGTTATATCCCCGAAACTCTTCACCGCTGCGTTGGAAGACGTGTTCAAGCTACTGGACTGGAAAGGATACGGTATTAACATCAATGGCGAGTACATCACTCACCTTCGATTTGCCGACGATATAGTCCTTATGGCAGAATCGCTGGAGGACCTTAGCACTATGCTCAATGACCTCAATGGTGTCTCCCAACGGATAGGTCTTAAGATGAACATGGACAAAACAAAGATCATGTTTAATGTCCATGTCACACCTATGCCGGTAGTTGTTGGGAGCACTATGCTCGAAGTTGTTGACGAGTACGTTTACCTGGGACAAATAGTCCGACTAGGTAAGTCCAACTTCGACCGAGAGGTCAATCGACGGATTCAACTCGGCTGGGCAGCGTTTTTTTTTTTTTTTTTTTATTGATCCACCAACATTTGTATCATTCCTTACATGCTATATAAATACAAGCGTTCGGGAAATTACGACACATCTTCTCGTCAGGTATACCTCAATCTCTGAAAACTAAAGTGTATAACCAGTGCGTGTTGCCAGTGATGACTTATGGATCTGAGACGTGGTCCTTCATCGCTGGCCGTATGAGGACGCTCAAGGTCGCTCAGCGAGCTATGTAGAGGGCTATGCTCGGAGTTTCACTGCATGATAGACTCAGAAATGAGGATATCCGCAGTAAAACCAAAGTGACCGACATAGCCCAACGGATTAGTAAGCTGAAGTGGCAATGGGCCGGCCATATAGCTCGAAGAACCGATAACCAATGGGGAAGAAAGGTTCTCGAGTGGCAGCCTCGTACCGGTAGGCGTAGTGTAGGGCGACCCCCCACTAGATGGAGTGACGACCTGGTAAGACATGCAGGAAGTCGATGGATGCAGGTGGCTCAGGACCGTGCTTTGTGGCATTACTTGGGGGAGGCCTATGTTCAGCATTGGACTTGTGAAGGGCTGTAATGATGATGATGATGATGATTCTATATACTTGAAATTGACAGAAAGAGGCGTGTGTTCTTTAGTAACGATTTATTCTGACTTATTTTATATTTATAAAGTTAACAAATAGCCTTTAAATACGCTAAGCATGGATTAGGAATGGTATAAGTGTTATGTATGTGTTTTTGATCATTTGTTATTTGTACGTTTATAAGCATTGATGTATGTTTGAGTTCTATGAATATTTGTGTATAGTATAATTATGACCGTTTGTATATAAATGTGTGTATGTACGTATGTTCAAGTAAATAAACCTAACAATACTAATCCCTAGTGTACACGAATAAATAAATATACAGTCCATTTGCTCTCATCCCCTACAACTTTTATTGACCGAACTTAACGATCGCAGCGCCTCACTTATGGTGTCCATATTTCTGGGACACTATTTTCTACGGCGATCGTTCTCCTGTTCTCTAACTTTTATGGTCTGAAGCTTAGATTATAGGACATGGAGTATAGAGGTAAGGAGGACTATCCCCCATAGAAGATTAATTGAAAATACATCCGTTAGGAGTAAATAACAGTTCAAAAACTCTCTACAACAGCGCTCGAGTAGCTACAGCGAATGATAAATCACCGTAAAATATGTTGAGAATGATTTTGAAAATAAAAATTTTGAAAGCAATAAAATAATTATTGTAAAAAGAAATATGGTGAAAGTCTGTGCAGTAAAAAAATTACAAAAAGTTCTTTAAAATTTAGCTAATGTCACCCTTATGGTGCGAAAGCATCCCAATTCAGGCAAAGAAAATTTGTACATTATTCAACTAACTTCATCTACTACAAGTAACTCTTAAGTACCGTGGACATGAATTCATGTCCACGTTTTGTGACCGTTGAGTACCGCGGACATGAATTCATGTCCGCATTACGTGCTGCTATTTTCATCATTAATTGATATAAAAATACAGTATATTTTCAATTGAACACTATTTCATTCGATTCTGAACGAACTAAAGAGTATTCTGAAGAATTATATTCACTCGGTTACATAGACAAAATCAAATATAACAGCCATTTGCTTTTGTGCTGTTGGTGCTGTTAGTTTCGTAATCGTTGAAGTTTTGTGATTGTGCTTTTAGTTGGATTTTCTTTCAAAAAACTGTAAGTAATGTTATTTATCTTTACTACGTAATGTTTTTGAATGATCTAAGTTACAACAACAGTAACTTTTTATGTTTCAATTGATAAAAAAGTAGTATCAAAAAACCTCTACGCGAACAATTCATAACGGTCAAGATTTCTAATAACATAATAATAGTATATTACTTATTCGAATACCATAGTAAATACTTTTACTAGGAATTCTTAAATGTTATATCTATATGATTGTATAAGAAAAATAAAGGAAGACGCTATAATATATACACAAAAAGGTTTTGAAAATGAGGTTATAAAGCGCGCGCAAACTGTCTATTGTCAAATTTTTAGCAAATGTTTGCAAGTGAAAAAGTAGAATTATTATAATTATTACATACATAATTTCGTTGTTTGGAAGAATATGTTGTATTGATTGTAAGGACATAAAAAGAAAATAAAAACTTATGATATTTCATTCATAAAATAAAATTTGTTGTCAGTAAGTACACTTTATCAAGATCTGTTAGAAATAAAGAGCTGTACAAAATAAAATAAACATTTAAATGTTATGGTTATTGTTTCTACTTTTCAAAAATCTTATCGGCTTTAAATAACTGTAACAAAAACCTCTTTAAACATAAGTGAGAAACATAAATGTTTATAACAAGTGCCGCCAGCTGAGGTGACAAAGCTGTTTTTTGTTATGGCGGGCGCGACGACAGAGGCCCCTGTACAAAGCTGTTTTTTTGTTACGGCGGGCGCAGTAAGAGAAAGGTTAACTCTAAACTAACTCATAAACAGCTAACTTTGCAGCCACTACTCACCGACGGCAGTGCCGCTATAAATTCTACAATTTTTTAGGGACAGTCGGGCTATGCTTTAGTACGTAGCGATCGTTCTTCTTCTCTCTAACCTCTATGATTACTACACTACGCTTGCTACTTGGGGAGTTTTGGCGGGAACTTGGCCGTAGATGGATTGTCGCTTGTGGATTGTCGTAGACTAGTATATAGTGATCTGTGGTCGCTCCTGTTTTGTCGCTTGAATAATGGTTTGAAGTGGATTTTGATTCGTAAAAGTGATGCGATTTTGTGAATTAAGTGTCCGCGCGTGTGAACTATTAGAGAAAACGACGAAACAGGTGCTTTGATGTCGATATAAACCTGAAGTTATTTTGATCGCTTGGGAGCCTTATGAACTTGAGTGACTGTCGTCATCAACTGTCCGCTTCGTTGAGCTGTCGTCAAAATCTCCCAAGGGCTTCGCAATGTGACGCATCAGCATATTGTGAAGAAAAAGAACATAAAATTAAGATTCCAAAAGAAAGGATAGGCTCAGAAGGTTTAGAAACCTGAGCCGTAAAGCCAGTTAATAAAGAAGTTAATAAAGAAGCTTGCTACTTGGGAGTTTTGGCGCGAATTTGTCCGTAGACAGATTGTCGCTCCTGTTTTGTCATTTCAATAATGGTTTGAAGTGGATTTTGATTCGTAAAAGTGATGCGATTTTTTGAATTAAGTTATTTCGATCGTTTGGGCGCCTGATAAACTTGAGTGGCTGTCGTCATCAACTGTCCGCTGGGTTGAGCTGTCGTCGAAATCTCCCAAGGGCTTTGCAATGTGATGCATCAGCATATCGTGAAGAAAAAAAATAACAATGAAGATTCCGAAAGAAATTATAGGCTCAGAAGGGCTAGCACCCAGAGCCGTAAAGCCTGTTAATAAAAAAGAGCTTGCTCTTGCTACATATCTATTTATCTATGGTCTGGTCTGAAGTTCTGAAGTATTCTTTAGCTTGCTACATATTTATTTATCTATGGTATTCTTGAGCTTGAGTATTCTGAAGAAGTATATATATTTGAGTTTTGAATAAAAAGGTGATTTATTTTGTATTGGAGCGGTGGTTTAATTTCTCAGATTTTATTATTCATTCAAAAAGAAGTTTGATATTAACTTAAGAAACAGTAAAAGTTTATCAATATGGATAAAAGCAAAGAAAAAGAAGAACAAAGTATCATGGATAAATCCATGAGATCTGTTTTTGGTAAAACATAATTTATTAAGTACAATATTGAACACACCTGTAAACATTTTCTAACTTTACTTCATATTGTTTTAGTGGGTAATATACCTTATGAAGCTACAGAGGAGAAACTCAAAGATATATTTAGTGAAGTGGGGCCTGTGCTTTCTTTTAAATTAGTTTTTGACCGAGAAACTGGAAAACCAAAAGGTTATGGCTTTTGCGAATATAAAGATCAGGAGACCGCTCTCAGTGCCATGAGAAATCTAAACGGATATGAAATAGGTGGTCGATCACTCAGAGTTGATAATGCTTGTACAGAAAAGTCAAGAATGGAAATGCAAGCATTGATGCAAGGTCCACAGGTATTTTTAATACTAATATTGTATTCATAATCATAAAAATAAATAAATCCATTTATTTTTCTAAGTAGCAATGTAGAGAAGTAATTTAACACCTAGCAAAGTATTATAAAACAAGAAAATGTAAGCTATTCTAAATAAGCCTAACTTAAGATACATATACATACCACAAGATTACACTATTCATAAACATTCACCTCTACGATGAACATCTTTTACATTACTATTTGATTATGACTATTTTTGATTGCTTATATTTTTTTTTGTTTTTGTTTTCTGAAAAACCTCTTGACTGCTCTTCACTGCAACTCAATTTGTTGTATATGAGTCCTGTCTTCAAATGGGTATGGTGGATATTTGTTATAAAACTCAAATTGATATATTTGTGTTTCATTGTATGCAATTTTTAGTAAAATTTATTTTTATCCTAATTAATTCAAAACACATTTTCAAAATCCAAAAACAATATAAAAGGATCAAGCTTAACCCTGACAAACCTCCTTAATTCAAAATAAAATAAACAAATGAAGTTATGGACATCTACTTCATAGTACTCGATCAAATTGACATATTTGTGTTTTGTTCTAAGCAAATTTTTAGTGAAATTTATTTTTATCGTAATTAATTCAAAACATTTCTGACATCTAAAACGGTGTAATAGGTTCAAGCTTTATTTATTTATTTATAATTAATTAAAACGGCTTGCGCCAATGACAGTAATTAATAGGTAAAACTAAACATATAACATAATTAACATAATTCAAAAACAAATAACAAGTCAGAGATCAAACATACTTAACAATAACTAGAGGAAATAAAACAATATAAAACAGAATAAAGTGATAACAACATACAGCTTATTTACCTAACAAACATGGCTTTCACATAACATGAGACAGTTTGACATGATCACCTTGAGCGTGTCATTAAAGATGTCACATTCCGGGACTGTCTCCATTAAGGAGTTTAAAGCACCATGCATGCGACACAACGGGGATTGCGCGCGCGACACAGTGCGGCAATGGGATGTGGCGAACAGCCGGTGTCGTCGAGTAGGCCTACGACACAGGTAGTTGTTAGGCACATAAAGTGTACACAAAGTATTGTGCAGCTCTGGGGAATCTACCATGCTCCTTAAAATTTTTATGGCTATTAGGATCTGATCTCTGGCTCTATGCACTGAAAGTGAATTATATCCTAACATTCCCAGCACAAAAGGAGTAGGATACATAAATGGATAATATCCGTAAATCTTCTTATATAAAAAACGCAGAAAGGCTTTCTGAACATTTTCAATTAACAATTCATATGTGGATTCGTGGGGATTTCAGACGGCTGCAGCAAATTCTAACTTACTTCTAACTAGACAGTTAAATAATAATTTGATGACAATAGGATTAATGAAATCACGGGCATTGCGTGGGACAAAACCTAGGCGTCTGTAAGATTCTGAAGCTAGGACAGACATGTGTGCATGGAAAGTCAATCCGCAGTCAAATGTCACGCCAAGATCTCTAATGGTTGACACGCGCTTTACCCTAATAAGCCTTCTAAACTAAAACCATTATTAAAATCAAGTACTGTACGTCTATAGCCAACCCCTAATTTATTATTGGTGATTCTTACACATGTATTTATAATATAATACATATATATAGTAACCGAAAAAAGCATATCAGATATAGAGAGTATCGAAACACTGACTAAACAAAAATCAAGAAGCTTAACCTCTAGTGGATGGCTAGCCCGCCGGCGGACCACCGCTTTGTCTATGTCAAGGCCTGCGGGCCAACTCCATACCTGCCTGTTTAAAACCTTATAAGTTCTAAGTAAACCACCATATATTATCACTTGTAACATATATCAAATGAATGAGAAAGAAACAAACTACTCATTCATGGCACAATCACATAACTAAAGCAATAGTTATTAGAATCAGATTTCATTGAAAGCCATTCGACACCCTTTCCTCCTCAACTGCTCTTGAGTGCGAAGTGTACTATAAAAGATATTGTGTTTTTTTGTGATTACTGTTTTTTTTTGCATTTTTTCTTTGAAAATGGATAAGTACTATAAATATTCTTTACATTCGTATAAAAAGCTAAATATTGACTATTGCAAGTATATAAAAAAAATCTGACAAAATGTTTGCGTATGCTTAGGTAGTTTCCAATTTGCATAAAAAACATATTTTTTCAATCTAAATAAAATTGTGGGTATTTTTATCTTAAAAAATACTTAAAATAATGTAGTTTGGTACTCAAAAACGATTCATGCTATACTGATGATAAATCAAATCTAATTTCACAGGTTGAAAACCCCTATGGTGATCCAGTGGAACCAGAAAAAGCACCTGAAGCTATTAGTAAAGCTGTGGCTACTTTACCTCCAGAACAAATGTTTGAACTTATGAAACAAATGAAGCTTTGTGTTCAGGTATGTTAATATGTTTTTGTTTAGTGTAATTTAAATGAAACAATAAAATAAGAATAATATTTTATTAAATTTTTCTTACACCAATTATAATATATTATAATTTGTAAAGCACAGATATGTTTGATGACTTACAGTATTTTTACCATTCCATTTGAATCATCGCCATCAAAAATTGAAGAATGATCATCAGAATAGAAGAGCATAGTATTATTAAAAGTAATCTAATCCTGTTACTTTTGTTAAACATTATTATAATCATGTAGAAACCAACTTAATTTAATTTGTAATGTCTCAGACAGTCCTTGATTAACTATATTTTAAAAATCTAAATAATATACCTACACGGCTTGATTACCATTGTATGTAATTAAGAAGAAACCTATATACATCAACACACATTTTAGTCCTGAATCGTTGAGTTAATGAAAATATAGTATTCTCAATATTTTTGTGGATAGCATTGCTATACTGCATTTATGGTTAGATGTCAATATCTTGTCTTTGTTATGTTGCAATCAGATAGCCTGTGATCATACTAATCCTCAAGAAATTGAAGATCAGCATCATCATTAACATGAAAATATTATTAAAGGATGCAATTTTGCATAATTCTTTTACTTTTACAATATTAGGTTGACACACAACACACAAGCTCACAGTCCACCCAGTGGTAAGTGGCTAATGTAGGTTGTGGTCGCCTGCAGCCATCTTCAAAGAAAGATGGTTATAGTTTCATTATGACTCATGAGAACTAATTAGGTTCATTATTTATTTTAAATTTCCAGTCCATTATTTTTATAGCTTGTGGTAATAAAGATTATTTCCAGTCCATTATTTTTATAGAGTGAAGTAATAAAGATTATTAAAAACCAATTAAATCCTTAATTCGTACACATTGCATCAGCTCAGCGTTCCTGCAGAGCATACTGTGTTGCGTGTGGATGGCATTTGGAGGAAAGTTGCATGTTCCTCCTTTTATCCATCTATTAACCATTTCATTACAGCCCTTCACAAGTCCACTGCTGAACATAGGCCTCCTCCAAGTAATGCCACAAAACACGGTCCTGAGCCACCTGCATCCATCGACTTCCTGCATATCTTACCAGGTCGTCACTCCATCTAGTCGGGGGTCGCCCTACACTACTACTACCGGTACGAGGCTGCCACTCGAGAACATTTCTTCACTTTATTTTTCACTCTATTAACCATTTACAGCCTATCAAATGTTCACTTATATAATGGGTCTCCCATAATTTGACTTATTAGAGGATATTTTGCATAGTTGCCACTAGAGATAGAGTATAAATAATAAAAATAGTATATATAAAATATATTTTGGGAGATCGATATAATTAAAACAACAGTTTTAATCAAAAAGTATGTATTTTTCATTTGGGAAATCTTTGACAATCACAATAATGATAATGAATTGGTAGTAATGGGACAAAATTAGGAAAAGGTTAGTGAAAAAAATCAATATTTAAAATTTAATACAGGTAAATTATGATGCAGGAACACAAGGCTCTCTGCAGGTTCTGGAGACAGCCTATTCCTTTTTTCTTTGTAGATGTTACCAGCCTCCGAAAATAATCGCTCGCTACACACGGTGCTTGCAGGTACACATAAAAACACGCGTGCTAAACATGCCAGCTCTAAATACTTTGTTTGGTGCCCTACTCACCAATTGATAGAATCAGGAGTTACTTTGCGGAAATCCATTATAATAAATAATTTATTACTTTGCAACCTTCCGCTAACTAATTACAATGATGTGTCCTACCTGGATTGAAGAGCACCTCCCGCCCTCCCTCAATTGCATGCACTAACTCCGTCACTACAAGTCCCAGCACCACTACTCCCAGCACCACTACTTCCAATCGCCTCTACACAAGGCATCCTCAGGTAATGTAGACTCTACGGCGACTGACCTCTAAGTGAGCGGCGAGCCGAAACAGCTGCTATTTATACACATCATTGTAATTAGTTAGCGGAAGGTTGCAAAGTAATAAATTATTTATTACCCTACTCACCACTCGAAAGGACTCTTTTGCTAATAAATTTTCTTTTAAATGGCGATCTAATTCTTAAGCAATGGGGCTTTTAGGATCATCGCACTCTACCCAGTACGATGTACTCGGTAGAGTGCGATGATCCGAAAGCGAAGAGTACTCGGTAGGAAAAAAATTGAACAGAGTAAAACTCGGTACTCGTTACTAGGCAAAAGTGCTACTCGGCGCATCTCTAGTTGCCACACATTGCAACTGCAGTTTTTTTTTTGAGTTGTTATTGGCAAGATGCTGCTGCTCATCTCACTGTATCATTTCCCTCTGTCGCCTGCATTTTACGTTACCAACGACATGATATTTTATAGTGCTTTATGCCGCGACGTCACGATAATTTTGTATTGCATGGCATATTAATCTAATTAATTTTATTTGCAGAACAACCCATCTGAAGCGAGAAACATGCTTCTCCAAAATCCTCAATTAGCTTATGCTCTACTCCAAGCTCAAGTAATAATGAGAATTGTTGATCCTGCTACTGCTGTTGTAAGTTTTCTTAATATTGACTAATAAAACTCATAGGATTCAGTGAAAGTTAACAGCATATTTGAATTCATATCATAAAGTATTGTATTACTTATTTCAATTATTAATTTACTTAATGATATCATTCACTGGAATCTTAAATTTTTAATAATCGGAAATAATAATTGTGCAGGAAATACGCAACATTTTTTAACTTGTGTAAAATACAAGTTTTTTTTTTGTTTGTCGTCATATTTACAGCTAATTCACAAGTCCACACCTGAACATCATGCCGCTACAATGGAATGCCACAAAACCTGTTCCTGAGCCATCTGCATCCATTGAATTTGTGCATGCGTGTCTTAATAGGTCATCAGCCTCAACGTTAACACAGCCTGCATTCAAGATTCTAAAATTTCAAAAGAGAGTAAGAGAGTAGAGAAGAGTCTAAAATTTCAAAACGTATATATATATATATATATACGTATATAATAAAGCATATATATATATACGTATGCTTTATTTCAAATTAAATACACCACTGACACAGCCACGGCATTGTCAGCTTACTATGCCTATGCTCATTTGTGGCTTAAGTACGGAGTTATGTTGTGGGGAAGTAGAGTCGATATGCAGCAGCTTTTTATTACCCAGAAAAAGTGCGTTAGAATACTAGCCCAGATAGATAACACTACTAGCTGTAGACCGTATTTCAAACAACTAAATATTCTTACCTTACCCTGTATGTACATTTATGATCTATGCCTGTTTGTCCACAAAAATAATAATAGTTTTAAGAAAATTAAAGATACGCATAACTTAAATACACGTAACAAAAATAAATTATACCTACCACAGTCGCGAACAAAAATGTTAAATACAAGCCCCTACTATATGACAATAAAAGTATATAATAAATTACCACAGGAAATAAAAAATATATCAGAATTAACCAAATTTAAATCAAGACTCGGTAAATATTTAAAACAAAACCCCTTCTACTCAGTAGAAGAGTATTTAGATAAAAAATAACACTATTATATATTTTTATATCTTTTATAGCTTTTAATTTTATTTTATCTTATGTATGTTATAGTATATAAGCAGTGCCCTTGTCAAATTTGCAGTGCCTGAAAATGGCGTCTAAGTTGTAAGCACATTTTTAATTTAATACCAATTATGTACACTTAGATTGCAAATAAATGATTTGATTTGATTAGATACTTTCATCACCATCGGTTGTCTTTTATTCAAGCTATATATAGTCGGCACATTGTCTCTAATATTACACACTTAATGGCTTTTAACCTATCTTTAGGTACCCTACACCTTCTTTAATTTAGAAAATTACAGTTTCTTAACTTAATACTAAGTTATGTCAAATTTAGTATTCAAGATTTTTGATGAAGATTATTAGTGACATTTTAACAAATTTACAAATTTAGAGTAAAAAATTTAAAGAGGCTCAAATTGTTCCTTTCCAATTGTTACCTCTCTGTTCTAATATAACTAACTGGTATATGTTATGCATATTTCAGAGTATGCTTCATCCCAGCAATCCAGTGCCACCAGTTCTGCAGCCCGGTGATAAACCTCCACTAGCAAATAATTATACACCTACAAACCAGCAGCAAGGTAACATAAAGTTAGCAATATCTACATAATAAATGGATGTTAAAACGTTTAACCACTTAGCTACCAAGCGTCCAAATTTGACCGCGGCGATATTCCGTCAAAATTCAAGAAGTCAAATGTGACCGCACCCACCCACAGCACTTTAACCCATAAAAACTTATGTTTAGAGACTACTTTTCTATGAGAAGTTTGGCATTATAGAATCAACATGAAATTTTCTATCCTCTAGTGGAATAAAAAGTCATTTAGTCTATGGATATTTATTTAAAATCTATGTTCATTTCGTACGCCATTTTCGTGTGAATGTTATTGTGTTGATTTTTGGTTTTTTCTAGTGTTTTATTAGTGTTTTGCTATAAAATTGTAATGAAAGTTTTTGTGTGAATATAATTTATCTTTTTATGTAAATAATTTCGAGTATATATAGAAATAATTGTGATTTTCACGCTGCAGACATCTGCTTGGTATGTTTTTTTTTTTTTGTTATCAAAATACAATAAAATATTTTTGTAATGAAGTAAAACCTAACTTTTGTTTAGACCACAGGATAGAGAATTTTGTATAGATTTTATAATACCAAACTTCATAATAGAAAAGTAGTCTCTAAATATAAGTTTTAATGGTTTAAAGTGCGATCGAATGCGACCGCTCGGGATTTGACGGACTCGTGCTACTGCATGTGATTTTTACGGGGATTGAAGAGTTAATATACAATATTGAGTATTATGAGCATGTATTACCTTTTACTGACAATGCTCCAATTTTATTACATATTTCATTCGTTTTTATTTGTATTCATATTATGGGATATTAAAATGTCGTTTTATTTTGAAAAATTCTAACATCTTTTTATCTACAAAAGATAATAATTATTTAATCGAAGTATTAATTAATATCAATACATTTTTGTCTGGGAATCTGGGCTCTACTACGTCTATGTAAGCATTTAACATTACTTGAGGACAATTCTTTTCCTTGCTGAGAGTTGATCAAAACGCATTAAAAGTAATTATTTGGGGCTAGGTCTGGTGAGTACATGATTTCTAACTGCAGGTCTCGTAATGATAAAATGTTCTGTCAGTGATAGGTCTTGTTATCTTTGATATCAATGAAGAAGATTGATTGATGAGTTAGGGTTATTTCTCTGACAGTTTTGCCTTTGGAAATTCTGTGCAGTAGACATTGACTATTATTGATATACTGGATTTCAAAAAGTGGATATCATTAAGTGACCAGCAAACAGTTAACATTACTTTTGTTTAGATAAGCTTCACTTTACTATTGTTTCAGTATTTCGCCTGGGTTCTGCAATTGCAATTATAATAAAGAACACCACCATCCACTTTACGTAATATTATGTCACAGTTCTGTCCAAAACACTATATGTGTACCTGTCTAAGCAAGGCAAGCTTCAACGTGTGCTCTTCAACCATTTCTCGTCTTTTTAAAAGAGTTCAATAAGGAGGAGGTACTCAATTCGACTGTGTTTTTTTAATCAGTTTTTTACCTCAGAATTTTTTTCTGGGTAAACCGATTTTGACGCACCTTTTTTTTATTTGAAAGCTAATTTGTAATGCGTATTTAATTAACTTCATATAGATTGACGATGTTCCTGTTTTATTTATATTGAAGTCAGTTGTACAAAATTTTTAATTTTACGACCTGTTTGTCAATCAAACTATGATTCTTACTCCTTGGTTTTTTAGTAAGGATCGGTTTCCATCACTACTGTTAATAGATTGTTATTTGCCTTAGTCTGGTCTTCCTTATGGTTCATTCTTCAAGTGCAAGTTGCCACTTCGAAAGACGTATAGTGCGTTTATTAATCCTAAAAGCAGCATTGATAATGCGAGCTGTCTCTGCTGCGTTAGGAACACATTGGAGCTCGGATTCGAGAATTACTCTAATTTTTGAGGTCTCCATATTTAACTCAAATACCGAAATGTAAAAATCATTGAAAAAAAACAATAGAAGTCATAAAAGTATTGATTTTTGAATTGAATTGAAGGTTACTGCATTAAAACGTGAACTTCACTAAGTAACTAGTGGAAACATATTAAGAGATGTTTCTTAGTTTAAACGGACACTAACACTTATACTAAGTCTACTTACTACTATTACTTTTTTGTTATTTGTTTTCACTTATTTTGATTGTAATTGGTTGCAAAATAAAATTTTCTTTTGATGTTTAAGATATTTTTCTTACAAGAACTAATTACTTACATTAATTCACTTACATGAGAAAATTATACTTTCTTAAATATTTTGATGAGCATTAAGAAAACAAAATTAAAAATAACATAAACAGTGTGAAGGTGGATTAAAGATATAAAAACGAATGAGTAATATGTTAGAACACTAAACATTTATCATTATCAAATATCAATTATCTTCAGCGAGTGTTTATGCTTAATAACAAAACGAAGTTGTAATTACTTTTACTTTTTGTAATTACTAGTTTTATTTATTTATTGTTGATATGTGTTTTTCATCAATTGCCTAAGACCCTGTATGAATTATGCGCAAAGGCTGTGGCAGAATAGCAGTAGTAATGGGTTTCCCGTTACAACTGAGTCACAGACCGTTTTATCACAACTAATTATTAAGCTGTCTATTAAAATTTTAACATTGTATTTTTTTGTGGCAAATAAATACTTTTTATTTATTTATTTATTTTACTTATTGATCTAAAGCTGTTTTAAGATATACACAATGACATGCTTCACTTTTAATAACTTATGTACGTGTTTTTATGTTGTTTAATAGTTTATAATGGAGTTCAAAATAAGGTATTTATACATTTAAAATCTGCTTGAACTCCATTAACCATATAAATTAATTATAGTAAAGTTACAGCCTATATACGTCGCACTGCTGAGCACAGGCCTCCCCTCATTTCTGAGAGGGTTTTTAGGGTAAGGAAGTGTTCGCCGCGCTGCCCCAATGCGTGTTGGCGAACTTCACATGTCTTCGAATTATTTTTTTTTCTTATTCCTCAGACATGCAGGTTTCCTCATGATGTTTTCCTTCACCGCCGAGCATGTAGTAAATCAGCACTTAAAATTGCTATTAACAATTTCATTGGTGGGGATCGAACCCGGGTTACTCGCATTCTGTTATATTTACAGCGAGCGTTAACCATCTGAGCTACCACGGCTTCATTCATTTTCAAATTCATTATAGTATTTCTTTTTAATAATTATTTTATTTTCATTACTTCAATTTCAGGTCCACCACCACTGCTAAGCAACCCTGTTCCACCACCCAATCAATATGTCCGTAAGTACTACATATTTAGCACTACTATTGCCACTTATACATTTATAATTACTGATTGCGAGGTTATTACCTCAGAGGTGAATATCTGTGGCCATTGTTTGGAATTGATTGCTGTTCCTCTGGGGTGCTGTGCCACTTACCGCAGTCTACTTTTAGGTTATCAGTTTCTGACACATTTAACATATATTCGATTATACAAAATAGGTTTACTTGTAATTCTAACATCTAACATATTCCTTTTATCCATTCTATAATTACCGTCATGCCAGCTGGAAATCAAGATAGAATATGTTCCTTGTTGGTTTTAATTTGAAATATGTTACGAGGCGACAGAGGGAGGCAGGTAGGAGATGGGCAGTAGCATCTTCCTGATAACAACAACTACAAAAAAAAACTGCGGTTGCAAACCCGCTCGCCAAGCGTGGCAACAATGGCAAACAGATTGTTGGAAAAAGTTCAGGAGAAACGATCTCGCAGTAGGCTTCTCCTTCACCACGACAACGCTTCGTTGCACACCGCCAAGCAAACAATCGACTTCTTGGCGACGTCAGACGTGGAATTACTGGGTCACCCGCTCTATAGCCCAAACCTCGCACCTTGCAATTTTTATTTATAATCGAAAATAAAAGAAAAACTTCGAGGAAAACGTTTTATGGACGCAGAGGAAGCAGTAGCTGCGTTTTAAAATGCCGTCGAAGAGTGGAGAACCTATGGACGAGTGGGCAAAATGTTTTCACAGTGGTGGTAAATGGACACTATTTTGAAAAGATATAAAAAACTAATAACTTGCTAGTTTGTTCAGTTTATGATTTTCTAAGAACTTTCAGTGTAACCCTCGTAAATATTTTTTGGAGTTGGTAACAGTTAATATTGGTATGCCCACCCACAGCGCGGCTGGCGATGGTGGATGTGGAATCTTTCCTTTTTAAGTCAATGTTAAGTTTCGCGGGAATCGTACCAGGGGTGCATTAGCAGCGAAGTAGCGAGTAAGAACACGTAATTTTGTGGCGACAGCGCGGCCGGCGATGGCGGACGTTGATCTGCGCAGCGCGCGCGCGCCCGTGCCGCCGCCGCTGCTGGACCAGGACATGCGCAGCCTGCCGCCCGCGCCGCACCCCGTGCCCCCGCCCGCCGCACAGGACGGGTGTGTGCTCACCAACTGACAATTATGTTCTCCGTTCAACTTTATTTGACGTAGACAATGGTATCCATGACTGTTCTGCCACCAATGTGATACTTAGGAATGAAGTGAAATATTTGACAGATTTCATAGCAGAGAAGTTAATTTGTTAGAAAAATGGTAGAAATTAATGTTTCTGAAATATTAGTTACATTCTATATTAATGAGGGCTAATGATGTGAGCGTAAGTCTCACATAATGTCATTTATTTGAGAAGTTAGTTTTAAATAAAAATATAGTTTCTCGAGTAATAAATATAATTGAGTAATAGATGACGAAAATTGAAAAGAACATAAAGAACATAAAACTAATAAGAAAAACAACGAGGCATTACTGCCTCGTTGGTTTTTATTTTTGTTTTATGCACAATTTTGACGTGAATAAGTCTTCAAATTTGTTTCCAAGTGGAAAGCAATATAAATAATAACAGTGGTAGAGCCACGCGGCAGCCTTTGCTGTTGAACGCATGGGCCGGCTCAAATCGGGGTGGTACCACGACCTCACAGCGTGACGACCAGCGTGAAGTAGAGGCTTTGCTTCTTGCGTTTCGTCTGGTGAGTGCAGGTGGCCGGAGGCTCAATCCCCCCCTCCCCCATCAACATGGTAGCGGAATTAAATGCAAGACTACCCTAGGAGGGTACCAGCACCCCTGGAGAATCCCTCGCTGAGCATCCACGACAAAGCTAATCCATTCCTGAGCGTGGGTGCTCAGGCTGCCCTGCGTATTCTGGGGGGGGGGGGGCAAAATTCCGCTCGAGACTAAACCTGCTCGGGACAAACGGAGCAATAAGTCAAAGGCGCCCCCTGCCACGCTATCCGTGAGTTTCTGCAACATCAGGGGACTTCATTCAAACCTTAACGCCGTCCACTACCATATGGAAACGGCGAAGCCGACCTTGCTCTTTCTAACCGAGACACAGGTGTCCTCTCCAGCTGATCCTTCGCATCTCTCCTGCCCGGGGTACAAATTAGAACATATTTTGAACCGCGGGCTGGAGTTTGCGTGTATATCAGAGAGGACATCTGTTTTCGACGCCTCTGCAGCCTTGAAGGTTCGGGCCTGTCCATATTATGGCTGCCCATTAACAGCAATGACCATCCCCGCGTCTTCGGGTGCCTCTATAGGTCCCATAGTGGTAATGCCAAAACAGACCGACTCATCGACACGGCCAGATGGCTACAGACTCTGTGCTTCAACAGATCCCATCCACAGAGATCGTGATACTTGGAGATTTTAACGCCCACCACACTGAATGGCTTGGTTCTCGTTTAACCGATCATGCGGATAGATCTGTTTATGACTTTGCTTTGGCATATGATCTGTCACAACTGGTTACCTCGCCTACGCCGATCCCAGATGTGGAAGATCATGTACCTTCCCTGTTGGACCTTCTGCTGACCTCTCATACGGACCGTCGATGCCCCTCTTGGCTCCTCGGACCATTGTCTGATCCGTAATACGATGCCACTCACGCTCTCATCGCGGTTGCGTACTGCATGATGCCGTCGTGTTTGGCATTATAGGTCTGCAGACTGGGACGGGATGCGATCTTTTTTTGTATCCTACCCTTGGGGGCGGGTTTGCTTCTCGCTGGATGATCCCAGCGTTGTAGCTGATTCTGTCGCTGATGTGGTGCTACAGGGAATGGAACTATTTATTACATCATCTGTGGTACCTATCGGAGGCAGAACCCAGCCTTGCTTTGCTCGCTCCTGCAATATCGCACTACGTCATAAGCAGGAGTGCTACCAGGCCTGGGCTCGCGCATCGACGTCTCGGAATGCAAATACCAGCGCCCTTAAAAAGAAGTACAATTCTGCCTCCAGGTCGTTCAAAAGTGTAAGTGTAAGTGTCAAGGCAAAGTTGGAGCACGTCGGCAGAATTGGCGAGAAACTAGTTAGTCTTCCTTCGGGAACACGTGCATTCCGGTCTCTTGTCAAGGCTGTCCAAGGGAACTTCTGTCAGCCTACTCTCCCACCTCTGCACAGGGAGGACGACTCACTGGCCCATGTCTCTGTCTGTCTGTCTGTCCATCCTATGTCACTCTTTGGCCGCAAAGGGCAAAGTCGATATGCTGGGCTCTCTCTTTGCGTCCAACTCAACTCTTGATGACGGGGGGAACACACCGCCGACCATCCCGCGGAGTGAGTGCTCCATGCAGGATGTCTTGTTTACCCAACGCTCAATGCGCAGAGCACTCCTCTCCCTGGACGTCAACAAGTCGAGTGGGACGGATGGCATTTGGAGTGGGAGTTGGCACCGATTTTAACGTGTTTTTTCCGGTACTCCTACTCCTTCCTACTCATTCCTTCGGCGTAGTCCAGAAATCATGGAAGACATCCCTCATGCACCTGATACCTAAAAAAGGTAACCGCTCTGATCCGTCCAACTATAGGCCTATCGCCATCACCTCATTGTTCTCTAAAATAATGGAATCCATTACTAACAGCCAGCTTATGCGGTACCTTGCAGATCACGAGCTGATTAGTGACCGCCAGTACGGTTTCCATCGCGGTCGCTCGGCTGGTGATCTTCTGGGTTACCTAACTCATAAATGGGCGGAGGCAGTAAAGTCCAAGGGGGAGGCGTTGGCCGTTAGTTTGGACATAGCGGAGGCCTTCGATCGGGTTTGACACTAAGCGCTTCTTACGAAGCTTCCTTCCTATGGGCTTCCCGAGAAATTGTGCAATTGGATCACCGTTTTCTGGTTTTCTGGCTGATCGGAGCATCAAGGTCGTAGTAGATGATGCATGCTCTGATTACAAGCCCTTTAACGCTGGAGTTCCACAAGGCTGCGTGCTATCACCAACGCTGTTTCTTCTACATATCAATGATATGTTGCAAATCGGTAACATTCATTGCTCTGCAGACGACAGCAGTGATGATGCTTTATACACCGGCCGTGCCAATATTTCTCGGGAAAACGTCGCTGAGTACCGGGACAAACTTGTGTCTGAAGTCGAAACTTTGTTGAACAAAGTCTCGGACTGGGGGTGACTAAATCTAGTCCATTTTAATCCCCAGAAGACACAAGTTTGCGCTTTTACCTTTTGTTGCCTCAGCCAGTATTGAAGTCCTCGGCGTCGACATATCCAGTGACGTGCAGTTTCCTGGCCACTTGGAAGAGAAGGCCAAATTGGCCTCTAAAAAGCTTGGCGTGCTCAGCACAGCGGGACAGTATTTCATGCCGGCTCACCACCTGCAACTTTACAAGGCACAGGTTCGGCAGCACATGGAATACTGTTCCCATCTCTGGGCCGGGGCTCTCCAGTGCCAGCTCCTTCCATTTGATGGCATCCAGCGCAGAGCTGCTCGAATCGTCGGCGACCGAGCTTTCTGATTTCCGATCGGCTTGACTCACTGGCACTGCGAAGAGATGTTGCATCTCTTTGCGTATTTTATCGCATCTATTACGGGGAGTGCTCTGAGGAATTGTTCGAACTAATTCCAGCCGCGTAATTTCACCATCGCACATCGCGACAAAACTCGCGATACCATCTGGATCATAGAATACTATAATACATACATAATAGAACGAGAGAATGGGCGGAACCCGTGTAGCCACTAAAATGTCACTAACGTGTCAATTCACACGTAAAACTGTCAACATGAGATGTGTTTTGACATTACAATCGTTTCCAAATTTCTCATGCAAGTTATTTAGAAAATGCCAAATTGCACGCTATTTACAAATAACATAAACAATCACGCCTGTCGCCCAGAGGGGTAGGCAAAGACTACAGACTTCCATTTAGCACGATCCTGACATACATCTCTCGCCTCTTCCACATCCATATACCTACGCATACATGCTCGTCGGTTAAGGATACTCTTAATTTGGCCCATTTATAATATATCGACAATTTGGTCGCCGTGTGGTAGCGCCGTAAAATATACCACCACCTAGTTTTCGCACCATGAGGCAAAGAGGAAATTAAATATGTGTTAAAATTTAAACGATTTTTAATGATGATCTTGAACATTAATCAAAAGTCTAAAATGTTTCAATTTACTTTGTCTGTCAACACAGCGAATCGGATTTGTACTAATGATAATACGACGTAATTGCTTATATGTGTGCTCCGGGCAACGCCGACTCTCGTACAAAATAAGGTTGACAGCCATTCTATCGTGTAATTGTAGTATTCCATGATCTGAATGACTGGCGGTCCACCACCGTCCGATTTAAAAGAAGTTTTCTTCCTTGCACAACTTCCTTGTGGAACGACTTAGGGACCTTCAAAAAAAGAGCCTACTCCTTTTTAAAAGGTCAGCAACACAAACATCTGCAATTCCCCTGGTGTTGTAGTTGCTCATGGGATTTGTAACAAATTTTGTACAGCCGACTTCAATATAAATAATATGGGAACATGTAATCGAAAATAGTTAAATACGCAACTCAAAAACTACTGGTCAGATCTTGATTAAATTTATTTGGGACCATATAAGAAGCCCCAGCTTTCAAATAAAAAAAGAATCGTTAAAATCTATTAATCTCCAAAAAAGTTCTGTGGTAACACACTTTAAAAAATACAGTCGAATTGAGAATCTCCTTTTTTAAAGTCGATTAAAATAGGGAGATAGATTTACGTGTTGCCGTTACATATCTATCATCTACATCTAAAATTGAATTGCACTACTAGATAGCTAAAGGATCAAAGAATTTGTTACGTTGTGTGAGGACTATAAGCATGGCCCGCGGCGGTGTGATAGCCCGGCCATTTTAAGGTCTTTTGCTGCGTCACAATTTCCGTTCAATGATTTTAAAAATAAGGATACGCCCATCTAAATATTTTACTCCTAACTTCTTCATACAAGAAAAAGTAGCGCATTTGTCATTATACTCAAACGTCATAACACGAAGTAACCAGGGTCGGATTTCGTCACATAATTATCGTATGTGTACCATTATTTCATAGTGTGTACGTAGTGTCGTCATAATACTAAACGAAATTACCATAATTTTACCTTAAGATTGACCGACTTGTATTATTATTGGGTCCTTTTACATTTTAATATTAACCCTACAATATCGAGAATTTCTGTATTGAACGTGAGTACCGCGTGTTTTTTTTTTTATAAAATTAGGATTAGCTTCCTTTCTGGTCAATCAGTGCTCGATCGATGCATTTATATTGTATCCTTGATACAACTATAATGTGGGGCTAACACGATAAAAACTATGCTCCAGAAGCAATCGAGTTGAAAACAGATTTTCAAAATATTTTATGAATCATATTTTCAGTTTCAATCAAGTAGGTATAGTTTCTTTTGTACTTTTTTCGTTTTGCTCTTATTGAATATAAAATATATTGGGTACCTATATTCAAAATTTAGCTTACACTAAGTTCTTTAGCCAAAAATAAAACAGAAATAAAAATAAAATCGTCAAAAAAGTCTAGTTTATCTATACGTTTTGGTATAGATAAACTAGACGTATGACGTCAAAACCCCGGCGCATGAAAAAAGAAATATGAAACAACAAACATGATATAATTTTTGACAAATAGTATAATTTGTACAATATTTTGAGGTTCTGAATTCACCCCTGGCCTAATCTTGGTAACGTAACTAAACTGACTAACAGTAAAATAAAACTTTAAAATGCGTTTATATAATAATTTTATTGTAACAAAATTAATATAAGGTTATTTACCGATGATACGATATCTCATGTTCCTTTTTAATCTTTGTATCGTAATTTTTGCATCCTTTTACCACGCAACTAGGCATATTTGTGACAGGCAAATCTGTCCTGAGCGTGCACCACTGACGACCGATTCGCGTTGGCCCTAAACTGTAATTTTAGGGCCAACGCACTGGTCCGTTTTAGTTATTCGGTCGGCCCGGTCCTTACGCTAGTAATATATATGTCAATGTTTCCGTTTAGTATAAATTTTGACGCTATGTAAATGTAAAACACACGGGCGCGTTCACGACACAACCACACCCTGATTTTGTTTTTAAGGCTTTTTTTAATTTTCTATTCTTAGGAATATTCGTAGCTTGATTTAATGTAGTTTCATTTAATTTTCATTTAATTAATATAAAATATAACGCATACTACAGAAAGAAACATTAACCGTTACATTTTCTTAACAAATTAACTTCTCCGCTATGAAATCTGTCAAATATTTCACCTCATTAGTGGCGCCGCCCTGATGTCAGAAAAGTCATGGATGCTCTTAATGACGTTGCACGATTGGCAGCCTTGTAAAATTCAAACTAGTTTCGTTTTTGTATATTTATCAAGTTCTATAATTTCTAAACTCATAATGACACAAAATGCCGACAGTAACAACCAGTCAAACTGGAACCAAATTGGAGATTAAAAGTAGTGCAATGTACCGGTGGAATGGATATAACTCACATGTCAGGTTAAGGTTAATATATTTTGCACACAAACTTAATTGTGAGATATCCCAATTTCCGATAGTCCAAAATTTTATGCATTGTACATCTCCGAATTTCAATGTGTTGTTTTCATTGTCTAAGTTTTTCAAATGATGTGTGTATGTACATGCGAGCATGTGCGTGTGTCAACTATAGGTTCAGCCATGGAGGTTAGAGAACAGGAGAACGATCGCCGTAGAAAATAGTGTCCCAGAAATATGGACACCATAAGTGAGGCGCTGCGATCGTTAAGTTCGGTCAATAAAAGTCATTTTCAATCTATTTTTTCGATCAGATGGTAAACCACTTGCACATCCACGCACAATAAAAATTTCTCCATTTTTTAATGTTTCTTTTTGTCAAAAATTACAAAATTACGGAGCATGAAAATTTTCCTACCAATGCCGCGAAGAAAATTAGTACATTATTTATCTGACTTAATTTACTAGTACTCATAAACAGCTAACTTCGCAGTCACTACTCACCGACGTCAGCGCCGCTATAAATTCTACAATTGTCTAGGACAGGCGGGCTATGCCTTAGTACGTAGCGATCGTTCTCCTGTTTTCTAACCTCCATGGGTTCAGCCGTTGCAAAGATTAGTCCAGACAGACAGACAGGGATTTTTTTTTAAATAAAGTGTCTTATAGCATTCATATAACTCCCAGAGCCTAATAGATATTAGGGATTAATAGATTACGATTACGATCGAATATCTATTGACATATATATATATATATATGATATTAGACATAGACACTTCAGTTCCTATTTATGTGTATATTAAATAAATATATTAGTAAATTAAGAAGCATAGATAATAAGTTAGCATTTTTATAAAAAGTTAAATCAAATATAAAGTTTTGGATAATTAATAATTATGAATAGGTAAAGGATTATTTTTATTGTAATTCTTTAAATTTTGAATAGAATTATATTTTTCAAGTTCTGCCATGTCTACGGAAACGCGTGATACGTAAGTTAAACAGTGAAAATAGCTCCTAGAAATTTTTATTTTATTGTTTTAAGTTCGTATTTTTTTTTATTCTAAAAGTAATATTTTTTACTGATTTCTTGTAAATGTTGTCTTCCATTTTAATTATTTTTAATTTTATTATTTTAATAATATGTTAACGTTTTGATTTTGTAAAGATGTTGAAATTTTAATTTGAATATAAAATGTGAAATATTACTGTTAATAATATGTGCTAGTTTTTGTCGTTATAATTAGTTGATCATATTCCAGATCATTTTTACAGTTTGTGTATTTTCTAAATAATTATAAAACAAATATTATGTTACACTTACAGTATCTTCCCGCGAGATCCTCGCCTTGCGAACGCTCAAGGGTTCAACTCGGACCCCCGAGTTCGTCCGAACGATCCGCGTACTCAAGCCAAGATACCACAGCGTAAGTTATCACAAGTAGAACTTGTTGACCTACCACATGTTTACATAGTTTTTTAAATATATAATCGACATTAAATGTTATGCTTTTTAGGGAGGTAAGTAGTACCTCCAGGTTTATAATACTAATTGCTTTATCTTTATTTGTGACGTAACTAAATATTTTTAATTAAAAAATACCACACACTAGAAACTTCTCCCGTACTACAGAGATGTTCTATATGTATAAATTGTAAAACTGAAACATTTATTTGTAGGATATAATAATACTTGTCTCGTGTAGGAATTGAACTCTTAAGCCATATTGTCATCATTTTTAAATTTGAAAAAAAAAATCCCTACAATGATTTTGGTTAGCTTTTTATCATTAGTCTATGCCATAACCCTTGACTGCTGGATACGAACCACTTCTATTGGTTGAGGAAGACTTGCCCATGCTCAGAGTTGATTTACTTAGGGTGGGTTGTTTTAACTCTTCTTAACGCTCATGTATAATTAAAATACACTGGTCTACGTCATTTAATTCTTAATTAATTTTATGCAATAAAAGAACCCTTTGTGTATTAAAAATCTCATAATTGTTACGTCATTTAATTCTTAAATAATTTTATGCAATAAAAGAACCCATTGCATTAAATAAATAAAATAATTGATATTATTTGACATACATATGTTACTTCAAGCAACTATTTTAATCAACCCGCCCTAACACACACACAGTGCTGTTATTTTACAATGTAACAGTAAAATAACAGCACTGTGTGTGTGTTAGAATTAACAATATAATAATAAATTAACAATTTAATAGTATAGAGATAACTTTACAATATATTAGTAATAACTTATATATAATTGATATTTCTAGTTCCATCTGTTGCCATAATAAGTACTAAAACAAAGCATAAACTAACTTTCTTTATTTTAAGAACAAATGCCACCTGGAATGCCAAGCGTCGCCCAGGCTAGAACAATACAAGGGATACCTTCTGGTGCTTCAGATCAAGAGAAAGTAAGTGATAATCGTAATAATGTTGCGTATGTGTTACGAATAATCTTGTGTAAATAATAAAATTAGAGTAGTTCGCTAAACTTAGGTTTAGTTATTTTTAACTACTTCGTAGTTTAGTTTATTGAATACTTTATGCAATTCAATTGATTTCTTTTTATTTATTTTTCTTTCATTTTCAAAAAAACCTAAAAATGTTTATAACTTATAAGACATAAATGGTAAAATCCGCCCCGTTGCTGTAAGTTTTTACAGACCTCCACATGCTACATACATATTTTGAAAAGATTGTGGAAGAAGTTTTGCTCAAACTTAGTAAACACAAGAAGTCTGTTGTAATATGTGGAGACTTTAACATCAGTCTCCTTGAGTCTTCTTCCATAAGTATTAAGTTAATTTATCTTGTTAATTTATTCTTAGAACCAATACGTTTTTCTGGGCCTAGTACGACCTGTATAGATGACATGTTTACAGAGTTAAGCCCTTGCATAAATCAATTATTCAAAATTTAATTTCGAATCCCTGTGAACAGTTGGCTTCATTGCCTTACATAAACAAAAAATAGAAAAATGAGAAAGTTGTGTTTGTTCCAATAAATGAATATCGTTTGGAGAGGTTTAAAAGTAATATAGTCAAACTACGTCCATCACTTTCATTTAAAAATTGTGCTGATTATTTGTATAGTGCGTTATTTAAAATTATAAGTTGTTATTATATTATGATTTATTATAAGTTGTTAATTTAGTAGAATATTTACTTCTAAAACTTTCTCCTTAAAATCTTTGAGTTATAAAAGTAGGCGAAGATTATACGAGCTTTATAATCCTATATTTGGAGAGTATGTAGAAACATATGCTAAAAATTTAAAAAAAGTGTGCCCCACGGCTAAGGCTTTACATCGAAGCAACAAAAGTAAAACTGCATCCAATAAAACTAAAATGATGTGGAGTATTAAAAATAGTTTAACTCAATCTGATCGAGAAGTTGGTATGGATTTTGAGAAACATTTTACTGATATTCCTTTTTTGACAACAAAAAGAATTAAATTCTTCTCTTACTGTCGCCGAAAATCGTCGAAAAGTTATACCGGGTCACCTGTACTAATGAGTGTACCTTAAGGCTCAATTCTCGGCCCATTTCTATTTCTAGTGTATATTAATGACTTACCTTCCCTTGTAGGATAATCATGATATGGTATTATTTACTGATGATACTTCCTTAATTTTTAAACTTAAACGTCAATCATTTTTAATATTATGAATTAATAATGTTATATCAAAATTTGTGAATTGGTTTAGCGTTAATAATCTACATTTAAATAGCTATGAAACTAAATTTATTAAATTTACAACACCGAATGTTAAAAATCTGAATACCAATGTGTTTTTAAATGAAGAAGAACTGAGCCTTGTTGAATCCATTATTTTTCTTAGCATCAATCGCGATCAATCTCGCTTCCCCATATATCCAAACTAACAAGCAGACTAAGCTCTGCAACTTATGCTATATAAAAGATTAGAGGTCTTACTAGTGTCGAGACAGCTAGATAAGTTTATTTCAGTAATTTTCATAGCATAATGTCTTATGGGATTTTGATATTATGAAATGCGGTAGATTTAGAAACTATTTTTGTTTTGCAGAAGAGGGCCATAAGGGCTATTTACAATATACTATTAAATATAATTTAAAAACCGAGTCTTAGAGAAAATTTTATAGAAATAAATAACTACAAAAAAAAAGAAAAAAATATATAACTAAGTAAAAATATATAATAACTTTGGCCTGTCAGTATATTTCCGAAAAATTAATGTATGTTTACAAAACCAAAGGTAGTTTTAGTAAAAAAGTGGTTTACACTCTGTAAATGCTAGGAACAAACAAAAGCTAGTGGTACCAGTTTCCCAAATCCATAAAGTCCGTAATTCATTCTTGGGTCAACATACACGCTATTACAACAAAGTCCCAGAAAATATACAAGGTCTCTCTATTACCAAGTTTAAATATTTTATTTAAAAAAACTGTATAAAAAGTGTCATTATAATATAAATGAATATATGGCTGATTATAAACAGTGGAATAAGGTGGCCGCTTCCAAGCAGTTTCTAAAATAAATTTTGTAAATATTTTTTACAACCTTTCATATTGTAATGAATGTAAATGGATAAAATTTTGGTATACAAATAGATTATATATATCTGGAATAAATACTTGGGACTTTTTGGTATTCTTTTTACGATGATAAAATGAAAATTACGACGGAAAATAAAAGAAATGTTTTCACGTTCTATTTACAAAAAGTATGATTAATACTAGTATATTCAGGTAATGTTTGACAAAATCCGCTTACCCCTCATTATTAACCAGGATCGTGGTCAATTACTAGCGTATAACTAATTTAAAAAAAATCGACTTATTTAAGTGTGAGCGAATATTATTTACGAAAATATATATATATATTTTCGATAATACTGGAAAATAATATTTTGTAAAAATATACATATATTTTAATCGAATATATATATATATATATATATATATATATATATATATATAATATATACAGTGTGTAAGTGTAAACACCGTTGTCACTGAAACCATCACCTTATTTTCTTTCATAAAATTAAAATAGTTTCTGTCCGACACCGTCCGTAAATTCATAGATACCCTATGCGCCCAAGTGACGTAATCACTGTAAAGATCACCGCCCGCCCTTGATACCTACACAACATTTCAATAAAAACACAATGGTACACATAACCTATGATGTAACTTTTCCTTCATACTTTCACACTGGCTTAGGACAGTCAAAAATTCCTACCCTTTGTGTTGCGTGACGAGTCCAAATTAATGTAAGTTAGATTTAACAACAAAGAAAATTAAATATTAATAATAGTAAATCATTAGGTAGGATTTTTGGCGTATTTAAAAGGTTAATCATAATGTTATGCACACACGGCTACACAATAAGCTATGCAAAACCAATGGGTAGCTCTCCGTCAAATCAAGGACCCAGGTCCCGGGACTGTCTTAGCAGGATACCGCGTCCCTGGAACGCAAAGGGCATTTGAAGCATAAGCTGACCGTTCATTGTACGGAAAGATCATACAAATCGAGGCCAAGACAAGCTGGTTTTTTTAGCTTGATGTGTAGCCTGATTGATTGATTATTTACACTTACCTATTAAATAAAATCCTCGTAAATGAATCCCATTTAGATCAGCTTTTACATTAATCGTAAAAGCTGTTCAAAATGGGATCCATTTACAGCCACGCATGCCTCCGCACGTTTCCGTAGATTGTTACGCACTCTAGGAAGCACAACAGTGTCATTTTTTAAGTCTCGAAACACACTAAGAATTCGCCTTTTGAGTTCCGACGTATTACGGAACTTAGTTGCATACACTCGGCGCTTCACTTCTCCCCAAAGATAAAAGTCCAGCGGGGTAAGATCGGGCGAACGTGCTGGCCACGCCACTGACTCTCCACGTCCTATCCATCGCCCAGGAAACTCTTCATCCAGCATAGCCCTGATTTGCAGCTGAAAATGTGCAGGGGCACCGTCATGTTGGTAGTAGAGGTTTCTGAGTGAACGAAGAGGCACATTTTCCAACATCCTCTCGAATACATGTCGTAAAATAGCCATGTACGACTGTGCATTCAAGTGGCCGTCAATAAAATAGAGTCCAAGAAGTTTGCCGTTTAGAATTCCCGCCCACACGTTTACGGAAAAACGGTGCTGATAACTGTTTTTCCGTTTTCGGTGTTCGTTTATCCGACTCCAGTAATGTTCATTACGAACATTGTAAATGCCCGACCTTGTAAACACTGCTTCGTCCGTAAATAAAATGGAAACGTTATCAAAGTTTTGAATAAGCCATTGCGAAAATACCACCCGCAGTATGTGGTCGTTTTCATTTAACTCTTGAACCGGCTGAAAATTATACGGATGTTGACGATCAATGTGTAGAATTTTCCAAATTGTCGAGTGAGAAACACCTATTTCTAAGGTATCGTTCTACTATCACTAATCTGGGGTGCTTTTCTAACTATGTTTTGTCTAATATGGATGGAGGCGGTCAGGTAGACGTGGTCTACACGGACTTCGAAAAAGCTTTCGGCCGTGTGGACCATGTCATTTTACTGAATAAACTACAATTGTTAGGCATACATGGAGATTTACTGAGGTGGATAAAATCCTATTTGAGTAACAGATCCCAGGCTGTTGTAATAGGTGGCTATATATCGGACTTTATCAAAATACCAACAGGCATTCCTCAAGGATCACATCTGGGGCCTTTACTGTATAACGCTTATATTCACGATATTACTACTTGTTTTAAGTTTTCACAACATTTAATGTACGCTGATGACAAAAAAAAATTTTACAATATCCGTACTGAGCAGGACTGTCATCAAATGCAAACTGATTTAACCGCTTTATCAGCTTATTATACTGCTAACAACATAACAATTAATATTGATAAATGCGAATGTATTAGCTTCACACGTAAAAAAAACCCTATTTCATTCTCCTACAATTTTAACGGTATTCCAATACAAAGAACATCTACTGTTAGAGATTTAGGAGTTCATTTCGACAATAAAATGCTTTTATCAGAGCATATTGACGAAATTGTTAACAAGGCTTTTAAAAATCTTGGATTTGTGATGAGAACTTGCAAGCCTTTTAAAGATATTAATACCCTTAAAATTATGTATAATGCTTATGTTCGCAGTATATTAGAATATGCCAGTCCAATTTGGTCTCCCCAATACGCTACTTATAAAAATCGTATAGAACGCATACAGGAAAAATTCATCAATTATCTAAATTATCGTTTTTTCAAATCACAACTTGTAACCTATGAAAATACTTGTCAATCTTATAATTTATTGACACTCGTAAACAGACGTAAATTAATGGACGTATGTTTTTTGTATGATATTGTCCGTGGACAGGTATAGGCCCTGAGTTGGTGGCGAGCATAACATACAAAGTACCGTCGCGTCGTGTCCGCCGTCGGCCGCACCATTTATTGCATGTGCCGTTTGCTGGCACCAATTATGCACGTAATGCGCCTATAAACCGAATGCTCAGGACATACAATGAGATCTTTAGTGATATAGATCTCTTTGTTTTTAGTAAACCAGCCTTTAAAGCTAAAGCTCTTAAAATTCTAAATGAGGTGCAAAACGAGTAAATCATTTTGATTTGCTTAATCATGATGATCATCATTACATCCCTTCATAAGTCCACTGCTGAACGTGGACCTCCCCCAGGGAATGCCACAAGGCACGATTCTGAGCCGCATGCGTCCGTCGACTTCCTATATGTCTTACCAGGTCGTTACTCCATCTAGTAGGACTCCCTACACAAAAATAAATAAATAGTAATAAACATAAATCAACTCTATTATAATATGAAAATTAATTCATACTTTGCATCATTTAGTATAATCATTTCTTACTTGATTGTTGGGTGTAAATCTGACATAAGTGTAACGGTTTAGAAAAATAAACAAATAAACAGGTGTGATATTTCATATTTTATTAAATTAAATTACATAAAAGAATGTTCTGCACTGGCTGCATGTAAAAGTTTTGCAGAGAAATAAATAAAACAAATATTACTTCTACATACACATATACAAAAGTGTAATTAGTATAAACATTTAGTTACATATCTGTGAACATATATATATATATATATATATATATATATTATATGTATTTATAATTGGATTAGTACATACATATTATAATAAATCCAAAGAATAGTTAAATTGTACCGTCCATAACATATTTTGTTTATATAACTGAAAAAACCTTTAATAGGCCTTACATTTAAGCTGTATACTTTAAGTCCTTAAAATTGTTAAATCGCTGTTGTTGTTTTTTTTAAATAAATAAATAAATGAAAATTATAAGCATAATATTATATTTCTCAAAACTTTTGTGGGTATTGACGTATTTCATCATAAAGTCTACGATATTCACAAAACTGATGCCTATTTTAGTTAAAATCATGAACTCCTATTTTAATTCGTATTGTGCCTTAAAACTATTCGCATTGTGCAATAAAACTACTCCTTTCTAGACACGAAAGTGCCAATTTAGAAAACCTTAATTTTTAGCCCGCGTAAAAATATCCGAAAGAAACCATATGTCATGCATCCGCCTCAACGTGGTATACTACAGCGGCAGGTCGCCTCCGGTCCCCGCAGTCGCTCTAGCGTGGCCAATGCTACGTCCGCGTGCGAGTGTCCGTATCACTTAGCCCGTTACGCGTCTTTATTAAAGCCGCTCCTACTGTGGGCTTAGGTGTTGTGAGAAAACATATTGAATCCTTTGATATTAGTTGGTATTAGAATACACAAAGGAGTTATGCAATGTATGTAATGTACTAGTAATTTGCTGATAATAGGAACATTAGTGTTCAATGTGAGGAAAGTAAATATGCAACATCTAGAAAATTTAAGATTATAACAACGTGAACGTCTTTGAAACTCGAATAAATTACCTACTTACCATTTTCTTTTTCACATTTTTTTTGCTAGTGTGAAACTAATAAAATGAATACAATAATAAAAAATCTCAAAACTAAATCATCCCTTAGCATTCGTGAAATTACTCCTATTTTGATTAAAAGTTGTGCTGATTTGTTAATAATCCCCTATTGGTAAACCAATCTTTTTCAGAAGGTATCTTCCCAGGTGCTCTCGAAATATTCCTAGTCAAACCTTTTTACAAAATGGACGAACCTACTGACGTAAATACTTATCGACCTATAAGGTTTGTTACCTACGTCAGCTAAAATATGTAAAGGGGCTATAACGAAACGTGTTTGATCATTTTATTGAAAATTTTACATGAAAATCAAAATGGCTAGAAAAGACAACTCTACCGCCTGATAAAATATACATAGACAGACAGAGTCTGTTATAGAACTCTATTGAATAAAATATACCAAACAGGAATTAAGGGAGTAGCTCACAATTGGTTTAAACTAGGGATGTTACGGACGTGTTTGTATCCGAACCGAATTCGGAAACAGAGTTTTCAAACTTGGTTTGTCGCAACCGGAAACGGAAGTGTAGGCAGAAAAGATAGGTATGTATTAAAGGCACGTCTAATAAAATAAAATTAATCACAAATATACTCTGTAAAAAACTGTCTTCGCCTTACCTGACAATCCAGCACTATGATATCCAATACCTTCCACGAAATTGAAGGGAAGATTTTGGAAAGCATTGATTTCATAGAGGTTCCCCGAGCGACTAGTTTAAACAAGATTTAAACTAAGACGTTAGCGCTGATAGCGGCCTCCACCGCCGCTGTGCTTCGACCTCCGATATAACTTCCAATTAAAATTTATCGGAATTGAAGGTGCATAATCAATCGGAAGTTCCGAACTTTCGGAATCAGAATCGAACCTCCTTAACATCTCTAGTTCAAACTCTATCTTGATAACCGCTTCCAACATGTAAAAATTGAAAATACCGACTTCGAGACAGGCAAAATTACTCATGTCAGATCAGATGCAACTGTCATTACTCGCTCTATCCCACAAGGTAGCGTTTTGGGATGTATTTTTGTTTCTTGTTTATATACCTAAATAATCTCCCAAACATACTGGACGATATATGTGTGCTCTTTGCCGATGACATCTCCATCTTAATCTCCACTAATTCCGCATATTTAACTACAAAATTGAACAATACGTTATATTAAATTACTGACGGCTACAATTATCTGCTTTAAAACTCAACCCTAATAAAACTAAAATTATTCAATTCAACCCCTACCAAAACACTGCTTTACAAATATCTTATATCTAGTATAAACAGCACATATCTATTCCTTACAAAGTAGCAGAGTTAACAGGTTAGTTGAGGTATGATTTTGTTACTGAATAGTGTTCGTGTTTGGTGTAAGATGTAGTACTTAATTGGTTTTACGACAAAACTGTTGTTAACCGTCCGAGTATAAGTAATATTAGAAAACCTCATTAATGATCTTAACCGACAGATCAAACTAAATTGGTTATTTAAAAATAATTTTTGCCCACATTTTCCGTTTAAAAAATGTCTTTTAATCCTTTCGCTGTCCCGTATATTACATATAGGTCATTGCTATTGTCTTACACAACAGAAAATGTGTTTTAAAGTGTTATTTTCATGTTCTATTTCAGGCCGCCTTGATAATGCAAGTATTGCAGTTATCAGATGAACAGATAGCTCTACTGCCGCCGGAACAACGCGCCAGTATTCTCATGCTGAAGGAACAGATAGCCAAGAGTACCCAGCAACGTTAAATCAAGTCATATTTTGCCCAATAAAACATTAAATGAATATAACTTTGTCTAATCATGTTTATTTTTACCTTCTTGTCACTCTTAAGGGGATATAGTAAGTCAGCTGAAATTCTAATATCGCCCCCAATTCCCCGCGCGTCGTATGCTATGTACCGACATGTTTGTAATCACTAATACTGTAAGTAGATAGGTCGTTAGATACTTATTTCGTTAGGTTTATCATATTTATGCCTGTTTCTTAACGCCAACACAGTCGCTTCTTATTTTTATTACGGTTATTTCCCATTTTAATTTTACGTCGTCCTGTTGCGTAATGTGTATTCTGATCGTAAGCAACACAACTTCTCCCTTCAAAAGCCGAAGCGATACTAATTTTAGGTAATTTCTTTTTACAGTGAATATATATTTAAAACATAAAACTTTCCGGTACCTTCTACTTCTTAAATACCAACAACGTACCTATCTACACCTATTATACATATACAAGTACACTGATTCATTCACTGCAAATGTAAATTTGTAATTCTATATATTTATACAAAGTTATTTATGCAGTTATCTAGAGTTTATCTAGAAAACGACCGAAATTAAAACATATTTTAGTTTTTCCTTAATTTTTACACTGAACCCTAATTGTATTCTAAATTTGAAGCTTCTGTGTCTGCTAGAAGTGCCTTAGAGTTATGATGATCGGTCAGTCAGTGAGTGACAAAATTAAAAAACTTTGACTAGTTATAACTCTTAAATTACTTGTTCAAATTTAATGAAATTTGAAATATACCATGTTTAAACAATGTCGACTTGGTTACTTCAGGTTTCTAGCTTTATTCACTACCAAGTTATAGGAGGTCGAAAATGGCCTGAATTGCTTCGAGAAAAGTATGGTACGGCCGTGCCTTTTTTTGCTTGACTTGGCGAGAGCGCTGCCGTACCCCCAGATATTTTTATTCAAATGATGAGTTGAAATCAAGTATGGAATTTTTCTGAAATTAATTCAGGAATGCGGAAAGCATCCGTGCCAACTGTCTAATCGCGATGTAAAAATACACACTACCCGATATGGTCCCTTGGGTGTCGTATGAGATGACCGAAGGAAACCAAAATAATAGGTGCTGGGCAGCAACATCTTCCTGATAACAACGCAAAATAATAAAAATTGCGTGGAAAGCGTAGAAACTATGACAAAATCCCCCTAAGAGGCAATATACGGGGGAGGCCTATGGTTGTAATGGATGGAGAGATTTTTATTAATAGAAAAGAAGTTTCACTTTATCAACAATCATCGTGATTATATTGATAAATATGTAGCCTTTGCCAAAACCTAAAGAATTTATTATAAAATATAAATATGCATCTAACTTCCGAGTTAATATCATAATACGAGGGTGGATTGAAAAGTACTCGGCCTAACCAAGAAAATAAACACATACTAAATCAGTTATATTTTTATTTTTCTACATAATCACCATCAAGTTCAATACACTTTTGCCACCTCCCCTTCCAAGCATTTAGACCGTTGAAAAAAAATGATTCTTCCTTAGAGTCAAAATATGCGTCTACAGCTGCTTTGACCTCGTCGTTTGTCGAAAATCTTTGACCTCCCAAGTGCTTTTTTAGGTTAGGGAACAGAAAGAAGTCTGATGGTGCCAGAACATGTGAATACGGCGGATGCGGTAACAGTTCAAAGCCACAGTTGTGAATTTCAGCCATTGACTGTACTGACGTGTGTACACGGGCGTTATCTTGATGAAACAGGACTTTTCTTCTGAGCATTCCTCGACGTTTTTCTTTTATTTCCTCTCGTAAACGACGTAGTAAGGTGCAGTAGTAATCAGAGTTTATAGTCTGACCCCTTTCAAGATAATCAATCATAATCACACCTTTCGAGTCCCAGAATACTGAAGCCATCACCTTATTTGCCGACAAAATCGACTTAGCCTTTTTAGGGGGTGGTGAACCAGGTCTTCTCCACTGTTTTGATTGTTGTTTTGTTTCCGGTGTACAGTAATGAAACCATGTTTCGTCCATAGTAACAAAACGATTCAAAAAATCATCTGCATCGGCTTCAAATAACTCCAAACAGTCACGTGAAATAGTCAATCGCGTCCTTTTTTGTTCAACTGAAAGCAGTCGCGGAACCCACCTCGCAGACACCTTGTGGAAACCCAACTCGTTGACAATGATGTTTTGAGTTCGTTCATAAGAGATGCCTATAATCTCGGCTATCTCTCTAATTTTTAATCTGCGGTCTCCCATTATTAAATCAAGTACTTTTTTTAATATTTTCGTCAGTAGTTGACGTCGAAGGCCTTCCAGAGCGGGGTTCATCTTTCACACTCTCTCTACCACGCTTAAATTCTGCTATCCATTTTTTGACGGATGAATATGACAGAGCACAATCGCCTAATGTACTGACCATGTCATCATGGATGGCTTTTGATGATAGCCCCTTCTTATGGAGGTATTTAATGACGGCACGCTGCTCGATTTGCTCCATTCGCAGAAATTATGTCCGATTACTTTGTTAATAAATTTATAAAATCACAACTAATTATCGCACACGTTTCGAACTTCACACAATGAACTAGTCTGAACTGAACTAAATAATGTGGGTAGATTTGATTTTTAGAATTGAATGGATCTGTGTTAGGCCGAGTACTTTTCAATCCACCTAGTATGTGGTTTATCTGTAGCATGAACGTTAAAGAACAGGGAAACGATCACCGTAGAGAATAGTGTCCCAGAAATATGGACACCATAAGTGAGGCGCTGCGATCGCTAAGTTCGGTCAATAAGTCATTTTCAGTCTATTTTTCCGATCAGGATGCTAAACCACTTGCACATCCACGCACAAAATATTTCTCCATTTTTTAATGTTTCTTTTTGTCAAAAATTACAAAATTACGGAGCATGAAAATTTTCTCACCAATACCGCGAAGAAAATTTGTACATTATTTATCTAACTTAATCTACTAGTACTCATAAACAGCTAACTTCGCAGTCACTACTCACCGACGTCAGCGCCGCTATGTATTCTACAATTTTCAAGGACAGGCGGGCTATGCTTTTGTACGTAGTGATCGTTCTCCTGTTCTCTAACCTTCATGATTTGTAGCGATTTTACGTCTAAAGCCTTGGGTATCGTCAAAGTTGATAGCGGGAAATGAAATATGAGATAGGGAATAGTATATCTTTCTGATAACAACTCAAAGTAAGAAAATGGTATTGCCAACCCACTTGCTTATGCCTGCAGTACACTACTCGCAAAGTTGAATGAAGTTGGGCAAAGACGAGTGTGTATAGGGACACTTCGCCTCACTTCGGACAACCTTGCCTCGCCTCGGTTGACTTCCGATCGTTGTCGGTTTTTTCTGCCCGAGTCAAAGGAACGAAGTTTCGAGCACGAAGTGACCCTGTACATTACTCGGCTTACTTCTATAAAGTTAACGTTGTGCTGTTTAATTTAAAAACGTTTTAATTCGATCCAAATTTCTTTTCTTTTTTTTTTCTTTTTATATAAACGTTACCTCCACACTAGGATTTTCTTCTGTATCGTGGGGGCCTAGTTTTAGTATAGGGGGGTATAGTTTACAAACATAAATTTCACAAGGGCAAACATCCAGACCCGGAACAATTACTTGTAGGCATTACAAATATACTTGTTCCGTGCGGGATTCGAAGCCGCGGCCCTTAGCGCTGTAAATCATTGCTGAGCCAAGGAGCCGTCAGCTTAACTTAAAAATGAATTGGTCACAAGAGCAAATACTATTGTTTTTGGAGTTGCTCTTTTTATTTTTTTAGAGGACAGGGTGACAACCGAGCACATAGTCCAACTGATGGTAAGTGGTTGCTGTGGCCCATAGACATCTACATCTGTTCTAGATTGACCTCGCCTCGCGAAGATCGATACATCACAAGAGCTCGGCTGACCCTCCTGATCACACCAAACTGGTGGAGATGGCGAGACATGTAATGCACAACTGTGGTAACGTATTGTTTAGTAAGATATTCTTTTTTATAGGATAGGGTGACAAACGAGCACACAGTCCACCTGATGGTAAGTGGTTGCTGTAAGCCGTAGACATCTACATCTATCCTCGATTACGAATCGAAATGCAGATGCGTTGTCACCCGTGAGGACTAAAATGGGATGCCTCTTTTCCAGTAAAAAGGGTTTCCGGTTCCATGCACTCACCATACAAAACACAGCATCATTACGCTACCATTTTACACTGGTATTCTGTGAGAGTGTGGTCCTACCCCGGTCGAGCCGGCGCATTTGTGCTACAACTATACCACTAATATAACTGCAGCTTTCTATGCTCCAGGAGGAAACGGTAATATGGGACCTTTTTTTAATTTTTTGCATCCAAATATACGCACATAGTTAAAATACGCAACAGTGCACAAATCAAACGCATTTGCCACATGTACGTCCTCCATTTCACCTAGCGTGTGAGCGACTACTTCTTCACGAAGTTGAGAGAGTGTGTACAGAGGCTCCTCGTACCTCGGCTGGCTTTGGCGAATACTTCGGGCGAGGAACTTCGCGAGTAGTGTACTGCAGCCTTTAGATAGGGTACTACGGTAATCGAAATATGGGCAATTTTTTTATTAACTGGCTTTACGACTCCAGGTTCTAGCCCTTCTGAGTCGAATATGGGCAATCTATGGAATAGACCATGGAGCTTAGAGAGAAGGAGAACTATGGAGTCGAAAGGTACTATACTCCATGAGGAGAACGATCGCAGTAGAAAATAGTGTTCCAGAAATATGAACAAAATAAGTGAGGAGCTGCGATCGCTAAGTTGTCTCAATAAAAGCTAGAAGTTAGCTATCAGCTCACTTCGCAGATACTACTTACCGACGGCATTTCAGGGACAGGCGAGCTATGCTTTAGCACGTAACGATCGTTCTCCTTCTCTCTAACCTCCATGGAATAGACCTTTGTATGTTCAGCTGTGGACTTTTGGTAGTCTGTACCTAATTAGTGAATAAATGATGGATTGAGGGAGCCGAGAGGAAAACAAGTATGTAATATGTTCGTAATAGATTAATTGGTAGTTGTGATGGGATTACAAAAAGCTCTACCACGTACATTGAAGTATAATTACAAACAAAAATTGTGCGCTACTCTATGTCGTTGCGTAGGTACGCGCGGTAAACAGTCGTGAAACGCATGCGCGATTTTTTGTCATCATAGATCATTGAGGTATTACTACTACGTATAGAGAAGACATCGCCTTGCACAATTTTGCGCCACGCATTGCGGTATACTGTACCGCAACTGTTTAGTAAGTAGAGATGGGCTTAAACGTTAAAAAATAATAACACTGCTAAATGCTAATGCTAGAAATAAGTAACAGTTAAAATTAGCAGTTATTTTTAGCTACTGTTAAATTTAGTCACAGACAGATTTTTAACACATAATTAATTCTCATTTCCTTCATACTTTTCACAGGCTTAGGACTTTCAACTTTTTCTGTTGGCGTATTTATAATGAGAATCAATTTATTTACAACGATTTCTTTTTTTCATATCTGCTTTTTTAGTATTCGTAATTTTTATATAATTATCTTTTTTCTCGTTTTTTTATCTTTTGTTTTTTTTTCTTATATCTACTTATCACTTAATAACATAACATATCTTAAAATTTTATATATTTTTTATTTCCATTTAAAAATGATAATTGTTAATTACAAATTACACGTACCAATTTTTTTACGGTATTGCTATCCGTAAAAAGTTCCATATTTCACCTTTTTTTTGGCGTTGTATATCCGTTTTAGTTGTTTTCTTCCAATTTGTAAGTATTCTGTTTCAAACGCAAACAACACTACACAAGCAGTCAAACAATTGGAATTTTCACTCACAACACTAACTACCTACCTACTACCTAGATAACAAACTCGCGTAAACCTTCGTAACGAAAATCAGTCTTTATTTAACACTAGTTAAATATTATAATAAATTATTTCCAAATTCAGCAGTTAGCACTTAGCAGTTAATTAAATGAACTCGCTCGACCCTAACATTCTAACTGTGACTGAACACTAAATACAAAATTAGTAGTTGCTAAATAAATCGCTATGTTGAAAACAATTCAATAGAGACGGAAACGGAACACGTGCGTCGTGTGTCCTTTTTTTTACGTTAGTACCTACTCTTATTAGTTTGGGTTTTCTTTGTTGTTGCCGTCGCGTCTGCCTGCGGTCTGCTGTAGTGGGATAAAGCGAGACAAATATATATCCGGCGTCCGTGTTTGGTGCGGATGGGAGCACTGTCCATGTCCAGCCAGCAAGACCATTATTGTTTTGTTGTGAGTTGTGACTGCTAAATTTAACAGCAATCTCAGAACTTATTTAACAGGTGTTGACACTAAAAAAAATTAGCAGTGTTAATTTAGCAGCTTATTAATTTTAGACCCATCTGTATTAGTAAGTGTCTAACGCCCGCACAGTCTAGTCGTGTTCGCTTCGCATAAATAACAACTTCAAAATGCCTGATTGTGTTCTTAAAGACTGCAGTGAACACTCCAGAACATCAAAAAAGTGATGGTTAAACCATCACTTTTTTGATGTTCTGAAGTTCATTTCATCGGCAAGTAGACATTAAAACATTTAAAACTTTTTGATTTAAAGTTTTTTGCATTGTTGCTCCGAGAATCGGGCTGTCGACCGCCGCCATTTTGCAATACTAATCACAGAGTAATGAATACAAAAGACGCAGATACGCAACATACATTTGAGCCTATTTTGTTGTTCAGTTTGTCAATAGTATTGTATTATTTATTATTGTGTGTTATTATTGTGTAAAATAAGTAAATTGTGACTATTACCTAAATAACCTAAATAATTTTGAAGATTTCTACTGCCAGGTCATGAGAAAAGAGAAACGTGGATAAAATTTGTGCAAAATAATCGGAATGAAGCTTCCGACTCTTCATACATATTTATGTTCATAACACTTTAAGGATGAGGATAATATAACGATTATTTCAGGAAAATATACCGGAAGCTACTAAAATAATTGTTAGTTACATTTCTATATTCGGTATTGATACTTTGACCACGACACAAAAACTTCCGCATCAAAAACTAATAAGTATAAAAGATATTGGTGGTTTATGTTACTCCATTGAAGATGTTTATAAAATTTGCCTATCGATGGATTATAGGTCGGTTAATTCGGTTCAGTAGCGAGAATGGCCTGTCATCTAAATACGACTACAACTATATTACAACTAATGCATTGAAGCGTTTTGTTGAGAAAGACGTATTCGTTTGTTTACTTGGTCATTTATTTGATCAACCTTCTACGTTAAATCACAGAGTGCATCTAATACGTGCAATAATAAACAAATATACAACTGTTCGATTGCACCACGAGGCAAAGATAACAAATGATTATACGAGCAAACTCCAAAAGCTCACTAAACTTATATTGTTTAAAGGCAATTAAATATTAATTTGTGTTGAATTATTTAGAATGTGTAATAAATAAAGTTTATATAAAATTGCAATGAGACTTCTTTTATTTATTTAATGACAAGGCAGAGTATTATTTTGTAGTAGGTACAAAAGTTGTGTCACTTCTGCGTTGTAAAATCTATAGGAGCGACTTGTTGTACACTAGGTTCAACGATACGCGTGACGTTTTGGTCGCGAGAAAACTAATCCCTAGTGCAAACTAGCGCTGCATATTTTAATAGTTTGGTTAGACGACGTAACTATTATTCAGCGAACTTTAGTTCTAACTCTTACCAAAATGAAGCAAACTTTTAGTTCGGGATGTCTCTTCTATACGTTAGTAATATAGTTCGATGTCACAGATAAGTTAAGTAGAATGATCAGTATGTAATTATTATTTATTAAGATTACATAATATAATGTTAATAAATGTATTAAAACGAGTTAAAATTTTAATAATTTGTCAATTATTTTGCATGATATAAGGTAAATTAAGACAATAATAGATAATGTTGTCACAATTGCATTTGAATTATATTTTTATATGAATATATTAAAAGATAATTTTTTAAAATGAAAAAAAAATCGAAGCAAATGAAATACATTTAGAGACTAGAACTAGAACTAGACTAGAACTAGGTTTCCAAGAGCCGTTTGGCAGAGTGTGGCACGGACTCAATTACAAAAAAAATGTTCGTAATATAAACACTTGTTCGCAGAAATGTCGCATCTGAACAAATAAATTTCATAATCTATATTTCTGTACACAAAGTGGCGCCAAAGGAATAATTTGTTTAATAATTAATCTCTAATGCTTTTTTATTAATTAAGTATCTTACTAACCGATGAAAAGTAATTCCTCGGTTATTATTGACATTTCTTGAATTATTTGTGCAATATCTAAGAACACACCACGGAATATTTTATCAAGAGATTTTTTTTAATCAACACAGCACGTGTCAACTCTACAAGCGCCTAGCGAGTGACTGATAAACGTGCGGCGACATCGCCACAGTTGAATGGGACAGTGACAGTGTCGCCTCTAGTATGTAGTACATAATAGCTCAATGACCATGTATAATATTATAATTCCCATGTTAGTGCGAAATTCCGCATTATTCGACTACGATTTTGTAGTAAGATTTCAGATTAAACTTCTATTAACATTCGTTGATATAAATAAGTATTACGAACCGGATTAATAAAAAACCTTAATTTTACTAAACCATAAACATTTCTTCATACTTTAATAGGTACATGACTCTTTAGTATTAAATTTATTTAAGCTAGTCGTATTTAAAGGTTTAATAACTCAATACTTGTATTACCATACCATATGAATCACAAAATGTCATTTTGAACGGCAGCATAAAATATGAGATACCTAGGTATAAGTAACGTGACCAGACGTCCCGTTTTGAACGGGACTGTCCCTTTTTATAGTTACGAGTCCCGGTGTCCCCGAAATGAACTCTGGGACCCAAAATTGTCCCGTTTTCTGAGACCGCGCGAAAATTTGTATTGTTGTTACTAAAAATTTTTTTGAAGATCCCACATCCGAATTATGGCTTTATTTTTTATACGCTCAGTCAGCAAGTTTTCATCGAGCTGTATTGAAACTTGAAATTCAGACGGTATTGGCTATTGAAGCTGCAAAAAAATCAACTAAAAGACAATTTGACTCAGAAACAGACCAAGCAGTTTCTTCCATTTACGGTCCGTCAATTAAAAGTGAAATCGAAAGATATTGTTACTGACGTAGATAAAAAAATAGTGAAAAGGGCGGCTACAGAATTTCATGAAACAAGCCGTGAATATCTGGAGCAGTGGACTTGCTTTCTTACCAAAGAAATGGAGATATTTTATTGGGCAGATTTAAAAAAGTTTCCCGCAAGGGAAGATGTTCAAAAGTCTCTGAATGTATTAATTGAAAATGGATATATTGACTATAATAAAGATGCAGAAGTTTTTGATGAACTACAAATTTCGTTCTAAAGGCGATATTGATAATTTAGGTGAATATAAAAAGGAGTTTCTAAGAGTTTCATTCTTACTTAATATCACAACCAGCTATATTAAAGCAAATTTGTTCATGTGAGAAATACAAATATAACTAAAAGTTTCGTATATATATATATATATATATTATATAATTCGTAATTTTTAAGCTTACTGAATTTTTCTGAATAAATCACCTTAAAGTGTTTTTTATTGACTACCTGTTAATTGACCTAAATAAATCAATGTCCCGTTTTGAGTCAAAAAATAAATGGTCACGTTAGGTATAAGTTATAGTTATCGACGTTTTTGTTTCGTTAATAGCACATCAATAGAGGTGTTTATAGAACGGCAACAATCTTGTCATAGTAAGGTGAGAATAATATAGGTCTTATTTTATGTCACGCAAAACGTCCGACTTGGAAGAGTTCAACTACAAGAATTTTGTTCTTATTTTAGGATTCCATCTATGCTAGCAATTACTCTGAGATCACACCGTAGATGGTAGATAATGACTGATGACATTTATGTAATTTATTTCGTCTTTAATGAGTATTTTGCACATATTTGGCATAGTTTACCTACTAAAAGAGGCCACAGACCACTAGACATTTCAATTTACACGTGTGAAATCTCAGAATCTGAATTAGACGCAACGTCTATAAATACGTTTGTATCTTTGCTTCGTTTGATAATTAAATACGAAAAACCAGTTAAGTATTAAGTCCTGTAAAATTTTATACTATGTCTACCTTGGACGTATACTGCATACTTAGTATTTGAATTGAAGCTAAGTAATTATATTTTGTGCTTCGTAAACAGTTTTATGCAAAGAGTATAAATAATAAGGAAACCATTAAAGCTATATTAATACTAGTTACGCACAAAGTAATTATATTCAGCGTAGACGGAGGTTACATAAGGAAAGTTCAGGGAGCGATTGAATTGAAATTAATCGTTAGTTCAGGTAGTTGTATATGAATAAGTCTACAGCACCAGTGGTATAATGTAAAATTTTCACTATCGTTAAAACGCACGTTAATAAATAAAAAATAGTTAATTCAAAGAGTATTATAGTAATTACAGAGGTTATTGTGTCAAACCTCGTTATTAGTTCCGACTATCTAACTAGCTTTATGTCGAAACCAGCACAAGTTGATGTAGTCTATACAGACCATTGCAAAGCATTCGACAAAATTGATAATTTAATTATTTTATGTAAACTCCTTGCAATGGGTATCAGGGGTGATTTGATCAGATGGTTTACGTCATATATCAGAAATCGAAGTCAATCAGTCGTCCTTGGTCGATATCGTTTGTCTACAATCCATATATCGTCTGGCGTACCGCAAGGATCCCTATTAGATCATTTGCTCTTCTTAATTTTTATCAATGATATCGACACGTGTTTTAAAAGTTCAAAGATTATTCTTTACACTGACGGTATGAAAATCTTATGTCCTATAACAGATTTGGAAAGTTGTTTTAGCCTTCAAAAGGACCTCTATAATTTAGAAGTGTACTGTTCAAACAATAAACTTGATCTGAATATGTTATCTGCTCATTTACTCGTAAACCTAATCCTATAATTTATAATTATAAATTACACCATACTTCTCTAAATAGACCCAGCACTAAAAAATAGATAAATAAATATAAAGAGCTCATTGTTACCTTTGACTCACTATTGCTGTTTGACAATCACGTTGATGATACTGTTATAAAGGCTAACAAAGTGCTGGTTTTTATATTAAGATTATCGGCAGATTTTAAAAGCATAAAAACTTTTAAAATTCTACATGGTTCAATTTAAATCAAAAAAGTTTATACCCAGCTATACTCTTCGATGTAAAAATTTTCATATTTTACCTTTATATGAGCGAAGAAATATTGCAGATCTCTTTTTCCTCCTTAAAATTGTTAATGAGGATGTTGATTGCCCTGAGTTATTGGGTAAAATAGGTTTACATACCTAGCTTGCGAAAACCTACATTTTTATCTGTACTATGTGTGAAAAATATTATATAATAATTATAAACAAAACTCTTATTATTCTATCATGCAACACATACATATTCACTATCACATACTCACGTATTCACAATTTGGATATTGACTTATTTCATTCCAGCGTTCTCCAGCTTAGGCAAAGACGTATAAAAAAGGATAGACAGGTCATAGGTCCCGCCACGAAAGATGAAATTAAATGGAAGTGCGCAGAAGCGAAAAATAGTTGTCGGCACGGTGAGGTGTGAGGTACGGGAAAGCGAAACCATAGCAACGGGCGACGCGCTACTCCTACGTCGTTTCTTCCTGCGTCCCGTCGCCCGCGCACCTTCTTGTGTCGTCTTGTGCACTATCGATATCGAAAGTGTTAGCGACTACCTGTTTTAAAATTTTAAATTTTGCGATTATTTTTGTACTTTTAAAAATATTGTATATAATATTTTCAAATAGTGTGCAAATATTTATTACTTTATAAATTATTTTGGGACTATTTAAAATAGCGTAATTCGTAGTATATTGTATAAAGTTGTAAATATTTTGTTATTTTCTACAAGATGATTTTTTTTGCAAATTATTGCATGTAAAATATGCTTATAATCGAAGGCTATCGCATAGTATAGTTTAAACAGCAATTACAAATACAAAAATACAAATACAAAATATTTTATTTCTTTAACTAAGTGTACATAAAATGCAGAATATTATTTAGAAGCAATTAAAATCTAACGATGATATATAAATATATCGTTCCGTTTTCGTGGAGACTGATGTGTAGTTATAATGTTGACCTTTGACTTTTTGCATATTAAAATGCCATAATAAAATTTTCATTTTTCTGCTTGATTGTACATGCGCAGTGGACTCTATTTAATTTCATCTTTGGTGGCGCGACCTATACACACTAGGTAACATTATTGCATTTTAAAGTGGCGCACAGGGGCAAGTAGTAATACATCTACGTACAGTTATTTATTATGACACGTTGCGCTAACAAAAAGAGACAAATGATATACCTATCGTTAGAAAAAGATGAATTATACATTATTAGTTACGTATTCTATTGAGCTCAGTAATCTATGTACTGAGCGCTCTTGGCGCGACTGAAGGCGTGCCGACTGAAGGAATGCTAGTCCACCAATTACCTGACTTTCGTATTGCCATTCTAGAGCGAGTACGACGTATCTATATGTTGAAAAACATCTTAGCGCTTAGGCGTTCACTTTCTAACAACTTCTTTTCTTTTGATAATGTTCTTTATAATTAAGTGTATTGTTACTTGCCATATACTCGAATATATCTCTTCTGACACAATCTTCTTATATAAAGTACTATATAAGTGAAAACTTGTAAATTGCCTTCATTTTTGTTACAATTATATTATTTTTGTAAATTAGCTGTAAGTTTTCCAAGCAAATAAAAAATAAAATGAAATAAATACACGTGAAGTTCAATTCTTTGAAAGATTTATATACTCTTTGATATTGACTGATCAGCTTATCACTGTGCACCGTGCATAATACTGTCCGCATTTTTACTAGTCTTTGTGTGTGCTTCATAAAGAACACTATTATTTCGTGCTTCCCGTAACAACTTGGTTCGACGAAACATTAAACTTTGCCAAATAATATTGGCGTTGCATCGTGAAAACTTGACCTCATACAAAATCAGCTACGTAGTTTTAAGGTAAAATTTATTTATTGTAATAAATATATTGCGCTATTCATTTTTTACTTTTAAATTTATGTAAATCGTAAAATTAATATTTTTTCAGATAATGCAGACATAATCAGTAAAGAAATGAAAAAATATCATGTAACATAATTTTATGATCTTTTCTATTTTTTTTCGTTTATATGTTTAAAAATCATTATTACAATATTTAACGTAGATATTTTAACTGATTAAATATCTATAACTTTACTCGATAATCACATTACATCATAATGATGTCTTAACCTCTCGTGAAATATATTCCTTGATCATAACCTTGAAATCTTTTTTGTTTGTCATTATGAAATTTAGATAATTTTTTTTAAAATTTGAATTTCACACAGTGCGTTTATTAAATAAAAGCCTTACTCTTCATAAAAGTTGACATCAATTTAATTACTCTCTCTCATCACTCTATGTACCTATGTAATAACTCTTAGTCATCACTAAATGACCAAACACAATAGAATGAGAAAGAGGTACTAAGTAATAATACTTAGAATATATATATATATATATATATATATATATATATATATATATATATATATATATATATATTCACTATTATTATTCAAAAACAATCAACTATTTTAATTAAAGCTTTCCTTATATATTTACTATACAATGATTAAAGCCGTGAAATTTTATCCGCTGTTTATATGAGTCACATACTTTAATGCAACATATAGAATTGAAGACTTACAATTTCGTATATGTAGATTCTAAATAATAATTATTAATAATTACAATTTATAATAATTAAAATTGACTTTAAAGGTATGAACTAATAAATCGTTAACATGACTAGTTTTGCACGGTTTTGCCTAGTTTTTCGTAGGCATTAGGAAAATTTCCCTTTACAAAGCATCAAATATTTCCACGTAAAAATCAAACATTATACTTTATTTTGGTTACTAATTTATTAAATCTTAGGGTTAAATCAAATTCCATCAAAAACATAACTTGTAAAAAAACCAAGTCTCGCAACGTTCTTCTACCGTAAAAATTGTAAGATCCATCCATGTAACACCAAATCGGTTAATTTATTCAGCCCCTACTAAAGGGTCCTTCTTCATTACGGTAGAAGAACGTTGCGAGGCTTGGTTTTTAAATTATATTTTTGATGGGATCTCATTTCTTTTTGTAGATAGTCCTACTTTTTTTCCTTTCCGGTACCTTCTACTTTTTGAATACCAACAACGTACCTACACCGTACGTCTATCTACACCTATTATTCCATTATAAAATTATACATATACCGGTACACTGATTCATTCACTGCAAATGTGACTTTGTAATCCTATATATTATATAGGATTACAAAGTTATTTATGTAGTTGATGTATCTAGAAAACTGGACCGAAATTGCAAAATAATTTAGTTTTTCCTTGATTTATATACTAAATACTAATTATATTCTAAACTTGAGGCTTCTATGTCTGCTAAAAGTGCCTTAGAGTTTTGATGATCGGTCAGTCAGTCAGTAAGTGAGTACCAAAATTAAGAAACTTCAACTATAGTTATACTTATTTCTAAAGTTACTGGTTCAAATTGAATGAAATTTGAAATATACCGTGTTTAAACAATGGCTGATTGCTTAGGTGCCCCCAGATTATTTTTTGTTTTTGGTAAAAAACTGATCCCAAATAATAAGATAAAAAACGGTATTTTATTTCTCTTGAAAAATTGGATTTATCGATTACGTAAAAATCGCCTTCCCGACATAATAATATCATATTTAAGAAAGGCGATTTTTCGATTAGGTACATATTACCCTAACTTTTATATGATAGCGTCTTATTTGAATATTATTGTGTACTAGCTTGCCAGGCAGACGTTGTTCTGCCCTTTTCAACGACCCTTTGTCATCTCCTATTAAAATCCTTAAATTCACAACAAAAAATGTGGGTCACTCATGGACAGAAAAACTATCCTATCTCTCAAGTTGGACCAAACTACACACGATGTGCAAATTTGATTAAAATCGGTTCAGTGGTTTAGGAGTCCATCGCGGACAAACAACGTGACACGTAATTTATATATATTAAGATATTATCTGTATTTTTAGTACTAATTATTAGGTCGTAGGACGTCTTTTTTGCCTCTATGTCCATGTAGTTAACATCCTTTTAGTTATTTCTGCCGCCAAATTGCTATGCTTGCATTGATCTGTAGCCTTATTTTTATAAAGTTGGGATCACAGTATAATAATATGGATTTATATAGTGTAGTTGGGACTATGAACCGTAAGTTCGTGTGGCACTTCAGTTTTAAAATACGCACCAACGCACACATATCCATCTAAAATCAATTGCAAATAACAACATGGTTTTAGGTGCATACAGGTGCATATGTGTACGTCCTTTTTAAGTAATGTAAACAATGAAATAAATTTTGTTTACTTATTTATGTATGGGATCACACGTTTACTCCCTCTCGATTATTACTCGAGTACCGAGAGTAGGTAGTAAGTTTTTCAGGGGTATTTTTGTTTTTTTTTTTATTATAAATAATATTTATGTTTTCAAAGCAATTAATAAAACTTAATTGCAAGTCAATATTTTCAATTTAGTCTGGGTCTGGGATCACTAAAATGTTAAAAAAGACCCGCTTTTATCGGAATATTACACCATGACGACCCCGCAAATAAGACGCTTTTTTGGAATGCATTCTGACGATGTTATAATATGTTTAAGGTCTTCTTGTAGTAGCATGGCATAAAAAGGATTAGAGCGCGGACAATTGCAGCACAAACACGTACATCTAATCTCGAAGATATCTAAGAGTATAGTATAATATCTGTTTTAGAAGCTGGCTCGGCGGTAGTCGGTTTGGCCACTGGCCGGGTGACCGTGGCGAGTGCCGCCTAGCACTAGCTTCTGCTGCTTGGCCCGCGTGGATTTCGGTTTACATACATCATCTAATGGTCCATGTCAGATTAGCAAAACGGAAAATGGATCACAAATGAAACCGCCTCCATGTATTTTACTGTCTGTCACAAAAGTTTTTCACATAGATGATTTCACGTAAATGATTGGCATAATAAATCTGACTACCGATTTTTGTAACAAATATATCTTTAATAATTGCTGAGATAAATAACATCAAAGCCGCTTGATTGCAGTGACGTCACTGTGCAAGGTGCCACGCAACGCAACACAATTTCTTATATTTTGCGCGCGTCTCGTTTACAACTATCTATCATATCAAAAACTTATTCTTATAAAAACTATTACCTATTGTAAAACAATAATTAGTACTTACTAGCATTTTTCTGCGGGTTTGGCTGCAAACAATTAGTACCTAATTAATATTGTATGGTGCTCAAGAATTTGAATTCCAGAGTAGCATAGCATATTAGTTGCACATATCCCAAGCGCTGTCCCTTCCTTTTCTTAAAACAATTAAAAAAATTGATTAAGTAAAATAGTAGTTAGTAAAATATTGATTTGTTTTACTAAAGTACGTTTTTTTACCATAAGCTAAATAAAAAAATTCAAAATCCGACACGACCGGAGGAAGATCAGGCGCAGGACCAACGTTTTTACGTACCTACTTCTGAGACACGGGTCTGAAGCATCGCTAACATTTTGACTTCGAGCTGTTATTGAGAAATTTTTGACAGAAAAACCTTTTGACCCGACTCAGTATTTGAACCCAGTACTACGTGATCAGCGGTCTCGCTAACGAGAACGGGGCTGAGGAACCGAATGAGGGAGAAACAGTACCAGGTGTCTCGCACCTTTAACGCTGACTCACGTTGTCGGTCATGTTATTTTACGTCTGGCGTAAACGATATGACTAAACCCGCTACTTTCGAAGGTCATGTGATTAGGTACTTAGGCTTCCTGGCACTTCTCATAGTCCCTACTTACAACACCAACGGGATGAAATAAGTAGCTGGATCTTAGGTCGTCACTACACGCCACTGAAAATGGAAAATATGGTAGTAATATATTATATGAAATTCGTGAAAATATTAAGAGCCATTTCAAGAAACCTGTTGTACCTAATAAGTAATATGAAGCCGCCATCGCCACGAGCGAATTTTGTTTCGTATTTGCGTTCCTCTGGCTACCGAGTTACAGCATTAGGTATATAGATATTTCTATATAATCGTTGATTGTCGCTTACATAAATTAAGCATTAATTATCAAATAAAGGAATCCATTATAAACTGCTAGCTCATAAGGTACCTTGAGAATCACCAACTGATTAGTGATCGCTAGTATAGTTTCCGTCGGGGTCGCTCAGCTGGTGATCTTCTGGGTTACCTAACTCATAGATGGGCAAGGCTGTAGAGTCCAAGGGAGAGGCGTTAGCCGTTAGTTTGGAAATAGCGAAGGGATTCGATCGGGTTTGGCACAAAGCGCTTCTTACAAAGCTTCCATCCTATGGGCTTCCCGAGAAATTGTTCTATTGGATCACCAGTTTTCTTGCAGATCGGAGCATCAAGGTCGTAGTGGACGGTGCATGCTCCGATTACAAGCCCATTAACGCTGGTGTTCCAGAAGACTGTGTGCTATATAACCAACGCTGTTTTATCTGCATATCAATGATATATTACAAACCGGTAACATTCATTGCTATACGGACGACAACACTGGTGATGCTTTACACACCGGTTGTGCCAATATTTCTCGAAAAAACGTTGCCGAGTACCGGGACAAACATGTGTCTGAAGTCGAGACTTTGTTAAACAAAGTTTCGGACTGGGGGCCACTGAATCTAGTCCAGTTCAATCCACAAAAGACGCAAGTTTGCGCGTTTACCGCTAAAAGAATCCCTTCGTCGCATCTCTTCAGTTTCAAGGCGGAGTGCCTTGTTGTGCCTTGTTGCTTCAGCCAGTATTGGAATCCTAGGCGTCGACATATCGATTGACGTGCAGTTTCGTAGTGTCTTGGAAGAGAAGGCCAAATTGGCCTCTAAAAAGCTTGGCGTGCTCAGCACAGCGGGACAGTATTTCATGCCGGCACATCGCTAGCAACTTTACAAGGCGCAGGTTCGGCCGCAAATGGAATATTGTTCCCATCTCTAGCGTGGGGCTTCCTAGTGCTGGCTCATTCCATTTGATCGCATCCAGCGCAGAGCCGTTCGAATCGTCGGCGACCGAGCTCTTTCCGATCGGCTTCACTCACTGGCACTGCGAAGAGATGTTGCGTCTCTGCGTATTTAATTGCATTTACCACGGGGAGTGCTCTGAAGAAGTGTTCGGACAACTTTCACCATCACACATCGCGTCAAAACTCGCGATACCATCCATACCATCTGGATATCTGCGCTGCGCACCATTGTGCAATTTAAAAGAAGTTTTCTTCCTCGCACTACTTCCTTGTGGAATCGACTATCGCGAGATATATTTCCGGACCGATACGACTTAGCCATCTTCAAGAGCAATAGGCCCTTTATTCTTTATTTTTAAAAGTATGTCAACGGATCTGCAATTCCCCTGGTGTTGCAGTTGTTCATGGGTGGCGGTAATTACTTACCTGGCCGAGGTACGCTCGTTTGCCCCCTCTCCCGTAAAAGAAAATCTCCATACCTGTCTCTTTCTGTGGCAATTTAGGAAAAAGAAAGAAAGCAACTTTTGACTCTCTTTTTATTTTTACTCTTAAGGCTTCCGTCTAGCTGTGCTGTTTTACATTCCCAGCCATTAGAGGGGGCGCTCTCCCCCGTGCATAAATACGTTCGAGATCGCACGTGAAGTTGCTCTATTTCATTAAATATATAACTTATTAAATTTTTTTCCAAAAATATTCCTTTTAGTTTTGTTGTGGTAGTATAATTACCCTTTTATATTTCATAAATGTCGTTTTTAGTCATATTTATACGGGTTGTAGGTTTAAAAAGGGTAAATACAACCGAAGGAAAAAAAATACTGCTTCTTGTTTTCATTCATACAAATTACGATTCTACCTTGTATATTTTGTATTATGAATCAGTCAATTTTTTTATTTTAATTTTTTTTTGTATGAAATGTGGTTCAGCTCCATGATTCCAACTCCTCCCGTCTAATCGGATGTATATGATTTTTTTATACAAACTGAACATACAAATAGCGCTTATACCAGTTTTTTTTAAAAGAAAAATCGTATAGAGAAGTAATTTAGAAGGCAATAGATAAAAAATTCAAACAAAGGAATAACTGAATACACAAATATTTATTTATTTAGTTGGTTACAAGATTAAAAATAAGATTTCGCATTTCTTGATCCGCTGTTTTATGAAACAAGTCATAAACAACTTGGCTTGTGTTATTGTACAATTGTTTTGACGTAGCGGGTATATCAGTGTTTGCCGCTAGTTCGTTCAAATTTTCGAGACCACAAATAATACTGATCGTGCCCGCGACAATACCATGATTAACATTGTAATTAGCATTGGGATCATCGGTGCTTATATTAAATTCTGCGTTACATAATTGACATTTCAAGCACAACGTTGAAATAAAGCCTTTTCTCTTCTCACCGATGCATTTCAAATTTGAAAATCTGCATCCAAATGATTCATGACTGTGATCAGCAACTGCTTGCAGAGAAAGTAAGAAGTATCGTATAGAGACAATTCTACGTCCCTCTAAATCAAAATCCTCTTTTTTTACTACACATTTCTTCACGTTCTAGATTGAAGTCGAAGCAACACCCTTTTCACGTGCGGACGGCTGGCGCTAAAATAAAAAAATAATAGCTTTGTTTTACATTTCTACGAGTCAAATTTTATGAGCCCATATTTATCATATTTTAATTACCTTAGTTTTAAATGTTCTAAAAGGCAGTCCACTGGTGGCTTTTCGTTTTCGCCCCTTTTTATTAACCTAAAATACATACTATTATTAGCTTTTTTAAATAGCAAAACTGCAAGTATTTATTTGTGTAGATAAATAAAAATGAATAACAATTTTAAAACAAATGCGATATTGTAGATATTAAACATGTACAACATGTGTTTTATGCACGATAATTGGCTAATTGCTACTCAAAAATAACTGTTAATATGTACCGAGTTTTTATTTTGAGGTTTATTTGCTAATCTTGTCCTTTTGTTTCCTTAGAACCATTAGTTGGTATTAAAATACTTTTAGAAGAATATTGAGGTTTGTTCTCTTGATCACGTTTTTTATGAGTAAGGCCGCGTGTGTTTAAAAACCGACATAAAAAATATAGACAAGTATTTGATTTTGTAATGATATTAATTTAAGAAAATACCTTAGTTCCTTTCTCAGTAGGCCTTGTTTTTGGGAAAGGTTGTATAGATTCTGACATTCATAAACCTTTAAGTAAGCTACGCTACACCTTAAACAATTAATACAAGTATTAATTTGTGAAGTTTAAAAAAATTGGGTATCTTTTAATTTAGTTTTTTTTTCTGGCATTGGCTACTACCGGATTTAAGATTCAAAAAAATGGAATGTATTTCTTTAATTCATCGATAAGTGTCCTATTCTGAAATCTGATGATGCTCAACCTAGTATAACTTAGTATTCATGTAACGATCATCACAGCCACAGAAATCTAAATATTATTATTTAGATTTCTGTGATCACAGCTCATCAACGCTGTGATCTTTAAGGTTATTAAACTATAATAATAATTGAAAGATATGTGTTTAATGACACTCATCATTATATTATGAAATTAATGCATTTATATTATTTCAGTTTCATGAAGTTACAACGATTAGGTACAAGAAAATATGGTAACTATAAAAACCGGCTTACTTGGCCTCTATTAAAACAATTACCTACGAAGTACTTAATTGATTTAAAGAATACGTAATGTGTTTAATGCCATTCCGTAAACAAATTATTTAGCAGTGAAACCGATCACATTGTGAATATTTTTGTTGTGAACATTTCTATTAAATTGCTTTAAAATTTAATTTTTCTTTTAAAATAAACTTTAGCACAGTACTTAAATGTAACAATTACTACCATATCGCGGAAATTAAAATTTTTAACACAAAAACGTTAAAGGAGACGTAGACAAGAAAACATCGACATTGTAAATAAGATATATCTGATACTAGCTAGGTACTCTAATACTTACGTTTTAAATACACGTGTAGGTCTTAAAATAAAATGGAAAGGACGAAAATCGTGTGAAAACGTCCTCGTTACACCAGTGCCGGTAGTTGTTGGGAGCACTAAGCTCAAAGTTGTTGACGAGTATACCTGGCACATATTTACCGACTAGATAAAAACAACTTCGCCCGAAAGATCAATCGCTGGATCCAACTTGGCTAGGCAGCGTTCAGGAGAATATGACACATCTCGTTATACCTCAAAACTCGGAAACAAGAGTGTACAACGAGTGCGTGTTGTCAGCGAAGACACATGGATCTTAAACGTGTTCATTTACTGCTATCCTCGTCAGTCAGTCTGCTCAGGGTCGTTCAGCGACCTTTGGTTTCACAGGGAAATGTTCTGAGTTTCTCTGCTGGTTGAATTTCGTAAAGAGGATGTTCGTAGTAGAACCAGAATAGCTGACGTAGCCTGTCGAATAAGTAAGCTAAGTGACAATGAGCCGGCCATTTAGCTCAAGAACCGACAATTGATGAGGAACAAAGGTATTCGAGAGTCGGTCTCGAACCGGTAAGCGAAGTGCATGGCGGCCTCCTACTAGGTGGAGTAAACGGCCTGATAAGAAATAGCAGTGGACTTGTGAATGATGATGGTGAAAATGAAATAGGATGAAAGCGTTTTGGTCGCGTATTTTTAAGCAAAAATAAATTGTATATACCTACCCGGATCTTTGATATTTATACCTTACGTAACGCAAAACGAACAAAATTTCTCACTGTGGTAACAATATAAGATACTAGAATAATTAAAAAAAAAACATAATTTTGTCGGCTTCACAATATACCTGTATTTTTCACAGGTTAATAAACACATAAGAATGAAGTGGTTTCTGTTTGGGGCAGCGATATGCCTTCTTTGCTTGCACAGCGAATCCAAAACTTGGTCTACAGAAGAACACAGATCACGAAGACATAACTCACTGGAATACACTAATGAAATACCAACGCGAAGGTCGATACATCACAAGAGCTCGGCTGACCCTCCTGATCACACCAAACTGGTTGAGATGGCGAGATATGTAATGCACAACTGTGGTAACGTATTTTTTAGGTAGATATTTATAATAGATACTTACTTAAATATGCCTCATCTACCTATGAAAGAACAAAAACGCTGATATTTTTTTGTCTTTGTGATGTGTTTGAGCCACGTGGTAGCGTATTATAGCTGCAATGGGTCAATTTGACTGAGAAAAGACGTACAGAGTACAGAGTGCTAGCGTAAAATGCCACAATAATGCTGTTGTATTTCGTAAAGTGAGCGACGAGATCTGAAGACCCTTTTATTGGTATTATTCCATGTGAGTCCTAAAGAATGACAGCCTGTCTGAATTTTAATTGTTAATCAAGCATAGATGTAGGTATTTATGGACCTCAGATTCCGTTTACCATCAAGTTTACTATGCATGCTTATCACACATAATGGATACACTATTAAAAAAAAAAACCTAAATTTTATCACACAGCAGTTATAAATGTCTAACTAGCGTCACTTCCTTCAGTATACTTACTTTCGGATACATATATCTTGTTAGTTTTGCTATCTATTACAAATCTTAAGTCACTCACTCATTTCGTTCTTGACGTTCTTCCTTATTCAATTTTTTCGTAAAGCCATAAATGGTATGACATAAAATTGTTTTCTACAGCCATTATCACTAAGGTAAAAATAGAAACACCACAAAAGAAACCATTTTACGACAGTCGTAAAGCGCAAGCTATAATTTTGCCTATCATTTACTTGTGAAGGCATTAAATATATGTTAGGAAGTCGCGAATATATATCGGTTTGATAGTCCGTTTCTTAACATATATGCCGCATTTTATATCCTAACCAGAGTATTATTTATAACAGGTGGTGCAGGTGAGGTTGACATTTAGATAAAAAGGTGGCACATTCTCTTTCACTTCAATTTTTATCTATTTCGGTTGAAACTAAGCTGTAATGCATCCTGTAAACATAAGGGGACACGTATCTATCTTACTAAATTGTAAGGGTTCATTGAGTGTCAGCGGAACTCTTTAAACAAAAAATATAAATACAAATGTTTAAAATCCTTATCCAATAAAAACTACTTTACTTTTCAGTTTTCTACAGGATGCATTTCGAAGAGTGTGCACAGGAATGCATAATTTAATTCCTTCTCCTTCCCACCATCGGACGACCAGACGTTCGACCAGTCTCCACCATTTATTTCGTTGTTGACTTACCACGCATTCGTACCAAACGATCTGTCATCGTTCGTCATGCGAACAACAAAGTGAAATAGGTTGCCAGCATTTGTCTTTCCATCCGATTACTACGTAGGTGTCTTCAAGGCAAGAGTGAATAGGCTTTTTTAAGTCAGTGCGCTTCACCATCTTAAGCTACATCACCACTTACCATTATATGTAGGTAGGGTTGTAGTTAAGCACTGGCTTGAATAGTGAGTAGAGCTAAAAATAGATATCTGAATTTCACGTTCGTTTCTTGTTTACTGCTAACCACAGGTTTGGTATCGTCTACCAGAACTCTCGAGCATCCATTGGCAATGTTCCGTATTTTAACTTATATTGGCTCTTGTACTTTTTTTTTGTATTTTATACCTTGTTACAGAAACAGAAACGTTTTTATTTAATATAGATTATAAACAATACTTATTGAAAGTCACTTTTTTCATTTACCACTGGTTCGCAAAAAAAAACCTCTGTCCTGGGAAGAACCAGCAAGAAACCCAGCGGGACTATTTTTTTTTCAAATAATAGCTTACACTCATGTTTACAATTAATAACACAACACGAATTAGAAATAGCTTGGTAGCGATCACCCTTCCCAGGGGTTATTATCATCCATATGAATGAGTTAAACATTTTGCTGTTCAGCTGGCCTTCGCAGTTATTTTATTGCTTTCTCCGCATCCGTACTATCTATACTGATTTTTATTTTAATAATGTGTCATCAAAACGATTTTATAATAGAATACGGGTGTCAAACGAGCACATAGTCCAACTGATGGTAAGCGGATGCTGTGGCCCCTAGACATCTACATTTAACGTCGGTTAGGGACCAAAATGCCGAGGTGTTTTCATCCCAGAGGACTAAGATGAGAGAAGAATGCCCTGATTCCAGTAGAACGGTTCTTCGGTTATCTACACTCACCAAACGGAACACAGCATTAGTGCTGTTATTTTACGCTAGTATTCCCCGGTCGAGCTGACCCGTTTGTGCTACAACCATAATATAGCTGCAGCGTGGCTCTACCACGTATAAAACGATGCAAAAGTCATTCATGCTCGAATTATTCAAAAGCTATCAACTATTACAAACTACCTTACGGTGTTAATTCATTCCTTATCCCATTAACCATATACACGAACATTTCTATAGTTTAAATATTGTGTTTATTTCACGGACAGGGTATAATTACCTCATGCCTTTGTCTAAAAAGGGACAAAAGTACAAATAATGTGAAAAATTACCAATCAGACTGCATTCCTTTGTCGCTAACATAGACTTGTCACGGAGAGGCTAGAAATTTAGGTAATAATAAGCAAGGTTTAGACGAAGCCAGTAACGCTGGCGCCAGTCCTTAGACAAGCTAGCGCTGGCCTGGCCCGTGTGGTTTAGATGAGGCCAAATGGATTTATTTCATTCCTAAATAATTCTTGTCAATCGTTGTATTAAATTAATGATTTTATAAACTTTTACTAAAAATAATGTTTATCATATAGTACATACATCTAATATAGGAATTTGTACAATATCACTAGTTAAATTTTCATATTAAGTACAAATTATTTATTCTGGCGCGGGGCTTGTCTAGAAAAACTGTTTATATGAGGCCAATAACAAGCCAGCGCTGGCTGCCAGTGAAACTTAAGTCTTTGTGACTCCCTTTGCCCTTTGTTTCCCTACTCATGATACTATTAATGTTGCAGATTGGGCATCGATAGCTACTATATCAATTCTGCCGGCTATCGAAGGTTTCCCATTTTCAAACGTTAAGTCCATCGTCGATGGCTCTCTAGCTAACTCTACCGGGGTGCCGTATTTCTACATGTCCCCTTTGGATTTTACTGCACGCGATTTGTCGGTAAGCATTATGCGACGATTACGATTAACTGGACGATATTATTTGATATCGAATTCTGGCCACAACAAAATAAAAAATATGTTATATTTTTTATTTTGTTGTGGCCAGAATTGGATTTGGATTGGATATATTATTTTAAATGACTAACATAATAGCAAAATATGTTAGTCATTTAAAATAATATATCCAATAATATATCCAATATGGCCATTGTCTCTATGTCCTTGGACATTGCTTACGATGTTATCTAATAAGGGTTACTTGTTTGTTTTTATACAAATTAAATTTTTTTTTGCGCCCGAAGCAATTAAAGGGCTACCCTATATGTAGGGAGGCGGAAAATGCATTACGCATACCACGATAGCCGGTCTATCGTGGTTATGAGGGGCTCACTGTCCTACCGGGGACCCTAAGTGATACCCTCTAAAAACCGCCTTTGGGGACAGGCAGCCGGCTGATTAAGCTGTATTGTGCCTTATCATGAGCGACCCTCTTTTGGGAAAAGAGGGCGCAGGGGAAAAGAGGGCGCAGACCACAAATTAAGGTGACGAATGAGTGCATAGTTCACTTGAAGGGCGGTATCCCTTAGATATCTAAGTCCACCTCAATTAAAAATCAAAATGCAGCTCCCTAAAGACTAACATGAAGTGCTTCATTGTCAGTTTGTACTGGGCTAAGGGTAGAAAGTATTGAGTGTCGATGTTTTTGTTTGCTTGAAAACCGCTACTACTACAATGTAACACAGTTTCTAACGTATTATTAACGTATTATTATCAAACTTTGTCAACACAATGCAGAGATGAAAGCAACACTACTGGGTTCAGCAGCCTTCCAATACTGCTATGTTAACAATAAACCGCTGTTATTCCTGTCGCTCCGCAGGAACCAAGCTTACGCGCCGATAGCGTTTAAATCGCAATTTCTTTTTTACAGTGAAAATAATGATATTTTAAAAAAAGTAAATAACATAAGCACTGCTTTATGGTTAGTTCAGTTAGTATGCAAAGTGTCATGATCTTATTTAAAGTATTTTATGAATAACAGCGGTTTATTGTTCAGTTTGGAGGTAACTTTGGATTTTTTTTCTATCGAGAAAATTTTACGGATTCGTGTTTTCGTCTAACATAATCCTTAACATTAATCCTCAACTTTACCATATATTTATTTCAAAATTAATGCTGCAATACTTTCGGCATAACGGTTTTTTTTTTTTTCACATGTGGTAGATACCAGTTGGCATATCCTGACACACCTCTCTCGTTTCTTTTACATCCATATCGTTTAAACAATAATTATAAACTCTACTAAGTATATTTCATTTATATAACATGTAGAACATAATTATGTAAAACATTTGTTAAAATAAGAAAAACTAAAATTATCACACAATCCGGTATTTTTATTATATAGCGGTATTTTATAAAACATAAAATTTTAATTTCATATTTGTATTTTAAAATTTATTTTTGATAAAAATAAATAAAATATTTTTGTTTTTATTTATTAACATATCCTCTTTAATAATGTAATTTCAACAGAAAAACACGCGGGCAACAGTGCTCGTGTCCTTGGAAGAAACAAATTATTGCGAAACACATAACTTGGACCCGGAAGATCCGCGATGCACAAGACTAATGCTTTCAGGGAAAATGAAGACGGTATGTTAAAAATCAACTTTTAATTTACCTTTTATAAATCTATCCGCCCTCAAAATAATTAAAAAGATATATTATTTTTTTCCTTCTTATGAGTAAAGTTCAATCAATCACCATTATGAATTATGATCATGATCGTTTGCTGTATTTTACAAACATGAACTTCACCGCGTCGCAATTCGCTTGGCTATATAATCAGATATTTCAGCATTTGAGCCTTCCAAGAGTGCAATACGAATATCTAATGGATGGATAACTGATTACGGGAGAACATAATACACCTGAAACTGAATTAATATACAGGTGATGGGAGACGGCGTGAGCTTAAACAGTTACAGTGAGAGATTACCGACTTATTAAGTAATGTAAGTACCTAATATTATTGACCTTATTATAAATGGCACTTGGTGCCTCTTAGTTGACAAGGTCAATAATCAAAGGAAGAAATAATATTAAAAATTATCAGAAAGTTAAGGAATAATCAGTATTTGGGAAAAAAACCCAACTCATTTGCATTGACTACTTACTGGTGACGAGGCATTCCATCTTAGTCGTAAATGGTCACAACGCATTTGCGTTTTGATTCATAATCGAAGATAGTCCAAGGTGTCCAAATACCAGCAGGTGAACTGTGTGTTTGCTCGTCACCCTTTTTCTGTAACAAGGCTAAAATAAAAATAAAATTGTACAACTAATTTCAATATAAATAAAATGTAGTCGAAGTCAATTAAATCCGCATCATTAAAGATAACTCAAAAACTACTGGTCATATGATAAAATTCATAGTTGGCTACATGACAAGCACCGGCTTTCAAACAAAAAATAACCATCAAAATCACACATAAAAATACAGTCGAATTGGAAACCTCATCCTTTTTTCGAAGTCGGTTTAAAAAATGAACTGCGTTATCTTGTTGATTGCTTTTTGAGTGTTTGAGTAAATAAGGAAACTTTTTTAAGACGTAGATACACCATCAATCTTCATTTCGCATCGATTAACAAATATACCCTAGACTGTCACGTTCAGAGATCAACCGGTGTTATCAGACAAGCTGTGTTTACTTTTCGCGATTAATTCATGAGTTATGTCACGTTCGCCTTATCAATTTTGCTACCTAACATTTCGAAAGATAATGGTGACGAATTATTCTGCAACATAAACAATACTTTATTTTATTATCTGGGTACATACTGTCAACAGCTGTCTCTGTTCTGGAACAAACACATAAAGTATTATGGCTATTTGTGTAATATAAAAGTAACTGTTTTACTGCTTTAAGAAAATATGATGGACACTTTTATACGTAAACGTTTCACGTGTATAGAGATAAATAATTAGTGAATAATATAATAAAGTATCTCTTACGAATAGTTACAGTATTTGATAAAAACATCGTAAATAAAATGCCGATTGCTTTCGTAGTGAAGAAATAATTGAATCAATATATTTAAATTACAATTTACTTTTTGTTAGATTTAATATAGTTTCATATACGATACCGTATAGAAGAGAGCCGTGGTAGCTCAGATGGTTAACGCTCGCTGTAAATATAACAGAACGCGAGTAAACCGGGTTCGATCCTCGTCGGCACCAATGAAATTGTTAATTGCAATTTTAAGTGCTGATTTACCACGTGCTCGGCATTGAAGGAAAACATCGTGAGGAAACCTGCACGTCTGAGGAATAAGAAAAAAAATATTTCTAAGAGATGAGAACCCTCTCAGAAATGAGGGGAGGCCTGTGCCCAGCAGTGGGACGTATATATAGGCTGTAACTTTACTCTACCATATAGAAGGAGGATGTCAACCTCATATGATTTTCTGACAAATCTGGGGATCTCAAAATGCCAGCTTTTGATATAGTAACTCCATTTTCCTTTACTGCAGTTCTGAGGATACATTTGTCAACTGCATTTTTTTCTTTAGGTTCTATTGTTCCAATACAGGTGGATACATCTCATTTTTTTAGTAGGAAAAGAATATAGGGAACTCAGAGTATATGCCCTCTCCTTAAGATTTTATATTATTAAAAGTCCCCTCCGGTAGCAATAAAATTGTTAATTGCAGTTATAAGTGGTGAGATTTAGCACGTTCTCGGTGGTGAAACCAAACATCGTGAAAACCTGCATGTTAAAGAAATTTAAAAAAAAAGTTTTGTTGACGTGCAAACTCTACAAACATGCATTTGACAGTGCGGCAGACTCTTTCTTGCCCTAAAACTTACTCCGAAATGGCCTGTGCTCAGTAGTAGGACGTATTTGTGTAAATTAATATACAAAGTTATCGTAAAACAGAGCAGAGGAAAGGTGTAGCGTAATAAGGGTATTTAAACGTACTTGAAACCTACCGTGTGCGTATTGTTACAGGTCAAAGAAGGCACCCCAGAGTACACTTTCGCTAAGGCCGCATTGTTTGAAAGGCATCCGGCTATGGCGAATTTCCCTCCAGGTTTATATCTTTTAATACTTTTTTTATATTATAATCTCAACGTTACTTAATTGAGAGTAGTCGGCTTCATAGATTACCCCCTGCTAAATACTTTATTTTTATAGAACTTATGGGTGATTTAATTTAACAAGTACACAGTCCACCTGATGGTAAGTGAATGCTGCGGCCCATAGACATCTATATATATACATATACATAAACACTCACGCCTGTCACCCAGAGAGGTAGGCAGAGACTACAGACTTCCATTTGGCACGATCCTGACACACCTCTCTTGCCTCCTTCACATCCATACACCTACGCATACATGCTCGTCGGTTAAGGGTACTCCTAATTTGGCCCGTTTTTAATAAATCGCCAATTTGGTCGATAAATTTTCGCCTAGGATGTCCCTTTCCGACTCTGCCATTCACTTCTGCACCATAAATTTTCTTTGTCACTCTTTCCTCATTCATTCTTTCCACATGACCAAACCACCGAAGCATTCCTTTCTTAATCCTGGTCACAACATCATCTTGCAAACCACACTCTTCTCTTATTACACAATTTCTTACCCTGTCATTCAGATTCAGCCCTAACATACTCCTTAACGACCGCATTACTACTGCGTTTATTCTACTCTCGTGCTTCTTCTGCCACACCCAACTTTCACTACCATACGTTAAAGTAGGGACCAACACAGCATTGTGAATTGCCATACGTGCCTTTTTCGACACATTTTGACTCTTCACAATAGAGTGCAAGGCCCCATTTACTCTATTTCCCGCATTCACTCGTCGTTCTATATCCTTATCGAACCTCCCATCCCTGCTAAATACGCAGCCCAAATATACAAACTCATCTACTTGCTCGATCAATGTAATCTGATGATTACAGATTACATCTATATTTATCCTCAATTAATTGTCGCCCCTGAAAAGACCAAGACTGAACACCTCGCCATCAGTATACATGGTCTCCCTATCTCTACACTCACCATACGAAACAGCATTAGCTGCTATTTTATGATGGTGTTCTGTAAAAGCATGATACATACCCCGCTGACCCAATCGTGATACAACCACAATATAACTGCAGCATAACTCTACTACTTACATATAAAATGATGATAATAATGACCTACAGACAGAATTTGGTCAAAACTGAGACTATTCATCAGTGAAGGACAGGATTATATTACATGTGTAGTAAGCACACTGCAAATTATTACCTCTCTTGATTTCTCAGTCTGATAGGAATATGAGAGGTAATTTCTACGTCTTGAAGCACGCCTGCACTCACTTAATAGTTCAATAGAACAGCTTGAAGTGGGTAAAACTACTGGTGAGTACAACCCAGGATTCCAGGCTGTTATTTTCCAGTTACGGGTTGTATTAGTAACTTTATTTAACGCTGCACCTTTGTCTAAGTTTAGGTTTGTCTAGTTTTGTTTAGGGGTTATCTGTGAGTCGGCTTACATGCTGGTAAATTTTGTACTTCGCTTTGCAAAGTGTTTAGAATTCTAGTAAGCAAAGGTTTCTTTACACTGTTATTATTTCTTTACCTTTTTAAAGTTGTAGAGGTGATCAAAAATTAGCCCCGAGGACATCGCCGGCATCTATCTTGTTTATATGTATATCTGGATTCTGAATTTAGACTATAATTGAAAATTAAAGTCGCGCAAGACATATAATAGTGCTACGCGTATATAATACGCGCAAACAACAGACTGATGTACTACTCCTTCGTAACGATTTTCCGTTTGTAACGCCCGAGACACGAGGACAATCACCTCATAATATATAGATCGGAAAACAACAATTTGTGTCGTTTAAAACGTTTTACAAAATGTTGGAACCGGCTAAGATTCGAACCCGTGATTCATGACGTAAAGCCACATTGTGGCTATACGGTAGTCAGTACATACGTATTTACCATAACAATGAAAGGATTTTGTTTAATGTAGAATAATAATAATAATAATTATTATTAATATAGAATCAATACCATTTTTTAAATTACCCTCTTTTTATAAAACAAAGAGTATATAAATAACTACGTTTATTTAATGATTTCTTATATTTACGCGAACACTACACATTGATTTAAACTACTTTTACGGATTATATCAGATTTGATAGACCACAAATCCTCGCGAAAGAACACCTATTCCTACCAAGGATGATACGTGAGGCTATTGAAATTAAAAAAAACATCCTAATTTCAATAGAGAAGGAGGCTGGGTACTACCACGTGATTGGGACCCTATAATCAATAAAATTAAAACTAAACCCAAGCATACCACTGCAAGACCTCAGGACATAGTCAGTTCATTTTGCATAGATCGGACCATAAACAATAATTAAAAAAGCTGAAGGTACTCCGGGTTTAACAATGACATCGGGACGTCAGTCACCTCAGTCCCCCGTGACCATGGATGCTGGAAAGCAACCGAAACGTCGGGAATTAAAAATAATTAAAAGTATTATTAAACGCGATAAAATCCGTAAAAGTAGTTTTAATCAACTACGTTTATTATAAAGCATGCGACCTGCCCCGGCTTCGCCTGCGTAGGTTCAATTAATGTGGTGTTATTTAAATAAATTAATAGTAATAAATATTTTTAAATACAAGCTTTTATTTAAATGCTCTAAAAAGCAGAAAATAAATTTTAAACAATCAAACCCACCAATTTATTACATTATACAATACAATTTATATGACATTTAAAGCTTGTCGCGCATACGGTATACGATGGAATTTGAAAAAGTAAATACCGACTAATAAAACTCGAATATAAAATATAAAGCTATAAAAACTGATTATCTTTTGTTTTAATAGGAAGTCATTTTATGCGATTAAACTTGGTGATTAATATACTCTTTGTTGACGATGAAAAAATTTAAGTCGTGCTATTAAATGAACGGATACCGTAAAATAACTACTAATCAAATTTTAAATGAGTATTATTCTCGATTAAAACTACTTTTACGGATTTTATCGCGTTTTATTTATATTAATTTTAATACCCGACGTTTCGGGTGCTTTCTAGCACCCATGGTCACGGAGGACTCAAACGTCGGGTATTAAAATTAATATAAATAAAACGCGATAAAATCCGTAAAAGTAGTTTTAATCAATGTATAGTGTTCGCGTAAATGTAAGAAATCATTGAGTATTATTCTCTAAAAATTAACTAAAAATTAAAACGCCGTTTAATATCTGCTTGAAATAGAGTGATGGGTTGGATTATGATTTTATATATCTACACTTTTTAATATACTTTATATTTCCTTAAAATTTAAGTTTTACGCGCAACATAATATTATGGTGTCCAAATGTTAGATATGCACTAACTTGTTCCAACCTAACCGTATTCTGGGTAGTACAGGATAACATTATATTATTATGATATCACCACCGTCAGTGTTATTATGTCCGCTAATGAACAAAGGACCTTTCTAAACTTGCACCAGCTGCATGAACTACTCGGAAAATATGCGCACACTCAAAACTCAAGGCATCACTTAGCTTGTGAATTTGAGTACATTGACTTTTTAACAGATTTTCTACAATCGGCGTGCACCGCGTGCTTAAGTTGTCATTTTTTCCCCTTACATATTGTTAAAATATAAAAACCATTATGGATTTTATGTCATTAAAGTGGTATTCGAGCTTGCGGTCCAAGTAATGGTCTAATGGTGAGTGGTCACTGCGGCCCATAGACGACTGAAGCCAACAAACGCAAAGCAAAGAAAGTCATACGTTGTAGCTACTGATTAGTAAAAAGAGTGCCTATGCCTATTCCTTCGAACCGATTTAATCAAGGATTTGGGTCATATTTAATATTTCTTTTTTTTTTCTAGATCACAACTGGTTCGTAGCGAAAATGAAGATCGCTCAGATCGCTATGATCGATTGGTTCGGCGGCGCAAAATACATTTCGGTTAAAGAATATCTCGCGTACAACTATACCGGCAATGAAATGTTGCACTATTACAGCCGCTTGCACCAATAACGCAAATATTTAGTATAACGCGTGGAAAATAACATGAGACTTGCGTCGAATGCAACGCCTCGTCCGTTTCAAGTTACATCCCCACGTGCTCCCCTGTTTGTACAGCGAATGAAGTTTGCTAGTCTCGTTAGATTACCTCACAACGTATTGTATCTTGTACATTTTTATGCGCTGTACAAGCACACCTCTGTGACGTCATCGAACTCAGGTATCATGTTATTATGCACGAGTAATACTGCAGTGAATGGTTGATAATTGAGAAAGTTATAAACTTGTCACATTCAATATTATCAATTAAATTTTATTTATTTACCAAAGTGATATGTGGTGTGTAGAGTCCTAAAAACTTAAAAGAATAGATCAAAGCGTGTTGTGATAGTCTTTATTTTTTTATATAAATGTTATGTACATAGTTACAGTGTATTTTACTAAATAAATATGTTTTATATTCCATAATATATATGTTTTCTTTTTTATTTTACGTGAAACCTATCTCCTCTTCGATGTTAAAAAATACTTATTAACATTTTTATGTAAATAGATAAAAAATCAAACAAATACACACACACGCACACGCACGCACGCACGCACGCACGCACGCACGCACGCACGCACGCGCGCGCGCACGTCCGTGGGCCGTGACCCGTGAGTGTAACGGCGCAAAGCCGTTGAGGTGTTCATGTGGCCCGTTGTCAGCGCGGTCGAACATACCGCGCGCCAGCCGGACCACGAATTCTTGTAGGCTCTCGATCTTAAAGTTGGCCGCTAAGACGTCATTCCGGACGTAGCGACCCGCACCGACTATGGTTCGTAATGACAAGTTCTGCTGGGCCTGTAGTCGCCGCTTCTGTTGATCGCTCAGGAGCGCATACCAGGCCGGAGCAGCGTATGTTAGCAAGGGTCTTATATACAGTTTATAGATGGGCAACTTCGACTTTGTCAGTAACTTGGATGCCAGGACAGGACGGAGCATCGCCCGCGCATATCGAGCTTTGCGGACAACAAAGTCGACGTGTGCAGTCATGCGCAACATCCTGTCAATCCGGCATCCAAGGTAGGTCACGGCCTTCTTATATGCGATCTCCTGGCCTCTGAGGGTTAGCGTTGGTGGTAGGTTTCTGTAGCGACCAGTGAGCAGAGCGGTCGTCTTGCTAACATTGACGGCCATCCTCCACTCATCCAACCATGGTGGCAGCAGGTCCAGCAGACGTTGCATCCTGGCAGTGGCGATATGGGCTCTTCTGGACGAGGTGAAGTAGGCGCTATCATCCGCAAAAAGCGCCAGTTCGACGTCGTCCTCCCATTCGTGCAGATGCCCTGCCAGGGTAGGGATGTCATTGGTGTAAGCCGCGTACAGGACTGGAGATAGACAGCTGCCCTGTGGCACACCAGCTGTTATCGGTTTTATTGCGGACTCGGCGTCCTCTACACAGACGTAGAACCTCCTGTCTACAAGGAAAGACGCTACTAGCCGCAATATAGTGGGAGGGACACTGGTCTGGTCTTTTAACTTGTAAAGTAGTTCCGGGTACCACACCCTGTCGAACGCCTTCTCGATATCGAGAAAGACGCCCAACAATGTGCGGCCACGGTAGTGCTCGGCCGCAAGCAGGTGCAGCACTCTGGTCAGCTGTGTTGCTGTTGAGTGGTCCCTCCTGAATCCATGCTGCTCCGCCCGAAGTTAGATGCACGGGTGGTGACGTCTGAGCAGTATTTTTTCAAACAGTTTAGCTATAAGCGGTAGTAGCGTGATCGGCCTGTAGCTGACAGCTCTACGCCTGTCCTTCCCTTGTTTCGGCAAGACGATGATTTTGTCTTTCTTCCAGTCCTCCGGGAAGTGGGATGTCCGCAATATGCCATTGTAGAGTCGACCTATCTCTGCAAGGATTCTATTGGGCAGCTGTCGTAGTGCGGCGTTGGTAATCCCGTCGTGCCCCGGCGCCTTCCTCGGTTGCAGGCGGGTTGCTGACCTCCGCAGTTCAGCGGGGGAGATAAACCACCCTCCTGCAAGCGGTGACGCGGGGGATGACAGGAACTCCTGCACGCGGCTCTCCTTCCGAGTGTGGATTTCCATGAAGTCCGCACTTGCTGGGTTCGGCATAAACTGTTCCTCGAAGTGCTCAGCTAGGATATCCGCTCTGCCCTTGGCATCATAACGTAGTTCGCCCGCGTTGTTGGTCAGCAGACAAACAGGTGGTCGGATTTTCGTTAACTGCCGGTTCAATGTGTAGAGCGACGCTTGATGTTCGTCAGCCTTCCAAATGCGCCGCTCCCAGGCCTCTCCTCTGTGGGCCTGTATTGCAACCGACAGTTCGTCCGTTAAGGTGTTCAGCTTCGTTTTTATTCTGGGGCAGCGAGTGCGCGCCCAGAGCTTCCTCAGCGCTCTTTTATGTCTCAGCTGCACGCGTATCTTTAGCGGCAGCTCTTCCTTTCTACCATAGAGAGGGACAATCGTAGAGGCCGCGTTGAGAGCCTCCTGGATGCTCGTGGTTATTCTGGTTGCAGCGGCCTCTACGTCGTCCGCTGACTGGATAGGTGCGTGGAGGTCCCTCCTGCAGGTGTTGGTGGTAGAGCCTCCAGTCGATCTTGGTCTTAACGGCTCAGGGCGGCGAAGTCACTGCCTTGGTGCCAAGGGTAATCAGAATCGGGAGGTGCTGTGTATTTAGGTCGTACAGCACCTCTACCACTACTGGGTAGTTGACGTTCCTCCTTATCTCTCTAATCCGACGCGGCCGGAGAGAGATCAGACCAAGACAATACCAACGGCCTTACGTTCTTTCAGAGGCAGGGAGGTAAAACACTACCAACTTTACAGACTCTTGGTCTTTTAACCAACGATTTTGACTCGAGCCAGAGTTCGAACCTGGTGATCAGCAGTTGCGCGTACAACCACTAGATCAAGAAAGCAGAGTATTATCTATGAAAGTTGAGCATTAACATTACAAGTATGTATTATTTTGTTGTTTTTTGTTTGAACTTAATACAAGCTATAAATAAAGTGAATTACCTATTAAGTCAAGTATAATCAATATTTTATTAACTGTGTAAATAATAACAGTATAGGACATTACGATAAGCTGATAAGTGGCCAGTTACATGTGCAAAGACAACTTTGTAAAATATTTTGCAACTAAAACGTGTGTAAACAAACCTATACCCTACTACTAAGTGTACCCACGACAGAACGGAGGTTTATGCGTTGTGCGTTTAGGGTGAGATGTTGTTGATGCAAACGCATGTCCCCATTTATCTCCATAACGATATGACTGATTTGTAATTTATTAGCATGAGCAAATAATTCACGATTTTTTTTAAATAATGGCTAATAAAAAGAACAATACACGAATTTAGATGTTATAGAGTATCGAATGGAGTTATTTATGGTTGCGGATAAACATAATCTAATTTCAAAAAAGTAGATTTTTTTAAATACATTTATTTTTTCTCAGGTCATATTAGTGTCCTCGTGTGGCGATATATAATGTCATCGGTGTAACTTTAAGTACAGGCACACACTCGTCCTGAGCTACTCTTGTCCGATCCACCGTTCATAGGATAGTTAGGTTGAAAAGGATGTATTGTCAGAAACAGAGAAGGATAATTATTAAAAATCCGAAAATAAATTACATATTTGTATATTGCACTAGGACGTTCGAACGTGGAGCTCGAGGTGTAGTAGCTAAGTGCGCTTCCACAACTAGGCCACACGGTTGCCACAAGTACATTACACATTCCATAAAGCGGCACGAGAGCGAAGATATTCCAACGTCTGAGGGTTTTTTCTCTAATATTCAATTTCTTCATGATATTTTCATTCAACATTGGTAACAAAAATCAAGGACTTTATTATGTTTAATTTTATGTAATTTTCTTTTGGGCAACACATAATCTGTGCCTAAATAAAATTTTAGATATAGTGAAAACATTTTCATTGAATCAATGTCAAATGTTAAAAGATAAATCATTATTATCATTTTATTTTAAATATTTTGTATCACCCAGTTGTCAAAGCAATTTTATCCCCGACAATATACGACCTTTGAAACAAAATAAGATAATAAATTAATGTATTGATATGATGCTTTGATAAACGAATATATATATATATATATATATATATATATATATATATATATATATATATATGATTCTACGTCATTTCATTTCGCATTATTGTAGCGTCCACCACTTGTAGGCAATTTTTATACATTGTGACAGTGAATATTGGTTCATTAAACAATTTCAAAGATAGTGTTTAACTCATTTCTTTGAAAATTTATCATATGTCGATATACAAATATTCGTATATTGCCAGACGGAGGAAACCAATCAGGACTCCATTTCATATTACAAATTATCCAGAATCCCCGTAATATATATAGTTTTTAATTCATTCTCCTGCTTAACGCAATTCCTTTGTGTGGTGCGACGTTGCCACTCTTATTAGTTATTCCGCTTTGTAATATTTTATTTATAGTAGGTGATATCTTCTTTATGTAGGTATTCGATAGATTCCTATAGTGAATAGTTCATATATAATAATAGTCCTATATAGTCAATCATTAACTATAGAGTCAATAGTTCATATAATATTTTAGAGTCCTATAGTCCTATAGTTCAAAATAATGAAATAAATCCACAGAATGTGCAGTTACGAAAAATAAGCAATATCATTTTTGTCTCCGGCGAAAAAAAAACAGATAGATATCATGATTAATTTACCAACGAGTTATTCGTTTACTAAATACGAAAAAATATCTAGGATTGCCCAGCCGTGATATATTATAGATTGACTATATTATTATTTATTTTACTATTGTAAATAAGTACTAATTGTAGATATTGACAGATTTAATAGAAGTTCATTTTCTTATATTGTGACTAATAACCTAATATGACCTTGGGAAGAAACTCAATATAAGGTTTTACTGCATAACTGCCAATGGGTTGTTAATTTCTACAATAGACCGTGGCGTATTATTGCTAACATGAATAACTCCGAAAATATAATTTATTTACTTGATCGTATTGAGTTTTGGTGCTCTCACTGCGAGTTTACTTTTTATGATCACTATCTTAAGGATGAGTGCGAACTATTTACCTAATCTGTACAAATTTACTCTCTACTTATCTAGATTCATTTTTGTGAAAGGCTATTTTTGTTAAATTATGATATTATGTTTGGTTTTGCAGTTAGTTGAAATACAATTTGTTTGTGTTGTTGTTATAAATATTGGACGCTATATTACTAAAAACATGCATATCGTGCTGTAATTGGCGTCCGCATGTGATATACGCACATTGAGAACTTTCCACGCTTACGCTTGCTTGCATTTAAGTTTCTTTGGTTATATTTAGTAACTTAGGTAAATAAACTTGTGTATGTTGATTAATGTACTTGACATGGGCATTGAACGGAGTATTTACCCATATACGGACGTAAGAATATCCTAAAATATTCACACTAAGTTTTATTTGACGTCGACTTCTTCGATATCCGATGTCCAAAATTGTTGTTGATTATTGCATTTTACGATTTATTTATGTTGATTATTTATTTAGTGCTCAAGGTATATTTTGGTATTTTTGTCGGTTTATACTGTACTTAGTAAAAGTAAAAAAGTAAAGTGACAGCCTATATACGTCCCACTGCTGGGCACAGGCCTCCCCTCATTTCTGAGAGGGTTTTAGGGCAAGGAAGTGTCCGCCGCGCTGCCCCAATGCGTGTTGGCGAACTTCACATGTCTTCGAAATATTTTTTTTTCTTATTCCTCAGACATGCAGGTTTCCTCACGATGTTTTCCTTCACCGCCGAGCACGTGGTAAATCAGCACTTAAAAATTACAATTGACTATTTCATTGGTGCCGGCGGGGATCGAACCCGGGTTACTCGCGTTCTTTTATATTTACAGCGAGTGTTAACCATCTGAGCTACCACGGCTCTACTTAGTACGGCTGTACTTAGTGCTATTCTATAATTTTACTTTCCAATTTGTTTTCGTGTCCTTAGATTTAGCTACATATAATAATATGGACGTCCGAATATCCTAAAACATACATATTGAATGATATTTGAGGTCCATATTTTTGAATTTTGTTATATTTCTATATGTGGACGTCAGATAATCGGTAAAGTTTCATACCGCACGACATTTAGCGTCCAATATTACCATGAATATATTTATATTTTAATTCCTTGTATATAAGACACACATTAATGATCATTGCTTTAATGACATTTTTCGCTATTGTTTTATTCGTATTTTAGTGTAGGGAGACCATACGGTGTAAAATAGTCACTTTGGTGTTTTATAAAATGTTTAATTAAAGAAATGATAAAACGCTTAGAAGCTTAGAAAACGTGTGTGAAAAATTAAATTGTATTTCAACTAACTGAAAAACCAAACATATCATAATTTAACAAAAATAGCCTTTCACAAAAATGAATCTAGTTAAGTAGAGAGTAATTTCGTATAGATTATGTACAATAGTCGCACTCATCCTTAAGATGCAGTGAGAGCACCAAAGCTCAACACGATCAAGTAAATAAATTATATTTTCGGAGTTATTCATTTATGTCAGCAACAATATGCCACGGTTTTTGTAGAAATTAACAACCTATTGGCAGTGAACGCAGTAAAACCTTATACCTAACCTTAATGTTAGAAACCTTAATGTTAAAATTTAACCTTAATGAGTTTCTTCGCCAGACCACATTAGGTTATTAGTCAGAGGTTATGAGTCACAATAAAATAAAACAAACTTCTATGAAACCTGTCAATATCTACAATTGAGTCCATCTTGCTGTACTCAATCAGAAGGTAACTTATACTAAAACAGAATTATGAGTTGCTTACGAATACCTAACAAGAGTTCTTTTAGGTAGATTAGTACCAAATGTAAAATGTTAAAATATAGTGCAGCATGAAATAAACCGATAAGCCGACGTCCGCATCTACATTTATAAAAATATAACTGAATTCAAAAATAAGGGTGTCAAATATCATTCAGTATGAAAGTTTTAGGATATTCGGACGTCCATATTATGTGTAGGTAAATGTAAGGTTAAGAAAACAAGTTTAAAGGTAAAATTACTAGTACCAAGCGCAGTATAAATCATATAATAATGTCCTGCAGACCGAATTACGGTCACGGCGGCTCGCCTCAACGGATACTAGCCATCGGCGCAGGACAGGATTATAGTGCCCAAGTGTATGCGCAACCACAGGTGCACTCTCTATTCCCTCATTCTCATAATCCGATGGGACAGTAAACCGACACGACCGGAGAGAGATCAGGCGCAGGACCAACGGCTTTACGTGCTTTCCGAGGCACGGGGGTAAGACACTGACTCCGGGCAGCTATTGAGAATTTCTTGACAGAAAAACTCAATAATTGATTTTTTGGCCCGACCCGGGATTCGAACCCAGGACCTCACGATCAGGAGTCGCACTACTACAACCACTAGACTAACGAGGCAGTCATAATCATATCACCAAATACAAGTAACACGTTCGCAACGGTGACGGAATGGTAACGTCGCATCTCCCAATTTTGTGCGGAAGTCAAATACGGCCATAAATGAAAGTATTCACAAATCGACAGCAGCGTAATTATTTTTGCAACGAAAATTAGCGGAACTACGTAAATATTCAGTACAGCAAGATTGGAAGAAAAATGACGTCCAATTTTTTTTTGAATTTGACATTTCTGTGTTGATGACAATTAGCGAACATTGCGCTAAGTCTCCTATTTGACGTCCGTATATTGGACGTCGTAAGCAGGTTGACGCCACATTATATGCAAAATTGGCCATAATGGACGTACAATAAGTTACGGTATGTATGTATATATATATATATATATATATACATATAAAATTTGTGTTTGTAAACTGCCCCCGCGATACAGGAGAAAATTCTAGTGTGGAGATAACGTTTTTCAAAGAAAAAAAAATTCCCCCGTGACATGAATTGTGAAATCATGGATATATATATATATATATATATATATATATATATATATATATCATACATAATTATGAAATCATGGATACAAACATCCAGAACCGGAACAAGTACTTGTAGGCCCTACAAATACTTGTACCGTGCGGGATTCGAACCCGCAGCCCCCCACTCATTGTTAAGCCACTGCGCCACGGAGCCGTCAATGACGGATCAACGAATGATCGGAATGATGACAAATATTTCGATGTATGTACCTACTTATGTACATATGAATTAATATTTCATTTCACCATCTGGTTTCGCCCACCGCTAGTGGCTGGCCTATTGTAGTGGCGGTATAAGAATATCCATTATGCCATTTCGTCCCATGGGACACCAACTACCAAGTGATAAGAGACGACAGAGGGAAAATGGAACAAGAGATGGACAGCAGCATCTTTGTGATAACAAATAAAATAATAAAAAAGTGCCGTGGTCAACCTGCCTTTCAAACGTGGCAACTATGGCAATATTACTCATATGAGACACTGACTGCCTCGATGGTCTAGCGGTTGTAGTAGTGAGACTGCTGATCATGAGGTCCTGGGTTCGAATCCCGGGTCGGGCCAAATAATCAATTATTGAGTTTTTCTGTCAAGAAATTCTCAGCAGCTGCCCGGAGTCAGGAAGTTGGCGGTGTCTCAACCCCGTGCCTCGTAAAGCACGTAAAGCCGTTGGTCCTGCGCCTGATCTCTCTCCGGTTGTGTCGGTTTACCGTCCCATCGGATTATGAGAGTGAGGGAATAGTGCACCTGTGCTTGCGCATACACTTGGGCACTATAATCCTGTCCTGCGCCGTTGGCTAACCTCCGTTGAGGCAGGCCGCCGTGACCGAAATTCGGTCTGGAGGACATTATTATTATTATTATGAGACAATGTATGAGGAAGGCCTATCTGGTGGAGAATACAGAATTCATAGTGCTATAAGCTAAAATAGCAACAGACACCTAATATCACCGATTACACTGAAATACCGATAAGTACGTACTACAGATCTTGGATATAGTAATAATGGCAATGAGGGCTAATAATTTATCGCTCACCAGATGTCGTAGTGAAGTTATTTGTTATCGTGTCACAATAAATTAAGAGTTGCGTTTCAAATGAAAGTTTTTCGCTTTCTAGGGCATATTAGGTCGGTGAAAAAGTTTCTTCGTATTTTGTTTGAATAAAATTGAAAAATCTCTTTGGTTGTATCGTTTGTATGTCTGGTTTTAATATCATACATATAGGACATTAAAAAAAAATAAAAAAACACTCCCGCCACTTTTCAATTGTTATTATGTCCGCAAAAATAAGTGAATGTAACGAAGAAATTCTATACATTCTGAAGTTTTATTATAAAAAAAGGGGAAAAAAAATGTGACGTTTATGGATCTAATGCAGTGTCAGCAAGAGTAGCATAAAGTTGGTTCAAGCGTTTTCAGTCTGGAAATTTTGATGTTAAAGATGCAGCTCGCTCTGGTCGCACTCATACGGAAAAAATTGATGCCATTTTTGAAAAAATGGAGTGAGATCAGCACATTAATAGTTACGACATAGCCGAAGAATTGAGAATCGAACACAAAACAGTTTGACCCATTTGAAAAAGTCTGGGTATACAAAACATCTCGATATTTGGTACCACCCAAGCTCACTGAAAGAAACCTAATGAATTGTGTACTCATTTGCAATTCTTTATTGAAACTTCATGAAACCGAACCATTTTTTGAAAAGATTGATCACCGGTGATCTCTACTGCCAACAACTAATGAGACGCAAGCAACAATTTGAGAAAATACGGCTGGAATCGAACAACAGAAAAGGAGTGGTCTTTCATCATGATAACGCCAGACCACACACATCTTTGGCCACTCAGCAAAAATTGAGAGAGCTCGGTTGGAAAGTGTTAATGCATCCACCATATAGTTCTGAACATGCATGCTCAGATTTTCACCGGGTTCGGTCTCTTCAGAATTCTTTGGATAGTGTTGGGTTAACATCAAGAGAGAACTGTTAAAACTACTTGGTGCATTTTTTTGATCAGTCCCAAGATTTCTACAGCAACGGAATTATGTCACTACCTACAAGATGGCAACAAGTTATCGAACAAAATGGCACATTTATTTTATAATAAAATGTAATCAAACTTTAAAAAAAATGTCTTGAATTTGTATATAAAATACGAAGAAACCTTTTCTCGAACCTACTTTTATATGTATACACAAAACAATGCTTCAGTGGTTGTTCTTTAATTTTTTTGCACATTTTTAACTGTTTTGAAGTGAAAACTTCTTAAGCATCGTTGTGATTTGAAAGTCTATGAAACGAAAAAGCGACAGTAAAAAGAGACAGACACATAAATTCATAAGATTTAACGTGGGAGAAAAAGTCATTAACGCCGCCGAAACGGCGTCGATTACGTTTTTTTTCAACAAGATAAGAATAAACAAGCAGTGAAGAACGGCCAAACCTCAACTTCGTAATAGGTAAAATTGATATAAATCTTTCTGTAATTATATAGTGAGTACCATATAAGGTATATTGAAAAGAGTATAAACATTCGAAGGGAAATTGACATACTCGTAGTAAAAATTAGTGACTGTTAAAAGTACAATAACAATGTCGAAGACTTCTTTAGGTATTTTAAGGACGCGTTTACAAAATTGATAGGTATAGAATTGAACTATTACATTGACACGGGACACGCACAAGTGTACGCATGGTTGGCTGCGGGAATCGTAGTCAAATAAAATTATTTTGATAATTTGAAAGATTGAATTTGTTTTTGATTCCCTATACCTCAAAATATATTTAGATACATACAGTAATTAGACTTATATACGAAATACGAATACCTACTTTAGAGACTGCTTGGAACTGGAAGCCCTCTACTGGCAGTGAGATGTTAGCTACGGACTTTGGACTGGTTTTGTCAGTGATAATGAGACTTACTTGACTTACCTCCGGTCTTGACGGAGTGATCTGAAAGTGTCCTTTAGTGACTACTACGGGAACTCCTGGACGAGTAAGAACTAGGTGTGCTGAGCTTGGGCTCGTTTTGTTAGTTATAATGAGACCTTACCTCCGGACTTGATGGTGTGACCTGAAAGTGTACTTTGGTAACCGATATTGGATCTCGTCGCTGAGTAGAACTAGGTGTGCCGAGTTTGGGCTTGTTTTGTTAGTTATGATGAGACCTTACCCCCGGACTTGATTGAGTGACCTGAAGGTGTACTTTGGTAACCTCTGTTAAAACTCGTCGCCGAGTAGAATTAGTGTGCCGAGTTTGGGCTCGTGTTTTTAGTTATAATGAGACCTTACCTCCGGACTTGATGGTGCCACCTGAAAGTGTACTTTGGTAACCGCTGTTGGAACTCGTCGCCGAATAGAACTATGTTAGTTATGATGAGTCCTTACGATCAGCGATCTTTTTAGCATGAGCCTCTGCAAACAGGCGATACAGTTACCAATCACGACTGTGGTCGTGATTGGTAACTGTATCGCCTATCGAACGTCGATCGTGATTCTATCGAAATATTTGTAAAATAAATCAAAACAGGCACCAAAAATAAATTAGCAAATTATGCGAAAAAATTTGCACCATCTTCTATTTTTTCTACTATTCGTGAAATTTTGATAAAAAATAAAGACTAATTTTTTTATTGAATATGTTTGCCTACCTACAATATTTTTAGAAATTTAAAATATGTTGATAATAGATCAAAAAATGTACCGAATCTCGAGCTGGTATCGTTAATTTTGTAGTAAATTGCAACGGAAGTTCTTTTTACAGTATAAAAAGACGATTATTTTTAATAATTGAATAACCAATCTATACATGGTAGTTTTTAGTTACATATGATTTGGTTTAGTTTTGTCACAAAATGTACCGAAAAACAGCATAATTTTGCTCGATTTGCAAACGCGTCCTTAAACATGGTCGGATTAAAATATGTCTTTTAAATAAAATAAATGAGTCCAAGTAATACTGATTTGAATAACGAAAGAACCATCAAAACCGTTAGTAGATAGTTTCGTTCGTTTCCCATCTGTATGGTTCACTTTTCATAATCTACGATATTCATATAGAAATGGCAGCTACGTGGCAGCGGCAGCAAACAGTGAAAAAAAATTAATAAATACAATTAACCATATTGGTAAAAAAATCATTAAAAATTCATGATTTCATAAATTCAGGCCATCTAGCGTCTATTTTACGTATCACCTTGGGTATCAATCAATTGTTCGATGAAGTGACGACCTATAGAATGATGTAGGTGGCGCTATTAAAATTTTACTCGAAAGAAAATATAAAATCTGTGTCTAATAAATATATTAAAAGGATTGTTACATTTATTTACTATAAAATTAAATTTTCTTATATTTTATGCCGAACTTGTAGTTTAAATATTAATATTAAATAAATCATATGCCGTAAAGTATTTGTATTTTATATTTAATTTTATTTGAAGGTTTTACTTCTGTCGCGTGTGAGCTGCACGCACGTTTTTCTTTAATTATTTTACTTTTAAGATTACCCTTAGTTTAGTTAATTCATTTTAATGTAATTAATATATGACTAATATTTTAGAAAGAAACATTATAATTTATAATTTCGTAACGTTTTAACTTCCTCTTCATGAAACCTGTTAAATATTTAACCTCATTCAGTCCTAGTGGCAGAAAAAACAAACCTAATGAAAAGAAAAATTATATCAATAAATAATTTAACATTTTCTTGTATTTATAAACATATTCTAAGAAAGGTTTTAATTTAAAGATTATTATTGCGGTAGAAAAAATTTAACTCGTCCATTCATCTTTTAAAAAAAAGAATATCCAGAGAGGCAACATGGTGGCAAACTATAATCCGACTAAGTATGACAGCGCACAGTAGACGCGTAATATGAAAGTCGCTATTCACCTGGATGCAAGTTTGATACAATCGCTATTCCTTTTTGGAAGTTTCGCCAAAATTACAAAGAACCAACATTATCAGGGCTACGGTAGCATGTAAGATATTTTCGTCTTTGGTCGTTGAGAGGAACATCGTCAAACAATCGTTTGTGGGTGGGAATAATACCTTAGTTTAAGTTCAAATTAAGTTCAAATACACCTAATTATATTTTAGCACTGAGCAAGAAAAATACGGAGTTTTGATACGTATTTATGTCAAGCTATATAGCACGAATGGGTCGGTTCGACAGAGGGATCACGATCTCACAGAATACCAGCGTAAAATAGCAGCTTAATGCTGCTGTGTTTCGTATGGTACGTGAAAAGAACCGGAAACCCCTTTTACTAGAAATGAGACATTCTATCTTTGTCTTTTCAGGGGTGGCAACTCATCTGCATTTTGATTCGTAATCAAGGATAGATGTAGATGTCTATGGGCCACAGCAACTACTTACCATCAGGTGGTTTGTGGGCTCGTTTGTCACCCTCAGGGGCCATTCATTAATAACGTAAAGATGATAATGACGATTTTCAACACCCCGCCCTGCTCCCATGTAAGGATACATAAGATTTCTCGAACGTAATTCTTACGTAAGATTCTAGACAGCGAGGGGGGGGGGGATAAAACCCTGTATTAATGAATGGTCCTTACGTAATTAACGGATGGTCCCTTATCATATTAAAAAAATCTTTTGGAGCGCCGGTCATGGCCGTCAAGATTCATGACGTGTACTATAATGTAACTTTGTGTCTAGTTTAATTTGAAGATAAATCACAATCTTTTACACGTATCTCAATTTATTGTTAATGTATTTTTAACAATGGTCTAAAAACGATAGCAGTAATAAAGTAAGAGTTTACTGTTACCATGTCTATCAAAAGTCCACTGCTTAAAATAGGCTTCCATCATAGATTCCTTCAAAACGAGTATATTTTTCACAGTTGCCACACTTGGCAAGCGGGTTGGCAACCGATTTTTTTAATTGTCACTAGCAAGACGTTGCTGCCATCTGGTTTATTTCTCTCACACCGGTAGTAAACCGCTCACTGTAACCTTTACAGTACACGAGCTACATTACAATTTTAAGTGCTGATTCACCACATGTTCGACGGTGAAAGAAAAACACCGTAAGAAAACTTGTATGCCTGAGACATTATAGAGAATATTTCGTAGACATGTTTTTGAAGTCAGCAACATGCATTGCAGTAGTGCAACGGATATTTTCTTACCCTGAAACCCTCTCAAAAATGAGAGGCCCGACCTCATCAGTGTATAATTTTAATGTTCTAAAAAAATTGGAGGCTACAATATTTTCACTTATATTTCTTAATCTATGTTAAACCAGATTTGTGTAAAATTATATTATAAATATTACAGTGTAATCCCAAAGTACCCAAAAATTATCTAAATGAAAACCATTGTAAAACATTATAATAGTTGCACTTTTCCATTGCAGTGTACGCAAGAAGCAACCGGCGGTGGAACATTTGAGCTGTTATTGTACGCATGATTTACGAGTGCATTCACTGGCTCCTCATTTTCCCTTTTGACTTCAAGCGGCAGGGCCATAACCTAAAAAACATTAACAAAATCTTTAAAAACGGTCTTGGACAAAACACACAGAGTATTTATTATTTTTATTTATACAGTAGAACCTGTGTAAGTCGAACTTCAAGGGAGACGCCAAAAATTTAGAGAGTTTTCGACATAGAAAGGGTTTCGACTAAGGCGGATTTTGTAAGGAAATATTCAACTTGTAGGTTAGATTAATTCTAACTAATTTTGGCCATAAATTCCTTTATAATTTCATAGAATTAGTAATCTTATTTATTGTATGCTCTTACAATGTTTTCTAAGAAACAATGACGTACATTGTCGGCAAATTCTTTAACTTGCCTTATTTTCCTTCGAGCTATAGAGGTAATTAGTTATTAAAATTATAGAGTTGTAAACATTGATATACAAAAAAAGCAAAGGTTGTAAAATCAAACACTGTTATGTTCGAAATATAGAGGTCGAATTAACGTTTTCGAGATATGGAGGGAAAATTTGTAATTAAATCGGTTGTAGGGTAGGGACTCACTGATTATTTCGACATAAAGAGGGTTGAGATTTCGAGTAATGGAAGTTTTGAAGCTTGAAGGGAAGGGAACAAAACATTTTTTCAAGTTCTTAGACATATCTAGTTTCGAGACTTATCGAGGTTCGACTTACAGAAGTTCTATTGTATAATACCTATATTTCTTTTTATAGAAGTGCGGGCAAACGAGCATGCAGCTCACTTGTTGGAAAGTGTCGACCGCCGCCCACTAACAACTGCAACCAAGGTAATTGGAGGTTCCGCCTCGCCGGCGTTCTAAAAAGGAGTAAGCTCGTTTTTTAAAGGTCCCTAAGTCGTATTAGTCCGGAAAAAAAGCCGGTGTAAAACGATTCCACAAAGTAATCGTGCGAAGAAGAAAATTTCTAGTAAATCGCATAGTGAACCGCCAAGAATACAGATGGTGTGGTTGGAGTATCGGGAATTTTGTCACGATATGCGTAATACCACCAGGATTAGGCCCCTGGAATTAATCAGAACAATTAAACCATGGGAATTGGAGGTGCCGCCTTGCCGGCGTTCTAAAAAGGAGTAAGCTCGTTTTTTGAAGGTCCCTAAGTCGTATCAGTCCGGAAAAATAGCCGGTGACAAACGATTCCACAAAGAAATCGTGCGAAGAAGAAAATTTCTAGTAAATCGCATAGTGAACCGCCAAGAATACAGATGGTGTGGATTGACCACCAGTATTAGGCCGCTGGAATTAATCAGAACAATTCCTCTAAGCATTTTTCGGGGTAAATGTGATAGTGAATGCAAAGGGATGCAACATTTTTTCGCAGGGCCAGTGAATCGAGTCGGTCAGTTAGAACTCGGTCATCGACGATTCGAATCGCTCTTCGCTGAATACAATCGAGTGGGCGCTGGGGTACCCCTAGACAGTGATGAAAACAGTATTCCATGTGAAGCCGAACCTGCGCCTAAAGTTGCAAGCAGTGTACGCTCTTTTGTTGAAAATCACAATTACGGCGGCGTAAAATCGATGTAAAATACAAAAAACATACAGCCGAATTGTAATTCTACATTTTTTTGAAGACAGGAAAAAAGTATAATTCTAACCCTAAAAGTAATGGCAAAACAGGGGATGAAGTTAAAAACTGTAACTACAAATTTAGACGACATTGAGTTAGTGATATTCCTTTGTCTACTTAAAAGGGTAAAAAAATAACTTTTATGTAAAAGCCGAATTTAAGCAATTTAAAAATTCAGATTCTGACGTTTAGAGCTTTAATTTTTTATACACTATGCCTTTGCACCAACCTCAGAATGTAAAATTATTATTATGCTAATTTGCCAATTTGCTCCTGTGCAGACTAAACTCAAGATAAATAACAACTAGAATGTCTTCTAGTAATAGTTACTATAAAAACTTCACCTCTATTTTCCATCCTTGGAGGTAGAATTTTTTCTTCAAAATTAAATGAGACCACAGTTGAGGTATCGTCTATTTATTATACAATTATTTAAATCGGGTTAGCCGTTCCCGAGAAATCAGTGAATATACAACATAAAAACATACAGTCGGTGAATAAGTTGGCAGTTTATTACTTACATTTTCAGCATACATTTCAGTTTCAGTAGCCGTTGGTAATGCATTAAGGTGACTGATGTCTTGTTTATCGACAGAGCTACTGATGTTCTCTGACAATTTCAAATTCACTGATGCCATGTCTAAAATATTTGCAGAATGGGGCAGTGTTGCAGAAAAGTTCATATTGCCTATGGGCATGTTGTACATTTTATTGTTGCCCATGTATTCTGATATGGCAATGTTTTCAAGCCACTTCTCGTGAAGACTGTACAAATTTCTATATGTACAAAGCATCATATCCCTTGCTCTATATCTTTCGTCTAGCAATTGTTTCATTGCTTGCTGTAATTTTATAGTTTTCTCAGTGAGTAATTTTTTACAAGCAGCCAGTTCTTCTACCATTAAACTATAGGTCAAACAAATACTAGTGAATATTTTTAAAAACACATGCAATTAATTTATTGATATTATTCCTTTTACTTTACCTGCTAGCAAGAAATTTACTTCGCCATACTTCACATTGTCCTGCGAGCCACTCAGTTTGTTCCTGGAAAGATTTACAAAATATTTCAACAAAATTTACTAATCTCTTTATATATATATTTTTTAAATCAATTGCTGTTTGTTGCTAAAACTAAAAAACGGCTCCACTGATTTTGATGAAATTTTAGGTATGTTTGAATGGGTTCCTAGATGGTTTAGATTTACATTGGGAGCTGGTAGATGGAGTCTTTGTCAAGCTCCAGATCATTTGTGCCAAGGCGGGGCGGATCGCTAGTAACTTATATAATTTTACTATATAATAATACATAAATAACTAATATATTGATAACTTATGTAATCAGTGAATGAATTTCTTTTAAAACTTTAGGTACTTCACACTAAAAGGTTACATTTTTAATACAATTAATACATTAGTGATAAGATATAAGGCAGCAATGCCACATCTGACAGAAAATTTTATTCAAAAGAAAATATTAAAGTTATACTTACTTTCTTTTAAAATATTATATATGAATAGAAATATTTTACTTGTTGTTTCTACAAACTATGAAAGAAACAATGCTTGACTTCGGATGTGGATGCAAAATAGGAAAAATTTATGCATTGCATTGCAAAATTTTAATTGTGAGAATTATTAGTTGAATATTTTGGTGACAAATAAAATTCCACCAAAAACCTAAATGTGGAAAGCTGTCGTAGATCGGTACAAACGCCGTTCCGTCGTACGGACAACGGCGTTGAAGTTTCAACAGGCGCCAAGCTATAGCAGTTGATATAGCATAATATAGCTGCAGTGTGGCTCTACCACTTATATTTTCTAGTTGGCATTAGAAAATTGTGGCTGGTTATTTTCTGTTTCTTGATTTCCTTCTGTCCCATGTTAAGACAGGAACCCAAAACATGTAGTGGAGGTGAAGGAACACCAGAATACCAGCATAAAATAGCAGCTTGATGCTGTTGTGTTTCATATTAAGTGTAGAGAACTGGAGACTCTTTTTACTGGAAATGAGGCATTCCATGTAATTCCTAAGGGGTGACAATGCATGTGCATTTTGATTCCTAATTGAGGATAGGTGAAGATGTCTACGGGCCACATCATCCACTTTGATTTTGGTGATCTTCCGAGTAATGCATGTCAACTGGCTCTTAGAAAGACTAATGTAGTGGTCTTGAAAATAAAAAGCTGTTGATATGATTTTATACCTGATGTGTTGAAAGGTGCGTTGCTGAATTAAGTAAAGCATTTGCTAGGTGTTTTTTATCCTCATTGAGTGACTGAACCTGTGTTTCAAGGTCCTCTCCCATAGAGGCTACCAACATTGTCTTAAGCTCTTTGTTGATCTGAAGAAAAGTAATGTTATAAAAATTATTGCCAGTGGTTACTTGCCATTTTCTACAGAAGCCATAAAGACATTTTATTATTTCATTTTTGTTTCTGTGTGTACTATACTAATACATGGCAAGGAAGCCAAAGAGCCATCCCCAATTTGCTTTTAATAATTAGGTATGAAAAGTTAAAATATAATGTTAGAAACAATAATTTAAAAAGCAATGAGTGATATTTATCTTTTACCAAAGCCAATAATACATTTATTGGCTTTTAACAAAAATTAATTTTTGTTAAGTTACAATTATTTTATTTATTTATTTATACAGTTTACTGTACTAAAAGTACAAACGGCGGACTTAATGCCATATGGCATTTTCTACCAGCCAACTGGAAATTTTATTATAATGGAAGCCAATTTTATTATAATATTGTAAAAATATTTAATATTTAATTAAAAGTTATAATTATTTATTTAACTTTGGAGTAAGAGTAGTCCCTCATACAGTTATAATTGATAGAATTTTCGAAATTCGTATCTTACAAGCCAAGTACGATAAGATTTCAAAACAATTTGTATTCGATAAGAAGTATAAGATAAAATTAAATGAAACCAATGGTCAGCCGGAGGGATTAAGCCCAAAAGAGCTTATTCACATGTGGTTCTAAAACAAATAAAGGTGTAGGATCTGAAACTTTCTCCGAAGACCTCAATATCCACATATGTACTCTGCTGGGTGGCTCACACAGTCTTACAGGGGTAGTGTATGGGTATCATCCAAGTGACCATAGCAATAGATGCTAGGAAGGCATAAGGCTACTCCATCAGAATAGTGACTATATGTAGGTACTATGTACTACTAGTATGACATAGCTTTAGCTTTTGCAATTTCTGCTCTTATTACGTTTTACACTTTGGTGCAAACTTTTGGTATGACAACTTTGCTCATGTACTTTCTACCGGGAATTTGGTATTTGGGTATTAAGGTATTCATTAATCTTTAGAACCCATTATTTTCTAACTCAGATATTGGTTGGTTATCTACCGTGATCATCTCCGCCACAGCTTTGTAAATTTTTGGTGTGCAAATCAGTTATGTCCCGTTTTGTAGTAAATGGCTCGAAAAAGGTTTATTGTATTTTTGTTGCATTCGATTGCGACAACGAAGTTGATGCTGCTGCTGTTTTATTTTCCTAATCTTTCGACTCTTTTGTGTGTTTTATTTTAACATGGTTTTAAAACGCCGTCATAGAAGCCTTTCGTCCAACACCACTATGTGTAATCAGAAAATTGCATAAGTTACATTTCATCTTCTTCAATCTCGTCGTAAAATGTCCAAATTCATGATCTTTTACGTGAACTCATTATGTCAATCACTGAACAGGTACTACACACCTACACAGTTAATTGTTAATTAAGAAACTTGTTCAATAATTCATCTACTATGACGCGTAACGTATTTGGTGAGGGGTGTATCAACACAAGACGGCCGCTCGCGCCGCTTGAACCTGTTTGTACTAGTTTACGCGCTGAAACAGGAGTTTGATTGAACCGAGTTACTTGGCCGAGTACTCGGTTGGAAAAAAATTGAACCCAGTAAAATTCGATACTTGTTACTAGGCAAAAGTGCTACTCAGCGCATCTCTAAATAATACCAATCCCCTTTGGTAACATTCGTTCACTAGTACAGAGGAACTTTACTAATCTACATGCTCAGCTCTCGAAAAATCTAGTAGACTGTAGACAAGCTAGGGAGACCCTGCTTGAAATGAACAGTTGTTTAACCAAGGTTTTAATGAGACTGAACAAGCCACAGATCAGTCTTTAACAAACATTTATTTACAATAGGTGTTTCAGATAGTCTCCTATGTAGGGCATGTATGGAGGAAGAAAAATGGCGGCCCACATGTTGCTGACATGTCCGGAAGTCGTTGCATACAGGGCTAACCATCTCGGCATGCGGGGATCACTACCCGAAGTTGCTTGCAACATCAAAGGACTGTTGAACTTTTTCAGAGAGATTATATCGCTCGAACAATCACATTATTCCTGCCCAAACGTAAACATGCTTAGAAGTGGAGTTACGAAAAAGAACTCATGTAAACTAAACTACCTTTTAACAAAAAGTAAAAACCAACTTTAAATTGCCAGAAAAGAAGTTATATATTTGCAACCCTCAAAACATGGGACCACACTTATAACCTATTTAAGAAAAAAGAATCAATAAAATTTGTTCCTTATCTGAGAGGATATCATATGAAATACCTAAAACAATAGTCTAATAACACTTTTTATTTTTCACCCTTGGGGTTGGAATTTAATTTTTAAAAATTTAATGGGACCACCCTTGACATAAAGCCTATTTAATAAAAAAAGAATTATTAAAATCGATTTAAAATCTGCGAAGGTATCGCATAATATACATACAAAAAAACACACTTGAATTGAACACCTCCTCTTTTTAGAAGTCAGTTAAAAAGAGCCCTATTTTTATTTAAAACTATGTTATGTTATATTTCATATATATATGAAACGTCGGGAATTAAAAATAAGTAAAATCAGTTAAATAAGGGCGATAGAATCTGTAAATTTAGTTTTATTCAATGTGTAGTGTTCGCGTAAATTTAAGAAATCATTATGTAAAACTATGTTCTTTTATGAATAAAATTAATGCGGTATGAAGTCAAAGATATTTTATCCAATGAAAAAACAAATTAAAAAAAGAAACAGACTAGTGTTAAAAAAAGAAAAAAAACAGGTTTCTTAGAATGTAATTTCCAAGTCCGTTGCCATTAGATTATCCTTTAACCACCAAGCAATTAACTATAAGTTTTCTCAATTCATAACATGGCAATGTCCATTCACTTTACTGCGACAGAAAAGGTGATAATAATTGATAGAATCAGGCGTTACTTTGTGGAAATCCATTATAATAAAAAATAAAAATATAAATTTCTTTGCAACTTTCCGCTAAACATATAAAATGATGTGTCTTACCTGGATTGAAGCGCACCTCCCGCCCTCCCTCAATTGCATACACTAACTCCGTCACCACTAGACCAAGCACCACTACTCTCAACACCACTATTCCAGGCAAGACACACCATCGACGATAATACGACACGTGTTTCGCCTCTACACGAGGCATCATCAGGTAATATAGACTCTACGGCGGCTGACCGCTAAGTGAGCGGCGAGTCGAAACAGTTGCTATTTATACACGCTGACACAATCGCTCCCTACCAAAGTAGCGAGTGACCGCGTCGTGCGATAACAAACCTGTCAACAGTTATTATTATTGTTATGATTATTTTTAAATACTATTATTATTATTGTTTTGAGTGACCGCGCCGTGCGATAACAAATCTGCTACTAATTATTATTATTGTTATGATTAATATTTTAAATACTATTATTATTATTGTTTTATTGATATTATTATAATTATTTATTATTATTAATCTTAAAATTATTATTAAAGATTGGCCTTAAAGATGTTTAACAAAGGTGAATTAGAAACATTTGTTTGTTCATTCAGCAGTGTATAATTACCATTATTACTTTTTAAAATCTCCAACTGCTCCAGCACACACAGTCGCAGCCCCTTATTACAGGTATGTAAGACTTCAAAGGAATGGTCGCTAGCTAGGTTGTGTCCAGTGTCCAAGAGATGTTTAGCAAAATGGGATTTATCAGGATTGCAATTTCTGTACGCGGCCATATGTTCTTTATAGCGCGTCCTGAAATTGCGACCAGTCTGACCCACGTAAACGGCGTGGCATTCGTCACAAACAAGTTAAATATTAGTCAAAAATCGGGTGTTTATAAACTTGTTTGTGACGAATGCCACGCCGTTTACGTGGGTCAGACTGGTCGCAATTTCAGGACGCGCTATAAAGAACATATGGCCGCGTACAGAAATTGCAATCCTGATAAATCCCATTTTGCAAAACATCTCTTGGACACTGGACACAACCTAGCTAGCGACCATTCCTTTGAAGTCTTACATACCTGTAATAAGGGGCTGCGACTGTGTGTGCTGGAGCAGTTGGAGATTTTAAAAAGTAATAATGGTAATTATACACTGCTGAATGAACAAACAAATGTTTCTAATTCACCTTTGTTAAACATCTTTAAGGCCAATCTTTAATAATAATTTTAAGATTAATAATAATAAATAATTATAATAATATCAATAAAACAATAATAATAATAGTATTTAAAATATTAATCATAACAATAATAATAATTAGTAGCAGATTTGTTATCGCACTGCGCGGTCACTCAAAACAATAATAATAATAGTATTTAAAAATAATCATAACAATAATAATAACTGTTGACAGGTTTGTTATCGCACGACGTGGTCACTCGCTACTTTGGTAGGGAGCGATTGTGTCAGCGTGTATAAATAGCAACTGTTTCGACTCACCGCTCACTTAGCGGTCAGCCGTAGAGTCTATATTACCTGATGATGCCTCGTGTAGAGGCGAAACACGTGTCGTATTATCGTCGATGGTGTGTCTTGCCTGGAATAGTGGTGTTGAGAGTAGTGGTGCTTGGTCTAGTGGTGACGGAGTTAGTGTATGCAATTGAGGGAGGGCGGGAGGTGCGCTTCAATCCAGGTAAGACACATCATTTTATATGTTTAGCGGAAAGTTGCAAAGAAATTTATATTTTTATTTTTTATTAAAGGTGATAATGATAATAATGATGACATTAATGTCTTACAAATTGCCAATTAAAATCATTACATAGAGTGGCCTTTTTACAATATTATGGAAATTTATGATTACCTGAACTTGTTGTTTTAATTGTTCTTTTAAAGTTTCATTTTCTTGTATAGAGTCTCCAAGCTTTTTTTGTAAGCTTTTATTCTCATCATTTTTTTTACTATCTACTAGAGATTTGTCAATTACAGATGGTAACTTTGCCCTTGGCTTGAACTCATTTAGATTGGTATCCATTTGTGACATCTGAGATATTAATGTGTTGATATCCATGTTGTTTCTTGATTTCTTTGTATTTTTAGACATAGCCTGAGGAGTAATAGGCTTAACAGCTCCAGGATATGGCTCATAAGGAACGAATTTTGGACTTTTGGAATATATTTGAGAAGTTTTTTTTTCTGATGTAATTATTTTAGAAGGATACACTTGAACTAAGCGGCCAGGGATAAGAGAGTCTGTCCTGTTAGATACAACATTACATCTTAGATCTACTTTTGGCCTATTTTCTGAAACACAATCGGATGATTCCATGCCATCGCCAGCGGTTCTACACTTGCTCAACATTTCTGTAAAGTAATATTAAAAAGAGTAAAAAACTTAATCTTAATTATTAATAACAAACAATAGGTACAGGAAACGTACCTGAGCGAAAGTTTTGTTTATGCATGTTCTTATTTATTTGTATAAATACCGTCAGAAATTATGTTTACATATAAATAATATAGTGTATATACGTCACACGATGTTTACAAAATATAACCACTGTTTTAGCCTGACCCCACTGACAAATCACATTCGATTTCGAGTTAGGAGTATGTTGACTGTCTTAGATACACAATTAATAATATGAGGTAATTATTATCTATTTGTGTTGTGTCACCCAAAGAGTATATAAATCACAAGGTTTCGGCCGTAGACTACTCTGTCTACGGTTTCGGCTAACAATAACAATGGAATTGAAATTAAAAATAAAATACTTTTTTTTGTGAAATAGAAAACTACAATGTCAGATTTAGCTTGCTACATATTTATTTATCTATGGTCAGATTGACAGAATCAAATCAACACAACACTTAAAGCTATGAATTAAAGGGTGCGTTTGGCAGAAAAAAGCGCTAGCAAGCGCTTGTAAGCAAAATGGCGATCGTAAGCTGTAAACGCTGTCAAATCGTAAGTAGCTATTTTCCTCCAGGACACGATGTTAGTTTTAACCGAGGAACCTAACCTAATTTAAATATATGTTTGTAAAGTATTCATATTAAAAACTTACCAATTATGAATTTTTAATAACATGTATATGTTTATCCACGTTATTATATTACTTAAAACTAATATTGCACAAAACAACTTATAAACTCTACTTCAAAACAAACAAATTAAATAAGCAAAATGGCGGATTGTGTCAGCGCTACTGAAGTAGTAATCGTGTCCTGGCCGAAAACTATTTCAGCGCTTGTAAGCGCTTGCTAGCGATTTTTTCTGCCAAACGCATCCAAAGTAATAAATCGACTCAGAGTAACATACGTAAGTAAATAATGGAGGTTAGAGAACAGAACGCTCAGAAGGGCTAGAACCCAGAGCCGTAAAGCCAGTTAGTAAAAAAATTAGAGAACAGAGGGTCTAGCGGACCTATAGACATGATTAGCGTGGCCTCGAGTGAGAAAGTACGATAACGTAGTTTTAGGTTATACAATAATCTTTATAAACATATTTAGATAAAAAAATTAATTGTTCTAAGAACAACTGAACAAGATTCACCAATCTTAAGCTCAAACACTTTTTTCTCACTCAAACCAACTTGTAAACTCCTTAGATCACTACGAACTGTAAAAGTTGCTTAGCAAAATGTAGTTTGCTAAAAAAACCGACACGGAGAAAGGGACAAACAATCACACCGCTCTGTCTTATTTCTATGCAAGAAGTATTTATAAATCGATCTTTTTCGTGTGCGAATGCGAAAGAAGGCGTCAATTTGTCTATAGGTTTCTCTGTCTACGGGGCCTAGATTGTGAGACAAGTGACATTCGCTCCGTGTCTAATCCATTTCGAAAATCGATTTCGCCTTAGCGATATCGAAATTAAAGTGGTGGACAAGTGTCCCAGAAATATGGACAAAATAAGTGAGGCGCTGCGATCGCTAAGTTGTCTGAATAAAAGCGGGCTGCTGTGCGCTAGTTTGAAATTATTAAAATCATTCAGAGAAAAAAGAAAATAACAAAATTATTATTATTACCTTCATTATTTATTAATAAATAAATTATTACAAATATAAATTATTAATAATTATTGATTTATTATTTTATTAAAATATTTCACCATTTTATATTTTTTTGTCAATTATTATAAAATAACTTGGCAGATACTAGGTACTTAACGACGGCAGCGCGGCTATACATTCTATAAATTTTCAGGAACAGGAGGACTATGCTTTAGCACGTAGCGATTGTTCTCCTGTTCTCGAAACTTCATGAAGTAAATCGACATCACCCCACTTGATAGATAACAGCCTTGTGACCATGGAGGTTAGAGAGAAGGAGAACGATCGCTACGTGGTAAAGCATAGCCCGCATGTCCCTGAACTGCCATTGGTAAGTAGTATCTGCGAAGTTAGCTGTTTATGAGTACATGTAAATGAAGTTAGTTGAATAATGTACAAATGTTCTTCGCAGCATTGGTGAGAAAATAATCGTGCTCAATAATTTTTAATTTTTAACAAAAAGAAGCATTAAAATGGTGAAATATTTTATTGTGCGTGGATGTGCAAGTGGTTTAGCATCTGATCGGAAAAATAGACTGAAAACGACCTTTATTGAGACAACTTAGCGATCATAGCGCCTCACTTATTTTGTCCATACTTCTGAGACACTATTTTCTACAGCGATCTTTCTCCTTTTCTATAACCTACATGCTTGTGACCTTAGAGCACTGACTTAGAAGTGTATGGTTTGGGCATACCAACATAATTACGTGACTATCTACAAAAATATTGCTCATAAAATGGCCGCCTTTCATAGGGTTGTAACTCAGCAATATGCGCAGCTGATATCGATATTTTTACTTATATGAATTTTTCTCAATCGATGAATTTTATATAATCGGATTTGTTGCTTAATTTACTTTATTCCGTTGGTATTTACATAAATACAGAACTGAATTTTCAATCGTCAAATAACTTATCCGGGGAATAAATGTGACTGACTGATTTATGGATTTTTTTTAGATAGAAATTAAATCCTTCTTTTGTGTTCAAAGAATTACTGGGATAAAGATCCCTGATCACATATTATAGTATTTTTTATCATCATCATCATCATCATCACAGCCCTTCACAAGTCCACTGCTGAACATAGGCCTCCCCCAAATAATGCCATAAAGCACGGTCCTGAGCCACCTGCATCCATCGACTTCCTGCATATCTTACCAGGTCGTCACTCCATCTAGTGGGGGGGTCGCCCTACACTACGCCTACCGGTACGAGGCTGCCACTCGAGAACCTTTCTTCCCCATCGGTTATCGGTTCTTCGAGCTATATGGCAGGCCCATTGCCACTTCAGCTTACTAATCCGTTGGGCTATGTCAGTCACTCCGGTTTTACTGCGGATATCCTCATTTCTGAGTCATCACGCAGAGAAACTCCGAGAATAGCCCTCTCTATAGCTCGCTGAGCGACCTTGAGCGTCCTCATACGGCCAGCAGTGAAGGACCACGTCTCTGATCCGTAAGTCATCACTGGCAACACGCACTGGTTGTACACTTTAGTTTTCAGAGATTGAGGTATATCTGACGAGAAGATGTGTCGTAATTTCCCGAACGCTGCCCAGCCGAGTTGAATCCGTCGATTTACCTCTCGGTCGAAGTTGGACTTACCTAGTCGGACTATTTGTCCCAGGTAAACGTACTCGTCAACAACTTCGAGCATAGTTCTCCCAACAACTACCGGCATAGGTGTGACATGGACATTAAACATGATCTTTGTTTTGTCCATGTTCATCTTAAGACCTTTCCGTTGGGAGGCACTATTGAGGTCATTGAGCGTAGTGCTTAAGTCCTCCAGCGATTCTGCCATAAGGACTATATCGTCGGCAAATCGAAGGTGAGTGATGTACTAGCCATTGATGTTAATACCGTATCCTTTCCAGTCCAGTAGCTTGAAAACGTCTTCCAAAGCAGCGGTGAAGAGTTTCGGGGATATAACGTCACCCTGTCTTACCCCTCTCTGCAGTTGGATAGGTTTCGAGCTCTGGTTCTGTACTCGGATAGCCATCGAAGCCCTACTGTACAAACACTTCAGCACTTCGATATACCGACAGTCAACTTGGCACCGCTGAAGGGACTGCAGCACCGCCCAAATTTCGACGGAATCAAAGGCTTTCTCATAGTCCACATACGCCAGGCAAAGTAGCAAATTGTACTCTTCAGTCTTCTGTACAATCTGCCGCAGGGTATGTATGTGGTCTATGGTACTGAAGCCGATTCGTAATGACTCTCGAAAACAGCACGTAGACGCGGCTCAGAAGGGAAATCGGTCTGTAGTTCTTCAAGAGAGCGTTGTCGCCTTTCTTAAAGAACAAGACCACCGCACTTCTGCTCCACGCTTCTGGAGTAGTGCCACCATGGAGGACGGAATTGAAGAGCTTCTGAAGGACTTCAAGTATCGGTGTTCCACCCGCTTTCAGAAGCTCCGCTGTAATTCCATCCTCGCCTGGGGCCCTGTCGTTTTTAAGGTGCTGGAGAGCCATTCTAATCTCGCTTAGACTGACGTCCGGGATATCATCGGAATAGTGTCGGATAAGACTTGCTCTTGGATCGTTACTCACACTTGCGTGTGGCTCCAACGATGATGTGTACAGCTGCCCATAGAACCTCTCAATCTCACTCAAAATCTCAGGTGTCCCGGAAACGATGCTGCCACACTCAGTCTTCAGCCTTGACAGTTGGCTCTTACGGGCAGACAGATCTCTGGCAAAGACTTTGGAGGCCTGGTTCCACTCGATCGCTTCTTTAATACGAGCAGTATTAAAGTTGCGTAAGTCTCGCCGCATGCATTTGGAGATCTGTCTGTTCAGTTGCCTGTATGCTGTCAAATCTGTTGACGATTGCAGCCTCATCTCCCGTCTAACAGCCATGAGATTAAGAGTGTGATCGGAGAGTTTTTGTGTTCTTCTGCGGCGGGTCTTGCAGAACTTAGCTCCGACCGCATGGACAGTTTCCACGAGCTTGTCATTCATATCGTCCACTGCATTACAATCTTGTAGGCACTGAAAGCGTTTGTGTAACTCGAGCTGAAAGTTTTCGGGATTTTGGATTAGAGCACGAGGGGGACGGAGCGTTGACTTCATTAGACGAGACCTCTCCAACTTAACGTTTAGGTTCAGTGTGCCTCTAACCATTCGGTGATCGCTGCCAGTTTTCACCCTTGCGATCACTGAGACATCACTGAACAGTTGGCGTCTGGTCGTCATAATGAAGTCAATCTCATTTTTTGTCGAACCGTCGGGGCTCGACCAGGTCCACTTCCTGTGGGGCCGCTTCTGGAAGAAAGAGTTCATCATAAAGAGTCCCTCTTTCTCCATAAAGTCGGCCAGCTGCTGGCCCCTTCGGTTCCGTTGCCCTACTCCAAATTTCCCTAACTTCAGCTCACCGCTTTCTCTTGTGCCTAGTTTTGCGTTGAAGTCTCCCATCAACACCGTGTAGTGGGTTTTGGAGGAATGCATGGCTTTGGAAATATCCTCATACATTTCCTCTACCTCCTCATCGGGATGTGCCGAGGTTGGTGAGTAAACCTGTATGACCTTCAGCGAATACCGTTTGGTGATTCTGAGTATCAGGTACGCGACCCTCGTCGACACACTCCCAATCTTTACAACGTTGTTGACGAGAGACTTGTGGACGATAAATCCGACACCTCCTTGGGACAGATGGTCGCCCTCCCGGTGATAGAATAAGTTGCCGGATTCGAGAATCACCGTGTCCTCCCCCCTCTCTTCGGACCTCGGATAATCCTATAATACTCCAGCGCAACTTGTCTATCTCTTCTTCCAACTCCAGGATCTTCTCGTCAGTCCTCAGTGTGCGTGCGTTAAATGTTGCCAGGTCGAGTCGTCGTAGGTGGCAACCGAACCTCCACCGGAGATTCTTAGCACCCCCTGCCCCGCCGTTACCATGGTCGCCACCGTAGCCAGGAATAGCGGGGCCGCCGAGGACTGGGGGCCGTCTATTTGTGTAATTGTTCATGGGGGGGTATATTGCTATAGTTGCCACGCTTGGCGAGCGGGTTGGCAACCGCAGTTTTTTTTGTCGTACAGTTGCTGTTACCAGGAAGATGCTGCTGCCCATCTCCTGCCTGTTTCCCTCCGTCGCCTTTTACGACACCTACGGGAAGATATGGGGTAGTGGATATTCTTAACCGCCACTACACGGCGGCGAGTATTTTTTATATAAAATTATAATAATTAGTCGAGTGAAAATGAAATAAACTGTTATAAAAAATCAATACTTATTTATTATTAATTTTTATTATTAAACTCAGAAATGCCTGTCAAGTAAGAGTTAAAATCAAATCAATTTTAGGTGGTTAAGGTCATCTAGTATCATAATAAAATATACGTAGAAGAAAAACACCTACTATAAGATAAGATGAAGGACACACAACAAAAAAAACTTTTAGCATGCAACAGTTTGACAGCAGATCTACCACAAAACTCGGCACTTAACATGGCGACTATGAAGTGTAGAAGTAAGGAGAACAATCTCTCATAGGAGAATAGTTGAAAAAGTGTCCATCTGTAAGCAATAAATAATAGTTCAAAAACTCTCCACAGCAGCGCTGGAGTAGCTACAGGAAACGGCTACATGAAATGAACTTAGCAGTTGTCGACGGCGTGAAAAGTGCTGCTAAACTGCTCAGTAGCTCTAAAATAATTTTATGTAGTAAATATAACCTCTAAAAAGTCGTCTATGTTATATTTCTCGGCGCGTTCTTTAAAATTTACCCTGTAGCTATAGTAGCGCCACCCTTATTTAACGGTTTTCTACGGACAATTTTTAATACACAGTCTGTAATCTTTACCTCAACTCCATAATGGCGATGCAGTCATGCAAGTATGAGCTAATGACGTCACACGAAAGTGGTGTCAAAACAAGCATTGACAAACTGTAGTGTTCTCACTTGAATAATGAATCTACTGCTCTACTCTATCCCTAATGAAGCTACTGCTTTGTTAAAAAGAAACAAGTGTCTGACAACTGTGTGTCGATATTTACTATTATTTCTATAGTAGAATATGCCGCCTCCATAGGTATTATATCTCTATGCCTTAGATTAATTACATAGGTACGTCTGAGGACTTAGATCTAGTATAATCTCCAGAAATCCACTTGGAGTTTATACTAAATCTATGCCTGAGGTAAGAGTCTAAAATGCGACTTATTACGCAATAATGTTCTTATATAGCACGAGGTCAATCCAATGAGCGATATGTAATGTAACGTGCTACGAGATATAGCGTGCTACAAAACTTAACGCGCCTGTCTGCCTCCAAGACGCTTTCTTATAAATAGCGCGCTATAACATAGCGTATTTAATAGCAGGCTAGAAATTCATAGTTTATAGTCCATATCGTGCTATTGATTTGTAGTCGTTTTGAACAACTTTAGCTCCGCGTTGAGCGCCATCCCGCAAGTGATCGTACCAGTCAATCGAGCTCCGACAGAAATACCGAATGGCAGTGTATTTTCATGCAAAAAACACTCAAATAGTTAAATCTACAATAGGTTAGCCGATACTGCTGTACCAACCTTAAACTTGTGGGAGGTAATATTTAGCTGTAATTATATCAATAGTTTAAATATTTTTTATTACTTACTACCATTAACACCAATATTATTGAGAGCGAAGAGTAGCCCCCGTAAAAAAATTGTACTTTGGTCATGGATGAAATGAAAATTAAGCAATTGACGAAATACCATGCTAACAGCCAATTTTACGAATTAAAAAAAAATTTTTAAATACCCTTCACTTCTGGTCGTATGAGAAAGCTCAGCAAGCTACGGAATCGGCTCGGGGTTTTCTACATGAGAAGCTTAGAAATAAGGATATCCACAGTAGAACCTGAGTGACCGACATAGCCAACCGATTAGTAAGCTGAATTGGCAATGGGCCAGCCATGTAGCTCGAAGAACCGCCAACAATGGGAGAGAAAGATTCTCGAGTAGCAGCCTTGTACCGGTGAGTGAAGTGTAGGGCGACCCTTCACTAGATGGAGTGACGACCTGATGTCATACAGGAAGCCGATGGATGCAGGTGGCTTAGGACCGTGCTTTTTGGCAATTCGTGAGGGAGGCGTTCAGCGGCGTTCAGCAGTGGAATTGAGGGCTATAATGAATGAAAAAAAATTTAAATCACCTATAGGCCGTCAACGTCGTGCAGTCCGCGCCCACGGGGTACAGGGTGGAGAGGGACGAGGAAGCACGCGGCTCGTGCACGAGGCCACGCCCACGGCTACACACGTAGGGATTTGGGATCGAGTTATCTTGAGATTAGTATGGATTTATTTAGATTTATTACGAAGTATTGTGTGATGTAGTGATGAATTCGATATTTACTATAGGCCGTCAACGTCGTGCAGTCCGCGCCCACGGAGTACAGGGTGGAGGGACGAGGAAGCACGCGACTCGTGCACGAGGCCACGCCCACGGCTACACACGTAGGGATTTGGGATCGAGTTATCTTGAGATTAGTATGGATTTATTTAGATTTATTACGAAGTATTGTGTGATGTAGTGATGAATTCGATATAATATTAAATCACTTTATATTATAAAAAAGTCCCCCGCCGCGTCTGTTTGATAAACTCAAAAACAACTGAACGGATTTTCTCCAATAGACGGAGTGATTCATGAGGAAGCTTTGCAAAATCTAGTACAAGTATAAAATGTAATGAACGCCGAAAGTAGAACGAAAATTGGAAAAATAAAAGATTAAACACCGAATAATAGTAGTAATATTTTTTTCTAAATAAGAAAGTAATTTAATACTGTTTTTATTTACACTCATATTTACAACGAAAACTAATTATAGTCGCAATCCATATCTATTTACAGACACGGTTTTTGCCAAATTAATATCGTTCTGGTATTCTTGCGATGATTTATCATTTTTACGCTCTTTAAAATACATGTATACGTTATACACAATTTCTTTTGATTGTCGTCCAATCGGTTTGCTCATCTTTGGATCGTAATCTCGTGTGCGTCTAGTATACAAGTAACCGTTGCAAGCGACCACCGGCGACTGGCGCTCTTGAGCACGCGGCGTGCTCGCTCGCCCTCCCGCATACCGCTCGCTTCCCCTTTCCCGTTTTACCTCGTCCTTGCCAACCCCTGTAGCCCCGCGGGCGCGGACTGCACGAAGTTCACAGCCTATAACGCTGAAGTTATGCGGACTACGACTTGTTTATCGAAAATATATCGGCGTTGTCCACCAACAGTGTACAATTTGATGGTATGCGTAATTGCAATGAACACAAACGTAAATGCTGTAGTGTGCGTGTATAGTGACGCGATTCAATTTTGCAATTGTAGTGAAATATACAGTAGTGTGTTTTCCTCGCTTCCCCTGAAATTGACAGCCTTTTTGTTTAGAAATTAACGCGCATGGCCCCTCCAGTTGATTGAATACTCAAAGATGCATTTCAATGATCTGAGGTATTATTTTTGTTAAGATTTTTGGCTTCGATGCTTGTCTTTTAAGCCATGTCTTCATATTATTCAGGATCTTCGTTTTTATAGATTTTTTCTTCACATTATGCTGGTGCGCCATATTGCGAGTTTTTGCAATATTTTGATGGCAGTTTAACCCATTGGACAGTCGATGACGACAGTCACTCAAGTTCATAAGGCGCCTAAGCTATCAAAATAACTTGAGGTTAATATATACATATATACATATACACGCATATATACACATATATATATATATATATATATATATATATATATATACATATTGTATTTTATACAGCTTTCTCTAATATTTCACATGCGCAGATACTTAATACTCAAAATCGCATCACTTTTACTTATTAAAATTCATTTAAAACCATTATTTAAACGATAAAACTGGAGCAAAAATAAGTCGATTGCAAAGTTCCCGCCAAAACTCAAATTATGTATTAGCGTTTTGAGCGCCACGCCAAAAACGGATTACCGTGTCCTGTACGCCAAAGCGAAACAAAAATACTTACGAAAAAAATAGTGTTGCCGATAGTTGAGATATCGATATCACTAAATAACTTGATTTTGTTGGTTTTTTATGCAATAAATGACCCTTTATAATCTGGTATGTTTTATTTAATCTTGTGCTGTCTTCCACTCGTTTTATATATGTACTTTGTACATAAATAAAAACAAACAATAACAATAAAATAATAGTAAACCACAGCACTACTCTTCATCGTGATGACGTTACTGTCACGACTGGATAACAACGGCGTAGCTGACCTTCCTTTTTGAAACGAGATATATCAGTGTTGCACGTTGTGTATCGATTTCGAAATCGATCTAACCAAAATATACTGAGAACAGTCAAGTATTTAATTAAAAACGTAATATTATGTTTAACATGTACCAATTCTTAACCTAGCTCTTCAGAATCAGTTAAAGGAACATCTTTAAAGTGCTTCCCTTCCAAGGGATGTAGGAATACTAATATTTTTGAGTACACACGGGCTCGCACACAAGTTTTTATATTTTGCATCCCTTTTTTATAAGTAAGCTAAAAATTACTGCCGTGTAGTGGCGGTTAAGAATCCTCGTGGGTGTCGTAAGAGGCGACAGAGGGAAAGCGGCAGGAGATGGGCAACAGCATCTTCCTGATAACATCAATTGTACAACAAAAAAAACTGCAGTTGCCAATCCACTCCTAAAGCGTGTGGCAACTATGGACATACCCCCCATGAGCAATGACACAAGTAAACGGCCCCCAGTCCCACGGCGGCCGCGCTATTCCTGGCTAGGTGGCGACCATGGTAAAGGCGGGATAGGGGGTGCTAAGAACCTCCGGTGGAGAGTCGGTTGCCACCTAAGACGATTCGACTTTGCAACAAACATCGGACGCACCTTGAGGACTACCAAGAAGATCCTGGAGCTGGAAGAAAGAGACAAGTTGCGCTTGAATTATTAATCATCCGAGGTCCGAAGAGCGGGGGTGGACACGGTGATTCTCGAATCCGGCAACTTGTTCTATCACCGAGAGGGCGACCATCTGTCCCAAGGAGGTGTTGGATTTATCGTCCACAAGTCTCTCGTTAACAACGTTGTAAAGATTGGTAGTGTGTCGACGAAGGTTGCGTACCTCATATTCAAAATCACCAAACGGTATCCAAGGTCATACAGGTCTACGCACCGACATCTATTACATTTCTAGATATTCTCTATGATATTTCTAGAGCCATGCATTCTTATAGAACCCACTATGCGGTGTTAATGGGAGACTTCAACGCAAAACTAGGCAAAAGGAAGAAAGGTGGGCTGACAGTAGGTAAATTTGGGATAGGGCAACGGAACACAATAGGCCGGCAGCTGGCCGACTTCGTGGAGAAAGAGGGACCTGTTTATGATGAACTTTTTTTTCCAGAAAGTGGACCTGGTCGAGCCCCAACGGTACGATAAAAAATGAGATTAACTTTATTATGACGAAGAGACGGCAACTCTTCAGTGACGTCTCAGTGATCGCAAGGATGAAAACTGGCAGCGATCACCGAATGGTTAAAGGCACAATGAATCTAAACGTTAAGTTGGAGAGGTCTCGTCTAAAAAAGTCAACGCTCCGTCCCCCTCGTGCTATAATCCAAAGTCCCGAAACCTTTCAGCTCGAGTCACAAAACCATTTTCAGTGCCTAAAAGACTGCAATGTAGTGGACGATATGAATGATAAGCTCGTGGAAACTGTCCATGCGGTCGGAGCTAAGTTTTGCAAGACTCGCCGCAGAACACAAAAACTCTCCGATCACACTCTTAAACTCATGGAAAATGAAGCTGCAGTCTTCAACAGATTTGACATCATACAGGCAACTGAGCAGACAGATCTCAAAATGCATGTGCCGAGACTTACGCTAATTTAATACTACTCGTATTGAAGAAGCGATCGAACGGAACCAGGGCTCCAAAGTCTTTGCCAGAGATCTGTCTGCCAGAGAGAGCCAATTGTCAAAGCTGAAGAACGAGTGTGGCAGCATCGTTTCCGGGACACCTGAGATTTTGAGTGAGATTGAGAGGTTCTATTAGCAGCTGAACACATTACCGTTGGAGCCGAAAGCAAGTGTGAGTAACGATCCAAGAGCAAGTCTAATCCGACACTATTCCGATGATATCCCGGAAGTCAGTCTGAGCAAGAAAAGAAGGCTCTCTATCACGTCAAAAACGGCAAGGCCCCAGGTGAAGATGGAATTACAGCAGAGTTTTTGAAAGCGGGCGGAAAACCGGTATCCTTCAGAATCTCTTCAATTTCGTCCTTCATGGTGGCACTACTCTGGAGGCGTGGAGCAGAAATGCGGTGGTCTTGTTCTTCAAGAAAGGTGACAACGCCCTTTTGAAGAACTACAGACCGATATCCCTTCTAAGCCGCGTCTACGTGCTATTTTCGAGTCATTACGAATCGTGTCGCAAGCAGACTCGACGACTTCCAGCCCACCGAACAAGCCGGTTTCCGAAAAGGATTCAGTACCATAGACTTTTACATACATACCCTGCGGCAGATTGTACAGAAGACCGAAGAGTACAATCTGCCACTTTGCCTGGCGTATGTGGACTATGAGAAAGCCTTTGATTCCGTCGAAATTTGGGCGGTGCTACAGTCCCTTCAGCGGTGCCAAGTTGACTGTCGGTATATCGAAGTGCTGAAGTGCTTGTACAGCGGGGCTACGATGCTAAGTGCTGTTTTCGAGTCATTACGAATCATATTCAACTGCAGAGAGGTGTAACCACCCATACTCTTCACCACTGCATTGGAAGATGTTTTCAAGTTACTGGATTGGAAAGGTATTAACACCAATGGCGAGTACATTACTCACCTTCGATTTGCAGACGACATAGTCTTTATGTTGGAATCGCTGGAGGATCTAAGCAATATGCTCGATGACCTCAATAGTGTATCCCAACGTATAGGTTTTAAGATGAACATGGACAAAACAAAGATAATGTGAAACGTCCATGTCACGCCTATGCTGGTAGTTGTTGGAAGCACTAAGCTCGAAGTTGTTGACGAGTACGTTTGCCTGGGACAAATAGGTAAGTCTAACTTCGACCGAGAGGTCAATCGATGAATTCGACTCTACTGGGCAGCGTTCGGGAAATTACGACACATCTTCTCGTAACTTATACCTCAAAAACTAGAAACTAGATTGTTACAACCAGTGCATGTTGCCAGTGATGACTTACAGATCCGAGACAAGGTACTTTAACTACTGGCCGTATGTGGACGATCATGGTCGCTCAGTGAGCTATGGAGAGGGATTTGTTCGGGGTTTCTCTGCATGATAAACTTAGAATTGGGAATATCCGCAGTAGAACCAGGGTAATCGACATAGCCCAACGTATTAGTAATGATGTGGCAATGGGCCGACCATATGACCCGAAGAACCGATAACTGATAGGGAAAAAAGGTTCTCGAGTGGCAGTCTCGTACCGGTAGGCGTAGTGTAGGCCCACAAGACGGAATGATGACCTGGTAAGACATGCAGGAAGTCGATGGATGCAGGTGGCTCAGGACCGGATGATCAGGATGTTCAGCAGTAGACTTGTGAAGGCATGTAATGATGATAATGATGGAGCTACAAATGTCATTTCTTTGATCCTTTTCTTCTCGTTGGATAGCCATGCAGTGGAAACATTCAGGTTTTTCTTTCTCCGGGTGTTTTTCTACTTTAGGGTGTAGAGCAGAAGGAGACCTTGGTCGTTCCGAATCCACAAAAATATCTGGGGAATGCTGGTGCTTATTCTGACACATGATGACTGGTTCTGAAATAAATCATATTCAATCATATCATCACTCAGCTCGAAAAATTACGTCAGTTCGGCCTCACTCTAAAAAAGTATAAATAAGTACAAAGCTGTATAATATCGTTAAGACATGCTTAATGAGTTTGTAAGTACTTACTTTTATCTGTCTTTACGACAATCTAATTGTGAAGTTTTAACAAAGCACACTTTAAGTTGACAATCAAAGTAGATGCGGAAACATGAATGGCGGCAAAATGGCAAAACAATCTACTTTGTTTAGCTGCCGCGGCACGAATATCCGTAAATTTTCGATCAAGTACCTACTCTCTTACCAATGCGGCCGACACGTTGCGTGACGCCTCGGCGCGAGCGGCGGCGTGCAAAAACTTTGTTTATACCTTTATTTTATAATTTAGACACCTGAATAAGTAATGGTACAGTTATTTTAAGGTATAGTAATTTAAAGGTACCTTTATTTTAAGGTATCGAAATTTAGTTTTTTTTAATTTAATTTAGGTATGACGTCATACCGCTTACCGTATGTACCATAATTTTATCGATTATTCAATCCCTGATTCAAATGACAATATTATACAAGAGCAGAATCCACTGGCGTCATTATATCGTTTTTTTTTGGTAAGTTAAGCTCTGTTCAATTGAAAAGTGCATTTTGTCAGTGGTGTACAGAAGGAATATTTCTGATTTTATATTTACATAAACACTCACGCCTGTCACCCAGAGGGGTAGGCAGAGACTACAGACTTTCATTTAGCATGATCTTGACATACCTCTCTCGCCTCTTCCACATCCATATACCTACGCATACATGCTCGTCGGTTAAGGGTACTCCTAATTTGGCCCATTTTTAGCATATCGCCAATTTGGTCGACAAACTTCCGTCTAGGACGTCCCTTTCCGACTCTTCCATTCACTTCTGCAACATATATTTGCTTTGTAAGTCTTTCCGCATTCATTCATTCTACATGACCAAACCACCGAAGCATTCCTTTCTTAATCCTGGTCACTACATCATCTTGCAAACCACACTCTTCTTTTATCACACAGTTTCTCACCCTGTCACTCAGATTCAGCCCTAACATACTCCTTAGCGACCGCATTTCTACTGCATTTATTCTACTCTCGTGCTTCTTCTGCCACACTCAACTTTCACTACCATATGTTAAAGTAGGGACTAATACAGCATTGTGAATTGCCATACGTGCCTTTTTTGACACATTCTGACTTTTCACAATAGAGTGTAGAGCCCCATTTACTTCACTCGTCGTTCAATATCCTTATCATATCTCCCATCCCTGCTGAATACACATCCCAAATATACGAACTCATCCACTTGCTCAATTAACTCTCCTTCTATTCTTATTTCACATACCGTTTTGCTTTCTTCTCTTTCAAAAACCATCACTTTCGTCTTACTTGCGTTCACTTTCATTCCCCTTTCTTTTAATGAATTGTCATTAATGTAACCATCATTTGCAATTCGGCCGCCGACGACGCAAGTATGACTTGATCGTCGGCGTACAAAAGGCATTTGATGGTTAACTCACCCATTCTTAACCCGCATTCTTCAACTTTCAAATTTTCCAAACAACTGTCCATAAATAGGCTGAACAGCCACGGGGAAGCCACACAGCCCTGTCTGACACCTTTATGTATGCCAAACCAGTCCGAGTAGACCCCGTTGATTCTAACACAAGCACTCGAGTCCCTATACAGTGACTTTAATGCCTGTATTAAACCAGCGCTCAACCTAAATGCGTTCATCGTTTGCCATAACACATCCCTGTCCACTCTGTCATAAGCCTTTTAAAAGTCCATGAACGCACAAAAAAACTTTTTGGTTTTTTGCCAAAAACTTCTCCGCGATCATGCACATGGAAAAGACTTGATCTGTACACTCCATTCCCTTTCTAAATCCCGCTTGCACATCCCAAATTTTTTCATCAGTTTCTTTTATAACTCTTTCAATTAGTACCTTAGCATACAGTTTTCCCACAATGCTAAGAAGGCTGATACCACGGTAGTTTTTAGTCCTGCTGTGACCCTTTTCCCGGCTTTGCACCAGTCTCCCGGTACCCGCCTTAGCTCCCAACATAAATTAAACAAGGTGTACAGCAGGCCTGCCACCACGTCCTCTCCAGCCCTTAGCATTTCGAGAGAAACTCTATCATATACGGCTGCCTTTCCTACTTTCATGCTTTTCATTGCTTTCATTATTTCATCTATACTTATCTCCCTATCTCTTTCATCTTCTTTCGGAATTTCTATTTCATTTAGTTCACACGTCTCCTCACTCATAAATAAGTTTTCAAAATATTCCTTCCATCTCTTTAGACAACACTTCATCATTCAGAATACAGCCATTCCCGTCTCGTATCGCATTCAATCTAGGCTGTTTTGAATGCCCCCTGGTATTTTTTACGAGTTTCCAGAATATTTTATTATTTGCCTGGAAGTTATCCGATATCCTTCTATCATTCTTATCCGTTCTTTCTTGCTTTTTCCTTTCAACTAATTCTTTTACACTCTTATTTAGACATTTAAACTCTGCCTTTTTTCTTTCAATCTCATCATTCTTACCGCTAGAATTACCAGCTTTGGTCGCTTAGTAAATCTAGCCATGCTCTCCTCTTTGCTTCAACTTCCATACGTACCTCATCATCCCACCATAACGTATTGTCTTTCCTTTCATTCGTTCTCTTACTAATACCACATACTTCGGTAGCTGTAGAAACAACTTCTTTAGGCCCACTTTTATTCGTATCCATAGTAGTCTCGGGCTTACACATTCATACTCTTTCACACATTGACCCATTCTTTCTGAAAGAATGATACCGACTCCCTGGCATGCTCGCTCGGTCTCGTCTACACCGGACCAGTACGCGGTATATATGCCATGTGTAGCAACATCCTTTCCCTTCCGCTTCGTCTCATTTACACATAATACATCTATTCCTCTATCATACATCATATCGCATACTTCATCTATCTTATCATTCATTGCTAAACATACATTCAGCGTAGCTAGACGGGCCTCCGCAATCCTCTTTTCGCCCCTCCGGGAGACAGAACGTGACGGGTGGCGAACCTCGTCGCCGTAATTTTATATTTATTGTGTACTTAAGCAGGCTAGAAGTTGTTTCCACATAAAGAAAAGTTTTTAATTTATGTTATTAGGTAGGTAACTTAGATAATAAATCATACCAGTGTTTGCGATCCATCGAAACACTAATAAATAAATAATAATAACTAATAACGAAAAATAATAAAAATAAAACACTAAAACTAATGAATAATAAGTATGCGTAATTTAGGTGTGTTGAATACGCGTACAGGTGGATAAGCGTAAATACGCGTGTCGCAAGTCAGACAACCACCAGCCAGTATCCGCCATGTCTCGAAACACAGCTGTCTTGTGCACCACAACTGCGGCACTTCTCATGGTGCAACCAAAAGCCGACTGGAAAGCTGGCAATGACTCGCCGCGAGTTGACATGCATGCTCAAATTGTATACTCGTTGCTGCAGGTACAGGCTAGCGTTTCTGTGTACGCGTACATTGGAACGCTTAGCCTGTACAAGGCTTAAGAATTCAAGAGTACAAAAAGTTTGCGTTATCGTTCTCGCGTTCATATTTACGACCAATCGAATGTTAGATAATAGTAAAAATTTTATTCGATATCGCAATGTTAAGATTGTAAATATTGTAGACATTTTCATTGGACTGAAATTTTGTAAATTTTGTTAATTATTTCAACAGATATAAAAAGGAGGAGGTTCTCAATTCGTCTGTATTTTTTATGTGTGTTAATTAAATTTTTAATTTTACCACTTATGTATAAAAGGATCATATTTTGACAATAAATCATTCTACTCACTACAAAACCCTAACTTGTAAAAGTAAATCGCGGACAAACAATGTGACACGCAAAGACATTTAAGTATTAATAAATAATTAATAATAGAATGGACATCAGCATCAAAATGGTCATCATCATATCATTTAGTTTTAGTGACATCGTCAAAAGATCAAAACGCATTCGTTTCCTAAATTTAGAAAATATTTTTAAAGCAAATATGCCCGGTTGTGCGTTAAGGTATTGTAAGTCCTGATATGGAGCAGAAACTCAACGTAATTTCGGTTTATTATCGCAAGTATAATGAATATTTACTCACTAATTTTTAAATTTTATTATTTCTAGTAGATTATTCTAGAACATTTATCATTATTGTAATAAGCGCTCTCTGTTATCCAGTAACATAATTTTTTTTACCAAATGAGTTAGTGATTGACGACGTTTATCGACTGGTATTATCGATAAAAATATTATACAGAATGCCAATTTAATCCTTTACAATATTTAAGGAAGTGAAACAGTAAACGATATTGTACTCCAGGGGGGGGGGTACACTTCCATACTTTAGGCTGGGGTCCAATAATTTGCAGACACTATTCATATTGGGTGACAAAAAATCCTAGGAGATGGCTCTCTATTTCTGTATATATTACTGCATAGAGTAAATGCTGCACTCGTACCAATAAAGAAATCGGATGGGCCAGTTTCAGGGTTCACAACCGTTTGTTTTAACGTGAAATGTCGATGTCAGCCAGTCTAGTACCACCAACAAGTTAACAAGATAACTTTCGTTTTAAATATTTTAATACAATACCACAACACCAGGAGAATTGCAGGTGCGTTGCTGGCATATGAGCGAGCTCACAAATCTACACTATTTAGTTTAGGCTTTGTTAATTCCGTTGTTTGTAGGGGTTTTTTTTAGACAAGATTAACTGTCTATACTCACTTGACGAGTTGGGCTAATAGATTTAATTTGACATAATATTCATATTCAGTACCCAATTATTTAATATAATAAATAAAAATTAATTATATAGAACACATCACATCTTATGCTTTCAGTGTTGACTCTAGTTCACCATTAGCTTTCAATTCTTTAATTATATCTAATCCTCCAATAAGTTCTCCTTTTACATAAAGTTGCGGGTATGTTGGCCAATCAGAGTACTCTTTGAGACCTTGTCTTACTTCTTCATCAGTTAATATATCAAAGGTGTCATATTGTACTCTGAAATTTTAAATAAATTTATTATTTATTTGTTTCGTTATAATGTTAAGAAATTTGCACACAACAAATTACTGTTTATATTCAAATGTACTCTACATTCATTTTTCTACATTCATTCATTCAAATGTACTTTAATGAAAGACTTTTTTTAAACGTGTTGTTAAGATGTTAAAGTGTAAGTCACTCAGTGAGTTTACAAAACACTACATTATCAACTGGTTTCAGAAGTTATTCTCAGCATAAATTGATCTGATCTTAAATCTTGGACATTAATTCAGAGGTACATAGTTAATTTTTAATATCAATGTATATAAAGTTTCCATACAGTGACGTAACATATGCAGCGAGTGTAAGAGAATCCGCTACCCCATATCATTCCGTGGGTGTTGTAAGAAGTGACAGAGGGAAACCGAAACAGAAAATGGGCAGCGGCACCTTTCACATAAAAACTTAATTAACTTTTACTCTAAGTTTGCTTGCGTACTGTGAAATTTACATTGAGATCTAACCATCTGAGCTACCATGGCTCTATGAATATCATGGCCCAATGAATCTCTAAAAATGGTTATCATAATATAAATGAACACATGGTTGATTGCAACACCTGGGAATGAGATGGTTGTTTCCAGCTGTTTCTTAATTGTGTAATTTATAATTAGTGTTAGTTTAATTTATAGTATAACTTAACTTAATTTTGAAAGAAAAATCATCTGTCAAAGGTCATCGGTAGTTGCTATTGATTGGCAGCCATGTGTTACACATAATATGCCTAACATCTTTTATGTTTATGAAAATTTTGTAAAATTATATGTTAATTTGTTAAGCCGAAATATAGTTTTCACATTGGTACTACATAATACTAATATTAAATTTTGTAAAATTAAATTATACAAAAATATTTAAAATGTTACTCCAAAAAATAGTTTTCAGATTAGTAGTTAATACTATGTAATACAAATACTTAAGTATTAGTAGTGGGTCAATGAGTTTTTATTTGATTTTAATTGCTTTTTATAGAATTGTAATGTAATACTCATGGACATATTTAGAGGAATTAAAAAATATTTTCTCATATGTATGTGTACTGGCCATCTATATCAGAACATAACGTAATTTGCAAAATTATTGATTATTAACTTAATTTTATTGTAGTTTCATTTTGATTTTGCTGTTTTAAAAAAATCCAGTTTAGTTTACTCACAATCTAGTGGCTCATACATTACGAACATATAATATATTCGTATAGAATATAGAGATAATTTTCTATTACTGCATAAACCCCACTCTATAGATAATTTTGACATATCATAAAGTTTTAGTTGTTTAGTAAGCTGTTATTTAGTAAGCTAAAGAGGCAATGGGCAGGCTATACGGCTTGTAGAACCAAGATCCGATGGGGAAGGAAGGTTCTCGAGTGGCAGCCTCGTATCCGTCGTACCAGCAGGCGAAGTGTAGGGCATAATAGTTAAAGTCGAAGTTTTGGAGTGGCCAGCCCACTCGCCAGGCCTAAACCTAATATAACATATATAGATACATAAACACTTACGCCTGTCACCCAGAGGAGTAAGCAGAGACTACGGACTTCCATTTGTCACAATCATAACACACATGATCCTTTTTTAAGTGGTAGAGCCATGCTGCAGTTATATTAGCAGTTTGTAGCACGAATGAGTCGGTTTGACCGGGGCAGGACCATGCTCTCACAGAATACCAGCATAAAATAATAACTTAATGCTGCTGTTTCGTATGGCGAGTGTAGAGAACCGAATATCCTTTTTACTGGAAATGAGGCATTCCATCTTAGCCCTCACGGGTGAAAACGCATCTGCATTTTGATTCGTAATCGAGGATAGATGTAGATGTCTATGGGCCAAAATAACCACTTACCATCAGGGTGGACCATGTGCTCGTTTGTCACCCTATCATATAAAAAAACACCTCTCTCGCCTCCTTCACATCCATATATCTACACATACATGCTCGTCGGTTAAGGGTACTCTTAATTTGGCCCATTTTTAATGTATCGCCAATTTGGGCGATAACCTTTCTTCTAGGGCGTCTCTTCCCAATTCTGCCATTCACTTCAGCAACATAGACTTGCTATGTTACTCTTTCCTTGCTCATTCTAATTTAACATGTTTGGGATAAACTGGGAATATAGGGTAAACAAAGAAATTCAGCACCATCTATCATAAGGGACTAGAACAGTACTAACGCCACAAAGTTTTATCGACAATTTGAAAAAATATGCAATGAAAGTTTCACATCATGAGAAGTTAGAATTTAATAATAAATGCATCAAACATTAAAAAAATCGAGTCATTCGAGCTAATATTAATTTTCTCTATGTAAGTTCAAAACTGATAATTTTTTTATAATAGTACAACATAAAATTTTTGGTCTCCATGGTTATTAACAAGTCTCATTTTGTTTTGTTCAACAATGTTAGTTTTAATAATTTATTTCAATCAGCCTCTCAATAACCACAATTATAGCTATATATGTTGTATATTATGTTGTAATTATTTGGCCCTTTTTTCCAATCATCTTAATATATCCATTAGTGTATTAAAAGTTGTTAAAGTTTGTTTTAGAACTGTGTTATGGATATGTACTTATGCAAATAATATTGTATTAATGCTTTAGTAATAATAAAAAAAATTATACATACCCAGTTTCATTTATTATCTGTATAAGGGTCCTACTAAATCCACATCTTGGAGCATCTCTGTTACCCTTCATAAAAATCATCACAGTATGTCTATTAATGAGTGCTTTTAGTCTTTCTTCTAGTGGCTGTTTAGGTGTTATAGTTGTTGGAGTAGATTTGCCAAAACTAAGAGATTTTACTTTAGAAGTAATCTGTGCAACATCAGCTCCATCTACTCTATCTAATTGTGCTCCATTTTTAAAAAGTAATACAGTCGGAACTGAATCAACCTATTAATCAAAATAAAATACTATTAATTCCAGTTAATTCAATATTATTAAAAAAATGCATTTTTATAATCATGGCATCTGTTTATGTGTAAAAAATATTTTTGGTTACTACTAAAGTTGTAGATTTAAAACGAGAGTATGTGCCACCCCCCAAATGGGTTCTCGCTTTAACGTGGCGGGGGGGGGGGAAGAGGGTCTCAGTAGCCGTGCCTTGAGTCACCTACAGTGAACAAAGTGGAACCCACTTAGTTGGCCCGAGGTGGCCGCTCCGTGGCCTAACCCACTTCAGATGCGCATAAGCTGACCGTGGCGGGATTGGTGTCCTCTCCCCCTTCCAGTCACAGCCGAGGTGGAGTCGTGGTGGAAAAGGAGTATTGGTATGGAGATGCCCTACTCGCCCTATCCTCCGCGATTCTAGCGAGGCCGCACCGTTGATGCGGTGGTGGTGGGTCAGCGGTTGAATAGGTGTTGGTATTGCGAGACGCCACTCTCCCATATTCTTCTGGACTACTCGTTTGCCATAAAAGGAAGAGGAGAATGCTGCCATAAGGAGGTCGGCGTCGGTAGGGCGGCAGATGTGAGCGAAAGCGTTCCTGTGGCCCTGCCAATATGCGGCGAAGGTGAAACACCACAGGATTTTTGTCGGTGCAAGTCCAACTTAACCCGTCTTTGCCCCCGCAAGTAATGTGTATGTAAGGATTTCCCGACGTAAAAAAAACACAGACACAAAATAACGCGACATTTGTATTTATTTTTGTTACCTTGTTCTGAGTTGTGATCAGCTGATAAGCTATTTTGTAATTGTAGTTTAATGGAAATGGGAAGGAACTGACTCCCGACACACAGCTATTGCTAGTTAGGGAGTTAGGGCTTTAACTTTGTAGTGTCAATATGGTTTTATTCAATAAATAAATTTATTATTATTATTTAGTACCTAACCAAAGGTATTATAAAATTGCTATAATTGAAACTGTTTGTGTGAATAAGCAAATGAAACACTTTCAGTAAATGAATATATATTTATGGCAGCTCCATATTAGTGTGAATTTACTGCACATGTCGTGCCCTCCACATTCATGGGATGCTCACAATCGTTCGTGGAACCCGCTGCGAAATGGACATAGAAGCTGCTGCTGCAATAACGTTATTTGCTGTGGCAACATATCACTATTCAGACGTCCAAAACAAGAAATTTATTAGAAAGCGTTGGAAATAAAGAAGATGGTGTATGACTGAAATACATCATCCCTACGCCTTTGTGGTCCGAAACGAACTGGCACGGAGCCGTGAATGTGAATGTGGATGTGTACACATGAACGCCGCGCGAAGGGTGCGCGAACCCTTTGTTGCGGGACAAAGTACCGACTCTGATCGGGGAACAGGCGTAACCCGCGTGAACTCCGCAGACATCCGCATTCACATTCACGACTGTTTACGGAGCTTCACGACGATAATGTAGAGCCGCCATTACAAACAATAAATATTATGTATCTTTCTATAAATTGGAACTGTTAACTGAATGTTTATGTACTATTCCAAATAATTATATATTTCAATAAACATTACATACCTTATATTTCAGAGAGATTTCAGAAAGACTTTCAGCATTACATACACCAAATTTAGTATTGCTGGATTTAATTTCAGGAAGTGCTGAAAGTTCTTCCAGTACTATTGTGATTTGAGGGCATTGCTCTGCCCAATCAGTGGAAAAATGTATTACTGTTAACTGTGGATAACTAGAATGATAAAGACCCTCATGTTAGTTATGACAAAATAATTAACTCAGTTTTAGCTTATTTCAAGCTGTAACAAACATATCTACATTTGGTTTGAATTGTTAGACTTCTACAGCAAAGTACCACTTCATTTCTATAATTATTTATTTATTAATCATTCATTCATTCATTTCAGCCCTTCACAAGTCCTCTAATGAATAAAGGCCTTCCCCAAAGAATGCCACAAAACCTGCATCAATCGACTTCCTGCATGTCTTACCAGAGTATTACTCCAACTATGGGGGTTGGGTTTGAAATTAAGTCGCCTGAATTGAAGGATTCTGTCACTGCGGGAGGGTCAAGGGGGTCTATCTGAAGCACATACATGCGATTTTTGCTGCCGTAGCAGTGTCTAAGTATTTCTATAGCCAGCCCATTGCCACTTTAGCTTACGAATCTGTTGGGCTATGGCAGTTGCTCTGGTTGTACTCCAGATATCCTCATTTCTAAGTCTATTTTGCAGAGGAACCCCAAGCATAGCCCTCTTCGCAGCTTGCTGAGCAACCCTGTGCTTCCTCAAACCTATATGTCATCATTAGCAACACGCACTGGTTGTACAATCTTGTTTTTCACTTGTGTTTCACTATTACATGCGATAATTCCTTCATTCAGACACACACTCATACATGTATTTCTCCTAGTCACCATGCATTAAAAGACCCATTGTCCATTACACCAGGGCTTTCCTTTCTATTACAATGGAGGCTTTCCTTCTACTACTATACTGGCTTTCACTTCTACTACACCATGCGCCATGTGCCTGAGACACATATGAAACTTCTGATATATACATGTATATATTTATACAGATAGTCCACTGTGCAGGGCATATATGGGGGAGGAGGAAACAGTGGCCCATGTGTTGCTGGCTTGTCCTGAGGTTGCTGCATACAGGCGAAACATCTCACCATGCCAGGATTATATTGTGAAGTTTCTTGCAACATCAAAGGACTGTTGGACTTCTTTGGTTAGATTTCATGGCTCGAATAATTCATAATATTCCTTCCAACACACAAAGTACGCACCTAGATATAGAGTTGCGGAAATAAGCCTGTCGTAAACTAACTTATGGATTACATAGTATAAAACAAAGTCTCTTACCACCATCTGTGTGCTTAGATCTTTTAAACTACCCAACAAACTTTGATGTAGTTTTCATCAAGACAGAATGATTAAAGAGGAAGGTTTATATTATAATATGTACATGCATGTATTGTTGAGATCCAAAAATCTCTAGTGTGAAGCCTTGGGGGTATCACTCGTAAATATATGACAAGACAAAGAATGAAGAATAACTCTGTATCTGTTCATTCTAAGCAATTTCTTCACTAGGACTGAGTTTAAAATGTGTCCTTAATAAGTATTGACTTACTTTGGGTAGTTGATCTAAAGGTGAACCTTTTTACAGCTTATCAAAAGTCCACTGCTGAACATATGCCTCCTCCAAAGATTACCTGGTAGGCTATAATTGCCAAGCTTGGCAGGTGGGTGGCCAAACACATTTTTTATCTTTAGTTGTTAGTAGAAAGACACTGTCGCCCATCTCCTGGTTTATTTCCCTCCTTATTTATTAGATTCGTTAATAAATAAAATGTATTTAAATCGATATTTATTTCACTACTAGTTATACGTTCTTATAAAAATTATACAAAATAAATATACTTACCCAATAAAATTAACGAAATCATCAACTGTGTCTATTTTGCTTACAGACATTGTGTAACTAGGTTAACTTATATTTTTCCAATTTACTCAGGTATTACTGCAACAAAAAAAATATTTTCAATTCAGTGTGTTCGTATTTTCATTTTTAATTGTAGTTAGCTTTTGAAAATTTTAATTCCAATAATTTAATACTTACTACTTACCGTATCCGTACAAGTTTCTAATTTCTAATTTTTATTTTTGACTTTTGAGTTTTGTTGTTTTTGTTTTTACTACGTGCTCGAGAGAGCAGGCAAAGGAACTAAGCCATACAACCTTGTCTTTTTTATTTTATTTGAATATATAGAATTTTGGAGTGTAAAGGCCGGAACCAAGTCTTATTTTCTTCTTTCCATCTCTTCAAAATCCATAAAGGCCGAAGCCAAGTCTTATTTTCTTTAATTCTTCATATTTTCAAAAACCACAAAGGCTAAAGACAAGTCCTCTTTATGTTATAATGTTTATGAGTTTCAATCCATATAGATTTATCAGTCCAGTTTCAAGGTTCCCGCGCTTTTTTTCTTTTCTTCACAATATGCTGATGCGTCACATTGCGCACAGCAAGATTTTGACAACAACAAGCAAGCAGATTTTGACAACAGCTCAACCCAGCGGACAGTTGATGACGACAGCCAGTCAAGTTCATAAGGCACCTAAGCGAAAGCGAAAGATCAAAACAACTTGAGGTTTATATCTACATCAAAGCTCTTGTTTAGTCGTTTTCTCTAATAGTTCACACGCGCGGACACTTAAATTCACAAAATCGCATCACTTTTACGAATCAAAATCCACTTCAAACGATTATTCAAGCGACAAAACAGGAGCGACAATCCGTCTATGGCCAAGTTCGCACCAAAATTCTTTTTCAAGTTTTGATTTTGACTTGAACACCATTGGACACCTTAAAATAGGCATGAGACCGATATATCAAACCATAACTAAATATCATGTCAAAATATCAAAATCAAAATACAGTGGACCTCCGGTAATCTGACAAACATTTTGCAGGGCAGTGTCGAACTATCGAATTTATCGGATTATAGAGTACTGCCTAAGACCCACTTTAGTCCGATTTTTTTTACAAAAGAGTACCTTATAATCCGACAAATTGCAGATTCAAAGAGCTTACGTTTTATTATAAAATTAACGTCATTAATGCTATAAAACTAACGAAAAATATGCAATCATTTTACATTAGGAAATAGTTGTGTACAAACAAATGTACATACTAAAATAATAAAACATTATGAATCAATCAATTAAAGAAGCATCAATTTAAGAGCATTATCAAGAAGCAATAACGCTTTTTGAGGAAAATTATGATCTATCAATCATTTTTAGAATAAAAAATTTCAATTAGAATCAAGATCAAGACAATACCGTACGCGTCAAGTACAATAGTGGTGGTACGTACAAGTCATAACTTGTTCAATCATTCATTAGCGAAGATTGTCAAAAAATATTCGATAATACAAACATAATATACCATGTCGGAATACAGGAGGTGCTGGATTAGACAAGGGCCGGATTACCGGAGGTCCACTGTATCATATTGTAGCCGTGGAAGGAAAAGGGGAGATCTCCCGCCGGGCAAGGTGTTCTGCCCGGGGAGCGGCCAACACTCCGAGTGATAGTTCGGAGAAGTTCTATATATACTGTCTATGTTGATAGCGTGATTTAAGTTTCGGTGTATTTCCGCTTGTGGCGCGACGACAGCGCCGCTACAATATCGATAAACTTAACTACATAACCGCTATCGGATATCCAACCAAAACCAACTACCCAACCAACAAACGAAAACGAAACCGAAACGCATAACGCAAACTGTGGAACGATCTGCCAAAACGGCCCACGAACCATCCACGAACTAACCGATGTCTTTTGTTATTATTGATATTCGTCGATGTCTTTTTCTTGCAACGATACCATAAACAGATATAGAAAGAGATGAAACGAATATGGATTTCGTTGCGATGTTTTAGTATTTATCACACAACGGTGCACATAGCGAAATATTTAATCACCTAAAGCAATTTTTTTAATTATGTACGAGCAGCTATGCAGGTCTAGGGAAAGAGACCAGTATCACTGCGACCTAAAATATCTATTGTGATCGCTGCTATGGCTATAGTTCACTGCTAAACTCCATCTTCAATGAATAGGAGTTGCTTAGCCGTGAGCAATTTCACTTCTTCTGGGCGAAGTAGATAGTTTCCCAGATGAGTGTTACGTTTGCGCATTAAGGGTCCGCAATCAAATAGGATGTGCAGAAGCGTTTCTTCCGTTATGGAACAGAACAGACACATCCTTTAGTTGCTTAGACCCGGGATGGACATGTGCTTTTTAAGACAACAGTGTCCAGTTAGGGCTCTTGCCAGAATGCGCAATTTATTTTTACTTAATCCCAGGGCTTCTGAAGCGAATTTACGATCAAAAGCCCGGATCAAGTTTTTAGAATGTTTTAAGCCTGGTGTGTCAGACCAGATCTTAAGTGATTTATTGTAATAAAGAGTGACAAATTCGTTGTCTACAATATCCGCGTGACCCGGAACCCATCGTAAGACAACCCTGTTGTTACATCCCAGGGTGTTTAAACGGTTCACACAGTCTCCAACTAGCTTCGAGTTCACTAAGTTTGACCTCAGCGCTAGCAGTGCTGCTTGACTTTCAGAGTTTATATAAATTATATGGTTGACGTAGTGTTTTTGCAGATTGATTTCCGCACCTGTATGGCGAAAATTTCTGCCTGGAAGATAGAGGTGAATCTACCCAAATTCATACTAAGTTTGAATTTGGGGCGTTCCCCGTAAATTTCAAAGCCTACGTTGGGGCCCATTTTAGACCCATCGGTATACCATATGTGTATATTCAGCCTGTTTTCTCTGGAGGGTAATTTCACTGTATACTTCTTATCAAAACTGTATAGTGGACGCATGATATCTGAGATCATGCATAAGACCGGTGTTTCCTTAATTGAGTCGAGCATGGATCTCAATCTCTAGGAGTGCAAGCTCAGACCGCGCTGGGCGTTAATACTAAACGAACTAGCCTTCGCCTCCTTGTCTAGATATAGATCAAGAGGTATTAGGCATAGAAGCGCATTAAGAGCCGCTCCAGGCGATGATCGCATAGCTCCAGTTGCCATTAAGCAGGCAGTCTTTTGTAGACTATTTAGTCTGTCCGTATTCGTCTTTTGGATGGCTTTGTTACACCAGACAATAGAGGCGTAGGTGAGAATCGGTCTCACTATGCTGCTATACAGCCATAGGACTATACTGGGACGCAGGCCCCAGTTGTTCCCGACTAAACGACTGCAAGTACCTAAAGCAATTATTGCCTTATGACATACGTTGCTAAGGTGAGAGTTCCACGTTAGTTTTTGGTCAATTGTTATGCCCAAGTACTCAACTTCAGTGGTAAATGGTACTTCTTTATCATTAAGTTTTGGTGGGACTAATTTGTCCAATCATCTCCTTTTGGTAAAGGTTTATCAGCATTAACTGATAAACTGTTATCCCTGCACCAGTTATTTATGGTGTTTAGGGTTTTTTGTGTTATTGACAATAAAGTACTTTGGCAAAATGACCAGGTCGTCAGCATAACCTAGTGTGTCAATACGTAGGTCTGCCATTTTGTACAATAGTTGGTCAACCGCAAGAGTCCAAAGAAGGGGTGACAAAATACCTCCTTGTGCGCAACTTCTTGTAGTTTCAACCTCAATCGAAGTTTGAAACAGAGCTATATTTGCCTTTCTGTTTGAGAGCATCGACTTCACCCATCTGATGGTTATGGGGTCATTTTTAGATGTCAGACCCCAATCAGTAGTGATGTAGGGCAATAGCCGAAGGGTGCCTTCGACAGCAGTCGAAGGCGCCCTCAATATCTAGAAAGGCACAAAGAGCTATTTCTTTATCCTCCAGTGCTTTTTCGACCCTGTCAATGACACTGATCCTTTTTCCGTTGATTTACCTTTGCGGTAAGCATGCTGGTTGTAATGTATGGGCCTCTTGGCTGGAGTTACATCCCTTATATATCTATCTATAACCTTTTCTAATGTCTTAAGGAGAAAGGAAGATAGGCTTATAGGTCTAAAGAACTTTGGTAAAGCGTAGTCCTTTCTACCAGCCTTAGGTGTAAATAGAACTTTGACTATTGTCCATCGTTCTGGAATATATCCCCAGACAAAACTTGCTCTGTAGATCCCTCTGCAGTTGGATGGGAATTATTCCATCCTCCCCGCTTGTTTTAAATGGTTTAAAGAAGTCAACAGATAGCTGCACCAGGTTTGGCCTTATTGTCTTTGCAGCTTTACACCACCAGTCCTCACTGGAAGGCCTTCGTAGGGCTCTGAAAGAATTTAAGGCTGAAGTCCTGTGTCACCCTATGAAATGGGTTGACGCTAGTAACTCCAATGTTTCTGTTTCACTATTAGTGAAGTTACCATCAGGCTTTTTAAGAAGCCCAATCTTCAAAAAATTAGGTTTCGCTTTCGATAGCATTTTGTGTAGTCTAACTACGAGGCAAAGACTCAACTTCCTCGCATAGCTTCCTCCACGATGCTTTCTTGGCTTCCCTAATTTATTTATTTTATTCAGTTAGGGCTGCACTATAAATATCCCACTCTTTGGTTTTCTTAGCCCTATTAAATAGTTTCCTGATCTTTTCCCTAAGTTCTTTCAGCTTAGTATTCCACCAAGGAACTTTTAGTATTTAGGTCTTTGTTTTGACGGGATAACCATCCTCGAAGGCTTCACGAATACCTACGGTTACTGTCTCCGTCGCTTACTCCAGACCTTCAATCGTTTTGATGCTTTTTTTAGGCTATCTTTGTAGATATCCCAGGAGGTCGCTTTTGGATCCCTAAAAGCAACGGTTTCATAGGTTGGTGCTCCAATCACAAACTTAATGTGTTAGTTTAGAAGTTATCTAACTTTGACATATTTTGTTTAGAATATTTATTTTTTGCCAACATAAAATTCGTGATAATCATCAATCGCAACTTTTAACGTACGGAATTTTATACCTTCAAATAGTTGCTTATTTCGTAACGTTTGACTGCAGAACATCGTTCATAAAACATAGCTCATGAAGAACCATGTTCATGAACGATATATCGATGTTTGAAAGAATTGATGTATCGTTTGCATCCCTAGTCGCGCATCGAATAAGTGCCCTAACTCCCTTAGTGTTATTACACTGCACGGTGGAAGGGCAACGCAGACAGGGTACACTTTGACGCCCTAATTAGGGACCGATACTCCCTTTCTCTTATTACACCACCCTGAATCAGGGCGTAGGGAGCCCGATTCAGGGTAGTGTAATGGTAAAATAAAAAAAAATATATTAATAAAAATAAATAAAACAGGGGGTTTAAACGTTGCAGCTAAAAATTGAAAACGCCAATGCTTACCTTAGATTAGTAATAGTATATTTATCAATATTTATATTAACTATGACCATAGTAGAAAGCATAGATATAGTATAAATTCAGTTAGTACTTACGTTAGTACAGTTAGTACCTTAGAGCATTCAACCCAATGGACGAGTAATACACCTAATGCTAAGAACAAAAAGTCTGTCACTTTTGGTGCGGTTGAGGAAACATAATATAGACAGTACTGCACATACATATACTTAATAAAATTTTGTGTCATTATGGCACACATAAATCTAAATCTCCAACACTATGACATTTTACTCATACATGTAGGTTAAATACATTAACCTAGAAAAAGTTATGAGTGTGAGACGGACAAATTAATTACGATGCTACCATTTCGATATTTTATATCGATGGTTTCCCTAAAAAAGAGAAAATCTCACAAGCATTAGTGTCTGTCTAGACCCGTGTGTAACCAGCGTGGGACCGCCAAAATAAACGCAAGTACAAATTTGTGTATTATGGAGTCCACCATAAAGCTCTACATCTTCCGTTTGGACAAAAGTAGGTCAGGAGAAGAAGTCCTGCGTTTCGTGGAAGAAGTCGATGCCACATAGAAGATTCGATCTCTTTACATTTGCAGCGTCTGGAATCTAATAGGTCCACGAACTTCAAATCCTACTAGACATTCCGTGCTCTCCGATTTCTGGTTCTCTGGAGTAGTGTTTCGCTGATACAGGGACGCGCCAAAGAAGAAAGTTCCCTAAATAGTGTTATATTTATATTTTATATATATATTTAGTTTAAGGTATATATTGCTATGGGACAATGTTCTTAGTTTTTAAGTCCTTGATGCCTGAAATAAAGTTATTGTATTGTATTAGCAAAATGCACTTGAACAAGAGTTCCGTAATAACACAACAAGTTGCGTCAAGTTCAACAGTCTTATCGGTTTGTCCGCGGCTTCGTACAGAGACCATTGGTAGGTTCTAAGTACCAAAAACAAAAAGTGGAGGAACTTATGTTCTAAATAACAAGCCATCTTCACAAAAATTAATACTCGTATTAATACATTTTTATAACAATAAAATGCTTTTGTGAAACAAAAATAATGTATCTCAGCTTATTAATTAGTACAATAAATATAAAGAAATAAACTTGTAAATAATAAAAATATTTTAGGCGGATCTTTAAAGAGACAATTATTGCTTGCGTGCATGATAATGATGGAGAGAGCTAGAAGGACGTGGTTCCTGAGATTTATAGCTGGCTCTCTACAGACTCGACCTCCTGGAAAGAAAAATGATATCCTGTTGAAGAAATCATGCACCTACCCAGACCTATAAAATCCCATGGGTTGCCTCAAAAAGCAATCTCAAACTTTCAAGTACATAACATGAATATTACTTACAGTATCTCTTCAGTGCATCGAACAGATAGTACTTGTGCGGGTAGGTACCCAACCCCATTTTTCGATTGCACAATTATGCCCATCTCATGTTTAAGAGAGGGTATTTTGGAAATCTGTAAAAGTAAAACAATTATGAGAATACATTATTATAAGGTATACATGTGAAATTGTCTGTACTATATTTTTTCGGAATAAAGCTTATTCTAATGCTTAATCCAGTGTATAAATATGCCACAACGACTGAACAGATTTGGATTCTCTGAATTAGCACAAGCTACATTTGTCCGGGAAAATTAAAACGTTAACAGGAACTTTTAAATTTTTCGTTAATCCACGTAGATGAAGTTGCGGGCATCATTAGATTTTACTAAAAACAGTCTTAAGTCGCTGCTTTCGGTAACATGCAAACGATTTCTTTTTTTAGTAAGCAGCGTTGGCACAGCGCTAAATCCACATTCACACAAATATGACGATGGCAATGTCGTCTATCAAAAATCATTGGATTATCGACCACAATCCAGGACACAACTGCGGGTTAAACTTTTGTAGCCAAAATTCTTAGTAGCCATTTTGAGTTCTTATATAGGATTTAAATACGGCACGAACCGACAGGAATAAGACAAACACGAACAACTCTTTTGACGCTCAACTGTACTGAGCAAGTTAAGACAAGTATCGATGAACCAGCCGATTGCTATCGTTCATCAATCATCGTGATTGCATTTAAAGATTTGCCATATACACCTTTTTGGTACTACCCAACGTCGACCTTGGGATGTCCTTCTGTTTACTTTACCACTTAAAAGTTCATAGTTTTTGAAAATATTCTTAATTGCTTCAGCCTGTCATGTCTCTAAAGTTTCTTTAATATGCTGTATTTCTAAATTCTGCAACTGTACTGTAAGTAACCAGTCCGCTTCCGTTATAGAAAATATAATTCAACTTTCTGATTTTTCACCCGACGCGACAGGATTTCGGATTAATGCATCCACATGTTGCATAAGTGGGCCCTCCCTATGAACAACCTCAAATACAAATTCTTGTGTAGACAGAACCCATCGTGCAATACGAGGAACATTTAACATATCATATCTTTCTTAGTTACAGTAAACCTGACGGCATTACAGTCAGTAATTATTTAAAATCAAGCTCATAAATAAAAACGAAACCGTTTAAGCGAATTCAGGTGAAACACGTATAACCTTGTAATCTACTATATCTTCTATGAAAGGCATAGGTTATTTGTCTTTTACTGTTATTATGTTCAGCGCCCGGTAATCGACACAAAGCCTTTTCTCCCCATTTTTTTTTACTAACCAATAAAGCTGAACTTGCATAAGGTGACTTACTTTCACGAATAATATTGTTCTCCAATAGTTCATGCACCATTTCTCGAATAATTTTACGGTCAGAATGTGAGGATTAGTAGGGTCTACATTGAACTGGTTCCGATGTGGTCACACTAATATTTATTTAGTGGTTAATTACTTTATCAAATTCTTTAATATTGTTAGCAATATAGTCACTATATTACTCAAATAAAGTTATTAATTTTTCTTTATGAGAGTCTGTATCTAGTTTTAACTCAATATCACTTACCGTTTGACAAATTTCTTTTCCCGAGTTCACCTTACTAAATTGAAACATGCTGCCTATGCGAAAGTACATCATATCGGGATGTTCTATTACGTTTCTACGAATTAAAACATCACACCCGGCTAAACCGTCAATGACATACAAAATCTACATCATATAGGCACACTGAATCTACTTTCAAATGCATATTTATCTTCCTTGTTACGAATTGTGAACACTGCTGCGTAAACCCCTCTATCAAAATAGGTGAGTCTAGTAATATAGTGTCTAAAGAATTTTGTTTGATTAATTCCTTCGATAATATTGAACAACTACTTCCGGTATCAATAAACGCATTGTGATAAAAATTATGTATATATACCCACTTTATAATTTTTTTTCTTGTATCTAGTTGAAAAGGAACCAGACAAACGTTAAACTAAGAAACAGAAGGGAGGAATCGAGGCTTCTCTCGATCCGGCCTCCTATAACGCCTACGTTGGGTTCGGGAACAACGTATGTGATCTCCGCAACGGAGTAACACACAAGGGCGATAACCTCTTCCTTTTCAGAAAATAGGTTCAGGTGGGGATTACGGGTCTTCCGAAGTCGTCCCGGTCCCAACGCCTTAATTCTTCGATATGGACTGTATCACTTTAAGGGGAGAATTCCTTGGGAATAAAACAGCAATTATCTTCAAACCGTTCCGTGAGAGAGTAATTACTTTTCCCTATCACTTCCCTACACTTTTTCTTTCTTCTTATTGACTGCTGGTCTTGCACTTTTCCCGAACGATTTGCAAGAAAAATCAATTTACTGAACTACCTCGAAGCTAAACGCGAAAGTGAGCCGCGCCATTTGTGCGCTTGCGCAACTCAATTACATCAATTTGTACTATCACTCTCTCACGGTTTGCTCAATAACTTTATTTGTATAAGACATACATTTATACAATTTTACTCACATGTTCAAAGTTGGAATTGCTTAAATATTTAACATAGAAAGTTAAAACAATGATTTCCACTTGAAATTATACATATCTTAACTAATACAATAGTTTAATTTACATTTTCTCTATACACTTCACTATTAAAATGCTTTTAAATTTCTTATACAAAACTATCATTATTTCACTTATTCACAGGAATTTTCACATATAACACAGAATTAACCTCTTTTACACGTACAATCAATCTGAAATGTTTTACAAGTCAATTTTACATAAATTGCTGAAATTTGCAAATATTTAAATTTCTACATATTTGGCCTCCTAAGTACGTGGCTAGCGTGCGTCTATGAACTCACACTATTTGAACAACTAACTTTTGCACGGCTATCGACTATCAGTAAAAATGGAAAGTTTAGTATACACTAATATCAACAATACTAGGTGAATAAATGATTCTACACAATTCTCAAACGCTGAAAACTATTTCTAATCAGATTCTTATCAGTTATCATGTTTCTTATCAAACAATATAAGTGAATGTTTTCATAAATCAATCATAGAAAATAGGCATTTGTTTTCATACAAAACATATCAAACTCATATAAGACAATACTTATGCAATTCATTTCCATTAATTCTACTTATGCACAGCGATCATCTCGACCGGGGAACAAATCCTGGTCTCTAACTTTATTTTAATATTTCTTTAAATTAACATTATTGGAAAGATGATTTCAACCGGGGAACAAATCCGGTCACATAATTTATATCAAAAAAATTCCCCATATGAATTTATTAAGAGATATTACTAAGAAAAAACGATAAACTATTCCGGCCTGGGAGTCGAACCCAAGACCTTCATATCATTAATTCGATATTTCTTTAAGATTCAACTAAGCATTTTCTTATCGGAATATTGTTGCTTGAAAATTTGCTTTTTAGAAGCTATTCGTAATCGCTTAATTAATAAATTGAAATATTCTTATAGGCGCGTCGCCAACACTAGTCGAAATTAATTTCACTTTTCTTTCAGGTTTAAGCGAATTTTTCTTATGAATGTCTGCCGCAATAATCGCATTGGTTAACGTTACATTGACTTCTTTTGTGGTTGCCATCACACACAAAATATTTTATAGGCCTATAAATGTGTACCCCGAATCTTGAAATTGGTTGTCAGGCCGGTCTAATGCTAATGCTACTGGTGCTGTCGACTTAGTTGGCATATTTTGAACTAATGATTTTTGAGAGGACTCTCGCACAAACGTTCCGGTCGACTTTAAAACCTTCGCTATATAGTTACGGTCATGCAAGATACTAGCCAAACTATCGCAAGTAGGAAAATTAATGGATTCAATCGAAGCTGCCATACTACTGTCACCTATATTTCCGATAATAATTGAAATATTATGTTATCAACCAATGGATCGAATTCAGGAATAATATTGTTCAATATAAAAGCATTGTTCGTACTTACATTTGCAACTGCATTTCTATGGGATACCCGTCTCTTTGGTAGATTTGATGGAGTCCGCGCATTGCTTGTGCTACTTGATGCAGAAGTACCCGCACTGGTTGATCTTGAGGCACGTGTTCGCTTATGCTTTGAATTTTTAGTACTTTTACTGCGTTTACCCATTGTGAACTATAATTATAATCCAACTTCTGATGTTAACATAAAGAAAGAATTTTAACGTAAATAATATGTACCGACGACACAATCTATTTATTCTATTAATATTTGTACAGATCACTTAATATTACAGTTTTTATATTCACGACACTTAATTACACTGAGACTAACTCGACGCGTGTTATCAGAACAAAACCTCTTATAATCGCGATGCACCCTATTTTATAACATTTCCCTTCCCACTTCTCTTAGGTTGCGTTCGAAGAGGGGTGGACCGGTGTTGCCAGTAATAAAGTTGCCAACACTACAATATTCAATTCTTAGAAGAAATCGATATAGATTCTTGAGAGTTGGTAATCATTTACAATTTTATCTATATTAATAACGGAATAAATTAAAAAAAGATCGCTCAAAACAAAATTTATCGTTTTCTTCTTATTTATTGCTTACTGGTAATTTCTGGAGATAAAGGTATATAAATTAAAGAGTGCACTAGAATAAAAATTAAATTTATTTAAGGTGATGTGGGTGCCAAAAGCAAATTTTTCACGCTTTAAAAGTGCAATTTTTTGTCATTGAATACTACGAATTCACATATGTTTCATTGGTTGTGAAAGTTTAAGATTTTTCTTTGTAAACTTTGGTGGCCAAAACACGATTCACACATTTTGGCTCGATAGAAAAAGATCGCAAAGTTTCCTCAAAATCTACAATTTTAGGTACGTCCACTAAGTGAAAAAGCAGTTTCATTTGAATTTTATAAAATCAATTTATATTAAATTCAGGCTATGTTTTCACCAGTAAATACGTGAGTGAATTATGGGTTTATTTTTCAATAAAAGAGTATATATCATTTTAAAAAGAAATATCAAATAATTATTGTGCGATTAACTGACCGAACAGTCCATATAAAGCGTGAAAAATCTGCTTTTGGCGCTCACTTCATCTTAATTACTTTTAGTTAGTTAATACACCTATTACACTACACTGAATCAGGGTCCCTAATACCCCTAATACACTACACTGAATTAGGGCCCTGAAATAAAGGTGGGCGTGGCACTCAAGTAGGGACGTCAGTTATTACACTATACTGATTTTACGCCCTTACTCAGTCATAGGGATGTGCAAGTGAAAAAAATACCGATATTTTTAAACAGTATTAATATATATCGCGTGATAAATAACGATATATCATCATGTTTTATTATAATCCTAATATAATCATCTAAGGCAAAATTTTTATTACTGGACGTTTTGACGACGAAAAAAACACGACAGTTAATATTAAAGAAAATAGGAGGATAAGAAAGGTATGGGTGAAAGAATATATAAAACTTAGGGAAAATCAATTAGTAGGCGTATTGTTCACGCCCGATTGTTGTGTCATTTGGGGGTTGCGGGACGCGGGTCTCGAGCGGGGTGAAGAGACGGTTAGCGTGGTGCGGGAGGCGGAGGCTAGCTGAGTCGTATGCGCAGCTCAGTCGCCCAGTCGGCAGCGAAACCGGACGGCAGTCGGCGGAAAGCCTTGAGCGGTGGAACCGCGCCAGTTGAACGCCGGCGTTCCCGGGTCGAGTTAGAGGTCGCGAGAATGATATAAGTGTGCGTCGAAAGGACGGCCTACTTATGTTATCTTATATTTGTACGCAACTTGATAACTGGGCTTATTTCTTTAGTTTGTTTGCGCGAAGCCCGGGTCGATTTTACGTTGAGGGTTCCTCTTTGTGTTATCTTATATTTGTAAGTTTCCGTGATACCGATGCCGAAATAATATAATTGTTTTGTATCCGTATTAAGTATTGTTTGTGACGGTTGAGCACGGCAGTTGCTGACTCGAATGCTTGAGACTTGTGTTAATTGTGCGCGCCATTTCGAATTTACTATTGAATATTAGAATATAACCTAGACTGCCTCGAATTTAGTGTCTGTTTTGAACGTGTTACGTGACGGAAGCCGGCTTGGAATTTGTAGTGATTAAAGAAACTTTTATGTCGTTAATTGCATCGACGCGTTAGTAGTTTTGTGCTACGTGAGCATGGGACATTGAATTTATACCTCCTGTTACCCTTCGAGTTGGACTCCCGGTGGGCCCGAGTTCAACGACCTTTGTCTGGGTAACTTTAGGCCGTAACTCGTATTATTGGAGTTCTGAAGCCAAATGAATTCCGAATACCTGAGAATGGGAGAAGAAGAGTTTTTAAGAGCTATTAAGTTTAGTTACTTATATTGAAAAACAAAATACGGTGTTAAGACAAAATGTAAGGGCTAGGCAAAGATTATTTGCGTCTTTAAGATTTCTAGCTTTATGTGCATTTATTTGTGTGCGCACTCTTTATGTTTGAAAGAGTATTAGCTACTACCAAAATAATTTGTTATTAAGAATTTTATGATAACTAAGTTATTTAAGTATATTTAAACTAATAAATAGCATATATACCTACATCTTAAAACTAGACTGATGTTGTTTTGTGAAGACTGATATATGCTAGTTTTGTTGTAAAATATAGGTACTTACTAATTGATTAAAATCAAAAATACATAAGTACATGATACATTCTAAATATACTTTCTCATTGCAATCCTATCTACTAAGTTTAGTAATGATAGTTGACCCAACCTACTAAAGAGTTAGATAGAAAAACAAATTTATAAAAAGTAATTTGTAACGAATCATTTACTCTGTTTCGTCCTGCTAACTCGAGGTTTAGTTCGAGTTGTATGAATTTCGATTCGAGTTAACTCAAATCGTAATTTTTCCTAGTAATCACATCTATAGGGTGCAACATCACTTATTAGAAACATCGAAGTTTATGAACGATATATCGTTTTTATCACCGTTTAAATATATATGTATATACAATATGTAACAAAACCCCTGTTCCCGTTAAGTGCTTTATCAGAATCAGTATTCAAACGTATAGAAATAACTTAACTTAGAAAACTAGACATAAAAATAATCAAATTAAAGAATATATGTCAAAATGGGCCAGGCTATGTACTAAATAAATAAATAAAAAACTAACCATGTTAAATATACTACAATCATAACGAATAATAGCATTATTCCTTGGCCTTTAAATGAAAAGACGATAAGTTATTATGTTATTATAGACAATAACTGTTTTTATACAACACTTGTTGTAGATACATAGATGCGAACTGTAAAACCACAAACTAATAAAAGTACAAACGAATCTCGCAACAACACCTATCATCAGCGTATTGTTATCAGACTAAATTAGACTAGGCTGTATGGTTGTAAATTATTGCCTTCTAATAATTGGCGAATTGTACCAACATCAACAATCTTTTTGGTATTCTAAAACTAACTAAGGTTATAATTTTTTATTAATTATGCAGTAAAAATAATATTGTTTCGGCAACATATTTAAACGCTTTGAGTAGTTGTAAAATATACATTTATTAAATATGGCATCTGTTTCTACGGCTCCGGCACCGGGAATGCATCAAATCGATTTATCCAAGTTAAATCTTCATCAGCTGGCTCAATTGAAACAACAGATGGATCAAGTAAGCCAATAAATATGTTTCTGGCTTTATTATTATAGTTGCCATTCCTCGTATTTTTATTAATTACCATTGTTTTAATGTAGGAGTTGAACGTTTTTCAAGATTCTTTACAAACTCTTAAGATGGCTCAAAGCAAATTTGTGGAGTCTGGAGAAAGTGTAGAAAAAATAACACCAGCAACAAAAGGAAAAACTGTCTTGGTCCCACTAACAGGTTCGATGTATGTACCTGGTACAATAGCAGATACAGACAATGTTATAATCGATATTGGAACAGGCTATTATGCACAGAAGGTAAGCTACCTATATGTAGTTAAAAATTATAATTATTCATCATTACAACTGACCGTATACCGAAAGATCTAAATCTCTAAGGAATTGCACAAAATATATTCCTAAACCAACTGCATTCAACTTCTATTTTAAAATATTGCTATGCCTATAGTTATCATGACAATGATAATTCCATATCTTTTGGGTAGAAAATTTAATATTATAATAAGTTTCATCATGTAAATAAATGATCATATAATGGAAAAAATATGATTTACCATACTTTGATTGTTTTCAAATTACTTGACAGCTCATAGTTAAGTTTGGTCTGTGGTACCATTGAAGTGATTTTGCTGTAGCATGATTATGTAGTGTAGGAGTTAGGAGTACAGACTGTGTATTAAAAAGTGTCCATAGAGAACCGTTAAATAAGAGGGGCGCCACTATAGCTACGGGCTAAATTTTAAAGAATGTGTCGAAAAATATTAGTTGGATAGATGACTTTTTCGAGGTTATATTTACTGAATAAAATTATTTTAAATTTTAGAGCTACAGAGCAGTTTAGCAGCATACTTCAAACCGTTGACAACTGCTAAGTTCATTTCATCCCAGTAGCTACTCCAGCGCTGTTGTGGAGAGTTTTTGAACTGTTATTTACTGCTTACAGATGGACACTTTTTTAACTATTCTACTATGGAAGTTGGTACTCCTTACTTCTACACTCCATAAGCATGATGCTCAGTAATCTTTTAGTTGCTGCAATCCAAAGTTTTTATATGTAACAGTCCTCTCATATATTATGTTTTATATTCCTTAGTATCAAATATTTTCTTTCTTTAAATTTTATTTTATTACACTTGTAGGATATATGATAATTTACCTAATCTTTAATTTTTTTCACTTTCTAAAAGGATATTGATGGAGCAAAAGACTATTTTAAAAGGAAGGTTCAGTTTGTAACAGAACAAATGGAAAAAATTCAAGTACTAGGTATAGAAAAGTCAAAAGTGAGGGAAGCTATTTGTATGATGATGGAAATGAAGATGCAGGCTCAAGCTCAGGCACAGAAGGCCTCAACCTCATAACAACTACTATCTTAAATTATAAACTTGCTTTTATAATCTCTCACAAGTACATAACTTGTTTTGAAATGCTTAACTTTTATAATAACATACAGTGGGAGAATATTTTAATATAGTTGAATCTTGTTAATTTGTCATAGCTCATATCAGTGCTACTATCAGCACCTACCACTAATGGTAAGTTCTGATTGCTGAAGTTGAATAGTGAATTAAAATTTAATTAAAAATTTCTATCTGGCCAGTGATGAGTACCTTTGTCCTCTTTTTCTTAGCAGTCTTTGCATACCACAACTTCTTTATAAAAATCTGATCCTATTAGGTTAAATAAATCTATAGCTCATTATCATTAATGACTAAAGAGAGAATATTCTAATCTGTTGTGGTGAAGCTCATAATATAATGTAAGCTAATGGAGATTAAATTGTAGGTGTACATCCCTGGTCTTGTCTGTTATAGGTGCTGCTAAAATAAAATAACCAATTAGCAAGATTCTACTGTGCGAAAAAGAAATAAAAAGTAATAATGAATTGTTTTGTTTAAAGCATTAAAATTGCATATTTTGTTTAATATGAGTATTATGAATAGTTCTTTAATTCATTGATAATCACAAATTGTATAATACCATTTGTAAGATAATTCAGTTTAAAAGTAAAAGTTTAATCTAATTCACGTATTTTATTAATTAATTTGGTTAAAGCTATGTTTAACACTAACAAGAAACAAATCAAGCCAATGAAATGAATGTTCAATTAAATTTTTTTTTAAAATACTTCCATGGCATATCATTCCACCATAAGAAAATTATTACGATTTACGAAAATACAGTAGTTTTAAGCCGACCACATACATATGGAATTCGAATTAGGGATTCCGAATGCAGCATAATCCATATAAAATCAAGGACCCGTCCGGCAGCCAGTCCCAACTCAATGGTAGTTTTCCGTTCGAAATTTTGCGGGCAAAATGGGATTCCGTATATGTGTTGATAATCGGTTCCTTACCCTGATATGGTCGAAACAGAATTCCATAGGTATGTGGCGGGCCTTAATTCTTCCATGTTTGCAAAAATTTAAACAAAAAGTAAAAGCCACCTCAGATCCATCCATCCATCCATTACAGCTTGTAAAAGTCCACTACTGAATATAGACTTTCCCCAGAGATTGATTAACATAAAGAAAACTACAGTTTTTTATTATTTTGTTATCAGGGAGATGCCGCTGTTCATTTCCGATTTACTTTTGTACTATTTGCGACACCCACAGGTCGCTATGGGTTAGTAGATATTCTTGTGGACAACTTTAAAGAATAAAATAACAACACCTAAAGTTGGTGCAAAAACAACATACCTAGTAATTGAAAATTAAAGCCTCGACTGAAGAATGTAAAGTTATTTTATTCTGTTTGATTCTATGAAGTTGGCTTTTACTTTATAAGTTGTTTTTTTTATCCATCTTAGTGGACCAAGGAGTATCAAAATCTCAATATACTAAATAGTTACATTGAAAACTTCACCCATATTTTTCCCATCACCCATATTCACTAACTTTAGGGATGGAATTTTGTTTCCAAATTTATATAAAACAACTCCTGAAGTCTAACGTTTTAAATAAGAAAGGATCATTAAAATCTGGCCATATTTGATGAAGATGCGCGTGCATGCGCGCCTAAGTTGACGTCTGGCACTAGCGCCATCTAGTGTCGGGTAACAAAGCGAGGAGAGCTTTCCAGAAAATGACATGACTAATCTTTCGACCAACAGCGCCATCTAGTATCGAACAGAAGAATTAAGCTTTCTGGAAAACCCCACACTCGAACTTTCTGCGCCTGGTCGGTTGGCGCGCGTATTTACTTGAATATTCTGGACGTTTCGGTGAAAAAGGTGTATTTAAAGGCGCTGCAAGACGCGGTCGGGGCAGTATTGAATTTGGCGAGACAAGCGAAGCTTCGGAGCGAAATAAAGTGAATCAGTGTGATTAATTATTAGTGTCTTTTAAGTTTTAATTAGTGTAAAGTGAGAATTAAAGTGTTAATATTGGTAATTCAATCGGCAGTTTTTATTGTCACGAACCCTAAGCTCGTAACAATTGGTGTCAGAAGTGGGATCAAATCATGACGATTTTACCGAAGGAGGAATCGGAGGGTGTCCGTACCCGAAGTCAACGCCAGCAGGAGACGGACCAGAGGAGATTTGGTGGTGCAACGCCGCAGACGTCGGAGGGCCAACTGCCAGCCACGAAGGCTGCGGGCCCGTCAGAAGCTCCTACATCTGCAGCACCTGACTTAGGTGCTCTGATGGCGATGCTACAGGAGCAGCTGCAGCGCGGACGAGAGGAACAGGCCCGTCTATTGAAAGAGCAGCAGGAGGAACAGGATCGCCGACAGGAGGAACAGATCCGTCGGTTAGAAAAGCAGCTGCGGGGCGGACAGGATGAACAGGCCCGCCGACAGGAGGAACAGGTCAGTCGTTTGGAAGAGCAGCTGCGGGGCGGACAAGAGGAACAGGCCCGTCGGTTGGAAGAGCAGATGCTCCTCATGAAGGACCTTCACGCTACCTTCGGGAAGGAGATAAAGGAGGTGAAGGATAGGGTTGCTCAGCGTGACAAGCGCCTGTCAGAAGCTGAAACCCAAATCGCGAGAGCTGAAACCCGAATCGAGAAAGCTGAGACCCGAATCAACCAAGTGAACAATCGGGTTGACAACGTGATGGCTGACGTGAAGGAAACGCTGGACGACCTCAAACTGGGGGATGGAATTACAGCTCCCGTAGTAGCTACAACACCTTCGCTACGTGGGTTCAAAGTGCCACCGTTCGACGGGACTTCTTCCTGGTCAGCTTACAAAATCCAGTTTGAAGCCGTTATGAAGGCGAACGGCTGGAATAAAAGTCAGGCCATGACTGCTCCACATTAGGCCTGCGCGATCAGGCCTTAACTGTTCTGGAAGCTCTCGGTGAGGAAGTGACTTATGAGCAGCTCCTTGAGGCATTGGAGGCGAGATATGGCGACGCTTATCTGGAACACTTCTTTCGTGCGCAGCTTAAAGATCGCGTGCTGCGCATCAATGAAAACCTGCAGCAGTGGGCTCTAGAGGTGAAGAAGCTGGTGCGAAAAGCATACCGGTCTGTACCTACGCTCATTGAAGGGAACCTGGTGCAGACATTCATCAACGGCATCCGCGACCTTGAAGTCAGAGCTGCTGTGAGGCTGGGGCATCACGAAACGCTTAAGGACGCCTTGGCCCATGCACTGGAAATGGAAGCCGTGCTTACAGGATCATCGTTTCCATAGCGTCAGGGAGGTTTCAGCAGCTACAGTTCGCGATTGTAATAAAGGATACAGCCCTAGGTGCTATGGCGTAACATTAATTTGGTAACAGCCACCGGTCAGCGTATACCAGTCCGTGGAGAGAAGGAGATGGAGTTGAGCTAGGCAATGTGATCTACCTGCATAATGTCATTGTGGCTGATATAATGGCCTAGACTTTATGAGGAATAATTGTTGTGAGATCGACGTTAAGCAAGGTGTTTTGAAATGTGGGCAGGTGGAACTTTTTATGGAAGGTGCGTTACCAGGGAACGTATACAGCATTAAGAAGATTGTTCTTCCGCCGAGATCGGAAACGATTGTGCCGGTTAGTCTTCCTCGAAACCCTAGGCAAGCCCACCGTTGTGTACTTGTGCAAAGGGTAAACAGTGACCCTCCATGGAAAGTAGCTCGAACCTTGGTCAGAACCACTGATATCTCAGGAGTACGTGTGCTGAACCTTTGTGACCAGGAACAGATTATAGAAAAAGGCACACTGGTTGGTACTTGTGAGGAAGTGGATTGGTTACGTCGGTGCCAATATCTATCGAGTGGGACCCCCAGCAAGGGTGCACAAACGAGAGTGACCACACTTTTAGAAGACTGTCGCAGCGTTCTCTCCCCGAATGAAATGGTCAAGGCGAAGAAGTTGTTACTCAAGTACGCCGATGTATTCCGTAACGATGCTGACATAGCGAAGACCGGCTTAGTTCAACACAAAATAAACACAGGAGAAGAATTGCCTATCCGCCAGCGACCAAGAAGATTGCCGGTAGCACGTGAAAAAGAAGTGGAAACCATGATTGAGGGAATGTTGAAGGATGGTGTTATTGAACCTTCCTCTAGTCCATGGTGTTCAGCCGTGGTGCTGGTAAAGAAGAGGGATGGCAGCATGTGGTTTTGTGTTGACTACCGCCGTCTGAACGACGTTACGAAGAAGGGCAGCTATCCCCTTGCCAAGAATTGATGACACGCTGGACATGCTTACAGGAAACCACTTTAGGTTTAGCACGCTGGATCTAAAAAGTGGCTACTGGCAAGTTGAAATTGACCCTAAGGACAAGGAGAAAACCGCGTTCTCGACGGGAAAGGGTCTGTGGCAATTTAAAGTAATGCCGTTTGGATTGTGCAATGCTCCGGCAACGTTTGAAAGGCTGATGGAGCTTGTACTTACCGGGCTAATTGGCGATGCCTGTCTAGTCTACTTGGATGACATCATCATCGTGGGCCGTACACCTTCAAAACCTTCAAAACCTGGAACGCGTGCTCATGAAGATTCAGAGTGCCAACCTTAAGTTGAGTCCGAAGAAATGTTCACTATTCAAACGGCAAGTCAACTCCTTGGGGTATGTAGTGTCGGAAGAAGGTATCCGCACGGATCCGGAGAAAATCGCCGCTGTCAAAGATTGGCCGGTTCCAAAAGATAAGACGCAGGTTAGAGCATTTTTGGGGTTGTGCTCCTATTATCGGCGATTTGTGAAGAACTTTGCAGATATAGCCAAACCTCTGCACAAGCTAACCGAGGGGAAGCGACATTTCTACTGGGATGAAAGTTGCAATATCGCATTCCAGGAGCTCAAGGACCGTCTGTGCAAAACACCTAGTTTGGGATACCCTGATGCAAGCAAAGAATTTATAGTTGACACAGACGCAAGTAATACAGGACTTGGCGTTGTATTGTCTCAACGGAATGGTGACCAAGAAGTTGTAATAGCGTACTTCAGCAAGTCGTTGTCAAAACCGGAAAGGAACTATTGTGTCACAAGACGCGAATTGCTAGCTGTGGTAAAGTCCTTGCAGCATTTTAGCAAATATCTTCTGGGGCGGAAATTTCACTTACGAACTGACCATGCTGTACTAAAATGGCTATTGCAGTTTAAAAATCCAGACGGACAAGTTGCGAGGTGGATTGAACTACTGCAGGAATACGACTTTGAGATCGAACATCGCAGCGGGAAATCTCATGGCAACGCAGATACATTGTCAAGAAGACGTTGTCCTGAAGATTGCAACCATTGTACTAGGCAAGAGAGTAAGGAAGTGGTATCCGTGAAGATGCTCAGGACAGACCACCTCAGTAACTAGTGGAAGGACAGCTTACCACATGGACAGCAGGAAGATCCGGACATCAAGTCGATTCTGGGCCGTAAATGGGATAAAGGCCAGTGCTCCCAAGCCCAAGTGGAGCGACGTCTCAGCGATGAGTTCGACCACTAAAAGCTATTGGGCCCAATGGGACAGCTTGCTTCTTAAGGATGGAGTTCTGCGCCGTAAATGGGAAAATGTTCGGATAGACAGCTGTCATTTGCAAATGGTCGTCCCTAAAGCTAGAGTACCGGATGTTCGACAGCTGTACCATAATGATTGTTCAGGAGGCCATCTGGGAGTTAAACGAACTCTACTGAAGATTCGAGAACGGTTTTACTGGGTCCATTGTCGAAACGATGTCGAGGACTGGTGTCGCAAATGTACAAGTTGTGCGGCTGTAAAGGGACCTCAGACTCGTAGTAGAGGTGCATTGAAATTGTACAATGTTGGTGCACCATGGGAGAGAATAGCCATTGACGTGGCGAGGCCATTTCCGGAGAGTGAAAGCGGTAACAAGTATTTCATGGTTGTGATGGATTACTTCACTAAGTGGCCAGCAGTCTTCGCCATTCCAAATCAAGAAGCTTCAACAGTTGCAGATAAACTAGTTCATGAAGTCTTCTGTCGTTTTGGAGTACCTTAAGAGATTCACAGCGATCAAGGAAGGAGTTTTGAGTCTCAAATATTCCAGGAAACTTGCCGAGTTATGGGTACTTATAAAACAAGAACGACTTCTTATCATAATGATTTCTTAAATTTACGCGAACACTACACATTGAATAAAACTATTATTTACGGATTTTATCGCGTTTAATTACTTTAATTTATTTTTATTATTATCCCGACGTTTCGGGTGCTTTACAGCGCCCATGGTCACGGGGGGACCTTCTTATCACCCGCAATCTGATGGAATGGTAGAACGATTTAATCAGACATTGGAGAGGTACCTAGCAAAAGTTGTAGACAATCGGCAACGAGATTGGGACAAGCACATACAACCGTTTTTGTTATATCGAAGCGCTGTTCACGAAAGTACAGCAGTGACACCAGCTTTCGCAAACTTTGGAAGAGTATTACGGCTGCCTACAGACCTGATCACCGGGATACCACCTGATGCCCCACGCTGTATAACCGAATATGCAAATGACTTGCGGAACAAAATGAATGACATTTATGAGCACGTCAGACAATCGGGCCAGCAAATGTCCGAAAAGATGAAAACCCGTTATGACCGCAAAACGAACAACAAAGGTTTCGACGAAAGTTCACTAGTGTGATTGCACAATCCAGTCCGCAGCAAAGGGAAATCTCCTAAGCTTCAAGCTAAATGGGACGGCCCGTACTGGATCGTGACCAGGATCAACGATGTAACCTACCGGATACAGAAAGGCGCAAGAGGGACTCCTAAGATCGTCCATGTGGATCGCCTGGCGCGTTATTATGGGGCCGATAATGCTCGGGACGAGCATTTCTTAGGAGGGGGCAGTGTTGCGCGCCTAAGTTGACGTCTGGCACAAGCGCCATCTAGTGTCGGGTAACAAAGCGAGGAGAGCTTTCCAGAAAATAACATGACTAATATTTCGACCGACAGCGCCATCTAGTATCGAACAGAAGAATTAAGCTTTCTAGAAAACCCCACACTCGAACTTTCTGCGCCTGGTCGGTTGGCGCGCGTATTTACTTGAATATTCTGGACGTTTCGGTGAAAAATGTGTATTTAAAGGCGCTGCAAGACGCGGTCGGGGCAGTATTGAATTTGGCGAGACAAGCAAAGCTTCGGAGCGAAATAAAGTGAATCAGTGTGATTAATTATTAGTGTCTTTTAAGTTTTAATTAGTGTAAAGTGAATTAAAGTGTTAATTTTGGTAATTCAATCGGCAGTTTTTATTGTCACGAACCCTAAGCTCGTAACAATATCGTTGCTTAAATTATAACACTGCGGAAATCGGAATACGTAACTTTTGAGGAGAGAAATAATTTTTTCAATTTGCATCAAACAACTGTTTAAATTAGTTTTATTCAATATATGAATTAAAATAATGTTTAATTCATGTAGACACATTTATTTTTAAAACAAAATGAGTTTATAATTTTTTTTTTAATAGAAGGGAGGGCAAACGAGCATGCGGCTCACCTGATGTTAAGTGACTACCGCCGCCCATGATCAACTGCAACACCAGGGGAATTGCAGGTGCGTTGCCGGGCCTTTAGAAAGGAGTAAGCTCTTTTCTTGAAGGTCCACAGGTCGTATCGGTCCGGAAAAATCGCCGGTGGTAAACTATCCACAGAGAGGTCGTACGCGGAAGAAAACTCCTTCTGAAACGTACAGTGGTGGACCGCCAAGCATCCAGATGGTGTTGATGGTATCGGGACGTTTGCCGCGTAGTGCGTTCACGAAATTTGGCACTGGAATTAATCCGAACAATTCCTCAGAGCACTCCCCGTGATAGATGCGATAAAATACGCAAATTGATGCAACATCTCTTCACAACCCCAGTGAATCGAGCCGATCGGAAAGCACACGGTCGTCGATGATTCGAGCCGCTCTGCGCTGGATGCGGTCAAGTGAAAGGAGCTGGTACTGGGGAGCTCCAGCCCAGAGATGGAAACAGTATTCCATGTGCGGCCGAACCAGCGCCTTGTAAAGTTGCAGGCGGTGTGCCGGCATGAAATACTGTCCCGCTCTGTTGAGCACGCCAAGCTTTTTAGAAGCCAATTTGGTCTTCTCTTCCAAGTGACCACGAAACTGCAAGTCAATCGATATGCCGACGCCGAGGATTCCGATACTGGCTAAGGCAACAAGAGGTGTGCTTTGAAACTGAGGAGATACGACAAAGGTGTTCTTTTTAGCTAACTAAACTTGAACTAAATGATTTTTTTATATGTTAAGGGCGTCATAATCGCTTCAGCGACAAAGCTCTTTTTTTAAGAATAAAAAACGATTTGTAATTTGTATGACTTACACCGTACCGTAGACAGAGAACTGTCTATGACTTACGCCGTGTTGCCTTATTTTTTTTAGAAATAGGACGTACACGATTAAACAATGAAGTGCCTTTAATTACAACATTTTAACACTTAAAACTTTTTATAACTTATGGTTTAACTATAAATTGCACACTAAAATAACATCGCGAAAAAACAGTAAAATTCATAAACAATTTTAAATTCTTACAAAACAGGCAGTCCTATTATGTTATTACTAGAGTTTAGTCTCAGAGAGTCGTCAGCATCACAAATCTATTATATAATTAGAAAAAAAAATTAACATTATTTCAACAGTATGTTGTTATTAAAACTTTAAATAAAAAATGTGGTTTTAATAGGTATTTTCAATTCGGTTTCCTGCTTTAAAATGCCAGCATGTGTCACACTGATCTTTCTTCGGTTGAAATAAACTTAGATTTTGTTCTGTAAATATTTTGTCAAAAGACCTGAAGAGAGATATTTTATTAGTACACCTTTTGCAATAAAGGCTGTAAAGATGATTTTTATTTTCTATAATAGGCTTTAAATAATGCCTGGTTGAAGTGGCTCTACAGTAGTAGGGGGGGCCATCCCAGTATCCGACGTTGATGACCAATATCGCACTGTCCACTCTTTAATATCAGAGGTATTTAGAAAAAAAATGCTGACATACCTGAACACGGCCATCTGAAGTGGTTAAAGATATTGTTTGCTCTCACCACGCCCAGTTACTACAGTTGGGTATATTTCAATATGTGAAATAATGTACATATTGTAAATATTATATTTTTTTCATGTAATTTGTGAAGAGTTGCTTTCGTTTTTCCTGTGCTATACTATCACACGCACTAAGCTTAGATTTGGCAGAATTCAGAAGTGCATGCACTGGCTATTTCACGGGCTGGTCTTATTGCATCATGAAGAATCTTAAACTCTTTTTCTCTACTATCTCAGAATTTTGCAAAAATTTTTGGCAAATTTTTTCTTGTTCGCACAGCCTTTCTAGAGCCTTTTCTGCTGGCGCTAAGGTCGCCGTATTCTTCAGTCTCTTCAGTACCTACCTGGTATCGTGTTTACAATATCATCTTATACAAATAATAGTCTTCTTTCTTCTTCTTCAACTTCGTTGGGTCAGAGAAGAGGCGAAGGCTTACACCGTTGGTTTAGCTTCTTCTAACTTAAGAAATGGGATATCATCTAGCGGCGTCGACAAAATACAGAATCAACGGATACAAATTCCAAACTTTCAACCGTTGTAGACGTACATGAAGAGGTTAAATACAGTATTTATTACTTTATAAGTTTGGGGATGCGGGTCTACAGCATCTTCAATCGCCAGAAACTCAGAGAGACCTTTAGACGGTTCCGGCACATTTGACAGTGCAGACAGTATGAGGCAAGGGGAGTAGAGAAAGGTTTGCGTAGTAGAAAAAGTTGGTGTATATTTCAAGGGACTGTTTTAAAAGTGGTGCGTGAATCACAGGCTGTATCTCCTCAGCTGCTAAAATAACAGGCAGATTATTCATGTCAATATTTTCAATATTCATTTTTTGTTGTTTATTCTTCCCTGGTATATTTATGCTTAGCTCTTTGCACAAGTCAATAACATCGTCATCACTGGATTCGTAGTCCATGGTGTTTATGTTAAACACCGCGCAAGTATTTTTACAATTAGCTTGTAACACTGCGTAACTCATTACGTAATTCTAACAAACTTTTTTGTTTTAAATATAAGTTATAACGAAAAAATAACACTAAATAAACAATTTAGATTATGTAGATAAGCTAATAGCAACACCAATGTGAATCATATTTAAGTACCTTATTTTTCGGTACAATTCTTCGGAGCACTTGTCGCGAAACGACTAACTATGGAATAAAACTGAGTTACGCGCTGTTGTTCTGCAGTTCTGTACAACACACCGATACACTCAATGTTTTTCTTTTAGATTAACGCCTCAACTCTCGTGTTCGATTCGTACAGTAGTCGCATATGATGTGTAACTTCTGACATCCCATCTTGGTAATAAGCAAAATTACTTAACACTATATCCTAAAAAAATATTTGTTTATTTTTTAAATCAAAAATTTAAAAATATCAATTGAGCAGCGATCTGTTGTGTATCTGTTGTGAAAATTAAAAAAGCTAAATACTGAAATATTCGAATAATTATTTATTATTACTCACTTGCATTTTTATCAATGATCTGCACTTTTTTCAGACCCGTATTATCAACAGTGAATACAATTATTAATATAGTTTACACATATAAAGTAGTTCATATAACAGCAAACTTTAGTACCACCGCGAGGGCTCATTGGGCAAATCAAATAGCGCGCGATTCCCCGACTTCCCCGACACTCCGCGCGCGTTGTCGGGCAAATCAAATAGTACGCGCTTTCCCGGCTTCCTGTTACACACTTCCGCCCTTTTTCAAGAAATCACTCCCACAGACTGCAGGCAGTGGCGAAGCTAGAGCTCTAAACTAGGGCAGGCCCAAGATATGGTTTTGTTGGTTTTAGCAGTTTTACAAAATACACCAATCTTGATCTGTCTCCACTCTTCAGTTTCATATTCAGTGTTGTCGAGGACGTATTTAACAAAGCACACAAAAGGCATAACTACTGCTAAATAGATTGTATGACATATCAGCCATCGCATACCTTCGATGGCTTTGAAAAAAGCCGTTTGGGTTTGCTTGAGCGAGAGAAAAAGATATTTACATACAATACAATATATGAACAAAAGAAAAGCATGAACAAAGTACAAACAACAACATGTAGATACATAATTTAAAAAAATATTTATATTCTAAATCGAATCGTCTCTCTTTCTTAAGGATAGATTTGATTACGTCCGCGTAAAATGTTGTAATAATAACTGTTTTTCAATTGCGATAATTCTCAACAAAGTTTAAAGATTTTACCCTTTCCTCGCCGATTATCACCTTAACACACTTCAATTTTGAAATCAGGAAAACTGCTATCCCCCATTTTCACTAAAAATCATTAAAAAAGCATAAATTTTCAACTCTCAATATTCATTCGCTTATGCTAAACACACAGAGTAAACATTGAAATGAAGTGAACTTGCAAGCGTATCGGCCGCGCATCCCCGCGCTCGACTAACTTCACGCCGAAAGACTGGCTTATATCTAATTGCTATATAAACAATCGTAGTTATATTTAATTAAAGAACATTTTGCCACAGCTTAGAAAGGGACTGATCGTCTACTCGAAAGTCCGGTAAAAAGACAACACGTGCGAGAGAGACGACTAATCGCTCAATTTAACTACTTTTTTATATAGCAGTATCGTTAAGGCTACGAGGTCATGACCTGTGTAGAATAAAGGAGCGCGCGGGAAATCTGAAATAGTTTGAAACAGTTTACGAGTTATTTTATTAGTGGATATTATTGATTGAGCAGTTTGATAGGGCAAGCCCGGCTTCTCGACTTCAATGGAGGCTTCGCCGCTGATTGCAGGAAAGTGAGAGGAAAGATCTTACACATTAAAAATAAAGAACATACATTAAACACAACAAAAACCTCAAAATAAAGAACAATTTTTTTACGTAGTAGAGCCATGCTGCAGTTATATTAGTAGTATAGTTGTAGCACGAATTTGTCGGCTCGACTGGGGAAGGACCACGCTCTCACGGAATGCCAGCGTAAAATAGTAGCTTAATGCTGCTGTGTTTCGCATGGTGAGTGTAGAGAACCGGAGACCCTTTTTACTGGAAACAAGGCATTCCATCTTAGTCCTCACGGGTGACAACGCATCTGCCTTTTGGTTCGTAATCAAAGATAGATTTAGATGTCTATGGGCCATAGCAACCACTTACCATCGGGTGGACTGTGTGCTCGTTTGTCACCCTATCCTATAAAAAAGGCATGTCGAATTGCAAACCTCCCCATTTTTAAAGTCATATTTAAATAGGATTTAATTCATTTGAGTGTGTTCCTGGCGTGTTAGTGTAATGTTGTAGTGTATACTCGTAATAGGCGGGCTGTTAGACAGAACAGTTAGAAAATTACATTTCCCTTTATACTGTAGCGTAAATTGTTGAAAATGCTTGTTAACTCTAGTCACCTTTAGATAATTGTTTGCTGAATTGCCTTATTTCCTTGATGTTTTTAAGTCTACGTCTAAGATACTGTTATTTAGTGGTATCCAAAATGGTTGATAAGATGTTAAAAGTCAGCAAAATTAAAGCGTCACTTGAGGAAGGTTATCAATTTTCTGTTTCGTAGAGGATAAGCAGTCACCGCCCAGCCCGTTCCTTTAATTACTCTGTGAGCACAGACTAGCTTCACTTGAAATTGTACAGCATATGTTCAAGAGGGCTGCGGTAGAATATTGTTCTATGAAGTCAAAATAGTGGCGAGTACAACGAAAACTAGGGGAACGCTTTGCAGATGTGTTTTGAAGAAATGACCTCCTCTGGCTCCGTGATGATTATTGTGTTTAAAACGATCACGCACATTAGTGGCTGTTTGATCTTTGACATCATTTTTTATTGATTCAATCGAAATTCAATGACAAAATAGACGGAAGCGACTTATTCTTTGCTTATTAACGACGGGCATCGACGAGTATTTTCTGCAAAGAGGTCGGCGCCACTCTGGATTGACGTGAAACATTTGACTTTCAGAAGAAGTTAATTTGTTTGGAAAAAGTGAAGGTTAATGTTTCTTTACGAAATATTAGTTATATTTTATATTAATTAGATGAAAATGAATAAACTAAGCAACGAATATAGTTGGACATCCGGTTAATATGGTCACTTTCATAAAACTCAAAAACTACAGCCTCGTTCGCATAGATGGCTTTGTGAGTCGATAGCTCCTCATCAGGCAATCAAATAATAAAGGGTTAAAAGGGCAATGTTTTGTCAACGCCATTTTGACAGACATTATAGTAAATATTTTAGTCCATTTTAGTATGGAGTAGTCTAGTTAGTTTTTTTTTAAGTTGATATTTAGAACTTATTTTTTTTCTTAATATATTAGTTATAGTATAAGACTTTGTGTTTTTGTCTCTCTCTTTCTCCTAGTTTTGGTTTTAAAGGGCGGTAAAGCTTAAGGTGACCATATTACCCTCACTTACCTTATTCTTAAAAGTAGACAAATTAAACGAAAATTGAAATGTCTAAAATAATTAAATAAACCGATTTTTTTATTTTTAAACGCAACTTTTCAATGAAAATAACACTATTTAACCCTTTCTCCTGATAAATAAGGACACCTTAGTTCAAACTAGCGACATCTGGTGGGCATAAATTAATTAGCCCTCATTAACAAGATTCCAAGGATACAAGATACTTAGAATAATCACTAGGTAGGTGGCAAAAGAGTTTATTTATTTATAATATTTATTGCACAGTAAGTTTCAACTCATCTGCATTTTGATTCATAATTGAAGATAGATGTAGATGTCCATGGGCTACGGCATCTGCTTACCATCTGATGAACTGTGCACTTTTGCTGACTAAAAAAAACCAACATTGTTGCTGATCCTGCCGCAGGTGTGGTACTTAATCGGGGTAGATTCAACCTTGATTTGGTCACTCCTGTAAGACTGCATTACGCAGTAAGTAGGAGTGTTATAAGCCTAGGCTGACGCATTGACCTCCCGTGGCCCTGATGGTGGCCTACTATTGTACTGAAGACGTGTTCTCCGTCAGTTGGCACCGGTTCGGACGTGTCTTCTCCAGTACTTCAACACCCTAGGCGTAGTTCCGAATTCATGAAAGATAGCTTTAGCACATTCGATCTCTTAAAAAGGTGACCAACTATAGGCTTATCGTCATCACCTTCTTGTTCTCTAAAATAAAACCGCCAATACGGTTGCCGTTGGGGTCGCTCAGTTGGTGATCATATAGTTTACTTGACTTAAAGATGAGCAGAGCTATATAGCAAAGGCCTTTGACCGGGTTTGTCACAAAGCGCTTATTTCGATGTGTCCTTCCTATGGGCATACCGAAAAATTATGCAATCAGATCACCGGTTTTGTTGCATATCGAAGCATAAGCTTATTCTTGATATGCAGATATCAATGATATGTTCCAAACGAGTAACAATCATTGCAATGCAGATGGCAGTACTAGTTATGCTTTTTACATCAGCCGTACCAATATTTCTCTAGAAATATGTCATCGATTTCCGAAACAAATATGTTCTAGTTTTATACACGTAAGAATCATGCAGCTATATTATGGTTATATTACGAATAGATCGGCTTAACCGGAGAAGGGCAACACTTTTATAGAAAACCAGCGTAAAATAGAATCTGAATGCTGCTTGTTTCGTGTATTGTAGAGATCTGAAGACCCTACTTACTGGAAACGAGGCATTCCATTTCAGACCTCCAGAATGACTATGATTCCTATTGGGGATAGACGTAGATGTTTACGGACCACAACATTCACTTACCATCAGATGGACTGTGTGCTCGTTTGTCACCCTTATACTTTAATAAAGTCAAGTTTGTGTTAAACAAAGTCTGGGACTGGAGATGACTAAATTTAGACTAGTTTAACCTAAGGTTTGCGAGCTTACCGCTAAAAAGTATCCCTTTTGTGTTCTCAATTTTAGAGCACTTCCTTGCATTCTCAACCAGCACGATGTTCAGTTCCGCAGTCATTTGTAAGGGAAGACTACGTTGGCCTATATAAAGCTTGACGTTCTCAGTAGAACGGGACAGGATTTCATACCTGCACACCGCTTGCAACTGTGTAAAGCGTAGATAAGTATGGCCTTGCGTTATGTCTTGGCCATGGAATACTGTTCTCATTTCTGGATCGAGGCAACCCAATACCAGCTCCTTCCACTTCCTACCGAGTTCTTTCTGATCAGGTCGATTCACTAGCATTGCGACGAGATGTGAAAATTTCCATCGTATTATCATTCCTTTGCAACATCTAAGGAAGGAGGAATTCTTCAGATTAATTTCAGCCGTCAAATTCCACCTAACATCTGGATGCTTGGCGCTCAACCATTGTGCGATTTAATGGGAGTTTTTCTTCTCACACGACTTCTTTGTAGAATCGGCAGTTGAAATTCCCTTAGTATTCCACTTGTTTATAGACGGTGGTTGACATTGACCATCAGGTGAGCCGCATGCTTGTTGGTTCCCTCTTATATAAAAGACAATTAGAGGAAGGTTGAAACGCGGCCTTCCCGTTAGGTTTTTATGTCAGGTACCGCATTAGCTTTAGGTTAGGTAGGTAAGGCGTACATTACACGCTCATGCAGGCTGTCAGTTTTGCAACAATCACGGTTGTGATTGACTAATAACCTACCGTGTGATGCAGTGCAGTGTAAATGCAGTGATGATGACGCCTGCATGAGCGCGTAATGTACGCCTATCAGTCACCTTCCGTTTTTTATCAATCATGATTGATGGAATTGATTGACGCCTGCATGAGTGTTTAATGTACGCCTTAGAGTGCAAAATGTATTAGTAGCTAATTAATAGTTATTATCATTTCTTCTGTGGTAGCGTAACCCTATTTCCTTCCATGGGTATCGTAAGATGACTCGGAAATACCACATTTAAAGATATTATGATACCCGATAAATGGCGTTATTTATCATCTCGCATATTATGATGCAACGATTAGAATTTATACCATAAGAGAGCTGTTTTTGTGAGACGTATCCTACTGCGATCGTACGATGTAACGATTGCTACATGACCTGCCTAAAATGTTGTATATAGCAATGGACTGATCACGGGCTCAGGAGAATGAGAAAGTATTGATTATTATATCAATTGGAACAATATCTCTTTACAGTGCTTGATTTGAATATAAATTAATCTATTACAATCGAGTTGATCGAAGCATCATTATTTTGTTTACATAAGTCTTTTAATTTTCCAGCAAAAGTAGCATCATGAGTCATTCATAATAAATAATTCACATGAATATATTAAATACTAGAAATATTTTAAAAATCTCGCAGAAAGCTTAAAATAAAGAGCGTATGCGACACCAAATTCTTTATTTTTAATAGGCCAAAATGATAGGACTTTTATCTAACAGTCGCTTATTAATCTATCTTACTATAAGTATCTACAACATGTCTTATAGTCACAAAACAATATTAATTAAATAAGGCAACGACTATCTCTTAATTTTGTAAACAATTTTTATTATATACGTATGTGTACATAAGTTTTTAAATTAAATTTTTAATTTTACATAATTTGTTTAAAACTTGAACACTTGAGAGGCTGTGACATACACAAAATTTTATTTTAAATAGAAGTTATTAAGAAATTTACAATATAAGTATTGTTTTATTTGCGGATACGTACAACAGTAGACAATACGTAGCTGTTATATCAAGCTTTTGATGCCATTACCGAGTGTAATGTGTCTTATTACATATATATTAAATGATAATAAATTGAATTTCATTTATATTTACAATAATTATATTAACCTGTTTGTAGTTACGTTTGGGTGTCTCTTCGATAACAGCACCTTAATATTAATTCAAACACGTATCAGTAAAAATATTTATACGTAACTCTCTAGTGAAGTAAATGCTATGATTCCATATCATGTATGTACATTTTATTACAACGTTACTTACAATATATTAGGATGTAACTGTATGTATTTAAGTAGACTGGTACAAAGATAAAGTAATTAAAATATGAACAACAAAGTTGTCACGCCTTTGGCGTTTCTGTGTTCGTACCCGAAACCATTACCTTTATTAATAAGCCGCGTGTGATATTACGTATATCAAAGCTTTATACAAACAGATCGCTCGCCTGTTCGGCGAAGTCCTTATCTCAAATAGTGTAGTATTCAGGTGCGAAGTCGTTAGCGAGGTTGCTCAAGAAGTGGAAGTCTGAGGAAGAGTTGGAATTTTCCCCGGTTGCCGGTGTCCCGTGCGTTGCTTCGTAAAATTGTTGGAAAGATCCATAACCATCGGCGCATTCTCCACTGCTTCCATAGGCCTCGTTCGGAGCTGGTGGTTGAACGCTTCCAGGACCGTATCCGGCTGGAGTAACCGCGGCCTGCTGGTTATAATTACTCGTGTCGCTCCATCGACTATATTCGTTTCCAGGTGTATTCTTTTGACCTTCTCCTCCATAATACGCATGAGCATGTTCGTGTTGTGCACTCTCATGATAATGATAGCCGTAGTGGCTGTTAGAATATGCCATATGCTCCCCTGGATAACCCTGTGGTTGGTCGTACCCCGGATGACCGTAGGCTATTTGCTCCTTTCCGTAAGCGGTATAACTGTAGTTTTGATACATTTCATGGGGATATGCTTGTCTACCGACACCATTGGTTGATCTAGTTGAAGGTGAACCTTCTTGAGGCCTAGTGTGCTGTTGATTGCGGGCGTAACTATGTTGTTCGACACCCTGCAAAGCAGGACCATATCCATCGTAAGTTCTGTTGCCCTGTGGGTATTGAGCTAATTTCCCAACGAATTGTTTTGTATCCATTCGAAAGTCTGCGTGAGGTCCAAACTGACCGGGTGGTACATTGCCTCGGATGACGTATGGCGGCATCGCATTAGGTACTGTTTGTGGATGAGGAGCTCCTGAAGGTACGTTCGGCGGTGACGGGCGTGGATAATGTCCAAGTGGACTTTGGTGCATGCTTGAGGGTGTACCGGGTGTAGAAGACGGTGTTAAACTGACAGAAGAAAATTTTCCCGTGTCGGCTACCCCTGCAACTGCTATAAGACCATCTTTTGAAGAAGACGGTGAAACTTTGCAGCCCGTTGCATCTAATGAAGGTGAACGCTTTCTTGACTCTTGTTTAATCTTTTTTGACAGAATTCGCGGTGCAGTAGCGATTGTTGCAACAGGATGCGCATCTCTTGAGTCGTCCTCGGCTAACTTATCGAGGGAGGACGAGGAAGCCACACTTGAAGCGCCGTCACTAGCAAAACTATTGTTGTTTGTTGCGCTCGGCGTGTTATTGTTCCTCGTGCGTGAAGTGAGTTCTGGTAAATCTTCAGCCGGCGAACACAAAGCACCAGGCGGTAACTCACATCCCTGACAGCTCTTTTTGCCGGAAAGCGGTCCGTCGTCGTCAAGGAATTTATCTCGCGCTTTCGAACTCTTCCCGCCTTCTGATGTTGTCGAATCCTTGTCATCTCCGTCTTCACTTTTACTTAGGGTTTGTCGTTTATGCTTCATACGTCTGTTTTGAAACCAGACTTTCACCTAAAACAAAAGAGTTCTTAGTTAATAAACATTTTAATAGTAATGAAACTTATAAATATAATATGTACACTAGTCACTAATTTAAGGCCAAAAATAGAATTGGAAAATTTTGTTGATTGTTTTGTGTTATTCATTTAATGACGATTACGATATTTGCTATTATACAATTTTCTTGTGGAATACGTACTTGATATATGTAACAATATACACTCCGGATTGGTACAAAGCAACAAAGTACCTATTCCTTTAGTCTAGTTCTTTTAATCTGATTTCTAAATATAAATTTTAAACAATGATGATTACTAAATTGTGTGTAAGTGTATTTATTAATTTAGTGATTGTTTCAGTACTTATTGACAGAGTGCTGGCGGCGTAAAATAAACCATCAAATCATTTCATTCAATTGGTGTCGTAAGAGGCGACTAATAGTAAATGCATGAAAGTGCTTATGACTTATGAGCTTATGACTTACGTTGTAACTATCTGTCTCCGTTACAGCCTATTAAAAAGTTCACTGCTGTACATAGGCCTCCCCCATAGATTGCCTCATAGGGGGATATTTTGTCACAGTTGCCACGCTTGGCAAGCGATTTGGCAGCCATAGTTTTTAATTTTTAGTCGTTATTAGGAAAATGCCACTGCCCATCTGATTTGTTTCTATCTGTCGCCTTTTACGACACTCACGGGATGATTTGGGGTAGTGGATATTCTTTAACCACCACTACATGGTAACTATCCAGTTTAAGCCAAATTTAAAATACCCAGGTCGTTGACCATCAGCGTCAAAGGAGCGAGGCACTTGGTCTTGTGTTCGCTAATCCGCCTTCCAAGTGTGGTGATAACGGGACCTGGCAATGTCCAGTAGTGGATATTTATGGGATGAGGAAGAAGTACTTATTTACCTTTTCTCATCATATGGACAATATTATCAGTTATAGTAAGCTGATTAATGTCAAAAGTTCGTTCAGGCAGAAATTATTTTAGTTTTTAACCAAACTTATATGGATTTATCTTATCCATAACATAATTTGTTTATAGGATATTATTTACCTGTCTCTCAGTAAGATCTAGTGAGGCAGCTATCTCGATACGCCTCGGTCGACAAAGATATTTATTGAAATGGAATTCCTTTTCTAATTCTAATAGTTGCGTGTTGGTGTACGCCGTTCGCAGCCTTCGTGGTAGACCATTTTCTGGAACAAAGATTTTTTAGTTAATGATTTTTATTGATATATTTTGTAAATATTTTGTTGTTTTATGATCATAAATAATAACTACTTAAACTAATTGTCAAAAAAAAAAAACAAAACCTTCATTGCAGTTAAGTTCGTATAATATTCTATACTTTTTATTTATGTTGGAGACCATTCCTGGAAACTTTAAATAACACAGGGCAGTGAGCTCAGTGCTTGCGGGTGCGCTTTCCTTTAATGTAATAACTTGATCGCATGTCAGAGCACCGCCCTTGACGCCATTGTGTCGAAACGGTACTTTTTATTTTACTACAAATAAGAATTGGAATTCGAAATTCAAATTACAAAAGGGCGGCGAATAATGGGGGGACAATGTTCGCGTGACGAGAACATGTAATTCGTGTGTATTGGCATAATTAGTGTAGTCGGCGTGTGTCGTATCGAGACGCAATACGTGACAAAATTCTATGATCCGTATTTTGAGAATAGCGTGTTGGGGTTGGTGGTGGTGGCGGCAGTTGATTGACGTAACTCGTCAGTTTCGTATTCGCTATTGGCCAGGGGTAGCTGTCAATCAAACTTATAGTGGCTCTCGGCTCCGCGTGACTACTCCTGTCCGCCCTTCTTAGGTATGAGTACGAGGTTGTATCGATGTAAGTGTTAGAATTACAAAATCGCAGATCGCTGATAAGATTATTTAATTTGCAACTTAATGATTTAATTTTAAGCTTTATTTCACTTTTTGCAGTTCATATAAAAAGTTGTGTTTAATTTATTTCTGACGATGTGTTAAAATGTTTATGTTGTGTTAAGAGTTAAGATCACCTAAAATGAGAAGCAAAAGTATTGATTGATTGGACTGCAATTCACTATACACACTTGATTAAATTATGTGTAGTGTATTGGTTTGATGACCCCTAAAATACTAACCTTTTAATATTTTTATAAATATATGCTATTGTAAATATAGCTGCATAGATTATAAAACATATAAGTAAATGTATAGTTTAGTAACTATTGACCGTACCGTGCGTAGGTAACCGTAACTGCTTTAAATTATCATCAGTTAACTGGAGTCTAAACTTGATAGCCCTTGGTCAGCTACTTGACTAACAAACTGAAGTGGTATAGTTGATAACAAAAGCGATATAACGTTTTCAGTGCGAGATATGATAGTATTGTTTTATAGTTGTAAATTATGGTTTAGTTGCAATTGTATATTAATTAATTTGATAGATAATCAAATAGAATGTGGTGATTTGTGGTGTATGTAATTTGTGTATATTGAGTAGCTCTACCTTATTCAATGCATAGGGTGCTTATAATATATTTGACAAGCATTTGAAGAGTATCTTGTTACTACAGAACAGGTCCCGGTTTATTTTTTTACGTATGTAAGCTAGTGCATGATTACAATCCCACTTGGGTAAGTGGTAATGAAGCTTTGAATGAGAAATTGTACTTTTTGGCGTAACAAAAGGCTCACCTACCTACACCTACCTGCTCTTGTCTTGAAAACCATAATTTAGTAAATAAGAGGTAGCGTTTGTGCAAAAACATAAATTGTTCGTTTTTGATTTATTATATGTTAAAACTACTTTTACGGATTCGCGTTTAATTTTAATTATTTTTAATTCCCGACGTTTCTTTCCAGCATCCGAAACGTCGGGAATTAAAAACAATTAACATTAAACCCGATAAAATCCGTGAAAGTAGTTTTAATCAATGTTGATTTTCGAGTTTAGTTTTGTTGTAATAGCTTCCGTGTCTGACATTGCTCTCTAGCCTTCTTGAAATTTCATGGCATTCGTATTATGAAGGTAGCTCAGCCGAGTCTCTGGGTTTGCGTATCTATATTTGTGGAAGTGGAGCTATAACATAACTTGCGCACCTGATAGTTTTCAAAAGTATTCGGAATCTATTGCAATGATCGTATTTTACCTGAAGACTATAACATCACTGAAGAGAGACTCAGGACAGTACAGTTGTACAGTTTGAACTCAAACTCCACAATATTAAAAGTTTTATCTCGAGATTGTCTCTGAATACCGCCATCAGAATATTAATTGTCCTGAAGTATTGTTCTACTTAAAATAAGATATCAGGATCCTATATTTACTTATAACAAGCCAGTCCTTGAATACAATCCAACCATGTGGCAAGTGTTTTTTTACATATGTTAGTTTAGCCAAAGCCAAAGAAATTGAGATATTTTCGCTGGACTGTACCGAATATGATGAAAATTAGAACGATGCAAGTTAGGTTCATGTTTTTGCCTTGGCGTAATAAAGGCGATTATGCGAGCTTAAGAGGTACCGCGTATAATGTTCGCATTATCTCGATGTGGCATCTTTACGCATCACTGAACAACACCGTCCTTTGTTAGGGTTGCAAGGATAGTTCAAAAGAAAATGTAACTTTAAAGGTATTCGAGGATAGGATAAAATTTCTATTTATTATATGTCTTAATTTTATTTTTATTTATTTGTTAACTTTATCTTTTTGAGAACTGCTTCTGCGGCTCGTGATGCATATAGATGCGTTGTCTCCCGCTTGACGCCACGATGACTGAGACGAAATGGCTTGCAGCCTGTTTTCCTACTGCTTCTTTTACCCTTTAAAGAACACAGCAAGTGCAGGCAGATTTAGTACGCGTTTCTTGTACTTTAAGTACATGTAAAACGTGATAATTTATCGGGCTTAAAGTACACTGATCTGAATGTTTTATTAGTTACGTTATACTTATATAGTAAATAAATAAGAAAGCATTTAAATTTAGAATTTATTAAATTATGTTTTTATTATAGGATAGGGTGACAAACGAATACACAATCCATCTGATGGTAAGTGGTGTCTGTGGCCCATAGAAATCTACATCTATCCTCGATTACGAATCAAAATACAGATGTGTTGTCACCCGTGAGGACTAAGATGGAATGCCTCGTTTCCTGTTAAAAGGTTCTCTGTTCTCTACACTCACCATACGAAACACAGCAGCATTAAGCTGCTATTTTACGCTGGTATTCTGTGAGAGCGTGGTACTTCCCCGGTTGAGCCGACCCATTCGTGCTATATTATACTACTAATATAACTGCAGCATGGCTCAGTCACGTATATTTTATATAACCAATAAAAATTTATATAAACCAATAAAACTAAGATTTTTTGTAACCATAACCATTTTAGCCGATTTCAAAAAAAGGAGGAGGTTTTCAATTAATTGTGAACCGATTGTGATGATTCTATTTTTAATAAATAGAGTATATACTTCAGGAAATTTAGAATAGATTCAGAAAATTAACGTTAAAAAGTATTAGCCAACTTCAAGGAACTAAAGTTAATAAAACAATTTCACATTCAGAAGGCAGCCCTTTAATTATTCTATACCAAGAAACTCTATACTTTATGAGTTCTTTATTTTATACACTATATCTCAGCACCGAAGAATTTGAAAATTCAGAATTCAGAATGTGAAAATATTTTATTCCTTTTAATTCTTTGAAATCGGCTTTGAATCTTTTAAAGTAATTTTCACACTCACATTTCATTCGTATCGATATTTTCTTTATCATGTTCCGAAAGGGTCTCCAAAAGACTTTAAAAATATTAGAGTAAACCCTTGTTCAGTTATAAAACAAGTGGGGTAATAAATGGTTGTAGAATCGTGTGTGCTTGTTTAACCCTCCAGCGGGCCGGTCGACAACTCTCGGGTCGGGGTAAGCAGGAGCGAAGATTTACTGCGGATTAGGGTCACTTACAACGGTCAAGTCATGAGTTGACTTGTCGCACTTCATTTGATAATATCGCTGTAATTCGAGGTGTTATTGAATCAAGTATTGCAAGCTATAAAATTTGTAAACTTTTATTTGCTTGTTGCGATATCCTTCAGGCTGATTCCAGCGACGCGAAGTCCTAACCTACCCGTGCACTATGCGGCGCTTATGAAATCTGTGGCAAGTTAGAATACAGAGTAAGAAACACAAAAAATAACTTAAATAAAAAACCTTGCGCATGAAGATATTTTCTTTAAATAAAATACACAATTTACGTGGTTTGTAGCCAACAAAGATATGATAATTATAATAATGTTGTTTATGGTTTTTCTATTTATTTTCAATTTTATATTTGCTAAATAAAACTTAGATTTCTACAATAAGCTATAACAGTGTAGTGGCGGTGTAAGAATACCCAATACTCCATGTCATCCCATGGGTGTCGTGTGAGGTGATAGACGATAGCTGAACCAGGCGGTTTTTGACGTGATAGAGCCACGTTTGACGTGATAGAGCTACGCTGCAGCTATATTATGGTTGTAGCACGAATGGGTCGGCCCGACCGGGAAAGGACCACTTCAGACCACCTCTTACAGAATACCAATGTAAAATAGCAGTTCAATGCTGTTGTGTCACGTATGGCGGGTATAGAGAACCGGAGATCCATTTTACTGGAAACGAGGCATTCCATATTAGTCCTCAAAGATGAAAACGCATCCGCAATTTGATTCGTAATCGAAGATAAAGGTACCTAGAAGTCTATGAGCCACAGCATCCACTTACTATCAGGTGGACTGTGCGCTCGCTTGTCACCCTTATTCAGAAAATAAAGAAGATGTGCAGCAGCATCTTTCTAATTACAGCTGAATAAAATAAAAAAATTGCGATTCTCAACTCGCTTGCCAAGCGTGGCAACTATGGCAAATACCCACTTTATACCCACTCACCTTTTGTTCACCAGTGGATTGGCTGTAATGCTGTATATATGCTGTATTCTACTATAATTTAATTCCAACATTTAATAACTATAAAAATAGGTAAATATAGCTGTGAAGTTAATAAGACGTTAACGTTAAAATATATGATCATCATTTAGTTGGCGGAGTACGGAATTTTGTGCAGCGATACGAGTAGCGTAGTTGTAAACAATTTGCGAAAGACGTGTGTTGAATGAGCCCCCGGGGCAAGTTTGAATAATTAATCAACAGCCGGTAAAGGATTAATGCGGTGGCCAGTTGGCGGTTGGATGCCATTAGAGAACGTTCGATGCCCCTCACTAAATGCTGTGGTCACATTATTTGTGTCGGGCTACGGAGGTGCCGTAGGGTGCTTTAAGAACTGTTTAATTAATTTCCTCAGTTTCTTTGATTTTAATATAATGTTGTAGAATATTTGCGAAAAATTCCATAAAGTTGTAGAAGCGAATGTCACACGAAACACGCTGACTTCCCTATGATAAACTGCAAAACATTTATTTTGAATGTTGCCGCTGCAACAGAAAAGTTATCAAAAGGGGAGTTTTTTCACGAAGAAATATTACGTTATGAGGTGTGAAAGGCATAAATGTAAAAATTCAATATTTCAAGAGCGAAAAAGTAAATTTTTCCGCTATTTCTCGTCAGTAATAATGTCGTTCAGGGTGTTATAGGCAAAGTTATGGTATGTAATAGTTTATAACCCAGCTTCGTAATACAACTCTTTTTTTTTGGAAGATAAATCAAAAGAGGTTGATGTTATTTTGTAATTTAAAATAAAAAAAATTATAGATTGAGAATGGCAAACAAGCACACAGTCCACCTGATGGTAAGTGGATGCTGTGCCCCATAGACATCTACATTTATCTTCGATTAAGAATCAAGCAGATGCGTTATCACCCCTGAGGACCAAGATAGAATGCCTCGTTTCCGGTAAAAAGGGTCTACGGTTCTTTACACTCACCATACGAAACACAGCAGTCATAAGCTGCTTTTTACGCTGGTATTCTGTGAGTGCGTGGTCCTACCCCGGTTGAGCCGACCCATTCGTGCCACAGCCATAATAAAGCTGCAGAGTGGCTCTACCACGTTATTAAACTGACAATGAAATTGTGAAATATATTTTTAGATTTGGTTTTTGGTTATTGTCTGTTTTGATTTAATCTATGGGATATATAATTCCAAAATAGCTTTTATACCTATTTTATAGGTTGATGGATTTTCCTATGCTGCCACGATCATAGCAGAACCAGTAAAAATGTTACTATTATAATCCTAAAAGTCCGTGGTAGCTCAAAGGCGAGTGCTTAAATTACTATAATGAAATAAGAGGCATGTACTATACACGAAACAGTTGTTCGTTGTTGCTTTACTTTTGCTTTACTTTACTAAAATTTATTGCAAATCCAGAATTTGGGTATCATAAAACAGAATGTATCATTAAACTAGGTTCTTGAAAGTACTTCAATCGATCATAAAGAGACAGATTTGTTTTTTTCCGATTAGCCGTATCGGGGGCCCATTTGACATTGTCACATCAATTATAAGCATGGATTACCGAAGACAGATCTCAGACGGTTCAATTTGGGAACGGGTGGCTGTGTTGCTTGTGGGGTTGTCAGAGGGGAGACGCTATCAGGAAGTGACTCGAGATCCTCTTATCACTGGATGAAAACTTGATATTCCTGTTTCAAAAGAGATTCTTGGTTAGTTTTTCTACATGTTTAATACATATATATTTTTTCCTAAATTTAGGAAGTAACTAAGTAGGACTATCTCACAATTTATTTATAAAAAAATTAGAGATCCCTAAGAGAATTGCAATAATGTAACTCAAAGTAGCAAAATTTTGTCTATAAAATTCATTTTTTGGCTTTCGCTGAGTAACCTATTGATGATACATAAAAATTACGTACTGATTAAAGTACTCATTATTACCTACAAAAAAGTCCGCGTGGGAATATATCTATCATAGATAAGTCACAAGTGTAGAGTTGTGTGCTAAAATTTAATTAGATCGTCGGTGGAAATAAAAGTTCGTTACATTCGTATCAATTTTTCAAATAAATAGTTTTATCATGAAGGGTATTTATGAAGCAGTAAAATAATATTTAATTCATTCGAATAGGACATTAATTTTCGAATTTATGTGTTATAAAAATCAATTGCTCATTTAAATAATACCAGTTTTTACGCATTTTATCGCGTATATTTAACTTTTTAAATACCCGATGTTTCGAGCACTTTACAGCACCCATGGTCACACAACAAATAAAAAAATACAAAAGTTAAATTTTAATCTATGGTAACCGCGGTTAATTATGACATGTGGACGTTGAACATCTCAATCCCCCCCGTGACCATGGCTGCTATAAAGTCTCGAAACGTCGGTTTTATATAAAAAAGTTAAATATACGCGATAAAATCCGTAAAAACAGTATTATTTAAATGTGTAGTGTTCGCGTAAATATAAGAAATCATTAAAATCAATTGATGTCTGTATGTCTCGCTAAAACTCGAAAACGGCTTGTAGGATTTGATTTTTTGTGTGCGTTTGAGTGGGCTCCTGGATGGTTTCGGATCACAAGTGGACCCGGTAGGCGGCGCTGTTGTGGAGATACTGAAATTACCCGTGCGAAGCCGGCTCCAATCGCTAGTAATAAATATACAGTACCTATTGTAACGACATTTTATTCAACATATTTATTATAATTTTAATAATTATTTACTAGACTTTATTGAATAAAAACATTTAAAAAATTATATATGTGATAAACGATTGGATTTTTTGGAGTTTTATTCTTGCTAATTTTTAGTTTACTATGTAGTAAAAATGTTTGTAGCACTAACGTCAAGTTACGGTGGTTTCGAGCCCCAAATCCATTTAAGCTGATTCAGGTTATTAAAAGTTGGAGTTCAGCAGATGACGAGTACGGAACGTTTTGACAGCTTTTCCTTAGGGACCGCAGTTGTATTCCCCTTTAGTAGAAATTTAATTAATTTTAAGGTAGATATTAGTGAAGTTCTTTGTTATAATTATTTTAAAAATATAATGTGGTAATTTGTAACTGAACTAAGTTGTAGTGCATCTTTCGTAGCGTAAGTATCATAAGTAGAGATGATCCATTTTTAATTTTCATACATCATCGCACTAAGTAGCGGTACAGCATCTGCTGTGTCTTCTTTTAAAAAAGTTTGGAGAGTCAGTAATGGCAGGCTACTGGAGTCTAAGAACACCTTCAACTCTCTTATCACTCCTGAAGACTAAGATTGAGTGCTTCTCAGCTTGTAATTACTGACTATCTACACATTTTAAAAGGAGACGTTTGCACGTGGTAAAGTCATACTACTGCTATATTGTGGTTGTAGCATGAATGGGTCAGCTCCGACGGGCGGAGACCATGCTCTTACACAGCGTAAAATAGCAGCTCAATACTGCTGTGTTTCGTATGGTGAGTGTAGAGAACAGGAGACCTTACTGGAAATGAGGCATGCATTCCGTCTTGGTCCTCAGGGTTGACAAGGCATCTATATTTTTATTCTTGACTAAGGATGAATGTAGATGTCTATGGGCCAGAGCATCCACTTACTTGGAAAGTGTACTCGTTTGTCACCCTTATTTTCCAAATAAAAAGACACAGCACAGCAGAGGCTGTACTGCTGCCTATTGAATAAAACTAATTTTGCAGATTATATCACGTTCAAAAAAATATATGAGAACTTAGTTTTATAGAGACAATCATTATTTTATTCTAACATTGTTCCTTAACTGACTTTAGAAAAGGAGGAGGTACTCAATTCTAAAGTATATTTTATGTGTGTTACTTCAGAACTTTTTTCTAGGTTAATCGGCTTTGACGATTCTTTCGTTAGTTGAAAGTTAGTGCTTCTAATGTGGTGCCATATAAATTGATCAAGATCTGACCAGTAGTTTTTGAGTTATCCGTAAAAAGGCCACTTTTGCGGAAAAAGAAAATCCTGTTTCGCCATGACAACGCACCGTCTCACACCTCAGCGGTTGCCATGGACAAATCCACGAATTAACGTTTGAACTGCTTGACCATCCGTCTTACTCGCCAGATCTAGCCCCAAGCGACATTTTTGTTCCCTCATCTAAAAATTGCGCTCGGAGGACAAAAATTTTCGTTTAATGAGGATGCCTTCACCTTCATGAATGGTGTGTATTTAATTGACTTCGACTACGTTGATAATGTTGTCACATATTTTTTAATTTTACCACTTGTGTAATGTTATTTTCCTGAATTGTCTGGAACAAGCAACTAAAAGTTATTTTTTAGTTTGGGACATTGGTAAATCGTTTTAAAAATTATAACAACGACCTTTTCTATCTGTATTAGGGAGTCGATAATAAAGACGCGGCTCCTTGGAATATGCAAAGTGCTTTAAGGCTGGCGGTATTTAATTGCCCTTGAAAGGGGCGACAAAAAATAAACGGCGTAGGATATAAATAACGGTGCACTTTTCATAATCGCAATTGTCGCCGGGAGAATATTTAGTGCGCAGTAAAAGCGGCCCGATTTAGGGTTACCATACTCTAGTAGGTACGAATTTCTTTAAAGATTAGTTAATTAAGGAATCAAATATTTTATTTATTAATATTATTCTAATATGTAAAAAGTATATACAAAAATATATCATGTGTTACCAGTCTTCATTGCTGCCTTAAGGTTGCTCAGTGAGCCAGATATAAGGAGGGCTATGCTCTGAATCTCCCTGCGTTATTGACTTCGTAATTAGAATATCCGTAGTAGGACCAAAGTGACCTACATAACCTACGGATCAGTATGCTGAAGTGACAATAAGCCGGCCATATAGCTCTAAGAACCGACGAAAGGTACTGAAGTGATAGCTTCGTACTGTATGCAAAGTGAAGGACGGCCCCCACTAGATGGCGTGATAAACTGGTGAGATATACAGTATCTCGATGGATGCATGTGCTTGGATCGTGTTTTGTGATGGGATGTTCAGCAGTGAAAGTGAAGTTTTGTTATAATGATGATAATTTAAGAAGAATAATTTTTTGTTCTTAAATTATCATCATTATAACTTTCGGGAAAAACGAGCGCACAGTTCACCTGATGGTGGTTGTTGTGGCCCATAGCCATCTACATCAATTCTCATTCATGAATCATAATGCCTCTTTTCCAGTAAAAAGTGTCTCCGGTTCTCTACACTCACCATACGCAATACAGCAACATTAAGCTGCTATTTTACGCTGGTATTCTGTGAGAGCGTGGTCCTTCCCCACTCTTTCACTTACCGTCACTTACCATGAGGTGGACTGTGTGCTTGTTTGTAACCCTTATCCTATAAAAAAAAAACATAATGCCGTATATATTGTTTTTCGGCCCTGGATTTGTTTTGTTTAACTGTGACTTTGCATTTTAGTCTATATTATGCATATAACTTAACCCCCCTACCCGAATTTATGATATAAGCGATACCTCGATTTTCGATAGGTTAGTGTGAGTGATTGAATCTGTTTGCGCGTACACTATATGTGTAGTGGCTCCATATTTGAGAATTAAACATTATTACTGTTGTCGAAATCCCCCAGAAGTACGTCATGATCATCATTAAATATACTAATGCTTTTTTCACAAAAATGTTTATGTCATTAAGATTTTAGTAAAAACAAGAGGAAACTATATCTAAATATATCTAGCATATAAAATACCTATATCAAATCAGTTAATATGATGATTTTAGCGACAGTACCTGAATGGTTAAGGGCACGGACCGCAAACTAAAAGTTGTGGATTCGATTCTGCCATTTGACTACTTTTGTAAACCACTTCTAACATAAGCATTTTATATTTACTTAGAACGGTTAAAGGGAATATTATTAATAAAAGTATGATTTTTTAATATTTTCTCTGTCAATTTAAATAAATAAAATGTTTTTAAGTAATTTAAATTAAATTAAAGTAACAATGAAAATCAAAATCACTTTGATGGCACAATGGTAGCCCTATTACTGTGAATGCTAGCCCCGGAGAACAGAAGTGCGGGGAAGGTTAATAGTTGAGGGGTGAGAGGCCGCATGAAGACGTCTGGTCGAAAACGCGCTGTTTACGAGATACCTTCTATTCATTAGTCACTGGTAACCGACAGGTGATATTGCGCAATGATACCTTTTGTTCATTAATAATGATATTACGTGATATAGGAACTAGACACAAAATTAATAACATTTCAAATTTATATTCTCTATATTAAAAGAACCTCTACTGCACGAGTGTAACAAGGTTGCCGACTGATGGACGAGGTTCGGAAGACCAAAATAATTATCTTCTTGACTTAAGTCCTCACTTTCGTTAAGGTCTGCTGTCCTAACTTTGCTTTTCTAACGATCGCACCCACAGGATGATATAGGGTAGTGGATTCTTGTACACCGTTATTACACGGCGCACCTCTGATATCGTCAGAATAAACTTCACTAACTGCCTGTTATGTCCTTGTCTATAATATAATAAAATATGTCTGAGGTTATTATAAAATAAAACAGCGATAGTAAAATATTATGGTACATGACATATTAAAAGGTCTAAAAATGCGAAAATTAATTTAAAAAATAAAGTCTATAAATAAAAATGATAAAAAATTTAAATCCACATGGACCGCTATTAACAAAAGAAATCTACTATATATAAAATGACTAGCTCACATATCTAGGACAAAAATAATTATTAACACAATCCTTACGAATCCCGAAGAAATGGCTTCTGCTTTTGAAACAATTTTGTTTAATTGATTTGACCCACGAATCGATACACAAAACAGCAAAATAATCATTTAGTAACAATGCGAATGTAAATTCGATGTTTTTCAAGCCTACATCAGAAAATGAGGTTATAAGAGAAATAATGTTACTAATAAATACAACATCGTACTAAAAACTAATACATATACAAGAAACTAGTTGAAATATCATATTATAACCAGAGAACAGTATGACTTTCAAATATTTAGATATATATACCATTTTGGCAATTTTCTCCCTCATAAAGTAATGTTAAAAATTATATATAGGATTAAGAAAGAAATGCTTCGGTGGCTTGATCATGTAGAAAGAAAGAACGAGGAAAGAATGACAAAGCAAATTTATATTGCAAATGTGAACGGTAAAGTCGGGAAGGAACGCCCTAGACGAATGTTTTAAATATTGAATTTGGTGAAATATTGAAAATGGGCCAGATTAGGCCCTTAACCCACGAGCGTGCATGCATAGATATATGGATGTAAAGGAGGCGAGAGAGATGTGTCAGGATCTTGGCAAATGGAATTCTTTGCTCTCTGCTTTTCCCTCTGAGTGATAGGCGTGAGTGTTTATGTTTTATATATATATAATTTAATTAATTAATTGGGTTGGCATAAGTTATTAAAAAAATAGTGCAATTCTGTATAATAATTATAACGTCCTCCAGACCGAATTTCGGTCAGGGCGGCCAGTCTCAACCGAGTCTAGCCATAAGCGAGCGAGTTAGCGCATAAGTTGCGCGAAAATTGCGTTAGAGCAATATGATGTGGGCTACGACCAGGTTTGCCAGATCGGAAGACCAAAATATCTGGACAAATTTTGAAAATTTGAAAAAATTTAAAATGTCGGGAAAAATTTAAAGGGGTTTTTGTTGGGAGAAATAAATATTAAAAACAAAGTTTTTGTTTTTAAAAGAGGGTACAAAAAGTACTTTAAACAAAACTAATTTCAGTACATTTAAATTTTAGGTTGCCACATTTTAGTATTTGGCATTCTACTTTACTAGAGTCCACCAATTTGGATCCATTAGTTGTATTCATAAAACATTTAAAATTCAAACAATTTACTTTAAGGTTCAGTTTAATTACTATCTCAGCTTTAATTAAATCAAAGGCCATATGTTAATTTCCGAGAAGCTGCTTGTCTGGAGATTTTGAGTTTTGTCGGGAGTCTGGAGATCATTTGAATTGTCGGGAGAATCCAGACGAATCCCGACCATCTGGCAACCCTAGCTACAACCGAATGAATCGTGTCAATCGGTATACCATCACTCTACATCTATAAAATATGAATGTTTGTACAAAAACACAAACCGTTGTTTAAAACACCAACTAAGTTATATAAATCCCCGAACTCGGTGAGATTCATATAGGCTTGTACTAAACGATACTTCTAGATTAAGTAAATAAAATGAAATTCGATTATCTATGTGTATTTATACACACAGTGTGTGTGTGTATAAAATATACCTAATTATCTGGAAATTTTAAATACCAGATTATTTAAAAAAAATTGTTTGAATGATAATAATTATTTCTTCATTAAAGATTTTGACGGTCATAAATGTTAATGTATACAATTTTAATTGATATGTAAAACATCTGTAAAGTATGTATAATTTTATTACACGATACATTATATAGAAATAATACGTTATTATAACTATATTTATATATGTAAGATATTTTTGTTGTTTTCTTGACGGGTCGGGATGCATAAATACTTATAAAATATATAAATCTAATATACTATAAACGTAAAAACAGTAGGATAAAAAAATATACTTAATTATTACTATTTTATTTGTAGTTTTCTCTTGTGTTTTGGATGTATTAATATATAGGTACGAAAATATCAGCATGAATATAACAATATATTACATAAAGTAATACATAAAGTAATATAAAAATAATAATAAAATAATAATAATAATTATTAAAAAATATAAATAATTATATAATTAAAATATAAATAAATTAATAATAATAATAATTATCTTAATTATTATAAAAATGGTGAGCTCAAATTCCATTATTCTACGCTCGCCAAACTGTCAACTCTGCTATCCTAAATCCTGTCAATTCCTCGTAATATACTAGAAATTAAGAAATGAGCTACCTATGTATATAAGTGTTTCAATTATATAATATTTAACACGTTGCAGTCTCCTAGTAGACGATATCGATGCTCGTACACTGTATATTAACAGTGTCTAGGTAACTCTATTACTATAATAATCAGTTTGTGTAACACATCTGAACATTGATAATATAGAGTTTATCGCACATAGCTAAGACGAAAATGTCGAAAAGATAACAACGAGCATAACATCATAAAGTAATAAAAAAAATACAAATTTCTTCGTAACCTTCCGCTAAACAAATACAATGATGTGTCTTACCTGGATTGAAGAGCACCTCCCGCTCTCTCTCAATTGCATGCACTAACTCCGTCACCACTAGTCCCAGCACCACTACTCCCAACACTACTATTCCAGGCAAGACACACCATCGACGATAATACGACACGTGTTTCGCCTCTACACGAGGCATCTTCAGGTGACCGCTGAGATTCTTATCATAAATTAATATAAAGTTATACGTAATACTCGTTATGTTGCTATTTAAAAAGCTTGTTCTATCTTAGTTGCGCCCTTAAGAAAATCTTGGCAAAAAACATGACTACATATAAGTAGGTATTTCAAGTCTTCAAAGGAATGTTGTTAATTTTGACGATAACGGAGCCCACTTTTGACGATAATTGAGTGACGTCTAGTAGTTCTCGAGATATGTAACTTCAAATAATTATGAGAACCGAAGAACTTAGATATAGAAAGACTACAAGTGCCTTGATGATTTAAACGGGGATGAATGCAGATGTCTGTGGGTTGGTTACTGATATTACTTATTGTTTATACAAATACAAATATAGTGATCACGTACTAAATGATTATAATGTCAGCGGTGAAGGAAAACGTCGTAAGGAAACCTGCATGTCTGAGTAATAAAATATATATCTAGGAAATGTGAAGCCCGCTAACACGCTCTGAAGCAGTGCGACGGACTAATTGCTTTATACCTCCAGTTGTGATCTTCAGTTTGTGCTGTGGATGACATGCGGAGTATCAGTCAGTGATTTTGTTAAGATTACGCTCATATTCATCAAACTAGTTGTAAATAGTGACACGAAATTGCGTTTGATTATGATAAGTCAATCGAAATCTATTATAAATTTTGTTTGAAGGTAATAAATAATGAAGCGAAAATTTATCGTGACGCTCTACACACATTTTTGTTACCACCGAAAAGTGGTTAAGGAACTAACCAATATTTTTTAATTGCCATTGTTGGATTGGCCAGTTTTAAAAATACTTTTAGTGTCATTTTGGTATAAAGTTCATCAATTATTTAGTTAATATTATATGAACTGTGTTATAAATTGCGTGTTTTACTCTACGTGGTAGAGCCATGCTATAGCTATATTGTGGTTATTGCATAAATGGGTGGACTAGACCGGGCATGGACCACGCTCTCCAGATTTCCTCCAGAATACCAGCTTAAAATAGCAGCTTAATGCTGCTGTGTTTCGTATGGTGAATGTAGAGAACTGCAAACCCTTTTTACTGGAAATTAGATATTTCATCTTAGTCCTCGGGGGTAACAACGCTTCTGTATTTATTTCTAAGCCAAGAATAGATGTAAATATCTATAAGCCACAGTATTTACTTACCATCAGGTAGACTGACCGTTGTTTGTTACCCTTATTCTATAAAAAAAGGAATACGTGCTAGTAGCCTAGCACTCTCCCTAAACAACTGTTTTAAATACATACATCAATAAAAGTCATCGCTAAATGTCATGTTAGCTTACGCAAATAAATAAATTTTAAAATAATCTACAAAAATGCTGTAATAATCGTAAAGTTGTGAAATATAGTAAACATATTATTGCAGTAAAATTTGCCTTCTGTCGTACGTGTTAAGATATTAATCCTAAATAAGCAATCGTTATTATAACTGACTTGCTAAATTTGTAACCGGCATGAATTAGCCAACCATTAACGTATCGATTAAGCTTCAGGAATTTATTTTATTTAAATTTACCGATGTCTTCAAAGTTATAAAATTGTTTGCTACTAAAGTTGATATAAGTGTACAAGCAATAATAAAACATTCTCGCATAGGAATTGGAATCAATGTCGAATTTTATTTTGAGTCGTAAAAACCTGCCTGAAACAAAGAACAGCGATTATAGGAAGCTAAAAGCTACAAAGAAGCGAGGAAGGCATGGCGTTGGGAAATAAATTTTATTTATCAAATAAAAAGGATGGCGCGGTCGTTTTTCACCGCGCTGGGGACATTATCGCTTCTTTTAATTATTATCCCGCCGATATTTTATACGACGTTTACCATCACCTTCTGTGAGTTCAGCGGTTCAGTATTGCAACTAGATATAGTTACTAAATAACTTATTTATTTTACGAGTATATTTAGATTGTTATATTTGTATACTGTCTCGTTAAGAGAACATTACCCAATTTCATCTAGTGTTTCTTAAAAAAATAGTTTGTAAGGGAAATGTCGGGATAATATTCTTCTTTTTCTTCTACTGAGAACCTTTTTAAGTATAGGAAATATTTGCCTTAATCATCACGCTCCATAAACGAATTAGTGGTACAAGACTTGTAGCGTTTATGACACTGCTGCGGGTCACTGGTCTGGGTGTTATATGTCAGACGTAAACGAGATGGTATATCATCATCTATTTGACATATAAAAATTTCCAGCATTTCTCATAGTCGCAACACACGGGACAAAATGGAGAGATTGATTATTTTATGCCACCAAGATACGGAAAAAAATCGTATGACAATTCTCACATAACTCATTATCACAGACGGAAAATCAAGCATCATACACATAAAATAATAAGACACAAAAATAATAAGTGTACGTAGGTGTTTCTTTTTTTGTTGAAGCTTTTTGGTGACAAGCTTTTTCGTGGCTATCGGTAGTTTGCTGCAAAGTAAACACACGCAACTTTAATTATGAAAGCGTAATCATATTCAAGGACTACGATGTAATTCCTAATACTTGCTCTCGAAAGCTTTCAAATCGAAACCCGGAAAAAGCGTGGTTACAATGCTGCGTAAATAGATTTTGTCAGACTCGAGCACAGACACAGAATATCTAGCCTAAAACAATCTGTCTTCGTATGAAAGCTGAGAAATTTGCAGACAATCATAATTTTATATAATAATAGAGTAAATAGACTAAAAATAAAGCGAGAAAAGGATATTGCTGTTTCATTCCTTCGCGCTGTTTGAGATTGCCTTTCCTCGTGATTATGTGTAAAGTTTTTTTTTGAGATATTGACTGTATTATACTTATATTGTGAATAATGACTCGCTAACAATATCTTAAATTAACATATATCTCGAATGATACGTGCGGAAATATTATCTGCACAAACAATAAGAAAGCATCATTAATAATGTACTGTTTGTAAAATAATGTGCCTTCAAGAAAATAAAATAGTAATTTTAAAATAAAATTACAATTTTTTTTGAAGACAGATATATATATATATATATATATATATATATATATATATATATATATTACTCCTCCAAATGTATAGGAATCCACCCAAAAGGTTTGTGAGGCTTGAGCCAAAATTATTCGAATTTGCCTTAAATAAACAAAAATGTTAAAAGTTACAGAATACGAAGGTTTGAAAGTTCCACGTAGTGAATTTAGTCCTTCTTTGCCTTCACAAATTAAATTTAAAATTTAGTTTGTTAGCTGTTGTCAGCAAATATCATTGTTTTTATTCAAATATGCAACCGTGTCGAAATGAGGTGCCTTTGACCGGAGAAGAAGCGACGAAAGAAACTCCGCTGATATCCTCTTGTCACTCGTTATTATACATGTGTGGTGAGTGCGCAGCAAATACACGATTTTTGCCCTTTTGATTACATCAGCATTTATCACAACGTGTGATATAAGTGAAGCACTATCTAATAACAAGATATGTTTGTTGGACCTATCATGACGAGATCCAAGGCAAAAGATACATGGCCTTTTTAGCATGATGCGTTTTTGAAAATAGTCCGATTTAATTAAATATGGACGTTTTTTTATTTTTTTTATTATTATGTGCGAGCAGATCTATTGTGATCGCTGCTATGGCAATAGTTCACGGCTAAGCCCTATGTCTTCAATGAATAGAAGGAGTTTCTTAAATATGGACGTTGCAAGACATTATGAATTAGGAATACATAAATTTAAAAACCTTTAAATAACAAGAAATTTTAGAATCTTCTATAATATTTAAATAATAGTCAAAAGGACAAAATATTTATAAAGCTTTAAAATTTATAAATTTTTTGAAAACAAAAAAAATTAAGACAATGTTTAGATTGAAAATGAAATTTGTCCGTGCTGTGTTGTTATACCTATAGAATAGGCGAGCGTTTAATTCCGCGGTATGGCGGTCGGTACGCCCTAGCCACGCGGCCTTAAGGAAATGAAGGAAAAAAGCGGCGGAAGCTGTGTTGCCCACCCGCACCCCATCCTCCTGTCACCCCGCCCGTTACTTGCTTGTGGCTTTTTAAATGGAAATTTATTGTAAAACACTTCGTCAATTCGCTCCAAAGAATCGCGTTTAAAGAAATTTTACCTAGTGCGGGCTGCGGCATGATTGTTCACTTAGTTCCTTTGTTTCCTTAGTGAATTTTACTTTTTTGTAAAATAAATTCCATTTATCAACTTACAAGTTGTATATGAAATTAAATATAATTTCTTTATCAGCTTATTATGATCATCATATTCGAACACTAATAGTAAGATCTGACAAATAAGGCTTTACGAGTGGCAGTTGGATCGACAGTCTCAGGGTTGGTTGAATACTCAAAGATCCCAGGCGATTTGCACCATAACGCTTTTCGTAAACATTTATATAGATCTGGTAATTTCAACAATGGTGGTGGTGTTGTTTCTTGGTCGGTTTAGACCGGCACATAATCCGGCTGCATAAATAGAAGTTACAAGTTATCAATTGGATAGGTTATATTTTAATTATGTAAGTATAAATATATCATTTCATATTCCAGGTGTCAGTCAGAAGCGACTATGAGAAATACCGAAAAGATTTTGTTGTTTCCGACAGATAGCGCTATAATCATTCCACTTACGTTAGACATTATAGACCGTTGCCGGGAAATAACATCAAAAGTGCGACGTACAGAACCTGACTGCAAGCACTAAACCACCTGCTAAATAAGGCTAATTCAGGGAGGATCCAACGAAAGAGACCCATATTAAGCAGAAGATAGTTACAAGTTGGTGAAGAACATGAAATATAAGCACAAACAATGCGTTAACTCTCCTGTTTCCCTCTAATCCACTGTGATGATCCAAAAAATAATAAAATATGTCTTGCATAAGTATTGGTTTTGGTTAGAATTAAAACCACGATTGTCCACAGTTGAAGTTTTAGAAGATAATACGTCTATTTGCATCTATTTGAATTTACAAGTAAGCTTTCAAGGAATATATTGTAGATGTACTACTGAATTTGTTGTCCAATTGCCTTTGACTATTACGAGATATAAAACAAAAAAGAAGATTTAAACTGTGGTTAAACAATTTGCTACTCATTTAGAGTTGTACTTTGTTAAAAACAAGTAGGGTAAGTGAACTCTTTAAAAAAGCGCGGCGCAGCGAGTTCATAAAATTCACTCAGAGTGGAAAGCTGGCGTTCCCCACAATTGAAAGCCGCGAGGGAACGGCGGGCAGATAGGGCACTTACTGTAAAAGTTAAAGCTAATTGCCCTTAAGACATATTTTTAATTTCATTGCCCATTCCTTCTTTCTCAGTGTTTGTCGAAGTTCACAAACTCACGGTCCCGGTCCGATAGCAAGCTACCCTTGTAATTGCTATTTTTATGAGATAAGGTCACAGTTTTGAATGTCGAACATATTTTGTATTGTTTGGTATTTAGTTAAAAGCTCTGATCTATACGTATTTTTTTATAAGCGAGGTCTTCATGTTTCATAAGACGTGAGCTCAAATCGTAAATTTTAACGCTGTCTTTTTAAACAATGAAATAGTGAATTACTTATATTAATATGTAAAACAAATACTTCACAAACTTATTAATAGTGTATTAATTTCATCGAAAATCAATTGTCAGCAAGACATTTTTATTACGATTCATATTAGATTTGGGAGAGGTAGTCAAAGCGCCTCTTTACAGGCAATATCAATCATCGTTTCTCGAAGTAGGAACATCATTCTGATATTGAATGCCCAAACATTTAAACTGCGCATTTACACTTGCCGTAAAAATATTGTTAGTTTTCACAATATAGTTCTAGGGATTATTAATCTCTGTTAAGTTCTGCATATTTTGTCTACTTGTATAATATCTATTATATTATTACTAAACGGATTATTACAAAATAAAAAAATATTTGAAATTATTATATAGTTTAAAACAGAGGTTTTGTCTATAAGAGCATAAATCTGTTTGGCTTTCGAGATTCAAAACGAACAGCTCAAAACCCACCTTTATATAAAGTAAATACAGATTTTAATTAACGATCACAAGCTTGTTGGAGTGTAAGGGGTGTTATCTTCAAATATGTACAAACCTCATATGTGCTTGCTCTAACTTGCTATCGAACAAACGAGCCTTTGATGAGTGATAAATTACCGTTTACATAATAATGGGAAGCAGTTTTACCATTACAGTATCAATTTTGCAACTTGCAGCATAAGTCTACTGAAAATCCAATTTTCAAGCAGCTTGTCCATGATTTAAAATGCTTTCTGTCTATGGCTATGTGACGCAAGCCAAAGCCGTGTTACCGTCATGCGCGGAGTTATAGGTAATTTACTGCGTTTAGGTATAGAAATGATCTAGAACCATTTATAAATGAGCTTTTCATGAGCGTGGTCGAATATTCTAAAAATGCTTTAAATATTATTTTTTATGTGCAAAGTGTAGTTTTTATTATCTTGCATTTGTGAGCTCTGTGTTCCAAAGCCCTAATCGGTAGTCGCTACTCGCTACCGCTATTGTACGCGTTCCTCTTCATTCATTTACTATGTCATTTCGTTTTCATAATATAAGAATCATTCTTCATTTGAATTCGGTTCAGGACTGCCGGTTTTTTTCGACCGCTGACCTGCCTACCGCGGGGTTGCCGCCATGACTAATGTTATTATAATGGTTTATTTTTCTTCAACATTCTTATCACTATTGTAGTTGGCCGACTACTAGCGACCCGAAAAAATACTATTTAGTTTTGTTGGTAAGATTTAACCAAATAAAATGTAGCTTTGAACACTTTATGTTTCGATAATATTCTAGTGTAATTATTCAATTTTGCGATGAAGGTTTCGCCTTGATTTTTGAAGTTTGATGCTGATTCCTTTTTGTGAATAACATGGCACATATCTACATCCATTACAGGCTATAAAGTCTACTGTTGGACATAGGCCTTTCCCCAAAAATTGCTCCGCAGGGAAGATTTTTCCATAGTTGCCACGTTTGGAAAGCGGGTTGGGAATCGCAGTTTATTGTAATTTTAAGTGGTTATCAGCAAGATACTGCTGCTCATCTCCTGTTTCACTTTTCCTTTGTTACGTCACCCTCAGAACGATATGGGGTAAGGTATATTATTACACCACCACTACTACGAGAAATAGAAGATATTTTTAATTTACATACAATATTTAAAATATCACCAAAATTATTCTTTTGAGTGCCCATTCTAATTGTTATTATGAACATTTGTTGTATGTGCCAGAAAATTAATCCTTTTTAAATTTAGGAACAATAAAATTTCATTGAATCGGTGATAAATATCAGTAAAACTGATGCCGAAGAAGAACAGGGTGACAAGTTTATATTTATATAGACGTGGAGTCGAGGAAAGACGGCTAAATGCAGAGACGTATCCGCCAAAATCTTGTTGTCGGACGTGGCGACGAAAGACACGGACGACAAAAGCTGCCGGCCTGTCGCTCCCGGGCGGAACACCATGTGAACAAGCAAACCGGTTTTTGTAGATTGTTTTTCATCTACGAAAGTAATTATCGATTATACCATGAATTTAATCGTAAAATAAATGCAAAAAGTTAGACGTTGAGTGTGTAAATAAGTTAAACGGTTTTTATATAATTTTTTTTTTCAAAAATGTTTTTATATTATTGGCTGTTTTAATGTTTTAAAAAATTCAGTGTACCAATTATGAGAGGAGGATGGCAATATATAGTGGGTATGATTTTCGAGAAGGGTTTTATTTTTTAATTTATAGTGCACGAATCGACTGAAATACATAATATGACGATTTTGTTAAAAGAAATAGTCGAAAATTAACCGAGAATATATTAAGCTAACAGCTGATATATTACATTGATTAATATTTATTTGTATGCAGCAGGGGATAATCCCATCTCATAATGTAAGCCAATTCTTCAATTCCGTCCTCCATGGTGGCACTACTCCGGAGACGTGGAGCAGAAGCGCGGTGGTCTTGTTCTTTAAGAAAGGCGACAACGCTCTCTTGAAGAACTACAGACCGATTTTTTTTTTTTTTTTTTTTTTTATAGAAGAGGGGGGCAAACGAGCATGTGGCTCACCTGATGTTAAGTGACTACCGCCGCCCATGATCAACCGCAACACCAGGGGAATTGCAGGTGCGTTGCCGGCCCTTTAGAAAGGAGTAAGCTCTTTTCTTGAAGGTCCCCAGGTCGTATCGGTTCGGAAAAATCACCGGTGGTAAATTATTCCACAGAGAGGTTGTACGCGGAAGAAAACTCCTTTTGAAACGTACAGTGGTGGACCGCCAAGCATCCAGATGGTGTGGATGGTATCGGGACGTTTGCCGTGTAGTGCGTTCACGAAATTTGGCGGCTGGGATTAATCCGAACAATTCCTCAGAGCACTCCCCGTGATAGATGCGATAAAATACGCAAAGAGATGCAACATCTCTTCGCAGCGCCAGTGAATCGAGCCGATCGGAAAGCACTCGGTCGTCGACGATTCGAGCCGCTCTGCGCTGGATGCGGTCAAGTGGAAGGAGCTGGTACTGGGGAGCCCCAGCCCAGAGATGGGAACAGTATTCCATGAGCGGCCGAACCTGCGCCTTGTAAAGTTGCAGGCGGTGTGCCGGCATGAAATACTGTCCCGCTCTGCTGAGCACGCCAAGCTTTTTAGAGGCCAATTTGGCCTTCCCTTCCAAGTGACCACGAAACTGCACGTCACTCGATATGTCGACGCCGAGGATTCCGATACTGGCTGAGGCAACAAGGGGAGTGCCTTGAAACTGAGGGGATACGACAAAGGGGTTCTTTTTAGCGGTTAACGCGCAAACTTGTGTCTTCTGGGGGTTAAACTGGACTAGATTTAGTCGCCCCCAATCCGAGACTCTGTCCAGCAGAGACTCGACTTCAGACACAAGTTTGTCCCGGCACTCAGAGACGTTTTCCCGAGAAATATTTGCTCGGCCGGTGTAAAGAGCATCACCAGTGCTGTCATCTGCATAGCAATGAATGCTACGGGTTTGCAACATATCATTGATATGCAGAAGAAACAGCGTTGGCGATAGCACGCAGCCCTGTGGAACACCAGCATTAATAAGCTTGCAATCGGAGCTTGCACCGTCTACAACGACCTTGATGCTCCGATCTGCAAGAAAACTGGTGATCCAATCGCACAATTTCTCGGGAAGCCCATAGGAAGGGAGCTTCGAAAGAAGCGCTTTGTGCCAAACCCGATCGAAGGCCTTCGCAATGTCCAAACTAACGGCCAATGCCTCCCCCCTTGGACTCTACTGCCTCCGCCCATCTGTGAGTTAGGTAGACCAGAAGATCACCAGCTGACCTACCACGGCGAAAACCGTATTGGCGGTCACTAATCAGCTGGTGATCCTCAAGGTACCTCATGAGCTGGCAGTTTACAATGGACTCCATTGTTTTGGAGAACAAGGAGGTGATGGCGATAGGCCGATAGTTGGACGGGTCTGAGCGGTCGCCTTTTTTAGGGATCGGGTGGACGAAAGCCGTCTTCCATGATTTTGGGACTACGCCTAGGGAGTAGGAGTACCGGAAAAGACGCGTTAAAACCGGTGCCAACTCTGGAGCACACGTCCTCAGCACAATTGGGGGGATTCCATCAGGCCCACTCGACTTATGGATGTCCAGGGAGAGGAGTGCTTTGCGAACCGAGCGCTGAGTGAAGTGCACTTCCGGCATGGAGCACTCACACCGCGGGATGGTCGGCGGCGTACTCCCCCCGTCATCGAGAGTCGAGTTAGACGCAAAGAAAGAGCCTAGAAGATCGGCTTTCTCCTTTGCGGTGTGGGCCAGTGAGTCGTCCTCCCTGTGCAGAGATGGAAGAGATGGCTGACAGAAATTCCCCTGGACAGCCTTGGCGAGAGACCAGAATGCACGGGTTCCAGAAGGAAGACGAACTAGTCTCTCGCCAATTCTGCCTATGTGCTCTGACTTTGCCTTGGCAATGACTCTTTTGAAGGACCTAGAGGCGGAATTATACTTCTTTTTTAGAGCGCTGGTGTTTACATCCCTGGACGCTGATGCGTCAGCCCAGGCTTGGTAGCACTCCTGCTTATAGCATGATGCTATTTTACAGGAGCGACCAAACCATGGCTGAGATTTGCCTCCAATGGGCACCACAGAGGAAGGAATAAAAAGTTCCATACCCTGAAGTACCACATCAGCGACAGAATCCGCAACAACGTTGGGATCATCCGGCGAGAAGCAAACCCGCCCCCAAGGGTAGGATGCAAAGAAAGACCGCATCCCATCCCAATCAGCTGACCTATAGTGCCAAACACGGCGGCAGCCTGCAGAATGCAACCGCGATTTCAGCGTGAGTGGCACCACACTCCGGACAAGACAATGATCCGAGGAGCCTAAAGGGGCGTCGACGGAAATCTGATATCCGTCCGGGTGAGAGGTCAGCAGAAGGTCCAACAGGGAAGGTGCATGATCCTCCACATCTGGAATCCGCGTAGGCGAAGTAACCAGTTGTGTCAGACCATATGCCAAGGCAAAATCACGAACAGATCTCCCCGCATGATCGGTTAAACGTGAACCGAGCCATTCGGCGTGATGGGCGTTGAAGTCGCCGAGGATCACGATCTCTGCGGAGGGGATCTGCTGTAGCAACGAATCTGCAGCCATTTGGACGTGGTCGAAGAGTCGGTCTGTTTCGGCATTACCGCTATGGGACCTATAGAGGCACCCGTAGACGCGCGGATGGTCGTCGCTGTCTACGCGTAGCCAAAGGATGGACAGGTCCGAACCTTCAAGTCTGCCGAGGCGTCGAGAACAGATGTCCTCTCTGACGTAAACGCAAACTCCAGCCCGAGGCACAAAGGAGTGTTCCAGTTTGTACCCCGGGTAGGAGAGATACGAGACATCAGCCGGAGAGGACACCTGCGTCTCGGTCAGAAAGAGCAGAGCCGGCCTCGCCGTCTCGAGATGGTAGTGGACGGCGTTTAGGTTAGAGTGAAGTCCCCTGATATTGCAGAAATTCACGGACAGCGTGGCAGGGGTCGCCTTGGTCTTGTTGCTCCGTTTGCCCCGAGCAGTTTTAGTCTTGAGCGGAATATTGCCCCCCCCCCAGAATACGCGGGGCAGCCTGAGCACCCACGCTCAGAAGTGGAGAAACATGGTCGTGGATGCTCAGCGAGGGATTCTCCAGGGGTGCTGGTACCCTCCTGGGGTAGTCTATCATTTAATTCCGCTACCATGTTGATGGGGGGGGGGGGATTTGGGCCTCCGGCCACCTGCACTCACCAGACGAAACGCGGAAGCAGAGCTTCCACTTCCACTTCACAGCCGCGTCTACGTGCTGTTTTCGAGAGTCATTACGAATCGTCTCGCACGCAGATTCGACGACTTCCAGCCTCCCGAACAAGCCGGTTTCCGAAAAGGCTTCAGTACCATAGACCACATACATACCCTGCGGCAGATTGTACAGAAGACTGAAGAGTACAATCTGCCACTTTGCCTGGTATATGTGGACTATGTGAAAGCCTTTGATTCCGTCGAAATTTGGGCGGTGCTACAGTCCCTTCAGCGGTGCCAAGTTGACTGTCGCTATATCGAAGTGCTGAAGTGTTTGTACAGTTGGGCTACGATGGCTATCCGAGTACAGAACCGGAGTTCGAAACCTATCCAACTGCAAAGAGGTGTAAGACAGGGTGATGTTATATCCCCGAAACTCTTCACCGCTGGATTGGAAGATGTTTTCAAGCTACTGGACTGGAAAGGATACGGTATTAACATCAATGACGAGTACATCACTTACCTTCGATTTGCCGACGATATAGTCATTATGGCAGAATAGCTGGAGGACCTTAGCACTATGCTCAATGACCTCAATAGTGTCTCCCAACGGATAGGTCTTAAGATGAACATGGACAAAACAAAGATCATGTTTAATATCCATGTCACACCTATGCCGGTAGTTGTTGGGAGCACTATGCTCGAAGTTGTTGACGATTACGTTTACCTGGGGCAAATAGTCCGACTAGGTAAGTCCAACTTCGATCGAGAGGTCAATCGACGGATTCAACTCGGCTGGGCAGCGTGCGGGAAATTACGACACATCTTCTCGTCAGGTATACCTCAATCTCTGAAAACTAAAGTTTATAACCAGTGCGTGTTACCAGTGATGACTTACGGATTTTAGACGTGGTCCTTCACTGTTGGCCGTATGAGGACGCTCAAGGTCGCTCAGCGAGCTATGGAGAGGGCTATGCTCGGAGTTTCACTGTGTGATAGACTCAGAAATGAGGATATTCGCAGTAAAACCAGAGTGACCGACATAGCCCAACGGATTAGTAAGCTGAAGTTGCAATGGGCCGGCCATATAGCTCGAAGAACCGATAACCGATGGGGAAGAAAGGTTCTCGAGTGGCAGCCTCGTACCGGTAGGCGTAGTGTAGGGCGACCCCCCACTAGATGGAGTGACGACCTGGTAAGACACGCAGGAAGTCGATGGATGCAGGTGGCTCAGGACCGTGCTTTGTGGCATTACTTGGGGGAGGCCTATGTTCAGCAGTGGACTTGTGAAGGGCTGTAATGATGAATGTAAGCCATATTTCTTCTGAATTGGATTTTAATTAGAAAGTGAGGTCACTTCAAAACTTGTTAAATGTCATAGTAAATACATATTTTTTATTTATATATTTCGGTAGTATTTAGGAATATAATAATTTTAATTTTGCACCCGTTTTATTCTATTGGTAGAGACTTTTGGCATTTTCTTCTCCAACAGTCTATAAAAGTCCCACAGCTGCGCTCCTCCGCGGAATAGCCATCTTTATAATATAGCATAGCCATAATAGCGGTTAGCAATCTCAATGCTTTTTTTTGTGTTTTATTTTTAATTTAAGTCATTAGGTACATTAAGATTCATTATACTGGATCTATACACTCTTCAAAACGAAAACGGCTTATCTATCTTTCGTTCTATTACAAATTCATACATAGCATTATTAAGTTTACGTCGCTCTTACTTTAGAAATGTCTCCTGCACTTGTTCGTGTGGGTTACGTACCTGTGACCATCAGCGCTGTATCCAAACTTTTAGTCACTACACTACATACCCATCACAATAAATTTGCATACATACGATATACACTGTCTCTGTCAGTACTTTATCTATGATATTATATAACGTTATAATGGACAAACTTATTAAACTTTGAGGAGCACGACAACATTTAAAGTGGTAATCATAACGCGTTCAGATAACAATAAGTTAGACCATCGCAAACTTGCTTAGGGCCGGGCTTCATTAAGCGAACAATGCACACTGACGTACGTCCGAACTCTGCCCGTTACATGCAAGTGTTGCCTATAGAGTGGACTCAAAGTGGCCAACTTTGCTCTTGAATATTCTACTCGTGCTTCGTTCACTTGTTTATGGGCATTCCCGCGGCAATTTCCCCGGTTTTGTGGCCTCGCAAACTTTTGTCCGCTTGTCCCTTAACTGTCGCCCGATAAGATTCACCGTCTCTCTGTGAAGAAGGGAAATTTTACTGGCTAAGTTTATAGTGTCAACTTTATAAGCTTACTTTAGTTTCGTTGTAAGTTTTGCTACAAGCATTTATTTTATTTTTATCAATTGCTACTGCGTCTTATTTTTTATAGAGTTAAGTAGAAAAAGTCAACCGCGTCGCACAGTAATCATTGCCTAACCACTATGATGCGAGTCCTGGGTTCGAATTCTAATTGTAGTGAGCAATGGTGGAAAAAAAACAAATTGTTAGTTTTCGATACTGTTGGCGTTGTGGCACTACATATGAACCTACTTTCATTTATATCTCATGAATACTAAGCGTTCCATCGAGTACGGAAAAAATAGTACAAATGAGTCCTTATTTGTTTGTGTACTATAATATCTCCTATGTACTTATCTGAAAAATTCTAAATCACAAAAACGGCAGTTGTCGTCTAAGTCAAATTCTGCCAGGAGAACTTTATGTGTTTTTACGTAAATTACTTTACTATGGATTCAACACATCATCTCGTTTAAGCCAAACGTGAAATACTCAGAACGACGACGGGAAGCGGCAAGGCGTTTGGTATTGCGATCAACAATCCGGCCGACTATCTTGACGATTTAGGCAAATCCTTTCTTTAACGGAAACTGTCCAAGATTAGCAGTAGACTCTTACAGGCTGATGGTGATCAAGAAGAAGTAGCAGCAGAAGAGCTATCATAAGTCATGTATCAAATTTTATATTGTAGAGTTTAGTATCAAACGATTTTGCATGTTTTTTATTTTTATAAAAGCAACTATCTGGCCAGGCAGACGTTGTTCCGCCCTTTCCAACGACCTTTCTCATATAAAAAATGTTGAGGGTCCCTTATCGGGATAAAATTTATCCTATCTCTCAAGTTGGACCAAACTGCATACATTGTGCAAATTTCATTGAAATCAGTCCAGTAGTTTAGAAGTCAATCGCCGACAAACAATGTGACACGCAATTTTTATATATAAATATATTTAAAAGAACATAATAATTCACTATTTAACCAAATAAGTTACTATTTCAACAGTTTTATTTCATTAAAATTTAAGTGTTTATTACAAAAAAAAACATCAAAATACAATGCACATAAAGTTAAAACTTTAACACTTATGTAATATAAGAACTTCAATATTTGTAGTGACAATATTTGTTAGGTTTACTCAGTTTCAACGTTGGGGGAACAAGCTGGCGCTAGTTGTCCATAACATCGTCTCTGTTCTGACAAAAGGGCGCGAACTGCAAGTCACTCATATCAATATCAGAAAGGGATCATCGGGGATCGTCCGTTTTGTTCTAACAGTTTTTGCGTAAGTTTAAATAACGATCATTTGTTTACTAAAAGCAGTTTGCAACTTTACCGTTAGATGTTGATTATGAATATTAAAAACTATATATTTTTTTGCATAATTAAAAGTATAACTACTGTAAAAATGATAGAAATGTGTTACTTTTTTTATAGGATAGGATGACAAACGAGTACACAGCCCACCAGATGGTAAGTGGTTGCTGTGGCCCATAGACATCTCCTATCCTCTGATTACGAATTAAAATGCAGATGCGTTGTCATCAGTGAGGACTTAGGTGGAATGCCTCGTTTCTAGTAAAAAGGGAGCCCGGTTCTCTACACTCACCATACGAAACACAGCAGCATTAAACTACTATTTGACGTTGGTATTCTGTGAGACTGAGTGTTGGAGTTGGTGTTGTGGGGTTGGGGTGTTTTATATATTTTTTACTTCTGTAATATACTGTTAATTATAGGCTATTGGTGCGTCAGGGTATGTAGTGATTAAGTGAGACGTATCTGGTCGATCTGTTACTAGCTGCCCATTGCCGTTCTTGCCATTGCAATTTCTGTCATATTATATGAAAGAAATGGAATGCATATCAACGAAATATTTAAGTCAATAGAATGTCAGTTTGTATTTTGTACATAGTTTTAAAACATCTATTATACATTTAAATTGGCAGTATTTGATATACTTTTTTCCTACACATTAGTATCAAGTAGGTATGTTAAGGAATAATGTAGACTGGAATGATTGAAACGTTTTTACTTAAATTATCTATCTTACGGACTTTCTTCACTTGTGACTTTTCTTTTAGAAATATGCAGGTAAAAACAATAACGAATAGTTTGATCATTGATTTTCTGTTTTTCAACCGACTTAAAAAGGAGGAGGTTCTCAATTCGACTGTTTTTTATGTTACCCCAGAACTTTTTTCTATGTGAAGAGATTTTTTTAAATTCTTTTTTCATATGAAAGCTGTTGCTTCTCTGGTGATCCTTATATAAATTTGATCAAGATCTGACCAGTAATTTTTGAGTTATACTTAATAATGCGTATTTAATTGACTTCAACTACGTTGATGACGTTCTCATTTTATTTATATTGAAGTCGGCTGTACAAAATTTTAATTTTACTACTTGTTAAAAATATAATCGTAAGACTTTTTTTTTAATGACTTGACCGATGGAGTTCATAATCATAAAATATATATTTGTTTTGTCGAAACGATGGTTCATAATCATGCTAGTTGGCGCTGTGGTCAGGTTTTAAGAAAACCTGTATTTATGAAAATCCATTATCTCATGTCATCCTGTGGGTGTCGTAAGTGGTGACAGAAATAAAATCAACAGGAGATGGGCCACTTTCCTGAAAACAACTCAAAAAAAACTGTGGTTGTTAACCCACCAGCCAAGCGTTAGAACTACGACAGATATTTTTCCTATTAGGTAATTTATGGGGTAGGCCTATGTTCAGAAGTGGACTGTTGATGGGCAAATAATGGATGGATGATTGGTCAAAACGACACATAACATACGTTGAAATTAAATCACTAACTCTGGACTCGATAGTGGCTCTATGGTCATGTTATAATATAATTAAATATTTACATTGCTGAAAGTCCGGAGTGAAACTCATCATATTACATGTCGGTAAGGGCAGAACTACATCTGCCCGGCCAGCTTGTTATATCTCTGCAATAAATATATGCAAAATTCACCGTTACATGAACGCAAAAGATGTAAAGAGATATAGACTTTCACCAAGATCTCAATATTTGTGGAGTAATGATCTGTTGTAAGAAAGCCTACGGTGAGCGAGTGTTGGATATGATAGGTTTTTTGTTGTTCAGTAGTTAGTAGCGGGAAATGCAGGCGTACGCAACGAAATGATGGTAGTTGGCAAAGGAAGAATATTTCCCGGGAAAAGCGTTTCGCGTCGTTCGGGCGGAGGTGCAATTTACGTAAAGAAGTTGCTCAGCGGCCCTCAAAGCCCGATGACGAGGCAGCCCGTTACATTTACATCGCGGTACGGTTAGAAAAAAAATATGATGAGTACTTAGTTTTCGATGTTTTGTTAACTTCGAGGATGACGTTGGGAAAATAAATTATATACATATACGCTGTTGATTAAAACGCCATGCAATCCGTTGAATTACTTTTATTTAAAATCCGTTATATATCATTTCATAATATTACAACTCTTTTTTTTTTAGGAAAAGAATATTAACAATGCTATAAACATTACTAATATTCCCCTTAACCACTCGTGGTAAGCTTAAATTGCTTGTCCTTTTTCAACTCTTACCTTTTACTCTATCACCTTACTCTTGAAAATCTTCTCGAGCTAAGATTTGTTTAAAGTTGCGGTTTCTCCCTTTATTACATCGCGATAGAAAGAAAGAGATTAATATTAATGAGTTAATAAAGGTTATAGATTTAGTTTTTTTTAGTATGATAATAATAAATATATATTTAATGTTATACAAATGATAGTAAGAAAGGCCGTAAATCGATATTCTTATAACAACTTTGTTTGCTTGCCATACATATACCGCAGTGAGTTTGCAACTATCACCCTAGTATTGCGATGCAACATTTCTCTGTTTGCTAATAAAAATCTCGAATGCTGTTTCACTTGATTATATTGGCGTTATTATGCGCAGAATATACATAATTACTTGGAAAGATTTTGGAATTTATTAAATAAATAATATGTTACCGCTAACGACCGCAAATTTTATTTTAAGCCTTTGCTGTATAAACATACTGGCCGAGAAGAAACTGCATGCTAAAAAAATACGTAAAAAAAGCAAGCAAAGAACGAAGGACGCTACCGGTTGCGCACATTTACATACTTAATATTTTAATATTGTTTTTAAACATTGAAGTAATATGTACTTACGTACTAGAACAGCTATCTCAAACAAAAAATGTGTGCTACTCTGTGTTCGCGCGGTTGGTTTATTTATCATAGAATAATTATAGGTAGAATGAGCCGTAGGTAGTAGTAGATTATATTATTGTTAAATAGGTAAATTATATCGAGAACAATATTCAAATTTTGTATATTATATTTGCTTATTTAATATAATATTACAAAATATTATATCAAAATTACATTTTAATGATATTTTCATCTGAATATTTTAAAAGTATCTATGTCAAATATAAAAAAAATCATACTAAATGTATGTTTAACAAAACTTATTAACATAACATTTAAATTACAAATATATTTATTTAAATTAAAATAAGAGTCGTTCATAAATGCTGGGCACGCGAGAGTTAAAAATGGACGAATTTATGCCAAGCACTTTGACTTTGAAGTGGAAACCTAAAAATAAAATAAAAGAATAATAAGCAGATTTAAACATGAAAAATTTAGCCTAATTATAATAACTTATATGTTTATACAAAAAAATGTGTACAATAATATATTCGTCCTATACTTAAGTACCCACAGAAATTTCACATCTGAACATATTAATTTCATAATCTATATTTCGGGACGCGAGATGGAGTCTTAGGAATAATTTATTTTATTATTAATCTATAATACTTTTTATTGATTAAGTATCTTATTAACCGATGAAAAGTAATTCCTTGGTTTTTACTGACATTTCTTGAATTATTTGTGCAATATCTAAGTACACATGACGGCATATTTTTATCAAGAGATTTTTTTTAAATCAACACAACACGTGACAACTCTACAGCGCCTAGCGAGTGACCATAGATTACTGCCTATATACAGAGACGAGTGCTGATTAAAGTGCGGTGTATGCACCGCAGTTGAGTGGAACATAGTAGCTGAATGCAGTGTCGCCTCTAGTACGTAGTACGTAATAGCATGTTTTTAAACAACTGAAACTGAATATTGTTATAAAATTTTATAAAAATTATTTTTTGGATATTATGTCACCGTCCCATAGAACTTGATGATTTATTGAAGTTTTAACAATATGTATATGATAACTACTATTGCATTTTTTGTATCGTTATTCATTTTTATTATATTTTAGCCAACGAAAATATGGGATATGTTCTTTGTACGTAAGTGTCACAACGCGATAGTTTTCGTCAATTTTAAACCGATTTTAGTACATGAGGGTGATATGGTCATTCCGTTAATATGGTCACTCTCCTAGAACTCAAAAAGCCTTGTTTTCACAGACTACGATAGCTCTTCATCGGTTAATCAAATAATAAAGGGTCAAATATATTACTAATGTAACTGCAGCATGGCTCTACCACGTATAAAATTTAATTAGGAAATTATTTTACTCTTTTTACTTTTTTGAAGTCGGCTTTTACTTATAAATAATAGTTTAATTTTTACTAACTTGACGAGTTGAGTAACTAAATCTCACAATTATTAGCAACGAACACCTAGCAAACCTAGCAAGGTATTGAATGAATGTATTGATTTAACAATAAAAACTGGTTATATAGTATGCCCAAAAAGTTTATAAACTAAACAAGGAAAAAATAATTTATATGATTAACGTCCGCCATATTTTCATTTTATTACTTGTGTCTGCGAATGCCAGCTTTTAATTTTGCCCTGTGAACGACTTCGATTTTCCTGCAGTTTAAAAAAGTAACTTATCAGTTAAATAGAACGGGATGGATCTATTTTAAACTGCGAGCGGGAGGAGAGACAACAGATTTGAAAGAGGGAACGAAAATAAAACGGGGGAAGAAAGTTAAGCGTCCGTGACTTTTCAAGATTTTTTCGGCGTTTATTTTTTTAAACTTTACGCGTGGTGCTGTTTTGTAGCGAGTATATAAATGCAAGCGTTTTCCGATTTGTCATTCGTTTTCCTCATTTACTTTTGACTTTCCATTTATTTAAAAAGTATCAGATGAAGTATTTTTTACACTATTTGAAATAAAATTGATATAAATGCAGAAATGTGTTTAACGTGATAATTGTTAATTATGATTTATTTTCATCGCACCTCACATATTTCAACGAGCCGAAAACCGGACAGAAAGGTTTTCAAGTGACTGATAGCTTTGTACTGGCAATGCAGTGCGGAAGGCAATCCCCGAGATGGAGTGAAGACCTGATGAAACATGAAGGGAGTCGACGGCTGAAGATGGTATATTGTATCGGCGTCGGCGTTGTTTGGGGATGGCTGTGGCAGCAGTGGACTTGTGGCTATAATGATGAGGATAATGATGAAGATTTTAGGTGTATTTTGTATAATAAGAAAGGCAACTACTTATGGATGTCAAAAAAAAAAAAAAAAACTAAAACACGATACCATATAAAATGTTGTGGGAAATGAAATCTATATTAGAAACAATTATAGGTTCATAGGCAATAATGAAAGCAAACTTCCGAACCGTCTAATTATATCGGCGCGGACGAAGGTAAATAGTAAGAAGGCGCCTTTCGATCATCCATCACCGATAGCGAGCCCGTTCTTTGTGGCCACCGACCAATTACCGGCATGAAAATTAAATTCACGAAATCTAATTAACAACAAATTGTTTTATTTATTATGATGCGTGGGGTCATTTGTTCCTGTCGCGTCGGCGCCCGGGGCGGGTCCTCGCGATGCCCATCAAAGCTGCTCTCGATACCAGTTTTTTTAGGGCGCTACGTGTGATGTTATAGAGACAGAGTTTGACGTCATGACGTTGAACGTTGACCTATAGGCAATGTAAGTAATCGATACGATTTAGTATTTATTTTCAATTCAATACTAGGTATTTATAAACTAAGATCGGGCATTAGACGCTTTAGTAAGACACATTTTTGTTGACAAAAGTGATGGGGACAGGCACATATATACACGCTACATATTTATTCAAAACTACCACAACTTGACCTTCGACTTTTTTAATTTCTTTAATATTTGGTAGGTTTTTCGTAAAAAAATAAAGACTTGCGTAATTTTTAACTATTTAAATGTTTATTTTACATTGTGTGTATTGGCAAATTCTACTACTAAGTATTTTATACTTATTTTTCATTATCACGATGGCTGAGCATGGTAAATCTTGATTTTTTTTGTAAAAGAAGCGTTATGTATACTTGAGGGGTAACGGCTTTTCATATACAAAGTATTCGATTAGCCGTGGTTGATCGTAATATTAAAAATAACGAGCGTACTATTAAAAATTAAAAAGTGAGTAAGGCTACAGCCCACTCCTGGGCACAGGTCTCCTCTCATTTTTGAGATGATTATAGAGCAATTAGTCCGGCGAACTCCACCAGCTCGTATTATGGCTGAGTGCACATGTCTCCGAAATATTTATTTCTTAGACATGCAGTTTTTATGTCTACACTTTCCTTCACTGTTGTAACATTAAGAACTTATAATTGCAAATAACAATTCCGTTAATGCCGCTTGCGATCAAACATTTGAGTTGCTAGCGTAATGCAAAAATTACAGCGAGCGCTTGGTCTCCGAGTAACACTAGGTGTATTAAAAAAAAAAAACATTCATGATATTTTATGTAGGTTGCATCAAAAATAACATAATATTATTGTGAACACATAATAATTCGTATCGGATGTGAACAAGTAGATATTAAGCGATGTAAAAACATCGTATGAAATTATGATATTATGCCCTACTCTAATGTAATTACGAAATATTATATTATACGGTATCCAAAAGTAGAATACACATCCCGGTACCTGTTCCAACATTGTATGGACGGAATGGGCCCGTGTGAGGTATGTAGTGCGCGGGCCACTCGTAATGTGGCCTCATTTGTTATGTTCGTGAAATGGCCGTGTTACGTCCCGCCGACAGCGGACACAAAGACCGACGTTTTATTGTCGAGATTGCCTACAAATGGATCGCATATTCCGCATTCGGCTCCTTCTCATAACTACTTATACTTTCTTTTGATTTTGTTTACTACCTAACACACATACACCTACACATAGCCTAACACAATTTTAATATGCATGATATTACTGTTTACTCAAACTGGGTTTTTGAAAATTGAGCAGTACAAAGCTTGTAAAATAAGACTATTGCTTGGAAGTGTTTGCTAGCGTCTATTATAATTTTTTGTTCTATTTTAGAGAAACACATTTCTCGAGGCTTAACAGCGTAGACAGTAGGATTCTCTGTCTACGCTTAACAGTCTAGAAAAGTGCCACTAGTAGTAAGGCAAGGCAGTTCACTAGACCGCCACGGTGTTACAATGTTTATTGGTTTATTGTCTTATTATCGAATTCGTTTCGTATTTAGTTTCATTAGTGTCAGTTGTCAAAATGTTGTTACTGGCAACCGGTACTATTCAAACGTAGCAGGGTTTAATTTCTTTTAATTTAGGCAGGCTTAAATTAAGTACCATTATTGGCTATAACACTACATTGAAATTGTAAGTTATAATATAGTTATTAACTAAGTACATAAATAAATTTCAGTTCTTTAAATATGTTAAAATAGTAAATAGTTTTCAAACAATTTTATTCATTATAATTCAAATGAAATATACTCGTAAAATTATTTTATCGCTGTATGTTAGATATAACAGGTGAAAGGGTGCTCAAAGTGCCATAGTTAAAATACTGCGAATGCGATACGAAGCCGCCAGTCCCGCTATCCATCATCTGAAAACCCCGGGGTCAGCAAGCTAGCGACAAGATCGCCGATAGATTCGCCCAAAGCCACTGATCTCTTCATCCACTTGAATGTTATCTTTTAATATACATTTTTTTCTTTAACTTGACAGAACATCATTAAAATCTGAAGTATTTTCAATTAATTATTTCGTATCTTTATATAAGGAATTATAAATATTTCACTGAGTAGGTATAACAGGAAATAATTTGATTGTGCTTACATGCACGCACGCGCGTTAAATACTATTGATATCCTCATGGCATGGTCTCTTTGCTAGTCTTGATTTTTGGGAATTTGTCTGCCCGGGTTAAACGATACAATTACGAGCTTTATCCGAGTGTTATATTAAATAAAATACGTTCAGTTGTATATAGTCTGGTCTGGTCTTCTATATAAATATTTACACATAAATACACATAAAAGATATTTAAATTTCTTATGTCGCAAAATTAACTACCTTTCATTTTATTTCGACTGAGAACCATAACATAGTAGTTAGGTTTCAAGCATTGTGCCGCGAGTCTTCATAATATCATCATATTATAAAATAATAAAGAAGTACGTACGAAACATAAAATCAATATTAAAGTTGTATACATTTAGTTTAATCGATAAATATTTATTTACGAAAAATTGTAATTTTTAATGTTACACAACAAAAATACCTATAGTATCTTTAAAAAAAAGCGATAAACTATACATTTAGTTCATTGCTAAAAATAGACCTCCCCCATAAATTGCTTTAAAGGCGGGATGTTAACCATAGTTGATAAGTTTGGCAGGCCGCTTGGCAATGGCAGTTTTTTATTATTTTTAGTTGTTATCAGTGAAATTTTACTTCGAATCCACGAATCGAATTATGTTGTACTGTAAATAAAAGTTACAGCCTATATACGTCCCACAGCTGGGCACAGGCCTCCCCTCATTTCTGAGAGGGTTTTAGGGCAAGGAAGTGTCCGCCGCGCTGCCCCAATGCGTGTTGGCGAACTTCACATGTCTTCGAATTTTTTTTTCTTATTGCTCAGACATGCAGGTTTCCTCACGATGTATTCCTTCACCGCCGAGCACGTGGTAAATCAGCACTTAAAATTGCAATTAACAATTTCATTGGTGCCGGCGGGGATAGAATCCGGGCTACTCGCGTTCTGTTATATTTACAGCGAGCGTTAACCATCTGAGTTACCACGACTCTCTACTGTACTGTAAATAAATGCAATAATATTTTGTAGTTGAAGTACATATTGAAAATGTAGTGCGAAGAGAAAACGTATGATCTCATAAATCCATATAGTTTTGATCACTTTTGTTTGTTCTATTCGTAGTTGAATCCACCTTTTGCCTTTGTTGGCAGAAAAACCGTCTCCCGAAACCGTACAATGACCTAATTCAGCATGAAATTATTCTAAGATTGAAACAGTGGCCGGGGTCCGATGTCGTATCCACGGTCTGCTCTAGACAGTTCATTTTTAATAATAAATGAGACGAAATCAAGACATGACGAATAAATGAATCCAGAACTTGACGAATAAATGAATATGGAATATGATAAATGGAAGTCCGGGATCCCTCGCGAAGATTTTTTCTTTGGCTCCGGCCGAACGGAAGACGCTAGCTTTTTCCTTTTGTAGCGGGACAAGTTAAGCGTTTTTTGGACGAGTCTGACTGTCGGTGTGATATTTATCATTTCGTATAAAACTTGAATCATTACGCTCTTTCGATTTCGACTTTTGAGCATTTAATCTAATTGTTAGCTTTATTATTCGATATTTTGATTCTGTCTATCCTGATCTTTTCATCACATTTAGATCTTTCATACCTTTAAAAAATAATTTACTTTTATACATTATTACGGAGGATAGCGTTATTAAATTAAAAGGGATGAAAATATAGTTTTAGGTGAGTTTGCAAAGGAAAGGTAAACTTTGGTATTTTTTATAGAATAAGGGATATACACGAGCACACAGTTCATATGATAGTAAGTGGATGTTGTCACCCAGAGACATCTGTGTCTATCTTTTAGTAAAGTAAAAGAGTAAAGTTACAGCCTATATACGTCCCACTGCTGGGCATAGGCCTCCCCTCATTTCTGAGAGGGTATTAGGGCAAGGAAGTGTCCACCGCGCTGCCCCAATGCGTGTTGGCGAACTTCGCATGTCTTCGAAATATTTTTTTTCTTATTCCTCAGACATGCGGGTTCCCTCACGATGTTTTCCTTCACCGCCGAGCACGTAGTATATCAGAACTGAAATTGCAATTAACAATTTCATTGGTGCCGGCGGGGATCGAACCCGGGTTACTCGCGTTCTGTTATATTTACAGCGAGCGTTAACCATCTGAGCTACCACGGCTTTTTTGGCTATCTTTTAGAAAGGGTCATGTCACGTCGATATCTTTTAGAAAGGTTCAAAATGCACATACGTAGTCACCCCTGAGAACTGAGATTGATGTGTGTGCTCACAACAGAGCAGCGAAGCTGCCATGCCGCGCTCTCAAACACCTCTTCATCAGCTCTGGTCGAGTCGGCCCATTCGTGCTGTGGTCTTATAAATTATAGAAAGACGGGTAAACATACACTGGACGTAGGTGTCTCCAGTTGAAGAGGCGGGGGGGGGAGGCGGGGGGGGGAGAGGAAATGTGTCAATCGTCACGCTTGATTGACGATCGCAGCACTAGACATCCCGCACCTTTGATCTGGGTATTTAAGCCTAGCGTAAAAGAGATGGTTAAGCCACCGGCTATAGAAAACCATAAGGTTTTTGTTTGGTATTTTATATAGGTGTTTTTATTACGAAATGGTTTCATACAACGTAGCCACATCGGTGTGTGTGGATGTATTAATTAAGAGGTGGTAGTAATAAGTTCTCACGCAATCATTAAAGAGAAAACATAATTTTTTACATTAAACACGCTCCGTATAACTTTAAAGCGTGATATTAAACGACCTCGGCGTAGAAGTGCCGATTTAATCCGGCCCGCGTAAGCTGCGACTGCGCTAGTCACCGCCACGTGGTCCTATGATAAAGTGCCCAAGCAGATTATGTAAATTCTAAACTTTTATCTCTTTCCCTTTTCTGCTTACACACCCGACGTGAGAGCTTCCCTTTCTCTTGCAATATTCCACTCACCCCACCGATGGTTGCACGACTGATGGATGATGCGTTATTCCAATAACTTTTTTGAATAAAGCATTATATGTTAAGCATTTTACAGTCTGATTGAGTACACGTCGTTTTATATGTTTCAAATACCAACATGGCTATAAGTATACTGTAGGTAGATAGTATTTTTGTACAGTAGTTTTATTCTAAAAATAATTAAACTACGTATAATAAAATTACTGTACAATACATTATTGGTTAATACAACAATGAAGAAATATACATGTGAACTGTAGGCCAGCTTGATTCACTTCCCCATATCCGGTTTAATACTTGTGCGAAAAAGTTAAAGTTAAATTCGGATATAGTATGGGGTACCAGGAATTAAACAAACCATCTAAACCGTTTTTGTACACATATTGATTCCGTTTCGACTGCAATTCTCACTCAGAACTCACACTCAGTAGGAACTACCTACTTTTATCGTTATCAGGTCATAAGCAATCCATAGTTGGAACAGAGCTTTTTCCATGCTATGTGTTTGCTATAATCGGCAAGTTAGCACTGCTCTACTTCTTGGTCTGTGTATTTTTCTCTATGTAGGTAATAAATATGAGATGGTTATATTATCTCCTACTGGAGGCCATGAGAACCTTAAAGGCGTTTCCCGGAGTTTTTATGACATCTTACGGGGCGAGATTAGGAGCTCGGATCTCTAAGGTTGCACGGAGCTTTGACAAATTATCAAGGAAAATTACTGTTTATTCGTGAATGCAGATACATAAGATTTTTTAGGATTTTCTGCTGTTTTGTGGTGTCGTTTAATAAACAAAAATTGCACGTGGGCAAGCATCTAATCCGGAACAATAAAAAAAAGAAAAATAAACACGGCAAAATAAACACTTGATCCGTATAGGATTCGAACTATTTTACGACTCAGTCGCCGGTTATTAGATTTAGGATATTATTTCATGTTTCATTAATGAGTCATTTATATGTTTTATAATTCATGATCAAGTTAAATTGAATTCCATTATTCAATCACTGGTAAGAAGCTGTGGAAGCTCAGAGGCAAGGCGTTTTTTTAGGTAAAGGGTTTAATCCCCGGGTAGACACCGACTGGTGTAATGTGATGGTAACTTAATAGAATCTTTCATCTTCTTTATATATTGAAGTTTGTTCTATTCCATTCGTTAGTCTGGGTATTTTACATATAGCGTAAACGAGGTGCTCATATATCGAAAACCATAATTTTTATAGTCATCTTGGGGACACCTCCAACACGGTGAGATACGATATGAGAATCAATTCGTAACTAATCCAATCACATATAATTTTGCAAGTGTTTCTTAACTTTTTTCTTCAGCTTTTTTGTAATTTAGTTATCTATTTCTTGTGATTTATAGGTAAAAATAACAAGAAGTAGCTAAGTAGCTATTGTTACCTATATTAAGGATAATATAAGGCTTGTTTGCTTGTTTCGCTCTAAAATTATTTTGTTTTAAATTTGTAAAGCTCATTTTCCTGTTGGTACCTAAGTATATAAATAAATAAAAGTGATATGAGACTCCGTAAGATAAAGAAAGATCCAGTGTCCGTGACAGGTAACAGTAAGCTCAAACAAACGCGATTCTTCAGGTAGCTCGACTGCACGAGTATATCTGCTGTTTAATTTTCTGTAGATGTTTAGCAGTGGTATACAAAAATATCATCACTGTTGACGATGCTGTTGAAATGTGTATGATTGTGCTGGTGTATGCTTAATAAATACATATTAACAGTTCTAAATCTAAAGAAACATTCTTTTAAAGTTTCGCACCGGTGTATTTGTGTAATTTAGTGAATAATTATAGAAATAAAAGCCTGGCGCATCGCCAGTCACATTCTAAAGATCTACGCGGCAATGATTTATTTGTATTGAAAACGATATAATTTTAAAACTGTTTATTTTGCATATTGTCCTTAAAACTCCAAACAGTTAGACTATTTTTGCTTCAATTATTTTAAACGTGTAGTTTTTGTACAGATTTTTAGCATTAAAAGACGAGGGATGGATTTTGTAAATGAAAACTTGTTTGTTATCTTATAACATAGTTTTGATTCCTTAGAGCACAGAACTTATAGAAAAAAAATTACCTCCTATTTTTCTTTAATTTACCTCTGATATTGTAGTTACGTGACAGTAATTCTGCCAAAGTCTCCTTTTTAATATCGTGTCATGATCATCGTCATCATTACAGTTCTTCACAAGTCCACTGCTGAACATAGGCCTCCCCCAAGGAATGTCACAAAGCACGGTCCTGAGTCACACGCATCCAACGACTTTCTGCATGTCTCACCAGGTCGTCACTCCATCTAGTGGGGGGGGGGGAGTCGCTTTACACTACGACTACCGGTACGAGGCTACCGCTCGAGAACTTTTTTCCCCATCGGTTGTTCTTCGAGCTATATGGCCGGCCCATTGCCACTTCAGCTTACTAATCCGTTGGTCTATATCAGTCACTCTGGTTCTACTGCGGATATCCTCATTTTTAAGTTTATCACGCAGAGAAACCTCAAGCGTAGTCCTCTTCGTAGCATCCTCATACGGCCAGCAACGAAGGACCACGTCTCAGATCCATAAATCATCACTGGAAAAACACACTGGTTGTTTCGTTTTCAGGTTTTGAGGTATAGCTGACGAGATGTGTCGTAATTTCCCGAACGCTACCCAGTCGAGTTGAATTCGTCGATTGACCTCTCGGTCGAAGTTGGACTTACCCAATCACGGTCGTCAATCGACGGACTAGAGTCGGACTATTTGTCCCAAGTAAACGTATTCGTCAATAACTTCGAGCTTAGTGCTCCCAACAACTACTGGTATAGGTGTGACATGGATATTAAACATGATCTTTGTTTTGTCCATGTTCATCTTAAGACCTATCCGTTGGGAGACACTATTGAGGTCATTGATCATAGTGTTTAGATCTTCCAGCGATGCTGTCATATGGACTATATCGTCGGTAAATCGAAGGTGAGTGATGTCCTCGCCATTGTTGTTAATACCGTATTCTTTTCAGTCCAGTAGTTTGAAAACGTCTTCCAATGCAGCGGTGAAGAGTTTCGGGGATATGATGTCACCCTATCTTATACATCTCTGCAGTTGGATAGGTTTTGTACTCTGGTTCTGTACTCGGATAGCCATCATAGCTCTACTGTATGAACACTTCAGCACTTCGATAGTCAACTTGGCACCGCTGAAAGTGCTGTAGAACCCAGTCAAATTTCGATGGAATCAAAAGCTTTCTCATAGTCCACATACGTAAGGCAATGTAGCAGATTGTACTCTTCGGTCTTCTGTACAATCTGCCGCAGGGTATGTATGTGGTCTATGGTACTAAAGCCTCTTCGGAAATCAGCTTGTTCGGGAGGCTGGAAGTCGTCAAGTCTGCGTGTGAGACGTTTCGTAATGACTTTCGAAAACAGCAAGTAGACGCGATTCGAAGTAGAGATCGGTCTGTAGTTCTTCAAGAGAGCGGTGTCGCCTTTTTTGAAGAACAAGACAACAAGAGCCATTCTAATATCGCTCAGACTGACGTCCGGGTTATCATCGAAATAGTCTTGGATAAGACTTGCTCATTGATCGTTACTCACACTTGCGTGTGGCTCCGACGATGATGTGTACAGCTGCCCATAGAACCTCTCAATCGCACTCAAAATCTCAGGTGTCCCGGAAACGATGCTGCTACAATTGGTTTTCAGCTTCGACAGTTGGCTTTTTCTAGCAGACAAATCGCTCACAAAGACTTTGAAGCCCTGGTTCCGATCCATCACGTCTTCAATACGAGCAGTATTAAAGTTGCGTAAGTCCCACTGCATGCATTTGGAGATCTGTCCGTTCAGTTGCCTGTATGCAGTCAAATCTGTTGAAGACTGCAGCTTTATTTCCCGTCTAACAGCCATGAAATTAGGAGTGTGGTCGGACAATGTTTGATTTCTTCTGCGGAGGGTCTTGCAAAACTTAGTTAACCGCATGGACAGTTTCCGAGAGCTTTTCATTCATATCGAAAATGGTTTTGTAAATCGAGCTGAAAGTTTTCGGGATTCTGGATTAGAGCACGAGGGGGACGGAGCGTTGACTTCATTAGACGAGACTTCTCCAACTTAAGTTTAGTGTGCCTCTAACCATTCGGTGATCGCTGCCAGTTTTCACCCTTGCGATCACAGAGGTAACTGAACAGTTGCCGTCTAGTCATCATAATGAAGTGAATCTCATTTTTTGTCGAACCATCGGTGCTCAAACATTTCCACTTTCTGTGGGGCCGCTTCTGGAAGAAATTGTTCATTTTAAAGAGTCCCTCTTTCTTCATGAAGTAGGCCAGCTGCTGGCCCCTTGGGTTCTGTTGCCCTATCCCGAATTTCCCTATCTTCAGCTCGCGTATAAGGTTTGAGTATAAGGTACGCAACCGTCGTCGACACACTCCCAATCTTTACAACGTTGTTAACGTCATTGCCATAGTTGCCACACTTGACGAGCGGGTAGGCAAATGCATTTTTTTTGTTAACGAGAGACTTGTGGATGATAATAATGGTGACAGATGCTCGTCCTCCCGGTAACAGAACAAGTTGCTGGGTTCAAGGATCACTGTGTCCTCCCCCTCTTTTCGGACCTCGGATAATCCTATAATAGTTTAGCGCAACTTGATTATAGATAGATAGATAGAAAATTCTTTATTGCTCTCAAACAAAGAAAATTTGGTACAAAGGCAAAATTTATGCCGAAGAGGCATTCTCTGCCAGCTAACCTTTAGTAGTGTTGTGAGAGCTATGGGTAGAGCCGCGAGAGATAAAAAAAACTAACTTATATACATATACTTCTCAGGATGCGTGCGTTGTATGTTGCCAGATCAACCGAACCTCTACCGGAGATTCTTAGCACCCCATGGTCCATCGTTACCATGATCGCCACCGTTACCAGGGATAGCGGAGCCACCGGGGACTTTTATTTGTATTTGGTTGTTCGCGAGTCAATTATGATGTGCACCAGTGCTGTGGCACCCCACAGATGATCTGAAGTGAGATCCACATTGACATCAAACAACATCATAATTACCAATTCGTAATTTGTACTACGAATTTCTATGTTTCTTAATGTTGTATGTTGGCCACATAAATATTTCTATCTTTCTCCTTTTTATAGAATAATGTTGACAAACGAGTAGGTACATTGCTAGCCTGATGGTAAGTGGATGCTGTGGACGTCTACATCCATCCTCGATTTAGAATCAAAATGCAGATTCGTTGGCACCCCTGAGGACTAAGATGGACTGAGAGCCTTGTTTCCAGTAAAAAGGGTCTCTGGTTATCTACACTCACTATACAAAACACTACTCACTATATATAGCATTAAGCTACTGTATTTTATGCTGGAATTCTATAAGAGCATGGTCCTTCCCCGGTCGAGCCGACCCATTCATGCTACAACTATACTACGAATATAACTACAGCATGGCTCTACCACGTATTAAAATATTATATATATATATATTTATGTATATATATATATATATATATATATATAATATTTAGGATAGCCAAAAGATTTATGTCACGTGCTTACTTAAAAGCTACGTAATCATAAGAATCAACAATAATATTTGAACTACTTTTAAACAAAATTGTAAACGCAGTTATAACAAAACTTTCGAGCAGTGACAACGCATCATCATCATTTTGATTTGTAATCTATGATAGATGTAGATGTCTATGGGATGCAGCAACTACTTACCATCAGGTGGACTGCGTGCTCGTTTATCACCCTATCCTATATAAAAAAGAAGGGATACTATATATATTTTCGTAAAAGTAAATTGTGAAGACTTTAAATTGTAATATTAAAATACAATGCCGTCAACTGTAAATGTATGCCTATATAATATAAAAATCATAATTTCTGCACCGAACTTATAAAAATCTACGTATTTAAGGACGTTTTCTTGTACTATGAAAGAATTCTAGCCAATATGAGAGACTATGTAATGCGTGTAGCCGAAGATTGGGCTAAGTGGCGCGCCTTGGGAGAGGCCTATGTCCATCAGTGGACTGCCAAGTAGGCTGATGATGATTATGATGATGATGAAGTAATGGAGTTTATTGTAAAAATTCTAAACACTCGCAATTATTAGTGCATGTCTTAATACACTTATGAATATGTAATGTACGTACACAAAAATAAAAGTAGTTTTACAAAAATAAGTGATATTCATTCTGTAAATACCAGGAACAGACACAAGCTAGTAGCCTACCTACCAGTTACTCGACTCCACCGAGTCAGTAATTCATTCTTGGGACGATGTATACGCTTTTATAACAAAATCCCAGAAAGTATACAAAATTAGCCACAGGCAAAGTTCAAAAATTTTATTAAATTAAGATTGTATAAAAAGGGTTATTATAATATTAAGGAATTTATGGATGATAATATAATAACCCCTGGGAAAGGTGATCGCTACCAAACTATTTCTAATTTGTCTTGTGTTGTTAATTGTAAACATGATTGTAAGCTATTATTTAAAAAAAAAAGAATAGTCCCGCTGGGTTTCTTGCTGGTTCTTCCCAAGACAGAGATTCTTTTGCGAACCAGTGGTAAATGAAAAAAAGTGACTTTTAATAAGTGTTGTTTACAATCTACATTGAATTTGAAAAGTTTCTGTTTCATGTTTACATATATGAGAACCCAATTTTTACAAAGGAATTTTCATTTATTTCATTCCGAATCATACAATTGTTTTAATATAGCGTTTGCAATGAGATTTAAATAATAATTTTGTGCGCACATGTGCTGAGCACCAGCCCAGCTCGTGTCTATTGAGATTTGACACAGGTTCCGTGAGTCAGCGGTTTGCACGACCGCCGACTTTTGCCCTTAACATATGCATACCCGAACGTGACTTGCAGGAACCATGACAGGCCCCTTTAATTGGTACTGAAGACAATTCAATACAATTTGAACTTGAGGCATATACTCCAAAAAATTAAAACTTTACGGTACAGTTGCAATGATATGGCTTAGGATACAGACGGCAAAACTTAATGTTGTAGGTTCGATATGATTAATTTCTTGAATCACTCGTAGCATTAAGCAATCCTACACTTACACACACGCTGACTGCTCAGTGGATGAATAATTATTCCAGGTCCGGATATTTCATCATCATTCACAGTGATTTCAGCACATCACAAGTCCACTACTGAACATAGGCATCCAGCAAGGAATGCCACAAACAAGGCACAGTCTTGAACCAACTGCATTCATTAATTTCCTTCATTTCATACCAGGTTTTCACTTTCATGGTAGTCAGATTGGTAATTGTAGTTTTTGTGGCCAGAATGAAATTTTATATCCAAGAAAATGCTAATAAATAATTAAAATAACATTTTCTTAAAAAAAAAGAAAACCTTTGTTAAATGTGTTCAACGGGAATACTAGTACTTTTAATAGTTTTATTATTTTTTAAATTGCTGTGGAGAGTTCAACATTAATGACAACAGATTTTTCTATACCGAAATTAAAGAAGGCTGTCTCTTTCTTTTTTTCCACATTTTTATCAAAAGGTACGCTTAATAAAAATTAACCGTGAGGTAGAATGTACGTCAAAAATAGTGCACATCGAAATAATAAGTAAAAAACAAGCAACCGCTCTCAAAGAGAGTAGTGTGTACGTGTGAGTGTGTTACAGGAGTGTGGGTAGGCAGCCTGTTAAACGCAATATAAAGTGTGGTTGTGGTGGTAGCATGTGTAGATAGGTATAGACAGGCACAGCCTCGCCCCGCGCGGTCATTAGTACCCCGGACCCCGCGCGCTTGCCGTGGAGAAAGTATGATTTTACTCCTATAAAGCCGTATTTCTACTCCATACAGGCATTCGAATACGCATGGAGAAGTTCCCGGGTTCCGAGAAAGGACATGTGGTGCTTGTACATAATTTCCGAGGTTGAAACAATCTCAATATGGTGGGCGTACGTTAATTTTCTTCACGGCAGTTTCGCGTGAAGTTTGAGACGCTTTAAGCGGAATGTTTTACTGTATAAGCAGAATATTTAACGTTCATCTCAATTATTTCAAATTATAGTTTGACTTATACATTTGTACATTATAATAATGTAATTTGAAACTTAAAGTCAAGGAATAAACTGTTCGATCGTTTTGTTATTCTTTAAAAACATTTCTCTGTGTATAGCGTCCCAGCTGAGCAATTAGGGACCATCACGTGGTTGAGGGGAATAACCGTCAACAAAAAACGTCCATGACACTGGTGAAATTATTGTCAGTATTTCTGTATTTGTCTTACGTAATATAATATTTCATTCAAGCGCAATACCATTTACACTACATAAAACCTTTATATTTAAAAAAAGAAACAAAATATTGTTGATATTATACAAGTTAATTGCATTAATATCTATAGATACAGAATAATTAAACAAAATCTTATACACAAAATATATTTGATATAACATATACATATAAACATATTATGCAAATATGTGAGGAAACACGTCTATATTATGTTAATAACCATATTATAATCAAATAAAACGTCAAATAAATACCTTCTACTGCCTAGTTGGGAAAAGATTTGGGCGAACATTTGCTCTTTAAAAAAGCCTTTAAAAAACATTGAGAACATATTTTTATAACCATTTTATTTACTAAAGTATCGACAAAGTCAAAAGTATAAATAGCTCTATTGTGGGCATTACGAAGGATAATGTATTTGTATCGTGAACTATGTATATCGCAACTGGAGACTAGGTACTAGTAATGATCCTATTTAGTTGAGTAAAATAATAGAGAGGAGTGAGAAGAAAAACAATATTGATGAGTTGAATAATTTTGAAAATAATTTTGTAATATTAAAACGATATATTTAAGCCTTAAATGTCTTATTAACGAATTTCTTCTGCGTATATTAATATAAGCATACAAATAAGTTAGCACGTTATGGTAATGCGAAAACATTATTTTTAAACTCTACATATTTTATTATTTATACAAAATTTTCTTTTGCATATACAATAAATAAAATAGCCCCATTAACATTTGTCAGTTATGGATAGTAGTAATAGAATCGTTTTGTTTTGATGACGTTTATTTTCCTGGATACATCGTTAACTCTTTTTTTATTTAAGGGCCTTTAAGATATTTCAGACTATTTTGATATCATGAAAATCAATATGAACAGGTGTGAACCTTATCATCATCACAAAGAAACGCAATCTCAGCAAGAGCATAACGCGCGGGAGTTTACACGGTGGCGTCAGCGTGGGCGTCACGAGGTCGTTGCCATATCGATTTTCGATTTGCACCCTCAGGAGCATAAGTGGGTCAAGTGCTGGCCAACAAGATCAGCATACAGCACCATTGTTTTGGTGGTATTAAAAATCATTCTAGATAATTGTTTGTAAAAGATATCGAAATAAAATCGACTATGAAATAAATACTCATATTATGTGGACTATCTCTACAGTTATGTGAATACGACAATAGAATATAGACTAAGTCTAGTTTTAAATTTCTGGCAGTTGAATTTTTAATCCAAACTGTATTTATTTTTTAGTGCTATGTTTGCCAGTTAACAATGGAAAGATACCTAGGCAAATAAGAGATATTGAAAGTTATCAGTCTGTTAATGTTCACTGCAAGGAAATTCTAGTGGTATATATATATATATATATATACATATATATATATATATATATATGTATATATATATATATATATATATATATATATATAGTTCTGAGCCATATGCATCGATTCCCTGATTTCCTCATCGGTTATTGGGTTTGTATGCCAAACGGAACTTCTTTTCGGGGATCGATTTTTCAATCTTCAATTACATTAGCACATTAGCCACTCCGGTTTTCCGAACTGATGAGTGCTACAAATTGCGTTTTTACTGTTGATACCTTTACTGCGTATTGCAAAATTAGTTGAATTAAATAAAGTAATTATTCCATTGCTTATAATATTATATAGGTATGATATTTCAAGGAATATTTTAAAAAAATGTACTTTTAAACAGAACAATAAAAGACTAAAGAAGGTTATTACGTAAATATAAACAATTAATTTTATTTCATAGTTTGATATGATTTTAAAAAAATGTTTTAAACATGGCGCCAAAAATTGCACTTAAACTTTATCAATTAGAATCACGTGTCTAGCAAAATAGAAGTTATTGATACTGAAATGAGGTATTTCAAGTTTCATTAGGGTGCGATCGAAGCAGTTAGAGCCCTTTTATTATCTACTTGCCTCTAAATTACCGAAAAGAAACCTTCCCCCCCGGAAAAAGGGGAACAGAGGACAAAAACCGTGTACCTAACTAAGCTACCGATTGCGCACCGTTATTTAAAAATCGAAAACGATAAGATTCGAAATGTTTTTATTTTTTTTGCAATGGAAAGAAAATTTATGCCTTCTTTAAATTGTACGATGCTATTGGCAGTTCGGTGTTTGAAGTCTTGATAAGATGTTTTTATTTCGTTTCTGAACACTTAGAATGGTTTCGGACTCTGTAATGTAGCATTCGATTTTCGGTAATGGTCAACTGATAAGCAAATGACCTCATTATTGAGTTCAGCTTAGTTTGTTTCGTTTATTTTCCATTTGATTTAAAATTATGTGTGCTTCGACGATGTTCCCGTTTCATATTTTAAAATGTAAATGCTTCAACTGTTTATTACAAAAAGAAATATTAATTTACCTTATAAACAGTACTATTGTGTACCGTGTTGATAGAGGAGAGTATCCATTACCGCATATCATCATTCCGTGGGTGGATTCAAGGGGACAGCGGAAAATGAAACGACGTGTGAGTGGAAGCCTCTCTTTTTTTTCTTTTCTTTTTTTCTTTTATAGGATAGGGTGACAAACGAGCACACAGTCCACCTGATGGTAATTGGTTGCTGTGGCCCATAGACATCTACATCTATCCTCGATTACGAATCAAAATGCAGATGCGTTGTCACCCGTGAGGACTAGGATGGAATGCCCCGTTTCCAGTAAAAAGGGTCTCCGGTTCTCTACACTCACCATACGAAACACAGCAGCATTAAGCTACCATTTGACGCTGGTATTCTGTGAGAGCGTGGTCCTTCCCCGGTCGAGCTGATCCATTCGTGCTACAATTATACTACTAATATAACTGCAGCATGGCTCTATCACGTATAAAATCGCATCTTCCTAATAACCACTCAAAATAATAAGAATCTGCAACTGCCAACTCACTTACCCAAGCATGGCAACAGTGGTAAATAGTACGGGGGATCTACGATCAATGGGGAGGCCGATGTTCAGCAGTGCATTTTTGATAGGCTGTTATAATTATTCAATAATTAATATCATAATTTCAACACGTTTCATATTTACTGTGGGGAGATTCATGGAGGGAATCTAGGGAGATTTCCAAAAAGCACACTCCTGAGTCACCTACACCCGTCGACTCCCTGTATGGTTAATCAAGACGGCATGTCACTTTCAATTCATCTACAGGGGAGGGCCTAACACTGCGGTTGATAGTGCGGCTATAACAGTTTTTCTAAACTTTCTGCCATAGGTATTGGTTGTCAGTTGTACGAGTTATAGGGTCGGCCCATTACCACTTCAACCTGCTAATCCTTTGGGCTGCTTTATTTACTTTAGTTCTTATACGAAATCCTCATAATGGATTTAATCAAACAAGGAAATCCCAAGCACAGCCTTCTCCATAAGGCATATTGAACTTATTTTTAATTTATTCTAATCGAAGCTTTATATATTCCTTATTCTTTATTCTCATCTTTTTATCCTAATTTATGTATATATTATATATAACACTAGCAAATATTATTTTTATTATCCCAAACGTAATTTTAAATATAATATTGTAAACTATACTTTAATTTATTTACTAAAATTAAATATGATCCAGGAGAGGATAATCAGATAGATTTCGTCAAGTTATATATTAAAGCGGTGGCCGGGGGTGAATCCGGGCCAATACACAAATACTCCCCCACGGTGCTGATAAAGAACTGAGGGTATTAAACGATTACAAATGCTTCGCGGTTCAATAAACAGCCTACTGTGCGAGCTGGCGTTTTAGACGAATTAGATACTTGTATATTAAGCACGGAAGATAATTCTAAGACTCCTTTTTTACTGATTCTATTTCAAGAGAAAATAATCAAATAATATCCTAACATATTTGTTACCGTGAAAAAATAACATTTGATATTTTATTTAATAAATATTGTAATGTTTTTGTGAAAGATGTTGAATGATGTTGGTAAAACGTTCTGTTTATGTTGCATAATTGTAAATTGAACTATAAAATGTCAATATTCGTATGGAGCTATGGTTAGTGTTAAAGTGTAAAAAAGCCGTGTAATATTGAAAATTTAAATTACCTTCTTTCTAAGAAAAATATATTTATTTAGTCGAAGTACTTACTCTCATTATCTTTACATTTCTACCTATATTTCTCGATGATTTATGAGTGTTCGATAGAACTCTGGGAATCTGGACTCTACAAAGTCTATGAAGTTATTTTCTACCTTTCATTCAGAACAAAATTTTTCGTTGAAGGCAATTGTCCTACTTGCGGAAAAAATGGCTATGTACCAACTTACTGTTGTTGGGAGTAGGTTTGGCTCGTAGGGAAGATGATGTATGATTTCTGCCGATCGAATGTTGAAACGGTTTTAAAGCAGTGTGAGGTCTTACCATGGAGTAATAATCGAGAAGATCGATTGACGAGTTGGATTTGTGTTAGACTGACGTCTGCAGTTGTTAATAGGTTAAATCTCAAAAAGCTGTAGTGTAATAACAGTTGAAAGTAAAAATACAGAATGTGAATTCTTTGGATTTAGAATATTACGGTACATGTGCATGCACACATGTGTATAAAAGTTTTAATAACGTAGGTTTAATTTTAATTTCAAGTGGCCACAACATTGAATCAACAACTTCGTACTTTAACCCCTATTGTTATATTCACATGGGCGAATGGTTACAAGATACCTTTGATAAGTAACACCTTCATCTAGCTCTATTTATGTGGCTCTCCATCCGATTTAGAGCTCTCTAAAAGAGGCCGACGACATTTGCGTTCGTTCACTTACTCCTATCTACCCTCCAACCTAACATTTATTTCCGTACGATATTCCTGCCGTTTGATTTTCCTCCACTTTATTCTGAATAGGCTTGAACTTACAGGTTCTCAGAATAAGATTACTAGATTCTATATCGGTATACATTTAAGATTTCTTTATCTATGAATTGTGATATTGCAGTACATATGTATCTAGTCTTGAATGGCAGGAGGCGGAAGACAATAAAATCGAAGCAGCGAAATATTTAAAGACAAAATTTTTGAGAGAAAATTCATAAAGTTAAATGGGTTTGTTGCCGTGGTGTTATAGGTATTTTGTGAGTAAACGATTCAGATATAACCGTCTATATCTTGGCATATATATTTATTTTTAGATTCAACTAAATGTTAAAAAATGGAAAACAAAATAATTATTGGCTTTTTGGATATATAAGTAGGTACTTATTAACAATGTTAATAATAATTTACTTCATATAAGGTTTTTTGGGCGTAGTTGTTTATACAAAAATAAATCTGCTAAAATTGTATTGACTTATTGTTTTTGATCTAACGGTGTTCTTTAGGAATTTATTTACATACTCTATTAAAATGAAATATTACTCATTTTTTTCATAAATGCGATATTATTAAATTCAATTTAATATATATACATATTTATATTCATTACATTCTTTAATTTTTAATCTTTGCTTGAATATCAAATTGTTAAAAATAAATTAAATGCGATAAATAACTATATTAATACCAATCATGAAAAGGTGCAAGAATTGACTCATTTCTTAGAAATGAGTCAATTCTTGCACTTCTTGTTCTCATTTACTGATTTCATATTAAAAAATGTACTTGTTTTAAATTATATTTAACTAAAATAAATAGTGTGTTTCAATAATGGTTTCCGTGAATTCACGTATAATATTGAGTTTTCAAAAAAAATCAAACCTTCGTGCGAACAAAATTAATATACTTAAGTGTGTCGTACGCTAAACAGTAGGTGGTATCATAGCCCTACGTGGCCTTAGACGATTTTTAAACTTCCGTGTTTCCATAGATAAGCAAATACGGGGACGCGTGTGATGGATATTAAGGGCGCACCTTACATCATTTCGGTTATTACGAGCGGGGTGGTTTCATAAGACGCGCTCCTTTATCTAGACATAACACCCCCCCCCCCCCCCCTTAATATGCTAAAATCAAATTAGTTTCAAAGCGGAGTGATTCCCTCACGGCAATCGATCGCCCACTCTCGATATTACGATCACGGAGCGCGCCCTATGTCGTTTTGTTTAAATTTGACCACGTGTTTTAAATTGCTCGATGCTGATTTAAGTTTCTTTTTTTCAAAGATTTTAATGTCATGCTAACCTAACCTATGTACACTTTTCTGCTCTGTGATTTCCATTACATCTGTTGGAATTATCCCGACGGTGATTTTTTGTGTTTTATATTTCATTGAAGTGAATACTTCTTTAGCCAAGTTGGGCACTTTTGGGATAAGGAAAGTTCACTAAACTCGCGTGACCATTACGCTCAGATATATATATTGATGTGTGTATGTATGTGTATAATATACAGCTCTTTTGGGATGGGGACTTTTTCCCTGAACTAGCGTAACCGTCATATATGTTTGTGAAGCTAAGAAGTCTTCACTTCTGAAGTGCAGTCCTATGACCAACAGATTTCTTAAGTTTCTTTAGTTTCTTTTCTTTCTTTCTTTAGTCACTCTTCTTCATTCTTTACTCACATCAATTCGTTACATAGTCTGGGGAAATCCCGTGAACTTCATAGTAGATATTTCTGTATTGGTGTATAACAAGAAAAATAGTGATACACCAAATTAACCATACGAAAAAAAATAATGTGTGGTTTTCTATCATGGTAATAGATAGTATTTTGTTAACGAGATATTATCACGGGCCAGTTAGAATAAGTATATAAGTTGTTTGAAAGCCCCAATTTCCTGCGAAATTCTTGCGAGCGTTTATCGGGCCGGGGATCGGGGATGTCAGCGGTACGACGTGGCTTTCATTAGCACGGAGTCTTAGCAAATTAACACCCTCATGACGAGCCCAGTAGGCCCTTGTAGACGTGTATATTTGTTAATAGTGCACTTCGAGTTTGGACATTGCTAACGGTTCTGACTAACATGAAGTAATCATTTTTAAGACTTCCATAAATATCAAATAATATTTTTTTAATTATCATTTAAGTATTAATCACCAACAGTTTCTCTAATCGTTATCTACTTCAGTTGATTTTTATAAAGATAATATAATTTTTTATAGAGATTAATATTTAATTCGTAACCATCCGCTCAATTAAATACAATGGTGGTGTTGAGAATAGTGGTGCCGGGAGTAGTGGTGTTGGGAGTAGTAGTGCTGGGACTAGTGGTGACGGGATTAGTGCATGCAGTTGTGGGAGGGCGTGGAGTTTGCTCTTCAATCCAGGTAAGACACATCATTGTATTTAATTGAGCGGATGGTTGCGAATTAAAGATTAATATTTTTATTATAATGAATTTCCGCAAAGTAACGCTTGATTCTATCAATTGTCTTAGTTGATTTTAATATATTATGCTAAAATAAAGTTATAATAAAAAATAAAAACTTTAAAGCACATAACATGTGCCTAATATTATTGATAAATTTTTTTATATTTATATTCTAACCTTAACCGTGTAGTGGCAGTGTAAGAACATCCAATATCCCAAACCATCATGTGGGTGTCGTAAGAGGCAATGGAACTGAACTGAAACAGAAGATTGGCCGTAGCATCTTCCATTAGGAAGAATAACGCGTGGCAACAGTGGAAAATATCTCCACTATGAGGCAGTTTATGGGGAAGGCCTTTGTTCAGTTGTGGGCTGTTGATAGGATGTCTCAGAATAACCTTATATTCACCTTGCAGTTCTGGATAGTATATATAAAATCGTAGTACACCTGAATTGTATTTATAGTAGAAACTAATCCATGTATCAGTATTTGCTTGTATCTCAATAAAATATAACAAACATAATTTAAAATGGTTGAATAAAAACACAGGTGGTATTAATTAAATTTGATACCTTTGCGATACAGCTAATAATGTTATAATCTTATTTTACATTATTCGCAATAAGCGATAGGAAGAGAAGCGTATATTTTCCTTACAAAAGCGAAAAGATACGCCGAAGGGCCCCTAGAGAGATGTAGTTGTTTATGCAGCGGAGCTTCGGCCGACAGTCGTGGCTAAACGCTGCGTTGACGGTGACTAATGACGGATGCACTAATAGTTGTGTCGCATTCGCCACCGTCGCCCGGCCATATATCATGCGAGGGAAATGGGGAGGAAACCTTACCATCACTCTACGACGATAAGGAGATTTGTAACAGTGAGCAGTTTTGGACTTGTTGTCTAATCAACCTGTGAAGAAAAGGTGTTCATGAACATTTTATGAGTTAGTTACTTGCTTAATTGCTTGGTTTCTAGCTGGTTCTTTCCAGGATAGAGGTTTTTTCGAACCAGTTGTAAAAGTAAAAAAATGTCTTTCAATAAGAATTGCATATTGAATAAAAATGATGTAATTCTATTCTATGCAGTATTAATTTGTTAATTTTATTGGTCATATAAATTCAGTAAAATGATGTTATATATATATATACATATATATATACATAATACATATATATATATATATATATATATATATATTTATATAATAATGCTAAGTGCTAAGAATCTCCGGTGGAGGTTCGGTTGCCACCTACGACGACTCGACCTGGCAACATTTAACGCACGCACACTGAGGACTGACGAGAAGATCCTGGAGCTGGAAGAAGAGATAGACAAGTTGCGCTGGAGTATTATAGGATTATCCGAGGTCCGAAGAGAGGGGGAGGACACGGTGATTCTCGAATCCGGCAACTTGTTCTATCACCGGGAGGGCGACCTTCTGTCCCAAGGAGGTGTCGGATTTATCGTCCACAAGTCTCTCGTCAACAACGTTGTAAAGATTGGGAGTGTGTCAACGAGGGTCGCGTACCTGATACTCAGAATCACCAAACGGTATTCGCTGAAGGTCATACAGGTTTACGCACCAACCTCGGCACATTCCGATGAGGAGGTGGAGGAAATGTATGAGGATATTTCCAAAGCCATGCATTCCTCCAAAACCCACTACACGGTGTTGATGGGAGACTTCAACGCAAAACTAGGCACAAGAGAAAACGGTGAGCTGAAGTTAGGGAAATTTGGAATAGGGCAACGGAACCGAAGGGGCCAGCAGCTGGCCGACTTTATGGAGAAAGAGGGACTCTTTATGATGAACTCTTTCTTCCAGAAGCGGCCCCACAGGAAGTGGACCTGGTCGAGCCCCGACGGTTCGACAAAAAATGAGATTGACTTCATTATGACGACCAGACGCCAACTGTTCAGTGATGTCTCAGTGATCGCAAGGGTGAAAACTGGCAGCGATCACCGAATGGTTAGAGGCACACTGAACCTAAACGTTAAGTTGGAGAGGTCTCGTCTAATGAAGTCAACGCTCCGTCCCCCTCGTGCTCTAATCCAGAATCCCGAAAACTTTCAGCTCGAGTTACACAACCGCTTTCAGTGCCTACAAGATTGCAATGCAGTGGACGATATGAATGACAAGCTCGTGGAAACTGTCCATGCGGTCGGAGCTAAGTTCTGCAAGACCCGCCGCAGAAGAACACAAAAACTCTCCGATCACACTCTTAATCTCATGGCTGTTAGACGGGAGATGAGGCTGCAATCGTCAACAGATTTGACAGCATACAGGCAACTGAACAGACAGATCTCCAAATACATGCGGCGAGACTTACGCAACTTTAATACTTCTCGTATTAAAGAAGCGATCGAGCGGAACCAGGGCTCCAAAGTCTTTGCCAGAGATCTGTCTGCCAGAAAGAGCCAACTGTCAAAGCTGAAGACTGAGTGTGGCAACATCGTTTCCGGGACACCTGAGATTCTGAGTGAGATTGAGAGGTTCTATGGGCAGCTGTACACATCATCGTTGGAGCCACACTCAAGTGTGAGTAACGATCCAAGAGCAAGTCTTATCCGACACTATTCCGATGATATCCCGGACGTCAGTCTGAGCGAGATTAGAATGGCTCTCCAACACCTTAAAAACGGCAAGGCCCCGGGCGAGGATGGAATTACAGCGGAGCTTCTGAAAGCGGGTGGAACACCGGTACTTGAAGTCCTTCAGAAGCTCTTCAATTCCGTCCTCCATGGTGGCACTACTCCAGAGGCGTGGAGCAGAAGTGCGGTGGTCTTGTTCTTTAAGAAAGGCGACAACGCTCTCTTGAAGAACTACAGACCGATTTCCCTTCTGAGCCGCGTCTACGTGCTGTTTTCGAGAGTCATTACGAATCGTCTCGCAAGCAGACTCGACGACTTCCAGCCTCCCGAACAAGCCGGTTTCCGAAAAGGCTTCAGTACCATAGACCACATACATACCCTGCGGCAGATTGTACAGAAGACTGAAGAGTACAATTTGCCGCTTTGCCTGGCGTATGTGGACTATGAGAAAGCCTTTGATTCCGTCGAAATTTGGGCGGTGCTGCAGTCCCTTCAGCGGTGCCAAGTTGACTGTCGGTATATCGAAGTGCTGAAGTGTTTGTACAGTAGGGCTACGATGGCTATCCGAGTACAGAACCAGAGCTCGAAACCTATCCAACTGCAGAGAGGTGTAAGACAGGGTGACGTTATATCCCCGAAAGTCTTCACCGCTGCTTTGGAAGACGTTTTCAAGCTACTGGACTGGAAAGGATACGGTATTAACATCAATGGCGAGTACATCACTCACCTTCGATTTGCCGACGATATAGTCCTTATGGCAGAATCGCTGGAGGACCTTAGCACTATGCTCAATGACCTCAATGGTGTCTCCCAACGGATAGGTCTTAAGATGAACATGGACAAAACAAAGATTATGTTCAATGTCCATGTCACACCTATGCCGGTAGTTGTGGGGAGCACTATGCTCGAAGTTGTTGACGAGTACGTTTACCTGGGACAAATAGTCCGACTAGGTAAGTCCAACTTCGACCGAGAGGTCAATCGACGGATTCAACTCGGCTGGGCAGCGTTCGGGAAATTACGACACATCTTCTCGTCAGGTATACCTCAATCTCTGAAAACTAAAGTGTACAACCAGTGCGTGTTGCCAGTGATGACTTACGGATCAGAGACGTGGTCCTTCACTGCTGGCCGTATGAGGACGCTCAAGGTCGCTCAGCGAGCTATGGAGAGGGCTATACTCGGAGTTTCTCTGCGTGATAGACTCAGAAATGAGGATATCCGCAGTAGAACCAGAGTGACCGACATAGCCCAACGGGTTAGTAAGCTGAAGTGGCAATGGGCCGGCCATATAGCTCGAAGAACCGATAACCGATGGGGAAGAAAGGTTCTCGAGTGGCAGCCTCGTACCGGTAGGCGTAGTGTAGGGCGACCCCCCACTAGATGGAGTGACGACCTGGTAAGATATGCAGGAAGTCGATGGATGCAGGTGGCTCAGGACCGTGCTTTGTGGCATTACTTGGGGGAGGCCTATGTTCAGCAGTGGACTTGTGAAGGGCTGTAATGATGATGATGATGATGATATATATATATATATATATATATATATATTATATTTTGAATGACTTTAAAATTGGAAGTTATTTTGATTCTCGTGTTCTGGATCCGATATTTATAAATCTAAATAAAAATGTATCACGTTTTGACATCTGAAGAGTCTGATTATTTTGAAAGGTTTCTGTTTACATGTTGTGTCAATACGGTCGTAAGCTGGTCTGTTTGTACGTTAATGAACTTTCTCCACAACTACTTATTGTATATACTTCAAACTAATTTTGATTAGACGCGTGATTGCAAATTGCATAAATTATTAGTTTTCATTAAATTTGAATGGTAGTTGTTTGTGTTTTTTTTTAAATTGAATTATAAAAAAGTATGCATATGCTGGGTCGAGAAGGAGTGTTATTCATAGCTAATAAAATATAAGAACTTGTTGACAAGATATAAATTCTAAACAGAATGAGAAAAATTGTATAAATGGAATGTTGATGCAATTGTCGTAAATATTCAATGTTACTTATAATATCATTGTGAGTATGTATAAAATAATGCTATTGTTAAATAATCTGGAGATAAATATATTATTTTACTTAACAAAAACTATTCACTGATACTTTTTACAAGGTAGCAATTCCTCCCATCATTAATGTCACACGATAAACGGCGAGTGCGGGGAGGCGCCCCACCGCGCTACGGCGTAACACCGCTACGGCTCAAGATTAATACATCGTAGAGGCCGTGTTAGTGGTGCAACAATTTGTCTCTATAAATGTTTACTCAGCGAGTGGTTGAGACCGCGCCGGGCGATTAGCCCCGCCAAATTTATTGTTTAATTTCAAAGGCGTTATTAATAACGTGCGAAATGATTAAACGGATTTCGCGGCCTGGCTTTAAGATGTTCACTTTTGATTTATTCTCTTACGGCTTAATATGCTCTTGTGGCTTTGTCAGGCATGGATGTGAGAATTTAATTATATAAATTCATATTTAATGCAATTCCGTATGGCTGTAGTTTACCATTAATTAATATAAATTTGTCTGCGTGCGTGATATTACATTTTTATTACTGTAGAAGAGCTTTACTTAAGTTTACTTTAAAAATTGGTCAGAAAATACTTGGATATTTCTTATTTAAAATTAATTGCAATACCTCAAATAAATATGTATATATACGTTACAACAACCTCCATCTGCAACCTATTTAAGTGTAGTTCTGTTTATCAATAAACATTTCTATAGCTTTTAGGAACTTGGTTAATTACGGGAGAGCGGACTCGCATCCGGAAACCGGACAACGCGATACGTCGCGCATCGCACCCTCGTCTCAGACAAGCTTCTGTATGTCGACTCAGTATTCTCTACAGAATACATTAAGAAACGCTTTATTTTAGGTAAATAGCGTCGTAAAGTCTATCCAGTTAGATGTTTATTATTTTACGTTGTAAATGGAGATAGGACGTTTGTATTTTGAGTGCGTTTTCGAAGATATGCTATTGTGGTTAACCGAATATGGACCCCAAGTTTACGCACATATTGTTGAGAATGTTGTGTGTAGGGCACAACTTGTGGTCGTGTTTGCGATATGGGGGTTTTATGTGTGTAAGATGATGCTTGTTTGGCGAACTCTAGCTGATATGATAAATCAGTTTACAACTATTCAAAGTTCACTTGAGAGTCGTGGGACTTGTAAATTCTTATATTACGGTGCGATTACAAGCGATTTATAGATAATATTAAACCACCAAAAACTCATGATGATTTCTTATATTTACGCGAATACTACACATTGATTAAAACTACTTTTACGGATTTTATCGCGCTTAATTTACTTTATTTTTATTACCGTAAATGTAGTTTCGTGTTCAATTTATTTTATTTTAATACCTTAATGCTGAATCAACTAAAACGCACGATTTGTTTTATTTTCTCAAAACTATCCATTTAAATAAAACTGGATTTTACGGATTTTTATCGCGTATACGAGGATTAACTTATTATATATTCTTGACGTTTCGAGTACTTTATAGCACCTATGGTTCCGGAGTATTGAGGTGTGATTTTAAAAGTTCATACTACATAGATCGGATCAAAAATTAAATATATTAATCTGAAGGTCTCCCCGTGACCACGTGTGCTGTCAAATACGAAACGTCGCTAATAAAAAAAGTTAATATAACCGACAAAATCAATATAACCTAGTTGTGACTTTTTGGGTAAACTCGCAGTGAAATAATGTTGAGTTTTTTCGCAAGCTCCGTTTATTTCTACAATTATAAAAAAATAATCGGGAAACAAAAAATCTTCAAACTCGTTAAGAGAACGCACGCACGGTTTTTTTACAGCATCGATTACATACTACCTCCCAAAAACTTGAATTTTTATACCCGTCGCGCATCCGTTACATTACATTACATTGCCATATACAAAAGAAAATAAATTTTGTCTTCATAAATATAAACACAATTAAAATATAAATAAATTTATAACTTAAAACACAAAAATAAAAAATAAAACTTAACATAAATAACACACTGCTTTTATTTAAATGTAGAAGTCACAATTATAATCTTATACGTATTATGTATTAACATTTAACATAGATATTTTTAACCATCTTCTAAAACGGAGGTGGATTTCAATTGCACTATGTTTTTGTTTCTTTTCTATTTTGTACGTAGCGCGGTTTCTTCATCAAATACGAAAGATTTTGATGATTATTTTTTATATAAAACCCCCATGAAATGTTTAATACAACTTTCTTGGTAACAAACCTTGAGATTGTGATATTCCTTTAAATCTTCTATATTTTAGGTTTTAAACAGAAATTATTTTATTATTTTAGTTCAAAAATATTAAATATAAGTCTATAACTAGAATTCGAAATTTGAAAGATTTGTCGTAAAAGAAGTTTTTACTCTTAATTTTTTATAACGATTAAAATATTGGACACTACGCGGACAGTTTTTTGTTGTTACCGTAAAAATGTGTGATTGTAGATTTTACCGAGCATAATCAAAAATTATCGTACCTTTATACTAAGACTCACTCTTTTAATTTCATTATAGGTGGTAGAGCCATGTTGCAGGTATATTATGGTTGTAGCGCGAAAGGGTCGACTCGACCTGGGAAGGACCATGCTCGCACAGAATACCAGCGTAATACAATAATGTTGCCGTGTTTCTTATGGTGTAGAGAACCGGAGACCCGTTTTACTGGAATCGAGGCGTTCCACTTAGTTCTCTCTTAGAGGTTCAATGTAGATGTCTATGGGCATCAGCAACCACTTACCATAAGGTGGACTGTGTGCTCATTTGTCATCCTAATTCTATAAAAAAAATGTCGGTGGATTCCGCGTAATACTGCTGGTGAATCACCGCTTTTCTTAAGTTGACTTACTGGCAGAACCACTTTGATTTTGAGGAAGAATTTGCATTCGAACCATTTTGCATCAAAAAAATACAAGAAACTGTATTTTAACTATAACTTACTTAATTTATTTTGTTATTGAGAATTCTATTGCACTTAATTATTAAACACTTTTATATGTTTCCTCTCGGGATATTACGTGAAGTTTCTTTCATACACCATATGATTTTTGAAGTCTAATATTAAATAAAAAGGATAACTAATATTCTTTGAAGATTAAGACGGTAAAGTATCAGAAACTTCTCACAAAAAATAACTATTTGTGGTTCAACTAGTCCAAAAACAACAAGTTCATCGTCGGAGACCGTCCATGAAATTCATTAAAGCATTAGAGGTTTAAAAAAGTTAAGGCACAATAGCGCCCGCGGGCCGCCCAAGCGGCTATTTTCTTACTGCGACCTTGTAATAGGATTACTGAGGGCAACGCAGGTAATGTTTCTAATTGGTGTTAAAATCAGGCCGACAATGAAAAGGACAAAGGCCGGCGCCCAGCGGCCGCCCTTGGTGAAAGTGATTTATTGATTGGTGGCCTGTTCTTTCTGTTGGCTTAGTCGGATTAAGTTTTGTTTGTTTGTTTGCTCGTTGCAGCGGCTTCCGTTTGCTTTCGATTTAGGACGAATAGTTTGCGTAGTAATACGTTCATTTGGAGGTTATGTGCTGTTAATAGTTTTATGTAAATTATAGACCAATATTATAGGCTTTAAATTTGGTTCAGATAATCAACTGACAATCCGTATTATGACAATGATTTAACTATAATATGATATAAATTACATTTTAAGCATATAAGTTTTATAGCGTGAATAACATAAAACAAAACTTTTTCGAACTTTAAACATTTTAAATTGTGAGATAAAACATACATACCTATATTTATGTAGTTGGTTAAGGTTTCTTATTATTTAAAGTGTGTTGTAGAATATTTTAATAAGAACATTGTTATAAAATTTATTTTTCGTATATTGTTATCGAAGGATACATGTATTAAGGATGTACGATTTTTTTCAGTTTTTTAAAATATAGAGAAGTTGACACGTTCGAAATTAACCTTCAGAAGTTCGATGTTCAGAATCACCGATAAAGGGGCACGGAACGCCAGTTGTCGCCTGCATTGATTTATGCCCCCGGGGATGATATAGCGGCGCGAAGGCGAAAGTGTTGCCACGGGCCGGCGTAAATCATAACCGACGATGTATTGACAGCCAATGAATACCGTCATTATATGAGAAAATACTGTAATTTAGTATTTGCTACTGGGACGGATAGCTTTGAAATGGATGGTTAGAGCCGTGGAATGTTAAATGTTATGTTTATTGGATAAATTATGATTTATAATAGATGATTAGTTTGTAACATGCATTATTCTTAAAATTTATTTTATACTTTTATAAGGATACTAATTTACAACGCTATTTATATAATTATTTTTGACTTATGATATATTATATATTCAATTAGTATATTATTAGACTCTACGGCGGCTGACCGCTAAGCGTCTACATCACCTGAGGATGCCTCGTGTAGAGGCGAAACACGTGTCGTATTATCGTCGATGGTGTGTCTTTCCTGGAATATTGGTATTGGGAGTAGTGGTGTTGGGAGTAGTGGTGCTGGGATTAGTGGTGACGGTATTGGTGCACGCAATTGAGGGAGGGCGGGAGGTGCTCTTCAATCCAGGTAAGACATATCATTGTATTTAGTTAGCGGAAGGTTGCAAATTAATTAATATCTTTATTATAACGGATATCCGCAAAGTAACGCCTGATTTTATAAATTAATAAAATATATTTAACCTACGACGATAAAGAGGGGTGTTATATGTTTAACGTGTGTATCTGCGTGTCCGTCTGTGGCATCGTGGTGAACCAAAACCCAAACTGATGAACCGATTTAAATTTAGTGTTTCTTTTGTTTGAAAGGTGACTTGATCGAGAGCGATCTTATCTATGATTCAAGAAAATCTTTTCAGCCGTTGAACGATCATCAGCTCTTTTTGTTTCATGGGGTTTTAAATTTTTTATTTAAGTTATATATAATGTCTTTATAAAAACTTCTTTTGTGCTCGTAAGTTAGTTATAACTTAAATCTTTATTTGCTGTTTTATACTACTAACAACCTTTAAATACTGGCTACTAATAATTAGCACACAGTCCATTGTTCGTATATTTATATAAAGCTTCTACTATGTAGTTAAATATTTACAAAATTATTTCCTTAATTTGTACTAATGTAGGTACAATTTACGAAATCGCTGACCGGGATATAAATGCACATAATTGGTGAGGCATTCTATGATTGGGGACAAGTGTAAGTTCCGTCTTGGGACCATGGCCTCAACCTCAAATTTATGATCATTTTTCACATAAATCAAAGAGAACCCGCCGGAAGATTTATTGCTATCTGCGTTCATGTTAGTAGTGCGAATAGACAAAATTTGTTCTACCTGAGTTGATACGCTTTGCGATTTTTTTAAGGTTAAATTCACTTTCAAGTGTCGTTTAGAAGAGAATGAAAGTGTAAACAATTTTTTTTCTGAAGTGTCAAACTAAAGTTGTTCGAATGGGTTCTTTTTTAAAAGCCAAAATTCCAACACAATATCCTCAGGTTGCGAGTTGCGAGGTCTTGGTTAGAAGCAATTTTGTTAATCGTTTGTAAGTTATATCTAAGTTTACTAAATTAAATTCATTAACCGACTTACAAAATGAAGAGGTTCTCAATTTGAGTGTATGTTTTTTGTACGTCTGTTATGCGATATCTTTGCAGATTGTGAACTGATTTTAATAATCCATTGCTAATTAAATGGACTTTACCTCCAGAGTGGACCCATTCAATAGAGTTGGAGTCTTCAGTTTTAAAATGAGTACGGGTGTGTTCTTGTGCTGTTGTGTTACACTTTACGATCATTATTAACATTTTAAAGAGTAGAATATTAGTCAGATATGAAAAAGTAGGCTTTTACAACGCGTAGCTCGCTCGCCATACATTTCATAGGCGAGAGTTCAATCCTTGCGGGCATCACCGTTTTGCTCGAAGGTAAAGGCAAAAATTGTAAAATAAAAAAAATATTTAGCGAACATGTGAAGTCGCCTTCCCATCACAGTCCATTGACACATTCATAGTGTTATAGACTCAATAAATTGTGCTTATAATGTAAAATTGAGCCTTTTAGGAAGACTATGTGTATTAGAAAAGACTTAATATTCCTCTGCTAATAGATTCGTAATTTCTGAAGAAATGAGAATTTGATTTAACCTACTTACAAAATTCAGAGAATTATTTAAATTAAGTGGCAATGCAATAGGCTATTTGCAAATTACTTGTAGAATGAAAATACCACAAATACATAATGTTACGAGCTTGAGGTTCGTGACAATAAAAACTGCCGATTGAATTATCAAAATTTACACTTTAATTCACTTTACACTAATTAAAACTTAAAACACTAATAATTAACCACACTGATTCACTTTATTTCGCTCCGAAGCTTCGCTTGTCTCGCCAAATTCAATACTTCCCCCGCTCGCATCTTGCAGCGCCTTTAAATACACATTATCACCGAAACATCCAGAATATTCAAGTAAATACGCGCGCCAATCGACTAGGCGCCGAAAGTTCGAGTGTCGGGCTGCTAGAAGCTTAGTTCTTCGTTTCGATGCTAGATGGCAGTGTCGGTTGAAAGATTAGTGATGTCATTTTCTGGAAAGCTCTCCTCGCTCTGTTATCCGACACAGATGGCGCTAGTGCCAAGTAAGTACAGTCAACTTCGGCGCGCAACACTGCCCCCTCCTAAGACATGCTCGTCCTGAGTATTATCGGCCCCATAATAACGCGCCAGACGATCCACATGGACGATCTTAGGAGTCCATCTTGCGCCTTTCTGTATCCGGTAGATTACATCGTTGATCCTGGTTACAATCCGGTACGCCTTGTTGAATTTTCTTTGTGTTTTACTGAATTTGTTTTTTGCGGTCATACCGGGTTTTCATCTTTTCTGGCCCGATTGTCTGACGTGCTCATAAATGTCATTCATTTTGTTCTGCAAGTCATTTGCATATTCGGTTATACTGCGTGGGGCATCAGGTGGTATTCCGGTGATCAGGTTTGCAGGCAGCCGTAATTCTCTTCCAAAGTTTGCGAAAGCTGGTGTCACTGCTGTACTTTCGTGAACAGCGCTTCGATATGACAATAAAAACGGTTGTATGTGCTTGTCCCAATCTCGTTGCCGATTGTCTACAACTTTTGCTAGGTACCTCTCCAATGTCTGATTAAATCGTTCTACCATTCCATCAGATTGCGGGTGATAAGAAGTCGTTCTTGTTTTATGAGTACCCATAACTCAGCTAGTTTCCTGGAATATTTGAGACTCAAAAGTCCTTCCTTGATCGCTGTGAATCTCTAAAGGTACTCCAAAACGACAGAAGACTTCATGAACTAGTTTATCCGCAACTGTTGAAGCTTCTTGATTTGGAAAGGCGAAGACTTCGGGCCACTTAGTGAAGTAATCCACCACAACCATGAAATACTTGTTACCACTTTCACTCTCCGGAAACGGCCCCGCCACGTCAATGGCTATTCTCTCCCATGGTCATCACCAACATTGTACAACTTCAATGCACCTCTACTACGAGTCTGAGGTCCCTTTACAGCCGCACAATTTGTACATTTGTGACACCAGTCCTCGACGTCGTTTCGACATTGGACCCAGTAAAACCGTTCTCGGATCTTCAGTAGAGTTCGTTTAACTCCCAGATGGCCTCCTGAACAATCATTATGGTACAGCTGTAGAACATCCGGTACTTTAGCTTTAGGGACAACCATTTGTAAATGACAGCTGTCTCCCCGAACATTTTCCCATTTACAGGACACAGGCACAGAACTCCATCGTGAAGCAGCAAGCTGTCCCACTGGGCCCAATAGCTTTTAGTGGTCGAACTCATCGCTGAGACGTCGCTCCACTTGGGCTTGGGAGCACTGGCCTTCATCCTTTGCAGAATCGACTTGATGTCCGGATCTTCCTGCTGCGCACGTTGTAAGCTGTCCTTCCACTCGTTGCTGAGGTGGTCTGTCCTGAGCATCCTCACGGATATCACTTCCTTACCCTCTTGCCTAGTACTGTTCTCGCAATCATCAGGATAAGGTCTTCCTGACAATGCATCTGTGTTGCCTCGCCATCTCCCGCTGCAGTGTCCTATAGTAAAGTCGCATTCCTGCTGCTGCTGGGCGGTGCTGCAAGCCGCATTACCCTCTCGAGATCGATCACATTCCCTTTTTACAGATCGCTTAGGGCAGCTGGATTGAAGATGGCCCCTTTCCCCACAGCCGTAGCACCTTGGGCTGTAAGTTTTATTGTGGTCGCGAACCGTAACTGCTGCAAACTCCCTAACGTGAGGGGAACGATAATCCTACCGTCGCCAGGCGGTGCCGTTACCTGCACTACCCTCTCGAGATCGATCAAATCCCTTTTCTACAGTTCGCTTAGGGCAGCTGGATCGAAGATGGCCCCTTTCCCCACAGCCATAGCACCTAGGGCTGTATCCATTATTGCGGTCACGAACTGTAGCTGCTGCAACCTCCCTGACGCGATGGGAACGATGATCCTGCCGCACGGCTTAAGCTGCATGGGCCAAGGCTTCCTTGAGCGTCACGTGGTGTCCGAGCCTCACAGCAGCTCTGACTTCCAGGTCGCTTTTCTTTTTGCCTTCTTTTATTGCGTTGTGCCGGTAAATTTATATTGAATACTAGCCGGTATCGGGCACGTTTCTGCCGAAAAAAATTGTGTAAATATCGTTTTAAATTTGGAAGAGTTATAATGTTTAATTACGTATGACAATACACTTATTGAAATTAAATGATGTATAACTTTCAAATGGTACGATACGCATGCAACCTACTATAAGTTAATTGTACTATGCCTGTAACTTTCAAGCAAGTGCAAGCAATACGTTGACTAAATTTTTCCGCAATCTGATGAAAGATATGGCAGCGCATAAAATACGAACAAACAAATATTAATTTTTATAAATTAAATCATATAATAGATTACTTTTGTATGCTTTGCCCGTGTAATTGACCTTTCACTAGATTGTAGGTAATAACGATCTGATAATGATGTTTAGTGGCGTCACAGGTACGATACGTCTGGAATTGCAATCGTCAATCCTCTTGCCACCAAACCAACCCTACAACAGGAGTTGCTAGTGTTCAGTGAACTTTCACGGGCTGGTGATAAAGAAGAAGGCATGCAGGAAATTGAAAGATGCATCCTACTTAAGATTGTGCGTTTCAGCGGTTTTCGGGGAGGTATTATGTATTTCAGTATGTTCAAAATAGATTTTCACAATACTGATAACCTAAACAGCATAAATATCTTACATATTTTATATATGTGTACATATAAAACTAATCAATGAGCCCAGTTGTATTGATGTTGAAATAAAACCACCAATTGATCGTCGCTAAACTGACTCAATTCATATAATTTCGACACATTTATTACTAGCCGTTAAAACTGATCGTCGATATTTAATAAGGATCATTCATAAACAAAAGACATGGAATGACAAAATTCCCAAGCCATCATCATTACCTGTAATGGCTTCGTATTATAGTGAATATTTCAGTTGTTTAGTTACAGACCGTGTTATAAATGTTGGTTCACGCGATTTCCTCTCACATTATTTTACTAGGTACATTATTTATTTTACTGTTTGTATTATAGATATCCAGAATACACAATTCACAGCGTGTACAATATCATTAACATTTATAATTATTGCAAATTTTAACGTAAATTATTAAAATCCACAAATAATAATTGAAATTCCTACTGCCGTTAATGTAACACGAGAAGGAGGCTATTATGAAAATGCATGTACGTACATATATTTAAATATTTTTCACGACATTTTTAAAACGAACTGAAAAGTATAAAATAATTTATTTATTCAAATTACATTGAAGTAATATGTACTTACGTACTAGAACAGCTATTTCAAACAAAAAATGTGCGCTACTCTGTGTTCCCGCGGTTGGTTTTTTTATTATAGAATAAACATAGGTAGAATGATCAGTAAGTAATAATAGATTGCACTGTTAAATAGGTAAATTATATCGAGATGAAATGTTTTAAATTTTGTCATTTATTTTGTATATTACATTTGCTTATTTAATATAATATTACATAATATTATATCACAACTACATTTTAATGATATTTTTATCTCAATATTTTAAAAGTTATCTATCTCAAATATCAAAAAAACATACTAAATGTATGTTTAACAAAACTTGTTAATATAACATTTAAATTACAAATATATTTATTAAAATTAGAATAAGAGTCGTTTATAAATACTGGGCACGCGAGAGTTATAAATTGACGGAGTTATTCCACTTTGACTTTGATGTGGAAACCTAAAAATAAAATATAAGAATAATTAGCAGATTAAAATAAAAAAATTGGCCTAATTATGACAACTCATGTTAATATATTTGCCTTCTTTCAAAAAAAATGTGTATAATAATATATTTGTCCTATACTTAAGTACCCACAGAAATGTCGCATCTGAACAAATTAATTTCATAATCTATATTACGTGACACGCGATGGCGTCTTAGGAATAATTTGTTTTATTACTAATTTATAATACTTTTTTATTGATTAAGTATCTTATTAACCAATAAAAAGTAATTCCTTGGTTTTTACTGACATTTCTTGAATTATTTGTGCAATATCTAAGTACGCACGACGACATATTTTTATCACGAGATTTTTTTTATATCAACACAACACGTGTCAACTCTATAAGCGCCTAGCGAGTGACTGATTAAAGTGCGGTGTATGCACTGCAGTTGAATGGAACATAGTAGCTGAATGCAGTGTCGCCTCTAGTACGTAGTACATAATAGCTCAATGTCAAATTAATATTTTCTTATTCTTAGTAACGTATGTGCAATTTTGCAATGGATTTCTTATTTAATTGGGTGCGTATGGCAGAAAAAAGCGCTAGCAAGCGCTTACTAGCGCTAAAATAGTTTTCGGCCAGGACACGATTGCTACTTCAGTAGCGCTGACACAATCCGCCATTTTGCTTATTTAATTTGTTTGTTTTGAAGTAGAGTTTATAAGTTGTTTTTTTGCAATATTAGTTTTAAGTAATATAATGACATGAATAGACATACATTGTTATTAAAAATTGGTAAGTTTTTAATATGAATACTTCACAAAAATATATTTAAATTAGGTTAGGTTCCCCCGGTTAAATCTAACATCGTGTCCTAGAGGAAAATAGCTACTTACGATTTGACAGCGCTTACCGCTTACGATCGCCATTTTGCTTACAAGCACTTGCTAGCGCTTTTTTCTGCCAAACGCACCCATTATCTTTATGTTACGTGTTAACTTGCTTTCGTGTTTGGCTGTTTGTTTGTCATACAGTTCTGAACTATAATTCAAGTCTCCATAGCGAAGTTATTTTAAAATTGATTGCGAAATGTTTATTGAATGGGTAAACAAATATACAGACCAACAAGAAAGCGAGTTAATAAAAACGTGTTATTATAAAATGTAATACACTTTCATCTTTTCGCAACGGACTTCGTAATTTTAATAGCAACAACGAACTTTATAAATCGAGTGTTCATATCATACGTCAGTCAAACGCGGAGGAACAAATTGAGACAGTGTAAAAATAATACGGTATTGTATTAAAGATGAATCGGAATGATCGATCGAGGCAGGGCGTTCATTTTAATTTCGATTCCACGAGATAGGGCCCGGAGGCGTGGTCCGTCGAACAATTTATTTCATGTCCCTAGATACCTACCTTTAGTGCGCTGTGGAGGACACGAATAGTTTTTGTGTGAAGATTAAACTGTCGCTAGTGACACTCTTTTCGACACAAGGATAACGCTATAGATGAACACATACTACTTTGATGAACATGATCTTCATGATTACAATGTAAGTTTGAAAACTTGAAATTTACAGAGTGAAAATTAATTATTTTCATTATTTTATCAATGTGACATAATTTCATATTTTGATAACCCATTTTCACAGTATAATGTTGGTAGATAAAAAATCTGGATTCGAGTTATAAAAATTTATAATTACGGTATAAAATTCGTAGTGAGAGTTCTGGCGCCACCTCTTGGAAAGGCCAAAACGACGTCTGCCAGGCCAGTTATTTGTATAATATAACAACTTCACACTTCACACTTTCACATTAAAATCCAACAAAATGGTTATTTGTTATACGCAAAGATAGACGTATATCTTTATGTGAATTACTGGTAAAAACTAAAATGTACGCAAATAGCTGAACAGAAATAAAAATAACACCGGATACCGTTCAGTTCGCAAAGGAATGTAAGATACGTTGTCACTTAAGGGAATCAGTCAAAACTTTGTAAATCCAATATCTAAGTTTAGAGCGGGCACAAAAGCGCTGTACCGGGCTGCATAGAGGCGTGCGGCGCTCGATAGCGCCGACAGTGACGGATTACCCCCGGTAGCGGTTCACGGTCGTGCACCAACCATACCGGGCTGTGCTTATTGAGTTCGCGAAAGACACGTCTGAATAAGAAAACTGCGATTCTAACGCGATAGGAAAAAACATTCACGTTATCAGACTGTGATGCTTCTACAACGTTTGGTATACACTTTATTAATGTATTATATGAATTAAATTCTTGTTTAAATTGTTTCAAGCAAACACAAACTTTATATGTATTTTTCGCCGTGTACTGGCGGTGCAAGAGCATGCGCCACCTCATATTGTTTCTTGGATGCAAAGAGAGGTGACAGGTAGAAACAGAAGCAGGAGATGAGCAGCAGTAACTTCTAGAACAAAAATTAAAATAATAGACAACTGCGGTTGCCAACCGATAACAAATGATTTCTTATATTTACGCGAACACTACACATTGATTAAAACTACTTTTACGGATTTGTATCGCGTTTATTTTACTATTATTTTTAATTCCCACGTTGTGGGCGCTTTCCAGCACCCATGGTTAAACTGTTAAACACAACTATTTTAAATCATACCTTTCGCCTTGTTCTAGAAGAAAGTATGAATGATTAGATGAATAATTTTAAAGGCTTGAAAATTGTAACTATATTAACAAAATAAAGATTCTAATTTTAATTTTAGTAAATTGACATTCTTCATCTTTACTTGTCTATGTATTATACTATTCTATGATCTTTACGAAGTGGAAGGGGTTTGAATGTATTATTTCAAAGATAATGACTGCATTTTTTGAATAGAAAACATGAAGCCTTATTCGCACTGCGTCTGTTAATAATTAAAAAGGTTTGGAATAGAAATTATTGTTGTTTCTAGCATTAGCGTAATAGTAGGACATTTTTATAATATTTATACAAGTGTAATATTTATGTAAGTGTGCCAGAAGAGCGCTCAGGTCATTGGATTTGATCTGATCATCTATTTTTAGTATAAAAACAAAATACAGAATACGTTATTAGGGGCTAACGGAATTAACTATGGTGGAATTCCCCATTACCAGTAAATAGTGTCTCCGGCACCCGTTCACTCAGCATATGAAACACAGTAGCATTGTGGTGCTATTTTACTCTGGTTATAGTATGTCAGAACATGTTCCGGCTCCGTTCTGTATAATACAGGTATAGCGAGGCTCTATTAATGTATCATATATTAATGTATACGAGTATGCAGAATTTTACTTCAATTATAAGTATCAAATTACGACAAAAAGAATGACACTAAATCAGTTTCTCACGTTGTTTTTTTTTTTTTTAATAGAAATATGAGCAAAATATTGTAGGATGCTGCCTATATATAATCAGGTAGGTTAGCCTCAATTTGTGTAAGATAAAAGATATAGTGGACAGGAGGTCGTGTTAATGCGATGTTCGGTGCGCTCACCGCTCAGTCGGCGTAGCCCCCCGCAGTGCTCGGCAGGGGGCCGCTTCTGTACGCCGCTTGGTAAATTGTTATTAAATAAGGAAATATTTTCTATGACACGCTTTAAGATGTAGAACTTTGCTAAAAAGTAGAACAATGTAATAATAAAACTTTGTCAAAATTACAAGACGAGAAATCGGTATGTAGGATAAATAATTTTTTTGTGATTTAATAGGTGTAGCTGTCAATATTATTTCATTTATTCGTCTACCATGAGGTTTCAAAGAGCATTTCTGTATAGATTTGTTCTAGATTGTTTCAAATTGTTTAGTTTAGTTATTAAATGCAATTTGATCATTCAACTTGCTTTTGTTTTGGTCTAAAAGTATGCAAAGTTGACATTATTATCTCAATATTATAGAAGATGAATCTAAAGCATGATATATTGGCATTGGTACACCAGGTGAGGTCACATTCCCACAGGCGGTCGACGGATGATGATGGATCATCTAGTCCGCTCTTTGTTCCTTTCGATTCTGCTTTTTGTCCCGACGACAAATTTGGGGTCATTCAGTCTTTCAGTCAGCGATATTATGACGTTTTATTGTGCGAAAAAATCGAGCTACAACGTTATGGTTTTTATCCACAAGTTTTATTTAAAAAAAATAATATCTAATATGGGGCATGTGAGTTTAGTGTACTAAAATGTTCTCACTTGTAATTTGTGCTTATAGTGCATGACAAATATCCGTTCCGTTACACGGCGTGTTGTCGGTAGGTCGGTGGCGTGAATAATACCACCACCTCGTCGCTGCACCACTCCCACCACGCAACAGTCACGGACAAGAGACGTCGTCACCGCGCACAATTCAATATATTTCGGAGTAATTTGATGTTCATTAAAGAAACTCTGAGACCGTGAACCAGAACACAATGGTTGAATGGCCATTTGTTGTTGCCGTTGAAAGGAACAATAATAATTCCTTCGTTGTTATTCACGAGGCAGTTAGGCGCACTTACGAAACGAAGTCAATTAGTGGGGGACTGGCCATTTTGTACAGGTCACCGCCAAGTGATGATGACATTACGTAAAAAAATAACATAATATTTTATAGAAGAGAAAGCAAACAAGAATGCGGCTCACTTGATGGTAGGTGATCACCGCCACCTATTAATATATGCAACACCGAAGGAACTGCAGGTAAGTTGCCGACCTTTTAGAAATAAGTATGATCTTTTCTTGTCCCTAATTCATATCTGAAAAACCGTAGGCGACAGTAAGCTTTACAGTTTTGTGCGTGGTTGCGAATACCTCGTTAAACCACGATACAGTGAATCATCGAGGTGATTTGCATGGAGTTTTGCCGTTGTGTACGATGGTGACAGAATTAAGCAGCCTGAACTCAGTAGTATCATATCAAAACCTAGTACGTGACATTAAAAATGTTTATTCAAAATCTTATTAAGATAAAAAGTAATTTGCTACAAAAAGATGAAACCAACACTTGCAATGAATTCCTAAAAATAATCAGAAGTTTTAATATCTTTAATCCTTTACTATATTATGTATGATTAAAACCTTTCAAGTAATTCTTTGATTTATGTTTCATTGCTGTCTTGGAAAACTTTAGTACTTGTACTCAGCTTTCAAATGGGGCAGCGGATTTAAAATACTCGGCGCTTACCTTGTTGGCTGCTCTTTCTTGTCGTTTTTTTCTCCTTCATCCAGGGATACTCGGGAACGTTAAGACCACCGCCAGGGGAAGGTAGGTCAGGACCGTAACCGGGCGGCGTATGCTGTGGACTCAGTTCGCCTCCTCCTAATTGGGGGAGAGCCGTCATAAACTCCGCCATCGATGGTTGGCTGTTAATAAAGCCGGTTTCAGTGCAAGTTTCAAGCATTGGATGAGGAGCTCCGGCTGCAGTTACTGCTGCGAGCCAGAACCCGTTCCCGCCGTGTTCCATCCGGGCGTGTTCCGGTCCGGGCGCGGGTCCCATCGGTGGTGTGTTCCGCGTTTTGACCGCAAACTCCTCTTCCATTTCATCACGTACCCCCATCCCAACTCTGGTTGCCTGTTTGCCTCTGATTGGAATCTCTTCGCATTTTATCTTACGCATCAAGGGGTTACTGTCGAGTGGCAGAGCGGCGGTGTTGCATATTTCTTGCATCTCTGCCTCTATCACCCACTGTCCATAGGGCGATCATTCACGTGTTGTTTGCGATTTCCGTTTCGCAGCATGCGCTAACATTTTCGCTCGTGTACTCAGATTATATTATGTAGATCAATTTGCACGCACGCAGGCAGGTTAGGTCATATCTGAAATGAAACGAAATTGGTCAGTATTATAGACACATAGCGGACAATACATAAAAAACGTTGTCAAATTTATGGTTATATTATATTTGAGATTCTTTACAAAATGGTTCCCAATATTGCGTCAAATTCAGCGACGTTAAATTAAATGTAACAGGAGGCCGTCTCGTGGTTATTTTGCAATTATTCGCGGACGTTCGACATTACCGCAGTTTTGTGCTGAATAATTTGAGCCAAAGCCGTGATGAGACCGCGAATAATGAGCGCTCAGAATTGTTTATTGTAATTTAGCGGCCATCATGAAGTGTGTCTCACGTAATACGGGCTCAACAATAAAGTTATTAAAATTGTCATGAACTCAACGGAGACACAAAAGCAGTGAATGAATGTGTAAATTAAAAAAGTTATAAAGAGAAGAGCGAAAAATAGAAAATTACGATTTTCATGCGATAATTTGTAACAAAGGAATTAAAATCACGGAACAACATTATTTTTTCTGTTTTAAAACGATTGCTGTATAAACATAAACTGTTATAAAATCTGTTTCCATATTTTATCACCATCGTCACTGCTACATTATGATGATGAAATATGAAATAAGAAGAAACATGAATTGAATACAGTATGAAAGACTATAACCACAGGTGTAAAAATATGTTTACCAAATTAAGTAAGAATTGAAGTTTATGTAAAGTTTTTTGTGACAGATGACCTTAAAGTCCTGAAATTATCTAATGGTAAGTGGCTACTGATGTCCATGGTCACTTTTAATCTATTTCTCTTTTTCTCTTTTCATTATATCTACAACTATTGATCCGCCCTGGCCTCGCACGGGTGATTTCCGGGTCTCGACAACTGCGCCATCTAATAGGCTCAAATTTGAATATAAATCATTTAGAGACCCATTAAAACACACAAAACATTTCATCAAATTCAGTTAGATGGTTTCAAAGTCTATAACGGACATAGGTAGAATTTTTTTGTGTTTTATATTATAGTCTAAAATAAGATATTAATATAAGAAAAGATACTGGCTTGTAATCAACACTGCGACATTAAAACAACGCATTTAAAAAAGACAACATTTAAAACGAATCCTACTACAATTCCCACCAGAGTTACACAATCGTACTGCTGTTCATTCAATGATAAAAAAGTTTCTTTCTTTTTGGTTGTCGGTTCTTGGAATATGTGTCAGTAATTTTTAATAAAAGGTTTACATCCCAAGGTGATATTTCATACCTCACACTTTGTTTTATACTTTTTAAATAATTTACTGAAAAAATTAAAAAAAAAAAACATTTCATGGATATATGGTTTGATTTTATTGGTTGCAACTTGTTGAACTAGCGTATACGCACTACATATACACCCCTACTCACACTAAAGTCCAAAAAATTACGTTTACATCGAATTCAAGCTTTCCACTCCAGTTGAATGTCAATTAAAATTCAAAATGCGTACGAAATACGATTTTTTCCACTGGAATTTGCGGCGCACCCCGAGGTATGACGGGATCGCGCCTTTTTGTTTTATTTTCTTTTTTTTTTCAAAATGGGACGGCTGGTGGTTAAACCTATTTTAATGCGTGCCGGTTGCTGTGTGCTCTGAATTAAAATTTACTGTACGTACGTCACCCGTGCGAGGATCGGACAATGATATGTAATTTCCTTTGATAAATTAATGTTGTCACTAACTTATGTTCACATTTTCGTGCACTGATATGAGTTTATCGAGTAGTATTGAGATTGGGTCTTGATAATACAGACATAATTTATAATAGCATGTAAATATGCAGAAGTTATGAAATTTAACTTATAAATTTCCAGAGGAAATATGACGTCGTGTCCGTATTGACCTGACATTATAATTATTTTATTGTACACTAATACAGTTTAATATTAAGGCCCGTACGTAAAGTTGGTGCAATGGACGATCATACTCCATTGTTAATGATGTCTTTTAAATAATATTGTACACAGTGAACTGATGTAACCAAAGAATAATAAAGGGGTAGTGTATTTCATCATAAACGTATATACAAGGAAAATGGTTGGTGGCTTACTATGCTTACTTGGTAGAGCCATGCTGCAGATATAGTAGTAGTATAGTTGTAGCACGAATGGGTCGGCTCGCCCGGGGAAGGACCACGCCCTCACAGAATACCAGCGTAAAATAGTAGCCTAATGCTGCTGTGTTTCATATGGTGAGTGTAGAGAACCGGAGACCCCTTTTACTGCAAACGACGCATTCCATCTTAGTCATCACGGGCGACAACGCATCTGCATTTTGATTTGTAATCGAGATAGATGTAGATGTCATGGGCCGTAGCAACCACTTACCATCAAGTGGACTGTGTGCTCGTTTGTCACCCTATCCTATAAAAAAAAGTTAAATAGGTTTTTATGATGCGTGCTAGAGGCTACAAGGCATATGATAGCTGCGTAAGCTACCAAACGTACACACCGTACCCCCGCGTACCTGGGCGGTTCTCACCGACAGAACATCGACCGACACGAACTAATAGTCACAGGCAGTCAGTAAGTCCGCACTTCCCCACTCGGTCAGTGGTTAGACAGCTCGAAAAACCCTTACAAAGGGGACATGATGAACATTACCAAATCATAAACCATCAAAATCATCAACCTCATCATTATTGCCTTTTTAAACCTGTATCAATTGAAGCTGTAAGAGCCGTATAAGACAGAAAATAGACGCTACCAAAGGCGAGTATGGGAATCGTCTGAAAGATCTTAGGGTAGATAACCATATCACCAACTACCTATTACGCCAGACGAAAAATACAAAGGCTCGTGACGGGGAGAAGCATAAAAGGTGCGATATGTTTGGTAGGTACTGCAAAAACTTATACATCTGCCTTGTTTTTTGCGCCCTCCTTTCTGCCAAGAAGGGTAGCGTTCATATACGGCTTAGAGATCTCTAGTTAGAACGTTAAACCAGTCCCTAAAAGGTGGGGTTTAGTGGGTAAAAGTCTCCACATAACCAAGCAGCCGGCTGCGTGGTATGCTATGAGCATTCCCCCGCTTTCCGGAGGGTTGCCCATATTTGCTTCGGGCGCAAAAAAAATCTGCCTTGTTGTTAGGGCAGATTATCACTATAACGTAGGAGGCCCATGTATGATAACTGTCAAGAAGTTAGTGAACAGTGAATAAGACCATGTTTACAGTAAGCGATAAAACCTTTAAAGTATAAATAAAAAAGTGTAAAATAAATCTATTAATTTATCGCTTTTGAGCTAGAAGTGTTTATGAAATTCTAATAAATTGTAGAATTCTTATGAAACTCGCATAAGGATATGAATAGCAGTCGAGTAAAGAAAGTACTCTATGGCTTTAATAAAATTATGAAAATATTTATTGAATATTACTTGAGGATATGCAAATGGGCTAGTAAAAGTTTTAGTAAACGACATTTTACACAAAAGTGATTTTTTTCATTTATGAAGCTCATGTAGGAAGCAAGCTGGCGTCAAATAATTTAAACTGTATTGAATGCTCGCTTGTATTTCCCTCGTGTTTCTTGGGGTGTCGTAGGTTTTACGGTGCGTTTCACATTCACCGGTTATCCCACGAGGGAGAGCCGTTTTAAAAACGCATAAAACCGAGAGCGTAGCCTACTTATGAATTTGTTTATGGCGCTATTTTGAAGTAATGGCGACGTTGAAGTCAAAGCTTAAAGCTTACGGATAGCAATTTTCCTAATTTAATGTTCTTAAATTTTCATTGATATAAACTGTGTTCCAGTGGATTTGTTAAAATACTTTAAGTTTTTATATGCTTGAATATAATTTGACGAAAATTATACACATTCCGTTATATTCAACTATATCTGAAATGGGTTGTTGGTTTTGTTAGCATTTTTATGAATACATTCCAAGTTCTGGAGCTATTTTGAAAAATTTATGAGCAAAATTTCTTTTTTTCTTTGTTTGGTTTCTTTGTTTCAAGCACTACTGTAAATCCAATATCATTCTGATGGTTTTTATTAGGGGGAATCCACATAAATATGAATACGGAGACAAGTTCGGCACAATCGATTTGCAGGGTTGTCGGTTTATGGAACTTCTTCTGAACTGAACTGAACTACTATGGATATTGGCACGTTAGTCGATCAGATTTCAACTTGTATGTCGTCGAAGCCGACAAATACAGACGAAGACTGTAGCAATTTTACGCATTTATACTTCTGAAAGGAAATCATTATTTAAAAAAAAGTTTTATCCTTTTATTAGTTTTGATAAAAGCAAGTAGTTTAGGTTATTGACGAGCGAGTGAGTGAAAGTGAATCAGCGAATCAATGAGTGTTAAAATAGCACTTTTGAGACCTTAATTATTCAAAAAGGTTCATTCATGAAATATGGGATTCTAGGTGTTTAACGAGGCCTTATTGAACGTAAAAATTGAAAAGTGTGTAGGTGATAATAATTTTTGATATTAAGTGAGGTCCGAAAGTACTTTAAAATGGTTCATGTAAACGTACAAAAAAGTTTGTTACACTGTCTGACACATTGTCGTGTGTCTCGAATGAGTTGATTCCGTAGTTTTTTAAAAAAACAAAAAGCAAACTTACAATAAATCATGAAATAGGGCACAGAGAACAAACTGAATTGTATCCAAATCTATTAAATGATATTTCTTTTGTTTAGTGGTACGACTACGATAAGCACCAAAATACATTTAAAATGTTTTCTTACTGGTTGCTTTTATTTAAATCTGCCTGCAACATATATTTACGATAATATCAAAATTTGAAGTTAAACTTTAAGGAAATAATACAAAATTTAAAGACAAGCAGTTTAGATAAAAAAAAAATAAAGAAAAGACACCGCAGAGTCTATATCACCTGAGGATGCCTCGTGTATAGGCGAAACACGTGTCATTTTATCGTCGATGGTGTGTCTTTCCTAGTGTAGTGGTGTTGGGAGTAGTGGTGCTGGGATTAGTGGTGACGGGATTAGTGCACGCAATTGAGGGAGGGCGGAAGGTGCTTTTCAAACTAAGACACATCATTTTATTTTATTGAGTGGATGTGTGCATAATAATTTTTAACAACTGTAATATAGTGATTAAAACTACTTTTATGGATTTTATCGCGTTTTATTTATTTTATTTTTAATACCCGACGTTTCGGGTGCCTTCCAGCACCCATAGTCACGGGGGACTATAAGAAATCATTAATTTTAATATAATGGATTTCCGCAAAGTAAAGCCTGATTATATTTAGCAGTTCAATTTTTTTTTCATTAACCTTATATCTTTATTTTCAAATAGTGTAAAAATGTATTTAAAGCAAAATAAAAAGCCAAGAAAGATACTTATATTTTAAAATGTTATAGTTTAAACTATTTAAATGCTGTAATAACGCACAATTTGATACTTGTACTGGTATCGAAGTAAATAACAGAACATCTGCGTGCCGGGACTGGGCCTCGGCTGAAACTAGTGGTTAGGGTCCAATTTGCCGGCCATAACGATTTCCTCTTCGGGGAATAGAATGGCGTGCGTCCGGATGCCGCCCACAGCACTGCGTGCATACAGACGGGCTAAATTTATATATATGTATATACTACAAATGTGAGTTTGTTATATAAAATTTATATCGTATAATTGGAGTGTTCGTGACAAGAAATTACACTAAGTACCTATGTGGATTATCTTTTGTGCTTCTATATTATTCCATAAATATCTTTTTCCCGATGGAATTAAAGCAAGGAAACGAGTCAAGATGAAGTGCGTGGGATATTCAATTTCTTTTGAAAAACTAAAAAAAAATCTATACTTTTATTATTGCGCGGACGAGTTGTCATTTTGAAGCACTAGCCCCCAGCTCCCTGGTTGCTTACAGCAGTGAACCCTTCTGGCAAGTATTTGGTGGTTTTCGGAATTGATGCTACTTTGATTTGAATGACACCGGATACTCCATAAGTAACGATCAAAACCTTACCTGCGCGTCACGGCCGTCAGAAATACCGCCGACTGGCGCTACTTTTATGGTCATATTGTTAAATACAAGATCAATCTTTTGTATAACGTTGCAAACACGCCGAGATGAGTCTGCTTCTAATTTAGTAATCATGTTACGTTATTTTTGCACGCGGTCCTGTTTCTGAACATCGGTGAGGTTTAGATCATCACGAAAATTTCCTTTTCATGCGAAAGTGTTCGCAAAAATTTTGTGATATTCTCTTCTATCAAATTTTTACTGCTAGCATGATTCCTTCCGTAACAGCCGTCAAAAGGCGACCACTTCTTTCTTCATCTCTTAAAGTTTCTCAAATTTGTTATACCGGTGGTATACGCGTCCCTTAGAAGATGCCTTGCCTTATTCGTAAATGGTATTTGAAGTTATTTAACGTTAAAGGTTTTACACGCGGTAGAGCCATGCTCCAGCTACATTATGGTTGTAGTACGAATGGGTTGAATGACTGGGGAAATACCAAAATATCCTAGAATACAGCGTACAATAGCAGCTTAATGCTACTTTGATTCGTATGATTAGTGTTATGAAACGGATGACCTTTCCACTGAAAATAAGGCATTCCATATTGGTCCTCAGGGGTGAAAATGCATCTGCATTTTGATTTTTAATCGATGATAAATAGATATGTGTCTTTAGGCTACAGCATCTACTTACCATCAGGTGGACTGTGTGCTCGTGTGTCACTCTTATTTTTTATAAAAAAATCTGTCAAGCACTTCGTTCCAGTCTTAGGTGATTTAAAATGTGGAGGGAAATTTTTAATAGAAAACCCTGCCAACGTCTCACACGAAACTAAACGAGTAGGCTCTTTTCTTGAAGGGTTTTTGAAGGACAAAACCAATCATTACTACGTATGCAGATATATATGTTATATATATTATATATATATGTTACAAATAGTAGTTCGCTATCACTCGACGTCAGGTTATGGAATTTGACAGATGCGTATATTATTTGACACGCCAGAATATGGCGATTGGACAGACGAGGGGATATATCGCACGGTGGTGGACCGCCAGTCATCCAGATGGTATGGACGATATCGTGAGTTTCGTCGCGATGTGAAACTGTTTTTTTTTTTGGTAAATTTTCTACGTGAACTGTCGTAAGTCTATATGTTAACTAACAATATGTTTAAAATATCTTATTTCTTAAATTTTACGCAAAATTTTAAAACTAATTTTAGTATATTGTGTATCGCTCACTACCACGTCAGTGGGAGTCGTGGTATATTAGAGATCAGGTTCTAAGCAATCGCTGTAAAGTCTACAGTGCAAGACCAATGTAAAATCTATCTCGCTGGCGCCAACGAAATTGTATTTCAGCAAAATATAAGTCTAATAAAGTACACATTTCACTTGATAGTAAGGTATCTAATATGCGAATATTTGGAGAATATAGGGAATTTATTCGAATTTAAGGATATAACATCTCTCTGTCTTCCTCCATGAGGTAACTGCATAGAATTTTAGCTATTGTTTGGTTGCCGATTGGATGGACATCGTACTGGCATTTTCCCTGTTTAATATTATTCGGTACTATTAATTTCGGATTTTGTTAGATTTCGGGTCAGGCTATGTGAGGCAAAAGAAAATCTTTTATAACATAAAAAGATGAAGATTTTATGAGCCACATTTCATGAGGTTTTTATCTTAAAATAATGATAATTACTCTTATTGTTACTTAATATTGAGTGCAATCAAATAAAATGATATATAGCGAACAAGATAACATTTTTTTCTTCTGGCATTATAGCGAGATTTTCCTCAAACCTTGGTATCAAAGTAGACAAGCGGCCATTTAACATTATTTCCTTTAATAACGTCATTGTATGATATTATTGTTAAGAACGTACAATTGGCCGCGGAGGAGTCTCGTTCATAGAATCAGTGTTGGAGTTTATCCAGTTCATTGCTTGTTATTAAGTCGCTCTCACGCAATCTTGACGTTGCTCTTTAGGATTATTGTCTTGACGTCAAACAAGATTTTTTCATACGGATATGCTAATGGGGTATATAGTTTTAGTATTTATTTATTATTAACAGAACACAATTTTATATATATATATACACACACACACATATATATATATATATATTATTGTGTATAAAATTTTGGTGGTTTTCTATGAAAGGTCTAAAAAAAAAACAGAAATAAGACATTTTACTAATTTGAAACAACAATATGCGGTGTAACTGTATTTTTTTTTATAAAAAGTACTTCAAATTATCATCGAAATCGGATTCAGACAAATTGATAATCTCCTTTTCTCTTTTTTGTTCCACAGACCACAAAAGATCTGTCACAAAAACTTCTGGCTGCCGAGCTTCAGCAAGTGAAGTGCCACCCTAATTCTATAGGACATTAACAATTAAGCTTGTAAGCTCCTGCATTATGTAGTTTAGGAATATTATACTTGACAGATGGTAAAAACTGAGTATTCTTCTTCTGCAGCTTGTAAGGTACATGAGGGTAATATGGTACCTAAAGCTTTGCTGACCTATAAAACCAAAACTAGGAGAAGGACAGGGACTAAAACACGAAGTCGTATACTATAACTAATATATTTAAAAAAAACTTTGTCAATAATTAGAAACACTATCAAAAATCAACTTAAAAAACTAACTACACTACACAATACTAAAATGGACTAAAATATATACTATAATGTCAACTGTCAAAATGGTTTGGATGAAGCAGCGCTCTTTTGACCCTTTATTATTTGATTGACCGATGAAGAGCTATCGTATCACAAAGCCATCCATGCAAACAAGTCTGTCGTTTTTGAGTTATTAGAAAGTGACCATATTAACCGGATGACCATATTACCCTCAAGTAATATAGTTGGAATTTATAGGATGTAGCCAAACTTGTCGATAGCTCCTTTGATATATAGGAGCAGGCACAGAGTTCGCGCTAAAGGAGATTACTCAGTTTTCACCATACATCAAGTGTAATGTTCCTACACTACATAAGAAGATTACAAGCATGATTGTTAAAGTCTTATAGAATAAAAGTGGCAAACGAACACACAGTCCACCTGGTGGTAAGTGGACGCTGTGGATCCATAGATATTTACATTTATACTCAATTGTCAATCAAAATGCAGATGCATTGTAACCCCTGGGGTCTAAGGTGGAATGCCTCGTTTCCAGTAAAAAGTGTCTCCGGCTTACTACACTCACTAAACGGAACACAGCTGCATTGAGTTGCTATTTTACGCTGGTATGTTCTGTGAGAACTTGGTCCTTTCCCCATTGGAGCAGACTCATTCGTGCTTCGACCATAACATAGCTGCAGAATGAAAGGCTCTACCACGTAAAATAATAAAAAGATAAAGTAGTGCGGCCCCCCTTACTGAGGAGAAACAAAAAGATCGATAAGAACCGGCATAAAAGAACAGATAACTGACGTGAAACACCGACACACCATGATATCTGCCGTCTATGAAGTGTTCAAGATCGTTTCTACACCACACCACAAAATTTCGTAACAGAAAACTGATTCCTACCAAAGAATGATAAAAATTAAATAAAAAACATCTTAATTAAAATAGAGAATATGAGTGATCCTATATATAATAACATTAAATCCAAACCCAAACATACCACTGCAAGACTTCAAGAGCTTTTGTAAGCTCGTTTGGCGTAGATCGGACTCAAAAATAGATAAATATCCAAAAACTGACTAGTAGCTCTGTTTTACAATGACATCGGGAGATTAAACAACTTAGTCTATGAACATGAAAACGAAAATGAAACGTCGGGAATTAAAATAAGTTAAAGAAAAATAATTAAGCGCAATTAAATTAAAAAAATAACTTATTCAATGTGTGTATTTGTGTAAATAAATAAAATTCATTTAAAGAATCTAGATGATTGAGCTTGTTTGCCTTTTATTTACACTTACTTAAAATATTAGGTCGAGGAAAAAGTTTCTTCGTGTTTTATTCACAAGTTCAAGACATTTTTTTTTCAAAGTTAATTATAATATATATATATATATACTTCTTCCATAACTTGTTGCCATCTTGTAGGCAGTGACAATCCTGTTGCTGTAGAAATCTTAAGATTTTTGATCAAAAAAATGCGACAAGTAGTTTTGACACTCCTTCTTGATGTTGAACTTAACACTACCCAAAGAATACTGAAGAGACCGAAACAGGTAAAAATCTAAGGGTGCAAGGTCTATATGGTGGATTCACTAACATTTCGCAACCAAGCTCTCTCAATGTTTGCTGAGTAGCCAAAAATGTGTTTGGTCTGACGTTACCGTGATGAAAGACCACTCCATTTCTGTTCATCAATTCAGGCCGTTATTTCTCAATTTTTCGCTTGAGTCTCATTAGTTTTTGGCGATAGAGATCTAAATCAATGGTTTTGCTCGGCGGTTTGCATAGCAAACGATGCCCTTCCAATCCCACCATAAAGACAGCGTCACCTATCTGCGTGTTAATCTGGGTTTCGCTACTCCTAGCTCCACAGAATGAGCTTGACTACCCTTTTACCATAATCTTTTTCGCACGTTCTTGTTGTAGGTGATCCACTTTTTGTCACTAGTGATCCATCTTTTCAAAAATAGTTCGGTTTCATTACGTTTTAATACAGAACCGAAAGTCAGTACACGATTCATTAGGTTTCTTTCAGTGAGCTTGTGTCGTCGCTGGCTCGCCCAAACATCGAACTTTTTGTATAGTCAGACTTTTTAAAATGGGTCAAAACTGTTTTGTGGTCAATCCTCAATTTCTCGGATATGTCGTAATTTCTAATATTCCGATCTGCTTCCCTTTTTTAAAAATGACATCGATTTTATCCGTATGATGCCGACTAGAACGAGCTGCATATCTGACATCAAAATTTCTGGACTGAAAACGTTTGAACTAACTTTGTGCCACTCTTAGTGATACTGCATTAGGTCCATAAATGTCATAAATTAGTGTTAGTCGGATTTTTCCTTTTTTATAATTTTATTATATTCAGAATGTATCGAATTTCTTCGTTAAATTCACTCATTTTCGCAGACAGAAAAACAATTGTAAATGGCGGGAAAGTGCTTTTACTTTTTCAATGTTCTGATATTGTATGCATTGTATTGATATTAAAACCAACCAGATACAAATATTAAAACCAAAGACATTTTTCTTTAATTTAATACAAACAAAATATGTACGAAGAAACTTTTTTCCCTGACCTATTATTATATTTTATTTTTGAGAAATCACCTTCATATCTCTTCGTGTCAACTTTTCCTAACTGTAACTAATAGTAACAGTCGTAGCGTCACCAGCTATAATAGATATCGATATAAAAATTATAACCGGATTCGGGTTGCACGCCTGTTATAAAAACTGAAATCAGAACCCAACTATACAGATAAAATTACACTAGTTTTATCAGTAAGCTTATTTTAAAATATTTGTAAAAATAAGCATAGACAAAATATGAAATTGATCGCTTGATGAGTTTCAAAACCATTGCGTTATTTATTTTATATCCAGCAATAAGTAAATTTTTCGTTTATTTATACTTTCGAGCTTCTTTCATTATTGAGTATTAAGTTGAGAATATGAGCCCGGCTTTATAAAAAGTAATTATGTTCCTAAAAATATACAGAGACAATTATTAAACGAAGTAAATTTACACAAAGAAAAAGTATGCCAAATAAAACGATAAGTTATGGGAATTAAACGATATCTGAAAAAAAAATAGGTTGATTCTTAGGGCTGTTCATAGGTAATAACATGTCATGGGAATCGCATTCAATAGAAGTCTGCAAAAAATGTATACATTTTCATTTACACTGTATAAACTGTCAAAATTAGCTGACTAAAAGATTGTTTTAACAGCGTATCATGGTTTTGTGACTGCGACCCTGCGATATGGTATCATATTTTGGGGACTATCAACATATAGGGCAATGATGAAAGCTCAAAAACAGTGTATTCGAGCTATATGTGGGATACAGCCTACAGAAACCTGCATACCATATTTTAGATTTCTTAAGATAATAACATTACGCTGTATTTATATACGAGAATCGTGTATGTTTCTAAAGTGAAATCCGGATCTTTTTGGTATGAGTGTATAATCTTCTGTTAACCTTCGTCCTCGGAAACAAAAAATCCAGACAAATGTATGTAAAACTGCCCTTATGAAAAAAACAAATTACCTGATCACATAAAATGTTATAAATTGCAAAAATTTTAATCTATTCTAAATAAATTTTTCATAGATAATGTCAATGAATTTCTATTTCCCAGTAACTAGCTGTACCCGCGACTTCGTTCGCGTGTAAATAAGGATTTTTCGGCGTTACTATTGCGTACTTTAACAAGAAAAGGACTTATTGTGACATAACTGTAATAGTTAGACATATGGTATCGTGGACTTTTTTGTAGATATTGATATCTTCTATAAAACTGTAGTACATCACTTTGCTCTATTGTCAATAGTTTCCGCAGCGTATGCAATACATGGATTTTTTAGCGTTAATATTGCATATTTTAACATGAAAGAATAGTTATTTTTACATAACCGTAATAGTTAGGCTTATGGTATAGCATATGTTTTTGTAGATACTAATATTTTCTATAAAACTGTAGTACATTACGTTGCTCTATTATCAATAGTTTCAGCAGCGTACGCGAATAAGGATACTTTTGGTATTTTTTTTCACGCTGTGGGTTACATTAACGAAGTTTTTCACACGGATTTCTAACTTTTTGAAAATATACTATAGCTTATGTTCATCAAGGATAATGTTGGATTCCAATGATGAAAGAATTTTTCAAATCGGTCTAGTAGTTTTGGAGCCTATTCAATTCAAACAAACAAATTTTTCCTCTTTATAATATTATTAGTATTAGTATATTAGTATTAGTAGATATAAATTTACATATGTAATTTAATATTTTTTTAAAAAAATATGGTGCTCCCATAGAATCTATCTATCTTAAAATCAAAATGCAGATTTTCATACGAAGATTTTTTGAATATTTTATTTTGACTCTACTTAATTTAATTGTTATTTTGATTTGTTTTCATATTTATTTAATTTTATGATGAATGGATATATAAATTCGCATGCCGTACAACATTTCACGGAGATATTACAAAATAATAACATTGCCAACCTTGTTACTTGTGAAAACAAATAAATAAAATGATTGATTGATTGATTGATATTAACACGAGGATATGTCAACTATACTCGTTGATCAACTTCTTTTTCTTTAGTTAGAACGTAGAAACATTATATAATAAAAATAATTTTATTTATGTCAGTGGGTCGTCTTTATACTTGTGATAGAGAGATGCTATCATTCTTCATGAAGTGTGCTTAATAAGCACACGAGGTGACATGACCAGGAGCAAAAAAGGATTGAAGAGAAAATCTACAGAGGTGCGGCAACACCATTAGAAATTGCCGCGTACCTTCACATCTCGAACACGTATTTATGTCTTACAATTAACTTTCTACACAAAGTGACTTTACTCTCAAGATTAAACAGAGCTGACTCTTTAGTGAACACAGCAAAAGGTTTTTGTAGCATTTCACTAAGTATATTTAACTTAATACAAAGAAATAAGCTGTATCCCTGAATGATGGTAGCGATAAAGAATTAATGTATGGGGATGCATTCCGTGGTTGACTTCGTTGGTTCATTAACGAAATGAGTACGGTTAAATTCTAGAACAAATAATAGAAACGATGGAATGGAAATGCAGATTTTTTTTTCTGATCGCGTCAATTCATTGATACTGCAGTCACAATACAAATACAAAAACAAAAAGCTTCCACATATAGTCCATTTCCTATTGACTATCAAGGGCGAAGAAAGAACTTAAGAATAATATAATATATTTTTATATAGAGTTAGGGTGATGCACTAGCACACAGTCCATCGTGGTAGAGCCATGCTGTAGTTATATTAGTAGTATAGTTGTAACACGAATGGGTCGGTTCGACCGGGGAAGGCCCACGCTCTCACAGAATACCAGCGTAAAATAGTAGCTTAATGCTGCTGTGTTTCGTATGGTGTGTGAAGAGAACCGAAGATCCTTTTTACTGGAAATGAGGCATTCCATCTTAGTCCTCACGGGTGATAACGCACCTGCACTTTGATTCGTAATCAATGATAGATGTAGATGTCTATGGGCCACAGCAACCACTTACCATCAGGTAGACCGTGAGCTCGTTTGTCAACCTATACTATAAAAAAATCTGCTGGATTGGATGCTGATGTGTTTTCACTCTTGAAGACTAAGATAGAATACTTTAAAAAAGTCTACGGTTCTCTACATTCACTATACGAAACACAGCAGGATGAGCTGCTATTTTACGGCGGAATTACATTACGGTCAAATCAACCTGTTCATGCTACGACCATGATATAGCAGTACAGCGTCTACCACGTATGAATATAACTGTAGCATGACTACCACACATGAATATGGCTGCATCATAGCTCTTTTACGTATAAATAAGGTCATTAATAGTGAAAGTAACTATATAATTTTTTTATAGAAATAAGTAGATGTTGTGACCTACAGACATATATTAAACTCGATTAAGGATTGAAGTGCAGATGTTTTGTCACATTAAATCACTAATTTCGAATGCCAAAAACAATTTTAAAAATAACGGTTCTCATCACTCTCCACACAAAATAAAGCAGTGTTCTGCAAGTGTGGTCTTTACCCGGTCGATTTGATCCAGCCCCATTGCTGCTGTAGCAATATTTCGCTACAGAATGGCTCTTATATGAAAAATTTTTTCGTTTATTTATACAATATTTTTAGTCCGTTTATTGTACAAAAATTTAAACTAAGCTAAAATATATGAACCTGAAAAAAAGAAGTAGAGCAAAATATTTTGATTAATCATATTATATAACCGTTAAATATATTCGCATATATTACCCGTGTTAGAACCCCGCCGCATTATGTTATTGTAGGTGGTGATGCATTTCTAAGAGTAAGAGTGTCAATGAAAAAATAGGTGTCAATGCGTTTGGATTCATAGTCGAGAATATATGGTCGTCAAAAGGCACACAGCCACCTATTTCGTATATTTTGCTGTAAAAGGAATCAGGCATGCTTAATGCCGTATAGTGGCAGTGTAAAAAATTCCACTACACCATAGCATCACGTGGGCTTAGTAAGAGGCGATCGAGAGAAACAAGCAGGAGATGGGCAGCAGTGTCTTCCTTATAACTACTCAAATTTATAAAAAAAATGCTGTAGCAAACTCGCCTGCTTAGTATGGCAACTAAGGCAAATATCTCCATATGAGATAATCTACTGTGGAGGCCTTTCAGAAGTGTACTTTGGATAGACGGTAAAGGTAAAGTTAACGGTGATGACGTGCAGTGGCGGTGTAAGCGAACCCACAACCCCAGATCGTTCATTGAGTGTCGTAAGAGAAGATGGAAGAAAATGCAACAGGAGAGGGGTACTGTAGCATTTTTCTGATAACCTTGAAGAAAAGCCTTAAAACCTCCCTACTCTTCTATTTGGATTTCCAGTACGCAATTAAAATTAAAATTATTATGATACATTTTGCAAATTGATTTCGATCCTGGATGTAATGTGAAATAACCATTTCATAATCACGTCTATATTCAATCGTAATTCTAAATGATGCAGTTGACACTCTAAAGCAGGAACTAGCGAGTACCTACCTATAAATTTGCTCAGACACTTATCATATATTTCTTACAATTGATATATGTGTATGGCAAATAATAAAAACTAATAATAAGCACTTTACTGATAACAGCTTAAAATATGGCAAAACTGCCAAACTTGGCAACTGTGGCAAATAGTTGCCAAGTTTGGCAGCCCCCTTATGAGGCAATCTATGACCAGTTGTTTACTTTTAATAGGCTGTAATGTATAAGTAATAAAGAAATGGCACAATAAGATGTTTCTTTTCTGTAAACAAGTTACATTGTTTTATTTGATGTTAAATGAAGACATCGTAAATAAATTTTACAAGTCAAATATTAGCTTTGGTTGTGACAAAGTATTGAGACCGTGTGGAGCGGAAGGTATACGTCATAATTCGGCTCGTAAATGTCTGGGGTACATCAGACCCCGGCGTGATTCGTGATGGATCGCGGAGGGCGCTTGTCGGGACCTCAGCGATGCTAAAGTGGATTGCAAAGCTTGGGTAAGGGTATCTACGTTACTTGAAACGAAATATCATGTTTCATTTCACAGTTTTAAGGCTATTGATACGATATAATGGGTTAAAACCAAAAATAATAAAGCATAATTTGTATTGTTTTAATGTCTATAGTATACAGTGTCTGTAGTATATACTATGTTATTATTTGCACTTGCATATGTTAGCGACTTCGCTTACTCTTGTTTCAATCCTTTTAGTTTTTCCAGATTTTCAAATAACATATTACTCATACACTTTCTTTAAAAGGGTTTCCTTTATTAGCATGTCAGGGCTTAGCATTTCATGTACGACAAAAATATATGATCATACTCCAAGCCATCTCAAAATTCCTATATCTATTGGTAAGACTCCACTAATATCCATGCAGTAATTTTCACGTGATAGTTATATATACAGGTTGTCTGTCCAACAATTATAAATTATATTGCAGTTTTGCTATCTATTTTTTCATTTTTAGCTTTTAATTTACATTTTTTTATATATTTAACGTAAATAACTTTTTAACTCTTACATTATACTTTTAAATTTATAGTGTATTTAAAGCAAAATATAACTCAAAAACGAATATTATATTTTCTAAAATTTCTCACCGACTTTTAGAGCAAAGTATATAATGAACTATGAACACTGGTTGTTAAAGTATGTTTGAATATTAAAACATTACAATATAAAGTTTTTTTTAATATTAGAAACACCAAAACTAAAAATTAATATTAACATATAGTCCTAATCATCCATGTCCTAATCAAAATGGTGATGGTGAAGCGCTGACTGATGACTTAACAAAAACATTATAATCGGATGGTAAGACAAATGCTGGCAACTTATTTCACTCCTTTGATGTACTCATGTCGAACGTGTAGAAAACGGTTTGTTTCGATTGCGTAGTAAGTTGACAAGGAAAGTGTGGAGACAGGCGAGCGTCTGGTTGCCCGATTATGGAAGAAATTAAGTTATGCATAACTTAATTTATTATATTATTATATTATATTATATTCCTGCGCATATTCTCCGAAATGCATCTTGTAGATCCCTAGCTCCTGTGTATTACATCTTTTGAGATTGGTTTTAACCAGATTCAGGTGATCGAGGATAGCTAGGTGGCAATTTGCTGCACCAGTCCATATACTTACGGCAGCTATACTCCATGCACGAACGGACTTACAATTTATATAAGGTAAGCAGCTGCCCCGGCATGAGTACCACCGCGCTTTTGCAAGAACTCTTACTTTCCTTGCAACTGCTTTAGACTTTGACTCAATGAACCACCCGAAGTTCAGGTTTAAGGAAATTCAACCCCTAACAATTGTAGTCGATCGGTGTATTCCAGTGATACATTTTGGAGGTAAGCTTCTTTGCAGCAGAGGGACACGCTTTTATTTTGGAGGCGTTGAATTTCACAAAATTAACGTCCCCCCTTACCGAGACCGCCTGTAGTGTGAGACTCACACGCTCAACCATAGCTTCTCCTTCGAACTTGATTTGATGATTGATGATTTGTCTAAAGCAAATGGCATAAATATGTACTCGCCTCTCAAAGGCTCATTGATATATACGCCATTTATTAATTTTAACCATCTCTGATGCCATAACTCTCAAGCCGGCTATACATGTTGGCCGAGCGAAGGCGAGCACCAACGTATAGACAGTCCATTTGTCCAGCCTCGCCATTGCTCGTCGACGCTCGCCTAGCTGGCCGAGTGCAGGCGAACGCCAACGTGTATACGGTCCGTTTGGCGTGCCTTGCCGCCAATCGGGATCGCTCGCTACGATTTGTCCACTTCGGAACAGTGTTGGTTTTCCTGCACAAATCAAAGGCGCTCGCCTGCACTCGGTAAGTCGCGTCCACATGTCAGTTGGCGTCCGTCGCGGTGAGATATTGATTTAATTAAGTTGAAACTTTAATATAATTTCGACAATTTCACTATACCAACGAGCATCTTGAAGTTTTTTAACTTTACTGCGGAGTACACCGACATAATAATTATATGCACTTATTAAAAAAAATATCAGAAGCTGCAATAAATTTTACGTCGTGTCCATATCATACCAATTCTCAACGACGACTAATTACGGCCAACATGTAGACAGCTCCACAAAAGCTCGTGAACATTGGCCTTGGAATGGTCTCTTTCGAACTTGACCAACGTGTAGAGTGTAGCACTCGCCTTGTATAAATTTGCCTACGCTCGCGTTGGCTGTGGTTTAGCCAACATGTATTGCCGGGGTCAGATAAGAGGCTGTCAACGAGTGTAGCATACTCACCATACAGTTTGCCTCCCACTGAACCAAAGTCATACCGTCGGGTCTCCTGTCGTCTCTAAAAATGTTCCACAAGGCTCTAAAACCGAGAAAACATTTAAAGGGACAAGAGCTTATTGGATAATGTCGTTCGCAGTACCGTGATGGGACAACCTAACAGTAATTTTCTTACATTCCGTGGAGCACAAAGTCGTCGATGTCGCATAAGGGCACCGATGACGTTGACAGATCGTCGCCCGTTATGTTACGGCTATGAGCAAACTTTCCCCGTCAAGTAATGTGCTGAGATTATTTGATGGTAATGCGTCTAACTAGTGACAAAAATTTTTGGTCGAAAAAGTTTGAAGGCGGGCTCGTTTCCCTTTGTCGGCATGTTACTATACCACGGGACGGTACGGGCTAGTGGATATTCTTACACCGCTACTACACGGCCTTAAGCTATCCTTGATTTCTTTTATAGCGAAGTAGTATTTTAACGTGGTAGAGCCACGCTGCAGCTATATTATGGTTGCAACATGAATGGGTCGGCTCGACCGGGGAAGGACCACGCTCTCACAGAATACCAGCGTGAAACAGCAGCTTAATGCTGCTGTGTTTCGTATGGTGAGAATAGAGAACCGAAGACCCGTCTTTACTGGAATCGAGGCATTCCATCTTAGTCTTCAGGGGTGACAACGCATCTGCATTTTAATTCTTAATCGGGATTAAATGTATATGTATATTATGTCTATGGGTCACAGTATCCACTTACCATCAGGTGGACTGTGTGCTTATCACCCTTATTCTATAGAAAAAATTATGATTGCTATCTCTATTCAACAAATTTTACATTTAATCCATCTATTGTAGCCTATAAAAGCCCACTGTTGAACTTAAGCCGCCCCAATAGATTGTCTCATAGGGATATTGCTATAGACGACACGCCCGGCGAGCAGGTTGTCACGGTCTACTTTTGCTTAGAGAAATTTTTGAACTTTTTAAATATTTTCTGGGACTGTCGTAAAAGTACATTGACCCTTTAAGGAATTTTTTACTCTTTGGAGTCGAGTTACAGGTGTAACTACGTTGTGCTCGTTCCTACTTATAGAATGTACATCACAGTTTATATAATGTACCATAACCACTAAAGTAGTATTCATTATAGCATAAAAGTAAGTAGGAATGGTAATATAAGGTACTGTCCATATGCCTTATATATTTGTAGCAGAAAGAGTCGGTTCGACCGGAGTAGGACCATGCTGTCACATAATACCGGCGTAACATAGCAGCTTAATGGTGCTGTGTTTCGTATGCTCTGGTGTATGCGAAATGTCCATCACTTCTCAATCTTAATTCAAATCAAGGGTTTTATGACGTTACTATATAAGAATATTAATATATCATAATATTATGATGTTTTAAATTTACGCAAACACTACACATTGAATAAAACTAAATTTACGGATTTTAACACGTTTAATTAACTACTTTTACTTATTTTTAATACCCGACGTTTCGGGTGCTTTACAGCACACATGGTCACGGGGGTGACTGAGATGTTTGACGTTGTAATGTCATAGTTAGTCCGGCTACCTTCAGGTTTTGAATATTAATTTTTGGTCCGATTTAAGCAGAACGAGCTTAAAGTATCTTGAAGACTGTAGACTTCCCGACGACCATTAAACAATAACGCGATAAAATCCGTAAATTTAGTTTTATTCAATACCATAATATTGTTGCTATATTATAGAGTTTGTAAATAAATGACAGATCCAAGAAATATGTAATATGATAAGGATATATTACGGATACAATTCTGCTCTTTAAGCATGGTGATTAAGGTGAATTATTTAAGCTTGGCAAGATGCCATGAAAGGATGGCACGCATTCACTGTAGCCGAGTGGCTAATATCGTTGATAAAAATCCAGAGGCGGATACGAAGTCACTACATAGAGACGTCTATGGGAATATAGTTTTGGTGTGTAAATATTATGTCACGTATATTGACTTGTAGATGCAAATAAAACATGTCTTTCTTTTTCTAATATCTACATGCCAGTAATTACATCGTCGTTTATAATAAAAAAAAAAAACAGAGACTATCTTTAGAATGTAAATGAATTTTATTACAGAATCTCTGAAAACACTTACATCCCAGTGGTGACGTTAATGTAACTATAAATTCAGAACATGTGCGGCAGTTGGGGAGCCTTTTCTTGTTTTCTTATTTACTATGTCTTGGGTGTGCAAACTCTTTGAATGTGGAAGACATATTAGATTTAAAATAATGTAGATAAATGCTGTAGAATAAATCACGTTGGATATGTATCACGTCAACAGCCTCTTCGATTAGTTAACAAGTATTGCTTTGAATATTTGCCCACGGTCAGCCGGTATGTTTAGCATAGAGCTCATTCGCTCTCGTAATGTTCGCCATCACCATAGCTTAAGCAAGTTTTCGCTATTACGCAGTTCTCTTAGATTCTCTAAAAAGACCACCGAAAAGGCACATTTTCCTTTACACTAAATACATATATTTGTTACTGTAGGTGAGCAGAATATATAGCTATTTTATAGAAGTAAGAGCAGGTTCAAGACCGTGCTTTGTGGTATTTCTTGGGGGAGACTTATGTGAAGACTTATGAAGGGCTCTAATGATGATGAAATTGATGAAGAGCTAAAGTAAGCGCACAGTTCTCCTTATGGGAAATTAATATTGTGGATTTTTCTGATTCGAAGTAATAATGTCAAAAGTTGTACACGTAAAATATATAGGTACCTAAACGGGTAATGCGGAGCAGAACTCAGGTGTAGGTACTATCAGGGTACTACGATATCTAATTCTATTGTTAGAGCACTCTAGCAGTAGGATTATCATCTAAATCACGACGTTTTCGAGCATTTTTTTTCAACTTAAGAGAAACTACATATAGGTACATTTTGATGTACAAGGAGAAAAGCCATTAAAATGAAAATTCGAATTTTACCCAAGTATACAAATTTTTGTCAATGTCGAATTTATGTCAAAAGTTTATTGTAAGCTTTGTGTGGTTCAGATTTCTAAGCTAACATTAAAAGGACATGAAAACATATAAAGACAAACTTAAATTATCGATGCAATATTCGCAGAATTTGTTATAGATAACGGTATATGTAAATTATTCACATAGTATGGTGTACATAGGTGTACGGATCAGGCGACGGTGGGCGTGTCTAACCAACGCTATCCGCCCAGCGTCGGAGGCGGGTCGCCAATGAAACTTTCTAGTTGGAAAACTGAATTTAGGTACAAATTTTGAAGTGAATTTACCGCATTATACCTTATTGAATATTGATCCCAATATTTTTAAGAAAAGTCCTATATGGGAAATAAAAAAAGTAACAAGTGGTAAAATTAAGCATTTTGTACAACTGACTTCAATATAAATAGAATAAATTATTGTTGATTTTTTTACAAGCCACTCGACCGTATCGATAAACTTTAAATGGGACTACCCGGAAAGTATACCGTCAAACGGTATACTTTCCGAAACAAAACAAAAATTCCAAATCGGTTCAGGGGTCTTCGAGTAATCGACTAAGTAATATACCTACACAAAAAAAAAAAGATTTTTGAAGTCGATTGAAAAACAAACTTTATGTGTTTTCGAATTCTACACGAAAAAAATATAAGAAAAAAATAATGTTGAATTAAATCGTCATTCAAATATACATCATTGACCCGATAATGGTGTAAAATTTATTTCAAAAAAATGTCGGAGAAATACAACATTATTACAATATTAAAGCATGTAGATACCAATTAAGTAATTATTTATTTTTAAATATGAATTTTTTTTGGAAATATTCAATATTCCACAAAAAAAATGGTTAAAGCTATTTCAATCAATCATTCAAAACTGACTCACAGTTTTTGGAGTGGTTTTCATATTTAAATTATTTGTTCTGTACCGCTTGTTGCGTACCGCTTAAAACTTACCTACAAATCTAAAGCGCGAAAGGTTTAAACCTAATGCGATAGGGGAACACCCGCCTTTATTAATAATTATTATTATAATTTTATAATTTTTAAAAACGTTACCTTCACACTAGGATTTTCTCCTGTATCGTGGAGGCAGTTTACAAACATAAATTTCACAAGGGCCCCAGGTTTCCAGATCCCGAAACATTAATTTGTAGGCTATACAAATACTTGTTCCGTGCGGGATTCGAACCCGCGGTCCTTAGCACTGTAACTCATTGCTAAGCCACTGCGCTACGGAGCCGTCAAAAAAATTTTAGTTAAGTTAGGTACTCATTTATTATAAAAGTACACGATAAAGCCTATACTAATTGAGTTACGAAATTAATTATAATTTTTAAGGAAAAACATTTAAAACGCAACAACTTTAGCATGTTGTTATCAAATTATCTTACTATTTTTGACATAGAGTTCACCACGCTTTTGTGTTAAGTACCTAATATTTTTAAAACATATTGATACGATTGAGCTTTGGTACGTTCTATATTAATTTTTAAGAAATAAAATATAAAATATATCTTGATTGGTTGATATTCACCAGAGATTTAAAAAATTTGAAGTGTTTAAGCATAGAATGTAGTTTTGTAGGTATGCTCTCTTTTACTACTTCAGCTATAGGTATAGTTGTTCGTATATATAATTTAAGTTCCACTTAACTTCTTTTTCAATTGCTGATACCTAACTGTGACATAGCTAAATTATTGTAGGATGTTTATTTTTATTATATTTTAATTAAAAAAAACCCTTTAATTGAACAAGAAGAAATTACTTTTGTATCAATATATTAGCTACTATTTCTAAATATAAATTAATTACTTGTAGTTTTTGAATAAACATTTCCATAAGGTTATAAAATAAAATATGAACACAATGGCGATCCCAAATTATATCTACCTATGTTTATGTTGTAAGGACTATATTTCTCTATTGTAAACTTACATATATTACATAAACTCCACTTCAGTCAGGAACAGTCTAAAACAACTTTATTTTAGTCATTATCAACAATCACAACACTTCACTTGAAACACTGAACAAGAATGTTTATCATTAAATAAATAAATATCAATACACTGTCCACTCTCGTCCAATCGCACATCGGCGCACAATTTAGTAGAGATAACAAAAAATATCAATATTGGTTATCAGTGCTTCTATCGGAATGTCAGTATAGCGGTGGCGACTGTCAACTGTCTACTAAACGAGTCGTCACTGATCGCTTGCCGCCATGCCCATTTTCATATATCTACACGTATTAAAATGCTACATGGTTTGTTTTATTTGGGCTAAAATTATACTTTATTCCTCGACAACAGAGTTTAAATTAATCTGCGTGTAAAACACAAGTTAGTACTTTAAGCTCAAGCTATATCTCTGTACAAAAATTATCTCTCCCTTTCTAACTTATAATGAACCATAATTTGTTATCCTTTTCTATGATGTTTGAATTTCGAATAGATAAATATTTATTATTGATAATATTTTTAATTTTTTCTGCAATTAGAAATGTACGCAATATTTTGAATAAAATTAAAAAAAATATTTATGAGTAAATATTGTACGCATGTAGAGTCGTTTATTCCAAGAATAAACGGAGTGCCAGCCAGTTGAGTAACGCCGTCTCGTTTCCTCTGATATTTCTTGTTTGTTGCACGTAGTGTGATTGGGCCACTGGCGCTTACGGTTCGACCCACCTTATACAGTATAAACTACAGTGGAATAATATGCTCTATCACCTGCAAATAAAGTTTAACTCTTTAGCATATAATGCGAAGTTACCGGCGTTTGTCATGCAAGAGTTCTAATTTTAAAGCCGAGTGTAGGCGGAGCTGTTGGAGCTTTTATATTGAAAAACAAAATGTCTTTTAAGAAAACCAGTTCTAAGAAAGTTAAGCCTTTTATATACAATGGATTTAAGTTTAGTGTAGAGAGCGACATAGTACCTTTTGTGTTTGGCAAACTCGCGTTAGTTTCTTCGAAATAAAGAAAAAAGTTTAGTAACCGGCTTGTCGGTATTTTCCTTTTGTTGCTTGATTTTTGTTTTGTGAACGGGACATTGCATGAGAAATGCAACAATATGGCGTCGCGTATTTGTCTTTAGGTACGAAGTTATTTATGATTCTGCAGACGATATTTATCGAACAAATTGTCTAGGTAGGTGTGTTTATCATGTTTTCTTGTGCCATAATTTAATGCGCATATATTTTCTTCAAGTAAATCCCCATTGAAAACTTACTGAAAATGTGATAAATATGACGTACCTTTAATACATTAGATATTAATACAATATATTATTATCTTGTGTATTCACTTATGATTCAAAAATAAAAAAAGAGTGGAGACTTTTGATTGCATATTTTTTATTATTTTATTTTCTGAAACTTTGAGTTGGTGTAGGTAGATGTTTATATTAAACTATATAATTTAATATTTTCTTTTTTAAAATATATTTCTGTTTTGTAAATTTTGAATGTAATGGAAGTCGTTGCCTTGTGTAGATAGCTACGGTTATCAGGCGTCGTCTGAGCGTCGATGTGAACTCATTAGCGCTGTCGGTCAAGGCCTCGAGGTCGCAATGGTGGGTGGTCGATTTAATTACAGCCTACGACGGCTCGGGGATTCTTTTCTTTTGTGTACTATAGAAAAAGTAAAGAATCTTAAAATTAAAAAGTATATAATTTACTGACCAAAAATATGGTTTACACGTCCATGCTTCCCATGACTTTTCCCTGAAAATAACATTTGATACCTTTTTACATTTTCTATATAAAATACTCACATTATAATATTAAAAAAAAAAACAGCAATTCGTTCATGTGTAGATACTTACCTGCCTAATATTTTGTGTTCGCGATAACTAATTTTAGAAAATAGGTAGGTAACTATGTTAGTTATAATTTTAATGCATTACAATATACAATCCATACATACTTATATATTATATTAACAATCATTGCCTTTTATTCAAATCAAAAACTAAATGGTTATTCGGAATACATCTTATAATCAACACTTTCTACTTTCCTGCTAATAAAACAAACCTCTTTTGAAGTTCTCCATTATCTAGAATATATAACTACTGAGTTACAATCGCTTATTTGTTTAGATGCAAAACACGCTTCCACAGAATACCAGCGTAAAATAGCAGCTTGATGCTGCTGTTTCGTATGGTGAGTATACAGAACCGGAGACACGTTTTACTGGAATCTAGGAATTCCATGTTAGTCCTCAGGGGTGACAACGCATCTGTATTTTGATTCTTAATCGAGGTTAAATGTAGATGCCTATGGGCCACAGCATCCACTTACCATCAGGTGGACTGTGTGCTCTTTTGTCGCCCTTATTCTATATATAAAAAAGCTTCGATATTTTCAACGAAACTTGTCATATCTTGAAAATTAAGTTAGTTGCTTTGCTTTTCCTTTTTTTAGAGTTCTGTACTTCAAAACAATATTTAGAACCCTATGGGATTACTTTATTTTCCGTACGTTTGTTCGCCTGGCAAGACTCTTTTCCTTAGGTACGGGTAGAGTTGTTAAATTGAAATTAATACTAAAATATATTGGTCTACAACTCATTGGAGGTGTAAAAAAGTAAAGTTTATATGTCAACGCAATCAAAAGATAATATCATTTATGTCACATGTTTTGATACAAGCAAATTCACTCATCAAAACTTTTAGGGTACTTCCCGTTTACATAGAATCGTGAAATTTGTTTTTTGGTTACGCTTTTCTGTTTTTTTGTATTTTTTTTTCTTTGTATAAACCCGTGGGGTTTATCGCTACCAGCTATCTATGTCTGTGTGTTTGTAAACATTCGTTTCTCTTCCAGATTGGCGAATTTATTTGTTCTGTTGACTAGGTCTCATAACACAAATAAAGGAAAGCAATCTAAAAACCAGTAAATTGTAGTTGTATTACATAAAAACATACGTTTGAAATTACACATTCACATTTTGCAGTTGGAGAGTGAGAACATTTTTTCCACAGCCAAGTCAAGCTTATTTTTTAATCAGACTTACATTTTCTTTTGACTAATGTTCACTGCTTATCTTACCTATGATTCCCGGGATGGAAGCTCTATCCACATAAAAAATTAAAATTATACGGAACGCTTACTGTGCACTTACTACTGGCACTTGTTCAGTTTATTTTTAATATTGTTGTTATTAATAACGTATACGCCTGTAACTGCCATCACAATGTTTTTAGATTAATATTGTAAGCTACGTAAAATGGTCTTGTATGTAGTACTGTTGGTGTGGCATAATAAATAAATAAAATGAAACAACGTTTAAACTACTTTTCAACCTTGTTTTGAAAATTGAGTAAGACCCGTTTAACTGGAAACAAGGCATTCCATCTTAGTCCTCACGGGTGACAACGCATCTGCATTTTGATTCGTAATCGAGGATAGATGTAGATGTCTATGGGCTACAGCATCCACTTACCATCAGGTGGACTGTGAGCTCGTTTGTCAACCTATTCTATAAAAAAACCACACACAAAGACGACTAACGCCCAGGTCTGCGTGACGTATCGACAGCAATTTCCGCTTTTGAATAAACTCTGTCTCCGCATTCCTTAGAAGGCCTTCAAAGCCAGATCAAAGCATCAGCATTTGATCACGAGTCACTTAATTATCATTCACAATTCGTTAATTCATTAATTATAGAAAAGACCGCTGGTGAACAAAGGCCCCCCCCCCGTGGACTGCCTCATATGGAGGATATTTGCCATAGTTGCCACGCTTGACATGGGGGTTGGTGGCTGTAGTTTTTATTATTATCCCATCTACAGTTTTAGTTTCCCGCTGCTGCCTCTTAGGACAGCTACAGGATAGTGTGGGATAGTATGAAGGCTTCGTTAAAACACTAGCATGCTATATTCTGTTGTTTTACTGGTAACGAGGTCTTCTTAGTCCTCAGAAGCGACAACGCACTTGCATTTTGATTCTTAATTTAGGATAAATGATAGTGTATCTGTTTAACATCAGGTGGATAGTGGACCATTCGTCGCACTTTTTCGAATAAGAAACATTAAAATGAAATAATTGAACAATTTTAATTGTTGATATAAGTATATTACAGTCAAAGCTTACAAATCATTAAAATTCAAATTTTAATGATTTGTAATCGCTTGAAATAAAAACAGAACTAAGAATCACCCTAGAAAAATCTTGTAGTAATCTAATGTAACTTACCTCGAAAGAGTTTCAGAGGGTAGAGCTTTCGAATCTTGGATCTTTCTTCGATACTATGTGCCTACTATAGCGTATGTTGAAGTGTATTATATGATTTTGATAAAATTAAAAAAAAAGCAGTGGACCCACGCTGCAGTGTAGTACGGTTGCCCAACGAATGGGTCGACTTGACCGGGGAATGAACTCGCATAGAATAGTAAAGTAAAATGCAGATGCACCTTAAAATTAAAGTTACAGCCTATGTACATACGTCCCATGGATGGGCACAGGCCTTCTCTCATTTATGAGCTTTCTTCAATGCGAGTTGACGAACTTCACGTCTTCGAAATATTTTTTTTCTTATTTCTTTGACATGCAGGTTTTATCACGATGTTTTCCCTCGCCGCCAAGCACGTGGTAAATACTCCACCTGATGGTAAGTGGTTACTGCAGTCTATGATCACCTTCAGCCGATTTGAGCATAGAGGGTCTCAGATATGTTCTCATGTGACAAAGAGGAAGGAATTTAGAATGCCTTGCCATCTGTAATAATTGTATTACCTCTCTTTACTCTTCAGACTAGAGCACAGTAGCGCAAGCGTTGCTATTTGGTAAGAAAGAAGAGGAAGCAAGAGATAAAAATAGACAGACTGCAGGCAGGCAAAGAGGGACATTTACTGCCTAGAACTCATTGAAAGTGGCAGAGAACTTGCAATTTAATAATAAATGATAGATACAGATGTCTATGGACCCATAGTATGAAAAACAGACGTTAAGAGATTAAAATTTTTTGTAAATAAAATACTATATTCATCTTTGCTTTCACTGTGATACTCTATGTAGAGATGTCTGTGCCCCATGTCTGAAAGGTAATTTGTCGTCTCGCCTTAATTCGACAGCGACTTGTCCGACGAGGTCTTCATACGTGAACTGGGTCAAGACATTACCTTGCCCGAGGAATTTATGCGATATTCGATTATCCTCTTACGTATCTTAGGTAGCCGATTAAATATTTACCAACAAATATGGCTGAGAGTTTGATTATATTCAGTTTAGAATACATCTGAGATATTATTAACATAACAAATATAAAAATATATGAATCATAAACTTAAATAGGCAGCATTTATACACAGATATGTTTTTGGAGCGATGGTAGCCTAATGATATGCGAACCTAAAACTCAAAACAAGCATTTAAACTGTACATGGAGTCGTTAATAGTATCCAATGTTAATAGCATTGTTAGTATAATGATTTCTTAAATCAAAAAATTAATATTAAAAAACTGAAGGTAGCCGTGCTAACAATGACATTGGGACGTCAAACATCTCAGTCCCCCCCGTGACCATGGGTGCTTTATGGTCACGGGGAGAATTAAAAAACAAGTAAAAGTAGTTAATTAAACGTTATAGAATCCGTAAATTTAGTTTTATTAAATTGTTAGTATATTTATTTATTAAATTAAAAAATCCCTACCCTTTGCAAGTGAGTGTATGTACGGATTATGTCTATATTTAAAAATGTCTATGCCACAGTTTTCATCATATTTAAATTATTCAGTAAGCGCCATATTTTAAAGCTTTTTTCCTTAAATGCCGTCCCCTAATAGGTCGCTATTACATTTTTAAGTATATTATTCCTATTTTTAGCTTGTCAATTCATATAGTAGGTATGTCATTTCTTTCGTGATTTCCTTGATCTATCAAACGTGTTTTTATGTTTTAATCAATTTGATTCATATTTTATTAGATTTTAACCATCTTCGTAAAAGTAGGAGGTTTCCATTTTGAATGTATTTTCTTAATGTAAATATCAAACGCAATATCTCTGACGTTAGTTTGTGTCCTATTTTGGTGTTTAGTATGTAAGAGACAGATATATTACAGATATATATATATATATATATATATATATATATATATATATATATATATATATATATATATATATATTATATATATATATTAACCAGTAAGAGACGTATTGAGGTAATATTAGGATGGTGCAAGCATAAGCAATGTAAATATATCAGTGACCAATGTTAAGCGGTGGACTTCATCATCATCATCGTCATCATTAAAGCCCTTCACAAGCCCACATAGCTGGATATAGGCCTTCCCCAAGGAATGCCACATTGCCTTCCTTGGGAAAGCGATGAACTTGAAGGGCTATAATTAATAAAAATAACTTTTTACTTTATAATTGAAGTGACGAACAAACTTACGGTCCATCTAAAGTTCCTCATTTGGAGATTTTGCTATAAGCATTAATCTTCAATTAACGAAGGCTACAGAAGCATTGTAAATCTGAACATATTCACAGTCACAGTGTATAATTATTTTGTACCCTGATTTAGATCGGAACGAGCAGTGCAGGTTTTGCTTCTTGGCGGCAAAGAAGAGGGTAGCATCTATCTAGACGGACTTTTAGGCAGAAAAAGTCAAGGGTAAAACAAAGACAAAAGTTCAACCTAGTTACAAATTAATTTTCAGTGGTAATAAAGATAAATATTTAAAATGTTAACCTGAGAAAATGGTTTAAGCCTTGTAGTGCACACCAGAAACGATGGAGCAAAATGCATTGTAAACATCCGTGTTACATAAGTAACACAGAATGAAATCTAACCTTTGATTGACAATATGATACTAAGTTGTAATTAGACATGTGTCAATCATTCATATCTCGTGACCGAATCATTCAGTACATTTCGTCATCATTCGGATCGATCATTCAAATGGATCATTTCGGGCTCAAGTACTCTCTAAGTCTCTGAGATCCATTGAGAACCAAACATTTTCTTTCAATTCATTTAGATAATTTGGGATTCGGTTGGGCTTCGACACATTCACAATTCACCCCAATCACGAGTTACAAAGGTTCCTTCAATTGTTTGTGATTGGTTGTACCGGAACATTAAAAAACAGAAGAATGAACCATCAATACTTTTAACTGTACCAGCTCAAACCAAGAAATCATTCATGATTGACATGTGCTTACTATATCGTTGAATATTCATCAGGCAATTTAAATAATAATTAAATGATCTTAAAAACTTGTTTATGTATTCCTCGAGCGACGGTCTTAGGTGATCAGTTATTCAAAGCCCGTTTTACCCATTAGCTCAAATAAAAATAAATATGAAAACTTTTTGCAAGTTACGTGACTTGATGATTCATAATAATGTATTCTTTTATCATCAATTCGCCATGCATACACTTTACTATTCTTTATTTACTAAAAACACTGTTAAAATTCTTCGTACCTCTACTTTTAAAAGAAAAATGGAATGGAAATGAAATGCACTGTCTCTGAGATATCTGATATATATACCGTTCCGTGAGTTAGTAAGATGCGGCAGAGAGAAACTGAAACGGGAGATGGGTACCAGCATCCAACTTCAAATAACAATAACAACTCCAAAATAACGAATAGCACAGGTGCACTCTCTATTACGAGTACATTTATTTATAGAACAGAAGGCAATCGAGCATGAGGCTTACCTGGTGGAAGGTATCAATCGCCGCTCAAGGATAACTGCAACGCTAGAGAATTACAGGTGCCTTTTAAGAAGAAGTAAGCTCGTTTCTTGAAGTCATATCAGTCCGGAAAAATTGCTGGTGGTTAGTTTTATGTTTGACATTAATGAAATGGGTCGCTTTCGCTTGAACAAATTTGGAAAACATTAAAAACTTATTTCCAAAGTCGAAATTTACGAAAAAAATTGACACATTTTGTCAATTTTTTTGTGAATGTGCCAAAAACGTAGTTTATGGATAAATTTGTGAAGCGAATTCCTGAAACTGGATCGTTGTTGGATAAAACAAACCGTGTACGAGTATGTACTCATCCAGTGCGCTCAATCGAAAACATCACTGCTGTTGCTCAGAGTGTCGCTTGAACAACCATCAATATAAACTCGTCACCGTTCTAAAGAATTGAACATTTCACGCACTTATTTGAGAAGAATTTTGCATAAAAATCTCGGTATGAATGCGTACAAAGTTCAATTAGTGCAAGAGCTAAATTCGCATGACCGACTGATGCGTTTTCGGTTTGCTCAATAGGCCAAAGACTGCTTGATCGAAGATGAGCATTTTTTATCGAAAACTCATCTCTTCAGACGAAGCTTATTTCCACTTCGGAAAATATGTCAATAAGCAAAAGTGTCGTATCTGGGGATCAGAAAATCTACATGTCGTTGTGGAGAAACCAATGCACCTACAATGAGTGACTGTCTGGTACGGATTTTGGTCTGGCGTCATTATTGGGCCATTTTTCTTCGAAAATTAGCAGAGAAACACAGTTACAGTTAATGGCGATTGCTACCGCGCCATTCTAAGCGATTTTTGGTTTCAAAAATTGTAAAGGATGACATAGACGACATTTGGTTTCAACAGGACGGCGCAACGTGCCACACGGCCAACGTAACAATCGATCTTTTGCGCTCTGTTTTCGAAAATCGTATAATCACCCGAAATGCTGATGTCAATTATCTACCTTGAAGCTGTGATTTGACTCCGTTGGACTTTTTTGTGGGGAGCCGTTAACGACAAGTGTTACGCTAACCATAGTTGCCATTGATGAAATAGAAATTTATAATTACAACATATTTATAATATACAAACAATCGAAAAAAATTGGACTGATCGAATGGGGTATTTATAAGCCTAGCCGAGGCAGTCATTTGAATAATGTAGACAACATTCATTCCTAAATAGAAAGGTTTAATCTTTATAACAAACACATAACTTTGATAAAATATTCATTAGTTTTTTTTTAAAGCCGATTCAAATTACAAATCTTAAATGGCCTACCATGTGAACATTTCTAATAAAAACTCCTTACAATAACTAGAGTTATCGCAGGTACTTCATTTTAAATGCTAATTGCACACGGCCTGTAATTAATGAGTATAGTGATGAAGATGGGTGCTTATTAGTTATCAAGTTTTAATTTCTTGTAATTATAATTGTAATAAGTCACGTAAATCCAATATGCAATATACACAGCGACCATATGTTGTTTTTTTAGGGTTCCGTAGTCAACTAGGAACCCTTATAGTTTCGCCATGTCTGTCTGTCCGTCTGTCCGTCCTCGCTTAATCTCCGTGACCGTTAGCACTAGAAAGCTGAAATTTGGTACCAATATGTGTATCAATCACGCCGACAAAGTGGTAAAATAAAAATTGGAAAAAATGTTTTATTAGGGTAGCCCCCCTTATATGTAAACTGGGAAGTGATTTTTTTTTAATTTCAACCCTAACGTGTGATATATTGTTGGAAAGGTATTTAAAAATGAATAGGGGTTTACTAAAATTATTTTTTGATAATGTCAATAATTTCGGAAATAATCGCTCCAAAAGTAAAAAAAACAATGTCCCCCCCCCTCTAACTTTTGAACTATAAGTTTAGAAAATATGAAAAAAATCTGAAAAGTAGAACTTTATAAGGACTTTCTAGGAAAATCATTTTGAACTTGGATGGAAACAACAGTACCCACTACCGGGAGCAGTTGCAGGAGCGCGGAGCGCTGCTGAAGCGTGAACATAATGGAAACCCACCTTTAAACTCATAAGTGGGAACACTTATTGTGACGGACGGGAAACTACGGAACCCTACACTGAGCGTGGCACGACACGCTCTTGGCCGGTTTTTATATAGGATATGGTGACAAACTAGCACACAGTCCACTGAAGGTAAGTGGTTGCTGCGGCCCATAGACATCTTTATCTATCACCATACGAAATATAGCCGCATTAAGCTACTATTTTACGCTGGTATTCTGTGAGATTATTATTAGTAATTTCATTTTATATTCGGAACATTATATTAATTACGATAAAAAATCTTTTAAAGCTTAAAATTTTTTCACTTCAGTGAAAAGTTTGATTAAAATAAAAATAATTTGTGATACATTTTATGTGGTTAAAGAGTTATATTAATAATGAAAACAATTAACTTTTCATTTCAGCAGACTATTATTAAGAGTTAACCTTGTTAATGTTAATGCTAATTACCTACGAGTAGTATTTGCGCTAACCTTTATTAGCAACTAAACGTAGCAGTTAACTGATTAACAGTGAGCATTTTTTACTGATTCATTGTAATGTGGACCTATAGTGAAAGGTGTCGATGGGGTCCAAAGAGTCATCTCCACTTATAAGAGTAAATCAACTTGTTAAAAATTAGAAAAAAGTGATAAAGATTTCATCGTAAGAGGTGATAGAAGGAAACTAATCAGCATCGTCTTCCTAATAAGGGCTTAATATAAAAAACTGCGGTTGCCAATCTGCTTGCCAAGCGTGGCAACTATGGCAAATTTAGTCCCCATGAGGAAATTTATAGGGGAGGCCTATGTTCTGCAGTGACTTTACCAGGCTGTAACGGTAACGGTATGCTTGACTTAGGTCTCTTTCATAGTATCGTCAGTACGATGATGATACGCAGGCGGTCCGCATATTTTAGCAATTTATATGATGTTTACTCTTCCACTTTTGACTGCCTCGTTCACTCAGTTTGAATTTTGGGTGAGGCTAAAATTATATATTGGATTTGTCTGTCAAGAAATTCTCAGTAACAGTTAGGAAATTGGCGGTGTTTTACACCCGTAAACACACTTTGGGTGCGTTTGGCAGAAAAAAGCGCTAGCAAGCGCTTGTAAGCAAAATGGCGATCGTAAGCGGTAAGCGCTGTCAAATCGTAAGTAGCTATTTTCCTCCAGGACACGATGTTAGTTTTAACCGGAGAACCTAACCTAATTTAAATATATGTTTGTAAAGTATTCATATTAAAAACTTACCAATCATGAATTTTTAATAACATGTATATGTCTATTCATGTCATTATATTACTTAAAACTAATATTGCACAAAACAACTTATAAACTCTACTTCAAAACAAACAAATTAAATAAGCAAAATGGCGGATTGTGTCAGCGCTACTGAAGTAGCAATCGTGTCCTGGCCGAAAACTATTTTAGCGCTTATAAGCGCTTGCTAGCGCTTTTTTCTGCCAAACGCACCCTTTGACTTTGCTGTGCACTATAACCCTATCCTGCGCAGATGAGAATGAAACTGACCGACGAAATCGAAATTCGGTCTTGAGGTCACACTACTATTCACCCCAACACCGGAGGTAAGGGATTTTTTGGCATTTTCCTTAGATGCCCCTTACGCCTTACATGAGATGAAATGGACACAAAGTAAATCACTACCAACATAGCCCAATAAAAGTTTTGAAGATAGACCTTCTTCATTTCCATAAAGTAAGGTCTAGAGCTATCTGCACCATCGACTACCTATGTATTTCATCACATCAACGTCACTCCATCGATGGGCGACCTTTTACTTCTAAGATACGTGACGGTAATATGGGCACCTTAAACTTTGCCACCCGATAAAACCAAAACTAAGAGCGGGATAGAGACAAAAAAGCAAGGCCATAATTATACTATAATTAATATACTAAAGAAAATAATAGCAAACATGCTTTGGCAATTATTAGGAACACTTAGAAAAATCAACTTAAAAAAACTAACTACATTACACAATACTAAAATCGACTGAAATATTTACTAAAATTTCTACTGACAAAATGGCGTCGATAAAGCAGCGCCCTTTTGACGCTTTATTATTTGATTGACTGATGAAGAGGTGTCGTATCACAGAACATTCTATGCAAACAGAGCTATAGGTTTTGAGTAATAAGAAAGTGAGCATATTAACTGGATGATCATATCACCCTCATGTATTATAGTTTCTAGTAGCGACGCTGCCACTCTAGAACCTTTTTTATCCAGCTTGTCGAGCTATGACCGGCCTATTGCCACTTCAGCTTACTGATCAGTTAGGCTGTCAGTTATTCCTGTCCTGCTTTTTTCTTCTGCGTTCATTACGTATTTCATCCCGAAGAAAAATCTGAGCATGATTCTTTCCATCGCACACTCAGTGACAAAATAAATGCTAAAAATTAAGAAATAACGTTATTTTACTCGTTGTGGTTATTTATAATTTATTTGTGTACTTACATCGTATCATTTATTGACAGGTCATTTGATAAAAGATTGAGAAGAAAATTAAAAAAAAGCGGTTAAAAAGAGGCAACTCCCATGCGTCTGTCAAGTGATAAGGTATAATTTGGCGTCATATTAAGCGACATGTGTGCCAAAGGGTTCGGGCTCATTAGTGTCAAATGTTCTTGTATGACCGGAATCAGCGGTTACTATTAGGTGGTAAGATTGTGATACCCGTATTTATATAAATATTTGGTCTATCTTCATATGTTTTATCGTATCGTGATACATATTTTTATAATCATTCACATAATTTTAAAATATGCGTAAAATTAAGGTTCAAAATGTAAACAAACATTAAGTTTTGTAATTTAATGTTTAACATTTAATGTTTTGTAATTAATGAAAAATATTTATTGCAAAAGTTGACTCATAAAAAAAGTGGGAGTATGGACGAGTATGCGTAAATGAGACGTGTATATGTTTACTACTGATCGAATTATCACATTAAAATGAAGGAATTGAATTTGAAGTGACAATGTCGGAACGAATCATCTACGGTGTCATTTAAGGTGAGGACACGTTTGTTACTGCGGACACTTGGGTACCTACGTGCCGGCCAAGCAATTGCCGAAAAAGAAAAAATATTGCATTTAAGGGGTACCAACCGATGATTTGTATTTATTCAAAGTATTTATTGAAAATTCATAAGCGTAATTTTATTTATGACGACTTTCTCAAAAGCATCAGTTTCATTTCTGTTAAATTTTTCGAAAATAAATTAGATCCGCTAGATTTTTGGGCTTCTAATGATTAGGTATCGTTTCCTGTAGATTTGGTGTTCGCTCACCTGCCCGCACATACCTGGCTCTGACGCGCCTTCTATCCGCGCCTCCACTTGAATTAATTACGCGAATTGATTAATACTCAATTCGACTCAGCAAAAACTTAATTAAAACGTGAAATTTTCGCATTTCGCGCCTGGGATACTATGTAGGCAATGTTCGGGAACATTGACGGTAGTGGAGCGCTATTGATAAATGTAAAGTTAACACTTTACATTCAGAAAAATTTAACATGGAGATTGTAAAGAATATGAGAGTGAGAATGTATTTTTTATGAATAGTTACATATTATGATACTACACTTATACTTACTTAAAGCAAATAATTCACATACTAAAAGCAAATCAAATATTGTTTTTTAATTTATAGTTTGCCATGACAAAATTCACAAAATGGAATGCTTGTGAACTTACTGATGCCTGTTCACTCCATTATTGAAAATCGGTGTATCAAAGATGAGATAAGATATTATACAGTCCATTTTATGCAGGATGGCAACCGCAGTTTTTATGTTGCTGTTAGGTATGTGTTTGTATGAGACAACGAAATAACTGGCGTCTATTAAGCTCAGGCGTTTATTTGTACACTAAGAAATGAATAGCCATTTGTAAAATTTTTGACTGTCTGTCTGTCGTCATGCTAATCCTCAAAATGACTGATTGCAAAAAGTTTTAAAAAAAGTAACTTTTTTGTTGCAGTGAAATGGAAGCTATACCTATTTTATTTTTCCCGAAATCGGTTTTTACGAAAATCTATGACACATTATTCTTGACTAGAAGAAGCCTGTCATAAAAATGAAATAGTTTTAACATTTTGATTTTCAAAAACCGAAGCAAATAAAATGAATGATAAGTTGAACTTCACAAACCTTACGTTTATATATTCTTATACACTATCTTTTACGCCCTGCGCTTTTTTAAATTTACATATGCAATACATTCCTTTGCATCTAAAGGGTCTGTGTTCTAGAGCCCTTCGGTCCACTGCATCTCGGTTGATGCACTCGACCACTTTTTGTGTCGACTCGGGCTACACTCACCCGCTTATTTGCGATCATTAATCATTATTTCGGCCTAGCGCTGGACCGGCATGCGCTTTGCGTTTTGAGAAAATAACCCTTTTTTGTATTTCGTGTAATACGGTCGGTTTGCAATCGCCATGGATCCTTGGTGCGTGGCAATTCATGCTTATTATGAATTATGTATTTGCATTTTAATATATTTTGTAAAGTTGGCGGTATTATAACCTATTTGGGTACTACAAAATAGACGGCATTTTGTTTTGAAGTTGGTGTAATGGATCTGATATATGGAAGTTCATTAATAATAATGTCCTCCAGACCGAATTTCGGTCACGGCGGCCAGCCTCAACGGAGACTAGCCATCGGCGCAGGACAGGAGTATAGTGACCAAGTGTATGCGCAAGCAGAGGTGCGCTCTCTATTCCCTCACTCTCATAATACGATGGGACGGTAAACTGACACGACCGGAGAGAGATTAGGCGCAGGACCAACGGCTTTACGTGCTTTCCGAGGCACGGGGGTGAGTCACCGCCAGGTTATTGACCCCGGGCAGCTATTGAGAATTTCTTGACGGAAAAACTCAATAATTGATTTTTTGGCCCGACCCGGGATTCGAACCCAGGACCTCATGATCAGCAGTCACACTAATACAACCACTAGACCAACGAGGCAGTTCATTATTTACATAACCTTATCTTAGTGGTCCAGAAATATTTAAGCCCGCGCGCAGATTTGCCGATGATCAACCCTCTCATTTCCGTCATTCCGTTGCCAAGTTGATTTTCTACAATCGTAAACGCTAATGGAAAATATAATCGAAAACACGTGACAGTCTCGTGACATAACATTGATTTCGTTTACTTTTAGCGTCACACCTACAGTTTTCTATTGGCGTTATTGATTGTAGAAAGTAGTGATGCAACAGAACTCTGTTTCTGTATCCGCAACTGCGGAAGTTCTGCATGGTTTTTAACATCCGTTTCTGCTTCTGTTTCCGCAAGTTTTATAACGGAATTTTGAACGGAACTCAGCGACGCATCCATATAAATAGATTTATTGTATTTTTAGTTAATTAGAAATTTAAGGCGTGTGTAATTTAAGTGCAATCATGAAGCCAAAACCAAGTCTTGTTTGGAACTATTATTTTTAGATTAATGATTTAGCAGCCAGATGTAAATTATGTGACAAAATATACTCGCGAATTGGCTGCACAACTATCGCTTTAAAGAGCCTTCTTAAGCGCCGAAGAGTTTACTGAGTTTGAGAAGTTGTTGAAACTGTAAAACTTTCATCGCAAACTAAAAAACAAATGATCAGTCAAGGAATTGCATACCTATTTATTTATAAAAGTATTCCTATGTTATAGTTAAAACCAGATTTTAGTTAAAACGTGTTTTCTCCAGTTAAAAAGAGTTTTCAATAAATGCCTTTGTTACAACTTAGATTTGCAAAATAATTATTTATTTTTTACTTGAAGTTTATGTTAATTATTTTTAAAGAAATAATGATAATTTTGGATTCAAAGTTTATTTACGTCGTACTTTCGTGTTAGGGCTCTACTAAATTACTTACTCGCTAAACCTAAATGTGGCTCTTTAAAGGGTTTGCCCAAATTTCAGTGCCTATTTAGCTTTGGTGTATAGGTGGTACACAGCATCGCCAGTCAGCAATTATTTATCGGAGCTGGACTTATAATATATGAAGAACACTGGAACAAACTGTTAGGTGTAAAAGCGGTCGAACTACTTTTCATAAAATATAACAAAATAACTTACCGCTACTTAATTTTGAATGTTAATTAATTATTAAAGATTTATTTGTAATTTTTAAATAAGTATTATTTCTGTTTCCGTATCCGTTTCTGTTTCCGTTTCTGCCAAAAAATATTTTTAACATCTGTTTCCGTTTCTGCTTCCGATATGACACTTCCGTTGCATCACTAGTAGAAAGTCAATTTAGTTAGGCCCGCAGAACCGCTAGCAAAGCTTCGATCGACGCGTACGTCACGCATGACGCTATTGGCTAACCTTCAGTGCGCGGGTTGTAGGTAGTGTTATCAAAGAGATGTCTGTATGTGAAAATAATATAGTAGTAAGTAATCGAACTTATAATTAGTCACTAAACAGGACTTCCTGTTTAGTGACTAATTAACTTTAATAGCGAAGGTAGATCGAATCTAACCCACGTTACTTTTATATTTCATGATAGTTTTGCATTTGAATTTTACAATGAAAATCACAGTGATTGTTAGGGTTCCGTAGTCAAATAGGAACCCTTATAGTTTCGCCATGTCTGTCTGTCCGTCTGTCCGTCCTCGCTTAATCTCTGTGACCGTTAGCACTAGAAAGCTGAAATTTGGTACCAATATATGTATCAATCACAACGACAAAGTGGTAAAATAAAAATTGGAAAAAAATGTTTTATTAGGGTAGCCCTCCTATATATAAAGTGGGAAGCGATTTTTTTTTTAATTTCAATCCTAACGTGTGATATATTGTTGTAAAGGTATTTAAAAATGAATAGGGGTTTACTCAAATCATTTTTTGATAATGTCAATAATTTCGGAAATAATCGCTCCAAAAGTAAAAAACAATGCGTCCCCCCCTCTAACTTTTGAACCATAAGTTTAGAAAATATGAAAAAAATCTGAAAAGTAGAACTTTATAAGGACTTTCTAGGAAAATCATTTTGAACTTGGATGGAAACACCCACCCACTACCGGGAGCAGTTGCAGGAGCGCGGAGCGCTGCTGGAGCGCGAATATAATGGGAAACTACGGAAACCTACACTGAGCGTGGCCCGACACGCTCTTGGCCGGTTTTTTTGATCTGAGTTTTGATTGTTTTTGAGTGATTGATTGATTGATTTGAGTAAGAGCTGATACATTTTTAGTTATCTACAACTAATGAAACATATTTATAACAATATAGCGGCAGATTTAGTATATAGAGTTTTATTACCTACATATACATTACATTTGTATGTATTAGTTTTGGTTGAAGGCCGTATTTATTTGTTTGTTAATGGTACAAAAATAGAAAATAAACTTTTAAAGATATTATATCTATATTTTGGTATACGTTAGAAAAGAGAGTTTGGACCGCCGGCGGATGATAGTTCTGTTTAATCGTTTAAATAGGTTTTCACGCGTAAAAGTTATGCGATTTTATGTATTGAGTATCTGTGTACATGTGAACTATTATATAGTACGTTTCTAGGTCAGGCGGAAAAAAGTACATTGACCTCAAGTATTATGTTAACATCGAAACAAAGCGACAGTTATTGCTTCCATACATTTCTTTATAGATTATGTATCGTTATGCGCTAAGCGTGTCTCATGGTACGGGGTAGGGTGAAGGAAGCGGTCATTCAGAGATAATAAACCTGTTTCGACGCGATGTGCATTAGGTCTCATGCCGTGCGTATTTAAGAAAGCGGATAGAGCAGAACTCATTCCGCATTCTGCTTTGAGATGCGCTTGCGTGTAGATAGTTTGAGATTTAAAATTTTCGGTAATAGTAGTTTTAATTTTTATTAAGTTTGTATTTTAATTGTATTATTACGTTTTGTATATTATCACCAGTATGAAATTGGGTCCATCGACATGAAAATCTCATAAAGATTTTACATATTTCAGAAACTGAAAAAATAATGATTGTAAACATCTATAAATATGTAAAAGAAACGTGGTCTAGTGACGTATATCCATCCAAAACGGATATAAAAAAAGACTGCCGATATTCTAGGTTATATATAATCAATGTGACGGACTCTTCTACGTCTTCATCATCATAAAATGATTCCGAAATAGATACAGGTGAATAGTCTGTAAAGTGTCTCTGATAATCTGTTATGAGAAGTTTTATGCATGCTTCAAGGTTGGCTGCTTAAGAATGCTTAGCATTAAAAGTTCGTCTTTTTACCGACTGCCAAGAAGTGGTTATGTTTTATACAACTACCTACCTACCTACTTATTAAAGTACTTACCTACTATTACCGTAATAATGAAAATTGTGATTATGATTTATTAATAATAAATTTAAATTAATATTAATTTGGTTTTAAATTCATTTAGGTACAGGATAATCTTCTTTCTTTATAATATAATAATAGACATAGGGCCTGTAAAGAACTTCACACCCGGCACCCTTATCTTTTACTCGATATATGAAATGGTAAAAGGATAAAAAAATGAAAATAATAAAAAAGATTGCCTACCCCGATGATATCGTCAAGGGTCAATGTACTTTTTTCCGCCTGCCCTAGAAACGTACTATAGTTATTACAATTTACGGGTGCGGTAGACCTTTGGATGTGGTTCGACATGTACATGCACAGTGTGATAGTGTGCGTGCATGGTGAGTCGTCAGTCAAGGAGAAAACTGTCACCTTGCATGTATTAAGGTTACCTTTGATTGGTTCAACATGTACATGCGCAAGAACTATAGGAGAAACTATGAAACAAGTGCTTTATTGTTCTCAAGTTATTGTGTCCGCTTAGGCGTCTTAAGAACCTCAGATACTGTCATCATCGACTAGCCGTGGGCTTAAGCTGTTGTTAAACTCTCTCCAAAACGCATGACGCGTAATTTCTTTGAATGAAACTAGTTTTTACGTAATTTATCGTGTATATTAAAATCAGTTTCATTTTTGTAGTGTTCGCGTAAACATATGAAATAATTATGGATAGTTTGTTATTATTTGACACTGGCAAAAGTTCGAGTTCGTGACTTTAGTAGTAAGAAAATGGTGGAAACTTATTTACAAAAAAGGATCTTTTTTTTTAAAATCATACCCTAGAATCACATTGTTTTTCAATGCAGCACAGAAACAGAACATAATTATCAACAAATATAAAGCTTTTCTATAAGTTAAACAAATAATTATATGCTACATTATGAAATTCCTGAAATCCCAACGAACATTGCAAATATCTTTGGGAATATCGCAGTCCAAACACACATAGTGGGATTTTTAACATGTTCTGAAGCACTAAAACTCTCTCTCTCTCTCAACTGAAAAAACAGATGAGTCCATGGGAAATATTCCGGTCGTTTAAAAGCCAGATATTCCCTTGTTCAAACACGCTACCTTCAAATATGCGTCGTTAAATAGTCCAGATAGGGTATGTGGATTTATTTTAATCATGTTTCTTGATTTCATGTACATGTCTCCATCGAAATGTTATGAGCTCAAACTCCCATAACCCGAATGTTTAACATCTTGAAAAAACAAAACACGATAAAACATTGCTATAACATTTATCGTCCTAATTTATCATAAAGTTTGTGAAATAAGGCATTTAACAAACACAAAACAGGACAGAATGATATAAGTATAGATACGTAAGTGGTAGAGACATGCTGCAGCTTTACCTATACCATAATCGCGATCAGTTGGTTGTAGCACGAATGAGTCGTTTCGATCGGTGAAGGACCGCGCTATCACATAATGCCAGCGTAAAATTGCAGCTTAATGCAGCTGTGTTTCGTGTAGTAAGTGTAGAGAACCGGCGAACCATTTTACTAAAAACTAAGTATTCTACCTTAGTCCTTAGAGATGACAACGCATCTGCATTTTGAAACTTTACCGAGGATCGATGTAGATGTTACTGCATCCGTTTACCATCAGGTAGATCGGGTGTACTGTGTGTTCGTTTTACACTAATTATTCTTTTATAAAAAACTTATTTTTGTTTTTTTCAAGTAGTTACCGTGGTCTCAAATATTATTAAAAGGAGACACTATTAATAAAAATCAAAAGTCTCTCTGTATAACGCAGATGACGCTATGAATGAAAAGCCATATACAAATAATTTTATCTATTTTAAGACCAAACATTTGCGTACACTACGGTGTACACTCGATATGTATAAGATTTGTATCGACTCTGCTGGCTCATATTCCCGGGTGCTTTTATTCCACCATTATGAAAGGTAAAATTTATAGTGAACTCGTAATGTTAGCAATTTCACTACCGCATGCAATCATTATCTTCTCTCATGTCCGACGTTTCGTTTGTAATTATACGGTGCAGCTGAAGGGAGTGTTATCTAAAATCGTTTAACTTTGCATAGTACATTTTTAAAACATCGAACCGCCATGATTTATATAATTTTAAAAAAAGATAAAAAAACTTACAAAAATTTACATAAATAATAATTAATTGATCGTTGTTATTTTATTAACCAATTTAAAAATGCTTAAGCCATTTTGCACTGTGTGATTTATTTTTCTGAAACACAAACATAATAACCGGAAATCGCACAGAATACCATTGTCCATAATCGGATTATATTGCTGTATTTCGTATAGAGGAGTCTAGAGGACCCAAGATAATTTTTACTGATAAACTGGTAATAAAGGAATTTCGACTTAGTCGTCAGGTGTAACAACGTATCAGCGTTTTGTTTCCAAATTGAAGATAAATATAGATGAGCCTGCACCCACTTACAACCGGGTGAATTGTGAGATCGTTTACCACCCTTACTTCAATAAAAATGATTTAAGAAAAGAAACCCAGATCACTTTAATAACGAATATGTTGCATTGGTGTAGGCATTAAAAGTTATTTAATTTTATATAATTATTTATAGGCAATCGTTTATAAATCGCGTTCGGTGCATTAGCATGTTATTCCTGCAGTGCACATAGAGTATGGATAACGTAGCAATAACTTATGCGAGAAAACCATGGGTGATTGCTTTCACCACAGGACCAAAGGTATTTTTTATCACTTTTATCTATATCTAATCTTTTTGGTATTTTTAAAAAAAATAGAGCATCATGGATTTTCTTTCTATCTATATTTATATATTTAACTTTTCTTTACCAATACTTTTACTTAAAGCAGTAGATTAGCTACATTTCTATTTAATAAATGGAAACTTAGCTACATTTCTATTTAATAAATGGAAACATGAGCCCATATTTATTTCGACCATTAATTAAATTTTGTTTTGTTTTGTACTACATCGTGCATTATATTATAAGTGTTACTTTTAAGAAATTGTGTAGATTATATTTATTAATATAAACGTAAAAAAATATTGACTAATATAACATTAAAATTAATAGCGTGTGTAGATATGTGTGGCATGATACTGTAAAATCTGTTAAAGCAAGGTATGTACTCGTACTCGTAGGTGAATAAAATAGCTAGAGATTCGTGGTAGCAAGATGCTCGTATCTTTACGGGCCGTATATTTGGACAGATATCATTCTCCAACCCGCTCCGACAGTAAAGAGCTAGTGGGTTGAGTGCCTGCTGCGCTTTTAAAACCACGAATGTTTAGCTTTACTGCACCGTTAAGAATTTCTGTATTTGGTTTATTTAAAGCGAAGATCATATACTACAAGATGTATGCAGTTTTAGTTAGAAGTAGCTAATAATAGTACTAATACTACTAGTAGTAGTTTTAGGAAGTATCTTCAGAATTAAACGATAAAACTCTCTTTTTTTTTAGCGCAAATGTTTTAAATTCAATAGATAAAAGTGAGAATTACATTTAGTATCTCTAACGGAGAAGATTTTTGATATGTTTTTTATAGGTTATGTGGTACGGATAAACCATATCAGGTTATATTTATAGATATGTTATTAAATAGGAATATTGTAATATTATGCATATAATATATAATTCTTTGTTTTATTTGTATTACCTTTTTGAAGGTTATAATATACTAGGCTTTTGGATATACACTTATGTAAGGAAATACCAAAAATTTTAAGATGAAAACAAGAAATATGAGTAGAATAATATTCACCTTTTATTGTTGGTTGTTGATAATTCATGTAAATATAATTTTGAAAATTAATATCTGTAAAATTATTATTATATAAATCATATTGGAAAATTAATATACTTACAACGAATATGTAGTAATTTTGCTCATTTGTTAAGTAATAAGTACATTTGAATATAATTTCAGAATTAAAAAAAACCGTATTTAACTTTCGTTGTGTTGCACTCGCTCATGTTAAAAATTATATTAAACTAGCTCACCAGGCAGACGTTGTTCTGCCCTTTTCGACAACCCTTTGTCATGTCCTATTAAAAATCCTTAAATTAGCAAAAAAAAATTGTGGGTCACTCATGGGCAAAAAAACTATCCTATCTCTCAAGTTGGACCAAACTGTACACGGTGTGCAAATTTGATTAAAATCGGTTAAGTAGTTTAGGAGTCCATCGCGGACAAACAACGTGACACGTAATTTATATATATTAAGATTATATATATATATATATATATTAAAATATTATATATATATTACAGATAGGTAATAATTTTTAAAATAATTTTAAAAATCCTACATTTCACATTCGTGGTGTTGCACTCCCTCATGTTCGCGCAAAGTGCGGGGCGACGCGGCCGGTAACAGATGCTCTGCATTGCCGCCGTGCCAACTCCTGCTAGTGCACAGGGCTGAATCCTGCTTCTGAATTAAAATATAATTAACCTGTTTGCTCGCGACGCGAATGGCGGGAAATAAAACACATTTATCATCATCTTCATCATTACAGCCGTTCACAAGTCCGCTGCTGAATATGAGCCTAGCCTAAGTACCATAAAGCATGGTCCATATCCATCGATGTTTAATAATGTCTTAAAAATTTAAGACATTATTAAACATCGTAACTCTTATCATTAATAGTGCACTGATACGTGAAAGTTTTACAGATCCACAATAAGAAATTACAGTTTAAGATCAAGTATAAATTTTGAAATTTTAAACTTTCTCACTAAAATACCTTCTCGTATTAAGTTTCTGTATCAAAAAACCCCTTATTTTTTAAGTACTTTTATTTAAAAAAGTGTTTTTCTACTAATACAGGCGGCTTATTAATATAATATATTGTATGTATGTGTATGTACAGTGTATCGTATTTTAAGAATAACTCTCACTTTAAGTACAGCCCTGCTCTAAAAGGAGAGGGAGCACCGATGACAAAATACAAATTTTATTTTATTAAATTCAAAAAATCCTTCAATGATTGATAGGAGGGCGCCCTCGAGTCACAGTAAGACGCTGGGGCGCGCCACCTCCAACTGCATAACTCTTGCTACTCAATAAAATGGTTCATTGATTTCGACACAGTTTTTTTGACGTCTATAACTATTTTACTGCGTGCTCTTATACAACATTAATAATAGTTTGCATTTTTATCTTTTGTGCAGACCATTTTTCGAAATGATCACTTAGGATTTGATACGGCGTTTGCTGTAATGGATACTAAAGGCCATTTTTTTGCTTTATGTTCAGCAACTAAAAAGATTTCCTTAAAAAAAAAAAGAAATTTGACGCTTACACACAGAGGCAACTCTTTCTCCTAACATAAGTGTATTCAATGCAGTAATTATAACTTATAGAAGTGATTTAGACGCATAGTAAGATAATCCGTAGTCCTGTCAGGTCACAAATTGAAATAATACACCTTAACGAAAACAGACAGGTGTTAATTTCAGTTTCTTATGCTTGAAAACCGTTCAAAAGGTTATCAAAGACATGTTACGTCTAATATACCTAATATTATCGTGAGACTTTATATGCATTTTGATACTCGTAGCACCTTTTTATTACATCCTATCAAGGGTTCACAGCTGAGCTTTGTGTTCGTAAAATGCACGGAGTACTGTGCATGTTTAAGTTTAATATTATAATATTATTGATAAATCATTGTGTCAACAATAATGAATTCCCATGGAAATGGGATAAATGTAATTTTGAGAGAATTGCTGCATTTATGTTATTTGAAATTCTAATTGGAAAAACATATATAAACTTTAAACCAAATAAAGCGTTTTTGGTATAATAATTGTAATATCAAAAAGGGTCCCCAACGTAAACGGGCCGCATAAACAATAAAGCATTGTCCGGGGAGGCGGGTGAGAGGTTTATTGCGGACTCGCTGACCGCGCCAAGATATATCAGCGACAAGTGGCTGCGACTTGTTTACAAGAACGCGACATAATGCTCCCGCTTACAAAATTGACATGTTCTACACCGGCCCTTCAATATAAAATGAGAAAAGGCCTGCACCCGAAAGTTACACGTTTGATCGCTGTTAATTTGCGTTAACTGTCGTCAGATCTTAGATTAATATAAGAAAATATTTAAGCTTTGCCCTTTAGAGTAAAACATTAGATATAAAATTCTTAACGTTAACTTTTTAATCCCATGAAAAAGTGGGGTGTTATAAGTTTGACTGCTATGCGTGTCTGTTTGTAGCACCGTTTATTCATTTTACGTGGTAGAGCCATGCTGTAGCTATATTATTGGTATAGTTGTAGCACGAATGGGTCAGCTGGACCGGGGAAAAACCACAGATTACAGAATACCAGTGTCAAATAGCAGCTTAACGCTCCTGTGTTTCGTTTGTTGATCGTAGACAACCGGAGACTCTTTTATTTTGGAAACGAGGCATTCCATCTTAGTCCTCATGGGTGACAACGCATCTGCATTTTGATTCGTTATCGAGGATAGATAGATGTCTATGGGTCACAGCAACTACCTACCATCAGGTGGACTGTGTGTTCGTTTCCCACCTTTATAGTATAAAAAAAAAACTGTAGCTCGTAAACGGGTGAACTGATTTGGGTGCGATTTTTTTTTAATTTAATAGCAGATTTTTAGCGGTGATTCTTAGACATGTTTTGTCGAAATCGCGTTTTTTTAATTTTAAATTTAAGTAATAGGTTTAAAACCAGTGTTTTAGTTTAACTTTCTTGTTAGAAGTTCAAAGATTCTTAGAAAGAATAAAAATATCATCATTATTTTCAGCTTGATATAGTGTCACGTAATGCGAGGTAGACTTAATTAATGTATAATTAAGTCTTCCTATAAGAATACCTAAACATAATGTTTGTTTTGATTATTTAGTGCTAATTTGTTAAGAAATGTCCAAATAAATATCTCTTTCTTTCTTTCTTTAATGTTCCCAACATCATGTAATACTATAAACACAAAGGCGTGCGTGTGTTCTATGGTTAGTAATACATAAATGCGTCAAGCATGTGTACCTAAATAAAATTTCGAAACTGATTAGAACTGTTATATGAAATGAAATAAAATTAAATATATTTTATGTATTTCTTCAACGTAGGAAAATAAAATATGTTTGTCAAATGTCGTTTTTTCAAACCTACCTGCCGTCTCAAAATGAAGTTCCACTGACTGCAGAAGAAACGGCGAAAGAAATTCTGCAGGTATCCTGGTTTTTAGTAATTTTCCCCGACTGTCCCAGATGGCGGGGAGGGGGGGATAATGTTTTTTTGCAACTCTTGATGGACTTTGACATGTAATTTGTCTGAGTGACATTTTTTCAGTAAACTTTTACGGACTCGGTTTTAAAAGTAGGCCTTGTTTTAAAATAAATTTTATATAATTGTTTATATTTAGGTCTTGAGTATTTAAGAAACTTAGTAAGTTTGAACAATCGGACAAAAGTGGAACATGACAGAACACCTCTAGTTGGTTCGGGGCATCGTCCGCTCTCCACTAGGGATGCTTTACGCAGTTAATTTAAAATTCTCATTCGTATAAATAAGGAGGGTAGCGTTTGCGTTTTATAGCTTACAACGTGCGAATGCAACGCCTGCGACACTCTGCGGTTGTCGACGTATTTTAATATCGTTAATTAGGTGTTATGATCGTTTAAGGAGCATTGTCGACGCTTTATATTCTCTGCTGTTGTTTATAGGTAATAGATATTATAACTTAGTTCTTAAGTTATCATGTAGTCGGTTTAAAATTGGAAGGAGGTAAAGTCGTAATTTAAGAATAAGGAACTCATATCTTATTGTTTAGGCCTTGAGACAACGAAGAGCTGAAAGTCCAGATTTTTTTTCGACAGGACAAAAGTAACATTTTTAAATTTCCCATACTTAGCTATTTGTTACATAATTTTAATAAACCCGTAAGAATATATATCACGGAAGGCCTTCTCCTAATGGAGCCAGTCCCTGTTACCATATAGAAAAAATATTAACAAAGTTTTCTTGTAATCAATTAATTTTAGCTCGATTTTTACAGCATGATCAAATCAACAAAAAGGATTTAAGGAAGAAAAAAGAAATAAATGGCTCGAACTATACGATACTTGGTACTAAAGTAACAGTGGTATCTAAAGTAACAGCAATTCGATTACTATTCTCTGGTATATAGTGTGGTATTCTGTGAGAGCATCTATGACTACTATCGTGAATCATTCCTAACAAAAAAAGCTTACCAAAGAGTGATTGTCACAGCGCTGTCGTCGCGCCACAAGCGAAACGCATCGAAGCCTAAATCACGCTATCAAAGTTCCGAAGTACTACGCTATATATATAGAATAGCTCTGTACTATTACACGGTGCAGTGGTCGCTCTCCAGGCTGAGCACCTTGCCCGGCGGGAGATTTCCCCTGTTCCTTACTGGCAAACGGGGTGATATGGCGATGCACCACATGGTTAACGGAAATATTAGTATTTAGTAGCGTTGTTTGTTCTTTTTTTTAAACAAAAGTCTAATGTAACAGCCCATCTAGTTTTCATCTTCTGCTTTATCAGAGTGTAAATGTCCACAGCTGGTCATGGGCAATTCCAGATTTCATGATTTTTCTCTTCCGTTGTTGATATTTCTTTAGCTTGGCAGGCGATTGACAGTCCCGGATACGTTTGGCGTAAGCGAAGATGGTCATATTGTCAACTATAGAAAACATAAAATTTTGCTGGTATTACCAATAGCCTCTTACAATATTTATATTAATGAAACAATGGATTGTTTTACGCTGCCGTCACACAGAAAATATAACTGTTAATTAGTATTAAGATGAATGCAGTTTTATCCCCCTAAAAATAATTATTACTTTACATTTCGAAAGTACTTGCACTTTTAAATTTAAACTTTTTTAAATTTAAATTTTTGTTTATATCGATGAAACTATTTATTTTTATTTAATACTAGCAATCCGCCCTGGCTTCACATGAGTAGTTAACAGCGTCACCTACCGGATCCAATGTGAACTAACCGGTCAATCTAAACCATCCAAACTAAAACAAGAAAAATTTCATCAAAATCAGTCGAGCTATTTTCGAATTTGAGCTTGACTATGGGACGGCAAGAGATTTTTAACGTAAAGTTATAGGGTAAAAATTTCATACAAATCATTAAATATTAGCGCAATAATTTGTTAATTTTTTTCAGGTTTTCTTTTGATAAATGATATAATAATGATGGTGGTAATTTATAGAATAAGAGTTCCTATTAGAAAATACCTTCGCAAAAAATAAAATTCTAATTGGGTGTAATGAATGTTTTCTATTTCCTAAGTGGAAAAATGTACAAAGATAGTGACAAACAAAGGCGGCGTTACGAAATGGAGCAAAACTTTCTTACTAATTAATTTAATCCCTTTGAGCCCTACCCCATTAGCCTAATTGAACTGCGGTGTACATGTCAATTCTTTGGTCTTACTTAAATAGATATAACAATCGATTTTCTACTTTGCCCGTTGGATTTTCGTTTTATTTTGCATTGCACTTATTAGAGGTACAGATTTTACGTTTGCTAATAATATGAAGAGCCTACTTTATATACCGTTTTGCATAAGTGGTATGGCGGAAATGATTACTTAATAACTTTTCAACATACGGTATTTTCAAGCCTTATGGACTCAACATCTCGAAGGAAATCAAGGTCCAATCGCAATTTCATAAATAACAGAGCTTTTTTAGAGATATTGCTTAGATATGGTTGGTCAATATATTTAAATTTGTGAAGAAGTGTGTAGTTTATTTGTTTTATTTTTGTATATTATTTATTGGTATTTTTGTAAATATTATTGTTTGTATTGGTATTATATATTATAGTATTATATATATTATATAGTATTATATATATTAGTTGTAGCACGAATGGGTCGGCTCAATCGAGGAAGGATCATGCTCTCACAGAATACCAGCGTAAAATAGCAGCTTAATGTTGCTGTGTTTCGTATGGGTGTAGAGATCCGGAGACCCTTTTTACTGGTAACAAGGTATTCGATCTTAGTCCTCAGGGATGACAATGCATCTTAAATTTGAATCTTAATCAAGATTATGTGTCTATAGGCCGCAGCATCCAGTTACCACCAGGTGGACTATTTGCTCACTTGTCCGTCTTATTTTATAAAAAAAGATGTATATTTATTGGTAGGTAGGTTGACGCAATACGAGACGTCTTGCTCGTTTGATGATGCTCTTCTCGCTAATTCTTTGTCTGTTTGAATGTTTGTCTGTCTGGCTGTCCGGGCTAAGCTTTGGAATGGTTGAAACGATTGCAATGTAATGTCACGAACAGATAGAAAGCAATGCTAGAAGTTATGATGCTGGGCCATAGAAAAAATGAAAAATTGGTTAAATAAATGGTCATTGATTATCTTTGTCTAAATGAAGCCACATTAATAAATTGTGCCCATATATGCCCCTGCCTAATATAATGAGATAGATGATAGCATGAATGTAGACGTTCCTGAGCGAGAGTATCAACTTACCATTGGGTTGGTTGTGTGTTTCTGTGCTCTGCCAATTCTATAATAAAAGAGATGGTTTTATCATCGTCAACGGAAGCTCATAAGATCCATCTGATACTTCTCCCAGCCACCTCTTGCGGCACTCACGAAATAAAATGGGGTGGGAATACACACAAATAAATAAATAAACAGAGACAAACAAGTGTTTCCACATAGAAAAAAAAAACATTTATTATAGCAAGTAGGTCGCGATTAACGGTGTAAGACGTTTCACAGTACCAAGCTTTATAGAGTACCTAGTATGTTCTGTGATTACTGCTCTCTCTCTCTCTCTCCCTCTCTATATATATATAGAGTAATATAATATATAAGCCTATGGCGTTGATATTTTACCATTGATTGAAAAATTGAAATTTACCGAAATTTGAAATAAACTTTCGGTCTAAAAAAATAACAATCAAATTTTCGAACTAAATGAATAAATCAATTGAAAACTATTGAAATTAAAATAATACCTATCTAATTAATAATTAATATTGATAGATCAATTTCATAATATGTTAATGTAAAATAAAAAAAATAAAATGTAAAATATCGGTGCCATAGGCTTTATATTCAACATTTGTCAATTTTATAATTATGTGTGTGAAAATGGGTATTTTTCCTAAGGTGATTTCTTTGACACCTAAGTAAGAATATAAAATAGTTTTTATTTTTTTGTTTTACGTGAAAAGGGTTTTTGGTGCCTTTTTTTTTATCTCTTTCCTTTGATCTGATTTTAATTTCGCTAAATGTTACTTAGTTTTCTGGTAGGCGATAGTCGTTATGAAGCATTACGCGTATTACCATTACCATTTAGTATTACGACTTATCAAAATTCCACTGCAAAACATGGGTCTCCCCATGGATGGTCTCATAGGGAGGACATTTGGCATAGTGGCAAGTGGGTTGGCATCCACAGTTTTTTTTATTCAGTTGTAATCAGGAAGACGCTGCTGCTCATATCCTGATCAAGTTTCCCCTGTCGCCTCTTACGACACCCACGGGATGATACGGGGCAGTGGTTCTTACACCGCCACTGCACGGTTCCGCGTGTTACGCGTATACGTGTCATTAATGCGAGACGACGTGAATAGCGATCGGCAAAGCTTCTACTTTGGGAGAAAGTATGGAGAGCCGTGGTAGCTCAGTGGTTAACGCTCGCTGTAGATATAACAGAACGCGAGTAACCCGGGTTCGATCCCCGCCGGCACCAATGAAATTGTTAATTGCAATTTTAAGTGCTGATTTACCACGTGCTCGGCGGTGAAGGAAAACATCGTGAGGAAACCTGCATGTCTGAGGAATAGGAAAAAAATATTTCGGAGGCATGTGAAGTTCGTCAACACGCATTTGGGCAGCGCGGCGGACACTTCCTTGCCCTAAACCCTCTCAGAAATGAGGGGAGGCCTGAGCCCAGCAGTGGGACGTATATAGGCTGTAACTTACTTACTTACTTATGGTTAGGAGTTGCTGCAATCGTCAGAGATATCCATGTTTAGCAATGGATTCTTTATGAACAGATTCTTGATGAATGTATTCTTATATATTAATAAGGAATGCAATAAATAATAAATAAAAAATAAATAAAAAATTATGCTTTATTCTTCTAATGAGTTCAGTTCACATAACTGACAACACTAAACACACCAGTGTCATGGTGATATTTTAAGCGGATGTTGTGAAATCCGAGAGTGGACAAAATCTCTGGATCAATCAATACATAAAGTTTTGAAACAACCCTTCTTTCTTTATTTTTGTCACTTTTTATAGTTTCGGGATATTATAGATATAATTTTATCATAAACGTGAACAGTGTTTTGTTGCAATCTATGAAGAAGGAAGGTCTTGAAGGTCCGAAAAAATCGCTGGTGGTAGCCGATTCAACTAAGAAGTTGTGGTTGTTCTTCACAGAACTTCTGGTAAATCGTACAGCGGTGGGCTGCCAATCATCCAGATGGTAGGGATGGTACTGCGAGTTTTGTTATGTTGTGCGATATTTTGATGCAGTAGTGATAAACATGAGATGATGAATAAATAGGGAACTAGTTCACATAAATAACGTAAATAATACTTATTAAAAAATTATTTTGGATATTATCATATTACGTCAATAAATGAAAGAAATCACACAATATCGCTGATTACTTATATGGTATGGTGGAGAAACAATACTTCAATGACTTAATTATTAAGTTAATCATTGAAGTTTTATTTACTAACACAAAAATTTAAACTCTCTCACACTTGTACGAACAATTGCTCGACGAGCACTGGTATAATTGTAAGACTTCTCGCAACATCAGTACTTACAAAATAATGTAAAAAAACATTATTGCCTAAAATATAATAATGTATTTCGACATCTATTATATTATACAATTGAAATTTCCGAACTATGTCTTTTTTTAAACAACAGTAACGCGAAAACGGAAAAGACATGATAAATTTTTATTTCTATAGCTGATACAAATTATGATCGTTCTGAAAATTAAATGTAACGAAATTAAATTTCGGTAATGCGTCAACCGCCATTAGTAACTTTTGTTTTGTTTTGTAGGCGGCAAACTAAAACGTGGGGCATAGCGAACTTCCGTGAAATGGGGTAAAACTAATTCTACCGTGGACAGGCGAGCTCGCCATGTGTCAGTCTCCGGTTCTATTCCCGTGAGGGTCACCGACGTGTCTCTAATGTTACGCCTATTACTTGCCGATATATCTTCCGCTGACGTTAATATTTTATTCTTTGTGGATATCCGTTGATTTGTCAAGTAAGTTCATTTTGATACTTAATAGACTGTCATTTCCATTGATTTCTTTTGATTGAATGCGTTACAATATGGTTTTTTTTTCATAATCATTTTGTTATATTTATCATCATTTTATATATTTAAATAGAGTCGAGCATAAGTCTCCGCTACAATCTGCCAAAATAAAATTCTTGAGCTTCCTGTATCTATCAACTTCTTGCATGACTTATTACTTTGTAGTGATCAGAGATCAGAGTCAATATATGTAGGAGGCAATAACTATCTGTGGATAAAACTACAAAAATATGCACTTGAAGTAGGAGTGGTATATAATCCTGGACACGCTAATTTCGAGCAATTTCTCGAGGTATACGAATTACAATTACAAGAAAGAAGCAGAACAAGAGTTTTCGGTGACATTAACGTTGATTTACTCACAAATATTCTCTGAATATCTACATAGTAAATTCTTTATTATGTCGTTAATATTTCATTACTGGATCTGATTTATTCGAAACGTTGGGAATTACAAATGAGTTAAAGATAAGTTAATTAAACGCGATATAATCCGTATAAGTGGTTTTATTTAATGGACATGATTCTCTTAGATATTTAGATTTCTTACGAAGTTTTTCTTCTTGACTGAGTGCGTTGTAAATCAGCACTCAAAATTGCAATAAATTGTTGATTGAATGCAGTCATCATATTATGAAATTTTCAAGACGGAAAATTGATTTATCTCCAACACTAGGAGAGTGTTATCGCGCCATTGAGATCCCAATTATGTGAAGAGACTTGTAAAGAACAGTGCGATGTTTATAAGCTGTCAGTTTATTTTTTACTTTACTGTATACGGGACTAGGTGGTTGTACAGTTACTAAGGTCGTGAGATCTTGGCATTTCCCATGGCTAATTCTTACAAAACCACTGGGGCTAGATTGGATTTGTGAGATATTTTTTGTACGCTTACATATTTTTCGGTTATTTAAATAATTTACTAATAAAAACATTAACTTATTCTGTCAATTTCAAAATATATTAATTTTGGAAAACACAAAAACGGTGTAGTAACGATAAAATGTTTTATTTTTTAAACCTTGGTTGGTCGTATTGGGAAATTCGAACAAAGTTATGTATCAGCCGGGCTCCTCGTAGGTATAAGTCGTTTCTTATAGTTTACCGTTCCCGTTACATCCTATTACTGCCCACTGCTGAACATATCCCCCCCTATGGGGGGCTATGTTCAGCATATCCGCAATATCCGGATATTTTCCATAGTTGCCACGCTTTGTAAGCGGCTCTCAACCGCAGTTTTTTATTTTCAATCGTTATTAGGAAGATACTGCTGCCCATCTCCTGATTTGTTTCCCTCTGTGGTCTCCTACGACACCCACGGGATGATATGGGGTAGTGGATATCCTTACACCGCCACCACATGATGATTTATTATATTTACACGAACACTACACGTTTAAATAATACTAGTTTTTTTACGGATTTTATCGTGTATATTTAACTTTTTTAATTACCCGACGTTTCGAGCACTTTACAGCACCCATGATCACGGGGTGACTGAGATGTTCAACGTCTAGATGTCATAGTTAACCGCCGTTACCATAGATTAAACTTATTAATTTTTGTTCCAATCTGTGCTGTACGAACTTATAGTATATTGAAGTCTTGCAGTTGTATGCTTGGTTTGGGTTTTAATTTTATTAATTATAGGATCCCAAGCAGATTGTAGCACCCAGCCATCTTCTCTATTGAAATTAGGATGTTTGTTGATTTCAATAGCCTCACGTATCATCCTTGGAAGGAATCGGTGTTCTTTAGCGAGGATTTGTGGTCTATCAAATCTGATGTAGTGACGGGGACGATCCTGTGTTCACAGACTGCAGACTTCCTGGAGCGTCGATTCTTCACATTAGCTGTATCTTCTTTAACGTGTGTTTTAATTGATCTTTTAGTTTGTCTTATGTAGGAGAGACCACTTTCAACATCAAGCTTGTACACTCCTGCATATTGCAGAGGGACATTACACTTGACTGATGGTAAAACTGACTAATCTTCTTCGGCGGCTTGAAGTATGTTTTAATGGAAGCGCGCTTCAAGATGTAGCCAATCTTGTCAGTGACTCCTCTAACATATGGCAGTACAGCAGGTACACGCTCGATTGTGGCCGGCTTCACTCGTTCACTGTGACGTAGGCGCTGGACCCGAAGCTTGTAGTCATGCAAAACTTACTTGACGTGTTGGAGCTCGGCAGCCAGGTTTTTTACTGTCATGGATCCCTCGTGCTCTCTGAAACAAAGATTTACCCACGGTAGCTAACTTTAAAGGATGGTGGTGAGAATCACCGTTTAAATATCTATATGTATGGGTCTTTTTTTATACACAGTATGGCTCAAGGTGTTATCAGGATTCCGAATTACTAACACATCTAGAAAAGCTAAAGAATTGTTTGCCTCTAACTCCATTGTAAACTGAATTTTAGAATTTATAAAGGTAAGATGGTCTAAAAACGCAGTTACTTTATCTAAAGATGGAATTGAGAAAGTGTTGTCTACGTACCAATTGTAGTATCTTGGATTTAAGGGAGAAGTAAGCAGGGCTTTCTCCTCAAAGTCTTCGCTACACCATCTATTTGCTTGTTGAACTCCTCCTTTCACAATAGGTAGCCAGATGAAAGGCAGTGTCTGAGTAATACTGCATATTCTACGGGCATGTTGTTTTCTTCCAGTCTTCTACTTACAATTGAGTTGCAGCCTTCAACAGGTAAGCATGTAAACAATGACTGCACATCATAACTGACCATAGTTTCATTATCTGTCAGATGTAGGTCTTTAATCTCGCTTACAAAATGGTAGGAATCCTTTATGTGTGCTCTTGTATGTCCCCTGAGCGGTAAGAGTATTCTCACTAAGTGCATCGCATGAAGACACAATGTATCTCATAAGTAATACATATTATATTAAATTCGATTGCTTAGTGCGATTGCCATGTCTATCTATTTATTTAAAACGTAAAAGATTTTTAATTTTGATATGATCACAATAAGATGTTGTTGGGTTAGCTAATTACGTAATAACTTAACACAGAAGGACCCTTAAGTAGGGACTGAATAAATTAACCGACTTGGTATTACATGGATTTCACAGCTTTTTACGATAGAAGAACTGATTTGCGAGACTTGTTTTTTTTTTTACAAGTTATGTTTTTGATGGCGTCTCATTTCTTTTTGCAGATAGTGCTACTTTTTTTCCTTTCGGTACCTTCTACTTCTTGATTACCAACAAAGTACCTATCTACACCCTTTATTCCATTATATTATACAAATACACTGATCCATTTACTGCAAATGTATCTATGTATTTTTTTATATATATATATATTTTTTTTTTTATATATATATATATATAATAGAGAGAGGGAGAGAAAACTGGACCGAAATTGAAAAATAATTTAGTTTTTCCATGATTTATACACTAAACACTAATTGTGTTTTAAGTTTGAAGTGTCTATGTCTACTAGAAGTGTCTTAGAGTTTTGATGATCGGTCAGTCAGTGAGTGACAAAATTACGAAACTTTGACTAATTAGAATTTCTAAAATACTAGTTCAAATTGAATGATATATAATGCCTGCTTGGTTTCTGAAAATTCAGGTTTCTAGTTCTATCCACAACGAAGTTATAGGGGGTCAAAAATGGCCCAAATTGTTTCGAGAAAATTATGGTACGGCCGTGCCGCTTGTTTGCTTGACTTGGCGGGGGCAATGCCGTACCCCCAGATATATACTTTAATTTTCCAGTATATTTACGAAAATTTATTGTATGTTCACAATTTTTTTTGTAAACAGTTTGTCCCAGAAAATATACAAGGTGTATCTACTACCAAGTAAAATTTGTTAATTAAATATATATTTCATAAAAGGTGAGTTAGACTTTATACGATGTGTTGTTATAATAAAAATTTATAAATTGTTAATAATAAGCCCTGAAAATGAGGTGAGCGCTTCCAAGTTGTTTCATAAATGACCTTTGTAAGTAATTGTACAACTGATTTTTTATTATATAATGTGCATTTGAAAAAAGTCCCGTTGTGTTTCTTGTTGGTTCTTCCCAGTAAAGCGATAAATTATTATCAATAAGAATTATTTATAATTTATGTTGAATAACAAAGTTGTTCGTTTTCTTTAAACGTTACCTTCACACTAGGATTTTCTTCTGCATTGTGGGGGCAGTTTACAAACATAAATTTCACAAGGACAAACATTCAGACCGGGATTCGAACCCGTGGCCCTTTGCGCTATAACTCATAGCTACCGCGCCACGGAGCCGTCAAAAAAGTATTCTATTCTATTATATCTAATCTTTTCTTTCTTTGCTGTTGGCAATGGGCCTCTCTTGTCGTAGAGAGGATTTGCCGTAATCCTCACGATTTGCAGGAGGATCGACGATCGAATGACTAGCCGTCTCAAATATTTAACGTTACACTCAACTTTGACGGTCTATATGTTTTACATTTAGTGTACAAGAGATGGTTACACCATCATTAATGGGAAGCCATATTCGGACGTATCCCATAGTCGCTTCTTACGACGCCCACGAAATTGTGGTTACGGATTCTTTTTACACCATACGGCTTTAGTTCATAAATTTCATCAATTTTATTTCATAAATATTTAATTCTTTAACGCGCCAATAATATTTGTGCAACACTTCTTCTCTCTTGAATTTTCACCGACTGAACTAGACAATCTTATTAAGTATCCTGACTATCTCACGTCAGTTCCCTCACGGCCCGGTCATCCTTTATTCAAATAAACCCTATTTTTATGGAAAACTTGCCCTTTCCGCATCAATATCAATTTCCGAGCGATTGTTGCAGAAATAAAGGGATGACCCTTACGGGAACGCGGGCCTTGAGAGCTTTTACTAAACTATATTAGAGGATCCTTTAAGGGACGAACGGAGTCGTGTTTCTTTATATGAGATGGCCAATACCATAATTCATTTCGTCATATATTTAAATTTTTGTTGTATAGTTTTTGGTGACATCTAAAATAAATAAACGAATAAGTATCGTTGTTATCAACTCGGTAATTTAACATTCTCATATTTTTGTTTTCGATGAAAAATCTGTTAGCAATTGATAGGATCGAATGAGAATGTTCGACTTTAGTGTTACATATTTATTCTATAAAGAGACATCTCTTTATAGAATAAAAAATGAAACTCTGATCTAGATCGTTTATTTTTTTAATTCTAAATGCTTTAAGGTTCATTCGTCTGTGTCTGTCCATTTCATAGATTTAGTAATTGGCAATCATCTTTGTTAAATCATAAATCTAAGCACCTGAGAAAAAATTATCACACATAATTACACAAAATACAGATTTATGTTGAACTTATATTTCCATTATAAATTTGAAATGATGAAATGTTTATGTTATCTTGAAGGCATATAACTTAAACAATACATTATTTAAAATCACAAATTTAAATTACCTTCTTTCAATATTTATAAAATCCGGTTTGGATAATCCAATTAATTCATACCAATTAATTCTTTAGAATACGATTGTTTTATGCAAAAAGTTTAGTCATCAAATGTTTTCCCGATTCATTTGTCGTATTGTTATTAAGCGAAAGAGTGGCAAATGAGCACATAGTGTACCTGATATTATAGCCTGTAAAACCCTGATACCGATGAAACTGCAAAAGATTACTGGCTAACTGCATAACATCCTAGAAAATTGACATTACAACAGAAAATTGACGGCAATTAAACATTTGGATGAAATAGGCTATTATTGCTTATAACGGGGCATTCATATAGTGTTGTTATCTGGCTGGGTTTTATAAATATGTAATAGATTTTATGTTATATTATTATTAGTTACATTATTGCGTGGTGTCAGTGACTGACTTAAGTTTTTTATACGTGATACATCATTGTTGGCTACATGAAGAAGCTCAAGGTCGCTCAGCGAGCTATAGCTCTATAAGAGGGCTATGCTCAAAGCTTATGCAGTAAAATACGTAAAAACGGCAATTAGCCTGCAATATACCTCGAACAACAGACAATCGATGAAGAAGAAATATTTTCGAATGACAGCCTCGTATCGTGTCGTAGCCTTTCTAAGCAATGTGAAGGAATGCCTGCCACTATATTATGGAGTGAAGACCTGGTGATTCAGGAATTCGAATGATGCAGGTGACTCAGATCCGTGCTTTGTTGTACACCTTGTTGGTCCTGTGTTCATCAGTGGACCTGTAATGATAATGATGATTGTTGTTATTAGTAGAAATTTGATAAAATTAACTCTAAATGAATTTGTGTGGGTCGGCCTTATAGCTCGAAGAACCGACAACCGTTGAGGAAGAAGGGTTCTCGAGTGGCAGCCTCGTACCGGTAGGCAAAGTGTAGGGCGACCCCCCACTAGATGGAGTGACGACCTGGTAATATATGCAAGAAGTCGATGGATGCAGGTGGCTCAGGACCGTACTTTGTGGCATACCTTGGGGGAGGCCTATGTTCAGCAGTGGACTTCTAAAGGGCTGTAATGATGATGATGATGATGAATTTGTGTGATAAGATTTTGAGAAAGAAGTTGTCACCATCCATGTATTCTTGAATATTTGATAATATTTATATAATATTATTATATAGGTATGTGGTTATTGGTATGTATTAACTAAATTGCATTTATGTAAAAAAGGCTTCTAAAAACTTGAAACGAGCTAAGAGCGGTGACGAGTGGAATTGACTCAACCGGAGCGACGGATCTCCGCACTATGATTACGGGCGATTACGCCGTCACCGATCCCGCATTTGGTCCCCACTTAATATAATAAGCCTCGCTGAATCCAGGATCGAAATCGATGCTATTACATGTCTGGTACCATTTATAATCAGTACGTTACTTTGTCTGGAGGTACGGAGTCGTACCGCCTTGGGGCGGCACCATAATCGGTAAATTATTCGTAATTTTCTACCATCAGTCTTTACTTACAATAGATTCCTTATTAGTGACAACTCTTAGACTGGCTGTAAATATATTTTTTAAGTTTTCATAAAATGTTTTACATCTCCATCATGAAAAAAATATTCAGGTAATTATTTAGTGAAAAGTCTTGATCGTCGCTTGAATTACATTACAGAAATGTTTTCAATTAGTTTTATAATTTGTATAGAAAAAAACTTTTCTATTATAAAATAAAAGTGATGATATTATTAAGATTTTATAAAGCCTAATTTAAAATTTGGTATGGTTGTATTTATAATTTTTATAAACAAAGTATTCCTACGCATTAAATGCTAGGATTTCAAATTTACTGGCAGGTGTATACATAAATAAACTGAACGAGATATTGTATGAACATTTAAAAACAGGTTGTAGTTGAAACGGAGCCGTGGTGTGCATTTGATCCGCCCACGGCGGTTGCTCGAGCTACATATTTTTATCACAAACTTTAATAAACTTTTTCCCATTGGGCATCAGGAAATTATAGCGTTTTTTCAACAGTATTAAATTTATAGCAGGTGTAATCTATTATGTAACGTATCGATATATATCGATAATCGATAGCTCGGATTGGCCAATTTAGTACCAATAAGATCGTGTGGCTAAAGGCAATATTTTTTAAACATACCTATTTTGTACGTGACTAGCTTAATATAGTTTAATATATTTGGTTAAAAGTTATTCATATAGTGGTTTATGTAGAGCTTATTTATCGATGAGTAATGTTTTTTGTTGTTAGTAGGGCTGTGTAAATTTGGTGGTATGTTCAAACGCGATCTCGCGTGACCGGGAGGCGTGGCATACATTTACAATTAAAATATTGTGTTGTGCGTTCGTTCCCTCTGAGCGAAATACCTTAAGTCGTGTTGTAATCGCGTTTCGATCAAAGGCTAACATTTACTTATTTTTCAGGAAGGGAAAAGTTCGTGGGCAAACGAAAAATGGATTTAAGTTCGAAATGAGTTAAAATTTAAGTTAAAAAAATATTAATACTGCTTTTCATTTCTGCACACAATAAACAACTCACCCAAGCATAGTTTACTTAGTTTACTATATATTTTATGTTTATTTTGTCTTCTCTAACCAAAAGCAGAATCAACAGTACTCCATCAAATAAAAAGCCAAAGTATCAGTTTTCAGCTGCCTCTAAAAGCGTTTTTGTTAGAGAGAGAGAGATAAGTTCCAATATTCAATGAAATGTTCCTCAACAATTATTTTTAGATTAAAAATATTGAAATGATGCTAAATACTTTTAAAATATTATAAATAAATAAATTCTATACATAATTTTACACCATTGTACATCATACATACAGTGGCATTGTACAAAGTAAGTTTGTACTGTTGGACATAGCATAGCACAGCATAGCATAGCATAGCATAGCCTCCTTGCATTTCTAAGTGGGTTAGGTAGGCAGCAATTAGATAGATAGATAACACTTTATTGCAAAAAAAACATAAATATTAACAAAAAAAAAAAGAGAAAGAAATGTGGTACAATATGCGGTCTTATTGCTAAAAGCAATCTCTTTCAGACAACCTTTAGATGGGCAAGATTACAAGAAAACAATAAAAACATGTGTGGTTCGGCGACAATAATAAATATTATTTTTGTTATAAACTATAAAATGGAAATAAAGACGCATAATATGGAATGGTACACAAGTACATAGAGAAGATCTCGTCCGCCTCGTTTCCGCAGTCATCATCTTCTCTTTGAAATATTTTAATTTCTCAGACGTAGATTTCCTCACGATGTAAGCGACAATTTCCGAGCGATTGAATTGTCATTCTCGTCTACCAGTAGCCGTGCGTAGGTGGACAAGACTAATCTACCACCCACAAGAGTAAAAAAGTCTCACCTTAAAGGTATACTCTTAAAAGATGTGAAAATTAATTGTCTTAAAATCTGCGTGAAAAATAAATTAGTGTGTCTTACCGAGTCTATTTGCCGAAATTTCGTCTAATATCTGCATGAATTTCCGTCTAACCTAAACAGTAATTGAAAAGTTTTCTGGTCTCTTTTCCGGAAGCAGAGAAGGGCTCATCTTACTTGCCTTGACCTTTTCTCTCCCTTTTTAAGGTTCCTTAATTAAACAAAAAGGAAAGAACCCTTATAGTTTTACCGTGTGCGCCTGTCTGTCCGTCGGCTTTTTTACTCAGATACCCTAGGCGCTACAAAGCTGTAATTTAGCATAGTCATAGATAACAATCACGACTACAAAGTTGTGAAATAAAATTTTAAAAATATGTTTATTTTTGTTACCTACCATACAGATGATGTTTTAAGCCGTCTATTCCATCGTGTAGGGTGTCGTTGGATAGGTGTTTCAAAAGTATTGGGGCATGGAGCAACATTTTTTCGATTCAGGGTCCGTTTGCGAAGTATTTAGATTTAAAGTTGTAATTTTTTATTAGAGTTGTGTACTTCTCTACCAAATGTTTAGTTGTTACTGTAAATGTAAAAAGTATGCACGATATTAGTATGTACAAGGAAATCACTTTTAAAAAGTGATCCACACTGCAGGCAAAGGCTTAAAAGGAAAGAAGTAGGCTTAACAAGTTAACGAGGATTGGTCGAACAACTTATAAAACTCAAATTAATAAAAAAATCGTTACAATTCTATAGAAAATGATCTAAAACTCTCTGCATTATAACTTTGTGGCCGTGGAAGGAAAAGGGGAGATCTCCCGCCGGGCAAGGTGTTCTGCCCGGGGAGCGGCTCATACTCCGTGTGATAGTTCGGAGATGTTCTATGTATGCTGTTTATGATTCGGAATGTTGATAGCGTGATTTAAGCTTCGGTGTGTTTCGCTTGCGGCGCGACGACAGCGCCGCCACAACTTTGTAATGTTATTGTAACCTGTGAAAACATTTTTTGAAGAAAACAACTTAAATATGTATTACTATAAAAGAGGACGCCAAGAGACTGATCCTGACATATCTCTTTCGCTAATGTTTAGTAAGTAATTTTGTAAGCTTACAGTTTCATTCGTGGTACTCTTGGTTTACGCGGCCGACACACACTGCACAATGTAACATCTTACAGGTTCTTAATGCGAAGAATACATGATAAATCATCACTTTTATATTCGCAATTAACAAAATATTGCTGCTAGCACCGGAGATCGAATTCAGATTGCTAGCTTGTTACGAATTTCATCACCGCGCTTTGTCTTTATGCTGTTCCAAATAAAGTTTTACGGACTAACCGAGTACTGGCTTTAATTCGATTTAATGTGAGCAAAATCGAGTACTCGGCCGAAATACTAGGTTCAGTGCAGTGGCAGTTTTGAGGAGCGAAAATAAGTTTAAAAACAATGTTAGCGATAAACTGCACGGCAATCGAGAGCGGAAGCTGTACCTCTCGGCCTCGTTTACATCTATCAGTCGCTTGTTAAATGACCACAAATAGCAAATGGCATGCTTTTTAATGCTTATTGCAATGTTTGAAAAATTTCGTTGTTTCGTGTGTAGAAATAGTATTTGTGTTTAGTCCTTTTTAAGTGTGTGGTTGGCTGAGGCTTCTGAAGAAAGTCGTGTGATGGAACCTGCGGTGTATTAACACAACCTTTATTCAAGAGACATTAGAGCGAAACAAGGGAATAAAGTCTTTGTCTAGAGGCATGGGAGGAGTCTTGTTTAAGTCGAAACCTGAGATTCGACGATTACAGTACCTACGCCTCACAAAATCACACCTAATCCTAAACACAAACCCAGAGCTACACTAATCTGCCACTTTACCGTTGAGCAGCCGGATATTTGACAAGAGGAGATCGAGTTGGTCTTCGTTCATTCATTCATTCATTTCCGCCTATCGGAAGTCGATTGCTGAAGATAGGCCTCCCCATAGATCGCCGTATGCGGGAGAAATTCGCAACCAAAAAAAAGGTTGGCAACCGTAGGTATTTATTTTTTAGTTGGTATTAGGGAGACGCTGCTGTTCATCGTCTAGTTTGTTTTCCTCTGTTATTTCTTACGATCCACACGGAACGTTATGGGATAGTGGATATTCTTACACCTCCACTACATGGTCATCAACGGCACTTAGGCAACGTTAAAATTAATAAGCGCCAAGAGAGAACAGAGTTAAAAAAGAACTGATCACTGCTGAAAGAGTTCTGTGAAATTTGCAATCTCGCCTTAAGAGATGGGAGAACCCTAATGTCGTGAAGCAGAAGCATCCCCGATCCTAATAAGTTAAAATCCTAATAAGTAGCCATTTTATAAAAGAATAGTAAAAACTCGGTCCATCTCTTTTCTCAACCACATCAGAAATAGAAATAGAAATAGAAACTTTTTTATTCAATGTAGATTATAAAAATACTTATTGAAAGTCACTTTTTTAATTTACCACTGGTTCGCAAAAAAAAACCTCTGTCCTGGGAAGAACCAGCAAGAAACCCAGCGGGACTATTTTTTTTTAATAATAGCTTACAATCATGTTTACAATCAACAACACAAGACAAATTAGAAATAGCTTGGTAGCGATCACCCTTCCCAGAGGTTATTATCATCTATAAATTCCTTAATATTATAATAACCCTTTTTATACAAACTTAGTTTAATAAAATTTTTGAACTTTGCCTGTATGGCAAATTTTGTATGCTTTCTGGGATTTTGTTGTAAACGAGTATACATCTCCCCAAGAATGAATTACTGACTCGGTGGAGTCGAGTAACTGGTACTACCAGCTTGTGTCTGCTCCTAGTATTTACAGAATGAATATCACTTATTTTCGCAAAACTACTTTTATTTTTGTGTACGTACATTGCATTTTAATAAATGTATTGAGAGGCCAGAGTTAATATATTAATTTCCTTAAATTTTTGGCTCAGTGACTCTTTTGGTTTTAAATTATATATTGCTCTAATGGCCCTCTTCTGTAAAATAAATCTATAAGTTGTTTACGAGGGTAATCACAAATCGAGTAGATGAGACTTGATAAATTTCTACCATCCAACCAGTAGCGCCATACACCACATCCACACAGTAAGGAATTTTGTCCTAGGTTGAAGAGCACCGCCCACCCTTCATCAGTTGCCTGATCTATCTCCATCACCACTAATCCCAGCACCACCACTCCCAACACCACTGTGATAGGAAAGACACCACCGTCGGTAATACGACACGTGTTTCGCCTCTACACGAGGCATCCTCAGGTGAAGTAGGCTGCGGTGACTGACGCTATTAGCGGGAATAATGGTGACGGGGATAGTGCTGGGGATAGATAATGGGGAGGGGTCCTCTTCAAACTACTTTTTATACGTGGTAGAGCCATGTTGCAGTTATATTAGTAGTATAGTTGTAGCATGAATGGGTCGGGTCAACCGAAGAAGGACCACGCTCTCACAGAATACCAGCGTAAAATAGTAGCCTAATGCAGCTGTGTTTCATATGGTGAGTGTAGAGAATCACAGACCCTTTTTACTTGAAACGAGGTATTCCATCTTAGTTCTCACGGGTGACAACGCATCTGCATTTTGATTTGTAATCGAGGATAGATGTAGATGTCTATGGACCACAGCAACCACTTACCATCAGGTGGACTGTATGCTGGCTTGTCACCCTATTCTATAATACGTAAGACACATCATTTTATTTTATTACGTGGATCTAAGCAAATAAATTTTTAACTTTTAAGACCTTTGATGTAGATGAAACATTCTGTAAGAGTGCTGTCATCTTGTTGTCGATTCGACCTATTAAAGCAGCTTTATACAGCTGCATATTGAATTTACCATGTTAAAAACTTACAACTAAGCAAAAACAAAGTCGTCAACTTAAAAGTTATAGAAGACGCATTCACGTGTTAATGTGGTTATTAGCACAGAGAATAACATATTGTTTTAACGCGCCGCTCGGTTGGTTAATATCCGCGTTCGTCGGTTACAGGACATCAAAGCTGTCCGACGGCTAGTTAATTTTGTTAGAAACAAATTAATGACGGCATTAGTACACGTCGCGGAGCAAATGCCGCTCGTGACAAAATATTGACACGTATTGTTATTGTTACCAAACGTTTCTTTTTTAAAGGATTTTCCTTCTGATATTTTTAGGATTTTGTTTACAACTGAACATAACCCTCCATAGAATAAATACAAGTGAAGGGTGACATACAAGCTCGCAGTCAACCTCATGGTATGTTGATTTAGTGACTCATGGTCACTTTCGCTTATACCTTTTTAAATCAAAATGAAGCCATTGAATAAAGCTCATTTTGATAATGATTATAAAAATGGGTTTTATTCAATGTTAGGCGGGTGGATTGTTGATCCAGCACCGATCATCGTAGTGGTGATACTGTGTTCTATTCTCGTCGTGAAATTTGAATTCAGAAAAGATATATTTGTGAGTTATCTTTTATTTAGTAGTGAAGGCTAATAGGTTGGCATTTGGAGAACAGTGCGTAGATTATGTTTATAGCTATTTTCATTGCTTCGCTTTGCGTAGCGGATCAACTCAGTGGACCCACGAAAACAGTTGTAGACTTCGCTAAACGAACCAGTGCGGTTCAATGTAAGGAGCAGACCGGAGCCTACTAAGCGAAAAGACTTATCCCTTTTTCTCCTCCATCCGTCTTATTCCTGACTCTGACGCAATTTCGCTCTGAAACAAATTGTCCGATTTCGATGAACACTAAGAATTTCATTTAAGCTATTTTCGACGATATCGATATTGAAATATTCATATAAACACAAAGTATGTGTTTGTATATTTAACACACATGCATCATAACATGCAGATACAATAACGCTTGAGTATTTTTGAACATTGATACTGTATTGACTACTAGTAAAACATGAGTCGTGCTAACATTTTCGAATTATGATTTAATATTCATTTTAATATTATTTTATTGTAATTAATAACTCCGCCCCACCTTTGATTACAACACCTACGAGATTTATATATGGTAGTAATCATAAACATTATTATATTTGTCTCCATACAACGTCATCAAAAACAATATTATATTTGTCTCCATACAATATTTGTCTCCATACAACAAGTAATGTTACTAACCCTACAAAACACGTACGAGTAACAATTCGTCCATAGACCGTACAGTTGTAAAAAACCGAATTAAATGAAACAATAAAATTGAAAACATGCGCTGTCAAGCAACGCATTTATCTAGCGACCGTCACTAACACGATTAATGCGCCGCCGTGAAACTTTGAAAGTTTCCTAAAACTTTCAATGTATGTCATCGTTTTACGGAATATTAGTGAGTTTTTAGAAATAAAGTAAAGAAGTTTTTAAACAATTAAGCAATGTTTTATTGTTGTCAATATTGTTCCGTGTGGAATTGAATTAGCTTATTTTTTAACACAACCGCAAATATGGTTTCAGCAGTCAAACATTTACGATAGCAAGTTTCTATGAAATTAAGCCAGTTTTTTTGTACTGTAAAAGATTCATGTAAAATCAAATGAATTCTATTATTTTAATATTGAGGTACTTTGATGTTACTTTAGCGTAGCGTATATAATATCTTGTAAATTTCATAATGATGTTTTTTTTTAATTTGATAAATTAATTATTAATGACAAATGTGCCTGTTTTGCAGTTAAAAAAAAAACAGACAGGTGCACGTGAGTTGTAGAAATAACTGAATTATACTTAGTAGTTAATTATCGTTAATTTTTTCTAGCTTCTATTTGTTTCATTTCATTAGTTGTCAGACAGATAAAAAATGTTTTTACACCTGTAGAAATTGAAGCTAATTAGTGCAAATCTACGGATAAATTATACAAATAGATTTCAGAAATAAATATTTAACAAAATTAAAATTGCAGCGTCGGATTTAAAATGAAAGCGCATTTTTATAGTTATATGGATATTTTATAGTTTAAAGGAAGCCCCAAATAAAGGATTAGCATAAGTCACAAAAATGACATAGTTTTCATGTAAATAATATATTATATACGATGTAATGTAGGTAGTCCTACCATTATATCGGTAATACCATTTTATCGGTAAAATCAGTAAATACAGTATACTATTTTGTCGGTAATACTCTCTTACTCTATAACAATCTGCGATATCTCACAGCTAAACATTGTCCTGTATGTAAATTTAGAATGGAATTGTAAGGCGTATAAGTAGTATCTCAGCAGAAAACATATAACTGCAGAATAACTCAATTGACTGTTTCAGATAAACCCTTGAAACTAGTGAGAGTGAAGGAGTACGTGAACTCGGTTCAGTGTTGATTAATAAAATATGAAATACAAAAAGAAGAAGAAGCCGAGCCATAAGCAAACTGTTTTCAGTTTATGGATATGGCAAGCTAGAAACGTTTTCAAATATATACTTAACAAATAGATTAATTAATTTTTTTATTTTTTTTTTTTTTTTGGCCGGAGTAACTTTTTTACCTTTTCATATCCATATAATCTCACGGGTGACTTGCGACGCGCCAGAAGGAAATGAAACGGGAGACGGTAAGTTTTGGTTTTGCTAAGCGGTTACTGGCAAAAGTAGTAACTATGACAAATATATTGTGCGACACCCAAAGCGAAACTATTTCCTTCACGCGAAGATGTTCGTGTAACATCTCGTGAATGTTACCCGATCTAATCTACTTTTATATGTTGAATCTTCTCATATGTAATCTGTCTTTTCTTTTCAAATAAAATGTTTACTACTAACATGTCTCCTTCCGTAACACCCGTCGTAGATCGACCACTTCTTTCTTCTTCTCTTAAAACTATTCAACTGTTATTGAATTAGTGGTGGGGCTATGGTAAAGCTATATTAGCTGTATAGTTGTGGCACAAATGGGTCTGCTCGACTGGGAAAGACCACGCTCTCACAGAATAGCAAGTAAAATAGCAGCTTAATGGTATTGTGTTTCGTATGGTGAGTGTAGAGAACCGGCAACCCTTTTTACTGGAAAAAAGGTATTTCATTTTAGTCCTTACGACTGACAACACATTTGTATTTTGATCCTTAATCGAGGATAAATGTGGATGTCTTTAGACCACAGCAACCACTTACCATCAGGTAGACTGTGTACTCGCTTGTTAACCTTATCCTATAAAAAATATTGAATTTCGATGATTGACTTAGAAGGGCCTTTATCAATAAATGCTATTAGCAGTCTAAGAAAAAATTCGACCAGTTTTTGTTGTGGTAATGTTCCCGTCGAATGAATCCTCGATTTTTCAATGAACCAGGATATTTCAATTCAGCTTGTAAATTAGTGGAATGAAACTTGAAATTAGTTCATTCATATTATGTTTATATGTAAATAATCGTAGTTTAAAACTGAATCAAACCCGGTCAGTGTCTTATGCAAATAAAAAGGCCAAAGTTAATACATTTATTTCCTAAAAATTTTCTCGAATGGGTTCTTTCGGACTTGAGGTATAAATTGCTCTTATGGCGCTCTCCTGCGAAACTGGGGTAATGCGGCTGATATTGAAAATATCTATAGTTTCAATATCAGCCGCATTACCTCACCGCAAGATTCCATATGGCATTAGACTGTAGAAATAACTAAAATAAACGAATCTACCTGTTTAAATACATATAAGCCCTCTAATATATTTTACAGTATAAGCTACTAAGAACTAAGTTTGCTCGCTAGTTCAGATATATGAAGACCCCATTGAAGCTTTGCGTCAACTGTAATTAGATACAACAAGGCTCAGCTCCTCCACATTGGCAAACACACTGGTATTCACATGTTTAACATTAGGTGTTGGGAATTAAAACTGAGGTGACAAACGAACTCCTTCTGCACTCCATGGACACCTGCAGCAAACTTTAAATAATAAAAGACTAAAGACGTACTGATACCTCTGCGGAATGAGATGGAATATTGTAAGGCCTATAATTATACCGGTTCTATAAGACCTTCAGATCTGAACACAGCAGCGCAAGCGCTGCTATTACCTACCCTAACGGGCTCATAGGCATAAAGGAGCATAACCACGAGTAAACACGAAACACGATTAAACTTGTAAAAATAACCCTTAATATTTTATTTCTTAGATCTGAAATTGGTACATTCGAATTTTTCCATAAAAACAATCTCTATATACAAAAATCAATTGTTGTTTTTTAATAGCATTGGATGACAAACGAGCACACAGTCCACCTGGTGGTATGTGGATGCTGTGACCTATAGACATCCACATTTATCCTCGATTAAGGATCAAAATACAAATGTGTTGTCACTCCTGAGGACTCTACACTCACCATACAAAACACAGCAGCATTACGCTGCTATTTTACGATGGTATCCTGTGAGAGCGTGGTTCTGCCCCAGTCGAACCGACCCATTCATGCTACAACTATAATATAGCTGCAGCACAGAAATCTTATTATTTAGATTTCTGTGAGCTGCAGCGTGGCTCTACCGCGTAAAAGTTCCGTCCATTGTCCGTTAGTTTCGCAAAACTTAAAAACGACTCGACCGATTCTGATGAAATTTTATGAGTGTTTGTATAGATCCCTGGGTGACTTAAATTCACATTTGGACCCATTTAGTAGGTAACGCTGTTGTCGAGATCCAGAAATCATCCGTGTGAACCCGGGGCGGATCGCTTCTATTAAATATAGTTTTGATTTTCGGGAGTAGCTATTATTATATTGTATATAATATATATGGTTTTGACACCTCATAATCATCATTTATTCTGATTTGATACGGATTTTTGGATTCGGAAAGCTCGGATATCTTATGATCTTTAAGAGTTTATTTTTTGTAATAATAGAGTGGTATGTTTGAATCGGAATAATGGGCTGGTACAGCCCCGTGGCTGGGCATTGGGTTGAGGGGCGATGACGTATGGCTGTCATCAATACGCGTCGCGGGCCGCGAGCATTAACCCTCTCCAAATGAGGTTGGACTACGTTTAATAGAATTAAACGTTTCGCCACTGGCATACGAAATAGCCTTCTAATTGCTGTTACAGCATTACGTTTATATCAAAAATATACTTTTAAATATGTTTATCATACAGACATGTTAATAAAACTGCGGTTACTAAACATAAAAAAGGATTGCTTAGTTGTTTATGGCTGCAGAACAGTAGGTTATGCCAACCGGGGAAAGCCCATGCTCTCTCTGAATACATCTATGTTTAAAAAGCAGTGTAATGCTGTGTGATGAGAACTCGAGACCCTTTTTAGCAGTAGCAAGGCATCGCAGGCCTGAGAGATGACATCACTTTTACTTTTCTATCTTCAAGTATAATTTAATATTAATTTTGGAATAGTGGCGTAAAAAGTATAGTGGCTGTGTAACAGAGTCTCGTACACACTTTTGTTTCGTCCATATCATACGGGATGACTATGGGAGATACTAGAACATTATGGATGTCGTTAGATGGCGGGGTGGTATAACTATCTCTTAAACACCAGGCGTAAAATACTCACATCTGCAACGGACAGCAGCGTGAAAAGTATGAGATGTCTGGTTCTACGATCGTTAATCCGCTAGCCAAGTGAGAACATTAAAGCAGATCCAAAAGCAAAAGAGAGTGGTATATGGTAGCGTACGATCCAGCCGTACCCAATGCGCTTAACCTGGATAGATAACCGAATATTGTGTAGACGCGATACTGTAATAGCATTAAGACTCAGATCTGGGCACATTCTTTGCAATTTTATACTTAATGCGAAAAACTACCTCACCAAATTGTTCAACTTGCAATGTTATCGATGATGTTTATCATATTTTGATAGAATGTGCCCAGAATTCCATAGAAAGAAAAAATTGTATTTTACATTCGTCGTTGATTAGCAGTATTAATAGTATTTTATCAGACCCGTTATCAGATGATGCCAATAAACTTTGAGATTAAGTAATTAATAAGTTTATTTGTTAGTATTTATCCTATTCAAGAATTTTGTTGTAACTACCAGGGCGTCATAATCGCTTCAGCTACAAAGCCCTTTTTCTAAGAATAAAAAAAGGCAAATCCTTCCTGCATAGTTAGCTTTCAAGGGTCGATAATGATATCGATAATGATAATACTGTTCGCATCTCTGGGCTGGGGCGCTCCTTCCACTTGACCGCATCCAGCGCAGAGCGGCTCGAATCGTCGACGACCGAGTGCTTTCTGATCGGCTCGATTCACTGGCACTGCGAAGAAATGTTGCATCTCTTTGCATTTTCTTTCGCATATACCATGGAGAGTGCTCTGAGGAATTGTTCGGATTAATCCTAGCAGCCAAATTTCATGAACGCACTACGCGGCAAACGTCCCGATACCATCCACACCATCTGGATGCTTGGCAGTCCACCACTGTACGTTTCAAGAGGAGTTTTCTTCCGCGTACAACCTCTCTGTGGAATAGTTTACCACCAGCGATTTTCCGGACCGATACGACCTGGGGACCTTCAAGAAAAGAGCGTACTCCTTTCTAGAGGGCCGGCAACGCACCTGCAATTCCCCTGGTGTTGCGGTTGATCATGGGCGGCGGTAGTCACTTAACATCAGGTGAGCCGCATGCTCGTTTACCCCCTCTTCTATAAAAAAAATATCAAAGGAGAAGAAAACTTTACTTTTCTCAATTTAATCAACTTCCGTTACTGTAACAGCCTTTTGAAGTCCAGTGCTGAACATAGGCCTCCCCCAAAGATCGTCTCATAGAGGGGAGGGATTTTTGCCATAACTGCGATGCCTGGTAAGCTGGTTGGCAAGCGCAGTGTTTCAGTCGTTATACGGAAGACGGTACTACCCACTTCCTTATTTGTTTCCCTCTGTCGACTCTTACACCACCCACGCGATGATATGTGGTATTGGATATTCTTACACCACCAGTACGCGGTACTTAATCGACTTCATTCTTAACAATTTACACGAAATATACGTTTAATGCAAAATGATAAAACATTTTCATATATTTGGAAAGAATAAAATAAATGTATTTCATACGCATGTGTACACGCATTAGGTTTATCTGGTTAAACCGCGAGCTTCACAGAGAAGCGCTCAACTGGGATAACGTAGGCTTTGTGATTGCACCGCCGACGCTTTTGATTTCTTTCTACGACTCCACGAAATATTCTTAATGTATTGGGATTATGATTTGAACGTTACATAGCTTTGAAAATGTATACATTCTATAATATAGAAAATAGATATTGTCTGTTATATATGTTTCATGGAAATTGTTTTGTTTAGATTTGTAGAAGATAATATATTTTATTTCATTAGATGGGTAAATTAATGAGCTAATCGTAAGTTTGTTTCTAAGAGATGACTACGATAAGAATTGTGGCGATAGATGACTGTATAACTACCTCATGCTTTGCTAGATTAACGAGAGCTAGCATCAAAAATGTCAAGCTATTTCGTTGCAGTCTGCAGGGCCTCGGATTCGAATTATGCACAAAACTATTGTATTGACTAATAATAATTGTTACATGTATGAATCTGTGTCCTTGTGTAATTTATGTAGGTAAAAAGCCTCTATGATTCAGGTTAAAATTCTACCGTGGAAAGAGTTTTTAAAATAAAATAAAAATAATCGCTAATCTACCTGTCCTACTGTGAGAGGGGCTTAAGAGTGAGGAGGAATATTTTAATTTAATATCAACATTATTGCGTATTTCAGATTACGTTAAAATTAAGTATTTTTTAGGTTTCTACACGGTACGTGGGTGATCTGAAAAGATTCCGACCTAACAATATACAAGACATTTTTTCTAAAAAAATATTTTTATTTTACTATATAGTTTTTTTGTTACTCTACACACTTCTAGCGATGCTCCCATCTCTCTAAACCCGTCCAAATAGTACTCGGCATTTTTCTCTGCAAAATAATTATTCATGAAGGTGATTGCCTCCTCATTTGAAAAAATCTCTGTCCTCCAAGCGCAAGTATTAGATGGGGGAACAAAAAGAATTCGCTTGGAGCTAGATGTGGTGAGTTAGGTAGATGGTCAAGTTGTTCAAATTGTAATTCGTGGATTTTGGCCACAGTAACCGCCGAGTTTCGTGTGATACGGCACGTCATCATGTTGAAATAGGATTTTCTTTTGTTGCAAATGTATCCATTTTTCCGCAATTTCTGCCGTCAGTTTGTCAAGTCATGATGCGTAGTATGTTCCTGTATTGGTTTTTCTTTTTGAAGGTAATCGATTAAGAGATGGAGAGATAGAGACGACTATCCCAAAAAACAGTCACCACCCCACCAAAAAGCAGTTTTTGCTGTTTTTGGAACCGGCTTCTCTTTGTAGTCCACTGTTTTGACTGTAATTTTGTTTCGGGATTATAATGGCGTATAAAAGTTTCATCTACTTAATCTATCTAATTAATCCGCGCCAAAACTCTTATTTATTGCGCCTAAACTGCGCCAACAGAACGTTGGAAATGTTCACTCGAACACGTTTTTCGTGTCCCTTGAACAAACGCGGTACCCTACACACTGACAGCTTTCTTATGGCTAAATTTGATTTTTATATGTGACGAACACGTTCTTTGAACGTTTTCATAACATCTGCTATCTCTCTCACTTTAATTCGGCGGTCGTCTAATACTATTTGGTGAACTTTTATGAGTGTGATTTAGCTATGTTAACGTTAGTAGTTGCAGTTTTAGGACGTCCCGGACATTCATTATCTCCCAAACTTACGGCCACCTTTAAATTCAGCTGCCAAAAATTTCACTGTGGCAAATGACGGTGCAGATTCCAACTCATCTTTGATATACGTAGCCGTATTGACTTTCAAAAACAAAAATTTATGACAGCTCAATACCCAATTTTTTCCATTTTCACAAAAACATATCGACTCACACAAACGACAGTCAAATAACAACTACGCGTCCAAAGTGGCTGAACTTTTGGTGCGTAACTGTTAAAAGATGCACAACTACACTCACTAGCTTTTATTGACAGGTGCTGCCATCTTTACGTTGAGGTCGGAAACGTTTCAGACCACCTTAGTAGGTATAGTCCGTACGGATAAAGAATGGGATTAGAAATTACGGCTCATTGAGCCCGTACCGTCAACATGCACAGTATCAATAGCGAAAACCCGCTAATAACCCGATAATAATGTCGTAGTGACTTTATATTATTCGGTTATTTGGAAATTTTCAATTAAGGGGAAAATATTTGAGAAGAACTGTATACACAAATAGGTATATTAATTTTAAAACAACATTTATAAATAATGACGCGCTCTGGCTTCTACTGGGTAGGATCTAATAAAATGACGTTATTTAGGCTTAAAATAATCATTGTAGACCATTTATTTTATCTTATCCATAATTCTATTTTGACAAAATCTAGAATTTTTCAATAAAATGTAGACTATATCACTCCTGTTAATATTTTTTTACGTAAATATCAACAAACAAAATCGACAATAATTATGAAGAACAGAACGCGTCGTAGCTTAGAAATGAGCAAAATCGTACTGAATATTTTTTGTAGTTTATGGGAATTTGTTATCATTGATTCTAATGATAAGTTGTACTGAAGTTATAGAACCTACCGAAAAACGCATACCTATCGCAACGAATTGTTTTTTGCAGTCTTTACCGGCGGTGTGAGTATAGATAGTGACGGTGTGTGAGCGAGAGGTGAATAGAGGCGACATCATTTTCAATACCATTCTTTAACCGTATGGGAAGTATATATTTTATTACTCTAGCATTTTTGCTACGCAAATATACCTATTTGGGCCCGGTAAGATGAACCAATAATGAAAAATGTGAATGTAGTGGAGACATAACTAAACCCGAAAAATCGTTAATATTGAAATTTAAAAAAGAGAAACCACAGCCTGCAATTTAAATGAGGAATCAAAGTTTAAACCGAGTTTTTAGTTTGATGTGTTGATAGGACTAAAATTTCTCATTTTAAATTTTTTTATTGACATTTATATGATTTTTGTTTTATGGATAACTTGAACTCGTAGTAACTTAACCTTTACTTACCATCATATTAACGAAATATGCTTTAAAATCATAAGCACTAGATGGATAGAATATTCTTTGCTGCATAGGAAATATTTTTGTACAAAGGCAAATAGTGTTATTAAAGGGCGAAATTAATGCCATCTTGTTTTTTTACTTTTAAGGATATTAATAATTATAAATAGGTTATAATTGAATGAAAATAGGGAATATTTTAATAAAGACCCATAATTTATTTAAAATGTTCCAAGAACACGTAACTAATGAATAAAACTTTAATTTAAAAATAGATAGAAGAAGCCGTTACGTTTATTTCATCTCTACTGGCGAGCGGTATATGTACGTTGCTAATGCTGTATCGGCGTTGGTCAAAGCGAGGCGTGACCCCGAGGCGTGGGAACGCGGTGCCGCCCGAGACGATAGAATACTCCCCCCCTTTCCCTCCTTATACCTCGTCTAACTGACCGCACTACATGCCATGGCTCGTGAGTATGTTGGTCAGGTATTTCTCTAAATAATATCCCTTTCTCTACACCTTATAACCCAATACATAAGTTTGTTTTTGACAGATGACGTTCACAAATCGCACCTTCATTTCGAAACTATTACTAAACGAAATTTTCACGAAATTGAGATAATGACGTCATCTTACTTAAATCGGCAAAATCTACAGAATGAATTTGACAGGTCTATTTACTTCCTAATATTTTGGTAGATGGTCTCAAATTAAAACGTTACATAAATATAGACGAAACCGTTACTATACCAGTTGTCACCTGTCACTTGGTTGGTTGGTTAATATTTAATGTATAAAGTTAATAATAAATATTGATTTGAATTATTATGTTTTAATTAACGTGTGCCTAAAATACTTTTGAAATATATATTAACAGTTCATATAATAACTAGAATCCGATTTTTAATATAGTAATATTGTTTTTATACTAATTTTACTTAATTCAATCCTAATCCAAAAAATAATTAATGCAAAAGTGTTACTATAAAAATTAAAAAGATTATAAAATTCATTATAGAAAATATTAAATCAATATGACTATACACCTTAAAAAGAAACCAATAATTTAACAAATAATCTCAGAGATATTTAGTAATGTGTTCATTACTTTCTTATTAAGAGGTAAGTAACAATACAAAAATCGTAAATTAGCTCTCCTGTAAAATTTAGTTTTTTTTTTGTTTTGTAACGGTTTTGAAATTAAGGTGCGAAATGTAAAATATGCATACGAAGAAAATATAATACTAAGTACATAACAAAGTTAAAACGATCTTCTTGTTTAGTATTTATATTATAGAACATTCCATTATTAATTTCTAAGGTTTTATAGAGCAAAAGAGATTGGGAAATAAAATGTGTTTTCCCGAGTTGGACTAAAATGTAAAGTTATTAAATGTATGCAATACCACATTTTGTGTAAACAGACTGCATATGCTTCTATGTCTTAACCAAAGAATTATATTTCATTTCTGCTTTTAATTAAGACGTAGATTAATAGTATAATAACTTTAGGGTATATAATAGCTTTAGGGTTCGTTTGTTGCAGTTCATCGGAATTATTTTGGTAAATTATAAAAATACTATTTTGTCATTATTCCAAATTTGAAGTTGTAAATAGTTACTAGTTAATTTATATTTGAAAATAGATAATTCTATGTTCTTAATGATAAACCTCAGAGTAAGAACATACATATTATCATAAACGGAATAAAATAAAAGTCAATGACTAAAACTATAAAATACCAGAAGTAGATGATAGATGTTTCATTTTACTTTTATGACTTTTACAATGTCTTAAAAAGGAGATTTTTTCCTATTACATAAAGTAATATTATTATTACTTATATATGATACGTATTTGAATTTATTTAGACATAAGGATTTGATTTTAATTGTAGGTTTTGTTATAGGTAGCACAGACCTTCTCTCATTTCTTAAAGGAATATGAAGCAGCTTTTGGAACAGCGGTTCGGGTGCGTGTTAGTCGACTTCACAATTCTTCGAAATTCATGCAGGCTTCCGATCTGCTCGTTTCTGAAGAAAAGTATCATGTACTACGTACAGAAACGAGCAGATAATACGTCAGCAAATCAAATTGCAAATACAAATGTCATTGGTATGGGCCTGTATCCATTGAATTACACAAAACATGTGTAATATATAAATCAATGCCTGTATCGAGGTCGGATTGCGAGCGCTTAGTGCATGCGTTAACACGGTTCTTTTTAGAACAGATCAAAAGTAGTCTTATAAGAGATGATAGATAGAGATGCTATATTAACATATGCTGTAATGACGTACTACCTTCTTAATTTGTTTTGATGTCAAAAAAGTTCCAGCGCTGCGCCTTATTTAATGTAAAATAAATTTATTTTATTATGTTTATATATGATAAACAAAATAACAAGTTATCGCGGTATTATTAATAAAAAAATTCTAAATAAAACTAGTTTTTACAGATTTTAGAACTTATTTTATACTCCCGACGTTTCAAGCACTTTACTGTACACATGGTCACGGGTTTGTTCTGCACAAAATCTAATGGCGGCTGTACACTCTCGTGTGCTCCCACAAAATAGCTTCACTTTGTTAAATTCAAGAAAACTGAGTTTGCTTCTTGGCTCCACATAGTAAGTTTGTGGTAGTAGGATAACTAAATATACTGCACGCTAAAACGTCTTGCGGTAGACTAAACGAAGCGCAAGTGTACTGTGACGTACTCGTGTCCACTCGCGAGGGAATGCGTGGCCCTTTGACTCGCGCACCAAAAACCGACACGAACGCGAGAGCACGCGAGGCAAGGTGAGGGAAGGCAAGGCTCAGCGAAAGTATCCTGTACACTCTCGTCCTCCTCTTGCCTCGTGGGCCCTCGTCGAGGGTGTACAGCCGCCATAAATCGCAGAGAAATTCTAGTTCGGAACAAAAATTAATAATTTTAATGTAGCCGTGGTTAACTATGACATTGGGACGTCAAACACCTCAGTCCACGCCGTGACCATAGATGCTGTAAAGTGCTCGAAACGTCAATATATATATAAGAAATAATGTGACCAATCTTATATAAAGTTACAGCAAATATATGCCCCACTCCTGGGTACAGGTCTTCTCTCATAACTAATTGGGTTTGAGCGTGGTTACACCAATAAAATGTTAATTGCAATTTTAAGTGCCGATTTACCAGATGCTTGCTAGTGAAAGAAAACATAGTAAGTAAATATTTCGAAGGCATGTGACGTCCACCAATGCGCTTTTACATTGGTGGACGTCACAAACATTTTATACGTGGTTAGAGTCATGTTTCAACTATATTATGGTTGTAGCATGAAATAAAAAATATTTCGTAGACTTGTGACATCCGCCAACACTCATTGATGCAGCACGGTGGACGTTTCGTCGTCAGGTCAGGCAGAGTCAGGTCAGATTGAATGGGGAAGCACCACGCTTTTACAGAATAACATTGTAAAATAGCAGATGATTTGTGTTTCGTATGGTGAGTGTAGAGAACCGGAAACACTTTTAACTGGAAATGAAGCATTCTATCGTAGTCTTCAGGGGGTGAACGCATCTGCATTTTAATTTTCATTCGAGAATAGATGTATGTATGTGTACGATGGCTATGGGCCATAGCATCCACTTGAAATTTAAAATTAGACTATATTTTGAGCTATAGTTAGTTTTATCCTTGTCCTTAAATGAAATATGAATATGTTCTCGTAACAATTTTATAAAAATAGGGGACTCATTTTGTTATAATTACATTATGCAGCTTTTATAATTCAGAATAAAAGAAATAATGCAGTAAAAGCAAAAAACGATATATTTTTAAGTTCTATTTAGAGGTCGGAATGAAAGATTTTCTTAACACCCGGATGAGGTGACTTGGTCAAAAGCGAGAAAAATAACACTTCAACGCCTTCCAGTTCCAATTCACGCTTAACGCTTTGAAACGATTCAAATCAGAGATTTCAGGATACCCGATTGTATTATTCCGGTTTCCTAACCAAAAATCCAATTGTGTGGGATCCCTTTCCCTAAAATTCGGACTACCCACTGAGATTGCTCGAATCGTGCAGGCATTGGCACGAATAACCGCGAATAATACGTTGTCATTCACCTTTATTATCTCACAATGATTCCGTGGTTTTGCGATAAATATCTCAGATGACAATCGGATAACTAGCGCTGGATATCATTCACAATGTTATTTTATTTAATAATATACACTCACAAAACATTTGTATGGACGATCATAATGTATGGGGGTACGCGATTTCTAACTAAAATATTGATAGGTTTTGACCTCCAAAATGCAAATAATGTAATTTATAAACAATTATATCTATAAATTGTCTACTTTTATAAAGTTCAAAATTACGTATGATTATGTTATTGTTATTGTATGTTCACGTAATTTGTTAGATAATTTACGTAACGTTTATGAAACTATAATAACTTTATAAAATAAGAGGTAAATAGTACGATTTCCGACGCGGTATAGTTATATAATTACAAACATTTTTATGAAAAATAACTCATAAATTAAATAATTCGCAGACTTCTCGTATATTTTCAATGGCAAAAATAGCTTTTAACAAAAAATAAAAGCAGAAACTAAATGAAATGAAATGCATGATTTTATTTATTATAGATTATTGCATAACACAATATTGAAAGTCGTTTCTTTATTTACCACTGGTTCGGAAAAACCTCTGTCCTGGGAAGAACCAGCAAGAAGCCCAGCGGGAGTTTTTTTAACATATTTCACTTTACAATAATTTTGTTTGTACAATTTTTAAATAAATTTTTATAGAACCACAATGATGGCGATTGTCTCATTCACAGGGGCTATTTTCATTAATGTATTCTTTGATATTATAATAACCCTTTTTGTAAAATTTTTCTTTCATAAAACATTTGAACTTGCTTAATGACAAATTTTGTATAAAATTGAAGAATTTTAAAGGATTTTACATTTTACAATAACTATTATTTCTAGTACCTAGTAAATTCTGAAGTCGCTACTGAAGTAAAGTGTATAGAAGAGTTACAGCACCGATTTCAGAATGTGAAATTATTTCATTCTTTTTAGTTCTTTAAAGTCGTCTTTTACTTTTTGTTAAAAGTTATCTTTTCACATTTTTAATTTTGTTTTAATAGTTACATTAAAATTTCTTCATACCCTATTTTGTTTTACCAATAATAGGGATGAAATTTTTCTCCAAATTTATATGTGACCAACCCTGATGTATGTATATAATATTTTATTAAAAACCTAAGTCTGATAATTAAAAAAAAATCAAAATGAATTATCGAAATCGGTATCACAATCGGCTAAGATGTCGCAGTAACATACATATAGAGTAGAATTGTAAGGCTCCTCCTATTTTCGAAGTTGGCTTTAAAGGAACTAATCATGAGAGGAATATCGAAAATCACGATCAACCGCATCTGCTTTTTGTCTTGTTAGAACACCGTTAAGAAATCAAGAATAGAATGGAATAACATATTGTTACGAGCTTGAGGTTCGTGACAATAAAAATTGCCGATAAAATTACCTAAATTAACACTTTAATTTACTTTACACAAATTAAAACTTAAAACACTAATAATTAAACACACTAATTCACTTTATTCCGCTCCGAAGCTTCGCTTGTCTCGCCAAATCAACACTGCCTCGATAGCATCTTGCAGCGCCTATATATACAAATTAGCAATGAAGCATCCGGAATATTCAAGTAAATGCGCGCAAAGCGACGAGTGTTCGAGTGTAGATTTTCTAGAAACTTAGTTCTTCGGATGGCGCTGTCGGTAAAAATTTGTGATGTCATTTTCTGCAAAGCTCCCCTCGCTCTCGTTCCTGACACTAGATGGCGCTAGTGTATGACGTTGAGCGCGTAACAATATTTTTATGAATGATTAGGAACCCGCACTAGCTTCGCTTGGGTTACACTTGGTGTCTATATCCGATTTTTTTTAATAAACACCAATTTATTTTACCAATTTTACGATTTCACAAAAACACCCTAAGTTTTGTGGACAAAATGAATATTTCTGGCATATTTCTATCTTAATGATTTCTTAAATTTACGCGAACACCACACATTGAATAAAATTATATAGGTACTGTGAACATGATCAAGATCATCCCCACCATTACATCAGATTTTATAAGCCACAAATCCTCGCAAAATAACACTGATTCCTCCTAAGGATGATACGCGAGGCTTTTGAAATTAAAAAAACATCCTAATTTCAATAGAGAAGATGGCTGTTGTGCTGATGGTGTGCTGTCATCTGCTTAGGACCATATAATTAACGAAATTAAACCCAAACCCAAGCATACCACTGCAATACTTTAAGATACTGTAAGCTCCTTCTGCGTAGATAGGACCAAAAATTAATATTCAAAAATTTAAGGTAGCCGGGCTAACTATGACTTTGGGACGTCAAACATCGCAGAGCCCCCCCCTCCTCCCTGTGATCATGGGTGCTGTAACGTACACGAAATGTCGGCAATTAAAAAATAAGTATTTCTATCTTTTTACCAATGGTCATTTATCACCCTCTGAGCTCGATAAAAGGCTTTGATTTCGACATTACAGACATACACTATAATTTTGTTCATGTGTATTGATTATATTGACGGCTTGGTTTCGTTTGGTTGGGACGCTGCATGGCTACGCATTAGAATTTCCCAGGGATTAAAGACCTACCAATAACTTTTACCGGTCTACATGCTTGCCCTTGTGCAATTTATGTACCTATATAAAATAGGTTCACGACACAAGACAAAATTGTAAGTAGGGTGTAAAAATATTTACTTTATATTTTATATTTTTCTTCAAACACCTGGAAAAAGGTAAGAATCGCAGAATTACTTTTTTAAAGTTACAGTATTATACCGTATATATGAGAGATTTTTAGGTGGTAGAGCCAGGCTGCAGCTATATTATGAGAATATCATATAATAATGCTGGGTTTCTTATGGTGAGTATAGAAAACCGGAGACCCTTTTTATTGTAAACGGCATTCCATCTTAGTCCTCAAGGGTGACAACGCATCTGAATTCTTAGGCCCGGTTTCCACCAAAGCGGAGAGGAGAGGAGACGAGAGGAGAGGAGACGAGAGGAGAGGAGACGAAAGGAGAGGAGACGAGAGGATAGGAGACGAGAGGAGAGGAGACGAGAGGAGAGGAGACGAGAGGAGAGGAGACGAGAGGAGAGGAGACGAGAGGCGAGGAGACGAGAGGAGAGGAGACGAGAGTATAGGAGACGAGAGGAGAGGAGACGAGAGGCGAGGAGACGAGAGGAGAGGAGACGAGAGGCGAGGAGACGAGAGGCGAGGAGACGAGAGGAGAGAAGACGAGAGGAAAGGAGACGAGAGGAGAGGAGACGAGAGGATAGGAGACGAGAGGAGATGAGACGAGAGGCGAGGAGACGAGAGGAGATGAGACGAGAGGAGAGGAGACGAGAGGATAGGAGACGAGAGGAGATGAGACGAGAGGCGAGGAGACGAGAGGAGATGAGACGAGACGCGAGGAGACGAGAGGAGAGGAGACGAGAGGCGAGGAGACGAGAGGAGAGGAGACGAGAGAAGAGGAGACAAGAGGAGAGGAGAGGAGAGGAGATGAGAGGAGAGGAGACGAAAGGAGAGGAAACGAGAGGATAGGAGACGAGAGGAGAGGAGACGAGAGGCGAGGAGACGAGAGGCTAGGAGACGAGAGGAGAGGAGACAAGAGGAGAGGAAACGAGAGGAGAGGAGACGAGAGGAGGGGAGACGAGAGGAGAGGAGACGAGAGGAGAGGAGACGAGAGGAGAGGAGACGAGTGGAGAGGAGACGAGAGGCGAGGAGACGAGAGGAGAGGAGATGAGAGGAGAGGAGACGAGAGGCGAGAGGCGAGGAGACGAGAGGACGAGGGGACGAGAGGAGGGGAAGGAGACGAGAGGAGAGGAGACGAGAGGCGAGGAGACGAGAGGAGAGGAGACGAGAGGAGAGGAGATGAGAGGCGAGGAGACGAGAGGAGAGGAGACGAGAGGAAAGGAGACGAGAGGAGAGGAGAGGATAGGATACGAGAGGAGAGGAGACGAGAGGAGAGGAGACGAGAGGAGAGGAGACGAGAGGCGAGGAGACGAGAGGATAGGAGACGAGAGGAGAGGAGACAAGAGAGGAGAGGAGGGAGAGGAGAGGAGACGAGAGGGAGGAGAGAGGAGACGAGAGGAGGAGGAGAGAGACGAGAGGAGAGGAGACGAGAGGAGAGGAGACGAGGGGCGAGAGGGAGAGGAGAGGAGACGAGAGGAGAGGAGACGAGAGGAGGAGACGAGAGGAGAGGAGACGAGAGGAGGAGACGAGAGGAGAGGAGAGGAGGGAGAGGAGAGGAGAGGACAGGAGACGAGAGGAGAGGAGACGAGAGGAGAGGAGACGAAAGGAGAGGAGATGAGAGGCGAGGAGACGAGAGGGGAGGAGAAGAGAGGAGACGAGAGGAGATGTTCTGCAAAGCTGGCAGATTATTTCTACCAATGCGGAGAGGAGATGTGAGCTTTGTGTAGCAGTGATGTGAGCTGTGAGAGATCGAAACCAGTCAAGTCCTATATACTAAAGGAAGACGTCATGTCATTACAAAAGTTATATCTGAATTTACTTGAGGAAGAGGAATTAGAGGTTGAAAAAACACAATTAATTGTTCAATATTTAAATTATCGACGACTACACAAGTTCTGCGCATACATATAATACTGTTTTTTAAATTTCTATGGTTCTGCGAAGAGAAGGAAGCGGGGTGCGGTGTGCGCAAGCACGTGCGCCGCCCGGTCCAGCCAGCCGCCAGACTAGACACTTCTCCGCTCTGCCGCGCCGCTAGCTCGCTCGCAAATTCTATAGAAAAATGAGACATCTCCTTTTGATCCATTTCCACCGAAGCTAAGCGTAGAAGGGAAGAAGGGTTCTCGAGTGGCAGTCTCGTACCGGTAGGCGAAGTGTAGGGCGACCCCCCACTAGATGGAGTGACGACCTGGGAAGACATGCAGTAAGTCGATGGATGCAGGTGGCCCAGGACCGTGCTTTGTGGCATACCTTGGGGGAGGCCTATGTTCAGCAGTGAACTTTTGAAGGGCTGTAATGATGATGATGATGAAGCGTAGAAGAGATGTGGAAATAACGAAACCGGATTGGTTTATTCAAACACATCTCTCGTCTCCTCTCCTTTCTGCTTTGGTGGAAACTGGGCCTTAATCGAGGATAATGTTGACGTCTATGCCGGGACATCCACTTGCCATCAGGTGGACTTTATGCACACTTCCTATAAATATATATTAAATATATGTATATGTTTTACAATTAAAAAACCTTGTACATATTCAATGTCTGTTGTTAAAGCCCAAGAGAGTTCGAATTCAAATGATTGTTGTCAACTGCCTAAGACCTACTTATACTAGTGTCACATCTCAAAAAGCCTCATCCAAATTATTCACGCTTTAATCACGCTTCTTAGCTAGACTAACCGGTAAGATAGAAAGTAGGTCTACATGCAAGGTTTATTTAGTAGGGTTACATAGCTTATTGTAGATTAAACGTAAAAAATCAATAATTTTTGTGTAGTTGAGATCTGATAAAATTTGTATTCGAACTTAAAACCCGCATTAGCATTAGCTACTCTAACGTTTTCCTCATCGAGAACTCCGACAAACGTTTTTGTAATTTGTGTACCTGCATAGTATTGGAGCGTTATTGCTCAGCCCGCGGCATGAGTGCAATGATAAATTGCACAACTATTCTCCACAGGCGGTGAAGCTATACTGCACCCATAACGTTTTGGTGTCGTAAGAATTTTTTTATTTTTTTATTCAACGTTTTATCAACATCACTCTATATCAGAAAATAGAAAGAAATAATAAATAATAAAGAAATGCCATGAAGTGTACGTGTGCATGTGTTTGTGATCTTAAAATTAATTTAATATGCTATAATTTCTACAAAATTAGATTTTTTTGAGTTTTTCATTGTCTCCAACTTCTCCTTTATTCCAACCAACATTAGCCCAGTGGTGGACATGATATGCTCTTCGGAATAGTAAGGAAAATTTTCACTTACCTATTACTCTTAATTAAATTATAAGTTCTCGATATTTACACTCATATAAACTGCCATCTGCGATTCATACTCACATAAACTCACAACATTGTATTAAAACGGTATTATCAGATGAAGTTGCTTATTTCTCTTGTTTCGGTCTTTACCTGCCCTAATAAGTTTTTCTGTATCACATTTATTTATTTATTTCAAATTTATTGTTAGAGACCTTAACCTAAGGGTTACAATTGGTGGACTTAATTGCCCTATGGTATTCTCTACCATCTACCAGTCAACCCTGGGAGAAAATATTAAAAATGTTATGTCATAATTTATTATGATTTATATAATAATTTATTATATAGGATATCAATATCATACTTTTTACCATAAATTAATATTATTCAAACGATAATTTTTTTTAGTTATCTAACCTCAAACACTAACAATATATTTCGTTATTTTATAATTTATAAGTTTTCTTTATTTTTATTTGAAAAAAAAAATTTAAATTTATAAATTACGATTATTATTTTAAAGAAAATGTCAAATAATAACCCAATCTTTAAAGGATACATCATTATTGTATTTACAAATACCTACAATAGCTACGTATTCAAACCATACGGTCTCCTAATAATAGCTTTACTCTGTGGAACTCTTGTAAGATTTAAGAAAAAATGCACAATAATAATTGATCTCAATCAATTTTGCTGTACACTAAGGCGTGTAGTGGCGGTGTATTTAATATACACTACCCCTCGGGGTTGTGACAGGCAACTGAGGAAACAAACCCGAAGATGGGCAACAGCGTGGCTACCAACTCGCTTGCCAAATGTGGCAAATATGGCAAATATCCTCCCTTTGAGGCAATCTATGTTCAGCTGTGGACTTTTGTAAACTGTAACAGTAAAGGCTATATACTCTATCAGAAGTATTACACTTGTTGGTATATATCTAAATAAACCTAAATAGACAGCCCCAGTAAGATAAAATTTTGTAAAAAAGCTAATAGTAAGAATGGCGTCAATATTCAACGTCAGTACTATACTCATACTGTGTAGACCGAACAACGTCGTAAGTGTTCGTGTAAAATGATGACGTCAGTAACGCAATGTGACTACCCTCTTTTCTATTTCTGTTGCAAACTGCAATGCAGTTTTTTTGTGTACCAGTTTCAAGGACAAGTGACCTTGTACAATAAAAGGCTATAGAGCTATTTGTTCTCAGTATAGACCATACACCTGTAGCTTTGTTTGGATTTGTTTATAGATTTCCATGGACTGTTGTGGCTACCAATATAAGTAATCAGCGACCCCATTTGTCACTCATATGACAAATAAGTAGTCAGAGTCGAAGGTTTCTTTTGGAGATTCTAGGTTTGAATCTCTTATATGACCTCCTTTAGTTTATTCGGTCTACATAAAACCCAGTAATAGCCTTAAAGTTAGCTATGGCAGTATAATATTGTGTGTATTAAATCTTCTTATTTGCTGGGTCTTTCCTACGATTTTTTGTCTTGACGGTCTCTTTTAGTAAGCGTACCTATTACGTCTTGATTTTAAGTTAAATTCACTTGATGTATAAAAACAGTATTATAGTATGGGCAATATTTTTAACAATTTGCCACGTGCAGCAGTTGTCGCATTTTTGGAAAGGTACATACATACACAAACACTCACGCGTATCACCCAGTGGGGTAGGCAGAGACTACAGACTTCCATTTGGCATATTCCTGACACACCTCTCTCGCCTCCTCGGCATCCATATATCTCAGCATACATGCTCGTCGGTTAAGGGTACTCCTAATTTAACCCGTTTTCAATATATCGCCAATTTGGTCGATAAACTTTCGCCTAGGACGCCCCTTTCCGACTCTACCGTTCACTTCTGCAACATAAATTTGCTTTATCACACTTTCCTCATTCATTCTTTCCATAGGACCAAACCACCGAAGCATTCCTTTCTTAATCCTGGTCACAACATCATCTTGGAAAGGTATCATATTGTATTACATACAATATGATACCTTTCCAAGATGATAGACACTACATAAATCAAGGTTTCTTTACGTAACGTATTATAAAAATAATCAAAAATGCTCCATTCTTTCCGCATCCCCTGTTCATCGCGTGCTCGCTCACTTTACCCCGTTCTACTCATTGTTTTAATTTCACTCGGATCACTAATTGCTGGGGAAGGCGCATTTTAGATTTCCCCGCAAACGTTTTTAACAACCACCTCATTGCATTTTAAAAGAAAGGATTATAATTTCTTTTACCCTTTTCTGGTGGGCGTTGGTTTTCTTTATTAATTCATGGAGACGTTCGAATGCTCTTAAGTCCTTGCCTGTCTTGGTTTATTTATTTCTTTTTAAACCAAATGGGATTTTATTTCAAATCCAAAAAAATCTTAGGTGGAATAAAGAGCAACTACCAATTCTACTTTACATAGTATTAATTACTTAACGATTTAAGCTTACGTTGAACAGTAACTATTTAACGTCAGACGACTGTAATTTCGTTTATAACTTTTGTTATAAAAAATGTATTGACATAAACATTAGTGTTGAATTGAATAATTCATAACTGGAGCACCCTCCATAAGAAAACTTAAGAAGGTCTTCTTTATAATTTTTTATATTTTGTTTATAAGGATCTAATGTAGATAAAATATAAGCAGGCTACATAGTGGACACGTCGTGGAGTTGGTTGAAGTCTACAGATAATTTATATGAAAATAATACATTTTTGAACATGGACTGTAGTTAAGTATAAAGTATTAAAGTTTCATCATCTGAATTTTTATTTTGTTCATTGCTCCAATACATGCCTTTCTTTCTTTTTAACACAGCATCCAGGGTGTACCGCTAGCCTTATAGTACGTATTCACAGCGCGCGAGTGCCTCTGTGTGTGTACTTCTATGTTGCTTGTATATTAGAAGGAAGAAGTAGTCGTTGTACACGACTATTTCTACCTTTATAGTACACCAGCAACCCGGATTCGATCCCCGTCAGTACAAATGAAATTGTTAATTGCAATTTTATGTTTTGATTTACTGCATGTTAGGTGAAAATATTTCGAAGTCATGTGAAGTTCGCCAGCACGCTCTGCTGCAGCGCGACGGATTACTGCTTCGAAATCCTTTCAGAAATGAGGGGAGGGCTATACGTCTCACCACTGAGCTAAAGTTACTACAATAAAATAATTCCTTTCCAATGTGGTACTGCTGTCTCTGTCTCGTAATAATAAATATGAAACGATCTAGAATGGATTCCTAAGAATTGATACCTAAATCGCGCTAACGATGTTTTCGGACGACTACACTATATACATACAAGCTTATGTTATGTAGTGCAACATCAGCAATGCCTTAAAACATTTAGACAGTGAGAAATATGCTAGGTCTGGAATTTGATCGGTGGATGTATTTCGCTTCATCAAGTTCGTTTCGCTTTGGACTTCCCCTTCCAGCACCCTACATACGGATGTAGTATTTTCAAAATGTTTTTCTGGGCGCCAAATTAACAAATTGTGTATTACAAATTAGTTAATTCTATATCTTACATATTCACCGTTCGATCTGTTTTCCTTCGCCGACTTCCATGTAAACATTATTTATAATCGCGGCGGCTGCGAGCCGACGGTGAGGAGTGCGCTGTTTTTGTGTCCAAATGACGAAATAATGACTGCCATACATGGCCGTCGCCACAACGTTTGGGGATTTACCTCCCTGCATGCTAATTCTTGTCATGAATATTTATGAAACTCTTTCTGAATAAAAAATAATTACTCGGATATTTCATTGTGGTTACGTATAAGATATAATTTGTCGGTTGTATGAAGGAGCGCTGAAAAGCTTAATATAAGATGCATATGTAACTTTTCCTGTCACAATTTTGGTGAATGGTATGCAATGCAAAAAACCATCGTATAAATTATTTTAAATACTAACAAATTATTTAGTTGATATTTTAGTAAAGATATATTAGAACTTTTAAAAAATTTATACTTAACCGTCGTAAAAAATTTGAAGATGGAAGGTGCTAAGACAAAATGTATCGAAGGAAACTTCAATAAAATTTGCACCTTAGTGTTTTATTTGGCTTAGTACCTCATAGTTTTTTGACGTACTTTTGTAAAACTTAATAAGGTGGCCTTTTGGGTGGACTATTAATCAATATCATATCATTCTCGTTATTACCTTAAGGTGTTAACGAGTCTAGTCTTCATTGTCACATTAAAAATGTCATACCCTATTTTTTCAACTTTAGGAATGGATTTTTTTCTCTTAATTTAAATGAGGGCATCATCTAGATAGGTATAATGTATTCTTATATGATTATATGTATTCAATAAAAAAATGGTTAAAATCAGTTCACAATCTACTAAGATGTAGATTCTCTCCTTCGCTATCTCTCCTTCTTTTTTAAGTCAGCTAAAATCACTTTTATAAGTTGTTAGTAAAAAATTACGCTTCAATTTTAGTCGATATATTCTTTTTTAGCCTGTTAATAGAAAATTTATGGATGTACCAGGGTGCTCTGAAGAGTTTCGGACCTCAACGTGAAGATGGCAGCACTAGTCACTAAAACTAGCGAACGTAGTTGTGAATATTTTGACAGTTGTTATTTGACAGTCCTTTGAGGGAGTCGATGTGAGTATTTTTGTGAAAATGGAAAACATTGAGTATCGACTTGTCATTAAATTTTTGTTTTTGAAAGGCAATACACCTACGTACAACAAAGATGAGTTAGGCTCTGTGTATAGGGACTCTGCACCATCATTTACCACAGTGAAATTTTGGGCAGCTGAATTTAAACGTGGCCGTGAGAGCTTTGGAGATGGTTGATTGAGTCCGAAAACTTCAAATACCGACGATAACATTGCTAAAACTCACCAAGTTGTGCTAGACAACCGCCGAATTAAAGTGAGAGAGATAGTAAAGGCTATGAAAACGTCCAAAGAATGTGTCTGTTTATCACATATAAACATCAAGATTTAGGCATGCGAAAGCTGTCAGCGCATTGGGTGCAGAGTTTGCTCACTTTAGACCAAAAACGTGTTCGCATGAACATTTCCAACGCTCTGTTGGCGCAGCATAGGCGCAATAAATACAAGTTTTGACGCCACTTGATTACTGTAGATGAAACTTGGATACACCATTATACGCCCGAAACAAAAATACAGTCAAAACAGTGGACTGCAAAGGGGAAAAGTGAAGTAAAGTTACAGCCTATATACGTCCCACTGCTGGGCAGAGGCCTCCCCTCATTTCTGAGAGAGGTTTAGGGCAAGGAAGTGTCCGCCGCGCTGTCCCAATGCGTGTTGGCGAACTTCAGATGTCTTCGAAATATTTTTTTTCTTATTCCTCAGACATGCAAGTTTCCTCACGATGTTTTCCTTCACCGCCGAGCACGTGTTAAATCAGCAATTAAAAATGAAATTAACAATTTCATTGGTGCTGGCGGGGATCGAACCCGTGTTACTAGCGTTCTGTTATATTTACAGCGAGCGTTAACCATCTGAGCTACCACGATTCAGGGCAAATGGCAAAGGGGGGAACCGACTCCAAAAAAAGCAAAAACGGACGGGAAAGTGATGGCGGCTGTTTTTCTGGATAGTTATGGAGTTATTTTAATCGATTATCTTCAAAAAGGAAAAACCGTTACAGGAGCGTACTACTGCAGACTAATACAAATACAGGAAAACTGAAGGCAGAAATTGCGGAAAACGGCCAAATTTGCAGAAAAAGAAAATCCTGTTTCAACATGACAACGTGCCGTCTCACACCTCAGCAGTTGCCATGGCGAAAATACATACACGAATTACGGTTTAAACAGCTTAACCATCCACTTTTCTCACCAGATCTAGCCCCAACCGACTTCTTTTTGTTCTATTATCTAAAACTTGCGCTCGGAGGACAAAGATTTTCGTCAAACACCGAGTACTATTTGGATGGGTTAGAGAGATGGGAGCATCGCTGGGGGAAGTGTGTAGAGTTACAAGGAGACTATGTAGAAAAATAAAATAAATGGATCTTTGTTAGGTCGGAAACTTTTCAGACCACCAGCGTATGCCACTTCGATAATTGTGCATTTGGCGGCGCTGTCGTCGCGCCACAGGGCAAATACTTTAATGCTAAACAGGATTGAGGATCGCACTACTAGACACCTTGCAACTTCATCTTAGCAGTTATTTTTGTTACCTACAAAACAATATACAGATATAGAACTTAAAATACGTAAATTGATTAGTTTGATTTTTTTTAAATCATAAGTCATGTCCAAAAAGGCCATTACTCAACCTAGAGTTGAGGAAAACCGTAATGTTGAATTTTGCTAATGACCAAAGCCTTGCAGAATTCAGTCCAATGACCAATGAAGTAAAGTGATAAATTTACGAATACCCCCTACAACCCTTCATAGGGGGTAGCTATGAGGTAATCGATAGGAACAGGAGTGCTGTTCAAGTTGCACTTTATAAGTCCTTAATATATTTCTCACACATACATACCTACTCGTAGATACCTAAGTCAGAATTTAAAATTTTATTTACAGTTTCATTAGTGTCGGTTAGGATGTAACTTAATAGTAGTGGGTTTCCTTTCCATTTTTACCTAGGTGTCTGGGTGGCTATTACCTTTTTAACTACTTTTACCACCAAGCAGTAGTGCCTGCACAGTTGTGTTCCGGTCTGAAGGGATCTATACCCTTTATAGATCTATAGCCAGTATAGCTACAAGTAGGGTTGCCAGGTCTTAAAACCGAAAAGCCGGACAGACCAGCGATCTCAGCCAGCCATTTTGGTAAAAAGGCCGGACACCCTTATTTTTTGTCTTAGTAAAAGACATTTTTTGTAAACTATTGTAAAACAATATTTTTTATCATTTACCGTTAAATGAAAAGCAAATTTATATGGCAGATGTGAATGGCCATCGGAAGGACGCTAGGAAAAATTTATTCTAGAAAATGGCACGTGAAGTTGAGGTAGGATATGGTGAAGAGGCGAGGGTTTAGGGGACTAAAGTTCTAACAAAATAACAACAATGGAATAAATCAGCCTTCTTTATTATTAATTATTCAATATTCATTACAATATAAATTTCAATAATTGCAATAGTATGCTTTTAAGTATGTGTAAAATGTAAAGAAATGGTCAAATTTAAAAAGCCTAACAAAAGCCGGACACACAATTTCATTGGTGCTGTCGGGGATCGAACCCGGGCTACTCGCATTCTGTTATATTTACAGCGAGCGTTAACCATCTGAGCTACCACGATTCACACCGTCTAATTTGGCCGGACACGCAACCAAAAAGTCTGACTTTGTCCGCTTGATCCGGACGTCTGGCAAAGCTAGCTACAAGCATGCATTCCATCTGAGTTCTCAGAGGTGACAACAACACATCTGTTGCTTTCTTTGCTTTAAGGTGGTTATAGGTGTTCATGCCACTTACCATCGGGTGGACTGTAAGTTTGTTTATCACTTCTTTAAAAAAAAAACTTAGGTTGCTCGCCTGCTATGAAATTTACTCCAAGCGCACCCCATAGTAACCACGCACTGTTTTTGTCGATGATTACGATACGATATGTTTAAATAGGCCCAGCAAAGCGGGCAGGTAGTAGCTGCTATGTGAATAAACTTTCTGATTTACATAGTTTTTTGACCAACTTGAAGTGTTCTTATAAGACTAATAGTAAAATAACACATCATACATTCACATTTAGCTGAAATAGATTATTTTGATTGACTTGTTGGTTGTTAAGTTGAACTTACCTAATTGGACACATTATTCCAGTTATTACCTCAACAATTTCATTCTGAGCGTGCCTCCCAACAACCAATAGAACCAACGAATAGGTAAGACATGACATGTGTTAGACGTGATCTTCGTCACGTCGTCGATATTAATAAAACATAGTATTTAAAGGCCCTTCATTGATTTTTACCATCTATCAACATCGATACAGAAAAGCCTGCTGACCTTTTTTCACCATCGGTTATCGGTTCTTCGAACTATATGGCCAGTACTTACTGATCCAATAGGTTATGTCCGTTACTTTGGTTCTAACTTAGGTGTCTTCATTTCTATATTTCCATTATCTTAAATTGCAGTCTCAGTTTCAGATCAGTCTCAGTCGGCATAATCTATTTAGTCAACTCGACTGGGAAAGACCCACGCTCTCACAAAATAAAGATACAACCTGTATACGTCCCACTGCTGTGCACAGGCCTCATTTCTGAGAGGAATTTAGGGCAAGGAAATGTCCACCGCGCTGCCCCAATGCGTGTTGGCGAACTTCATATGTCTTTGAAATATTTTTTTTCTTATTTCTGAGACATGCAGGTTTCGTCACGATGTTTTCGTTTACCGCCGATCACGTGGTAAATCAGCACTTAAAATGGCAATTAACATTCTTAATAATACCAGCATGTAATGGCAGTTTCATGCAGCTGTGTTTAGTATGGTGAGTGTAGAAAACTGGAAACCCTTTTTATTGAAAGCGAGGTATGCTAACTTAGTCCTCAGGGGTGTCAACGCTTCTGCGCTTTATTTCTTCTTTTGATTCGAGGAGAGATGTAGATGTCTACGGACCACAGGATCCACTTACCATCGGATGGACTGGGTGATCGTTTGTCACTTTTACGCTGGTGGTACTGGTGGTGGTACATATTTGTTTTCAAAATTTTGAGGAATACGTGACAAATATTTGGTAAATTCACAGTTACATTAAAATATACAATATCTTTTCTATAATAAAAACAAAACTAAAACTAAAAACGTAAATTGTCATACAATTAGGTCTGTGTGACAATTTACATTTTATCCCGCGGTACAGTCCCAAGAAGGCTAGCTGCATTTCATCATTGAACGCATACACGAAGCGTATGAGCAAGAAAAGACACAGTCTTCTTATTACAGATAGAGCTCTTTTAGGAACATTACCGCACGTAGACCCCATGAACCGATAGTCTCTATAACAAATAGCACAAACATGCAATCGGTTCTCAGATACTCATACATGTCCCACAAACTCAGTACTTTAAAAAAATCTTCTAATGCACGACGTAGAAGCGTAAATTTCAGCAATATTATGTAACACAGTTTTACAACTTATTTTGCTAGGATTAATACTCTAGCTTTGTACTAAGATAGACATTGCACCTTACTTATAATTAATTCAGCACATCGAGTACCGAGAGCTAAAATTTTATATATTGCAATAATTGACTGAAGGTTTTTATATTTTATATACTTCAGACATAATGGGTGAATGTTTAAAAAAAAAGAATATTAACAATGCTATAAACATTACTAACATTCCCCTTAACCATTCGTGGTAAGCTTAAATTGCTTGTCTTACGAGTGGTTCACGCCAGTAGTCGAATAGCGGATTCGAACCGACGACCTTTTTGAGTTCGCGGTCCGCGCCCTGTCATTAGGCTACTGTCGAATAAAATGTACTGTCGAATAAATGTAGTGTATATTCTGTGGTGTTAATAAGGTTTTTTTTGGAAACTGGTTCATTCGGGAGGCTAGAAGACGTGAGCTTACGGAAAAATGTTATGAATTTTTGAAATAGTCCGTAGACGCAGCTCTGAAGTAAATCATCTCTTTCTTGAAAAACAAGTTATTTATGCTCAGCAAATTTTTGCAAACAAAGTTTTGAAAATTTGCTACTAATGGAAGCAAATAACTTTTATCGGGCTTTACGTACGTATTATACTCGCTTTCTAAATTTCTTCTACAATTTTATCATCATCCGTCGCCTGCTATAACTCTCCATAGTATTCATATATACTCTCCGGGCCACTCTCATCTCGCTCGGACTGCTCTGATTTGAATTACCTTCTCTTTTGGATTTTTACTCATAATTGAGTTTTAACAACAATGTAGCTATGCATATTAAATTCTTAATCTTAATCAAAATCTTCGGTATCTCGGAAATGACGAAAGGCAGTAGTTTGATTTCACTCATTGCTTTACTTATTCTTCGTAATCTGTGTGTTCATAATATCTATGCTGACGTTTTTTTAAAGAATACTAGCAGTGCTTTTGGCACTATTAATATTCACCACTCCAAATGAAATTAAAATTCTTGTGCTAGAAGTAGTACAAAATAGTAACAGAATGGTGGATTCAAATCCACGACTTTTGAGTTACGGATCCGTTTTCACAAGCACACATCATATAAAAAAGTTAGCAGATTTAACATTTAATTTAAAATTACAGTAATTTTAAATATTTAACAGCAGCTATTTGTTAAATTATCACGTCATGAATTAGATGTCAAATAACGACAGAGTACAAAAAACATTAAACAAGAAACTTGAATATCGTCAAGGATTTAAATTTAAATTGCAGTCTCTATCTAACAAGTATCAAAGCAATCTGAAGCTTGATAGATTGCCGATTACGTCGCAGATACGCAGCACTCGGTGTTATTGTGTTTAATATTTCATTCTTATCAACCTTATACGTTTTTAGCTTATATATATATATATATATATATATATATATATATATATATATATATATATATATATATATATATATTTATGCTGTCAAAATAAATCTATGTCAAAATTATCATCAGAATCGTTTAGTATCCACATCAGTCCGTAGGGATTCGATTCGCATATTTACGTTAATGGCTATAACAACTTTTTTTATTGTTTTATAACATAAAAATGAGATTAAAAGGTAATTACACAAATACTAAGGTAATCGGTAAGGTTATAAAAATAAGTTTATTATGACGTTACATAAATATGTTAACACTAAATTGAACGATAACTATGACCATGCATCAGATCATTCAGATAGTCTCCTATGCGTTTCTTGGTCCAAATCAGCCGAAGACAGCAATAGCGCAAAATACAAATTTTGTTGGCTTTCCGCTTTGGTTGTGTTTTTGCGCTTGTTTCTCTGATCTTAACTTACCGTAAAAATTCTTACTTACTTAACCGTAAAAATTCACCGGTGTTTTATTTCAATATATTGTAACATATGCGTTAAATCAAATACTGGTAAAAACTTAATTTATCCTAAACTGTATTTTCTTACCTGTTTTATTTTAACGAGAGATATTCTTGTGTTGCTTATAATAATAATTAGTAAGTAACAGTTACAGTTAGATTTATATGCAAGTGATTTATGTGATAAATAGCACATAATACAGATCAAGTGAAAGGCAAACGCTTAGAGCATTTTCGAGCCCTCAGATGAGCTCGGGACATGAAAATTAAAATAATATATTGAAATATAACACCGGTGAATTTTTACGGTAGTGATGTAGACATTAGAATTACAAATGAGGCCTGACTGTGCAAACCGCGGCGTGACGACGGAATATTGCGAGAGCGTTTCTAAAGAGATGATTCAAGGATAATACCGCCTTGAACATAATCGCACGTTCGATTCAGAGTAACCGCGAGACCAGCGTTCACTGGAAATATTTTGCATTCTGTGGTTGTGATGCTTGCTTTTGTATATAAATAAGTTTAATGAATAAAACATTTTTGCAATACTAAATTATTATGACGATCAATATTATTGATTGCAAGTAAATTTTAAGTTGACCTGTCTTGAGCTTCTCTTTAGATCCATTTGATTGGATTTCTAACTGAATCTATACTATAATAAGATTTACTCTTGTGTCGTCGAGGCATTTTATTTGCATTGCACATGTATAAGCCGTAATCAATTACTTATAGACCGTACAACCAACAGTTCCGTGCAGGATTTGAATTCAGGGCCCCGCGAGAATGCAGTCACTGCGTTGGAGAGCCATCGCATTTAAGTTTATTTTTTTGTTTTGTGTTATAATGTGACAATGATAATAATTTAAGCTATTTCTTAATTGACGAAATCTACGAAAAAGAACATTTTCATACGAGTACAACTAAATCTTGCTCTGGCCACCGACTAATGACCGTATGATGAAAAATTATGCAACCCATTGTAATACGCTCATCTCAAATTCCTTTAGTTAGCAGTGCATTCAAGAGAATGATAAAAATTACGATAAATTTCTAACTCTATATTTCTAACATATAAAAGAAAACATTGACACTGTTTTGAAAATAGAGAAGAAAAGCAAAACAAAAACATATTTAAAATGTTATGTAATAGGACAACGGGCAAAACAAAAAATAGCTAGTAAAATAAAAATATTAAAAGCAACTTTGGTTACATTTTATAGGAAGTTTACTTTATCCTACGAATAAATCGAAGGTGGGTGGGAGAAGTTATCCGGCGGAAGTAGAAATCTGTTGTTTTATTCATGAAAAAATAAAGAAGGGAAAATAAAGCACGCCAAAACCGTGCGCACTTTTAAAGTTGAAACATTCAACTAGCAAATCTTAAAGTTTTAGAGAATCGTTTAATGCGAGGTTTAAGCCAAGTTATTCAAAATATACTAGTCCATGCTCAAAGTTTTGCGAGTTATTCAAAGTAACCGTTCGTTGTAAAACAAACGATCAATCAAAATCAAGAGAACAGAATGGCGACGAACTGAACAAGTGAACTTCGTGACAAATCCTCACGCGCGGTATCCATTAAATAATGCAAATTTGTTGTAATCCCCACTCGGTGGAACATCTCGAAGCCGCTCCGAGTGAAATATTTAATTTTCATAAAGTATACATTAGAGGAACAAGTCGTCTCGAGTGGGGAGCGAACTCGGAGTTAAGCTACTATACAAACGTTTTTCGAAACGTCTATGTTGCGGCAGCCCCTCACAACTATTAATGTTAGACTCAAATTTAATTTTAAGATTAATGAACGCAATAGAGATTTCACGAGTTCATCCTCTAATGATACACGTCAATACGTATAAGTGCAACGTTTTAAAATGTTAATGTTAATGATATTAACATTGCTAGTAAAACAGTGATTATTTACTCTGATTGCTAGTTTAATTTTGACTTTTCTGCATAAATTTTTTGGACTACTTATATGGAAATTAGCGTTTTATCGTACTGACCACTTTGATCTGAAATATCTCCTCTTTGGTTAAGAATTCCAAATTGAAATTTATAAATTCGTTTAGCTGGAACATTTGAGTTTTGAAAATAGTCATTTATTTGTTTTTTCCTCATCATTTTTTTTCTTTGGCATCGCTTATTACCGCGCAATGGAAAACATGAAATATCGGTATATTTACGAGTACGAGTTCTACCGTGGCACCAGTGCTGCAAAAACAGCTCGAAGGATTAACGATGTGTACGCATAAGAAAGCACGGTACGTTTTTAGTTTCAACGTTTTCGTTCTGGAAACTTCGACCTTCAGAACCAACCCCGTGGACGGCCGGAGACCAAAGTGGAAAATGAAGAATTAAGGGTTATTGTGGAAGCAGATCCATCACAAAGCATTTCAGAGATAGCTACAGGCTTCGGGATAAGTGATAAAACTCTATCCACTTGAAGCAAATCGGGAATATGAAAAAATTTGAACGATGGGTACCACATGAATTGAGTGAATTGAACTTGCAAACACGTGTCGACTGCTGTGTTACTTTGCTCAACCGACAAAAAAATAAATGGATTTTAAATCTAATCATTACTTGTGATGAAATGTGGATACTGTACGATAATCGGAAGAGTTCGTCGCTATTGCTGAACCCTGAAAGTTACTTGTGAGTATTTGGTGGACTAGCGCCTTTGTCGTTCACTACAGCTTTCTATCTGGCGAAACGATTACGGCAGATACCTATTGTCAGCAACTGCAAACGATGATCCTTGTTCCAATAGATTACCATTTTCCCGAAATTCGGACAACTTCTTACAAGAAAAAAAATTCAACTCCGATGCGGCAGTCCAAACCACCTTCAAAGAGTTTATTGATTCTCGCCCCCATGGTATTTTTTTTTTGTAAAGGGATCAATGAACTACCTATGAGATTGCAAAAGTTCATAGATAACAACGGTGCATACTTTGATTAATTAAATACATTTTACAAAAAAAAATTGACTTTATATTCATCCCGTACAAAACGCCAATTTCATATGTACCTATTATACTACGGTATGGGTCATTTAAAATCTTTAAGGTGTAACACTGTTAAAATAACCAAAACAAGTCGAAAATCCATTAAACACTGCATATTTACTTTAAAAGAAATTAAAAATAATCTGTATATCGAAACCCCATTTTACAGGTATCCAACACAAGCCATGTTATATTTTGTGCAAACACTATTTTAACAGATTTTTTAAGCGCGTGCTTTATAGCCACTTGCAGAGTTGATGGTAGGTAATAACGTAGTCCCTGGATGGTGAAACGCTCTAGTATATTACGTAGTAAAAATCTACGTTGAAAGTTTTATTTTAAATATCATATATAAGTAGAATCAATCTAAAACTATTATTCTATTATTGTGTAACGTTTTCTTTAATTAAAAGGATGCGTATTAGTAATAACACGAGGTAGTCGTAATAATGCTAAATTTTTCAATATTATCAAAACATCTGATTAAATTCATCTATAAAACAATACGTAAAACGAAAATTAAACAACATGCATTGTTTGTGAGCTATATGATGATGCTAGCGAGAAAACTAGGTTATAGTTATGAAATTATTGTTGTCGGTTCATAATATATCAGAAATTTTCATATTATTCAGATGTGCTGAAGCCACTGACCTCTATATATACAAGTACGCTGAACTGGCTACACGGAATGCTGAAGCGCTTTGATTTCCGCCATTTTGGCGCTAACAGCAGAAGTGCACGTCCACGGAACTAATAATAGGGATAAGACAGTGTACCAAATTATATCGATAAAAATTCTATACCCTACCTATACCTAAATAAATAGAATGGACTCTATGGATAGATGGACTCTACCCGTAACGTCCATTCTATTTATGTATCATATTAATATAATGCCATTATCATTCATCATCATTAAAACCCTTCACAAGTCCACTGCTGAACATAGGCCTCCCTCAAGAAATGCCACAAAGAACGGTCCTGAGCTACCTGCATCCATCAACTTCCTGCATGTCTTACGAGTTTTTGATTCCATCCAGGGGGGGAACGTCCTACACTTCACCTGCCGGTACGAGGCTGTCACTCGAGAACCTTTTTCCCCATCGGTATTCGGTTATTCGAGCTATAAGGCCGTTCAATTGCCACTTCAGCTTACTAATCCATTGAGCGATGTCGGTCACTCTGGTTCTGCTGCAGATATCCTCATTCCTAAGTTTGAACCCCTGAGCATAGCCCCCTTCATAGCTCGCTGAGCGACTTCGAGCTTCCTCATACAGCCAGCAGTGAAAGACCTCGTTTCAGATCCATAGGTCATCACTGCAACACGCACAGGTTGTACAATCTAGTTTTGAGGTATTTCTAACGAGAAGATGTATTGTAATCACCCGAACGCTGCCCAGCCGAGTTGAATCCGTCGATTGACCTGTTGGTCGAGGTTTGACTTACCTAGTCGGACTATTTGTCCCAAGTAAAAATACTCGTTAACAACTTCATGGACATTACATGTGGCTTTTGTTTTATCCATGTTCATCTTAAGACCTATCCGTTGGGAGACACGATTGAGGTCATTGAACATAGTGCGTAGGTCCTCCATTGATTCTGCATTAAGGAATATATTGTCGGCAAAACGAAGGTGAATGACGTACACGCCACTCACCTTCGACGTTAATATCGCATCCTTTTCAGTCCAGTAGCTTGAAAACATCTTCCAATGCAGCGCTAAAGTATTTCGGGGATATAACGACAACCTGTCTTATACATCTCTACAACTGGACTAGTTTTGTACTCTGGTTCTGTACTCGGATGGCCATCGTAGCCCTTAGACCATTCAACTAAAAATTATTAAGATTAAACTACCTACACAAAATAAAAATGAAAACATAATTTCTAAAATAATTTATTGTCAACCGTTCATTTAGTTCTAGTATTAAAAAAAAAACAAATCAGCTGTTATAATAACGCCAATTCCAATCACCTACAGGTCTGTCTATAGACAGTAAAATATTTTCTATTACGTAAAAATATATGTTTGTTCGTACTTTCTACGATACCATACCGTTCATCAGATTGCGGTCAAACTTAGTCAACTTATTGGTTGCACTTGTGCGAAGATTATACGCATGGTACAATTAACTGACACTAGATGGCGTGCGTATAATACCGACTATTTATTTGAAAGTTATAGAAAGTTATATATCATTCTAATTCAATGATTGTTTTATCATTCCTAATTATACAATGGGTGCGTTTGGCAGAAAAAAGCGCTAGCAAGCGCTTACAAGCGCTAAAATAGTTTTCGGCCAGGACACGATTACTACTTCAGTAGCGCTGACACAATCCGCCATTTTGCTTATTTAATTTGTTTATTTTGAAGTAGAGTTTAAAGTTGTTTTGTGTAAAATTAGTTTTAAGTAATATAATGACATGAATAGACATATACATGTTATTAAAAATTCATGATTGATAAGTTTTTAATATGAATACTTTACAAACATATATTTAAATTAGGTTAGGTTCCCCGGTTAAAACTAACATCGTGTCCTGGAGGAAAATAGCTACTTACGATTTGACAGCGCTTACCGCTTACGATCGCCATTTTGCTTACAAGCGCTTGCTAGCGCTTTTTTCTGCCAAACGCACCCATCATAACTGTTCCACATTTTTAACGATATTTCACAATTATTTCTAGCAAGATAATATAAAAAAATATAAACTTTGAATTACATGGTTATCAGTTATCAACAACGTCATTTTCGCAATTGAAATTACAATATAAAAAAAAATTACTGAAATTATCGTAAAGTCCTACTTTCTGTGGTATCGTCCCAAGAATGCTGGCTACGTGTCCTCACTGAATGGCTATACTTAGCCTTCAAGCGAGGAAACAACAAACTAAACAACTTCTTATTACCAGCAACGATGATCAGTCGCAGATACAGTTTTTTAGGAACTACGCCGCACGTGCACCCTACGGACTAATAGTCTCTACAGCAAATTGCACAAATATGTATTTATCTTCCAGATACTCTGGGCTATTTACTTGGTTCAGTTGCCTCTAATGCCACCCCTGCTTTAGACGAGGTACCCCTGAGATGGGATGCTGTCAAAGTGTTCGCAAGTAGTATCCCACACTAAAGCTTTATCTCTCTCTCTCTCTCTCTCTCTCTCTCTCTCAAGCAACCAAACCCATACCGTCGGGTCTCCTGGTATCGTCTCTAAATATTCTACAAAGATCTTAAACCGAGGAAACATTTATAGAGATACGAGCTGCACTACGGACTCCCCGAGCCCGATATGTGAATGGAGCCAGGGAAAAACGAGCACTTGGAAGCATCAAGTGGTGCAGCCTCACCAAAGTCGTGAAAGATAGTCAAGTGGTGCATTGCCAATCGCCATACCAACACTCCTCTTCCTTTACGACTCCACCTCGACTACAGCGGTCCAGGGAGAGGAATCTCCTCTAGCTGCAGCCCACTAACACACATCAAACGTGGCTCGACATCATCAGGCGATTTTTAGACACTTGGCTATGGCCCTTGAGTTTGGTGGAAAATGAGGAAAGAAGAAATAAAAAAAACATTCGAAATAATAATCTATTTGTTCCAAACATGATCATTTTGTTTCGGACGCCAATTCACAATATTTATGCTTTTAAGCCATAATTTTAGTCTAGGTTCAGTTGGAAACCTGTTAATTAATAAACATTTGATAATCATCCGTTGTTGGCGACTTTTTTTGTTAACAAATATGGGCAGAAAAGAACATCGATAAGTATTATAGACAAGGAACTCGACAACCATATTGAATTTTATTGTTTATCAAAACTCAGTAATATACACCCAAACATGTTAGTATATATGATATTAAGATTAGTAACAAATTTTTAAGTACTTATATTATCAAATAGTTTTAATTTGTTTAATACTTGCTGCAAATTTACTAACTTGTGAAATGTTATACCACTTTCCTTTTGGTAACGAGTTTTACAGATTACGCACACTTTCATTATTAATAAAAATAATTCTTATTATGTAACTAATATTATACACAATCAAACAACAAAATACTTTCATTTTTTAGTTTAAAGGTTCAAAATACAGAGTTATGAAATAAGACAATATAAATAAGACTATAGAGGCTATAGAGACTATAGAGTTATGAAATAAGAGAATATAAATAAGATATGGCATATTACGTCAATTTTATTTTTCAAGACATCCTTTAGCGGCGCTTCAAGTTGGCACAGTTTTTTTGTATGGTATAGCCAGTCCAGCGTACGTGTATATATAGAGGTCAGTGGCTGAAGCGCTTGAAAACTGAATTATAACATTTTATAGCATTCAACGATATATATACATAAAGGTAAAACTAATAATAAAAGCGAGTAGAAATACGATTTTGCAATGACGATTTTACTGCTATTGATCAAATTGGTCATTCGTAAAGTGAATAATATAATGCGGCATCCAAAATAAAACTCCCTGTCGACTATTTTCTATAGACGCGCGTCAGATCGACACGAGCCCGACAGCAAATTTGCATATCACCGATATTATATCGTCGCGCGAAAAACGTATCCCTTACGCCTGTATTCACATGAATGACGCGTGATGCTGCCGACCTTCCCTGACGTCATCCATCATTCGACATGGCGCCTGCACCTAGACTCGTGACAGCCGCGTGGCCCGCGGGGGTGTGTGTAAACACAAGTATTCATTTTAATCCTTACGTGTTACATTATAGAGCACATTATAAACTGATAGGTAATACTCAAGGTGGCACTCCACCTCCTAGCTAGGCTAGGGAGGATCCCTGTCAAACGCTGGCGAAGAGTTTGACAGACGCGGGGCGCGGAGTATTTGACATGAAGGGGCTTGTTTGATACGGGGGTGAGACAGCGGGAAGGGGGGCTTAAATTCTGCCCGGTCATGAATAGGCAATGGGCTTGCTTTATTTATAAAGATTGTTAGCCAAACATTGGTGCAGTAAACTGCTCAAATAAACTTTCATTGACTAACTGTCAAAAATATTTTCTGATGAAATGTTAAAATTTGCATTACTTAATAATTATACATATTATTCCCCTTACGATTATATTTTAACGAAAAGCGAAAATAAATAGATATCATTTGATATTATGAAAGTGAGAATGTACCCTTTTCACGTTTGTTATCTAGCAAGCTCAAACAGGAAATAACAGAACGCGGCGGAGGACTTTATCAACGACAATTTAATTCAAGCAACCGCGAGGAAACCCTCGAGCATCTTGTTAGGGGGAATAAAATCCATAAAAGACACGGCAGAGGCTGCATGAACTTGGAGCCACCGTGGAGTACAAAATTTGATTATTCCGCGAGGTTGGCCTATCGCCAGCGCGCGACCATTTATCACGAGCTCTCCTCGCCCGACGTTTTACAAGGATACTAATCATCAATACGAGAACTCTATAGAGATGTTACAACTTAATTCGCTTTGTTACAACTTTCACTAAATAACTTTTAAACCATCTTATGCTCTCACTCGCATATTTTATTAATAAAAATAATTGCAACAAATGCTGCGTAGGGGAATGACAATAAAATTTTATAATTAAGAAACCGTAATTAGTTGTTAGTATTTTTATTTTTCCGCTGTATTGTGGGGGTATATTTTTTTATAAAAAACGTTACCCCTACACTAGGATTTTCTCCTGTATCGTGGGGGCAGTTTACAAACATAAATTGCACAAGGACAAACATCCAGACCCGGAACAATTATTTGTAGGCCATACAAATACTTACTACTACTATTGTATGAGGATCGACTACCCCATATTATGTTACCGTGGGCATCGTAATAGGCGACAGAGGCAAACTAAAAAAGGAAATGGGTAAAAAAATCTGTCTGGGTAGCAGTAGCTCCTGATAACTTTCAAAATAATAAAAATTGAGTTTGCACACCCGCCTGCTAGGTGTGGCAGCTATGGAGGAAGGGCGGGGGGAGTAAAACTGTGGAAAGGCCTGTGTTCAGCAATGGCATTAAAAAAATTCTAATGATGGTGATGATGATGTTTATTTTTAATTAAGAAGCCCTGAGCCTATTTTAGAGCCACGGTAGTTCAGGGGCTTGCGATGACCTTAAATTTCACAGTATGCGAGCAACTCAGGTTTGATCCCGATAGTATAAACGAAATTATTGATTGCGACTTAAATTGTTAAGGCAAACATCGTCAGAAATCCTGTACGCCTGAGTATTTAAAACATAAAAAGATCAAGGATTTAAAACATTAGAAGAAGTCAGGGCTGATTCCAGTATTGTAAACGTGATAAAGCCACGCTGCATTTACATAATGGTTGTAAGCACGAATTGATCGGCTCGACTGGAGACTTACACGCTCTCACAGAATATCACCGTAAAATAGCAGCTTAATGTTGCTGTGCTTCGTATGGATTAGAGGACCGGAGACCCTTGTTATTGGAAAGTTGGCATTCCATATTATTCCTCAAGGGTGCCATGCGTCTGCATTTTGATTCTTAATTGAGGATAGATGTAGATGTCTATGTGATGCAGAATTCACTTAATATCAGGTGGACTATGTGCTCGTTTGTCAACCTTATTCAATAAAAAAATTAAATCTTAAGTTAGTTTAGTTCCTCTTTAAACAAGAACAGTACAATTATAATACACTAAACCGATGTCATGCGTCAAACGTATATAGGTCGGCCAGATTAAAAAACATTTATCACAGTATACTTATTAAAAGTAGCAGTATAGGGAATTTGGTTTTGTACGATGGTTTTGTACTGGAATTCGAAATCTACATTTAAGCAATATATAATGTTTAAAATCTTAGTTATCTTCATTGCTTCCCACGTGTACCAAATACGTTTGCGATAACACCTTGCATAGAAATATGTCTATGGTAGCATATTCATTTTTCTGATAAAGTAGACCAATGTGGGTCAAATCTCGCTAATCACTCGCCGGAAAAAGTTCTTGTCAACTTGACGTTTAAACTTTTAAATTATTCTACGATCAGTGATTTTGGAACTCTATGTGATATACCCACGATAAAACTGTGCTTTGAAGTTAAAGTAATAACTTTATAGATTTACTGTTCGGGTCAATACAGATAATATTATGCTATTTTTAAAAGACATGATCAACTACTTTATTAGATGAAGAATTAAAATGCCTCACTAAATATGTAATACCATTTTCCTTTTTATATCTATAAAACACAAAAATATTTTCTTCCTATGTCCGTTATAGACTTTGAAACCGTCCATCAGATTTTGATGAAATTTTTCGTTATTATGGGTCCTTAGATGGTTTATATTCATATTTGAACCCGGTAGTTGGCGCTGGTCACCCGTGCGAATCCGGGGCGGAACGATCGTCAGATATACAATATGTAACGTAATTAACGCACACCCTCAGACACCCCAATTAGTATATTATGTTATAATCATAATACATACACTGATTTTTAGTTAAAAAATTTTATGCACTGATTATTTATCAAATTAGTTATACTAATTCCGGACGAATGTTGTGGTCACAGTACAAATCCACGAACGCAAAGACTTTAGCGTGCTTGAAATAAAGTTCATTTTTCTTTATTTTTATTGAATGACAGAATTAGTAATAATACAAATAAAATAAAATAAAAGTCTTATTGCCTATACGTTACGGTCCATTTACGCACTTTGTTCAATGACTTACAATTTAGTGTCTCCCAACGGCCTATCCGTTGGGAGACACTATCTTAAGATGAACATGGACCAAACTAAAGTCATGTGTAATGTCAATGTCACACATCACTAGGCCGGTGGTTTTTGGGAGCACTTAGCTGAAGTTGTTGACGAGTATTTTTACTTGGGACAAATAGTCCGACTAGGTAAGTTCAACTTCGACCGACAGGTCAATCGACGGATTCAACTCGGCTGGGCAGCGTTCGGGAGATTACAACACATCTTCTCGTCAGTCAGTGTCAGTGATGACCTATGGATCTGAGACGAGGTCATTCACTGCTGGCCGTATGAGGAGGCTTGAAGTCACTCAGCGAGCTATGAAAAGGGCTATGCTCAGGGGTTCAAACTTAGGAATGAGGATATCTGCAGCAGAACCAGAGTGACCGACATCACACAATGGATTAGTAAGCTGAATTGGCAATTGACCGGCCATATAGCTCGAACCGAACTTTCCTGTAGCTGGTGCCAGTTTTAGCTCCAACAACGCATTAAAATATTGAATACATATCCAATCTTGGTTTTTAAAATTTTTGAAACTAAGTACCTATATGTGAATAAATTTATTATCTTAAAATTTATTTAAAACAACTCTGTATAGGGAAAGCCAGTGCAATATCTCCGTGTAAGCGACCTTACCGGTGTTGCTATATATTTAAAATGACAGAATTAGTAATAATACAAATAAAATAAAATAAAACTGCACTCTTAAAAGTCTTATTGCCTTAAGTTACGGTCCATTTCAGTTTGTTCTGACTGTACAGATTTAGTGTGACTGTAATCTATGTAGTTTTAATTATTTTTGGTATAAAAAATTACCTATAGTAAAAATGATAGGAATCGATTCAGTAAAGGATTCTGAACAAACTACTTTCTCAAAGTGCGTTAATTATCTTACATGTTGTATAAATACTGTTGACAGGAAGCAGCTTTAGAAGTATCGTCTGATACTACAAGTAATCTTGTTGCTGAGCATGGTAATTACGGCAAGTCTTCACTAGTGTGAGGTCCATATCTAGCTCCGGCAGTGCACTGTAGGCAGTATATTAGCATATGATGGGGAGAAATATAACAGCTATAGTTTGATGTCGCGAAAATTATTAAAATGCCTCTTTTGTAAAAAAAATTCAATAAACGTCCACGTGTTTTTTTTATAACGTAAAATATTGATTTTCAATAACAATTACTTGTAATCTATATTGAGTAAAAAATTATTCTATTCTAATTTATAGGATAGGGTGACAAACGATACAAGCGAGCACACTGTCCACCTGGTGGTAAGTGGTTACTGTGGCTCATAGACATCTACATCTATCCTCAATTACGAATCAAAATGCAGATGCGTTGTCACCCGTGAGGACTAAGATGGAATGCCTCGTTTCCCGTAAAAAGGGGTCTCCGGTTCTCTACACTCACCATACGAAACACAGCAGCATACGCTGGTGTTCTGAGAGAGCGTGGTCCTTCCCGGTCGAGCCGACCCATTCGTGCTACAACTATACTACTAATATAACTGCAGCATGGCTCTGTCACGTATAAAAAACGTCCACGATAGTAAACAACAAATCAATATTGATGAATATATTTTATATCAATATTTGTGTTTTAATTTTAAACATAATAGAATAATGTACACTCACTACAGTAATTGTTATTCACTACAGATTATAATATAAATAATCTCTCTCTATATATAAATCTATTGGTGTTCGTTAGTCTTGCTAAAACTCAAAAACGGCGCGACGGATTTTGATGAAATTTTTTGTATGTGTTTGAATGTGTCCCTGGATGGTTTAGATACACAATTGGATCGTGTAGGTGATGCTGTTGTCAAGATCCAGAAATCAACCACGCGGAGACGGGCCGGATCACTAGTGTAATTAAAAATCATCTTTAGTTTTAAAACTAGTTCGAAACAGTTTTGGGAAACGGACTCCAAAAAACTGAGAGGGGCTTTGTTTTGTCAAAATATTAAAATTAAACTTAAATATAAAAATACACAGATGGCTAGCACTGTTATTACTTGTGTTAATTTGAACAAGCTCTTATAATCAGCCTTTTATTGTGTATAATATCTCTTATGACTTCAGTGGTCAAAGTATCCGACTCCCGTGGTTCCGAGCTCGAATTTAACCGGAGCATCTGTGTAAAAACATAAATTGACGGTTATTACATTTATGTATTTGGTTTGGTTGTAATAGAGAAATAGATACGAATACAACCACCAGTATTTGTGTATCTGCGATACGGATATGGACAAAATAGGGCAAGTGCATCCATCTTTGCACTTATGTTTACAACACTGCGATATCTTTTCGAAATTGATATACCTACCGACAGTATGTCACTGTGGTCGACCAAGTCGGGCAGGAGAACGTTATCATTCATTTATTAGATTGAGGTTTATCTTTGCATATATATACGTCAATTCATCGACGATGCAATTATTTGGTGAGGGGCAACTGATCTCAACCTCTTGACTTTGGGCAGTATAGTTTAGCGATTAAATTATTTATCGTCAGAATTGACATTACTTAGTGCGGAAATTCATATTTTGTGTTATAATTCAGTCATTTAAAAATTTTATTTTATTGTTCAATAAATTCGGATCTCACTTTTTTGAATAAATTAATTTTTGACCCTGATGAAATCATAAATATTTCAAGCTCAAGTATTGTCTGATAGTTAGAAAAAAAAAATCACTCGCTATTTTTTCACCCTTAGGAGTGTAATTTTTTCTTTAGATTTTGTGGGACCTTTCCTTAAATAAATGTATAAGATTATTTATTGATATAAAACGTAATTAAAATCTCAATCACACATTCTCAATTGAGTTTTTTAAGTCGACTAAAATTTTATAGAAATTTTACAAATTTTATATTTAATATTAGACAGAGAGCAGGATTACTAGTGCAAAAATAAAGGCTATGTAACGTTCTTGTACTTAGTAAATACAAGCTGGTATATATCGCAACTCCCCTTGCACCCAAGGGGGGTTGCGTCCGATACGGCTTAGAAGATCTCTCACCAGGTCAAAAAGCCAGTCTCACTGGTGGTGTTTAGTGGGAAAGGCACTCCGGTGAGTCCCACATAACCACGCCGCCGGCTGCATGGTGTGCACGAGCATTCACCACCTCCTTCCCCCCGTTTACCGGAGGGTAGCCCTTATTTGCTTCTGGGTAAAAAAAAGCTAGTATATTATTGGATTTATTTTTACGTGGTCGCTACGCTGTAGCTGTAAAAGTAAATTAATTTACAAACCCCTCTACTTTGAGGGTTTTAGGAAAGAAGCGTCCACGCTGCTCCAATGCGTGTCAGTGGCGGACCTCACGTCTTCGAAAACAATATATATATATATATATATATATATAATATATATATATATATATATATATATATATTAACTTCTGGGACATGAAATGTTTCCTCACGATATTTTCCTTTAACGCCGAGCACGTGGTAAATTAGCATTTAAAAATGCAATTATATAACAATTTCGTTGGTGCCGGCGGGGACTGAACCAGGGTCGCTCGCGTACTCTGAAATTTACAGCGAGCGCTAAACCTCTGAGCTACCACGACTCTCTGCAACTGTACTGTTAGCATAAATAGATGAGCTCAACCGAGGAAGTTACAAACATACATAAAACCAGGGTAAAATAGGATTTTTTTTTAATTATTGTGGTTCGAAAAGTGAGTGTAGTGGAACCGGAGACCAATTTTCCTGGTACCGAGGTATCTTTAGTCATTAAGGATGACAACACATCCGCATTATGCATTTTAATCGATCATCGACATGTACCACAACATCCAATTATCAGGTGGATTGTGTGCTCATCTTTGGGCCTACCCTTTCACTCGGCTACGGATCTAATTAGATCATACCATACCTATCTTACGTCGGCTCTGGTACGGGTCGAATTAGATCAGGTCGGATCAGAAGTACTGCCTTATGAAAAAACTATTTTTTCCTTTAAAACAAAACCAAAGACAACATGCAATAGATAATAGTATCAAAGACAAAGATATGCTCTTTTATTTTAAACCATAACCTGGCAATGTTTCTTAGAAAAAAAAAAAGAAATCACTCTGAACTTTCGGCGTTCCACGTGTCGCTTTGATGAAGGTGCTCCGTCTTTTTTATAGAATTTTATATTTGTGTCTGGACTAAAAACGAAAGTATTATACTTTTTTTATATTCCTCGTAATATAGTGAACACGTAGATATATAATTTGTGGTATAAAAAGTGAAAAGTAAATTGCCAAAAGTACTTCAAAATCCGAAAGGCCCATTTTGGCGGTTGGGTCATAAATGTGTTATTTTTCAAATTCTCATTTATTTTTAGTGTAAAATGTAAGTAAAAATAGTTTTCTTACATATTTCAAATAACTTGACGTTGTATTTATTTCAAATTCACACAAAACTATTTTTAAAATATTGTTCGAAATATCATACAGATAAAATATTATTATTATTTTTTTTTAATTTTTTTTATATTTTATTATTTTGGTATGAGTAACGAATAGAAACACATAAAACATAAAAATATACATATTTCCAAACATTTTCATATAAATTTCTCCAAAAACAAAAGTGTAGAATTCAAATTAGTAGTAATTTTGTCACTAAAATTGAAGTATATACTACTACTATGCTATACAGGGTAATTTATGTATTTTATTACAATTTCTAGCAACCAAATATAATTTTATTCGATAGCTTATACATTCAACAAGAATTCCTGTAAGTTTTATCCATAAATATTGTCTCAAAGTGAAAATATAGCAAAATTTGCAATATAGCAAAAAATTTCCTAACTTACAAATTTTCCCGCCATTAAGGTCCTGAGGGAACGGGAGTATAACATGTCGCGCGCTGTCAGAGGTAACGGGTTTTAGGATAAATATAGATATCTAAAGGCCAGAGCATCCACTTACCATCAGGTGGACCGTATGCTCGTTTGTTATCTTATTCTTTAAAAAAATACAACAGTATAATTAATAAATCTATTCAAATGTTAATATGTTGTGTGAAATTAATATTTCTGTTGGGGTGTGTTGTTAGCGGCATAAAGAGCCTGTAAACCATCCTGTTCCGTGATGTCGTCCGAGACCACTGGGTAATGCTCTGATGAGTGGTGATATGTCTATTTTGTCTTTACACCAAATTGATACACCCAGGTAGGTCAGGGTAGCAACATAAAAATATGGTACTACCGCATCACATAGATCGTACTGCATCGTAAAGATGGTACATAGGTACTTAATATGTCTGGTATTGAAATCACTAATCCACCTATCACGTATTACGCAATTAATAGTTTTTGCGAAATTTGTCCAATTTGTGTAAATTCTAAATATATTACTAATTAGCCAATTAATAATTGAGCACGACTTCCTATAGACCTATATTAAATTGCAATTTGGAAATGAGCGTTAATTAAATTATTTCTTGATAAACGTTTAACTATATTTGTCGCATTTTTACGGTGCGATAGGGATAACAAATAATTTGATTGCATTAATTTATATATAATAATAGCATTTAAACGAATTTAATTAAAAGAGAAGTAAATTATATCACAGAGCAGTACATGTGATAATATTTGTTTCAGACCTTGCTGATGAACTTTTTGTAGGTCACACCTCCGTTACATACGAGTATTCCAAGCGATCGATGACTCGTAGAACAATTAGTTATATTATTTTAATTTGTTCCGTCAATAATATATCGATTTTTATGCAATATAACAAATCAAGTCACAAAAGTTACTGGCAGTTAAATTAAATATTGTATGAAATTTACAAAAAAAAAATGAAGTAATAGATTAGAGCGGGCATTAAAATGAACCCCTTGAGCAGAGTAGACTCGCGGGGTCGTTTCCGTCGCTCTATGATTTATGGCGCGTGAGATTTCGCCGCGGGCCCGCGTTTCCTTTTGTCGCGATTCGGTATTGTGGCACCAGTAACTTCGACAGCCGATGATTCGGACTAATAATGAATTTATATTACGTAAATTGTTAGAGTTGTGAATCGATATACGGTTTTAATTATTGTTTTATATAATAATACGCGGTGTATCAGTTTTATCGGATAACTTGGCACTTCTTTAACTACTGTGTTTTCTAACTAGTAGTTTAAATTAACTAAGAACATGTTAAGACGGTAAGGAAGGATATTAATATCTATTGATCATGGTCATCTGGTTGTTTAATCACTACAAAGCAATACGAGTTTATTGATTGATAAGTTACACATTACGAAACAAACAAGCACAGCTACAATGGGCGCGTTTGGCAGAAAAAAGCGCTAGCAAGCGCTTGTAAGCAAAATGGCGATCGTAAGCGGTAAGCGCTGTCAAATCGTAAGCAGCTATTTTCCTCTAGGACACGATGTTAGTTTTAACCGGGGAACCCAACCTAATTTAAATATATGTTTGTAAAGTATTCATATTAAAAACTTACCAATCATGAATTTTTAATAACATGCATATGTTTATTCATGTCATTATATTACTTAAAACTAATATTGCACAAAACAACTTATAAACTCTACTTCAAAACAAACAAATTAAATAAGCAAAATGGCGGATTGTGTCAGCGCTACTGAAGTAGCAATCGTATCCTGGCCGAAAACTATTTTAGAGCTTGTAAGCGCTTACTAGCGCTTTTTTCTGTCAAACGCACTCAATGGCGCACGTTTCGGTTTCTTCAAGGATCAGTGAAACTCGTATAGTATTAGATAATTTCAATAATTTTGTACCATGCGGTTAAAATCTATTTTAACACAACAGAAGAAGGCATAGTCCAAAGGTCGGCGAGAATCTACTCAGAGCACGTTAAGCCAGACAATATGGGTTGATGTGGAAAATTCTAAAAGAAGTGATATGTGACTAGCATATCGCCTACACGATTAAAAACTCAATATCCCATTAGTCGCCTTATACGACATGGTATGCAATTAACACAGGTGGCACATTTTTTTAATTATAAGTACTATACAGACATGTGACCTGTGAGTCTCAGACCAACATGATACTTAAACAAATAATAAAGTACCAATAAGTATAAAAACAAAATAAACTTTTTTAAATTAAAATATAATTTTGGCGATATAAAGAATATTACGGTGCTTATAGCGTTTGTTTATTTGTATTAATAATTTAGAGTTAAAAGTCAAAGTTAAAACCTATGTACGTCCCAGTGCTGGGCACAGGACTTCTCTTAATTCTGAGAAGCTTTTAGGGCAAATAAAAAAATAGGGAATTATCCACCGCATTGTGCCAATACGTGTTGGAGAACTTCACATGTCTTCGAAATATTTGTTTTTTGTTATTTCTCAGATATCCAGGTTTCCTCACGATGTTTTCCTTCACCGCCAAGCACGTGGTAAATCAGCACTTAAAATTTCAGTTAACAATCAAAAATCAAAGTTTCATTGGTGACGGCAGGGAACGAACCCTGGTTGCATACTAAATTTATAGCGAGCGCTTAGCCTCTGAGCTACCCGGCTCCAGCTCTTGGATGATGGAGAGTAACCGCAGGGAAATAATGGATGCAGACGACCGACTAATAGGAGTATTCTTTGAGGATATCTTCGATAACAAAACCTTGAAGCTCTTGGATATGTTTTTGATCCGCATAACTATTTTTGAACGTGGTACAGTCTTCCTACTATATTATGTATATAACCAGCAATATTTAGGTTGCAACACGAATGGGTCGGCTCGGCCGGGAAGGGACCGCACTCTCACCGAATATCGGCGTACAGAAGCGGCTTGACACTGCTGTGTTTTGTATGGTGAGTGTAGTGAGCCGTAGACCCTTTTTACTGGTACCGAGGCATTCCAACTTGGTAAGCAAGGGTAATAGCGCATATATTCGTACATTTTGAATGTAGGTGTCCGTGGACCGCAGCATCCACTTTCTGGACAGTACAGATTGTATGCTCGTTTGTCACAATTATTTTATAAAAGATTCATTTTAAGATTTACCTTGTATTTAATATTAAGTTATGTGTTGTCATACTATTAAAATAGAAACATATATACCACAAAATAAAACATTCAGTGTTGTCATCAGATCAACGTGGACATTAACAGTAATTCGCTTCAGCTTTAAATTGCTACAGCACGAATGCATTATTTCGACTGGGGAACACTGACGTTTCACAGAATACTAGCGTAAAATAGCAGCAATAATTGCTGCGTTTTGTGTGGTTAGTAATGATAATCGGAGATTCTTTTACTGATAATATTCCATCTTGGTTCTCAGGGGTTATAAGTCATCTGAATTTTATTTTTCATCGTGGATGTATGAAGATGTCTGTGGACCATAGTATCCACTTACTATCAGATGGACTGTGTGCACATTTTTACCCATTTTTGTGTCAAGATTAAATTACTTATGACACATAGAGTAATTAGGAAGTTGCATTTAATTGCCAATAATTATCAGTAAGTATAACGTAACGATACGAATTAGTACTGTAATGCAATTAACGAAAACAGGTGTGATTTTGACTTGGATTCCTAACATTTCTTACTTACAATTATTTAATTACCTTTCACGTAATAATTATTGATTACATTTGATTAATTAGACGATAGAAGCATTATGATTGCTATTATTAGTGATAGATTCCAAAAATACGGTAATTATAGTAGTAGTTAGAAAGTAGATATCGAAATATACTACACAATTAACACCATAATAAAAAATTGGCTAAATAAAAATGAATTGCACAATATAGACTTACCGCCTGCCTTACAAGCCTTGTTCTTTAGAACACTGAGGTTTTTTAAAAAGGTGGGAGGTGGCGGCGTACTAAAAGGGAGACGTTTAAGGGATATTATTTTTGCTTTAAACAGATATTTAATATAAATATAAAAATTCAATATCAGTAAACGAAGAGTACAGCGCCCCACTTGGAGATATGGTGGAAGTGGATAAATGCAGATATTTCAGGACTGTCTTTTATGACAATCCCTGGGCCATGTTCAGCCAATTCCGCATCGTGGACTAGTGAAGATGATTTTATCTATGCATCCACACATACAAATAAAATTAATATGTCTGTGAATAATAGCGATAGCTGGCTTCTATTAGCGTGGTATTAAGACAGGAATAACAATTTTTATAATCTTTGTTTGTCCATCTGTCCATTAGTTCGGGCTAATCTTTGAAATGGCTGAACCAATTGTAAACAAACAACACCAATAGAGCAATGCCAAGAGTGATCGAGGCCATCTTTTAAGATTTACTTGTAAATTAAAGGAAATTTTGATGATTGTCTCATAATCTATACGTTCCAAATTATGGATTGCAACTTTATATTAAAAAGTTATAATCATTTTCTCTTCTATCTATTAAAGTTTTTAACACATTTTTATTTTACTTCACTATAAAAACTATGAATGCTAAATGGATAAGGTAATGAGACCTTTATTGACTCTTCAAATTTTATTTTATTTATCATATCGCACATGCGATTTTTCGACAATTAAACTCGGATGATTATTAAATACCTTTCATATGAGTAGTTAAACTATTTCTACAAATACCACATTAGATCCAAGTGTTCTTCGCGGAAGTCGGGGTTAGAGTTATTATCTTTTTTATAGTTGAAGTAATTGCATATGGTAATAGTATGCATGCGACAAATGCGAGGGATAAGTGCTCGCCTATAAATTTCATAGTGCATATACAAAGAGAAGATAAAGAAGCCCTGTTTAGTTTACTGAATTTACAAAACGTTGTACTATTGGTACACAGTATTTTTCAAGTAAGGTTTACAGTTGTATTTATCACTCGCCTACTACATACACAGTAGTTAAGTCTTAATATATACTTATATTGAATATATACTACAGACAAGTGCAGTTCATACTTCCGTATCCTATACCTTTAAACGAGCAATTTTTATATATTATCTTATATATATATATATATTCGGATCGGAATCGGAAACGGCTCCAACGATTTTCATAAAATTTTGTGTCCAGGGAGTTTCGGGGGCAATAAATCGATCTAGCTAGGATTTATTTTTAGAAAATGTCCTTTTGTCCGTGTTTTCAGGCAATAAAAAACTGCTACAATATAAGAAGGTAAATTTTGACAGATCACTGAAGATCGTAATAGCTCAGGTGGGATGTCGGTCGGGCGTGATATCGGAGTTCCTTGGTTCGCGTCCTGTCTCTGGTCCGTCTTTTTTCCGTTTTTTTTTTTCAAGTTCCCTTCTTTTGTGAGAAAATCTATTATTTCAAGCCCTTTTTTAGTATTTTTTAAAAATACGAACATTTTAATAAAACTTATTATTGTACTCACGATTTTTTATTCAAATAACCAGTTCAGTTTTTTCTATTCTGTCAATAAGATCAAAAAATATTATTTATGTTTCATCAGTATGTAATTTATAAATGTAATTTCAAAAAAAAAAAACGGTTATCCGGGTACTACTTTATTAAACTGCACGTAGGGGTAGGATTTAATAATACAAAAAACAACATGTTGATTGTTGACACAACGCCCGCCTAACGGACACAGATCGCGTCTGTCAAATAATGATACTCATTTGTCAAATCCAATCGCGGCACCGCACGGTACTAGTGAAATGGCACTTTGTTACCCGAATAAATATACTAAAATGGAGGAAAGCAGACATATGATTTTCCTAAAATTAGTAAATTTGCTGTAGATACCACTAAAAAGTATTTTTAGTTCTTAGGTCCCAATCAGGTCTGAACCATTGATATAGTGTGAAATAAATGCAACAAAATGTTGTATGCATGTATTTCTTACTTTTATGTGTGTAAAATACAATAATTTTTTTTATAGGCTAGGGTGACAAACGAGCACACAGTCCACCTGATGGTAAGTGGTTGCTGTGGCCCATAGACATCTACATCTATCCCCGATTACGAATCAAAATGCAGATGCGTTGTCACCCGTGAGAACTTAGGTGGAATGCCTCGTTTCCAGTAAGAAGGGTCTCTCGTTCTCTACACTCACCATACGAAACACAGCATCATTAAGCTACTATTTGACGCTGGTATTCTCTGAGAGCGTGGTCCCACCCCGGTCGAGTCGACCCATTCGTGCTACAACTATACTACTAATATAACTGTAGCATGGCTCTACCACGTAAATTATTGTCATAAAATAGAACTGCTATTTCAAATCTGTGACAAAACTGCAATTCCATTACATCACGTAATCCACGTGTTCGTAGGCGGGTGTTTACTTAACGTCATCTGAGCTGCATCCCTTTTACCCCCCCTCCCCCCCTTAATAATAATTGCAGAATCTGTTCAATCCTAAAAACTTAAAAACTGAATTTTAGTTAAAGGTTTTGCTGTTCATTATAAAGCTAATCGAATATTTGTGACTTAGTTATTCTTTTTAAAGCACAAAAAGTAATTTTAATTCTGATCTTGCTTGATGTCGAAGCTCTGTCAACTATGCTTGAATTTCTATTCTCATATAAATAGGGAGCAGGAAACACAAGTGTTTCGACCAAGTCCGCTCGTCTCTCGTCGATCTCGTCATTTCTTTTATATTTTTTCATCAATGTCACATGTGACGCCGGAATGTCATTTTCATGCGACGCCGAAAAAAATGTTTATTAAGACTCGGGGTGCCGCGATATTACAATTTTCCACTAGTGATATATGAAAAGCGATTTTTTACGAGAAAATAACAAGGTGGATACGAGGCCCGTCTCGAAGCACGAAATATCGCGAATGAGTGAAATTAGGCGTTTTAATAAATTCGGTACATTTTGCAAATGTAAGAAAGTACAATGAAAGCAGATGAATATAATTTACTATTAAAGGAATTTTGATAATAATCTATTCTTAAGTCAGTTAAAACAGATTAATGCAAAAATATTTTTTAAAATAGATAATTAAGTCATAATAGGTTTAATTTAGCTTTGAACTTAAATAAAAATTGTACCTAAGTAGCTCAAAAATAAAATATTCTACACAGTACGTGAACTAACTCTAAGTATATCCGAATAAAAAGCTCTACACATGAGGTAGAATAAGTTAGTAATAATATGGTTAATAAGAAGTATGCTACAGATAATATTACGTTTCGGCGGCGACGAGCGACGGGCGACGCGATGGAGGCGCGACGGCAGCAGCGTGGCAGATGTGCCACCGGTTGTGATTGTCTTGCCGCGATGATTGATGATCTCCTGCCGTCGCACAGGGTTGCCAACCACTACATATATAATACTTGCCTGCGTTGGTAAATTATTGTTGTAAACAAATAGACACTATGCTGAATATTCTTTTTACCATTTCGAAAAATGGTTATTGTTACATTAATTATATTCAGGTAAATCTACTTGCAAGTTATTAAAGATTCATGTTATTTAGGTTTTTTTTTAACTAACACACGTGACGTAAACGACTAGCAAAATTGTACAAAACATTTAATAATCTTCACATAATAATTTAAATGTTAATATCCCCATATTATACTCGTAAGTACTTGGATAGCACATTGAAAACTGTTCAAAGCGTATTCAAATAAATTTTGTTCATAACACGTAAACATGCTCATTAGAAAAAGACGTAAACACCACAAAAATAGCGGCGAATTATAAGATACTATTGTCAAATATGTACTTATTCTATTAACACAAGGCTCACTGAACAATGTAAGCAGATAAAAAATGTAAACATCGTGATTATGTTCCTGATTCTATTGTTACTGTAGATAAGAAGAACAAACTTCTTATTATTTGTATCTTCCTAAAATGGCTGAGCTAAATTGAGCATAAGAATGTAGAGATAAGCCCCTTTGCAAATGTTGATTGACAGCTTCTAGCTGCATGCACCCTTCTGGGCAAACATTGGCTCCGCCCACAATCACGAAACTGTACAATAAAGTATATTTAGTGTTTTTATTCAAATATATGATAAAATAATTTGTATTAATATAAAATAAATATAAAAATTAGTGTTTATAAACGTTTTTGCTGCCAGATTTATGTGATCAGTTTACTAAAAGAAACGTACAATATTATTAGCATGAACATATATAAATAAATATTTTTAATGAAGGCGACTGTTGGTAAAAGCTTGTATGTTATCCATTAGTAATAAAATAAAATTTTCTTATTAAAATCAAGAATTGTGAGCGACAACCCTATATCACTATTCAACTCACGTTTATTCAATATAAGCAAACTCAAGCATAGGCTACGGTAAAAGTTCTTTGCCGAAATATTCTACATTCGTCAACAGTTGCTCTGCAATGATTTCTGTAGGTATATTTATGAGCTCTTTATATTACGAAAGGGAGTTACATTTTTGAAGTGGAAAATAATGGTAGAAACGGGAGCTTTCCTGTTTGTGCTAATTTCAACTGCACTATACTGCTAGCTAATGCATATAGTTGAAATAAAAACACTACACTTTCTGATCGATTTTTTTCTATAAAAGGTTATTAACAAAGTAATGTACTCATTTTCGTAATTATAGGAGGAAATAGAGTTTTATGATAACTCTCACACAAATTATTACCTATGTGGTAAATTGCAGCTATATTGCACGAATGGGTCGGTTTAACTGGAGTATGTTCGTATTGTGAGTGACGGGAATCGAAGCCCCTTTTTAAATATTTATTAAAAATTGCTGTTTTGCAAATTTTTTTACTGGTCATGAGGCATTCCATCTTACTCCACATGGATGACTTCGTCTCCGTATTTTGATTCTTAATCGACGATAGATGTAGATGTCTAGAGGTCACTGCATCTACTTACCATTTCACTCTTACTTCTATTAAAAATCGTCACCTATCGAAGGCCTCTACTACACCCTCGAGATGAGACATTGTTTCTCTTATATCCAGTATACGGCGATTAGGCAAAATGATTTATACAATGAGATAATTATTAATCGAAAACCTAATAATTTAAATAGGTTAAGAAACTTTCCTTGTCATTATTATAATTAATAAGCTCGTGTTTTTGAAACGTATATTTTTTGGCGTAGGCCATTCTCATATTAAACATAAACACTCACGCCTCTCACCCAGAGGGGTAGGCAAAGACTACAGACTTCCATTTGGCACGATCCTGACACACCTCTCTCGCCTCCTTCACATTCATATACCTACGCATACATGCTCGTCAATTAAGGGTACTTCTAGGTTTAGTCTACTTACTGTTTTTTTAAATATAATGTAGAAGAAAGACCTTATAGTTGACAATTACCTGTAATAGTCCCCTGCCTTGCGAACGGCCTCGCAAGTTGCCGATCAAAGAATCAATTACTTCGCAATATTCACACTGCTCCCCATGACCGTTCTAGATATTTTAGGCATCGTAAATGGGTTTTATAAAACATATTAACGATTTGACTGGTATAAATTATTCATTTCAAAGAGTGTATTAAATTGCAAAGCTTTTTATGCTAAGATATAAACGAAATTACATTCGAACCACCCATTACAAGTACTTAACCATATAGTTACTTATAATTTAAGTTATTTAATCATTTGAATATTTTGAAGACAGAGAATGCTACAGTCTACGGAATATTTAATCCTTAGTGGTGCCATCTATCATTAACTTCGATAACTACAACGTTAAGGCTCTCAGAGGAATTTGAAGCGTTGTAGCTCAGTGCTTACATACGTGCATTAAATTGAGCATTTACGCTGGTATTTAATATAAATAAATAAAAAAGTAAAGCTACTTATTAAAAGTAGCTCCATAGTTGAAAATAGTACGGTATAATACCTGATTTTATAAAAAAAAACTTAACAAAGAGGTAAGCATTTCGCCATAAGCTTAAACTTTCTCGTCCCTCTCACTGTTTAAAGCCTCATTGATAGTAAGACTTACTGACGCTAGATGGCGCAAATTAACAAACTGCGGTCCAAAAAATCTGATACTTTTTAATGTGTTGTTTTGTGTGTTAAAATATGTCATAAATAATGGCCTTTCATTAATTTATTAAAGCTCATTAAAAGTCCACTGCTGAGTATAACCCTCTTTCATAGATGGTCCCGTAGAGATATTTGCCAGAGTCCACCACGCTAAGCTTATATGGTGTTTTGATTAAGAAGATGCTGCTGCCCATCTCCTGTTTATTTTTCCCTCTATCGTCTCTTACGATCCCACGGGATTATATGTGGTTGTAGGTATTCTTATACCACCACTGTATAATAATGACCTTAACACGATCTATTTTAAATGTAATCGATTTTTTTACTTATTTTATATAATAATATAGTAAACACCAATACTAGTAACACGAAATCTCAATCCTGACTCTTCCTCTAGTTCAAGAACGGTAAAGATGTTGTTTCGAATTCGAACACATAGGTAGTACTTTAGGTATAAGTATGTTGTACCTATGCGGATCACGTAGCCTCATAATAGGGACTTATTTTCAGACTAATTCTAAAATTGATATACCATACTGCAATATCGATAAATATGATCTCAAAAATGATCTGTAAAATATGTTAGGTCAATTAAGTCTCATAAGCGAAGCGCGCTTTAGTTTAGGGTCTCATCAACTTATGATGTTTAAAGGTTCATTAAATTAGTGATTAGATGCACTATAAACTCAATGTTTGACGCAGTTCGCGGTTAGTTCGATAAAATATTGATAAGAGGAGTGATGGACTTAGTTTCATTTTTAAATAAGTACTTAGTCTAAGCCGTAGCCTTAGGTAACGGTAATAAATAATTAAAACATCTATAAATGTGAACCAACTCCTTAAGGGCTGACAAATTTATGATATTCATATCGACCATGATAGAAAGAAAAAGGATTTATGGGTAAGAAATACAAAACGTAAATAATTTAGTTTTATAAGGCAAATTAAAACATTTTTACAGTGCGAATTTAGTAATTGCGAATTTCAATCATAATTTCACATTCATGTCAATCATTCAATAATTATAAAAAACGGAAAAATTTCATATCATAACTCAATATGAACATATTGACGATATCGATTAACTTTACAAGTAGCATAGCCAAAAACATTGTTTCAAATTCATAGTTTATAATCGAAATATTGATCCCAGTTTAATAATTATTGCCATTCCTCTGAATACTCGTAAACAACCTAATTAAGTTATTTAGTCATCGAGCTTTCGTTTATTGTGTTTTGCTAATTAGCTGGGCATAGAAAAAAAATGGGGAGTATAAAAATCACACCCCAATTAAGAATATAATTATTTACAATTTAGCTTTCGAGGTGGACGTGTCTTAAGTTGTAAATATACAAACTTTTCTATTCGACCCTTACGATGTTCGTGTCAACAACAGTTCCGGGTCAGTCGTCGCCACTAACGTCACGGTTGTACGCCTCAACCACCACAAACTCCAGTAACAACCAGTGGTCTCAGGTTGCCAATAACAATGATGCAGTTCTTTCCTCAACGGTAAAGTCTATATTAATTGTGCTTATTTTTTGTCTCCTAGGTTATAATATATACATTTTTAACATTTCAAAAAAATCTTATTTAGGATTTTTTTTTCAAAAGGTTCAAAGATTTTAAATATCTATACAACCATGATTAAATCGAAATTTAAGGTTTAGCATTTAAACATAAATCGCTTAGAAATTAATTTATATAATATACATAAAAATTCTAGGTAAACAAACGGAAGTGGGCTAGAATTATAAAAACGTTTATTAGTTCTTATTAATTTAAGTAGACAGGAAACTCTTGGTCACCCATATGTAATATCATCTTGTATCTTTTACAGACTATGCCGTGGACCGAAATGCCGCCGTACAAAATCATTCCCGTCTCTAACTTCGTTGATTCAAATGGTGGTTATATTAATTCAAAGATGAACGTTGTCAGTACCACTACATCTAATTTTAACACCCAGATGTTCAATAATCCAACACATTTACTTCCAACGTGTGAAAGAGATGTTACAAACATTTCAAACGGTTTGTGCGGACATAACGGAATAAGACCACCAATACAGGATTTGATTAATGCCCCCAACGCTATGATACCATACCAGAGAAATGGATCTAATGACGTTCATAGCAGCAATAGCTCCTGGGCTGCTAACGGAGTCGCAGAAAGATACACACGGCCTACTTGGAACCCAACGAAAACTACCAGTGGTGCTGTTAAGAAACATAAACGTGTTAGAACAGCGTTTACGAGTCAGCAGATGATGGAGCTTGAGAAAGAGTACGCACGCAATAGATACCTCGATCGCACTCGTCGCATAGAGCTTGCGAATATACTACATCTTAACGAACGCACTATTAAGATTTGGTTCCAGAACAGAAGAATGAAGGAGAAGAAAGACAGAGCGGAGAACTACGATGGTGTAGAAGAACCAAGCACGACTGATTCCTCTCCAGACATGGTCAATATAACCGTGCCAGTTCTTACCCAAAATCAATATGCATTTCAAATATCCAATGGCGTTTTCAATCATGAAAGATGTTACATGGGGCCATATCCAGTAGCGTCTTCTCCTATGATGATGCCGCAAACGAACATGGCGCAGGAGATGAGGAGTTCAGTATTAAACAATTATCCTACGTTTATCTTAGACAACAATATGCAACTGCAAGAAAAATTTGAACCAGTGCCCCAAACACAGTTAAAAATGGAGGATTTTGAACCGAAGTGTAAAAGTGACGTACCAGAATCGCTGCAGGCCTCACCGATGTATTCCGATATCTCTGCCGTCGATTCTGTTAAAAGTGAAGTCAATGATCAAAGTTGGGATCTATCTTGGGTCCGAAGCCTTCATCTTGATGATGACGCTTAACTTATATTCAAATCAACGTATGTTACGTAGTATATTAATGTTTTATACTTTATAATTTATTTAAACACATATCCCATGTGGGTCGAAATAAATGCCACCTTAAAGTTTAAACTGACTGTTTATTAATCCTATTGTAGTTTTAAAAGCTTCGTAGTGTCGAGCACAGTGATAGATGATCTTCAGCAAGATTGTTTGCTTAGCTCTGAGTTGCGGCATAAAGTGCCGCGGGTTCGAATCCCGCACGCAACAAGTATTTATATAGCCTACAAATAATTGTTCCGGATATGGATGTTTATCCTTGTGAAGTTTATTATGTAAACTTCCCCCACGAAACAGGAGAAAATCCTAGTGTGGGGGTAACCTTTTCAATAAGGAAAAAAGAGATGAGTACCCAATATTTAAATTAAAATTAAAAGAAAGCATAAAGAAAGCATTTTTATACTACGTGAGTGAAAAACATTGAACTCTTTTGTACTACGTACAAGAGGCGACACTGCATTTAGTTAAGCTGTTCCACTCATTTGCGGCGTTAGTGCCGTATTTTAATCAGTCATTCGCTAGCTCCCGATTGTACTAGCTTATCTATGTTCGCTAGGCGCTAGTGAGTTGACACGTATTGATTAAATTATATAAAAAATCTAGATAAAATATGCCTTGGTGTGTTTTTAGATATTGCACAAATAATGTAATGTTAGCAAATACCAAGGAATCACTTTTTATCAGTTAATATGATACTTAATCAATAAAAAAAGTATTATAGATGAATAATAAAACAAATTGTTCCTAAGGCGCCATCTCATTTCATGGAATATATATTATGAAATTAATTGGTTCAGATGCGACATTTCTGTGGGTACTTACCTAAGCTTAGGACGAATATATTATTATACACAATTTTTGTTGTAGAAACATATATAAGTTATTATAATTAGGCTACATTTTTATATTTAAATCTGCTCCTTATTATTTTATTTTATTTTTAGGTTTCCACATCAAAATACAAGTGGAATAAACTCGTCTATTTCTAACTCTTGCGTGCCCAGCATTTATGAACGACTTTTATTCCATTTTAAATAAATATATTTGTAACTCAAATGGTATATTAATAAGTTTTGTTAAACATACATTTAGTAAAGTAGTTAAACCTTAACATTAATACTTTGCCATATATTTATTTCAAATTAATGTGAATATTTCGATAAGGGGATTGGATAGTTATATCCCCTTAAAATGTAATTGTGATATAATATTATGTAATATTATATAAAATAAGCAAATATAATATACAAAATAAATGACAAAATTTAAAAATTGTACTCGATATAATTTACCTATTTAACAATAAAATCTATTATTACCTACTGATGTTATTCTATGATAAAAAACCATCAGCGCGAACACACAGTAGCACACATATTTTGTTCGGAATAGCTGTTCTAGTACGCACCACCATGGCACATTACCGTAATACAAATGATTTTACCGCTTTTGTAAATGAAAACCTGTCGAAATTAGTCCCAGATCAAAGACATACTTTTGATACTATAGTCGATAGCGTGAACAAAGGAACAATTTTTTTGGATGCGCCTGTGGCACTGGAAAGATGTTTCTGGCAAATTTGAACTTGCTAAGATACGACAATCGGAAAGATAGCGATAGCAGTTGCTTAAACAGGAATTGCTGCAAATCTCTTAAAGGATGAAAAACTGCTCATTTTACTTTTGAATTTCCGCAATCCGTAACTCTTGAGCAAAAATCCACATGTTCTATTTGTAAAAATGGGCTGCCTAGGTAAATTACTACAAGACGCCTCATTAATCATATGGGATGAATGCACCACGAGCCATAGAGCACATATAGAGGCGTAGAGCTAATCAGTGGTAGTACTTCTTCTCTACCTTGGAATCCTTCTGAGTAGGTACTCCTCTCCATAGCTCACTGAGCGACCTTGAGTGTCATACGGCCAGCAGTGAAGCACCACGTCTCAGTTCCATAAGTCATCACTGGCAACACGCACTTTTTGTAAAATCTCGTTTTCTAGTTTTGAGGTATACCTGACCTGTAATTTTCCGAACGCTGCCTAGTTGAATCCGCCGATTGACCTCTCGGCCGAAGTTGGACTTATCTAGTCGGACTATTTGTCCCGGGTAAACATATTCGTTAACAACTTCGAGCTTAGTGCTCCCAACAATTACCGGAATAGTTGTGACACGGACGTTACACATGATCTTTGTTTTGTCTTATCATCCTATTAACGATTTCCGCCGGAACTAAGTGTTCGGGTTTGAAAATCAGCATAATTACAGACTGATAGGTCTGAGACATCTTAGTTTTTAGTAGTGAAAATCGCATCTGAAGCCTTCTTTTAAAGTTAGATGCAGTTTTGTCCTTAAGAACGTTAGCATAAGCTTACAGTGCTATAATATTATAGGTTATAAGTATTATAAAAGGTCAAGTAGCGTAATTTATTAATTATTAGTATAGCCTGTGGTCGAAATTAGTTCAGAAAAAACGTTTATAGCATTGGGTGTCAAACGAGCACACAGTCCATCTGATGGCAAGTGGATGCTGTGGCCCATAGACATCCAAATTTTATCCTTAATTAAATATCAAAATGCAAATGCGTTGTCACCCCTGAGGACTAAGATAGAATGCCCCGATTCCACTAAAAAGGGTCTCCGGTTCTCTACACTCACCATACGAAACACAACAGCATTAAGCTGCTATTTTACGCTGGTATTCTGTGAGAGCGTGGTTCTGCCTCGGTTGAGCCAACCCAATCGTGTTACAATTAGAATATGGCGGCAGCGTGAATATACCACGTATATAAAATATTATAACGTAAATGAAATATTCGTTTCCAGAACAATTTTTTTCGTGTCACTGTACGCCAAGGCAAAGGCATAGCGCATACAGCCACGAACATGATCAAAATGCTTTCATTTAAGTAGTTTAAGTGTTTTCAATGGAAAATCTTGTGTATGTTTATTTTATTTTACGTAAATTTACACCTTTACCATTTCCGTTACAGCAAAAACAGTCCCTTGCTGGATATAGAGGGGATATTTGCTATAGTTGCCACGCTTGGCAAGCGGGTTGGTAATTGCAGTTTTTTTAACATTTAGTCGTTATCAGGAAGACGTTGTTGCTCATCTCCTGATTTGTTCGCATGATTTGTGCGCATTTATGGCATATTACGTTTTGATGATATAAGTTTCATTTATGTTCATTTAAATTCTTATTTTATAATAATTATACTATAAAGGTGTAGGTTATATATAAAGGTGTGCTTACGTTTGTTTTCAATGTTCACTTATTAATATATTGATAAGCTTTTACAATAATTTGCTACGTTAAAAAGACGTGACAAATGAGCTGATAATGGGCACTGTACAAAAGTGGGGACTGTACCTTATAATCACTTGCAATAATTGTAAACAAAGAAGGCTGGAAGATAGGAAGTAAAGAAATACGAGTTTGTGAAGTATATGTATTACATACGTTTCTACTTCTGAGGACTCATATAGAATCATATAATCGTTGGTGCAATTGTCAGTTAATGATTGGTATCATCTTGTAGACGATTGACCGACTGAGTTCTTTACATAATATGCTGTCTATATTTTGTTGAGATAAAGGTTTATAGTTATAGCTAAGCTAAGATCTGATAGGTTTTATGCCAAAAGAGTGTATATTTACAACATAAAAAGTCCAAAATGAATTCGGAGTAAAACTCGTCGTGCCATCTACCGTTAGGGGCAAAAATATGTCTCCCGAGGTAGCTAGTCTATTATATCAAAGGATGTCATTGACATAATTAAAACAAATTGCATTCACGCACACATGCCCTTCAGTATATACCTACATTATCGTCACCACAAACGTTTAGGTAGTGCACGGCTAAACACTTAACTACGACGCTACGAGACGAGTGCATGTTTTTCGCTCGAAATATGTGTTGGTATAACCTACCGATAACTTTTCCTGGCCCGAATGTTTTTTTTTAACGAAGTGAAGTTGACATACGAGCACAGATTTTACCTGATGAAACTTTGGTCCTTAGACACCTACATCTATCCTGGAATAATAATCAAAATGCAGAGGCATAGTAACCCCTGGGAACTAAAGAAATAATATTTTATTTAAACGTGATCTTGAAAATTTAAAATAAAATTTAAAAAACATATTAAGTACACTAACACGTCTTTCTAACAAGTATTAATTAACGCGTTCCCGTTGCTATAAAATGAGAGCTGGGTTACAGAATACCAACGTGAATAAGTAGTCTAATACTGCTTGTATTTTGCATAGAAAATTACTAGAATCGAAGACCATTTTTACTAGTAACTAGTATTCCATCTTAGTCTTAAGGAGTGGTAATGGCAACGTATCCGCATTTTGATTCTTAATTAAAAATAGACCGTTACCGATAGATAAGACTTGTGAGGTTTCTGTGGACCACAGCATCTACTTGCAATGCGATTCAAGTAAGAATAGCAACGTCATTGACCTCGAACGCGATTAGTCAACTGTCACTTGAAAAATACGGCTTGCAAAGTAAATTAATTTTCCACTTTTATATTTAACTAAGTCTTAATCTTAGATTAATTACATATACATACGTATGCATAGAGAGAAACTATAATTTAACGTAAATTGAGTCAATATTGTCTCGCTTTTTCTTAATTAATTTTCGAATTAGGCAAAAACAGACAAATCTATTAAAATATGTTGCGTATAATTCAAGTGTGGAAATAGAAATATCAAGTGGTCATTTTTGGTCTCTTTATACTATGCCAAATATGAGAGTGAGTACACTCGTATGTTCTTATTAACTAAAAAATGACATCCCTATTGTAGTGGTAGTATGTGTGACGTTACTTTACAAGACATTACGTCTTTAATCTATAGTGATTTTGTTACACAATGTTAGCCACAATCGACATCGATATACTCGTTTTATTTAGTTATTTATTTTTATTTATTTATATGCCTAAAACTATTTCAGAAAATAGGACTAGACTTATTAATATAAGATATATAAGAGAGATAAGATTCGAACGGTCAAGTAAATTGTTTTCTAAATCGAGTGATGATGATTATTATATTACATTTCAAATATTTCTTTCGCAAACTTTAAAAACTAATAATTTGGGAGGTATCAATACTGTCTTGATAGACACATGGTACATGCGCTAGTTGGATCCCATTTGCAATCCCAGTTTTATATGCTGACTAACGATCTGCCCTGGCTTTGCACGACTGTTTTCTAGATCTCGACAACAATGCCATTTACCGGGTACAATTGTAAGTGTGAATATTCATCGAAATCTGTCCAACCTTTCTTAAGAAATGATATTTCACACATGCGGTCATCGATTTTTATTTTATAGATTTACCAAGTTGCTTAGCGGAAAATTTAAACCATCGATTATATTCAACAAAGCTTTATCTGCTCGGATGAAAATATTTCTAAATCATGAAGGTAAGGCAGGAACTTGATAAATCTGTGTAGCGTCAGTGGAAAAGAATTCACTACCTCCTACCAAATAAAACCTACTCAGAAGCTCTAAGACCCCATACCATCACGTGAGTATCATAAAAAAAGACCAAGAGAAATGAAACGTGAGATAGACAACAGTATATTCGTTATAACAACTCGAAATAATAAAAAATTACGGTTGCCAAACAACTTGCTAAGAGTGGGAACTATGGCAAATATTCCCCCTACGTTCAGCAGTAGACTTTTGATTGGCTATATTTAATTAATGAATGATGGATAATATCATGAGGAAGCAGAGGGAAAACGGGTCATATGTTCGTAATCGATTCATAGGTAGTTGTGATCAAGCGACAAAAGAGAAGGCAGACCGCGGCGGTTTTTAATCTAGGATAAATGTAGATATCTATGGGCCACAGCATCCACTAACAAACAGTGGACTGCGTGCTCATTTAGTACCCTTATTCTATAAATATAACTGTCGTAGCAATGTCGTCTGCGTACAAACTAAGTGTCTATTAAACAAACACAGTTATTATTCTTTGTGAAACCCATACAAGTCTAAGGATAATTTGACCGAAATATATCGGCTGAATTGAAGTAGATTTCATAGTGAACTTTTCACGATATATTTTAAATTATACAACGATAGTACGAAATTTTGCATTATAATATATAATAGAATTTTGCAAACTACGTTTTGTTGTAAGATGTCAGATGATGATGTCAGATGTCCATAAACTTTCGTTGATATAAATAAGTATTACGAACCGGATTAATAAATGTCCTTAATTTTACTAAGTCATAGACTAAATGAATTTATCCGTCCTAACTAAATTAATTTATCAAAAAGTTTTTTCTTTCGTTAGTGTTACACGTCAATGGAGGTGTCTATGGAATGGAAAAACGGCAACCATCTTGTAAAAGAAATAACACGAGAATAATATATTATTCTTGTGTTATTTCTTTACAAGATGGTTGCCAATTGTTATTTCTTTTACAAGATGGATGTGTAGCATCTTAACTCTTATGTTAAACGTCATATTTATAAAGACTTCAGCTATAATAATTTTGTTCCTATTTAAAGACTCAGTGTTATTAATTACGCTGAGGTCTTAATATTACCAAATCTATTAAAGTCGTAATTATTACAATAAAAATAATTAAAATATTGATACCAGTCGGTGGATTATTTTAAAGTACCCGGATAAGGATAACCGAGCTTTGCTCGTTTTTTTTTGGAAATTACATATAGATACAAATAACATACTGATGAATAATATTTTTTGATTATTTGAATAAATAATCATGAGTGCAATTAGTTTTTGAAATTTTCGTATTTTTAAAAAAATTACTAAGAAAGGGCTCGAAATAATAGATTTTCTCACAAAAGAAGGTTTTCTCACTTGAAAAAAAAGGAAAAAAAATCGGACCGAAGCCAGGACGCGAACCAAGGCATTACAATTTTGCGACCGCTCGATATCCACTTGAGCTATTACGATCATTAGCACTGTGTCAAAATTTACCTTCTTATATTGTAGCAGTTTTTCATTGCCTGAAAACACGGACAAAAAGACATTTTCTAAAAATACATCCTAGCTAGATCAACTTATTGCCCCCCGAAACCCCTAGGACACTAAATTTAACGAAAATCGTTGGAGCCGTTTCCGAGATTCCGATTATATATATATACATCAAGAATTGCTTGTTTATAGGTATAGGATACGCGACAGAAATCCATGTCCAATTTTTATAGTAGAAAGCGCAGTAATTATGACAGTGATGACTACTTAGGCAGTGATGCAGAGATCAGCGAAATTGAAATGCTAGAAAGATTAATATACATGTTCATGGTTCATGGTTTTTTGTAAATAAGTGTTATTTCAATATCTGTTTTCCTCACCCTACCTACCTACTAGATTTTTGTTACACAATTAAAGTTAGTTGTAAATAAAACTTTATCAATTTCTAGAATATATATTAATATACAAAACGATGCGTCTTTAATTGTTGCAAAATTGTTGCAAATTTTTAACTCTTTTTTTTTAATTTTTTACTTTTATGAATATCTGTGGTTTGATAATTGACCTATTATGTACTACGTACTAGAGGCGACACTGCATTCAGCTACTATGTTCCACTCAACTGCGGTGCTCACCGCACTTTAATCAATCACTCGCCAGGCGCTTGTAGAGTTGACACGTGTTGTGTTGATTTTAAAAAAAACCTCTTGATAAAAATATGCCGTCGTGTGTACTTAGATATTGTACAAATAATTCAAGAAATGTCAGTACAAGGAATTACATTTCATCGGATAATAAGATACTTAATCAATAAAAAAAGTATTATCGATTAATAATAAAACAAATTATTCCTAAGACTCAATCGCGTGTCATGGAATATAGATTATGAAATTAATATGTTCAGATGCGACATTTCTATTCGTACTTAAGTATAGGACGAATATATTATTATACAGATTTTTTGTAGAAATATATATATATATATATATATATATATATATATATATATATATATATATATATATATATATATATATATATATATAATCGGAATCTCGGAAACGGCTCCAACGATTTTCGTAAAATTTAGTGTCCTAGGAGTTTCGGGGGCAATAAGTTGATCTAGCTAGGATGTATTTTTAGAAAATGTCTTCTTGTCCGTGTTTTTAGGCAATGAAAAACTGCTACAATATAAGAAGGTAAATTTAGACACAGTGCTAATGATCGTAATAGCTCAAGTTGATATCGAGCGGTCGCAAAATTGTAATGCCTTGGTTCGCGTCCTGGCTTACATCCGATTTTTTTGTCCTTTTTTTTTTCAAGTGAGAAAGCCTTCTTTTGTGAGAAAATCTATTATTTCGATCCCTTTTTTAGTATTTTTTTTTAAAATTCGAAAATTTCAAAAACTAATTGCACTCAGGATTTTTTATTCAAATAACCAGTTCAGTTTTTTCTATTATGTCAATAAGATGAAAAAATATTATTCATCAGTATGTTATTTGTATCTAAATGTAATTTCCAAAAAAAAAAACGAGCAAAGCTCGGTCATCCGGGTACTTTAAAATAATCCACCGACTGGTATCAATATTTTAATTATTTTTATTGTAATAATTACGACTTCAATAGATTTGGTAATATTAAGACCTCAGAGTAATTAATAGCATTGAGTCTTTAAATAGGAACAAAATTATTATAGCTGAAGTCTTTATACATATGACGTTTAACATAAGAGTTAAGATGCTATATTATTCTCGTGTTATTTCTTTTACAAGATGGTTGCCGTTTTTCCATTCCATAGACACCTCCATTGATGTAACACTAACGAAAGAAAAAACGTTTTTGATAAATTCATTTAGTCTATGACTTAGTAAAATTAAGGACTTTTATTAATCCGGTTCGTAATACTTATTTATATCAACGAAAGTTTATGGACTTATTATATATTATAATGCAAAATTTCGTACTATCGTTGTAAAATTTAAAATATATCGTGATAAAAGTTCACTATGAAATCTACATCAATTCAGCCGATATATTTCGGTCAAATTATCCTTAGACTTGTATGGGTTTCACAAAGAATAATAACTGTGTTTGTTTAATAGACACTTAGTTTGTACACAGAGGACATTGCTACGACAGTTATATTTATAGAATAAGGGTACCAAATGAGCACGCAGTCCACTGATTGTTAGTGGATGCTGTGGCCCATAGATATCTACATTTATCCTAGATTAAAAATAAAATGCAGATGCGTTGTCAAAGACTAATACCTCGTTTCCAGTAAAAAGGGTCAACGCTTCTCTACACTCAACAAAAGAGCCTTAAGCTGCTATTTTACGCTGGTATTCTGTGAGAGCGTGGTCCTACCCCAGTCGAGCCAACCCAATAGTGCTACAACTTTTATAGCTGCAGAGTGACTTTACCACGTAAAGTAGTACAGTGATATAACAGTGACTCGACCGCGGTCTGCCTTCTCTTTTGTCGCTTGATCACAACTACCAAAACAAATTATTGCTAAGACTCCATCTCGTGTCATGGAATATAGATTATGAAATTAATATGTTCAGATGCGACATTTCTGTTCGTACTTAAGTATAGGACGAATATATTATTTTTCACGTTTTTTGTAGAAATATATATATATATATATATATATATATATATATATATTTCCACAAAAAATGTGTATAATAATATATTCAACCTAGATTAAAAATAAAATGCAGATGCGTTGTCAAAGACTAATACCTCGTTTCCAGTAAAAAGGGTCAACGCTTCTCTACACTCAACAAAAGAGCCTTAAGCTATTTTACGCTGGTATTCTTGAGAGCGTGGTCCTACCCTATATATATATATATATATATATATATATATATATATATATATATAACCCTAGGGCAAGCAGCTGGCCGACTTTATGGAGAAAGAGGGACTCTTTATGATGAACTCTTTCTTCCAGAAGCGGCCCCACAGGAAGTGAACCTGGTCGAGCCCCGACGGTTCGACAAAAAATGAGATTGACTTCATTATCACGACCAAACGCCAACTGTTCAGTGATGTCTCAGTGATCGCAAGGGTGAAAACCGGCAGCGATCACCGAATGGTTAGTGGCACACTGAACCTAAACGTTAAGTTGGAGAGGTCTCGTCTAATGAAGTCAACGCTCCGTCCCCCCTCGTGCTCTAATCCAGAATCCCGAGACTTTTCAGTTCGAGTTACGTAACCGCTTCCAGTGCCTAGAAGATTGCAATGCAGTGGACGATATGAACGACAAGCTCGTGGAAACTGTCCATGCGGATGGAGCTAAGTTCTGCAAGACCCGCCGCAGAAGAACACAAAAACTCTCCGATCACGCTCTTAATCTCATGGCTGTTAGACGGGAGATGAGGCTGCAATCGTCAACAGATTTGACAGCATACAGGCAACTGAACAGACAGATCTCCAAATGCGTGCGGCGAGACTTACGCAACTTTTATACTTCTCGTATTAAAGAAGCGATCGAGCGGAACCAGGGCTCCAAAGTCTTTGCCAGAGATCTGTCTGCCAGAAAGATACAACTGTCAAAGCTGAAGACTGAGTGTGGCAACATCGTTTCCGGGACACCTGAGATTTTGAGTGAGATTGAGAGGTTCTATGGGCAGCTGTACACATCATCGTTGGAGTCATACGTAAGTGTGAGTAACGATCCAAGAGCAAGTCTTATCCGACACTATTCCGATGATATCCCGGACGTCAGTCCGCGCGAGATTAGAATGGCTCTCCACCACCTTAAAAACGGCAAGGCCCCGGGCGAGGATGGAATTACAGCGGAGCTTCTGAAAGCGGGTGGAAAACCGGTACTTGAAGTCCTTCGGAAGCTCTTCAATTCCGTCCTCCATGGTGGCACTACTCCGGAGGCGTGGAGCAGAAGCGCGGTGGTTTTGTTCTTTAAGAAAGGCGACAACGCTCTCTTGAAGAACTACAGACCGATTTCCCTTCTGAGCCGCGTCTACATGCTATTTTCGAGAGTCATTACGAATCGTCTCGCACGCAGACTCGACGACTTCCAGCCTCCCGAACAAGCCGGTTTCCGAAAAGGATACAGTACCATAGACCACATACATACCCTGCGGCAGATTGTACAGAAAACCGAAGAGTACAATCTGCCACTTTGCCTGGCGTATGTGGACTATGAGGAAGCCTTTGATTCCGTCGAAATTTGGGCGGTGCTACAGTCCTTTCAGCGGTGCCAGGTTGACTGTCGGTATATCGAAGTGCTGAAGTGTTTGTACAGTAGGGCTACGATGGCTATCCGAGTACAGAACCAGAGTTCGAAACCTATCCAACTGCAGAGAGGTGTAAGACAAGGTGACGTTATATCCCCGAAACTCTTCACCGCTGCGTTGGAAGACGTTTTCAAGCTACTGGACTGGAAAGGATACGGTATTAACATCAATGGCGAGTACATCACTCAAATTCGATTTGCCGACGATATAGTCATTATGGCAGAATCGCTGGAGGACCTTAGCACTATGCTCAATGACTTCAATGGTGTCTCCCAACGGATAGGTCTTAAGATGAACATGGACAAAACAAAGATCATGTTTAATGTCCATGTCACACCTATGCCGGTAGTTGTTGGGAGCACTATGCTCGAAGTTGTTGACGACTACGTTTACCTGGGGCAAATAGTCCGAACTAGGTAAGTCCAACTTCGACCGAGAGGTCAATCGACGGATTCAACTCGGCTGAGCAGCGTTCGGGAAATTACGACACATCTTCTTCAGGTATACCTCAATCTCTGAAAACTAGAATGTACAACTAGTGCGTGTTGCCAGTGATGACTTACGGATCAGAGACGTGGTCCTTCACTGCTGGCCGTATGAGGACGCTCAAGGTCGCTCAGTGAGCTATGGAGAGGGCTATGCTCGGAGTTTCTCTGCGTGATAGACTCAGAAATGAGGATATCCGCAGTAAAACCAGAGTGACCGACATATCCCAACGGATTAGTAAGCTGAAGTGGCAATGGGCCGGCCATATAGCTCGAAGAACCGATAACCGATGGGGAAGAAAGGTTCTCGAGTGGCAGCCTCGTACCGGTAGGCGTAGTGTAGGGCGACCCCCGACTAGATGGAGTGACGACCTGGTAAGACATGCAGGAAGTCGGTGGATGCAGGTGGCTCAGGACCGTGCTGTGTGGCGGTACTTGGGGGAGGCCTATGTTCAGCAGTGGACTTGTGAAGGGCTGTAATGATGATGATGATGATGATATGATGATAAGTTATTATAATTAGACTAAATTTTTCTGCTTATTATCCTTTTATTTTATTTTTAGGTTTCCACATCAAAGTCAAAGTGGAATAAATTTGTCCATTTTTAACTCTCGCGTGCCCAGTATTTATGAACGACTTTTATTTTAATTTAAATAAATATAGGTAATTGTAATTTAAATTTTATATTAATAATTTTTGTTAAACGTACATTTAGTATGTTTTTTTTAATATTTGACACAGATATCTTTTAAAATATTGAGTTAAAATATCATTAAAATGTAATTGTGATATAATATTATGTAATTTTATATTAAATAAGCAAATATAATACACAAAATAAAAGACAAAATTTATATATTGTTCTTGATATAATTTACCTATTTAACAATACGATCTACTACTACCTACGGGTCATTCTACTTATTTTTGTACTATGATAAAAAACCAAACCGCGCGAACACAGAATAGCGCACATTTTTTGTTTGAGATAGCTGTTGTAGTTAAGTACATATATTACTTCAATGGGTTTGATTTATTTATTTTTAATATAATTATTATAAAATATAACTAATAGTACAGAAAGAAAGATTAACCTTTACATTTTTTAAACAAATCTATTTTACCGCTATGGAATCTGTCAAATATTACACATCATTTTTAATTGGCGCCATCCTGGTCGCAGAAAGGATGAATGCCCCCATTGACAGCTATGACGTCATGATATGGCCCCAGGTTAGTTCTATTCACAGAGTACATTATGGGTATGTTCCAAAATACAACCCATTACACTGGCGAATACGAATGACGTCATTAATTGACGCCGTATTCCACCATATTCATACAATGAATCACCAACATGGCGTCGATTTATGACGTCATTTGCTTCGGCCAGTGTACTGGGTTGTATTTCGGAACATACCTATATATTCTTATTTGAATCGCATACCATCAGGTGAAACCTCGTTTGTCACACTTGTATAAAAAGGCAAGAATACAATGTCATTACCACAGGATACGCACATATTACAATACAAACAAAATCCAAAAATAAATAATTTACGCTTTTGCACAAACATTGCTTTATACGAGTATAACATGTGGTCGGCACTGATGAGAAATATCGTTAGGAAACTTGCATGCCTAAAAAATTAAAAGGACAGCGTAGCAGACTGCTTACATCTTCAGAACTCCATCAGAAATATGAGGAGTTCATGCTGCCATTTTAGATTATTTAAATATATAAAACACAGCTTCATGCCTGTTATCCCAAACTACTCCACGTTAAGCTAAAAATATATAGGTATGTAATATATTAGTGTATATATGGAAAATTGTGAAAGAAAAGTGATAGGTTGCTAGTCCATCGTCTACACTATCACAAACTAAATATCCCGTTAGGTGCCCTTTACGAAGCTCGGCAAGCAACACAGTTAGCATATTCTTTTTTTGTTCTAAGTCCCAAACAAACATGGGACCTAATCCCCAACCAATATGGGTCTAAGCAAACTTCAAATATAGTAATTATTAGTATACACATTTTTTTATGAATAATTTTTTTTTCACCATTTCGTACAATTTATGTCTGTAAAATGACTCCACAAACAATCCTAATATAAAGTTGGGGTAACGTTTATAACAAAACATTTAAAGAACTAATAAATTTAAGTGAAAATAACCTAGTGGTTTAACGTACGGTTTATAAAACTTAAAGATGCATGTAAGTGTTTGAATTTGTCATTCAGTTATTGTTGTAAAAATTCAATCATTTAGGCATACTTTTGCTTTATTAATTATAGGAAAATAAACAATCAAATCTTAAACTATCTTGCTCCAGGAGAATCGTTTGTCTACAAATGATAGTTAAATATTACGAGTAATTAAATAATAAATCATTTAAGTAATTAACTTAAATGATAACGATATAACGCTACGTCATTAAACACAAGCTAATTGGATCATTCTGAAACCATAAATGAAAACAAAATAAAAAATATTATAAATTTAAAAGTTTTGGAGAAAACAATTTTTAGGCTCTTTTAATGGCTTTTTTGTTATGGTTAATATCTGAAACTGTTCGTGTTACCACGCCAAAACTTTTCAAGTCCTTTGGAATAGTTACTCGTATGTTCTGCGCGCTAATCATCTGTATTTATTACCTTATCGTATAGGTGTTCGTAAAGGTGTTATATAAGTCGAATAAGCGAAGGATTTTATAGCCCTCGGTGTACATTTATTTAAAATTATTTTGTTTACTATCTGATTTCAATTTTTTTTATTATGCTAACCCATACCCATACCCATATATACCCAAGTGCACGTTCAGTTGTTAACATAATATAGTTAATAGGTATGCGTCTTTCTACCTCTAAATACGGGCAGGGCTATCATACATTTTTCTATACCATAGTTATACTACACTGTTGCACATTCTTTTTTTTAACGTAATTAATTCAGGAAGAGGCGTTTAGCAAGTTACGTCTATGTAATTAATGTAGGATGTAAGCCTCAGCCTAATAAAAATGTCTAGTGCAGCAGTCACTAATCCACCTATCGATTGCTTTTTGAAAAACCCTGTTTATGGAGAGACGTATCTCCAGCAGTTGACTTAAATATGCTTATAAATGGATGAACCGCTACTCAAATTGACGCGGACAAAATTTGCATAAACGGAGAACATAATATTTAAAAAAAAAACAACCTCTAATACATGACTTAGTAAAAACCAACGTTTCTACTTTGTTCGCTGGCATGATTTTTTTAATATAGAATACAATTTATTTCCATATCTGTTAAGGGGATAGAGTAAGTCAGCTCAAATTCTAATTTCGTCCCCACTTGCCCGCGCGTCGTATGCTATGTACCGACATGTTTGTAATCACTAATACTGTAAGTAGATAGGTCGTTAGACACTTATTTCATTAGGTTTATCATGTTTATGCCTGTTTCTTAACGCCAAGCCAGTCGCTTCTTATTGTTATTACGGTTATTTCCCATTTTAATTTTACGTCGTCCTGTTGCGTAATGTATATTCTGATCGTAAGCGACACAACCTCCCCTTTCAAAGGCCGAAGCGAAGTGACTGTGCGGAAGGAATCACGCTTCAAAAGGCCGATAGTTTAGGTAATTTCTTTTTACAGTGAAAATAATGGTATTTAAAAAAAAGTAAATAACATAAGCACTGCTTTATAGTTAATTCAGTTAGTATGCAAAGTTTCATGTTCTTATATAAAGTATTTTATGAATAACAGCGGTTTATTGTTTATTTTGGAGGTAACTTTGGATTTTTTTTTCTGTCGAGAAAATTTTACGAAATCGTGTTTTCGTCTAACATAATCCTTAACATTAATCCTCAACTTTACCATATATTTATTTCAAAATTAATGCTACAATATTTTCGGCATAACGAAGGATCTTGCTAAGCCATTTGAGATTATATTTCCCCTTAAGTACGACCTGTTTCACAAATAAATTGCTGTTAAATAAACATTTAGATTATGACTATTTCTAGTCAATACAAATAGGTATTTTTTAGGTTTGATTGATTGCTTTGTGCGAGTTTCTCACCCGCAGCCCATGGCGCTGCAGCCAAACGCTTTTATACTGCGGTACAGCAATTTTAAAATATATTTCTCTGTGTATGAATTCATTATGCCATTTTTTTATAGGAGAGGCGGCAAACGAGCATACGGCTCTCACCTGATGGTAAATGATTACCGCCGCCCATGAGCACCTGCAACACCAGGGGAACTGCAGATGCGTTGCCGGCCTTTTAAAAAGGGAGTAGGCTCGCTTCTTGAAGGTCCCTAAGTCGTATCATTGCCATATTAATTATCAATATTATTTATACTTACATACATATAGTGGGCGTTGTAAGAGGCGACTGAATGAAACAAACCAGGAGATGGGCAGCAACGTCTTCCTTTTAACTACAATTAACAAAAAAAGCTGCAGTTGACCACCGCTTGCAAACCGTGGCAACTATGAAAAATATCCCCCCCATGAGGAAATCTTTGGTGGAGGCCTATGTTCAGCAGTGGACTTTAATGGGCTTCAACGGTAATGGATAGCCCGCCTATTTTGTTGGAATTGGAATCGTGATGTTTAATTACCCTTTATATCAATAACCTATGTTCGAACGGACTTACACCAACATTGTGTAATGACATCTATAAACAAATCAATATTTAATTAAGTTTTGATAGTATTTAACGATAGTGCCAAATTATAATAGTCTCCACAATGATTAGTTAATTATAGTGTTTGTGATGTCTTGTACGTAATTAATTAATGCTCTTAAAATGACTCGTATAAATAAGACTTAATCATATTTAAATTCTTAGTTGTGATATGTATTCTTAACAAAGGATCACGTTTTGTTTTATTTAAAAAATATATATATTTGAAAACAGTGAAAAATACGAGATAATTCAAATGTAAAATTGAGATTTACAAAAAGAAATGTAAGTAATATTTTGCATCTAAAAATCGTTTCATCATTTATCTTTTAAATGTTATAAGGTTTTATCCAATATTGTTATAAGAATAAAATTATGGTGACATCTCCTGATAGTTATTCATAGTTTGTATCACGTATAATATTTTTGTTTCATACTTATTAAATACTAGTACTAGTAATCACATGTGATCAAAATTCGAATAATTACATGGCATACAACCAGAAAGTGATTAAAATATTTCCATTTCATTAGTGATCATGACTGTGCATGTTGTATGAATCTACCTTAACAGCAACATACATACTCGTAGGTACATAACATTTAATTTGCTCACATTTTTGGCGTAATACCTTTCGAATGATAGTTTCTTTCCTCTTCATTTATAGTAAATACTGAAAGAAATAATGTTAACAATTAATGATATTATGATTATTTAAATTGTATTTATTATTATTAATGTACATATTGAGTGCTTTTTTAAAAACTGCAGATTAACTGCTTAATCTTGTTGTCATGAGATTATTATGTTTTAAATTTGCTATAATTTTAGTATTTTTTAGACTTGATAGATATGTATATAATACATGTGAAATATTTATAATGATATTTATTCATTATAGAAATCAACAAATTTAATTTTTATTCCTCTTTCACCACCGATTCACTGGGAAGTCACATAAAACGGCCACTGTTGTGTAAATTTTGAATTTCCTGTAATTGTTTATTGTAACTAATACGCTTTTTCCATAATATAGATATTATTTAAATAAATAATATAATTTATAACAATAGTGATATCTATATATCATTATTATAATAAATACGCTTTTTACATAGGAAGTACCTAGTCGTTGTATTATTAAGATTTTCTATGTCAAGCACCTATGTTTTAAATTATTTAAAATATTCAAATTAAATTCGTGTTAGAGCCATGTTGCAGCCATACATAGTTGTGGCACAAATGGGTCAACTTGAGCGGAGGAGAATTACGCGCTCACAAAATACACTGTTCTTCAGTAGCAAAAATGGGTTAGACGTTGGTATCTACTCAGGTGGACTCCCAGCAGCAAGGAAAGCCTGCCAACAGTGTAAATTGATCCCCGAAAGTAACTCAAAATAATAAAAAGCCGCTTTTCTCAATTGCATAGTAACTATGACAAGGATTCGCTTAGAAGCAAAACTATGAAAAATTCCCATCCCATATTCGGTAGTTCTTTTGATAGGCTGTGGCACAAGAATAAATAAAAATTAAATATTGTGCCCATGTATATATCTCTTTAATGTTAAAATAACTTGTTTTTATTTATTTTAGATGAATTGTTCACTTAACAACGGTCTAAAAAAAGCTAAGCGAGTGAGAAGCGCTTTCACAACAGATCAAATACACGGTTTAGAAAAAGAATTCAATAAGTTTCCATACATCGGTGTCGTCAATCGTAAAGAAATAGCAAAGTCTTTAAACATATCGGAAAGAGCTGTTAAAGTATGGTTTCAAAACCGTAGAATGAAAGAAAAGAAAGATGCTTTCCAAAAGGAATTTCATAATTACGACCAAATTCAACTTGATGCAAAAAAAATTGTTAACGATCAATTAAATAATGTGAATACTATGAAATTAAATGACGAACAAAGTTTGAATTTAACATTACCACAATGTCATTCAAAAACAAGTTTTAGCCAATTGTGCGTCTTGGATTTGATTGAAAATAATGGGAGAAATGAAAAAGAAAACAAAAGTAGAGATGATGTAGTATCATCGCACTTATTTCAAAACAATACAGTTACAAGTAGCACCAACGAAGGTAATCCTACTGGAGAGTTCTCGATAGAGTTATTAAAGAAATATAAAAATAATTTACGACCCAACGCTACTAAAAAAAATTCCAGACATATTATTTCCGCACAAATAAAAAATAATGTCGCTGCTCGAATAAAAAATAATAAAATGCCCCGAAGAAATAATGTTATTCCACAAGTGAGAAATAATGTCTAGTAAAAAATAATGTAGTTCCGCAATTAAAAAATGATGTTCCCCGAGTAAGATATAATGTTCCCCAATTAAGTAAAAATGTGGTTCAAGAAGTAAGAAATAATATCATACCCAATTTAAGTAAAACACCTTTTCCACAAGTCAGGAATATTGCGACAGAAAATTGGGCAACAAATGGAAAAAATAAAAAATGCCAAGAATCGTGCCGAAGTTCATCATACGCTATGTCATCCAGTCAAGAACAGCCTACGTTTGCACAATTTCCTTCGGGATATGTTCAGTTATACCCTCAAAACTGTTATCAACCATCTTGTATGTCAGCCGGAATAATATGGAAACCTATTGATCCCGCAAATTTCTCTGCAATGTCTATGAATAACTTTTCTATACCCAATGCACAAGTTATGAATATACATAGAAATAAATGTTTATGTAATTGCTGCAATATGAACCATCAACAGAATACTGCCGCTTTTCCACGTGAAAGAATTTCTAAGCTGCAATATGTTATAGCAATACCTGTTCATGAAACACCTGCTCATTTTAGTGCACATAATTAGAAAATGTATAATATTATCTTTCCTCTATCTATTTCTTTATTTATTCTGTAAGTCGTTGAATGTAACAAAATGTTGTATTATTTTAATTAAAATTGATATTTGTTAATTAAAGCCTGTATATATGAAATAATTTTTATTTATACCATTTTATTAATTAATTATAAATTTATTTTTAACTTGATATAGAAATTTACAAATATTTTTTCTTTTGTTTTAATTTATACAAGCTATAACATTGATAATTAATTTAAGAATATAATTAAACAATATAAATTAATTTTGATAAATAAACAAACAAAACAATCAAGTAAGTTGCAACAAGAAATAGCGTTTATAGAAGGAAATAAGAATCAGTATTTGAAATTTTATAATAGCTTAATCTTATAAATATAGGAAAGAAACATATTGATCGAAATTTTTAGCGTTGCTTAGTCCACTTTTTAAACTTAATACTATTTAAATATAATAAACAATTCATTAGAAAAACATTGAAGTAAATTAATAAAAATAACAATGTCACAATGATTCCTAGGCTGATTTTTCAATCATCAGATAATAAGTTATCCACCAATTTTTTTGTACATGTTTTATACATTACGCTGTAATTTTTAATTTGCTTCTTATATTTTTCCTATAAATAACTTTTATCTCATGATTGAAAAAAATACTTATCTAGTCGAATGGTACCCTATTTTTTTAAGTCAGCTAAATATGAGTCCTAAGTGAAGTAAATTAATTATTCATTATGAATTGTACAAATCGTACAAAATATTTCCGCTATATTTATAAATAACTGGTTAAAATTAAATAAATTTATTTAAAAACAAAAAATAAAAAATCCATACTTAAACTTACTTCGATGCATCTTTATTTAATATTATTTACATAGGTACCTACTGTAAAGATTATAAACGAAAATTATCTTCTGAAGACACTTGTGTCTCCGTATATTGATTATTGTAGCCGTAATATTGATTATATGGCGGTGAGATGAAATTACATTCATTTTGAATGTGTGGATAATATTGCGTTGGATAAACATTTGTATCATTTTGAAAAGAATAATGTATATATTGGGAATTATTAAAATGTTGTCGATTCATTTGTTGAAAATGTAAAAACTGATTTTGTTCCAAAATCTTTTGTTCCAAAATCTTTTGTTCATTATCTTTGCTAAAGTAATAAGATTTCATTGTATCCTCTTTATTAAAATAATTTGTGGGACCCTGTGCTACCTGTGTTTTAAAATCTTCAGATTGTGCTGAAGGGGATAGAGAATCAGCATGGCCTTCGCTGGACGAGTCGCAACTCGACTCAGAAGATTCTTTCTTCTCCTTCATCCTTCTATTCTGGAACCAAATTTTGACACACTTTTCTCCGAGGCCTAAAACTTCCGAAAGCTTCCGACGACGATCACGGTCAATGTATTTCGTGCGAGAAAATGTTCTTTCCAAAACTCTAAGCTGCTCCGTCGTATACGATGTGCGAATTCTTTTGTTTTTCTTCTTAATTGTTCTTGTAATATTAGTATCTAAAAACAATTATTTATTAAAACATTAACTTAATAAACTATAAATATTATTTTCCCGTGCGAAATCTTTATAAAATTATTTGCTAAACCTGAGTTTTCTTTAGTTGAGACTAAAACTCAGGCTGAGTTCTAGTCTAAACTTCAGCGTATATTATATTCAGCGCATATACCCACAGTCGTCTCTTACAATATACTCAGAAGAAAATGGGGCGATAGTTTCTCTTTCATCGCCACCATGCAGTTCAACTAATTATAGATAAGTTAGTAATAATATTTGCCTACGCTCGTTTTTCTCACAACACAAACGTCAATCCCTGAAATTAGTTTGAAGTGTCAATTGGTATAAAAGTAAAAGACAAAGAAATTTTACTGGTAGATAGAATTTCTACAAATAATTAAATGTCTTTGAATATACCTAATAAATAACCCGATTCAATATTCGCAATATGAATCTAGCGATCAGTTAACCTGATTGCTTCGTCGCAGATCCTGGGTTTGAATCCTAATAATTTAGGTAGGAGGATATAATGGCAGTTTTCTGATCTTGTTGTTTGATGTGATTGATCTGGACTGCTTCCCTAGTAATTTATTCGTGCACATCATCGATGCACTTCTTTTTTTTTTAAATCGGTACCCTTACGCCAGGAGTTTCTACTGTATCGGTAGGGCGGCTAAACACTAAATAAATATAATAAACGAAATAAATACAATTAAAAGTAGTTTTAATCTAAGTATAATTTTATGAAAATCGTATTAACCATATAATTTCTGCTCGTTTTTATCAGGCCAAACATTTGTAAATGGCCTGTTTTCCCAAAAATCGATCTGTAACAAAAAAAATTATTAATTTTAACTGTTAATGAAAAACAAAACAAAAAGCAATATATTGTAAGGAATTGATATTATATGAAAAAAATATTATAACGAAGAAATTATTAATATTTTTCTAAAGTTTTAATTGTTGTTCACGTGGTAGAGCCTCATGTGAGAGACCATGTGGCATTTTGTATGGAGGATGATCAACTAACGCTTCTTGACTGACTGACTTGACTCATTCAATAAATAGACCAGAATATTGGTAATACAGTAAATTTTATCGTCCAAAAATAAATAATATCATAAATTAAGGTTTCCCATAGATAGGAAAAGAGATCCGACATTTTTCAAAAGTTTGGTTATGTAATGGTATTTATAACCAAATAAACTATACTCATACTATTCCGTTCTGTACGGTTGAGAGTACTTAGCACGTGATAGCTCAGGGGCTAAGTGCTAGCTGTAAATTTCAAGGCGAAGAAAAACATCCCGAGGAAACCTGTATGTCTGAGAAATAAGAAAAAAAGTGTGAAATTCGCCAACACGCATTGGGGCAGCGCGGCGGACAATTCCTTGCCCAAAAACCCTCTCAGAAATTAAGGAGACCTGTGCTCAGCAGTGGGACGTACCTATATAGGCAGTTCCCCCAGTTCCGCGCCAGCTTCATATTTTCACAAAATATTTTATTTTTCAAACAAACAACATACTTTAAAAAATAAAACTATTAAAAGGTCAATCACAAAATATTTTTATAATCTCGAAAATTAAGGCTTTCTCACGACGTTTTCGGTACACCGAGCACGTGGGTAGTAAATTTGCAGTTAACACTTTCAATGATGTCGGTGGTAAACAAACTTGCTTTGTTTGTGAGTTATGAAATTTTAGGGTGACAACATACTAATATTGTACATAAAATTATACAAAGCAAAAAACTTTGATTAAAACTACATTTACGGATTTTATTGCGTTTAATTTTACTTTTAATTATTTTTATTTTTAATTCCCGACTTGGTCACGGGGTCCATGGGTGCTGTAAAGCACCCGAAACGTCGGAAGTTAAAAATAAAAATAATTAAAAGTAAAATTAAACGCGATAAAATCCGTAAAAGTAGTTTTAATCAATGTGTATCGTTCGTGTAAATATAAGAAATCATTAAGCAAAAAACTTATTTAAAAAAATAACGAAATCTGATTTATTACAGTCTATCAAAGTACACTGCTTAACATTGGGATATTTGCCAAAGTTCTAGCTTGGAAGGTGGGTTGACACTTAACAACCGCAGTTTTTATAAGTATCATAAAACTCGGAAAAACTCAGAGCATAGCTTGTTGGCCGACCTTGATCTTCCGCATATGGCCAGCGGTGAAAGCCAAAGTCTCAAATTTATATCATCACTGGCAACACTGGTTCTACCTTGTTTTCAAGTTTAAACGACGAAAAGATGTGTCGTAATCTACCGAATGCTGTCTAGCTGAGTTGGATCTGTCGATTGACGACTTCTAGTCGAACAATTTGTCCTAGGTAAACTTATAGTCAACAACTTCGAGCGTGTAAGCGCGCGCAATAACTACCAGCATAAATACGACATGGACATTATAACGAAATGTGGGGAGGCCCTCCTAAATGAAGTTACGATATGGTAACATATTATAGATACATGTAAGTGGTTCAGGACCGTGCTTTGTGGCATTTCTTATGGCCTATATTCAGCATTAGACTCCTGAATAATTAGTTGTTATCAGGAAGTCGTTAATGACTATCTCATGTCACATTTGCTTCTATCGCCTTTTGCGATACTCACGTGATGATATTATTATTATTTATTCTTTATTGAACACCCTACAAAACATGCATATAAACAAAAGATATATGGAACGTTCTTATTGCTGACAGAAATTTCTTCACGACAACCAATTTTGGTTTACTGTAATTCTATAGTTGTGTATTGAATTAAAAAATTATGTTTAACAAAAAAAAAATGAAATACATCCTCACTGTATTGTTACTTTATATTCTATATTAAGGTAATTAAGATTGTATTTAATTTTAAATTTTAATCGATCTTAATTGCGAAAAATGTAGCGTTACTACTTTAAATATCTATAAGTAACTAAATTAGAACATTCGTATTATATAATGGCTAAAGAGAAATTACAGAAAATAATTAATATATTAAGTAATATTCTTACCTCATTTATGTTACTTAAAGGAGTCAGAGTAGTCATTAATACGTTATGGAACATAATGAGCAATAATAATTATAATTAAATTAATTATTTCGATAAGTCACACACTAACGACGAAGCGAGAACTATGATGCAATTACAATGATACAAAATGGATTCTACGCTAAGTTTGATTTGATATTACCCTCTTTTTGCGTTATAAAATACAAAATAGAAAAAAACAGCGTTTTTCAATTTCTTAAATAAGTATGTTATAGTTATTGCTGCCATCGGTTGTATGCTATGCTATAATTTGGAGAAATATTGCTCATACTAACAATGAGGTGACGTCATATGTTATTCAATGTAATAAATAAAAGTCATTTAAGTTATTAGTGTACACAGAAAAACGGAAATTATGCTCAAAATCTATTTTCGCTTTCATTTTTCATTTGAAATAATAATATTTGCCTATGTCATTATTAAAACCCTTTACAAGTCCAGTGCTGAGCTAGGCCTATGTTCAGCAGTGGACTTGTAAAGGACTGTAATGATGATGATGATGAGATGGGGTAGTTTAAAATTTTGTATTGAATAATTTTATTTATCAAAAGTAATTTCTTCTGTATAGTGAAGCCGTTTTAAAAACACATATTGCATTTGGAACAAAATCCAGACTAGAACAATTAGCGGCAGGCCATACAAATATTTGTCCCAAGTGGGAATCATATCCACGACCGCACGTGCTCTCTATATATATATATATATATATATTATATATATAGGGTAAAATGTTACGTTGTAGTCTCATGCTGCAGTGTTATGCAATATCCTTAATCCTAATCCTTACCCGGTCGAGTTAACTCGACCGGGTAAGGATCTCACTTGCGCACATACCAGCATGAAAAAACAGAATAATGCTCCTGTATTTTGCATGGTAAGTGATGAGTACAATAAACCCTTTTTACCCTAACGAGACATTCCGTCTTAGTACTCAGAGGTTAATCAAGGAGTCAGTGCTTTTGGTTCACAGCATTCGCTTTTCGTCGGTTTGTTTGTTCGTTTGTCACCCCTTTTCATAAAAAATACGAAGATTAAATTTCGAAATATTTTTTTAATTTAAATAAAAAATCTTCTGTGTAAGAATATTTAACGTTTATGTTGATAGATAAAATGTGCAGCATATTAATATTATATTTTACTCGATCAATGAAATCCATTACTCCCCGTTACCATATCATCCCGTGGGTGTCGTAAGGAGCGACGGAGGGAAACAAATCAGGAGATGGGCAGCAGCATCTTATACAAAAATAAAAAAAAACTACCGTTGCCGACCTCGCTAAGTGTGGTCTGCTATCTGTAACTATTCCGCCGTATGAGGCAATCTATGGATATTTGTTCTCATTGCAACCTTTTTTAAAACTGTCCTCTAATTACCAAAATCAAATGATTGTTTCTTAATTGGTTTGTTTACGTTTGTAAATATGTAATTTGGCAATAATGTAAATATAGGATTATTTTGCCAGCAGATTATATCTCGCCTATTAACTAAAAAATAAAATATCATTTACTTTCTAATGTAATTTGGTTGCAGTATTTCATTAAACATCAAATGCATACACATTTTACATACGTTTTACACGCTAAAGTTCTGCTAATAACTTTGTTCGACTATGTTCAACAGTGCACTTTTTTTCTTTTTTTTTTCTTTAAAAACGTTATCCCACACTATGATTTTCTACTGTATCGTGTATACATAAGTTGCACAAGGACAAACATAATGACACGGAACAATTACTTTTAGGCCATACAAATACTTGTTCTGTGCGGGAATCGAACCCGCGGACCTCAGTGCTATAACTCATTGCTAAGCTGTGCGCCACAGAGCCGTAATGGCAACGGTACGGAAGACAATTGGGATCAACCATTAAGTTATTAGCAGATATTTAGCGCGTAAAACGTATGTAAAAATGTACATATGCATTTGATGTTTGATTTACAATAAAAAGTAAATAATATTTTATTTTTTAGTTAAGAAACATGATATAAGCAGCTGGCAAAATAATTCTATATATGTTTGCCAAATTCCATATTTACAAACGTAAACAAACCAATTAAGAAACAATCCTTTAATTTTGGTAATTAAGGGACAGTTTTTAAATAGGTCGCAATAAAAACGAATAAATTGAATTTGGAAAGGGATGTTTATTAATGAGTTAAAATCCAAACAGGTATATAAGGGTTAAGTACATTTTGACAGGCATCACTATCACCCAGTGTATTGTAGTGAGATGTTTCCAGTGTGTCAACACAGTACTTTAGGCATGTCGTTTGTAGGTGATAATTCTAATAAATACGAAAGTTCCACCTTCAATGCTGATATTATGAATACCTCGAACTTCGAAACGCAGATAGTAAGTCAATTTATTATTTTAATTACTATTATGTACGACAAATATGTACTTCAAAGGAGTAGGGATTTTAGGCAAACCGTGGTAGATCTGAGGATAAGTGATCGACATAAACTTTCAGTACGCTAGCTAACAGGGTGTGTAGTGTTTTTCTATTTCTAAACAAGAAGGTTCACTAACACACAGTCCACCTGATGGTAAGAGGATTTCTGTAGATACACCATTATATATAAAAATAGTGAAAGCTGAGTTAAAAAAGTATAAATAATAAGTCGCTGTGCGTATTGAAGAATTAAGTGCCAACTTCAGAAGCTATAAATTAACTTCATTTTTATATATAACGTTACTTTTATTTTTAAGTCGGTTTTAACTTTATTTAAAGTGTTTTTATTTGAACTGCTTGAGTTAACTAATACAACCTTAAGGTAACAACTAGTGTTAAGCTTACTTAGTAATAAACAAATATTAAAATCACTGACCAGAAATATATCGAGTAACACGCATACAAAAACGTAGTCCAAAGCAAAATCTTCTTTTTGAAGTGGGTTAGAAATCGAAAATTAAATGTTATCTTCAAGAACTATGATGCCTTGTTATCATCAAAAAGGTTCTCATCAGAGACCATACAAAACACCCTACAATTTTTGCTGCTATTTTATACCGGTATTCCGTGGGGTCCTTTCTCAGTGGATAGATTAGTGCTACGATCATAATACAGCTGCAGCATAGCTCTACTCTGCAAAGTGTACAAATATAATGTATTTATTTAATTATTTTCAGGAGGAGAATCTCCCGTATCAACAGCTTTTACCGTATAGCGACTTTTCATTACAATACGGTCGAAATCTTGTACCTCAGAACGATCAGGTAAATTTATTTAATTTTTATAATCAAGAAACAAACATGTTTGGAAAAATGTTTTAATGCTTATTTATATTTTCTAGTGCCAAGAGATCGAGTCCTTAACGTATAATTGGGATGGATTCAGAGCGACGTCATCGCACAGAACCCATATCAAGCCTGAGAATAACCAAACACATTTTTACTGTTTCGCCAGGGATAATTCGGAATATAGCTATAAAGTGAGACAATACTTACACTTATTTTACTACATTTGAATCACTGTAGGTATTTAGTATCTTTAAAAATTCATAATTTTTTTTAGATACAAAACTCGGTGAGAAGAACTGAAGACCTGCCATTTATGAAACTTCACACTGGCAAAAAGTGTCGGCGCCATTTAATAAGTATGTACAACAAATATTAATAACTGGCCTTTCTCTCTGTTATGCTGTTTTGGTATTTTGTTCAATAAACTTATATCTTTATGTTTTAGATCAAAGTTCACAACATTTTATTACGAAGCGCAAACAAAGGACTGTTTTTAATACGAAACAAATATTAATGTTGGAGAATATTTTTAAGAAGAATCCATACGTAAACAGAGAAGAGAGAAAAATGTTAATGGATATGTTAAACGTAAGCGATCGAGTAATAAAGGTGTGGTTTCAGAACCGTCGTCGATTATCAAGCAAAAGAGATAAAGAACTATCAGATGATTATAACTCAGATTCATCTATGGAGGAAAATTATTCGAATTTGACTTTAGATTATGTTGAATCGAAAATAAATCAAGCTGATGAATTCGGGTATGTGACGTTGGATGACAGAGCAATGAGAGAATTAATAACTGTTATTGACTCTCGTCTTACTATCGAACTTGATTTGGATGAGCCTTGCAAGGAATTTAAGGATGATACCTCTAGTACAAATATAATTTATGAGCCTATTTCACCAGTAAGCATGCAAGATGGTGAGGAAGATGAACATATTTGTGCATCTCGTTGGCAGTCTCACGAACCCGAAGAGTCCTTAAGACGTTTATTTGATGTACAAGCTTTTATAACCAAGTGATGTTTTTTCTCAATAAAATACCCTGATAATTTATTATTTTATTGTTTATTTGCTAAGCGCCTGCTGTAAGTTAAAAGTTAAGCTATGCTAACTTTTTGCTTTAATTATTAGCTATCTCTTGTTTATGTAGACATTTATCATCATCATTATAGCATATCACAAATCTACTGCAGAATAAAGGCCTCCCCAAATAGTGCTCTCTAGTAAGTCAACTGCATCCATCCACTTCCTCACAGTGACACCCAGTTCCTTCTTTCCAAGCCTGGTAACTATGCTATACACTATGAGCTACGAAATAAAGGCAATTAATTAGGACTGACCAAGGATGGACCAAGGAGTAACTCTGATACTATTGGTAGCTTATCTTGCCTAATTTAGTTTTGTTTAAAGTATAAGAAGCATGGGGAAATCATTACATAATTTATGTTAAACATGTTAGCTCTAGCTGATATTCGATTCCAGAATTGGATTGTAAACGAAAACTTTTTAATTATTTCATTCTACGGCCGATAATAATAAATATAAATATTTATGTATAAATAGTTTCTGGCAGTAATTATTCCTGCATGTTGAAATAAAGCTTGCGAAAGAAGTTCACAAAAGTTAAAAGCTTCGTACAGTCTTATCGTGTTTGTCTATGTTGTATTATTTTTATATTTAAACAAGCTAAATCCGGCAGACTTTTTTTATAGGAAAGAGTGACAAACGAGCACACAGTCCACCTGATGGTAAGTGGTTGCTGTGGCCCATAGACATCTACATCTATCATAGATTACAAATCAAATTGCAGATGCGTTGTCAACCGTGAGGACTAAGATGTAATGCCTCGTTTCCAGTAAAAAGGGTCTCCGGTTCTCTATACTCACCATACAAAACACAGCACCATTAAGCTACTATTTCACGCTGGTATTCTGTGAGAGCGTGGTCCTTCCCCGGTCGAGCCGACCCATTCTTGCTACAACTATACTACTAATATAACTACAGCATGGCTCTACCACGTATAAAACCTGCCAGGTAATATCATAGGTTGTGTTCCGCAATGTTCTTTACTTCAGCGATTGTAATTTAATTTATTAATTGCCGCGTTTAATTGAAAAAAAGCAAATAATATAAAAAAAACTAATTTTGTTTGTTCCAAATTTCATTTTCAATGTATTTTTTTTAAATGTGTAAATATAAAACTTCTGTATTTAAAAGTACATGTATATACAAATTTTTATGGTATTTGATTAAGTAGATTTTGGGTTAAACTATTCATATATACAAACATCCTCTTTTATATGTATAGGTTTCAGTCATCAGTCTTTAAGAATTTATAAATTTTTAATTAAATTTATAATTAAAGTTACAAAGATTAAGTTTTAGTCAAATGTAATCTATACAAATGTTTGACTGTATTAGTTAAATAAAATCTAAATCACATATACAATGAGCATTTATTCAATATAAAAATAACATAAAAAATTGTTAAAAAAATAACAAATATTTTTAAATATATAAGTAGTATTTCCCAAAAGATAACTTACTTTGTGCTTTTACCTAATTAAGTATTTAATATGTACATCATGAAGATTGTTACAGTTAAAAGTCAATTGTTTTTACAAGGAAATATAAGATGAAAATTTACTGTTAGCCGCAGTGCTAGGGTTTTGATTGGTAGCATCTGGTGTTGCCAAATATGTAAAATACGGGTCCTGTGTGAATGGCAAATTTGCGGTTCTCGATTGTAGATTGTTATCCTCGTAGGTTGGCGTTACTGTCGTCGAAATAGGCGCATTGAATATATACGTATCTGTTGGAGGCGGATGCATAACAACCCCACTAGATAATGGATTATAATACGAACCGGTCGAGTACCGTGTTACATCCTCGTTTAGTTTCAAGTTTACTCCGTTAGGCACATAGCTGTCCGACTGTAGCGAAGATAGTGCATTAGAATTCGGCTGCAGTGAATCATCGGTTCCGTAACGATAAACCTCAGATATCGGTGAGTAAGCAGCTCTACTTGTTCCTGCACTATAGTACGACGAATATGACAAGTTGGGAGTATATGCTGGCAGCTCAATTTTTGAGGATCTTTCCATCAAGTTTTGTGAACCTTTGATCACTGTTTTTAAAGAGTTAATTGAAGAGTAATCTGAAGGTCTAGATAACATGTCGTTGGAACCAACATACATTTTATGATGACTTGCGTGACTATCTGTGAGTAATCTTCGATGACGATCATGCCCGCCGCAACTTCTACCATGGCTCATCTTATGATCTTGAGTGGGTGACGTTTCTTTGGAACTCGACGGGCTGCTGTCATCCACTGATGAGGAGGGTTTGTTATGCTTATTGTCCTTCTTATATTTCATTCTTCTATTTTGAAACCATATTTTAATTTGGCGTTCTGAAAGCTGGAGATAATTTGCCAGTTCTATGCGTCTCGGTCGACATAGATAGCGGTTTTGATGAAACTCGTTTTCCAACTCCACCAATTGTGAACTCGTGTACGCTGTACGGGCTCGCTTCGTAAATCCCTTCTGGTATAAAGCCGTGTCTGTAGGCATATCTGAAAAATAATAATAAATAATAAGTAAATTATATTTATCCTTTCTTCATATAGTTTTTTTACCATAGTTTTTTTTTACTTTAATTTTAATTCTTACCGTTTGATATAGAAGAAGCTGCACTGATGACAGGGTTGTTATTTGTCGAAGAAGTTTTGCTCCAGGAAGAACTCTGAAACACGATGTAATTTTATGTGAATCACTTATAAAAATGCGTCCGACTACTTCAATGTAATTAACACAATAATGCAATACTATATAGTATATACCTTAATTGCTTCTATCTGAGACCAAATTAAATGGTCATTACTAATCCGGTTATTTCGTGGTAAATCACAGTTTTGACCAGAGTTTATAAGAAAGGTTTACTATTCGAATAGAACCGGTATATTGGAAACATTAAGGCGTATATTACTTTGAAATATTTACCTGGTTGGGAAAACTAGATTCACGTAAATCGTTTATGTCCCTTACAGTATCTTTAGGCAGTACAACATCGTTTTCTATACTGTTTCTATGGTGACATTGTACAGGTTCATTAGGTAAATAATTTCTATTGTAAGTCATTTGGTTGTCCATTTGAATATTAGAAGAAAATATATCACTTTTGTTCAAACAATCATGGGATGTCACTTCCTCAGTTCCCGAACCGTAGTCGTTATGGGAACCGTTACTTATATTTTCATAATTGCATATTTGATAATCATATTTTGACTGTAAATCCCCCTGTGCGTTGCTCGCAGCATACGACTGATGAAGCCCAAGAATATCGTGAATACTAAAACCTGTCGAGTCCCTTGAGTTATAATCTTGCGAGAAGTTATTTGAAACCACGCTTAATGCCTCTGTCTTGCAATCTGGAAACACATTTTCTTGCGTTCCATAGTTAACCCCTTCGGATAAAATATCTTCTACTCCATGTGACGTCAGTGTGGTCAACTTGTATATATGTTTTTGATTTTGTTCTAGCACTAAATTTGAATTATACTGCGATGTAATTGTAGAAGAGAACTCGGATGAAGATGAGTCCCTAGATTCTTGATCGGATTGCAAGCTTGGTGGCGATGGAGTCGGTGAAGACATTTTAACAACTTTTAACACTGATTTACTATACGTCACAATGTCATTGATACACAAAAATTATGCACTAGCGACCGTACCGTTAAAGATTTGTTTACTAAATGCTTTTTCTTCACCTGAATGTCGTTAATTTGGTAATGACTTTATTCGTTTGTGTGCTGTATTCTGTTAGAGCCGATTTGTTTGTGTGCGACCGATAAGACGGACATACCGGGTCTCCGATAATAAACGAATACAAGATAATAGTTTAAAATATATCTCAGTAGCTAAAAGGCCTGTCAGAACTCCTTAAACTAAACTAGATAATTGGGTCTCGGTTACTGATATGTACAGGATTATTCGAATGCATTTTCTTTCCTTATTCAACCCGTGCACTTAATTTTTACTTAGGTAGTAAAAAAAATGTTGAATTAAAGGTTTGTTATTTTATTTTAAAGGTTGATTTTAAAGTTACCTAAATAAGCAGCATTAAAATTGTATTACTAAAACATTTAAAATTGTAAACGTTACTTTAAAATGTTCTTTGTCTCAATATTTAGGTTGATACGTATGCCTTGAACTAGGTGGCGATATCACGAAACCACAATTGGTTACGTCGACAAGTCCAAGCGAAGGTAATGTATGTAGGCCCCTTACCTACACGCCGATATAAAACTCGTTAAGATAAAATTCAATCTTATATGAAAAATTTAATAACGAATGTATCTGTAGCGTTTCAAATTCGATTTTCCTTCTGAATTAAGAATTTTAAAACAAAGAGTTATAATCTAAAATGTTATTTTTGTATACTTTTTTTTATAAGATAGCGTGACAAACGAGCACACAGTCCACCTGATGGTAAGTGGTTGCTGTAGCCCATAGACATCTACATATATCCTCGATTACGAATCAACCGTAAGGAATAATATGGAATGCCTCGTTTCCAGTAAAAAGGGTCCTCCAGTTCTATAAACTCACCATACGAAACACAGCAGTATTAAGTTACTATTTTACGCTGGTATTCTGAGAGAGCGTGGTCCTTCTCCAGTCGAGCCGACACATTTGTGCTACAACTATACTACTAACCATAACTGCAGCATGGCTCTGTCACGTATTAAACTAAGGTTTAAGCGTGATGGCTTAATTCTACTTGTTTTCAATAATCTCATAATATAAGAGTACAGTAACATTCTTTATTACGCAGCGGTATTTTGGCTATAATAAAATTAGGTATTTTTTAATAGGAGAGGGGGCAAACGAGCATGCGGCTCACCTGATGGTAAGTGATTACAGCCGCCCATTGAACAACCGCAACACCAGGGGAATTACAGTTGCGTTACCGGCCTTTAAGAAAGGAGTAAGCTTTATAGCAGAATCCCAGCGTAAAATAGCAGCATAGTACGGCTATGCTTCGTATGGCGAGTATAGAAACACAGAAATCGTTTTCTTTGGTGACATGGTAATTCACCTGCTTCCTCAGGGTCCTTTGACTTTTCATAGATCATTGTAATTGAGCCAAAGCATCCACTTACCATTACTTGGACTTTGTGTTACAAAACTTAACGTTCTATTACTGCTCTGGAACTATCTGCTCACCATGGAAAGCAATATATGTATGTATTTATTTAGAACAGGTTATTGTAAATAAATAAATAAATAAAAAATATTACTATAACTATAAGAGCCGTGGTAGGTCAGATGTTTAACGCTCGCTGTAAATATAACAGAACGCGAATAACCTGGGAACGATCCCCGCCGGTACCAATGAAATTGTTCATTGCAATTTTAAGTGCTTATATACCACGTGCTCAGCGGTGAAGGAAAACATCATGAGGAAACCTGCATGTCTGAGGAATAAGAAAAAAATTACTATCGAAGACATGTGAAGTTCGCCAACACGCATTGGGGCAGCGCAGCGGACACTTCCTTGCCCTAAAACCCTCTCAGAAATGAGGGGAGGCCTGTGCCCAGCAGTGGGATATATATAGGCTGTAACTTTACTTTACTTTTTACTACAACTATTACAAACTTTCAGTAAACAAAATCCAAGCATAATGTGAGGATTTCGTTGTCATTCAATAGACATTTATAATGTCTATTTGTGTCTAAAGTAGCTCACCAAAATTAAATAAAAAATAACATGATTATTTTTTTATAGGTACAATTAAATTTATAAATAGTAAAATCACTGGGAATATATTTTAATGAAGTAAATTAAAATATATTAGCAATATTACTTTTTATCCTATCTTGCACTTAATTATAGGAAGCAATATCTTTTTCGCTTTTTTTAGTAGGTTAGTTGACGTAACTTGCATTGAAACTAGGTTTATTGTGGGATTTCCCTGTTGAAAGTTACATTCTATATGTGTCTTACAGATGGATAGGTCTTTTAAATTTTTTGGAGCTGTAAATGTCCTGCTTCAATCATAAATTTTTCATTTTACCGGAAATGAAGGTTGAAACGATGTTTTTTTTTGCAATATTGAATACGTGGTAATTCAGCACATAAAATTATAATCAATAATTTTATGGGTGACGGCGGAGACTCAAGTCCGTTCAATGACATACTCTGTAATTAGAAGCCGTGTGCCGAGCCTGAGCTACTACGGCCCACTCACTGCTTACGTTCTCACTATTTAACTACTGTACAAATAGTAAAGTGACAGCAGTGAAGCACGCCAAACTTTATAACTTTATTAACTTTTTATTTTATAGTTTTAGTATTATTTACTTCGATGATTACGTCATACAAAGTAACGGAATAATTTTGTCGGTGTTCAATATTATTAGGGATGTAACTATACATAATTGTTCCGAAACGATACCGATACCGATTATTGTAGTAAATAATCGGCGATACCGATATCGATACTTTTATCGGCGACTAAGTAGAAATAGAAAAAAAAGAATAATGAATAATTTTCTTTATTATGCATAAAAGCTACCTACATTTATCAGATACTGAACCTTGAGAAGGTTGAAAACCAAAATTTCAAATAAAAACTTCAATTCAAAAATTCAAATTTCAAAGAAAATATTTATTTATATGAAAAAATCAAGAATATTACCAGGCAATCAAAGCGCTAATTAAGAAAGTAATTTTCATTATACAGAGTGGTAAAATAAACCGATATAAAAGATAAAGCCAGTAATTAAATTTAACTTTTGGTAGATTTTAGTGAAGAAAATAAAGTTTGTTTAAATTATTAGCAGATAATCTGTTAACCAAATCATTTTGAAAGATACAACATATACTCTGAGACAACTGAGCTGAGCATTTTTTTTGCGCCCGAAGCAAATATGGGCAACCCTCCGGAAAGCGGGGGAGGGAGGTGGGGAATGCTCATAGCATACCACGCAGCCGACTGCGTGGTTATGTGGAGACATTTACCCACTAAACCCCACCTTTTAGAGACCGGCTTAATAGTCTGACTAGATCTCCAAGCCGTATCGAACGCGACCCCCCCTTGGGTGAAACGGGGGTGCTAGCGACGAGTAGCCGCTGGGAAGAGTTGCTGCCTAATTAAGGCAGCTTACGAATGGGATGACTACTTGTATTGAGTTTAGAAGGTGTTGGTGCTCCGTAAGTGCGAGCAGATGGTCTTGAGGGGACTGAGAAGCGCGCAGTTTGCGTGCTAAAATTGCGATCTCTCTTACGTCGATATTGCGGATAGCAGTGTATACTGTATCAACGTTATCGGAGTAGGAGGGTTCCACCTGATGTCGGGGCCCTAGTTGGCGAAGGTGAGGAGGCCTATAGGGTCCCTGAGGGGGGCTGATATAGGTCCTGAGGTGACTGGGAGTTACCCTGAAGGGGTTTTTTGGATGGGAGAGCCGGGAATGTACGTTCATTGACCGGTGGCGGAGCTTTGTTGACAGTTTTGTTGCCGAGATCGGGACGAGGCGCGCGAGGGCAGCCTCTGAAGTTGGCCGTATGGCCGGTCTGTCCGCAAAGGACGCAAGCGGGTGGGTACTCGGTATCACGGGGCCGAGGACACTCTTTCGAGCTGTGCGGGTCTAGGCACTTAACGCACCTGGGAGGGGCTGAGCAGTTGGCCGCCGCATGTCCGTAGAGTTGGCAGCGGTGGCACTGCGCCGGAAAACCGCGCCTATAGGGGGGCTTCGACTTTGACTCTCGACAGGCCACACACTGTGTGTACCTGTCGGAAAATGTCTTTCGCCTCCGGCACGTTGGACAAAATGAGGAGGGCAAGCGAGTACGTCTTGCCCCTACTGCTGTGCATCTTGTGCACAGCCTCAACTGGGAATCCCTGGGACTTAAGGTCCTCCAGGATTTCCTCGTTGGAGAGTTGAAGAGAACTCCGCGGAGGACAGCCCTGACTTTACGATCTTCAGGGAGGGAGTAGGTGTGATAGGGCACACCTTCGGATGTGAATAGTTTGGTGATGTTTCTAAAGTCTTCCATAGGCTGCGGAATGATTTTAATTGACACACCAAGGTTGGTGGCTTGGTCATATTTAAAGCCTGCGTCGTAACAGGCTTTAGAAAGTCTAGTAAATTGCACCTTGTCCCTGAGGAAGACAGAAGACGGGACCTGTTTCTTTGTGGCAGTGACGGGGACTGCGGTGGAACGGGCAGGTGTTTAAATATTTTAAGTACAGATACTAATTATAATTTTTGCATTTAAAATATTTTGATTTAATTATAAAAATTATTATTATAAATTTAATGACATCAGATTGTAGGTTACTGTTATAGGTATAAGTATTTTTAAGTGTTATTGTATTGTACAAATAACATCGTCATTCATTCGGTCATATCGTCAAATATCGATATATTTTTCGACATGGTCAAGCAATAGTCGATGTCAAATTGACTCACTCCACAATTTTAGTCACTGTTCTGAATGGTATAATCCAAACAAAAACAAACGACCAATCCTAAAATTGCTTGGTTACTGACAAGACCGATATAGGTACGTCCGCTCATATGTCAGGTCCAGTGGTTAATTCGTTCAAGTACTAATATAACTAGAGCATGGCTCTAACACGTATAAAACGTTGCGCGCACGTTATTCGTTTCGTGCGCTTTTCAAACTTTTGATATCGGTTGTTTATAATCGGCGATGCCGATATATCGGTATGCCGATTATATCGACCGATATATCGGTATCGGAATCGTTACATCCCTAAATGTTATCTTTATTATTATTTCGATTTAAAATGTTTTGTACTTATTATCTCATACCTATTTAAAAATTAAGTTAAAAACAATTGTATTGGTTTATTAACTGCGTTATTTATTGATTAAAACTACTTTTAAGGATTTTATCGCGTTTAATTTTACTTTTAATTATTTTTATTTTTAATTCCCGACTTTCTGTATATATTACTCTACTCTATGTTTCCGACGTTTCGGGTGCTTTCCAGCACCCATGGTCACGGGGGACTGAGGTGACTGACGTCCCGATATCATTTTTAAACCCGGAGTACCTTCAGCTTTTTTAATTATTGTTTATGGTCAGATCTATGTAAAATGAACAGATTATGTCCTGAGGTCTTACAGTGGTATGCTTGGGTTTAGTTTTAATTTTATTGATTATAGGATCTCAAGCAGGTGGTAGTACCCAGCCTCCCTCTTTATTGAAATTAGGACGTTTTTTAATTTCAATAGTCTCACGTATCGGTATCATTCTTGGTAGGTATTGGTGTTCTTTCGCGAGGATTTGTTCAATCAAATCTAATGTAATGGTTGGGGCCGTCTAGGATATGATCACAAACTGCAGTTTGTACTCAATAAAATTAAAACTAAGCACACATACCACTGCAAGACCCCGAGACCAATTCTGTCAAGTATATCAACAATATTGCCGGTCAATGCTAAAATAGCATCTTCTGTGCTCCTTTTTCCTCTAAAGCCAAGCGAGTGTCAGATAAAATGTTATATTATATATATATATATATATATATATATATATATATATATATATATATATATATATATAGCGTCATTGTGCTATTTAATGAGTTGCACTAACTACACCCAAAAGAAGCCTATCTTCTTCCTGCATCAGGCTGTAAAAATCTTTGCCTACGGCCTACACACATAAATAATTGGATACCTATAGTTGTTTTCGAGAACGATATAATATAACGATTATCATAATATCGCTGCATTACATCCAAATTTCACACCATTTAAATGTGAGAACAAATTAGTTGGCTACGTCGGTAGTAATGCACGTATATTATAACATATTCTCCGGTTTCAACAATAACTGTACACTAACTGCACTGTACTTAAGATGAGGAACAGAATGCGATGTTAAAGGTGGTGCTTTATATCATTTTTCAGTACCGCCCGGTAATGACATTACCATAGATATAAGCTGTTGTTTATATGATCTGAGGACATTACAGTATTGACAACATTGCAGTTCTTCTTTTTGAATAGTATAGTTTGAATTTCAATCATTATGAAAAGTATAGAATTAATTTACGTAATTTAGTACATTTTCACATCTTAAGGACGTTTTTTTTTTAATTTGTTAATAATTTTTGTTATAGGCTACCATGAATAACGAAACGGCTACAAATGTGTTTTACCCCATAAACCTAGTAGTATATTATGAACTGTTAGATTGTAATTATTTTGGCTTTTTTGTAGCAGAAATAGTTGGTGCTGATAAGAGGAGCCTTTTACGGTACACCCCGTAAATGTATGATGTAATCCCATAATATGATTTTAATATACTTATTTAGTATATATATATATATATATATATATATATATATATATATATATATATATATATATATATGTATATATATATATACTTAGTATACTTGCTATGTACTTACTTGGTACTTCGGAAAGTGCTCGACAGATGCGCCATATTAGCCAAAATGACCCCGACATTCGAGTGGCTATAAAATATTCTCTTTATTACGTAATATATTTATTATATTATACAGATCTTTATTTTGCTGACAAGTGGCAAGAGCCTGTATAATTACAGGCTGGAAGGTATTTCATCTTAGTAATCAGAGGTGATGTACACGGTTGACAAAAGTCATAGCATGAAAAAGAGCGAGATTGGATACAATTATAGCGGTTGATTAATAAACAAGTTTTAAGGTCAATAATTGAATTATAGAAGTGCGTACAATTTTTTTACGAATCCTATATTCTTATTTAATATAAAAAAAATCATCAAAAAAGTGTTTTCGAAGAAGTGAAGGTTGAATTCTGCTGTGGTTAACTGGTGCGCAGAGCTTAAACGCGGCAGAACCGTCTGCAATGGCGACACTCGCTCCGGGCGGCCAACAACAGCCGCTATGCACAGAAACCTTAAAACAATCGAAGAAATTGGCGATTTTTGAGCTATATGTCACTTCAGTTTCCGATTTATTTCATTAGTTATGATTAATTTTGTATCGAGGGATTCCACTCGGCTCATCGGGAAATTATGACACATTTTCTCGTCAGTTATACCTAAAAACCTTAAAACGGGACTGTACAATGCCAGTGCGTGTTGCCAGTGATGACTCATGGATCTGAGACGTGGTTTTTCACTGCTGGCCGTATGAGGATGCTCAAGGTCGCTCAGTGGGATATGGAGAAGGCTATACTCGTGGTTTCTCTGCGTGATAAACTTAGAAATGAGGATATCCGTAGAAGAACCAGAGTTACCGACATAGCCCAACGGATTAGTAAGCTGAAGTGAGAGACTACCGACAACCGATTGGGAAAAAATGTTCTCGAGTGGCAGCCTCGTACCGGAAGGCGAAGTGTAGGGCGATTCCCCACTAGATGGAGTGAAGTCCTGGTAAGACATACTGAAAGTCGATTGATGCAAGTAGCTCAGGACCGTGCCTTGTGGCAATCCTTGGGTGAAGCCTATGTTCAGTAGTGGATTTGTGTAATAATGATGATTAATTTTGTAGATTTAATGGGCAGCTTGTACTAATTGTTAAAAATACTAATATTTCTTTTAAGTTATAATATTCTTTGAGGCCAGTATGGTGAAGCAAGCGCACAACGTTTTTTTATAAAGTTGAAGTGGCAAGTGAATTCCGAGTTCAACTGATGGCTGCTTCTAGACGGCAGAATCTGGTAAGAACGTGATAACTACGCAGACAGAGTTCTAAGTAGAAACGAGTTGTAACATTTAGACGATACAGTACCCTTCAAATTGTACACTACTGAACCGTGTTGAGCTAATATTATTTACGCTAATATTTTGGTAATATTTGACCAGTGGTAGCTCAGATGGTTAGCGCTCGCTGTAAAATTCACAGTATCTGAGCAAACCGTGTTCGACACACAGCCGGACCAATGAAATCTGAGAATAATTGCAAAAAAATATTTCGAAGACATGTGAATTTCGTCAACATGCATTGTGGTCGCACACGGTGGAAACTTCGTTGGCCTAAAACCCTCTCAGAAATGAAAGGAGACCTGTCTCTTGAAAGGAGTATACAGGCTGTAACTTTAACTTTTAATAATATTTACGCTGGTCAGGTGTGTATTTACACTTTCAACAAAAGGAATACTAGAGCTGCTTAAACACTATTAATATTACCGTTAACTATTTTTGCAGTACAGTTTTTTTTGCTTTTTTTCATCTTAGTTGTTAATGGGATTATGTACATTTTATAAAATTATGTATTTGCATGCTATTGGTGAAATATACTTGTACTGTTTTTAATCATAGCGTCTGTAACCACCATATTTCTGGCGAATAAATTATTATTATTATCATAGGTACAGAAAGGTTTAACCATAACGCAAGTCAACGAGAGTTTCACTCTTAACTTCCATAATTGTGTTTTTGTGAAGTGCGCTGCCCTTCGATTCGATATCGTGTAACGGATAACGTAAATTCGTCAGCTGCACAACTGATGCATCCTGAAGCTATTGTCCTGTTTTGATTAATGCGTTTGGCCCGTGAGAGCTATACGATTTTGCGGCTTACTTTTATTGCCAGTGTTGATGTCGAATAAAAAGTCGCCTTAACCGTAGGAATGTGGCTTAATGCTTGTTTGGTGTAGATTTCTGGAATTCGTCTATAATATAAGGATAAAGGATAAAAGATACAATGCCTACGAATAAAATTTTAATTATTAGGTTAAAAAACATTAATTATTTACATAATGAATATATTTTATTGCGAGCGTGCGATTGCTGCTCACGAGGTTCTAGGTTCGAATCTCGGGTCAGGCCAAAGTCAATCATTGAGTTTTCCTGTCCGGAAATTCTCAGTAGCAGCCAGGAGTTAGGAAGAGAGGAGTTAGGAAGTTGGCGGTGTTTCACACCTATGCCTCGGAAAACACGTGAAGCCGTTGGTCTCACGCCTGATCTCACTCCGGTCGTGTCGAGTTATCATCCCATCGGACTATGACAGTGAGGGAGTGCACCTGTGCTTGCTCATACACTTGAGCACTATCATCTTGTCCTGTGCCGATGGCTAGTCTCCGTTGAGGCTGGCCGCCGTGACCGAAATTCACGGACGGTCTGGAGGACATTATTATTTTATTATTCCCACCCTCTGGGTGACAGGCGTGAGTATTTTCGTAGTTATGTTATACACACTGAAACCTGGTTAAGTGGGACCTGGATAAGTGAGAAACCTCTATTATAGAGAACTACAATGAGGACCCGGCACTTTTTCATCGAATTATCTCTGTTAATGGGACTTTTCGAAACTGGTTAAATGAGATTCGATTTCTAGGATTCTTTCAATGTTTACCTCTACGATTGGGACTCTGGAGCTCAATTCCCTTTATAAGTGAGACAATTTATCAGGTTGGGACAGGTTTTGACACGACTGTTTATAAAAAATTGAATTTATAACAATCAAATACAAACAAACATAACCGATTACTTTAAGTCATAAACTTTACTGAATTGTATTTTTTTTTAGTAATAAACACATACCTACACTTAGTTTATAACACCAAAAATAGGCATTTACATTAACATTTTCACCTTTATAAGTGGAACAACGGTACATTTCGACCTCTATAAGCGGGGGCCTCTGTAAATGAGACGACTAAATTTTAAACCTGTCTAATTGGAAAACTGGATAAATGAAAACCTCTTTAAATGGTATAAAATCTTTGGTCCCTTGAAATTCCAATTAATCAGGTTTCACTATAATATATACGAGTGTGTAATTTCGTTTTGTTGTGTACAGATGTGTCAAATAGTAATTAAAATAATTAAATAAGTATGTGCTTAGCCGTGACCTCCTTATAACAATACCGGTAGTAACTGTGACATACTTTTGTTATATAAGTAGTGATTTTCTGGAAGCTAAACGAGCTTTATCTATTAAAAGTACCAGAATAAGTACTAAAACGGAGAACAGCCCCTTCAACCTGAGTACCAGGAACACTCGCACCCCGCCTCCATCAACCCCATCCCTGCAGGCACCTACTTCAAGCGACCAATCGACGCAATTCAAACTCCTGGATGACAACTATTGAACAGTGAAAAACTATTGAACTATTGAACAGTGAAAAAGGTACTCCATTCGTAGCGATAGAGCACACCTCGAGCACTCCAACCAAAAAATGCGCATCAACTCGCTTTGTCGAAAAGTATGCCATGGTACATCACAGTTGGTAGTGCAGTACCTGTTCTTAAAAACTCACGGATAAGGAAGTGTTCGAGTGCATCTTCGAACAAAATATTGCTTATAAATTTCCCGATGCCACGCGTGAGTCCTTCCTGACAACAGTAAAAATGAACCGTAAATCAGGTAAGAAAAACCTTCCTACTTGCAATTGTCGAAGTGTCACCTAGCTTCAGGAAGGCCCTTATCAATCAAGGACGAATATATATTATGCCTCATGCCCAGTTAGACTTTACAACAGTAACAAGATGCTTCAACTACCAGCTATGAATATCTGAATAAATTAAATTACGAAGACACAGTTGTTAAAAATTCTAAAATACCTAGTTTGTATTAATTGTAGGTAACAAATAATTGTTATTTAGTTATTTTATTTATTATATAATATAGTTTAATTATTTAAATTATATAGCGTCCTGCATTATTAAACCCATATTGTATGTGATGATCTGAAACATCTACTCAACCTAGTTCAGGCAGCTAGCTAATATTATAAAATTTAATTTTCAATTTTTCTTTTGTAGATGCTACATTATTAAGCTACACATAGTTTTAATTTTATTACAGCAAGTTATTTTTGTTAGACTTATTGTTATTTTATTTAACTGTAATCATATTTGTTCTTGTATGTAAACATGAAACTGTAAATGTAAATGTAATTGGAAATGAAAAAATAATATTTATGTACATTCATGTAGATAATTGAATATCGGTTACGCTCGAATTATTAATAAATCTGATAGTAATGTTAACTTGTCATTATCGACTTAAAAAAATTAAAATTTTACTGTCTTTTAATGCATGACGCACTTTTTTTCTAGGTTACTCAGTTTATTCAGTGTTTTTTTTACAGTAATCACATACAAATTTTAACCTATACACATGATAGCTGAAAAGCGGCTTATATATTTTGGACCATGATGACTTAGGAGATAAGCGCGATAAGTACTATGAAAAGAGTGACCCGAATTCGATCACCACCAGCACAAATCAATTTGTTAAGAACGATTTAAAATACTGATGAAAGGTAGCCTAAATATCTGAGAAATTTAAAAATTTTTAGGAATGTGTTGTTGGCAAAAAACTACAAGCATTGATCCCTAGTGTTAAAGTGCTCGTAGACAAAAACGCACTGAGACAGGGCGGCAGGCTCACGAAAACGATATGGCTTTTTGAGCAGGCGCTTTTACTTCAAATATTTTTAAATAGTCCAACTATACTTTATATTACCATCATCATAATATCCTTCATCTCAAATATAACTTACTTCTAACTACGTTTTTCTCAAATAAGAACAGAATTTCTGGTCTATGAATGACTAATGATTCTGTAAATATTATTATAAATGCAAAAACTAACAAAAATACTTAAAATTTTGTTAGTTCTGTGGCTGATTACAACTTTAAGTGCTGATTTAAAACGTTCTCAGTCGCGGAGGAGCAGTGTGGTCTGTAGTGTAATTGTGTAATCTAGTGTAATTGTGTAATCGTGATTGGCTTCGCATACACATTAGACGTTTTGTTTCGTGGTATAGCGTAAAATGTATCAGACTCGATTAAACGCCTATGAATTTTTACATGCTTTATATTTGCTGTAATTATGTATGTATGTATACATTTAATGGAATTTTATAATTCAGTGTTTACAATTGGAAGTGCCAGACGTCGTAATAATCAGAAATTTTTGCTAACGTAGGTATTAAGTACTGATGACAATACAACAAATTCATAGTCCTAAATTAGTATTTTTGATGAATGACTTAGTATTTTACTAGGATTTATATAGCTCACAATCAATGCAAGTTAAGTTTTATTTACACATTAATATTATTTATATCGTATTTTAATTTATTAAATATTATCACAGTGCAAAAACGCAGTTGCAAAGTGATTTCCACCGGCTAACGAATCCTACCAGAGTTACAGAAACGCACTAGAGTTTTGAAAAGCATACTATCGAAAATACATTGTATTTAAATTAAATTATTTAAATACAAAAATATTGCAACCGTTATACTAATAAATTTCGCTTCTTTTGGACAAAAGCAAACCAGTCGGCCCGAAGTCCCTAAGCTCATAACGTCAAAGCGATGATATATTACGATTTGTTCAAAGGGGACCTTTTTTTGTTCTCAACGTAATGGTTTCACTTTAATCGACTGCTGTGAGACGGCGACATACGACAATGCCAATGCATGAGTGGATAGGAAAGTAAAATGCATCTGTTGCCGCCAACAGGGAAAAGTGGTTCAGATATAGTACTGGAGATGGTAAGTCACTGTCAACAGTGTACTGTGAGCTGTGTTTCGTGATGTTTGGTGCTGACTATACCTTTTATTTTTAGAATTTTCCCCAAATATATGGAAATAGTGAAAGCAGGATAGTAAAATAAAAAATAACAGTTGTTAAACTACACATTGTGTTTATAAATCAGTTGAGATATTTTTGTTTTAGTACACACAATGAATTTTTAATTTTTTGTAATGCATAATAACACAACAATTATATTAAAGTGATATCACTAGGGAAATTGCGCCATCTTTGTGCTCTGTGTAGAATATACGAGAGAAAGTGTTTCCAAACGAAATATAAATGCTGAAATTCAAAAGCCTATAAAGGAAGGTTTCCATGTTGGTCGTGCTAAATGTTGCCTAAAGATGGCGCCAGTTTAATCATCTTGAGAATTTTTTAAATATCAAGAATGTCAAGGCCAGCTCGGTGAAGATACGAGTAAAAGTAATGTAAGTTATATTTTATGTTGATACAATTTCATTTTATGGTGCAATAATTTTAGTGGCGAATAACGCCATCTATAATAAGAACAGCAGAGCATGTCTAAGTGTAAGTTGGATATCTAAGTACATATAAAGTTCTTAGTTTTTACCAACTAAATATTTCAGACAAAAACAAACACCTCATTTTTCAGTAGTTATATGTATTACATCACTTACATTATATTATGGTCACTATTAAGGCAAGTAATGATGTTTTTAACATTTCTAAAATCTAATATGAAAAGATATATAAAGCTTCAAAAACACATACTTAACTAAATCACGTCATGTATCATCGATGTTATTACCGTTTTTACCGATTCTAAGTGATTCTGAGTGTTGTAAGTGAGCATCTTCTTGAAAAAAAAACTCACAAAATAATTTAAAAAAATGCGGTTGTCAATTCGACTGCTAACATCCATTGAAGCATCTAAGGGGAAGACCTAAGATCAGCAGTGGTCTTCTGTAATGCAATAAAGCCAATCAGTTTATTTTTATATAATAAATATGACAAAGGAGCCCACAGTCCACCTGATAATAAGTGGACGCTGTAACGAATAGACATTTATCCTCGACTGAGAATCAAAACGCAGATGCGTTGTCCCCCCTGAGGACTAAGATAGAATGTCTAGTTTCCATATAGACTATCAATTTACTGCATGTTTTACCAGGTCGTCACTCCATCTAGTGGGGGTCGCCCTACACTTCGCCTATCGGTACGAAGCTGTCACTAGAGAACCTTTTTTCCCCATCGGTTGTCGGTTATTCGGCAATCGATATATTGGAAGTCGGCCTTTCTCCATGGAGCTGCTGGCCCATTGACTTCCGTTGACATATTCCAAATTTCCCTACCTTCAGCTCACCGCTTTTTCTCTTGTGCTTCGTTTTGCGTTGAAGTTTCCCATCAACACCGTATAGTGGGTTTAGAAGGAATACATGACTCTAGATATATCCTCATACATTTCCTCCACCTCCTCATCGGGATGTGCCGAGGTTGATGTGTAAACCTGTATGACCTTCAGCGAATCCCGTTTGGTGATTCTAAGTATCAGGTACGCGACCCTCGTCGACACACTCTCAATCTTTACAACGTTACTAGAGACTTGTGGACGATAAATCTGACACCTTCTTGGGACAGATGGTCGCCCTCCCAGTGATAGAACAAGTTGTCGGACTCGAGGATTACCGTTTCCTTCCCCTCTCTTCGGAACTCGGATAATCCTATAATATGTATCTTATCGTCAGTCCTCAGGGTGCTTGCGTTATATGTTGCCAAGTCAAGTCGTAGTAGGTAGCAACTGAATCTCCACCGGAGATTCTTAGCACCCCCTGACTCGCCGTTACCATGGTCGCCACCGTAGACAGGAATAGCGGGCCGCCGGGAACTGGTGGCCGTTTGTGTCGTTGCTCATGAGGGGATGTTTGCTATAGTTTCCAAGCTTGGCGAGCGGGTCGGCAACTACAGTTTTTTATTGTATAATTTCTGTTATCAGGAAGATGCTGCTGTCCATCTCCTGCCTGCCTCGCTCTGTCGCCTCTTACGATACCCACGGGAAGATATGTAAATATTCTCAACCGCCACTACACTACACTAGGATCTCTTTAGGCTAATTTCTCCAGAAATTGCCATCTTGTGTTTACATCATACTGTTAAGAATTAAGATATAGACCGACAAACTCTTATTTATGCCTGTTTCCTCGATTTGTCAAGAGCATTTGACCTGAAGGCCTAGAGGCTAACTTGTTGCCAAAAATGATCAGTTTGTAGATCAGTATTTTGTAGATCAGTATATACTATATAATTTTTCTATAGGATTTATGACGTCATAGCGAATAAGCTTGCCGAATAAAGCTACCTTATAATGTCAGCAGTGCTGGTCAGTACCCGTGTTTGTAATCGAAGAAAATTGTTAGGCATCTTTGAGGAATGCCGCCAGTCAAGGACTAACATACAATCTAAACAAAAGTGGACACAAATGTCCATAATTGTATGGATACCCTTTTTGAATTTAGGTTTCTTAACAATTTAGTAGACGAGAGAGAGAGACCTATAGGTCAATTCGGACGTTTAATGAATGCTCAGATCTACAAGAGACAACATGATGTGTATAGCCCGCAGGTTTGCTCGTTGCACAATTGAAGTTCACTCTATTTAAAGTCGAAGCTTATTGCACATTCTTCTACAGAAGCAGTCTCTGTGTTAATTACTCTTAACAACAATTAAGCGGGTAATATATTTTACACGTTGTAGAGCCATGTTGCACCTACATAGTTGTGGCACGATTGGCTCCACTTGGAAAATACCACGATCTCACAGAATACCAGTGTAACCATAAAATAGCAGCTTAATGCTGCTATGCTTAGTATTGTGAGTGTAAAGAACAAGAAATTCTTTTTAATGGAAGAGACGCATTTCATCTTAGTGTCATCAGGGTGCTAACGCATCTGTATTTTTATTCTTAATCGGGGGTAGATGTAGAAGTCTGTGGGCCATAGCATCCACTTGCCATTTGTTGGTCAATGTCAATGTGCTCGTTTATCACCTTTATTCTTTTAAAAGTTCTTATGCCGATATTCCAAACTGGTGTCACAAATTCTCGGTCCAATGGATTGTTCGTGCTGTAGCAATTATACAGCTGCAGATTAGCTGTACAATTTAAAATATTAATATTACGGTTAACTCTATCGTTGCAGCCTAAAAAATGTGCATTGCTGAACATAGATCTCCCCAATAGATTATCTTATAGTCTTTTTTGCCATATTTGGCACGCTTGGCAGGTATGTTGGCACACTTGGCAGGTATGTTGGCAACCGCAGTTTTTTTTCTAGCTGTTAGGAGGACGCTGCTACTAACCTCCTGGTTTGTTTTCTTTTGTAGCATTTTACGATACTAACGGGATGATTTGAGGCAGTGGATATTTTTACACCTATGGCCTAGATAGTTTATAAATGGTTTGTGTAGTATGGTTAAGAAAATCTTAGGTTTGAATCCATTTCACTTCAGTCGTGAATCACATGTTATCGTATTATAACATATTAACGTATATATAACATATTAACGTATTATATATCGTGAAGCATAACATGATCATTTAAAGCTTACCTGAAGTAGTTAACGTAAGTATTGGTAATGATCACGACTTTATCATCATTCTTTAAAAAATAATGGCGGTGTTAACTATCAACTTGCGCAATTAGTAAAAAGTGTAGAACACAAGCTAATTAATGAATTAATTTATTAATTACACCATCAAGTGGAATGTGTGCTATTTCGTCAATTATTTTCGAATGAAAAGTTACTACAAATCCTTTTTTTTTCATTGCAGTATTTATGAGAACTTTTAGCAGAAAAATTGATCTACTCGCTCCGTACGTTCAAAAGTACAAAATATACATTGAGGGATATTTTTTATTTTATTGAATTCTAATTTTCCGAACGACGAAATCTTCGAAGAGCTTCTTTCTTCAGTAGCTGTGTGTTGACAATTTAGGTAAATATCAAGCCTTTAAAATTGATTTTGCCTTGTATTATCATTCATCATCATCATAAAGCCTATTAAAGTATGTATAAGCATAAACACTCACGCCTGTCACCCAGAGAAATGGGCAGAGACCACGGACTTCCATTTGACACGATCCTGACATACCTCTTTCGCCTCCTTTACATCCATATATCTACGCATACATGCTCGTCGGTTAAGGGTACTTTTAACGTGGCCCATTTTCAAAATATCGCCAATTTGGTAGATAAACTTTTTTCTAGGGCGTCCCTTCCCGACTCTGCCGTTCACATCTGCCATATAAATTTGTTTTGTCACTCTTTCCTCATTCATTCTTTCTACATGACCAAACCACCGAAGCATTCCTTTCTTAATCCTGGTCACAACATCATCTTGCATACCACATTTATCTCTTATCATGCAATTTCTCATCCTGTCATTCAGATTCAACCCTAGCATACTCCTTAAAGACCGCATTTCTACAGCATTTATTCTACTTTCGTGCTTCTTCTGCCACACCCAGCTTTCACTACCGTACATTAAAGTAGGGACTAACACAGCATTATGAATTACCATACGTGCCTTTTTTTTAAACATTCTGGTTCTTCACAATAGATTGTAGTGCCCCATTCACTCCATTCCCTGTATTTACTCGTCGTTCTATATCCTTATCACATCTACCATCCCTGCTAAATACATATCCCAAATACACAAACTCATCCACTTGCTCAATTAACTCTCCTTCTATTCTTATTTCACATACCGTTTTGCTTTCCTCTCTTTCAAAAACCTATTAAAGTCCACTGTGAAATTAAGTCTTGCCATAAATTGCCTCATACTCGTAGTAAATTTGCCATTGTTACCGCAGGCAGGTCTGAAACCACAGTTTTTAATAAATTCGAGATATTATCAGAAAGATGCTTCCACCCATTTCCTGTCTTATCTCTCTGTCGCTCCTTACGAATATTTCGGAGTGGTGTAGAGGAATTTGACTTAATGGCGCCATAAGAGGAACTTAGCGCAGAGGTAAAATATCGTAACATATGAGGTTTCTCCGGGGTTCGATTATTGCTAGTTTACTTAACCATATTGTATGAAAAAAAACCTAGAAACTTGTGAATTTTACTAAAAGTTAAAATCAACTTCAAAAAACTTTGATGGTTTCGTACCGCAGTAGCTTAGCAATGAGCTGCGGCGCTGAGGATCGCGGGTTTGAACACGGAAGAATTAGTATTTGTAGGGACGACAAACAATTTGTCCGGATCTGGATGTTTGTTCTAGTGCAGTTTATGTACGTAAACTGCTTCCACGATACTGAAGAAAATCTTAGTGGTAGAGGTAACATTATCTTAATTTAAAAAAAAACGAACAGAATTTTTCTATACCTACGGCTATATCTTAACACCGACTTCAGAATGTAAAACTACTTTATTCTTTTGAAGTTGGCTTTCACTTTTATTAAAAGTTATTTTTTACACTTTTGTATAAACTAAGGAATACCACAATCTCAATGTCGCCTAAACAGTTACATTAAAAACCAAATTTACGTGAATCCATTAGGTACCTATTAAAAAAAAAAAGAATCATTAAAATTATGTAATAAAAAATATAATTACAGGCTTTTAAAAATGTGATGCCTTCTAAGGAAGGAAAAGCCAATGCTAAGTTCAACGGCAATTCTTTTGTTCCAATCTATTAGTCCCCTGAAAAGCTAAAAAAAACCCTTGTTGAATTCAATAATCATAATAAAATGTTAAAAACCTCTTTCATACGAATAAATATGTAACACTGTTTATAAGGACAACTTCATCATATTAAGTGGAAGCAGCTAAGTGCTCACGGTTTGAGTGGATACGGCTCGTTGGTTTTTTACGACCTTACTTATGATGTTCCTATTAAAGTATTAAAATTATACTTTGCATTTTCAATTCAATTTAGCAAATTGCTATTGAAGTTTCACTCCATTACTATTTAATCTTACATGAACAGAGAAAGAGATCAAACGTAGCACCAACGGTTTTACGTGCTTTCTAAGGTAAAACACCGCCAAATTGCTGACTCATGGCTGATGTTTAGAGTTTATTTACAAAAAAAAAAACACCTTACAGATTTGGCACGACCTAGAATTCGAACTCCTGACTACGTGTAAAATACGAAGCAGTTACGTATATACATTTTGTAATAACTATAAATATTGGTAGTCATTCCACGCCAATATCGGACGATGGTCAAGTGCTATTTCTAAGCCCGTATGGCTTAAAGTGTGGGGTGAGACATAGGGATCTGACGGCACCCAAACTCTTCAACTTGTACATTACTGTGCTGGTAGAGGAACTTAGCGGTATTCGTGTCGGCCACATTAACAAAGTATTTGTGAATAATATTAGCTACGCGGACGATATGGTGCCGCTGAGTACCTCTGTCTGTGGCCTGAAATATGCTGCCAGTCACACATATAATGTAAACAAAAGTGAATTTATGCCTGTTCGCAGAAAAGGCTATAGGAATAATTTCGGTCATCCGATCATTCCATATGCTGGTCAAATCGTGAACCAGGTCTAAATATCTGTTAAGGCTTTCACGGGGTTCACGTCATACAGAACTGTAATATCGATAAAAAATATTGGGCCTTCTAGAATTTCCCATAGAGCTCTTTCCATTTTCATACCGCCACCCAGTCAGAGAGGCTCTGTACTGCCGGGTCTTGTCAATACTCGTGGGCTAAGGATAGTGGAGTAGGTAGCAGTAGTAGATGAGTAATAGGATGCGAGTTCTTGGTCGTTTTCTCCTAATTTTTTCAAAGACATTGAGCAACCAATGGTGGTGTACCACTCAGCATTAACTGACTGTCTTTTGCTCATTAAGTGGGATCGTGCAGACAGGACCGTATGCGAGAAAAAAACGCAATCATTATTTTGTCTACGCTTCTTGTCTGCCTCAATTTTTTTTGGTTTGCTGTCACCATTGAACACCCGTACAGAAGACTTTTGCTTTTTAAGACTATTGCTTTCTTTCCGGATTGTATATATTCACACATGAACATGCCGTGGTAGCTCAGATGGTTAACCCTCGCTGTAAATATAACAGAACGCGAGTAACCCGGGTTCGATCCCCGCCGGCACCAATGAAATTGTTAATTGCAATTTTAAGTGCTGGTAAATAGACTTACAATTACATAATCGGCGTTGAAGGTAAACACCGCGAGGAAACCTGCATGTCTTTAAAATAAGAAAAAAATATTTCGAAAACATGTGAAGTTCGCCAACACGCATTAGGGCAGCGCGGCGGACACTTCCTTGCCCTAAAACCCTCTCAGAAATGAGGGGAGGCCTGTGCCCAGCAGAGGGACGTATATAGGCTGTAACTTAACTTTACTTTATACATGATCATATATTGACAATTTGTTTTACACCAACGGAGAGTTTATGAGGAAACCAGCGACAACAGTTTTCTAACTTTTAAATGTTGATGAAATTTTTTTTGAATTGCCTCATACCTATACCTAAATGTCCTCAAATCTCATCATAGGTGTTGCGCCGGTTTTCTTCAATTAGTTTCCTGAAAGTAGCCATATTTTCCTCAGTGACCGCATTTGAGTTGAGAAAATATGTTAATCACTCAGAAGGGCTAGAACCCAGAGCCGTAAAGCCAGTTAATAAAAAATATTTTAATCAATATAATATTATAGTTCTTAAGGTTTCAAAAAATATACCTTCAAACATTTATGAACGGTCAGGTGCACAGAACTTACAATGTATTTATAAATAACTAAAAATAAATGAATTGGATTTTTTTTTTCAAACCTCTGAATTAAATATTTGAAATTTTGCAGACGTATGAAGATCCGAGAAGACGCAGGAAGTCAATGGATGCAGGTGGCTCAGAACCGTATCATTACCGTACCATGTCCAGCCTTAGACTTGTAATGGATTAAAATGATGATGAATACGAACTGATAACGAAAATGACTATACGGACTTCATCAGAGGTAATGGTCAATGTGTGTTGTTTTTTAAACCCTAATCTAATTATATTAACTTTATTATTTAAGACAATAAATCATCACCAAATATTCACCTATCACAAACGTAATTTCACCTATTATAAAATTTACTTTATTTTAAATCCAATAGACTGGTGATGAGCAGCAACATTACTAGTGCGAGAGTATCGCCCCTGTGCAGACCAACCAGTTTGTGCAGTATGGTAAGTATAAGCATTTTTTTAGAAATATTATGTAGAATAAATAATTACCTTAAATACCTTATTCACTGTTAGGATATAATATCAAACAAAATATTTAAAGCGAATATTTTTTATTTAAACAAAAACCTGGCCAAACGAGATGTTTGTTAACGGATAAGGTTTTGGCGACGATTAATTGCGAAAAAGAGATACAAAAAAATAAAACCATAAGTCATGTATTGTAAAGCAACTTCTGCTAAAGTATATACAGCAAAAGAATTAAAAAGGTCGATGATATTAGTTTAATCTTTGAATTAAAACAATGTCACAAACTTAATACGAGTTTCCAAATCTTTTAAAAATATACAGAAAATCTGGGTAGCTCTGTTTTTAAGGAACTGTTATTTCAAAAAACATTTGTTGGTATGACAGTACAGACTGTACATAAAGCAAGCTTTTCTTAACACAAAATTTAATAAAACCGACTTCTTCACTTCAGAAAGTAGAACGGCTTTCTAAGCTTACTTTGAAAGCAACTTCGCGTTATGATAAAATAGGATACATTTTTTACTCGAGTAAAGCGTCTACAACCAAGCAAAAAGTGTGAATAATAACCGAAAGCTTCGTACGTCCCAAATCGTAAAAGGAATTAATTTTCAAGTTACAAATTTGACGTGAATGTTAAATTGTTTGCGAGTAGTCGGGTGCCAAATTCTGCGGCGTGGAACTTGAAAATGGGCAAAACTTGGTCTCGCGCTTACTCACATTCACAGTAATAGCAGGCTGATGGTTGTTTTATGCATGGAGCTATGTGAAACTTAATTTGCTTTTTTTTAATTTATTCTTATAAAGAGTGTACATTATTTATATTTTAAATTTTGCCAAACTGTAAGCCAGTTTGTCGGCAATGCAACAGTTTATCATTACACACTTCTTAATAACGATATCTGGTACTTACAAATACTTAAATTAACACAAAAATAATTAAAGAAACATTCACCACTATGGACACAACGACAGATAATGTTTCCTCAAGATGGATTTGAGCTGCGACTTAGTTACGCTTTCGTCATGTCTCATTACACAAAGTTGGAGTTATCCATTGCCTTGTACGCCGTCCAAAGTAATTTTCAGCCCTAGGTATGAGATATTTCTTCCTTTGAGTAATTTGGCGCTTCAGCATTATATATGTCCTAGGTTTCTTGCAGACCAGGGACTTTGGTTGCTTCAAAAGGACAGTATTTGCCCCGCTTGGCAACCTTAGTTTCATTATTATATTTAGCTGTTATTAGAAAGATACTGCGTTTTTTCTTGCTTCAATTTCCCTCTGTCCTCTTACAACATCCACGAGATTATTGGGCTTAGTGAATTCTCTTACGCCGGCTCTTCACAATTCCTTTTTTTTTCAAGTTTATGACTCATAGCAAAACATACCGTTTTCATCTAAATATTAGCACCACTTAAGTATTTAATAGCAAACTAAAATTTAAAACGGTTTTTTTTTCTTTTTGTATATTCTTGGTGCTAAGTCTCAAAGGTTTTAATGAACATAGAGCATGAAATAATAATTAAAAAGAACAGAGTTATTGCGTTCAGGGCTTGCGCTCGATTCCGTACGAATATATTATGTGTGTGTGGGTATTATATTCATCGCTACCGGGAGTTATAGTACGTAGTACTATTATTTATTCTGTGGTTATAGTTATGGTAATAATCAAACAGAGCTCCAACGAAAAGGTCGAATTAAAGGACAAACTTAACTTTGCAGTATAACGATATGCGTTATTTATTACACATATGGCATAACTATACATAACAAAACGTTTTCATATACGTTCGCAAATGTAAGTAAACATGTAACTGCGTAAGTTTTTATGTGACAACTACAAATCAAGGATTTTCGGTTTTATTCCCTTTCTTGTGGTGCAAGCTTGTGTTGTTATTGTTTTTTAAACTTAAAATTCTGGATTACCGGTAATCCGGCCCCTGGCTAATCCGCCCCCCCCTGTAATCCGACATGTCCTTAACTTGTAGATGGATTCGAGTCACGCTATGAATCCGCCACGGGGGGGGTTTGGACTCAATTAGTTCGCGCCTCCACGGATCTAGCTTGACGCGTATTGTCTATTGCTTTGATCAACAATACCAACTGTTGATCGTCTATCTATCGTCTATCGTCTATCGTCTGTTGAAGGTCTATTGTCTCAGTTTAAATGTGACTGGTAGCGGCCTAGCGGGCATTCATTGTTTACTGTTTAGGTATTCTTGTGCATCACAAGACATTTTTATTTTTTATTATTAGTATGAAGTTTAGGATGATAAAAATTCCTGAATACTTAAAGATATTTTTTACTTCTATTTTCTGAAAATTGTTTTAAAAAGTGTTTTTAATATAAGACTTATTATTATATTGTGTTGATAAAAAATGCTTGAAAGGGGGTGGGTATTTTTTATTTGATATGTAATCTGTCCGATTACAAGATACTTTTTTTCAATAAGTTCCGGACTACGTAGGGGGCTGTGGCAGTACTCTACAGTCCGACACATTCGATATTCCGACACCGCCCTGCAAAACGTTTGTCGGAATACCGCGGGTCAACTGTATTTACATAAAAAATTATTATTATTTAGTAATATAACTATTTATATTATAAAGAGTTGGCTATTTATATAATAATAATAATAATAGTGTCCTCCCGACCGAATTTCGGTGACGGCGGCCTTCCTCAACGGAGGCTAGACAACGGCGCAGGACAGGATTAGAGTGCCCAAGTGTATGCGCAAGCGTATATGCGTAAGTGTATGTGCACTCTCTATTCCCTCACTCTCATAATCCGATGGGACGGTAAACCGACACGACCGGAGAGAGACCAGGCGCAGGACCAACGGCTTTACGTGCTTTCCGAGGCACGGGGGTGAGTCACCGCCAACTTTCTGACTACGGGCAGCTACTGAGAATTTCTTGACAGAAAACTGAATAATTGATTTTGTTGGTCGATTTCGTTATGGATTCGAACCCAGGAACCCTCACGATCAGCAGTCGTACTACTACAACCGCTAGACCAACGAGGCAGTCGCAACGAGGCAATTTACTCTATTACTGTGGTAGAATCACTAGAGGACTTTAGCACTATGCTTAACGATTTCAGTAGTATTTGCCAAGGGGTGGTAGATCTTGAGATGATCGTTGACATACATAGCTTGTGCTACTACACTAAAAAAAGAAACACATTTTCTTTATATCTTGAAAAAAAGGAATTTTTGTGAATGTTTTTTTATAAAGTGCCCAACGCATTGTTTTAGTGGTCTAAAACCATCATCGCAATATTGCCTTCTTAATGAAACCGGTTTGGGGCATATCGGTTGGATAATTTAAAAGTCTGTAATGGACATAAATAGATTTTTTTGTATTATATATATATATACCCTTTCCAGAGAATGAGAGACAGTGTGTCGAGACGAACGGACGACAAAGGAAGGTATCCTATAAGAGTTCAGTTTTATTCCTTTTACGCATGTAACCCTAAAAATAGTTATTTTATTTATTTTTATCTTAAGAATGCTTGGTTACATCTTATTGCTTATTATAAAATACAAGATTACTACAGTCTTTACCTGGAAATTTTTCTCTAATTACTCCAAAAATAACCGCAAAATGTAAATTAAATTTGCGATTGATGACGATGTCATAAAAAATATAAACGAATGTTGAAAGTGGTTCTCATAATCCTAGTACTTGATTAGTCAATCTAAGTTCAATTGACAATGACGCGGTTTAGAATTTAATTTAACAGTTTAATTAATATAAGGACTGACACCCCATTGAGGGAACACTTTCATATTATTCTTATAAACTGTTTAAACTTTTAATAAAAAGCAAAAGAACTAAAAATAAAAAATAATTCCTCAAAAGTCAAAATTCGAGAATTTATTTCATACCTTTCAGTAATTTGAAGTCGGTTTCTACTATTATTGAAAGTTCAATTTTTTGGCCTTTTCAGTGGATTCAGGAAATAGCTTAAGGTAACAATTAGAATGTTGTCTAAAAAGTTAAAAACTTTATTCTACATTTTTCCACTCTAGTGATGGATTTATTTAAAAAAAATAACAACGACCACCACTGGGCATAACCTATTAAAAAAGGATAAATAAAATCAGTTCACAATAATTGACGAAGATACCGCGTAGCATAGATAAAAACACGTAGAGTCGAATTGAGTACTATTTTTGGATTATGTTAAAAAACTTTACATTATTTTCAAAATATTATGTAAAAGTAAATTTACATAGTTTCTTTTCCGTTACTTTTATTTCTTACATCATTCACAAAAGGCATCGCGTCTAACTCTATGATAGTCATTGATTCGACGTTACACAGTTTACGTATTCCGTCTTCATTCTCGTTTAAATCCGCTTCACACGTTATGGCACTTGTACGCTGCTTTCATAATAAGAAAGTATTATATTAAAAACGTTACCAACGCCAACTTGCAGACAGATGCTGCAAATGTTCCTGTTAACGCTACAGTTCTGAACTCATGCCAGAAGTTGATACGAAGCGAGCGGCCGTATCGACTTTTATTACTGTATCGTGATATAGTCCCCTGCCATTCCTGTAAATCAGCAAATTCAGTATTGAATTTTAGAATGTCGATTTAAAGGCTTGCAGTATTCCGAGTTAATTTAACAGCAGCTGTAAAATCTACATGTCAAATTATAGGATAGATTGTATGTATTTTATATGGTCAGCGTGGTGTAGTCAATTATTTTTACCTTTAACGACCATTGAAGTGTTATATAGTTCTTATTTTTTATTTTTTAAAAAAAAACCTCACCTCCACACTAGGTTTTTCTCCTGTATCGTGAGGGCAGTTTACAAACATAAATTTCACAAGGACAAATGTCCAGACCCGGAAAAATTACTTGTAGGCCATACACATATTTGTTCCGTGCGGGATTCGAACCCGCGGCCCTTAGCGCTGTAGCTTATTACTAAGCCACTACGCCACGGAACTGTCGATCGTTATGTGATGCATAACCACAAAACGCTCCAATGGTCTTCAAAAATATATTCATCGATATCAATATAAAATGTGTAAAATTGTAATTTTTTTCTACACTTTTACTACCCTTTTCAAAAAATAGATAGGTATATAAAAACATGTATACGAATAAAAATTACGTCATTAATAACTATCGGAGATAAAAGATTATGGAAAAACTAACATTAAAATTCTTATTTTATTATTATACGTGGTAGAGCCACGCTGCAGCTATATTATGGTTGAAGAAGAGGGGAACACAGAATAACAGCGTAAAATAGCAGCTTAATACTGCTGTGTTTCCTCTGGTGAGTGTAGAAATCCGGAGATACTTTTTTACTGGAAACGAGGCATACCATTTTAGTTCTCAGGGTATGACAATGCATCTACGTTTTGATTCTTAATCGAGGCTAAATGTAGATGTCTATGGGCCACAGCATCCACTTACCATCAGGTAGACTGTGTGCTCGTTTGTCACCCTTATTCTAACAAAAATAATTAAATAGAGGATATGAGCCGCTACTGCAGTCCATGGACATCTGCAACGTAATCCTCACAAAAAAGGTTACAGATGTGTTGTTACCTCTGTTGACCATGACGAAATGTCTCATAAATGTTTGATTTGAATATAAAATATCATATCTTTTTTTATATATATATATATATATATATATATTGATACTGGTTATTTTACTATTCAAATCGAAACACATCGGTAGGTGAACTATTGCTTCATGGCAACGTTGTCTGTAAGTTGATCCATGTGCAATATATTATACTCGTAAATATATTAATGACGAATCGATAGGAGAATATATCCCGTGTGATTAAAAAATCATCACAAATGAATGATACTGAGTATGAAATAATAACTCTTTTGAATAAAACAACAAACTTCTATAGAGCATGCGACAAATCATAAATATGTAACCATATTGTGATAAAATTCATTCGCAGTTAATAAGTTATAAAATTTAAACATCTCTCTATTTATAAAGTTCCTAGCTTCACAGATTATATTTCAACCTTAATAATCTGTTTACATTCGACAACAACCAGGCAGCTATAAACATAAGGTGTTGCCTACCCCAAACGTAATGATCCAGTTCATTGCCCCCGGCTAGTGACAATTATCAGAGGGGCTCGTCCCTTTGTTCCCGCAATCTGCCTCATAAGCTTGTATGTAGTCTAGCTTTTATAAAATGACCGCTAATAATAACATTTCAGCCTTGTTATAAACGTATCAATAAGGGTCCATAATAACTGGACATTGTTTTGGGAGGTGTTAATTGCGTGTGTTGATACCACTATAGTTTCTGTGCCTTAGTCATTCATGTGCATGAGCTTTAAAACTAGCTGTAGTTAATTGCTATGAATATATGACATATATCAACAGTTTTATTTATATTTGCATTCGGTGAAATAAATAAATATTAAATGTCCTTAAAATATATATTTGTACAATTCAGCGAGTTTTTCCTGTCTATATTGATAACAATATTGTTTTACTTTTAAACTATGTACTAGCTATTTTATTTTTTATTTCTATCACAATCACTACCACTACTTCACAAGTCTTTGCCACAAAGCACGGTCCCGAGCCACCTGTATTACTCTGTCTAGTGCCACTTCAGCTTAGTGTATCGTTTTATTGGAATGGATTTTATCCCGCTTTGAGCTGGCTCACGCGACCAACAGTGAAGGACCACGTTTCGTTTCCGTAAGTCATCAACACGCATTGGTCGTATACTTTATTTAGGTTTCTCACTCTCTCTTAATGTCTTTAGGTTTCTATAAATATCTGAAAAGATTTGTCGCAGTTGCTGGAAGCAGTTCAGCCAAGTTGAATCCGTCGGTTGACCTCTGCGTCGAATTTAAACTTATCTAATCTGAAATTTTGTCCTAGGTAATCCTCATACCCATAATCCCATACCCATAATCTTCACTAATTCGGACCGTGATGTTTCCAACAATTACCGGTATGTAATGATTTCTTATGTTTACGCGAACAATTTACATTTGGATGAAACTAATTTTTACAGATTTTATTGCGTATATTAACTTATTTTAAATTAAGTAGTAAAACTTAGTAAATATTAGTTTCATTTAAACTACCGGTGAACTTTATCTTGTTCACGATCATCTCAAGATCTACCCCTTGGAAAATACTACTGAAGTCGGTTAGCATAGTGCTTAAGTGCTTTAGTGATTCTACAACAATAATAGAATAAATTGCCTCGTTGCGACTGCCTCGTTGATCTAGTGGTTGTAGTAGTGCACCTGCTGATCATGAAGTCCTCGGTTTAAATCCCGGATCGGGCCAAAATCAATTATTGAGTTTTTCTATCAAGAAATTCTCAGTAGCTGTCCGGAGTCAGGAAGTTAGCGATGTCTCACTTCCGTGCCTTGGAAAGCACGTAAAGCCGTTAGTTCTGCGCCTGATCTCTTTCTGGTCGTATTGGTTTACCGTCCCATCGGATTATGAGAGTGAGGGAATAGGATAAAGGATCTCCTAGGTGTGCGTTATTTCGTAGTTAGCAGTGGCTGCAAATAACCGCCGGTTCGACAAACTCCGCTGATCGTTGAGTCCCGTGATTCCGTGAGGCGTCGAGGTCACCGGCCCCTAGGTGATTCTTGGCACTTTATGCGCTCCGTGCATCCTGTGCCTAGTCGCGTATTAAAGTGGCACCGTTGCACTTCCCCCAATCCTTTTGTTGTAAAAGGGGTAGGCAGTGCCCCAAGAGACTACGCCAACTTAGTTGATACCTCCATCCGCGTCGCGCATTACAGCCGATTGGCTGGACATAGACAGGGCCGTTAGTAGACTACTGACTCTTAGGTAGGTTCACCATGTCCGATAAGGACAATGACAAGGGGGAGCCACCACCGAGAACCAGAAAACCACCGGACCGAACAAGTATTCTGGAGCGACCGATAGCATACCGGGACATCTTTAATCCGGAAAGGACTCGAGTAGTGTCTTCCTACTCGCAGATCCCTACTAGGAAACCCCTATCTCCAGGGAAAGGACCCGCACCGAGGACCGCGCTCTCGCCCATCGTACCTGAAGGTACGACTGGGCTGGAACCGGTTCCCCAACAACAGCGGGCTAAGAAGTCGTGGAGAAGGCACACTCCGCCTGAGACTGCAGCATCATTGCAGGAGAAGAGGAAATGCCTAGGATCCTCCAACTCCTCGGATTACTCATCATCCGAGGAGGAACAAATCCAACGACCGATAAGGAGATCACCACCGAAGTCGCCATCGCCGACTAAGCCCACTCCCCCTAGATCAGAGGAACACCACTCCAGCATGGAAGCTGTGGATCTAGAGCAGGGAGGAGAAGGGTCGTATGGTTGGAGTGCCACAACATATGCGACCTTAGCCCCGAATACATCGGCTGGACACTCGCCGTCCATGTCGCCTAGGAAGACTACCGAAAATCCGTCCGGGCGTCCGCTGGATGATGGCCAACGGCCATCCACTAGCTACGCCCATATGGTAGCTGCGCCAGCAGTACCGCGACCAAAACCGGCGGCAGGGACTTCTGATAAGCCTGCCGACCAGGAGGAGAAGACCAGATACCCGCCCATAGTGGCGGAAAGTCTCCCGGACTGGACGAGGCATTTCAAGGAGCTCAACAGAATGTTGGGGCACCCATTGAATGCCCGTCCATTCGGGAAGGGAGTACGATTCACACCGCAGAGTGCCACGGAATTTAGGACTGTTCAACGCTATATGGTTGAACTTTCCAAAGAAACACCTAACATGTCGTGGTACTGTTATACCCCGGATGAAGACAAGCCCACTAAAGTGGGCATCCGGGGCCTACCAATGGGCACAGATACCAGTACCATCGAGGAGGCCATAAAGGCAAAGGGCTTCCCGGTCAAATATGTTAAAGCAATCCCACCGAGAAGGGGCAGACCAGGATGCGTATACTTTGCCCAATTTGACCACCTGAGCCTGGAGCAGCTCAAAAGACTTTATGAAGTTGACGAACTACTCTTCATGAGAGGAGTAGTTATTGAGGCCTGGCAAAGGAAAGCAGGACCGGCACAATGCCACCGCTGCCAGGCCTTTGGACACGCCTCAGCAAACTGCTTCAGGCCGGTGAAGTGTGTACGCTGCGCCGGGGAGCATATAGCGAGCCTTTGCCCTCGGGGTAGAGAGGAGGAACCCACATGTGCCAACTGTGGCAAAAATCACACTGCCAATGACCGTCGCTGCCCAGTCCTGAGGAGGACTGCACGGAGGCAGGGGATAACCTTACCGGGGCTACTCCCGGAGGACCCGAAAAGGATCCCCCAGAGTCGTCCTAAAGCCATCACCATCCAGAATGACGGGTGGGCTACTGTCACGGGGAAGGGCAGACAACCAGCCCCCCCCCCCACCCGTACCACGCAAGGAAACGGTGGAACCCGAACAGGAAAGGGCAACCACCGGGGCGACTCTGCAACCTCCCGCCAATCCTGCCACAGAACGGCAGCCCTCAAAAAAGAGGAGGCGGGAGAGAAGCAGGAAGAAGTCGCAGCCTCCTCGGGCTGTTACCTCTACCCCGACACCAGGACCAATAGCCCCTCAGGCGCAGGTTATAAAGGAGACCACCAAAAAGGGCGTGGGTAGAGTGCAGGAGAGGGCTCCACCTGAAGAGAGAGCCCGAGCTACACACAGAGCGCGCTCTACCCAAAAACAAGAAGTCCAACGCCCGAGACCAGCACCAACGCCTTTAGATAGGAGACCACCGACGGCCGGCCTCGAAACAGCTGATGCAATCCAGCGCCTAGTTGGAATTGCCATCGAGGTCGGCACACAAGTCCTGGCCGACATCAGAGCCGGGACCGATCCAATAACAGCGATTATGAAGGCGCTGGCAAACCTCCTGGCCAGACACTATGGAGGATAATAACCTGCGCCTAATGTACTGGAACCCGGACGGAATTCAGCAGAAGCTGCAGGAACTCCGCACTGTCGCCCAGCAACAGGACATACATATTATACTGCTGGGCGAAACAATACTGAATCCAAAAACGCGCATAAAGCTGCCAAATTTCCATATTTATAGAAGGGACGAGGTCACTTCTCGAGGGGCCGCCTACAGAGGGACGGCGGTTCTAGTGAGGAGGGACATCGTTCACCAAGAGCTGGACTTACCATCCTTTCAGACAATGCGCTCAATCGGCATAAGAATGGAGGCGGCGGGCGGGGAACTAAGGATATACGCAGCATACCGCCCGCCAGGGACTCCATTCTGCTCCTCAGATATCCGGACGGTAATGGAAGGCGATGCACCTGTAATCATCGCCGGGGACCTGAACGCAAAACACCCGGCGTGGGGGTCCAGAGTGATCACCCCACCGGGTCGTGAGCTATATGAAGACGCTGAAAAGAACCAGTACGACGTTCTAGGTCCCGAGGAACCAACACACGTTCCTACCGACCCAAGGAGGCACCCGGATGTATTAGACATCGTGCTCACTAGGAACGTCAACTATCCGATAGTGGTAGAAGTGCTGTACGACCTCCCTTCACAGCACCTCCCGTTACTGATAACCCTTGGCCTAAAGGCAGTGACTACGCCGCCTAGAGCTTTTAAAACCCGTGTCGACTGGAGGCTCTACTGTCAATACCTTCAGCAGAGACCTCCAGCACACCAACCTATATGCACAGCGGACGACGTAGAGGCCGCTGCGACTAGAATCACCAATAACATCAAGGAAGCCCTCCACGCGGCTTCTACGGTCGTCCCGATTACAGCAAGGCGACACGATCTGCCGCGTGAGATATGCGTGCAGATCAAGCGCAAAAGAGCGCTGAGAAAGCTCTGGGCGCGTACTCGCTGCCCCGGATCAAAACACAGCTGAACACCCTAACGGAGGAATGTCGGTTTCAGTCCAGGCCTTCAGAGGTGAAGCCTGGGATCGGCGCATCCAGAAGGCGGAAGAGCAAGATGCGTCGCTTTATAGACTAAACCGACAGTTGACCAAATCCAAACCTCCCGTTTGCCCGCTGACGGATAATACGGGCAAACGATGCTATGATGCCAAGGGCAGAGCGGATATCCTAGTCGAGCACTTCGAGGAGCAATTTATGCCGAACACAGCAAGTGCGGAGTTCATGGAGCTTCATGCCCGGAAGGAAAGTCGCGTACAGGAGTTCCTGTCGTCGCCCGCGCCACCTCTTGCAGGAGATTGGTTCATCTCCCCCGCAGAATTGCGGAGGACAGTAACCTGCCTGCAACCGAGGAAGGCGCCGGGGCACGACGGGATTACCAACGCTGCACTCCGACAGTTGCCCAATAGAGTCATAGTAGAGCTTGGTCGACTCTACAATGGGATATTGCGGACATCCCACTTCCCGGAGGACTGGAAAAAAGGCAAAATCATCGTCTTGCCGAAACCCGGGAAGTACAGGCGTAGAGCTGCCAACTACAGGCCGATCACGCTATTACCACATATAGCTAAACTGTTCGAAAGATTGCTGCTAAGACGTCTCCGTCCGTGCATCCAACTTCGGGCGGAGCAGCACGGATTCAGGAGGGGTCACTCCACAGTTACACAACTGACTAGAGTGCTGCACCTGCTTGCGGCAGAGTACAATCGTGGCCGCATATCGTTGGGCGTCTTTCTCGATATCGAGAAGGCGTTCGACCGGGTGTGGCACGTAGGATTGTTATATAAGCTGGAACAACAGACCAGTGTCCCTTCTGCTATATTGCGGCTAATAGCGTCTTTCCTGGAAGACAGGAAGTTCTACGTCGCTGCGTAGAGGACGCCGAATCCGCAACAAGATCCATTAAAGCCGGCGTTCCACAGGGCAGCTGTTTGTCTCCAGTCCTGTACGCGGCTTACACCAACGACATACCTACACTGGCAGGCAGGCTTCAAGAGTGGGAGGACGACGTTGAGCTGGCGCTATTCGCGGACGATAGCGCCTATTTCACCTCGTCCAGAAGAGCCCACATAGCCACTGCCAAGATGCAGCGTCTGCTGGACCTGCTGCCACCATGGCTGGACGAGTGGAGGATGGTCGTCAACGTTGGTAAGACGACCGCTCTGCTCACTCGCCGTCTCAGGAATTTACCACCTCCGCTGACCCTCAATGGCCAGGAGATTGCGTACCAGAAGGCTGTAACCTACCTTGGGTGCAGGATCGACAGGACGCTGCGCATGACCGCGCACGTCGACTTCGTCGTCCGCCGGGCCCGATGTGCGCGGGCGACGCTCTTGCCGGTCCTGGCATCCAAGCTGCCTATAAGAACCAAGCTCCGGATATACAAGATGTATATCCGGACTATTATCACCTACGCTGCACCGGCCTGGTACGCACTTCTGAGCGACCCTCTGAGGCGGCGACTACAGGCCCAGCAGAATCTGACATTAAGGACGATCGTCGGAGCAGGTCGCTACGTCCGGAACGACGTGATAGCGGCGGACTTGAAGATCGAGAACATCATCGACTTCGTGGCCCGGTTAGCGCGCGGCATGTTTGACCGTGCCGATAACGGGCCACATGAACATCTCAACGGCTTTGCGCCGTTGCATACCCGGCCACCGGACGGGCGACCTCTTCCAAGAGAACTCCTCTCTATATGTGATTAGAGAGTTGAGTAACAACCCACAATGCCGCAGAAAGGCCAACCTAGACTCAATCAGATAACCACCTTTTTCCGTAGTTGGATAACTACGGAAACAATATATGTACTACAATACGGAAAAACCCGTGTATGCTATCTAGCCTAGAATAGGCTAAAGGACTGTCCCATAGTGATGGGATATGAGGACACCCGGGCAATGGGGGTCACCCCGAGGCCCGATACCTGCACGTACATCAGTGCGTGAAGACGACAATTAACGAGGGAATAGAGAGTATACCTGCTTGCGCATACACTTGGGCACCATAATCCTATCCTGCGTCGATGGCCAGTCTTAGTTTAGGCTAGCCGCCGTGATCGAAATTCGGCCTGGAGGACATTATTAATAGAATAAATTATAAAATATAAACAATAAATGTAATGTATTGAAAACAAGAAATGTACCCAATACTGCTTTTAAATTTAAAGGATAAGAGAACGAGTAACATTACTGGCTAAACGATATTTCATCTTACACCTCATTAGAGAAAGAGCACCTGTGACCACTTTTGTGTGAATTGTTTAAAAAGAGTCTTCTGTACTGCTTCCCATTAACAATATTGATATTGTAGGTATAATATGTCTTTAAATGCTTTTTTTTTCCACAATTTTTGGAGGTTATGAGATTTCATGGCGAGTACTAAGCATTTTCCACATTTGACAATATTAAACATTGTAAAATCAAACTTAAATATTTCAATTTCATTCACATTCAATTGCAGCTCTATATTGTATTCGACGTATAACCCTCGTGGTTGTAGTCACGGATTTTCCAGAATGCAGTAATGCTGCACACACCGCTTTTGATAGCGTTGAATCGTCGAACCAATATTTCTTTGAAATCCGTTGTCAGAGATACGATACTTTGCAACTGCATACTTTATTGTACTTTGTTGCTTTGATAACGTATTTTATGATGTCAGTATTCATAAATCTACATTTATTCTTCTATTTGAGTACATATTTTCTATTCAAGTCTACTTAAGAATTTATTTGATGGCCAGCTTACCGCTTAGCGTACTTTAATACTGAGCTAAACGCTATATAGTACGTGAGAGTATTATGGTCATATTGTTAATATGGTCACTTTCTTGTAACTCAAAAACTACAGCTTTATTTGCATAGATGGCTTTGTGATACGATAGCTCTTCATCGGTCAATACAATAATAAAGTGTCAAAAGGGCGATGTTTTATCGACGCCATTTTGATAGTTGACACTATAGTAAAATATTTTAGTCGGTTTTCGTATGGTGTAGTGTAGTTAGTTTTTATAAAGTCGATTTTTTGAAGTGTTTATAGTTATTGCCAAAGCTTGTTTGTTTTTATTTTTCTAAATACGAGGGTGGATTGAAAAGTACTCGGCCTAACCAAGAAAATAAACACATACTAAATCAGTTATATTTTTATTTTTCTACATAATCACCATCAAGTTCAATACACTTTTGCCACCTCCCCTTCCAAGCATTTAGACCGTTGAAAAAAAAATGATTCTTCCTTAGAGTCAAAATATGCGTCTACAGCTGCTTTGACCTCGTCGTTTGTCGAAAATCTTTGACCTCCCAAGTGCTTTTTTAGGTTAGGGAACAGAAAGAAGTCTGATGGTGCCAGATCAGGTGAATACGGCGGATGCGGTAACAGTTCAAAGCCACAGTTGTGAATTTCAGCCATTGACTGTACTGACGTGTGAACACGGGCGTTATCTTGATGAAACAGGACTTTTCTTCTGAGCATTCCTCGACGTTTTTCTTTTATTTCCTCTCGTAAACGACGTAGTAAGGTGCAGTAGTAATCAGAGTTTATAGTCTGACCCCTTTCAAGATAATCAATCATAATCACACCTTTCGAGTCCCAGAATGCCATGCCTTATTTGCCGACAAAATTGACGGGGTGGTGAACCAGGTCTTCTCCACTGTTTTGATTGTTGTTTTGTTTCCGGTGTACAGTAATGAACCCATGTTTCGTCCATAGTAACAAAACGATTCAAAAAATCATCTGCATCGGCTTCAAATAACTCCAAACAGTCGCGTGAAATAGTCAATCGCGTCCTTTTTTGTTCAACTGAAAGCAGTTGCGGAATCCACCTCGCAGACACCTTGTGGAAACCAACTCGTTGACAATGATGTTTTGATTTCGTTCATAAGAGATGCCTATAATCTCGGCTATCTCTCTAATTTTTAATCTGCGGTCTCCCATTATTAAATCAAGTACTTTTTTAATATTTTCGTCAGTAGTTGACGTCGAAGGCCTTCCAGAGCGGGGTTCATCTTTCACACTCTCTCTGCCACGCTTAAATTCTGCTATCCATTTTTTGATGGATCAATATGACAGAGCACAATCGCCTAATGTACTGACCATGTCATCATGGATTGGCTTTTGATGATAGCCCCTTCTTATGGAGGTACTTAATGACGGCACGCTGCTCGATTTGCTCCATTCGCGGAAATTATGTCCGATTACTTTGTTAATAAATTTATAAAATCACAACTAATTATCGCACACGTTTCGAACTTCACACAATGAGCTAGTCTGAACTGAACTAAATAATGTGGGTAGATTTGATTCTTAGAATTGAATGGATCTGTGTTAGGCCGAGTACTTTTCAATCCACCTAGGTATATTAGTTATAGTAATGACTTAGTGTTTTTGCCTCTGTGCTCCTCCTAGTTTCGGTTTTATAGGGCGGCAAAGCTTAAGGTGATTATATTACCCTCACGTACCTTATTGGAAGCCCACACTTTATTGAACACCACATAAATATTTATTTTCTACTTTATCATTCTTTTCTCATCAGCTCATACGCCTTTTACAGTCCACTAGTAGATGTAGTCCTCCCATAAAGTAAGGTAGGTTGTACAAAATTCGCCACCCATGGTCGCAGTATCAGACGTTTCACAATTATGACATTTCTTTTCTTGTGTATGTATCCTTGTATATGTGTATTTTATATCTAGGTATAAATACATGATAATAATTCCATCCACGCATTTCATGGCTACAACTTCTTACGGGTATTTATCTAAATCGCCTTTTAATCACATCTTATATTGACATGTGATGATAGATGTTCTCACGACGGTAATATATATTGACGATTCGACAGTGCAGTGGTTAAGAGTTCAATTGTGGCGCTTCAGATCTTGACATTCAGACGTAAACGCGCTAAAATAAAAATAACTAGTCTCTAGTAACCTATTGAGCGTAAAGACCTTGTCTAGCTTATAACAGATTACATTTTTTCTATGATATTGTGTGTGAAAAGTGAGAAAATTAGTTAGATAAGATAAACCACCTTGCAAAAATAAAATACTGTGTATTACCTAGTTCGGAAAGCATATAACTCCCTTCCAAAATTGCGTGTACTATTGATACCACTATTACTCTACTAAATACCCAACGCCACTTTTACATCTACGCAAGAAAAAATACATCATCATTAATTATAAAAAAAAACTTAATATTTTTCAGAAAACAACTATGTCGTCTAATAAACTTGGAGGATGCACGAGGATGATCAATTTACTTTTCACATAAATTTTGAGCAGTGGAAGCTAATTATACACAACAATAATCACATGTAGAATATAAACGTTACTGTCCGTATTGTGCGCTAATTTGTTACAATACAATCGTACCTCCCTCCTTTCCGTAGTATAGTATAGTTTTGCATAAAATTGGCAGGTAAATTTGGAGATCTTGGTTACGAGCGTCTCACACCTTTGACGCTTTTTTCCGTCGCCGGTATGGAAATTTTATATCTGGTATAAATGTTAGATGGTAATAAAGACTCTCGCTACCTCTTGTGACATGTACAGGACGGGATGAGGTTAAAATAACTTTTCTTTAGTCGCCATCATGATACGGTAAAGCATAGTATTAAATATTTATAGTGTTTAGTAATAAGTTAATAGTTACTCAATAGAATCATTTAAGATGGTAAAATCAATTAGCTAAGTTCTGCCAATAAATAAGGATATGTCTAGCCTAGTTTGCATGAAATTGAGGAGGGGTGGAAAGTGCTTTACAAACTAGGTAACTATACATACGTTTTATTTTTAATGTACATTTACTTAATATACTTATGTTTAACAAGTAATAGTACTTTGTCAAAATAAAGAAAAATGGGGTTTTCTGGCATTTTTTAGTCTCCTCTTACGACTCCTACGGAAAAATTGGGTGGATAGATTTTCCTACGTTGTCACCATACGGTAGATACGCTATGTCACTATAAACATGAAAAAATGTTCCCGGTATTATTAAAAACTATCTATCGAAAAGTTTTTGAAAAGGGTTTGAGTAGAAGGCTTATTGCTCGACAGAGAACCTCACCATCACGGTAAATCAAAGGACCACTAACCCGGAAGCTTTTAAACAAAGTTTGTGCTAGTCACCACACCGCCCCAGTTTGCCTGGGCAAAGAATTTGGTTGAAAGAGCTGGATGAAATAACTCTTAGATTTCAGCTCAAAATTGTAAGCGCTGACAGGTTTTCGAAAGTTTTCAGCACGGCCAACTTACCCTTGACTCAGGCGACATCGTGATGCTTCATTATTTCCACAAATCGAAAAATATCAAATTAAACTTTATAACAATTGAAACCAAAACAAAACACATTAATTCCACACACAATAGCCTAAGTTGGTGGTAAGACATAATGTATTGAAGAAGTAAGGCCCCAACTTTCGAAGCTGTTATGTGGAAACTATTTTTTGTTTTGGTTTTTGATTTCCGTTTTACTTTTATTAAAAGTTTAATTATTATTATATTTTACACTGTTGAGTGGATTAGGTAATATCACAAGTTTTAAATAACCCATAGAATACTATATTATAGTAGTGTATTATTAATACACAATAGAATGGCTGTCAACCTTATTTTGTACGAGGATCGGCGTCGCCGGGAGCACACATACAAGCAATTACGTCGTATTATCAGTTATCACTACTACAAACACATTTTAGACTTTTGATTAATGTTTTTGACACATAAATATTTCTTTATTTTTGATTCTAATATTCACAAAATATATAAGTAGTTTCGACTTACTGGTTGTAGAATATGTCTCCTTTATTTAAATTCCATTTCCAACTGTTCTTTCGACACGTAATTATTGCCCAATTTGCCATTTTTCAAACAATTTGCATGCAGCAACGCTTGACACGAAAATTGGAAACGTTTGACTGTGTTGACATTTATAGGTGTGAATTGACATGTAAGTGACATTTATTGGCTACACGAGCTCCGCCCACTCCCCCGTTCTATTATGTACGTATTATAGAATTCTATGAAATAACCAATATAACAAATAATCATATTAAACGCCTAATCTCCTATTTTCCCACCCATAGGGGTAAAAGTTTTAAGAAACTATTAAAAATATAATCTTACTATATTTATATCTGGATATAAATGAACTGACGTCGCAAAAATGCCTCGCATCCTAAATACACAAACGTGGGTCATAGCGGACGTTTTTTTAAAGGGGCAAAATTTAATTGAAATTTCATATTCCGAAATATAGATTTATTCAATGTATTCGAGAAATATAAGCAATTTGTTCGATGTGTTTGCATAATCGCTTATATCCATGTAAAAAGCAAAATGGGAATACAGTTTTGCTGCCAGTTTTACATTGTAATTTTTTTGTTTTTATAGCTGCGTATATTTCAGATTGTTCCGATATACTGTAAAGTAAAAAAGTGCTGGTGTATATTATGTTCTTTTGTTTTCACGAACATTGAGATTTATTGTATAAAATGGAATAGTTACCTGCTATTATTACTTAAAAAGTGTTCGTTCTTTTAATAAGAAAAAAGCGTGTTTGCGTTTCACATAATTATATATAAAGATATCTAAAGGATAAATTCCAGTAACTATTTTTTTAACTCATGATAAGTTTCTTCGCTCAGGCAACAATACTCTGGAACTGCTTGCCCGAAAATGTAAGATTGCCAAGAAGGGACTGTTTTAAAATGTTAGTACATGACTTCATTTTGAAACGGCTTAAGAGAATTACTCATATTATCATCGCGTGGATGTCGTAAGAGGCAACAGAGGGAAGCTGAAGCGGGAGAGGGGCAGCAGCATCTTTTTGATAACAACTCGATAATAATAGGAGAAACTGTCCATAAAGTATATAATTATATGTTCCGCATTGGCATTTGATAGACTGTAATGAAATTATATGTGAATATAATTATAAGTAATTATAAATGACATCGAGAAAAATATAACAATATTTAGTTTGAAAGAGTATCCAATATACCTTTACTTTTAAGAGTTACACAAAATGTAAAAACAGTTATCATTTTTTAAATAAAAAAGAATACTAAGACTAAGTATAAAACACACATAAGTGCTTACTAATACAAATATAGAGGCTTAATTAAAAAATATTAGTGAATGAAAGTCAAAGGTATCCCCACAGTCGGGCAACAGGTCTCCTGTCATTTCATAAAGGGTTTAGTTTTAGGGTAATGAGTTTTCGCGCGTGGTCCCAATGCGTGTTAGCGAACTTCGCATGTGTTTGAAATATTTTTTATTTTTCACACAGGTTTCTTTACGATGTATTCCTTCACCACCAAGTAAGCGGTAAATAAACACTTAAAATTGCAGTTAACAAAATACATTGGCACCGGTGGGGTTCCAACCCGGATTGCTCGCGTGAAATTTACTAGTGCTTAGTCCCCAAGCTACCACGGCTCTAGCAAATTAAAATTATATACATCTCTATTATAAAATTATAAAAGCAAGTTTAAAGCTACAAAAGTTTATATCCATATTCATAATCTTGTAAAGTGCGAAACATCGTCCTCGCAACATCCTAAATGTTAATTTACATTAAACTCGGCCTACATACTCTTGTTGTAGAAATAATTTCATTAAAACGTAAAATGACAGGCGAATAAAAGCCTTTTTCAGTCGCCAAGCACTGGTATACATGTGACGCCCAAAGCGAAAATGGCCCGGTCCAAAATGGCGGGTGAAAGATCAATATGACCTACCGAAAGGTAGATGCTTTCTTTTTCTAACATAAGAAATTTATTCTTGCGTCTCTTTCTGGCGTTATAACCCGTCACAGTTACGATACGTCGTATGGCGGGACAGATTTTCGTTGCAAATTTTCTCTGAATCTCTGGAATTATTAAATCTTTTAGAGTTGGGTATTACGACGTGCTTGTAAAGTGATTAGCGATTTGCGGTGAATGAGATTACCTTGAGTTTAAAAGATAACGTTTTAACATTTAAATTTAAACATTAAAAATAATTTTACAGACTGTGAAGTTTGTCTGCGAAGATAATACTCGACTATTTTATTTCGTAAAATGGTTTTACCACCAGTTAATTTCTTAAAAGAAATAATGATATATCTAAAGGGTTATTATTTATTTTCAGAATCAGACACGACGGAATCTTAATGTATCTGAACTACAAGGAAATAAAGAAGATAATAAAAATAATATATAATACAGGTAAGCTATAGGCCATAAGATATTCTGATATAAGTGATAAGAAATGAAGCTATGCGTACTTAGTACTTATATTCTACATATAATGCCAAAGATTTTATTTAAAAGGGTCTTCTGATAGGATGTAACAAATGGATAGTAGCCCTTTCGCTCGGCTAACAATCTAATCAGATCATACAATACCTACCTTACGCCCGCTCTAGTACGGGGCTAATTAGATCAGATAATATCAGAAGTACTGCCTTATGAAAAAACTACTTTTTCCTTTAAAACAAAACCAAAGACAATATGCAATAGATAATAGTATCAAAGACAAAGATATGCTCTTTTATTTTAAACCATAACCTGGCAATGTTTCTTAGAAAAAAAAAAAGAAATCACTCTAAACTTTCGGCGTTCCACGTGTCGTTTTGATGAATGTGCTCCATCTTTTTTATAGAATTTTATAATCGTGTCTGGACTAAAAACGAAAGTATTATACTTTTTTATATTCCTTGTAATATAGTGAACACGAAGATATATAATTTGTGGTATAAAAAGTGAAAAGTAAATTGCCAAAAGTGCTTCAAAATCTGGAAGGAATCATTATGGCGGCTGGGTCATAAATGCGTTATTTTTCATATTCTCATTTATTTTTAGTGTAAAATGTAAGTAAAAATTGTTTTCTTATATATTTCAAATAACTTGACGTTGTATTTATTTCAAATTCACACATAATTATTTTTGAAATATTGTTCTAAATGTCACACAGATAAAATATTATTATAGTTTTTTTTATATTTCAATATTTTGGTATGAGTAACGAATGGAAACATATAAAACATAAAAATACACATATTTCCAAACATTTTCATATAAATTTCTCCAAAAAACAAAGTTTAGAATTCAAATTAGTAGTAATTTTGTCACTAAAATTGAAGTATATGGTACTACTATGCTATATAGGGTAATTTATGTATTTTATTACAATTTCTAGCAACCAAAAATAATTTTATTCGATAGTTTATACATTCAACAAGAAATCCTGTAAGTTTTATCCATAAATATTGTCTCAAAGTGAAAATATAGCAAAATTTGCAATATAGCAAAAAATTTGCTAATTTGCAAATTTTCCCGCCATTACGGTCCCGAGCGAACGGGAGTATAACATGTCGCGCGCTGTCAGAGCGAAAGGGGTAGTAAGAAAATATATCGGCAGTCTGCTAGCACTTGTTTAAGCAGTCGTTTATTAAATATTCTTTTAAAAATATGTGAAATTTTCCGATATTGATGTAAGTAAATTCTTTTTATATAAGTAGCCGAAGGAAAAATGACATATCATCAATCATTTCAATACCTATATGATCCACCAATTGATGAACTCTTTTAATCGTTTCTTAATAACAATTAAAAATTGACTTGAAAAACTAAGCAATTTATTACTTCTGAAGTTGGTGCTAAGATATTATAAAGTGTCGAAAATTTAAGTACCAACTTTAGGCGCTATTAAATTGTGGAGAAAACGTTTTTCTATTTTTTTTTTGAAGTCCTTTTTTATTTTTATTTAAAAGCTTGACCTTTTCATGGAATAAACAATAAAACAAATTTAATATACAACTGGATCGTCGTCTTGATATCATAGTTGAATTTAAACTTTCCCCTATTTTACACCATTAGGGGTGAAATTTTGTAGAATAAAATAAGTAATAAATAATTAAAATTTGTCCACAATTGACGAAGATATCGAGTAACATACATACATACAAAATATATGCACATTATAAATGATTCATAAAAATTAAGAACCTGTTCTTTTTTGAAGTTCAAAATATTGACTGTAATGATGATAGTGATGAATGTCTAAAAATCTCGGAAAAAGTGCTATCTTCTATTTTATGCCTGAAACTTTACAACTGGACCGGACCGATAGGGAGCCGTGACTTGTGCGAAATTGTAGGTACTCTTGTGACACTGTAATGGACGCCACACACGGTCAGTTCAACTGATCATTCCAAACTAAAACTATAAAACTATATCGATAATTATAAATATATCAATATCGGAGTTTTTTTATATAAGTTTATTTATCGATGTGTAGAAAATCCAATATTTTAAAAATATCAACAGTTTTAGTTTGGAATGATCAGTTGAACTGACCGTGTGTGGCGTCCATTACAGCTCTTTCTCGATTTTGACGAAATCATAGAACGCAATAGATGAGGAGAAGATAATCACTATTATAATTTCCGACTACAGTTTTTTTGTCATGCTTAATTAGATAAAAAATCTAGCTAATACTTTTACCCATTAGTCAAATATTGACAAATAGGTGTTCCGAGAAAGAGACATGTTTTTGGAGTTTTGGCGGGAATTTGACCGCCGTTTTCTTTTGAATAATGATTTCAAGTGGGTTTTGATGCGTAGAAGTGATGCGGTTTTGCGCATTAAATGTTAACGCATGTGATCCATTAGAGGGAACCATAAAACATGCGATTGTGACGTGAAAGGTCAAGTTACTGTGTTTGCTTCGGTTCCTTGAGATACTATCGTCATCCACTATGTGTTGGCTCGTAATATCTCCAAAAAACTTTGAAATGTGATGCATCAACATATTGTGAGAACATTTTGAAACAAATTGTAATAAATGGTAATTTTTTATTACTTGACACTGGCAACTGTACAATAGTACGAGCCATTATCAAAGAAAAACAAACGAGAGGTATTACAACTCAATACTGCTTGAGGCTCGTAATTAGGTGGGTAGAGTTTTCTATCACATATTACCAGAACACATCTTTTTTGTTGGTTTAGAAGCGATGTATTTAATATTAGTCATAATGATTTCTTATATTTACGCGAACACTACACATTGATTAAAACTACTTTACGGATTTTATCGCGTTTAATTTTACTTTTAATTATTTTTATTTTTAATTCCCGACGTTTCGGGCGCTTTCCAGCACCCATGGTCACGGGGGACTGAGGTGACTGACGTCCCCATGTCATTGTTAAACCCGGAGTACCCTCAGCTTTATTAATTATTGTTTATGGTTAGATCTATGCAAAATCATAAACAATAATTAAAAAAGCTGAAGGTACTCCTGTTAACCAAGAGGCTTTAGAGTGTAATTGGACTCAATCGGTTTATAAGTCTGCGAGCCCAGAATCCGTTGATATAATATAGGAGAAAAGGAATTTTGTAATAAGTGGAATGATGATGAAGATGTTTCAGTTCGCCTCTAAACTTTAGGTCTTAGGTACGGAAGATCTTACTCATACGTGAGTGTACTGATATTCTTACCGCCGTCCAGGTAGGTGTAGTCGGATTGTGACTACGACGACCTAGCTTTTGTCTGTAAATCTGGGCGGTGAGAACCGTCCAGGTACGGTTCCATGTGATAAAATCCTTAATAGTGATTTTGTAACTAGCTGTGCGTAGTCTCAGTATGTGATTGACCGGCGTTATTTGAATCTACGGGATTGAGCGGAACTTCCAGTGCGATGAGGATGTTGTTATTATTTGACGTTTTTTTAACGTGTTGCAGTTGTTCCTTGGCGGCGGTCGATACATACCATCAGGTATGCCAAATGCTCGTTTGCCTCCTCTTCTATGAAAAAAAAATATAAAGGGGTCTGCAAAGACCGTAACCTTAGGTATCTGAGCGTATGGGCTAAGTTTACCGTGACGATTTCGAGGGGACTGTGATGTGTCCGAAATAGTTCTACGACATTTTCTATGCGTTTGCGCTGTCCCCCTTTTGGCCTGCGGCGGGGGAAAAAATCGTGACCCGTGTTGAAAAATTTAGCGCCAACAGGGCGCGTTCTGTTTCAAAGGCTTGGGAGCTTCCAAAGGACATGTTATCCAAAATCCATCCTAAGTATATACTTAACGACAAACGTGAATGAAAAATAAGTAAATACATATAGAGTATTTCATAAACAACATTTTCATATCTCCTTCGAGTTTCATATCTCCAGATAACATTTATTTATTGAATTAAATACTGCATAAACAATATAGCTATAGGCTATACGTAGGAGAGCCATGCTACAGCTTTATTGTGGCAGGCTCACAGAATGCCAGCGTTTTCAACGTTCAACGTGATTCGTATGGTGAGTGTAGAGAACCGGAGATCCTTTTTACTGGAAAGCAAGCATTCCATCTTAGTCGTCAAGTATGACAACACATATGAATTTTGATTCTTGATGATTTAGATTTCTATGAGCCACAGTACCCACTTACCATCAGGTGGACTGTGTGAAACAAATTAAAACTTACAGTTGGGTAAACTTCTTTAGTTCAATAATAAAATAAATTAGGTTATATTCTTTATCGTCAAGTGTGATAACTTTAACGGATGATTAAAAATCATCCCTTAATAATAACTGAAGATTTCAGTAATAATAATTTTATTAGTTTATTAAAGCTTTACAATAGTCCACGGGTCGCCGGTGATCGGCGAGTTAGAGCGAGCGCTTTGGTGTCCAATTTATTGCCGGTCCCCGACGATTCCGACATTTTTATATCCAAGCAGATTAAATTGATGTCAAGCTTTTGAACCGAAATTGATCGGTTTTTACACTTAAATTATAATTTGTCAGTATTGAAGTTTAAAATTTATTGAAATTGAGCGATGAAATATGCTCAGTTTTTTATTTTATATACTTACTACTACTTACAAGACAGTGCTTGACTTAAATCCTGTCTATACAGAAGCCTTCGAGACATTAAGAGAAATATAATGCAAACAATTTGAGATATTTAAAATTAAAAGAAAAAATGAACGTATCTAACAGTGGAAACCACATTTCTTTTTTTTTTAGGTTTTATTATTTCAAGAGACCGGGAACTTTTTTTTTTGTAAAACTTTACGATTCTGATGTTCGTTTGTTTTTTGTTTGGAAATTCCAATATTTTATTCGTGGCAGGTTGGTTAAAAAGTATCGTAGTGAGAAGAAACAGACTGATCCCACGCATGCAACCTTTGCTATGCGACGATCCCTCGTTGATGTACGTGGGTGGCACTGAAAATTTCGGGAATCAAGGAAGTGACACAACATTACTATTTAAAAATGTATTTATTGCTTTCCGAAATATTCTACGCGAAATTCGACACATTTTTCCATACGATGGAACCAATCATTGAAGCAACCATTCCATTCGGAACTTGGGGTCAATAAAATGGCCGTTTTGTAGACGTCCACAGCTTTTTCAGGTGATGAAAATCTCTGTCCACGCAATTTATTAATTATTTTAGGGAAAGTATGGAAATCATTAGGGCTTAGGTCGAGGCTGTACGGCGGATGGTCTAATAATTCTATGTTTTCTTGCTCTAAAAACTCTTTTCTTCTGTGTGCGGTGTGAGAACTCGCATTGTCGTGATGGAGGATGATGCGGCGGTTGCCGTTCTCTTTACGGAGTTCAGAAACGACCTGTGGCAAACAAATGCTAGCATACCATTCTGCATTAACCGTTCTTTGTCCCTCAAGAGGAATAGTCGTAACATGGCCGGTTTTGGAGACAAACGTGGCCACCATTTTTTTTGCAACACTCCGTGAACGAACAATTTTTGTTGGCTTTAACTCATTTTCGAACACCCAAACTCGTGACTGGTTTTTTGTTTCGGGTTGGCACACGTATATCCAGGATTCGTCACCTGATACAATGTTGTAGACAGTATTTCAGGATCCTGCGTGGAATCTTTCGAGAGTTCTGATGCACCAAGTAACGCGAGCCGCTTTTTGCTCTTCACAGAACGAATGCGGTATCCATTGGGGAAACAACTTTTTTACACCTAATTGTTCATGCAAGATTATTTGTATTTGACTCATGCCAATGTCTAAGGTTGCCTGAATTTCGCGGTATGTCACATGTCGATCTTCCTCAATCAGCTTATGCACAGCATCAACGTTTTCTTAGGTGACTGCAGTTTTTGGACGACCTTGACGGGGAACTCACTGAGCTTGACACGTCCAAGTTGAAATTTAGCAAACCAGCAATAAATTGTGATTTTGGATGGGGCATCATCACCAAATGGAGAAATTATCCGGTCAACACACTGTTTTTGTGTTAAACCACTTCGAAAGTCATAATAAATCATCGCTCTATAATTTTCTCGAGTCAATTCCATTTTCTCAACGACTAAACAAGTTTGACAAAACCTTGTGACAAGACCGAGAATCTTTTAAATAAATGGTATTCGATTATTAAAACCAAGGAGTTTTCAATTAAAAAGATTTTAATACGACAGCAACAGTGGAAATATTCCATTCCCGATACTTTTAGTGCAGCCTAGTACACGCTTGGCCTACGTATGCAACGTACGTTTGGCGTTAGACACTCTTGTCATTTCTTAGCGTACGCACGAGTACAAATTTATACCATATTTTCTGATTCTGGGAGTGAGTTTGAGAATGATTTTCTTAGTCTGATGTTCATAAACGAATATATCCACGCCACAAAGAAAACGTTTAGGTAGTAATTCTGTCAAAATTTATGATTTATAATGTAAACCAATACATAAATATGTAGAATACAATGTATTATTTCCGCAATATTTATAAAATTGTGTTTCATATCCTAACAAATAGGATAGAATTTGAAATGCAAAAAAATTACTGTTTTTAATTTCACGCATAATCACAGTCACACTCACTAGGTATATACAATGTATCTTTTCCCATAATGTATATCGTAATTTAGCATCGCGATATTCTACACATTTAATATTATAAATATATTCATATTGCCTTACTTAATCTATGGGCTGTTCATCTTAAATTTTGACAACAAAACGCGTGCACGGTGAAATAAAATTATTGAATGTGATATAGAAGAAAAAAATAGACATCTTCAGAAGTCTATTGGTACGATAAAATGACTCGCAATATGTCTTCTGTATGTAATGTATGTAAATTCAATTAAATTATATTGATGTAGGTACAGTTTATCTCCCATTTTGACAATAAAACGCTATTTGTTTATGATTTGTTATGACGTCCTACACGTAAGTTCTAGGAACACGCTTATTTCATCTGGTTTCTGTGATGTTAGTGCGGTTTGCCTTTTACCTTTTACAGCTTTATCGGAGTCATGTCGCACGCTTGGGATTGCATACGAACATCCCCCCTCCTACGCCGATCTGAATATCGTAAGGTCGACGTTGCGTCGGAAATGTGTAATTGCGTTGCATACGGTGGGTGTGTTTCTAATGCATTAGTTTTTCATACAAAATCAATAGTCCAGATGTCATAACAGCACACGTTGTGTATATGGGATCATTCCGTCTCTACTTTTAGTAAATTAAGAACATGAGTTCCGTAGTTCAATAAAAAAACCTTACTAGATTACTTTTGACCATCTGTCTGTTTGCACGTCAAGATTATTTGTATTCGGGTATCACTAGAGATATTAATTTTATATCAAATATTAAGTTTACTATTCTTTAAAGGTGTACAAAAAAAATTCTAATTCAACGCAAACAAAAGGTACAGCCCTTTATGTCAGGTTTTATTACTAGCAAAATCATACATTAAAACCTATAGAGTACTTCCCATTGACCGAGAATCACGAAATTTAGCGTAAAGCAAGTTTTCTCATCAAAGATAAAGGAAAAAATTGGAAAACGTTAATTTGGATTTACATTACATAAAAAAAGATTTTTTTTGCGATTATAAAATTCTATTTGGACCATCGAGTATGATGTAAACCGAAGAGATATTTTTTTTATATAGCAAAGTTAACTTTGTGCGTCAATCCAATTATCTTTTCGTTGGAGCAATTTTTGTTGCTCAACTATAATTTATTACCTGAACAAGAAATCTTATTCTGTTACCCGTGCAAAACAAACATAATATCGGTATCGAACACATACCAAACTCTTTGAGACTCTTGGTACCCAGAAAGGGTAAACTAACTACATATAGAATTAACTTTATTCGTAAACCGTACGATCTCATATTCACTCTTGTATGATTTTTTGAATTAATTTATAAAGGTTTAAAGTTAACACATAAATAAATAAAAAATAATGAAGTGGGTAATTCAAACTCAAAATTCGACGTTCTAGAACGCGTTTCTTTCGTTCGTTTCTTTGTTTCGTTTCTAATTAATACACTGATTTTTTCTTTATTAACACATTATTTAACTTAATTATCTCGTTTCGTTATTGTAATGTACAGCTTCCAATTATGCTGCAGGAGAAATACAAGGATTTTATCAAACCCACCATCGAACTATCATGAGCGTCATTTCGACTTTAATGTGTTCTAATTAAATTTAATATCCCTTAACAAAGAATTGAATTTAATGTCATTTGCAAGTAAACAAAGGATTATTCTGGGAGGAGATAAAAACTGAATAATACGCTTACATATATCGCGGCATGGCAGTCGTCTTGGGACCGTCAACCATTTGCTATTTGAAACAAAATGACAAGCACCGCCATAAAAATACGCAATTCGCCGAAACGAACAATATGCGGTTTCGTGATTTTGAAACATGGCGATATGTTGCGAACAGCTTAGCGCTTTAGTACTGTAGAAATGAGAATAACGTAAATGGAAGTTATACCTTTTTACGATTCCATTTGACATCTCTCCCGAAATAATATATACATTATAAGAATAATTACTGCGTTATCATACTAAATAGGTTATTAATCACATTCGTAACAAATAACAAAATCTATTTATCGAACATACTATATAGAGTGTATTTTTCGAAGTTCAAGATTGGGACATTATTTTTGGCCGACATGAATGTGTATATTTTTTTATAAAATAAGGGTGACAAACAAGCACACAGTCCACCTGATGTTCAGTGGATGCTGTGGCCTATAGACATTTATCCTCGATTAGAAGTTAAAATGTAGATGCGTTGCAAACTCTTCCCCGGTCGAGTCGACCCATTCGTGCTACAACCATAATATAGCTGCGGCGTGGCTCTACCACATATAAACTAAACTAGCTAAACTAGTCGTCGGATTTTGACAGATGATATCTAAATAGGTTGGATATAATTACGCGAGTAACTTGTAATATTACGAAAACTTGCAAATGTTTTGTGTATCACATGAAAGGTATTAATTAGCACTCATTGTATTGTTAAACTTTTTATTACAAAAGTAAATGTAGTAAACGAGCACGCAATCATTGAAGGGGTTATAGTAAAAGATAGTAAATTAGTAAGCATTTGTGGCGCTGTGATAGAAATGATTCGAATCCCGCAATCTGCTTGCTGTGCCTACAAATAATTGTTTCGGTTGTGGATGTTTGCCTTTGTACCCATAAACTTTGCCATGTTTAGTGCTTCCACTATACATGATACTAAATTTATTATTAAAAAAACATGATTATAAACAACATATTAATTATACTCCAAGTAATGTTTCAATTTATTGTGTAAAACGGTGTTTTACAGCAGTAGACAGCCTATTTTTTAGTTATATTAGAAAACTGATTTTTCTAAATTCCAAATGGATCTTGGATGATTCTTAGAATATAATGTAACAATATTAAAGAACGGGATTGCGGCGACGCTTCCCTTAAAGGATCGCGAGGGTTTGTAGACAGATAAAAAGGGTGCGACTAAAGTGGGACAATATCGCCATACGTAGCGACAGCTCCTTCATCCGGGCTGGCATTTCCAATATCATTCGAAAATGGACAGAATCATCGTTACATTTTATACAAAATTATGTGATTTTAAACCCTATGTGTTTTAATCTCATTTACTCCAATGTTGCATAAGGTTTCACATACGCTAAATATGAAATGAAAAAAGTTGTGGACTTGTAAGTTATTTACACTATAATAACGGGTATTAGAGTGTTGTGTGATTGTTCACTGTTGGAAACGGATGTATTACACAGTATGAATGAATTATCGAGCTAGCAATCGGATTCCAATTAGCATTACCACATTTTTCGAGGTAGAACCACGCTGTAGCGTACTATGGCTGCGGCATGAATGGGTACCCTCGACAGAGGGAGAACCATGTTGGCATAGAATTCCAAACTAAAATACGAGAGGAGAATCTGATCCCCATTTTAACTAACATTTTATTACCTGAAGAAAGCTCGCTTATTATGTTTTACCGATGATATGAAGCTATTTCTGAAAATAGCATCAATCGAGGATGCTGAGGCTCTACAAGAAGATCTGTCAAATCTAGAGCGTTATTGCCACCTAAACTTCTTAGATTTTAACCCTTCGAATTGTAGCTTTATGTCCTATAGTCGCAAATATAAACCGACTAGATGTTGCCCGCGGCTTCGCCCGCATGGTCACTGGGAAATGAACTATCCATTGCTTTTTGAATTGAAATAAAACTGAGTTTTAGAGATTTGTCAGAGATGCAGCCATTAAAAGGAAACTGAGCAAAATTGGTTTTGTCTTGTAGTAATCTCTGAAATCTTTGTCATCTTCCGGTTTTACAGCCTTCTTTGTAGTACTTTTGATTATTCGTCGCCAGACGTACCTATATCCATTCTTAGGGAAAAACGTAATCGAGAATTTTCGTATTTTTGTGTAACTAAGTAGCATTTTTACGTGATAAGTTGAAATAAAAAAATCATAAGTACACAAAATATTCTTACTATATTGTATATCACAACTATTTTGTATTCGTATTAACCGGGTACTTATCCATTTGATATAATATTAGTTTTAGTAACGATTTATAATTTTAGTATTAGAAATAAAATGAATGTAATGTTACCCTATGATCTGTGTTGGTTGAAATAAATAAAAAATAAATTATTTAAGAAAATTAAATTACTAAGACATAATTTTAAAAACTTATGCAACAATTTTCTGGCGTTCAAAGTAAACTCCATGGATATGGCAACTAAAATTGATTTATATAAACTTTGTAAATTTTTTTAAACTTTTATACCTTACGTATACACGTCAACGACACAAGTCGCATTAATTTTGTCTGTCAATGGATATTGATTGCGAACAAGAATCAACCCTACGAGGGAACTGTTGCGACGATGGCCAGCAACGGGTACTATAGTATCTATAGCTTGCCTTTTATCAAATACCTCTGTTTGCTCGCCCTTATGGCTACAAATGGCTGCCGTATAATTATTATCGCGTTGATTTATAGAGCAGGTACTGTTAGCAGAATTTAAACGTGATCATTACGCGTTTGTCGTTTCTTAAGTGTTGCAAAATTATAAGTACCAAAATACGCGAATGTAGTTTTTTTTTACCTTAATATGTTTTGCACCTTATAAAATTTCTTATATTTGTCCTTACACTTTTGGTATTTAATATTACAAGTCTAAAACATTTCATTTTGTTACACGCGCGCGTTGTAAGTTGTACACTTTGCGTTAGTTTGTAGATAAAAAAATAATTACGTTAGGTAGTAAGTAAGTTATATATCGCTGTACAAAACATTTTTTTCTCATTTTTATTAGTTGCGCATATCTAGATTTTTATATAATACTATTTTACTTAATTATTTAGTATGATTTATCCAAATATCTGATCAGCTAATAGGCACTTCTTTAAAAGATCAAATAATATTTTCATCTTTTCTCTTTCTATGCTTTGGATAGGACTAAAGTTTTTCACATAATTTTATAAAAAAAAACTGGGCAAATACGTGTCGGGCCACGCACAATATAGAGGTAGGATTCCGTAGTTGTCCGTCAAATTACGTGGACTTTCTTGATAAGGAGCGTATTAATAGACCTAAAAAGAACAATGGTAACTGAAGGACTTATTTTTAATCGCTTTTAGGAAGTGATATTCAAACGAGATTAAAAAATTCTATTTTGAAAATAATACAATCTACATCAATTCTTCAATGCTCAGATGATATATATATATATATATATATATATATATATATATATATATATATATATATATATATATATATCGTTGTTTTTAGGGTTCCGTAGTAGGTAGGTACAACAAGGCACTCTTATAGATTCGCCATGTCCGTTCGTCCGTCCGTCCGCGGTTTCACTCAGAGATCCTAGGTGCTACAAATTTGTAATTTTGCACAGGTACACTTTACGCCTAGAAAATTGTGAAATAAAATCTTAAAAAAACATTTTTATTTTGGGTACCGGTACAGCCCGAAGGTACCTCCAGCACAGGTAAAATAGAAGATCGTTTATTTTTTAACGATTTCCATTGCGTGGGGTATTGTTGGACAGTTCTTTTAAAAAACACTGGGAGGTATGGAAGAACTTCTTTTCGATTATTAGATTAGACTTCCGGTGACAGGTCCAGAATGACCAGGCATAAGCCTGGGTAACGTTTTTTGTTATTGAGGTTGTGTTTTCTGTGCAATTACTTGACAGTGCTTTTGCGGTTTAAGTGATCTACTTAGTACATGTTCAACTTCGAGCTCCTTAGGGATTCCACAAAGGACAATGGTTGCGGTCCTCCGCGAAGAAGTTAGTGTAGAAACTCAGATTCTGAGCTTTCAGTTGCGCGGGTAAAGAAAGTTAAAGCGCGAAACTCAGCTGTCGTAGAGACGTGGAGAGGATGCATATGCCTTGACCACCGTTATAAACCTTGATGCAGAATATTTGTTTGGAGTCCATCCACTTGGATAAGTTACTTGAGTGGGTTTTGTCCTGTAGAATAATAGGGGCAGCAGCTTTCCTTTGCGCTCAAGTGTCTGATTCGGGTTCACGGTTTTATTCGTGATTTTGTCCGTTTTAGGGCACATTTTGACCGAAGTGGTGTTGGGGGATGAAGGGTCCGAGTGAGGCTTGTTTCTATTTGTCGCGGCGAGGCGCTTGCGGTTCTTGTCCGAGATGAGGGTGAAACCGTCATCTGCAGGCTTGGTGGGGTTGGTTACATATAATTTCATCTTGGAGCCCGACTCGGCGTCCGAGTCTGTCTCTAAACACTATGCTCAATAATTTCAATAGTATCTCCCGACGGAGAGTTCTTAAGATAAACATGGACAGTACAAAGATCATGTCTAACGTCCATGCCACACCTTTGCCGGTAGTCGTTGGGACCATTAAGCTGGAAGTTGTTGACGAGTATGTTTACCCGGGACAAATAGTCCAAGTAGGAAAGTCCAACTCGGCTGAGAGGTCAATCGACGGATTCAACTCGGCTGGGCAACGTTCATGAAACTAAGACACATCTTCTCGTCAGGTATACCTCAAAACGTTAAAACGAGTTTGTAACAACCAGTGGGTTATGTCAGTGATGACTTATAGATTCGTGGTCCTTCACTGTTGGCCGTATGAGGACGTTCAAGGTTGCTCTCGAGATATGGAGAGGGCTATGCTCGTGGTTTCTCTGCGTACTAAACTTAGAAATGAGGATATCCGCAGTAGAACCCGAGTGACCGACATAACCCAACGGATTAATAAGCTGATGTGGCAATGGGCCGACTATATAGCTCGAAGCGACAACCGATAAGGAAAAAATATTCTCGAATGGCAGCCTCATCTAATAGGCAGTAGTAGTAAGCAGTAGGCGAAGTGTAGGGCAAACACCTACTAGATGGAGTGGCGACCTGGTAAGACATACAGGAAGTCGGGTGCAGGTGACTCAGGACCGTGCTTTGTGGCATTTCTTGAGAGAGGCCTATGTTTAGCTGTGGAGTTGTAAAGATACGTAATGATGATGATGATGAATTATTTATTATTACGCACTTATTTACATTTTTATTAATGATCTGCACTTATTTCAGACACTTATTATCAACAGTAAATACATTTATTTATTTATTAAATTAATTAATATAGCAGCATACTTTACTACCAGCGCGCATGCTCATTGGTCAAATTAAATAGTGCGTGATTCCCCGGCTTCCTGTTTCCTGTTACAAGCATCCGTCCCTTTTCGATTTTTAAATCCTTCAAATTATCAGAAATTGGCAATTTATTTAACAAATTCCAATTTTTTTGCGAACCGTTTCTGTTGTTTGCCACTGCGCTATTTCTGCATCAATTTAATGACGTTATAAATTCTCAGTTAAATTCAGTCTGCGTGGGCTTTACGAGGCGCGTGGTCTATAACTACTGGAGTTTTTATTTATTAAACAAACCTAATTAACAAATGGCTATTGGTAGTTACGGTCGAAATTTATTTAAATTTATTTGAAATTACCGGTGTAAAACCGATATTAATTCTTAAAAAATTTACATATTCATAAAAAATTAAAATGTACGACGTACGGCGCGCATATCGTAGGTACCGAACTTTGAAAGTTATATATCATTCAATTTTCAATGAATGTATATTATTCCTATAAGCCTAACAAATTTAAAGCGATATTTCCACATTTATTTTTCTGCAGTAGCAACGCGCCGACTAGTAAGATAAAATAAATTGACTTTGATTACGAAAGTGTTTTGCCTTTTCTATTAGATTCGAACCTTTAGCAACTTTTGCCTATCAGCACTTACAGGAATTGCTCGTGCAAATAATTTTCGCACATATTCTATGTTCATTGTTGTCGGGAACACCCAATTCCAAATTGAATGTTACCAATTGGAAGATTTATCTTGAATGTTGCTTAACTTTGTTACGGTACATGTTACTAAACTAATGGGTAGGCCGATGAAATATGTATAATGGAGTTTTGCGGGCTTGCTATGTGATTACAAAAGAAAATTAATACGATATACTTCAAAATATTATTTGAATTTAGAAGTTGCAAAAATAATATAAGATTATTGTTGTGTTATCTGGAACTGAAAGTGCCAATTTCACAAGTCTCTCAAATCATCCTTAGAAGAAATAAAAGTATAGTATAATTCCATTAAAATTTGGAAATAAATATATGCAATTTACAGAAATCGTCCTGTTAAAATTTTATTATGGTAATAGAAGATAGAGGATGGAATCTAACTTCATTTGTATGAATTACATTCGGGAGAAGCTGCTCTTAAATTAACATCCGCACTAAATATCAGTTGCCTGTGGCATTATACATACTCGTAGTTACCGCTCTTTATGCAAAATTAAAGCAAGACCGGGTGCGATGCCAACTTCGATAGAGGCAACCCCTATTTGCACTTATAGCGGCTTTGTTATTCGGTTAGCATTTAATATATTTAAAATAGTGTCATCATCATCATTACAGCATATTAAAGTTTATTGCTAAATATACTCCTGCCATATATATATTGTCTTATAGTACGGATATTTGCATTAGTTGACATGCTTGACAAGCTAGATAGCAACCTGCGCTAGTATTTATATATATATACTATATAGGTTTAAGCGCAAGGCAGTACTGGCCATTTCAAATCAAAGTAGTTAATTTTTTTTCGGATAAGAATTCTAATTTCAAATTAATTTTATTTTAAAAACAAGGAATTCTTTTTTTTTTCAAAATTAGTAATTGTCTATTGATTAGCGTTATGTTTTCATCGCATTTGAATCTTTTTCGTCATCATGGATACGATAACAGTACGTGTGATTGTGGAATATCAGCACCGTCGTGGCAGCAACGTTAACGACGTTTACGGTGCGAATACTACAAACGATCGCACCACATGTTGTTGGTTTGCCCACTTCTGGGAATTTCGACATAAAAATGAACTATTTTCGAGATGTTTTTGCTGTGAGCCTATGTGGCCCTTACAGCTACATACGACTCAGGGCCGTGGTCGTCCGCAAACTTAGGTCGGCAATGACGAATTAAAGGCGATAGTGGAAGCTGATGATACTCAGCCTACGACTGAATTAGCATCAGCTTTCGACTTTAGCATTAAAACAATATTGGTCCATTTGCGATAACTTGGCAAAAAAAAACCTTGACCAATGGGTGCCCCACGAATTCAATGATCGCCAGCGCGAAGTACGGTACGAGACGTACCTTGCACTGCTCAACAGGTAGCTAAACGAAGGAATTTTGAACTGCATTATTACCTGCGGTGAAAAATGTATTCGGTTTAACAATCACAAGCGCTCAGCAAGTTGTTTGGACCTTGTTTTAGCATCAAAACAATTCCATAAACAAAAACTTACCCCTAGGACAGTAATAGTCACTAATTTTTGGTCTAGCGCCGGTGTTTATTACAGATTCTTATCAAACGGGATGAGCATTACTGCAGACGTGTACCGTGAAGAATTAAACACAGTGATGGAGAAGCTCACACTTCTTCAACAGCTTTGGTCAATCGGCCGTCTCCGCTGCTCCTGAACGATAACGCGCGACCTCTTACTGCACAACAGACGGTCTCCATGTTACAAGAAGAAAGAAGAAAGAAAGATTTATTGCAGCACGCCAAAACATCAGTAGGCACTTAAATTTTAACATTTGTGGTCACATCAATTATAAACAATTATAATAACAATATATACTATAACAACAATTTGAGGGATAAAACAATTTAAAAGTATGTACATACATATACATACATAATACATAAACACTCACGCCTGTCACCCAGAGGGGTAGGCAGAGACTACAGACTTCCATTTGGCACGATCCTGACACACCTCTCTCGCCTCCTTCACATCCATACACCTCCGCATACATGCTCGTCGGTTAAGGGTACTCCTAATTTGGCCCGTTTTCAATAAATCGCCAATTTGGTCGATAAATTTTCGCCTAGGACGTCCCTTTCCGACTCTGCCATTCACTTCTGCAACATAAATTTTCTTTGTCACTCTTTCCTCATTCATTCTTTCCACATGACCAAACCACCGAAGCATTCCTTTCTTAATCCTGGTCACAACATCATCTTGCAAACCACACTCTTCTCTTATTACACAATTTCTTACCCTGTCATTAAGATTCAGCCCTAACATACTCCTTAACGACCGCATTTCTACTGCGTTCATTCTACTCTCGTGCTTCTTCTGCCACACCCAACTTTCACTACCATATGTTAAAGTAGGGACCAACACAGCATTGTGAATTGCCATACGTGCCTTTTTCGACACATTTTGACTCTTCACAATAGAGTGCAGGGCCCCATTTACTCTATTTCCCGCATTCACTCGTCGTTCTATATCCTTATCATATCTCCCATCCCTGCTAAATACGCAGCCCAAATATACAAACTCGTCTACTTGCTCGATCAAGTAGACGAGTATGTATACTTATAGATTACAATAAAAAATAGAAAGACAAAAAAACCCGTTTCTCATAATGTACGAGTATGTTGCGGCGCGTCATACTAACGGAACTCATTCAGCTTATGCTGTCGCCGAAGCAACAGCGCTGGTTTTCAGTGGGAACAAGAGCTGGGGTTGGAAGTTCTCTGTCATCCGCCGTACTCAGCAGACTTTGCGCATACAGATTTCTACTTTCTCTAAAAAAAATATCAATTTTTGAGAGGCAGCCCTCCCGTTCAGCTGATTTATTCTAGATCGGCATCAACAAACTGCCACTGCGTTGGCAAAAATGCATTGATTGCATTGGTTAATAGAAATAAAAAAATAAATAAAAAATTACGTTAACTTATTTCTTAAAAACAGCAATTTTATATTAAGAGATCCAATATTATATGAAATTGAATGAATGCACATTATCGTAATGAATCGTTTCCATGATAAAAATACATATTAAACTCATGCGATCTTATTACAAAAAGTATATTGTAATTGATTTAATAAAGAAGTCTCGTGAAAGAAAATTATGCACACTAATGGATAATGTTTGGAATTTGACAGCAAACGTTAAAATTCGCGAAGATTTTAGCGCTGCGGCTAAGAAGGAGGTATCTCTTTGATGACAAAGATTCTTTATCAAATCCGAGACTATCAATAAACCACATCAGTAATAAAGCCGGTCGACAGCAAGCACGGTTCAATCGAACGCGGGTTGCTTGTGGAATTCTCTAAACATTTACGGATTTATTGAACGATTATACTGGTAAGTCCACTTGCTATAGTGCTTTTATACCGTTACATAAAAGTAAATAACCTATAAAATGTTCCACTTCAGGCTACTGGTTTTCTCATACTATATATAGTTGATATTTATTTATTTATTTTGACATTGACTACAAGAACTACACTCTTGAAGAATACATTAAACATATACATTTTATGCTCCTCTTCTTCGCATTTGTACAATTATTTGTTATTACCTAGTGAAGTTCAGTTCAGTTCAATGACATTTTTACTCATTACGGGTACAAGGTGAATAATTTTTTTTATTACATAGTTTTAATGATACTGTTTACACATGGTATCTTACTCAAATTGATCGTGTATAATGAAATATTTTGTCACATCCTCGTTGGTCTAGTGGTTGTAGTAGTGCGACTGCTGATCATAAGGTCCTGGGTTCGAATCCCGGGTCGGGACAAAAAATTAATTATTGAAGTTTTCCGTCAAGAAATTCTCAGTAGTTGCCCGGAGTCAGGAAATTGGCGGTGTCTCACCCCCGTGCCTCGGAAAGCACGTTAAGCTGTTGGTCCTGCGTCCGATCTCTCTCTGGTCATGTCGGTTTACCGTCCCATCGGATTATGAGAGTGAGGGAATAGAGAGTGCACCTGTGCTTGCGCATACACTTGGGCACTATAATCCTGTCCTGCGCCGATGGCTAGCCTCCGTTGAGGTAAGCCGCCGTGGCCGAAATTCGGTCTGGAGGACATTATTATTTTGCTTGCATCTCATACATTGGCTCTTGAGCCTATCATACGTATGTGCGTAATATATTTTTAATTTCTCTCACTATACTCACAGAGACACAGGCTCACAGCTTATTTTTGATTATTGTTTAATAACATGGACCGTGTAGTGGCGGGGTAAGGATATCCACTACCCCATATCATCCCGTGGGATTATCGTAAGAGGCGACAGAGGGAAACAATTCAGGAGATGGGCAGCAGCGTCTCCCTAATAACGATGCAATTGTCAACCCTAACTATGTCAATTACCCCCCCCCCCCCCCACCCCACCCCTGTGAGGAAATCTGTGAGGGAGGTCTACGTTCAACAGTGGACTTTAATAGGCTGTAACGAAACGGTATTTAATAACAGTTTAAAGGAGACCATAACCCTGTTTAAGGTTAAAATCTGGTGTCAAAACATCTATTTGCTTAAACTTATATAAACTAAAACGTCACACTGAGGCAAAGCCTGTAATGGTTCTTGTTAAATGGAATATCTTTATAGAATAGTAGCACACGACATTTGGATCGCTACCAAGAGAGCGCCTCTGGGTATAATTAACAAGCAAAATAATAAAAGTAACTGCTACAGCTTAATTGTACATGAGTACTAATATATTAGTACTCATGTACAATTAAGTAAATGCAGGGAATAGAGTGAATGGGGCACTACACTCTATTATGAAGAACCAGAATTTGTCAAAACAGGCACGTATGGTAATTCATAATGCTGTGTTAGTCCCTACTTTAATGTATGGTAGTGAAAGCTGGGTGTGGCAGAAGAAGCACGAAAGTAGAATAAATGCTGTAGAAATGCGGTCTTTAAGGAATATGCTAGGGTGTAATCTGAATGACAGGGTGAGAAATTGCGTGATAAGAGATAAATGTGGTATGCAAGATGATGTTGTGACCAGGATTAAGAAAGGAATGCTTCGGTGGTTTGGTCACGTAGAAAGAATGAATGAGGAAAGAGTGACTAAGCAAATTTATATGGCAGATGTGAATGGCCGAGTCGGGAAGGGACGCCCTAGGAAAAAGTTTATCGACCAAATTGGCGATATTTTGAAAATGGGCCACGTTAGAAGTACCCTTAACCGACGAGCATGTATGCGTAGATATATGGATGTAAAGGAGGCGAAAGAGGTATGTCAGGATCGTGCCAAATGGAAGTCCGTAGTCTCTGCCTACCCCTCTGGGTGACAGGCGTGAGTGTTTATGTTTACTAATATATTTTATAATAACAGTTATATATTATATAAATGAATACTACAATAAATACTTTGTTAGATTGCTGTGTCAATAACATTGTGTTAATATTAAAAAGTATATGGAATTTAGTTTTCAGTAAAAGTACATACAAGCTTATTTATTTACGATATATTCATATTGTATAATATAATAACGATAATTTCATTTAAGAAATTAATGATGAAAAACTATCTGCGTGGAGCACAATAACTAGAATTGAAATAATGTTTTTAAGATTATTTTGTGACAGTCTTTTTATGAGTATATAATAATATGTTAACGATAGGGTTATTTGAAATCAGTGTAAATCATGATAAGTCTTCCTGTATTATATACCAGCTATTTTAATTAAAATCGATAACGTAACTTATTTGGAAACCTTGCTATCCGTACATGACAGATGCCTTTGTCCTGTGGTTCGCTGAATATAATAATATCTATTCAGCGCTAGATTAGACTACGTGCGTTGCGGAGCCAAGCAATACATTAGATTGGCCGGATCTGAGCAAGCTTCGCGTTTGTGTCCAATTAATGGAATTTAACGATTTCGGTCTACGCTTGAAATTCATCGTATTTGCTCGGTTCCGGTCACTGTTTCGGTTCTTACTTATATCACTTATAGATTATCTCTGCTAAACAATTTTCCTGTAAAGATATTCGCCTTTTACTTCTTTTAAGTAATGTGTTTTCTTTGTGAGATGCTCTGATGGTTTTTTACCTATTGTTTTTTTTCTAAGCATAGAAAAATACTTTTCTTTTGCTATTATGTTATTAAGTCTCATCGACAGATTTGATGGAATCATGTTTGCTCAATCATTTTATTAGATACAAGTAAAATCTGTGGTAACTTATCTTCTATGATCTATAACTTACTGTTTTATTGAACAGGCCAATGTATCAACTATTTTTTGCGATAAAAAAATTTATAGAAATAAAATATGGCGAAAATATTCTCCTATGTTATTTCAGATAAATTTTTAAAATCCAAAATTACATTTTTATTAATTTGTTATGTACGATGATAAGTGTAAACACATTCCACCTGATGGTAATTGTTCTTTGATAAGAATGATTTTTACTTCAGTCATATTATTATATTTTACATGTCTTTTATATGTGTTGTTTTATATGTGTTAGGGTGTTACCAGACCGATTGATAGATTGGTTTGGCTAATCTACGGGTACTGGTAGATAAAACGTTATTCAATCAATCATCGATCAAGGTCGATCGACAATCAATCGATGTGGTTGTGGGCTCATCATCAGTATCTTTCAAAATGCCGGCCTTGCAAAACGCAGTAGGTGGATTGGGACAGGTTCACGAATAATTAAGCCGCTCGATCGACGTCGACCTATCCATTCTACCATCGATCGATACCATCGATTGGTGTGTTAGTACCCTTATGTTCGTATATATAACAGATACTTATTTATTTGACTGCTCTCATAGCAAGTTAACGCCTGCCACATTAGTTCACCTCGATTATCTCGTGTCATTTAGTTAAATAAACAATACCGAATTTAATGAGGGCGGGCAGCGTGACCTTGAAAAGTTGACAGTAATGGCCAATCTCTCCGCTTTGCGTTAGAGGTGTCTACACATGCAATTTATATGCAATGCGTCTGTACAGTCTACACCTGAAGACAGATGGAATGCCTCATTAACAGTAAAAAGGCCACTCACCATACGAAACACAAGAGCATTATACCTTATCCTTCCCCCATTGTGTTGACCCACACGTGCTGCAGCCTATTACGCCATTGGCGTAAATATCTCTATATATAAAAATCAATTACTCTCCGTTAGTCTCGCTAAAACTCGAAAATGGCTCGACCGAGTGTGATAAAATATTTTGTGTGGGTTTGAGTGTGTTCCTAAATAGTTTAGATTAACAAATGGACCCGGTAGGTGGCGCTGTTGTTGAGATCCAGAAATCACCCGTGCAAAGCCGGGGTGAATCGCTAGTACCCAATAAATAAACAATTACCATAATATGCTACCTATGCATTGAGCTATTATGAACTACGTACTAGAGGCGACACTGCATTCAGTTCTGTTCAGTTCTGTTCCACTCAACTGCGGTGCTTACACCGCACTTTAATCAGTCACTCGCTAGGCGCTTGTAGAGTTATCACGTGTTGTGTTGATTTAAAAAAAAATCTCTTGATAAAAATATACCGTCGTGTGTACTTAGTATTGCACAAATAATTCAAGAAATGTCAGTAAAAACCAAGGAATCACTTTTCATCGGTTAATAAGATACTTAAAATTTCAATAAAAAAAAGTATTATAGATTAATAATAAAACAGATTATTCCTAAGAAGCCATCTCGTGTCGTGGAAAATAGATTATGAAATTAATATGTTCAGATGCGACATTTCTGTGGGTACTTAAGTATAGGACGAATATATTATTATACACATTTTTTTTGTAGAAACATATATAAGTTATTATAATCAGACAACATTTTTCGTATTTGAATCTGCTTATTATTCTTTTATTATATTTTTATGTTTCCACATCAAAGTCAAAGTGGTATAAATTCATCCAATTTTAACTCTCGCGTGCCCAGCATTTGTGAAAGACTCTTATTCTAATTTAAATAAATATATTTGTAATTTAAATGTTATGTTAATAAGTTTTGTTAAACATACATTTAGTATGTTTTTTATATTTGACCTTTTAAAATATTCAGATAAAAATGTAATTGTTATGTAATATTATGTAATATTGTATTAAATAACCAAATATAATATACAAAATAAATGACAAAATTTAAATATTGTTCTCGATATAATTTACCTATATAACAATACAATCTACTATTACCTACGGGTCATTCTACCTATGTTTATTCTATGATAAAAAAAAATCAACCGCGCGAACACAGAGTAGCGCACATTTTTTGTTTGAGATAGCTGTTCTAGTACGTAAGTACATATTACTTCAATGTACCTATGTAACATTTTTCATTTAAAGCAGTAGGGCACGTGGCACTCACACGGCAAAGGAAATATACTGTAGTAAATACCACGCATCATGGCGGAAACCAGTCATTTGAACTAGATACTCTTATTTTTATAGAAGCGTAATTTAGTAACGAGACTAATTCTAATAAAATTTTTAGAAAATTTGATATATAGTTCTCATAAATAACATTTTAAAAAGAATTGTTCTGAGAGGTCAAGGTGACATTTTGAGAATCCAATTGGATTCGTTGAGCTTTTACAGGTTAAGACTACAATAATGGAGACCATTAAAAATATTTATTATTAAATGTAAGCCATTGTGCGAAAGAAAATCGCCGCATTTATTGGCATTCACCCTGTATTACTCGTATATTAGATAGATGAGGCTATTGGCTCGGTAAGGTGTTTCCCAGTTATCTCTGGATTCCGCTCGAACGGCGGCCTGACAACACTGCGGGATTTATCGAGCTGGCTTTAACACCCGTGACCGTTAGTAATCCTGACAATCTGTTGTTATGAGTGACTGCTGCATAATGAATATACGCCCGCTAGACAGCCGCAGCCTTAAGTATGATGCTAGAACGCATATATTAATTCTGAGCGATATTGCTAGGGGCTTCGTTTATGCTATTATTATGTATGTTGCTTAGGAAATTTGATGAATATTTTTATATTATTTGGTTTGGGATATTATATTAAGTGAAATACGTGTCACATTCATCCATAATAGCCTATCAAAAGCTCACATTAATCGTTGATTATTTCCAATTATTATTGTGACTTTAACATTTAAAATTTATTAGGTTAACGATTAGGGACAACTGTTTTAAGTCCAATGCCGAGACTTCATCACATAGTTTCAGTATCGAACTATATTGGAAACAATTATAATAAAAAAATAATTTTCTACTTAGGGTTGAAACAAACGAATTGAATAAATACAATTTCCTTAGAAACGTCTCGCTACGCAGATAATTTAATGAGGGTAAATTCAATTATCTAGCGCTGTTTTGTTTTTTACTACAAGAGTGAAGCCTGCTAGGTTCCCTTGAAAAAAGCCGTGATGGAGACTGCATATTCGTAGCGCACTGTACATTGCTGATTTGTACTTTGGAGCTTAGTTCCGAAATAACACCCCACCCTTCCACCCCTCATCCCCGATGGTAGCGGGAAAGAGCCGGCGAGGTCTATTCAAATATCCCCTGTCTGTTCACACCCCTCCCCACCCGCCAGCGCCTCGCAGTCTCGTTCATATTTCGTGTTCCTATTTTGCGCAGCATCCCCGGGTACCGAATTGCACTCGACAGACTTCGTAGGGGCTTATATCGTGCACCGACTGTTCGATTTTGAACCATATTATATCAGCTTAAGCTAAAGTTCTGTTCGTCAGAGGGGTTTACAGTTAAGTTTTAAGGGAAAGAATCGATGTTGCCTCCCGAAGCTTGGTATAGGGGTAGAGATTCAGTACAAGTAGCATGTAGGGGCGCGGCTCGCCGCAAAGTTAGACGCGACTGAGCTGTAGCCGATAACGACACTTTGTGCCAATTGAGCACAGAATTTTTAATATTTAATTTAAATATTTAAAAAAATAGAAATATAAAGGAATTGCGTACACAGAAGGTATGTATTTGTTATATTTAGCAAAGCGCTTATTTAAGAGAAACAGGAAACTTTCTGTTACAATTCGATTGCGTCAAATGGTCCCTCCGGTGGTTTCACCCTCGGCTATCAGCCGCGTGACGGGCGCAAGTGTTGTTGACTTGTTGTTTCAATTTTGTTTTGATTCGTCTTCAACTGCCCTCCGTTTTAGATTTCTTTATAAATACTGAACATCATACGTGTACAATAGATATATATTGTTATTTATGTATATTGTATTGTTCCAGATCGCTTATGGGTGTTGGTTGTCTTTAGTGATCCGGGAGGAGGAAGGTAATGTATAGTTTTATAAATTATTTTTGGTATTTTCCCATTATTCATTTATTTAATTTTGCGATTTTAAACAATAACACTACCATCTAAGGTATAATTTTTATATTAAAACAATGTTTAATTATTGATTATTGTTTAGTTTTCTTGTGCGAATTCTATGTACATATCATTTTTATTTATCTTTTTTTTTAATTTTGTTATGCCAGTTTTGTTTCCTTCATTTGTTAAAATAATATTAAGCCTAAATTAGTGATCCAACTTTTCTCATTACAATCTCAGAAACTTATTTCATAAACGCAAAAAGTTAGCCCTTATATAGGTAATTTTTAATTTAATAAAGGATGAATATAAAACATATTGCAATATGTATTTTATTAGTTTTTATAATAAAATTGTTAGTAGCAACAGTAAATATGCACGGTTATATTTTAAAAATGAAAAAAAGTTAAATATTTGACAAAATTATGATTTTTTTTTAAATAACTCGATATATCGATTTTTAATTGCTTCGTATTCTTTTTCCAAAGTAGTGGCAATGTATCGGAAGTTCATTACGGAAGTAAAAAAAAAATAATATTGAAATTAATAAACCCCGTTCCGCCAGTCATTTTTAGTTAACTACGAAGAAATGTCTATAAGCAAGAAATTTGGTCTCTGGTTAAAAGATAGGGATCTACAAATTTCAAATATTGGACAATTGCGCTTTTTTTTTTTTTTTGTTTTTTTTAAAAAAATTTTTTTTGGGGTTGCGGCGCCGCCGTCGCACTATTTATAGGCTCCACTAATATTGGATACTTATATAAATAATTAAATTACTGGCAACAATAACGCCTAGTATTACTATTATACATGGTAGAGCCACGCTGCAGCTTTATTATGGATATCGAACGAGTGGGTCGCAGATTACCAGCGTGAAATAGCAGCTTAAAGCTGCTGTGTTTCGTATGGTGAGTGTAGAGAACCGGAGACCCTTTTACTGGAAACGAGACAATCCATCTTACGGGTGACAATGGATATTCTTTTTGATTCTTAATCGAGGATAAATGTAGATGTCTATGGGCCACAGTATCCATTTACCATCAGGTGAACTGTGTGCTCGTTTGTCACCCTAATTCTATTAAAAAAACCTAAATACCAAGTGATGTTATTTACAGAGCTAGCAAGTTTTGAATGTCTATGATTTTTCCTGACCTATTCGTAAAAACACTCCTCACCGTGAGTATCACATCGTCATTAGCAAGTGACAGTAACCTCATGGTTAAGAATACAGACTACGAAACTAAAGTCATAGGTTTAAATCCGTTTTTCAACTAATGTTGTTAACCGATCTGTAGTTTGAGTGGTTAATAGGATTATTCGCATTTATAATGGCATTTCATGTATAGCATTTCAAGTATTGATTGATTAATAATTTAGAAGAACTTATGAAAATAATATTGATTATTTGTTTGGGACTTTATTTAAAATTATACTTGTGAATTTAATAGAGTATTCTACTCATATTTTTTCTAAAACAGTCGCAAATCATTTAATTAATGGGCGATAATAGGAATCAATAAAAGGAGGATTTATAAGATTTATAAATCCTCCATAAAATCCTTTGATACATTTAGATAATATTTAAAAAAAATATTCTAAAGTATATAAAAAGTGCGGTTCACTGCTAAAGCCATAAATATTAGCCGATGTTCCTCTTTTGATAACAAAATCTTTAAATTCTTCTCCTACTGTCGCCAAACCATTGCTTAAACACAATGTAAACCCTAGCCCAATAATTTTTAAGTTCCATAGGGTATTGGAAAAAGATATTGTTTTATATTTAAAAAATACTTCAGTAATAGATTGCAGAAAGTTATTATCAATGGAAAAAATTCTTCCCGGTCACGTGTACTAGGTACTGAGTGTTCCTCAGGCAATTCTCGACCCATTCCTGTTTCTAGTCTATATTAATGACTTACCCTTGTAAGGGATAATCATGATATAGTATTATTTGATGATGATATTTCCTTAATTTTTAAACTTAAACTGTAGGTAATCACATAAATATGACGAAGAGAATAATGCTATGCATCAAAACCTTAATTTTATACATTTAGTTTTATTGCCGTTTAAATATAGGTTACATTTAAACAGCAATAATACTAAATGTGTAAAATTTACAACACCAAATGTTAAACACCGAAATACCAATGTATTTTTAAACGGGGGAGGACTAGAGCCCTATTGATTCCCCATGTTTTTCTTGCCATTACTCTCAGCGCAAAACTTAAGTGAAACCCCTATATATTAAAATTAGCAAGCAGACTAATCTCTGTAGTCAAATATGTTGTAAAAAAGTAAGAAGTCTTACTAGTGTCGAAACAGTAAGTTTAGTTTATTTCAGCTATTTCCATCGTATAATGACTTATGGGATTTTGATATAGGAAATGCTGGCTTTGATATAGGAAAGGCTGATTTAGAAACCATTTTTGTTTTGTCGAAGAGGTCCATAAGAGCTATTTACAGTCGAAAACCAAGAGAGCCTTAGAGAAAAATTTGAAGAAATAAATTTATTAACGCTCAGTATGTTCAGGAAATTTAAAGTTTCAGAAATTAAAAAAAAAAAAAAACAAAAACAAAATTAGTTTAAAAAAAAGTAATGTAATATAAACCTGTAAATACCAGGAAAAACATAATCTAGTGATGTTGCCCAAACAAAAAAGTCCTAGAAAATGTACAAGGTCACTCTATTACCAAGTTTAAATATTTTACTAAACAAAAACTGTATAAAAAGGGTTATTGTAAATAATGAAAAGATTTTTGATGATAAGATGATTTTTATTTTATAATTGACGTGGTATAGCCACGCTGCAGCTACATTACTCGTATAGTTGTTGCAAGAATGGGTCAGCTCGGGGCAGAAACATGCTCTCACAGAATACCAGCGTAAAATAGCGGTGTAATGCTGCTGTGTTTCGTATGGTGAGTGTAGAGAACCGGAGACCCTCTTTACTGGAAACGAGTCATTCCATCTTAGTTCTCAGGGGTGACAACGCATTCTCATTTTGATCCTTAATTGAGGATAAATGTGAATGTCTATGGGTCACAGCATCCACTTACTACATTATACTTACTATCAGGTGGACTTTGTGTTTGTTTGTCACCCAATGCTATAAAAAATCAGGCGTTATTTTGCGGTAATCCTAATATTACAATTGGTAAAATCTTATGAAATAAAATGATATATCTTACCTAGTTTTAAGAGCACCTCCCGCCCTCCCTTAATTGCCGTGCACTATTCCCGTCACCTCTAATCCCAGTACCACTACTCCCAACACCTCTACACTAGGAAAGACACACCATCGACGCTACGCTGATCGCTAAGTAAGAGAACGCAGAGTCTACTTTACCTGAGGATAACTCGTGTAAAGGCGAAACACGTGTCATATATAAAAATATATGTCTATATCATACAAAAAAATCTTTTCCGGCGGCATAGCAGCAGTTCGAGGAAAATGTAACGTTAGCAAGGTACCCGGAGCCACACCTCCCATGATGGGAAAAAAAATTAATACTAGGCAAGATGCTTGCAGTAGAATTTTTACGAGCTGACAGTGATTGCGACTTGATTTTTAAAAAAATTGGTGGGTTTTTTTTTTTTTTTTTTTTTTTTAAAAAAAAAACCCCTTAAAAAAAAGGGAAAAATTATATGATAGATATTTAAAAATTTTAAAGAAATGGAAGAAAATGGTAAAAGAAAGTTTTTTTTTTGTTTGTGGTTTTTTTTTTTTTGGGGGGTGCGGGAATATAACTATAGTAAAACCAATTTATTTGAGACCTTATTCTTTATCCTTCGGTTCTCATTTCATTTAACTCTAATTTTCGTGGTAGTCAACATATAGAAAACTTTAATTACACTAATATAATATATTTTATGATGATGAAGCGGCTGTTAATTAAGCTATTAATTAAACAGACGTCGGAAGACACTATTAATCCTTCATACCGACACAGCCGTCCCTCCCGTTCTTTAAACATAACCAGACACTTAATTCTCCAGTGGCCACTGATGTAGTTGCAACAATTTACTATACGAGCGTTAACAAGCCACGCAGAATTCCATTGTTTATTGTGAGCAATGGAGACTACGAGTTTGGTGAAATGGTTGTTATTTTATATGGAAAACTTGATATGTCAATTTTTAAGGTGATGAAGAGTTAATATGTATCAAACAGCTAATCGTAATAAACACCAGAGTCATAATTTATGAATAGTAATAAAAAAATGGAATAGTATATTTATGTGTATTATTTTATACAATACCACATTAACAAATGTAAGGAATATTAAAATAATAAAGACCTAGTGAGTATTTATATAACAGTTTTATAAAGCGACTTCAATAATTTATAACTGTTTGTATCATATACATTGGGTGCGTTTGGCAGAAAAAAGCGCTAGGAAGCGCTTATAAGCGCTGAAATATTATTCGGCCAGGACACGGTTGCTACTTCAGTAGCGCTGACACAATCCGCTATTTTGCTTATTTAATTTGTTTGTTTTGAATTTTGAAGTAGAGTTTATAAGTTGTTTTGTGCAATATTAGTTTTAAGTAATATAATGACATGAATAACATATACATGTTATTAAAAACTCATGATTGGTAAGTTTTTAATATGAATACTTTACAAACATATATTTAAATTAGGTTAGATTCCCCCGGTTAAAACTAACATCGTGTCCTGGAGGAAAATAGCTAGTTACGATTTGACAGCGCTTACTGCTTACGATTCGCCATTTTGCTTACAAGCGCTTGCTAGCGCTTTTTTCTGCCAAACGCACCCATTATATACCATCGATGAGTGAAATATCTGGCATGTTTTTTTTTTTCATTTCTTTGCTATGGCCGATATACATTAAATTATTGTTTTAGGAGAGTTCTTTAGTAATATTACTGGAAAGCAAGTGCTTCTGTGTTATTTAAATTAAAAATATAGGTAGGTATAGCAATTTTTTTTAAATTTAATGATACATAAAACATTACAAGAATACATAGTTACAATACAACACCATTAAAACGCAAACCGGTTTATATTGGTGCTGGCAGACCTGTATACGCATAAATATATTATTTTTAATAATTACTATTATAAAATTGATACAGTTAAGTATGATAACAACTAAATAGGCCTACACTTATTTTACTTTACACACACATTCTTATAATATTCATCATTTAATTAGTTTATCATTCTTATTCTATTAGCTTTTAGTAGAAAGGTGAGAATTGTTGTTGTACTAATCAATAAAAGCTATCGATTAATCGTTTCTCATCATATAATTTCTTAAAGACTCAGATAGTGTAAACCGTCTATTATCTTTTGGATCCAGTACTAGATATGGGCCATTTAAAATAAGCATACGACCGGGTTAGAGAGCGAAGAGTTAATACTCTGACACTGATAAAACTGCTCCCCTATCATCAGGGTGATCCATTTGCGTTCGGCGTATTTTTAGAACTTTTCTACCATGAATCGACCTTTAGAGCTTCTTACATGTTGCATCGCGTAATTTGCTCTTGAACCCGATCTTTATTTTAGTTCAGCACAAATTTTCGTTGTGAAATTCGGGTTTTAAAAGAACAAATGATTGCCAAAATATTATAATACCTCGCTTTATTACTAGACAAAATTGCGTTTAAGTTTTAATTACTAACTAGCGATCGTAAAATTTTAGAAGAGTAATACCGTAGCCTGTCTATGAAAATGAATGAATAATAAATGTTCAGAATAACTCTTACTAGGGGTATTTAATTGCTTGAGCCGAGTTTAGACGCGTATATTTATATATAAATCTCTTATTTATTTGTAGCAGAATAATAAGCTAATTTGAATATAAATACGACTTTGGCAAGTTTGTGTTTAATTTTCTTTTAACCCCCGATTTAGTCCGTATCGTAAATTATTGAAGATAACCGGAGCAATCCCCAAGGTGGTTATCTTGATGTTAAAATATATTAACTTCTAACAAACGTATTTTATTTTTAATAAGAGTAGGTAATTTGAAAACTTTGTAAAATTAAACATTACTTTGGATTACATTTTAGTGAAAGTGTTATTAACACCTTTTATTTATTTATATTTTACTAGATGGTCAGACAGACTTTGTTCTGCTCTCTCCGACGACTCTCTGTCCTTTAAATTCGCAAAAAATATTGAGGGTCACTTATCGGGATATAAATTATCCTATCTCTAAAATCGGTTGAGTGGTTTCGGAGTTCAACGCGGACAAAAATTTGAGACGTAATTTAGTAAGTATATAAAGATGTACTGCACAAGAAGCTAATAATTACAAGAAATTGTAAATTAAAACTTTTACGAAACTTTCAAAACTCGAAACATTGTTAATATTATACTTTTGTACCCATGAGATGCGTGCCAAAGAGATTCTGTCATTCCTTTTAATTTCGTCGGTGTCGTGTAAGTTTACAATATGTAGAAACTGCGACGAAGATCTCATGAAAAGGGTCTCGATAGTTAAGGGTATAACCATCACGCTTATATCCAGAATGGCTGCCGTTATAATTTTTTTAAATAATATTCACGTCACAAATTATAAACCATAATTTCAAGTAGAAACCCTGTTTGTAAAATAATACAGTTATTTTATTATTAGATACTACTATAAATCAATAAATATTATAGATGCTTTTATTCACATTGATACCTATATTTTCAACAAATAGCTCCAAATTTATAAGAAAATGTAATAGCTAGAGATCGTAAAAAATTCACGTAGCCTCTTTTTTTGGGACTTATTTTATTGCCGCGTACCTATTTGAATACCGACGAAAAATGTGATATTAATGTTTTATGACCTGCCTATAAATATAGTGCCTGGATATAGTAACTAATCGTAAGGCAATTTGGTGCTATGGTTCTTGGATAGACATCGTTGGAAATAAAGCAAAAATCTGAATTCTTACACTAGTGATCGCTTTCATAAATAAACAAATACATCTTTCGTTAAATCATTTTAGTTTGAAAGAAAAAATCGAGCTGTTAATTTAAAGTAATGACACCGATACCTGACTCCCTAAGGAATGTTGTTTTTCGCCTTTGTTGCAAAAGTTTAATAATAGTCGTTTTGTGTTAAATAAGTTTCTTAGTCAAATGTTTCTTAAAGGTACCCGAAGCTGAAGTTTAAAGAGTAAAAGTTAGAAAAACCAATACTTATATTCCAAGATGTTGAATAATTTAAAATTGCTGCTTGTTCTAATCTATCCTTTAATAAGATTGATAACTTGTTTTACTTGCAAGAAAAAGAAGTATTTTTTGTTAGTAATAAGTTAGTAGATAGTAGTAGTAAGTAGTTTATAATCTTTAAGAGAATAGGTATACGGATTTTTTTAACACATAGGTCAAAGTTTGTTTCACTGACATAGATTAATCCAATGTTTCCATAACAAAGGTTTGGTCCTTTCTCGATCGAGCCAACAGTTTCGAGTTATATAGCTGCATTACGGCTCTGCCACCTATAAAATATGTAAATAGTGTGAGATTGCGGCAAAAGTATTTCTTTTTGTAGAGCCTAGAACCAATTTCTATGCAAGAAAGTTAAGAGAGCATTTTCATGAGAAGAAGGTATCATAAAACGAACCCTTGATAAATACCCTAGTATATGTTGAAAAAGTTATTCTCTTTCTAGTATAGAAACAACAGACCAAACGCAATCCAACTTAATTTTATTCTTCGCTGCCCACAAAGCTTGCAAAACGTTTTTAAATTCACTTTTTAGAACAACAATGTTTAATTAAATTTCTTCTAGTTAAGTTAAAATTGCAATTTTTTACAATAACCTCATCAGACTAAATCTCTCTTTCTATGCAATTCAGACACGAAACCTAACTATCTAAGACCTAAGACTGCGCTATTGCTTGAGTATCGTAAAAGCAAATGAACTCTGCCAACTGGGGGTCGTTTCTATTCCCTGCTAATGATATTAATAATGTATTCATTTAGAATTTACGTGCAGTCTGAATTGTAAATGAGGATTTTGTTCTTTTATGAAGATTGAGCTAATTAATACAAGGTATAATTATTTTTATTTGATTACTTTTCCAATCAAAGTCAGTCGAAACTACAAGTTGACGAGTGACGAACTTTTTATATTTAACCCGGGACATACAATTTATAAGAGCTGTGCAATCGTGGTGCTAAATTGGTAATACTAATCCATCATTTAGTGGGGTATTCCACCATTTGTTACTCACCAGGGCCACATTCGTGTGTTCCAGTAGTTGGAATGATTTCATATGCAGTTGTGGTTGAGTAATATGGAGAAGAAATTAAGTAAATTGTCGTATTTTCCCTTATTACTTGAATATGCGAAATAAAATTTTAGTATAAATATGTCACTCCTAAATGACTTCTGATGCGCAGTAGGCATGCATGTCAATTGAAATATGAGCTGTCAGGACTTATCTATTATATAACTCTTTTTGTATTAGTAGTTGTTAGATTCGTAACTTTTATTTTTCTAGTTAAACGATTTAATGTGTAGATTAAATTAATCTACAACAATGGCGTCTTTTTAAAAATGAGCACTAATCCACGGGATCAACATGACCGGAGCTCGTGTATAATCGTGTACAGAATTTGTCCTTGCCCTGCGGGTTGAGTAATCTAATACGTAGGCTAATTTGTGTTAGCTCTCTGGAATTATAGATGTCGCTCTCCGTGCGAAATTACGACCTGCGTTCCATCCCCATCCTGTCGCTGCGACCCCGTGCCGCCATTTTGGATCTTGGCGTTTGATTCAATGCACGAACGCATATTAAATTGTAATAAACTAGACAAGTTACAGCTCTTGTAATTATTGGTTTTGTAATAAAAAGCATTTGGATTTAGTATGAATTATACTAAATAAGAACTCTATTAAATATTTCGCCCAAGTGTAGCTGAAGGGTTTTAACATAAATCATAATAGAAAAGTTAACCATATCTTTCCTGTTCTTGTCTTCTACATCAGTTGCAGGTAGAATTTGCCATAGTTGCCACTTTTGGCAAGCTGATTGCCGTCTTGTAAAGCATTGTCGGCGCTACTCACTTATTACTTCAACTGCAATTTTACGTAATGTAGACAATAATTTTCGAAAACTACTTGACGAAATTGGTTGGTAATTTTTCTTACACCGCTTGAATAGGGCAAACGGCACAGCACAGTTATTTGCCACGTGGTGAATGTGTAACAAAATAGATGTAATATACATCTAAATATCTGATAAATCACTGGATTTTCTATAGGATCGGCAGCTTGTGTCGGAAGGGTATTTGGTCGTTTGAATGTTTGTTACTCAATCAGGAAAAACTACTCAACGGATTTTGATGAAACTTAACAGAGTCAGGTTGTAGATTTTGCCACTTTTCGACAGTAAAAAAATTGTTCCGAATTTAACTGCTTATAAAAACTGAGTATTTGCTAAATTGTATTAAAAATTCCTAATTAGATTATGTAATTCTTAGACTCTTAGAATGTATTATAGAAATTAATGCAAGTTGTATAGTTTTAAAATTTAAATGAAATGAATTCATCCAGACTCCCAAATTTAGCTAAAAACATGCTGCCTTTTTGGTTCGACCAAACACTTGGTAATAGAAAACTTATATGTTTTCTAATTGAAGTCTAATTAATTGTGAATATCTAAAATAGCTCAAAGTTAAGCTTTTGCATCGCAGTTTTCATGTCTTTAAATACGCGTTATTGATTGATCTATCACTATTTATAAATTTGTCTCCTCATTTTCACTTGTTTGTTACTATTTTGTACGTTACCAAAATGTTCTCTTTAAATATTAAAAATACTTCGTGGTAGCATTTTAAAATGTCACTGGCAGCACCTGGCAGTAAGGAACACAAAAAAGGAAGAAAATAGACGCCTTTTTGTCGTCTCTGGAACTTCACAAAGTTGTATTTTTTGTGAAAAAAGTGTTTCGACCGTAGACAGAGAAACCTAGTTGCGCCAGTGGATATTTTATGTCAATTTTGACGATTTCACAAGTAATTAAAACAGTTTTCAATACACATATTTTATGTTTGGTAATGTGGCTTTGTTTCAAATTTGGCTCGATTTTGAAATTTTTGACTATTCAAAACCTTGAAATTTTAAAAATTATTTTAAGATATAATTTTTTAAATCCATCAAGGATTCCGCAGATACCATGAAGTCCGTAGTCCAAAGGAAAATTTACATCGGTAGTGACCAATATTTCTATTGTCAAAAATGTAAATTCGGTTCAAAGGAAGGAAGTCTCTGAAGAATAACCTGAATAACAATTTCGATATTTTATTTTTCTTAAATAATATTAGAAATATTTTGTTATCGCACTGACCAAAGTTTTTTAGAATCCTGCAATTTTACAAAACAATTACTTATATCTGAAGTAAGACTGACCTAAGAACCATTTATTTATATATTTTTGTTCAACAGTTTCTAAGAAAAAACCTTTATTAATATCCTTTATTCATTATTAAGAACGTGCATGTTATATTTTTAAATATTTTTAGAAAAATATTAAAAGATTTAAAAATACAAAAAGCATCGAGGATAGGATCCAAGCAGTCAGGGAAAACTCCTAACAACACCCGCTTCGTCTAGAAGCATTTTAAGTATGACACAACTGAGAAATCGCATCGGCAAACTTTGTAAATGTCGATAACTTTTGAGCTGAGTGAACTTCAAGACCACGAATATTTACTAGCTATTGCAGTGAAATTGATCTTTACACTATTGCAACAGGCAGTAAAATTAACTAATTTTTGATACATATATAACTAAATAATAAGGTACATCGACGTATCTTGTTAGTTGTGTTATACCTTACTGATTTGATTCTTAATGGAGGATAGATTTTTTTATAGAATAAGGGTAACAAACGAGCACATAGTCCACCTGATAGTAAATGGATGCTGTGGCCCATAGACATCTAAATTTATCCTCGATTAAGAATCAAAACGCAGATGCGTTGTCACCCCTGAGGACTAAGATGGAATGCCTTGTTTCCAGTAAAAAACGGGTCTCCGGATCTCTATACTCGCCATACGAAACACAGCAGTATTAAGCTGCTGTTTTACGCTGGTATTCTGTGAAAGCGTGATGCTGCCCAGGTTGTGCCACAACCATAATATAGCTGCAGCGTGACTACCACGTACGGAATGTTCTTCTATGGGCCACAGCATGTTTGTTTTAAGTATGCATTATTATTTTAATTTTATAGTAAAATTAAATTCTATGAATGTTATTGAATTGGTGTCGTTTTGCTTAAACAAATTTTGCGAAAATCCATCATTGATAATATTTTTCTGCAATTGGACTGAACTTCACACAATTGGCGAACTGTATTTACTATAGATTTCGGACTGAAGTTTGTGGTCCAAATACAGCTCATAACTTAAAATTTCACGCTAAAATAAGGCATTATGAAATCAACCTTAAAATATTATTTGTTACTTTTGCGTTACTTCCACGTAACCGTAAGATAGAAGTGTATATGTTGCTATATGTTACAGAGTGGCAAAATCTACGGTATTACCCAGCAAAATTATGGATTACAAACTAGAATAAGATACATAGCCTATATTGTTTGTAAAAAGTTTGAGTCTATCTCAAATTACACATGAATCCGAAGTGTCAAAAATTCATCAACTAAATTTCGTTTCTTGGCGTGCGCTACGTTTTTCATATTAGATAGAACTATAAAATGTACTAATGAATTGAAGTTATTTCCAACATCTTCAAACGGTCCGCTATGTACTATCTCATCATTAATATATCTTTATTTCATCATTATTACTATACATATACATAAACACTCACGCCTGTCACCCAGAGGGGTAGGCAGAGACTACAGACTTCCATTTGGCACGATCCTGACACACCTCTCTCGCCTCCTTCACATCCATACATCTACGCATGCATGCTCGTCGGTTAAGGGTACTCCTAATTTGGCCCGTTTTCAATAAATCGCCAATTTGGTCGATAAATTTTCGCCTAGGACGTCCCTTTCCGACTCTGCCATTCACTTCTGCAACATAAATTTTCTTTGTCACTCTTTCCTCATCCATTCTTTCCACATGACCAAACCACCGAAGCATTCCTTTCTTAATCCTGGTCACAACATCATCTTGCAAACCACACTCTTCTCTTATCACACAATTCTTCACCCTGTCATGCAGATTCAGCCCTAACATACTCCTTAACGACCGCATTTCTACTGCATTTATTCTACTCTCGTGCTTCTTCTGCCACACCCAACTTTCACTACCATACGTTAAAGTAGGGACCGACACAGCATTGTGAATTGCCATACGTGCCTTTTTTGACACATTTTGACTCTTCACAATAGAGTGCAGGGCCCCATTTACTCTGTTTCCTGCGTTCACTCGTCGTTCTATATCCTTATCATATCTCCCATCCCTGCTAAATACGCAACCCAAATATACAAACTCATCTACTTGCTCGATCAACTCCCCATCTATTCTTATTTCACATATCGTTTTACTTTCATCTCTTTCAAAAACCATAATTTTCGTCTTACTTGCGTTCACTTTCATACCCCTTTCATTATTACTATATTTTTATTTATCATGGATCAGTCACAAAAATTGCTTCTTTGCTTTGAAAAAAATAAAGATTTTGCTAGTAATTTGGACGAATTTTAAGATAATGAAATATAACTCTGTATTATGATGAATATTTTATTAAGTAAGTATCTGGTCTTGAAATCATTGAAATTAAACACTTTCTCAATATCGTGAAATTAAAATAAGTTACTTAGATAATCGGAATAATCTTGAAGTATACTCCGTTGACTTTAAAAGATAGAATAGATAGCTCGATAACTCGAAATTTAGATCCAATCCAAAAAAAGTCCACCATTTTATTGAGGGTCTGCTGATAGCACGCATTCGTATTCGTCATCATCATCATCATTACAGCCCTGTGTAGCGGACTTTTGCCACTGCTGAACATAGGCCTCCCCCAAGTAACGCACACAGCACGGTCCTGAGCCACCTGCATCCAACGACTTCCTGCATGTCTTACCAGGTCGTCACTCCATCTAGGGGGGGGGATCGCCCTACACTACGCCTACCGATCGGTTACGGTTACAATACGCCTAGTTATCGGTTCTTCGAGCTATATGGCCGGCCCATTGCCACTTCAGCTTACTAATCCGTTGGGCTATGTCGGTCACTCTGGATTTTACTGCGGATATCCTCATTTCTGAGTCTATCACGCAGAGAAACTCCGAGCATAGCCCTCTCCATAGCTCGCTGAGCGACCTTGAGCGTCCTCATACGGCCAGCAGTGAAGGACCACGTCTCTGATCCGTAAGTCATCACTGGCAACACGCACTGGTTGTACACTTTAGTTTTCAGAGATTGAGGTATACTTGACGAAAAGATGTGTTGTAATTTCCCGAAGGCTGCCCAGCCGAGTTGAATCCGTCGATTGACCTCTCGGTCGAAGTTGGACTTACCTAGTCGGAGTATTTGTCCCAGGTAAACGTACTCGACAACAACTTCGAGCATAGTGCTCCCAACAACTACCGGCATAGGTGTGACATGGACATTAAACATGATCTTTGTTTTATCCATGTTCATCTTAAGACCTATCCGTAGGGAGACACCATTGAGGTCATTGAGCATAGTGCTAAGGTCCTCCAGCGATTCTGCCATAAGGACTATATCGTCGGCAAATTGAAAGTGAGTGATGTACTCACCATTGATGTTAATACCGTATCCTTTCCAGTCCAGTAGCTTGAAAACGTCTTCCAACGTAGTGGTGAAGAGTTTCGGGGATATAACGTCACCCTGTCTTACACCTCTCTGCATTTGGATAGGTTTCGAACTCTGGTTCTGTACTCGGATAGCCATCGTAACCCTACTGTACAAACACTTCAGCACTTCGATATACCGACAGTCAACTTGGCACCGCTGAAGGGACTGTAGCACCGCCCAAATTTCGACAGAATCAAAGGTTTTCTCATAGTCCACATACGCCAGGCAAAGTGGCAGATTGTACTCTTCGGTCTTCTGTAGAATCTGCCGAAGGGTATGTATGTGGTCTATGGTACTGAAGCCTTTTCGGAAACCGGCTTGTTCGGGAGGCTGGAAGTCGTCGGGTTTGCGTGCGAGACGATTCGTAATGACTCTCGAAAACAGCACGTAGACGCGGCTTAGAAGGGAAATCGGTCTGTAGTTCTTCAAGAGAGTGTTGTCGCCTTTCTTAAAGAACAAGACCACCGCACTTCTGCTCCACGCCTCCGGAGTAGTGCCACCATGGACGACGGAATTGAAGAGCTTCTGAAGGACTTCAAGTACCGGCATTCGTATTATACCAACCAAACAACATTTTTAACGACCATAAACAAATCCTAGGACCAATAGCATATTTTCCATGGTCTGGCCACGTGTTTTAAGGGTCCAATATTTTGCTCGAATTCACTGAGCAAAGCAAATCGTTTAATGTAGTCTATGTATTATGTGTATTGTAGTAGATCGTTCAGCAACTTTTAATTAAAAGCAAGCGGAGCCGCGTAATTTGAAAAATCTGAAAGTCATTTGAAATATGACTTGGGAGGATGATAATTTGGATTTATACAATTAGACGAGAGAATTAGGATTAGAGATTAGACGTGGTAGAGCCATGCTGCAGATATATTACTAGTATAGTTGCTGCACGAATGGGTCGGCTCGATCAGAGAAGGACGACGATCTCACAGAACAGCGTAAAATAGCACCAACGCTGCTGTATTTCGTATGGTGAGGGGAGAGAACCAGAGACCCTTTTAACTGTATAAGAGGCATTCCACCTTAGTCCTCACGGGTGACAACTCATCTGCATTTTGATTCGTAATCCTGGATAGATGTAGATATCTAAGGGCCACAGCATCCACTTATCATCAGGTGGACTGTGTGGTCGTTTGACATCCTTATCCTATAAAAAATAGCGCATTTTAGCTGTGAGTAGTGAAACGCATTAACTTAGTGAAAGCAACTTCTCATTCGTCTGTATAAACGTAATATCTTGATCTTCATCGATTTTAATCGAAGATTTGTAATAATTGACACGCTTGCCAGACGGAATATATAATCACAGAAACAAAATATCCATGCATCTTTGACATTGTTTCCAGTCATCGTTCTGGTATGAACTAGATGTTAATTTTGCACTATATGATGAAACTAAGACTTTTATAGCCTTACCCATAAAACAAAAATGTAATAGATATATCAGAATAGATTAGAGTAGAATGTAATATTTTTTCATTCAATATAAAATATAGCCGTAATAAGAGCTGTGGTAGCTCAGATGGTTAGCATTCGTGTTAATTTCACAGTACGCGAGCAACCCGGGTTCGATCCCATGATGTCACCAATGAAATTGTTAATTGCTATTTTAAATGCTGATTTACCATGTGCTCCGCGGTGATGGTGCTCGGAGGTAAACATCGTGAGGAAACCTGCAAGTCTGAGAAATAAGAAAAAAAAATATTTCGAAGACATGTGAAGTTCGCCAGCACGGCGTTGGCGCAGCGCGGCGGACACTTCCTTGTCCTAAAACCCTCTCAGAAATGAGCGGAGGCCTGTACCCAGCAGAGTTGGACGTATATAGACTGCAATTTTAATTAAATATAAATCAAAAATAATTCTTATGGTCTTTTATGTTCTTGTTTTGAATAAAAGAATCTTTTTAACTTTTATATGAGAAATTCTCAGTAGTAACCCGAAGTCAGGAAGTTGGTGGTCAGCCCCATACCTCGGAACGCTCATAATAAAACAGTTAGTTCTTCGCCTGATCTTTCTCCAGCCGTGTCGAATTACTGTCCAATCAGATTTCGAGTCTCCGTTGCGACTGCCGCCGTGACTGAAATTTGGTGTGGAGGACATTATTTATTATTTCTATTAAGTGTGTACTATTACTTTAAGTTCATTAGTTCAAAACTGAGTGAATTTGCAATGTTCATCAAACTGATAGAGAAGATTTGAAGCGGACTGGACCCGTTTTACGTCTTACTTTTTACTTTACCGTTTTTAGCTGCATATGTGAGCGGGATTGCATGTTCTTACCTTAACTACGTCTTTCTTTTTTTCGTCGTTTTTTACTGGAATTATTAGGACAAAATACGTTAGCTTATCTTTAAAGACAGACCAATATAATGCAAGCATCAAAACTTACCATAGAATAACTGGCGGTCCACCACTGTGCGATTTAAAAGAAGTTTTCTTCCTCGCACAACTTCCTTGTGGAATCTACTACCACTAGAGCTATTTCCGGACGGATACGACTTAGGAATCTTCGAGAAAAGGATCTACTCCTTTTTAGAAGGCATCGCATCTGCAGTTCCCTTGGTGTTGCAGCTGTTCATGGGCGGTGATAATCACTTACCATCAGGTGAGCCGCATGCTCGTTTGCCCCTCTCCTATAAAGAAAAACATGGTGGAGTGACTCACGGGTGACAACGCATCTTCATTTTGATTCGTGGTCAAGGATAGATGTAGATGTCAATGGGTCACTGCAACCACTTACCATCAGGTGGACTGTGAACTCGTTTGTCACCCTATCCTATAAAAAATACAGATATTTTCGTCTTAGAGTTATGTGCAATAGTCGCTTTGCCTTGTCTCGATTCTGTAAATTACACTTTTCTCGCCTTCCACTTTCAAAACGGTTAATATTTGATATGCAAATGCAATTTCATCTAACAGCTTCGCCAGCTTTAACTTAAGCCAGCGTCTGAGAGTTGGCGTTCAATCTACATTTTTTACAAATTGCAACATTACATTCAAATGCAGTACTGCGCAACAATTTTTATTCATTTGTGAGTAGAAAATTTGATTTTTAAAAATAAACACACTAATATATTTTTAGGATCATTATTTAAATAACAAATCCCTCCTTCCGGAAGGTTTTAATTCTAATTTTCATATATTTTAAAGATCGATCAGAAAACGGTTTTTCGTACAGGTAAACTCAAATATTTGGTTCATTTATCAATAGTCATTTATGGCAAAAGTTAAAGTATATTTAATTCTACATAATAATTTTAACTATCATTGAGCTCATTATTTTAATTAATTTTTCTAATCTGATTTAGATAAAAATGTAGATAAATAAGTGCAGTCTATCTAATGGTAAGTGAATGCCGTAGCCTATAGCCACCTACATTTATAATTCATTGGAAACATACATACATTCATACATAACTACGGAAACACCATATATCTTGGAGTTAAGTTCTTTACAACAAACTTGCATAGCTTAACTTGGTTAGCTTCACTCTGCAGATACAAACAGCAAGTTAGTGCCAAATTAAGTTCCAGCAATTGTCTGGACTATGTTTGTTATTTACGCCGGGATTACAGTTGTACAGCCGCTTGCATAACTGCAGTTAAGTCGAAAGTTTGCTTAATTTGTTGCTTTTGTTGTTTGAATTACGTAGTGTATGAAACGATACGGATAATACACATTTTATACAACAAATATTTTATTATTTTTTGTACTATACTTATAATTGTATTGTATACTTTTTAATAAAAAACGAACATATTACGCGCATGTAAATAATATTGATTGGACAGTAAAAGGTGAACAAATATATTTTATTATTTTACTTTCAATAATTATTTAAAGTTAGTTTTTTTAAACATTAAGAAACATTATGGAAATTAATAGATATTCGACAGTTCTGTGGTTTGACTGAATATTTACACGGTTATCCTTTTTTTTTTGTCATAAAAGAAAATGTAGTATAAATACGTACTTATACACATTTTGATGAATGTGTTTTTTGAACTTTTTGCCAAATACGATTTCTATGTTATTATTTCTTTTTGATCGCTTTTGGCTATAGTATTATTTAAGTTTGATGAGGGTTTTTATGTGTTTTATCAGTAATTAAATAAGTTTTAATATTTTAAGCATCCTTATTTCTAAATGTGTGACCTTACATAGTAATAGTTTTATTTTATATTAAAATAGCAATTTAAGCAAAATAGAGTTTGATGTTAAATGAAAAGTGAAATTGTGTGTAAAAAAATTAAAACCAATAAAGCAAGCAGCTATTTTAGTAACATTAACGTAAACTCTGTGTTTACTATTAAGAGTAACGTTCGCCATAGGCACCGAACATTTTACATACACACTAAAAGGTTCGAATGTAGAGATATAAGAATCAATAGTGCGTCGCGCTCACTCATTTGATACTGCCTTATTGATCGAAAGTAATATGCAAAATGTGTTGCCATATAAATCTCATGCTCATGTGGTCATATCGGAGCGGTGCCAAGTACCTATCGTGAGGTCTAGCTTCAGGCATTTAGCCCAGAGTATTACTTTGCATAATATATTCTAGTCCTTCGCATATACGTCCACATTGATTAAGAGATCGTGTCCGGATAAAATCGTAAAGTGCATTATTCTTTTACTAATGCTAAGTTTGACATTTGTGTGTATGTCGTTAACATTTTTTATTTAAGAGATAAGATTTTTTATGAAAGTAAATAACCAAATTATTTAGTTATAATTTAATATTATACTTACCAAAACTTTTTACTAACTATTATCTGTGCTATTATCTACACCACGAACTGATAGGCTTTAGGAATGAGAAATTTTTAATACTTTGCCGTAGGTTTCATTAGTAACAAAAGAAACATTAGGCTTATACGAGAGAATATTGCGTATTTTCTCGTATAAGCCTTAGTAGATAAGTTAATTTAGTTGTTAATTTATTGAATAAAATTTGCTTTAAACTTAATTACAAGGTTATTTTTGTAAACTTATCATTAGTGTTTTTAAAATTGTTTGCACACGAAGAAAGAATGAATGAACAGAGCAATTTATTCTGCAAAATGTTGGGCAGAGTCGACAAGAGACGTCCTAGACGGAAATTTATCAACCAAATTTGAGATATATTGAAGAATAGTTAAGACTAGAAAAGCTATGTTAAGATTTCTCTTAATCGATATGCCTGATGTAGATAATTTATGAATGAAAAAAAAGGGAACGAGTTGTGTCAGGATCGTGCCAAATGGGAGTCTCTCTGGGTAACAGGCATGAGAGATTATGTTTTTATGTCATGATCTCATGATTTCAGTATCTACTGAAATAGTTATTATCATAGTATCAGGTGACCAGTTCAAAATGTAAGAAACTTGACACAATTTTGAGTGGAATCAGGTAACTTATTATTTAATATCAAAATCAGAATAACTCAGCTTTAAACTTAGAGGAGGCCTGTGCCCAGCAGTGGAACGTATGTAAGCTGTACTTTATTTCATAGCATTATCGTAAGATGACTCCTTTGATTAAAAAATAGGAATATTTTTAAATATCATTAAACTTTATAAAAGACGACCAAAAATTGTATAGCTTGTACGTACTACTATTTCAAATATATTAGAATTAGGTATATTATATTAATAATCACAACGTGACTTATTCTAGACGCAAATAATAATAATTTATATTAATCTTTTTCTTTTTCTTGTTGATAAAAGTTAAGATTAGCCCTATGAGGGTGAATTGCATTCAAGCTTTTTTAGCTTAAATAAGCTAGATTAAAGATGCGATTCATCGAGTTTCCTTTGTCTTATTTTTTAATTAGTTATGTCTGTCAGCTGTCTAGTCCAAGTTTTTGCACCATGTTACTTCGTACTCTTATTTTCGAAGTAATCGTGAAAAATTTTGATGGTTTTATATGTTGAATTTGTAGAGCTCAAACACAGCAAAGCTATCACTATTATTGTTTTATAAATTACACGCATTTGATAGTATTGCATGTTTATACTCTTTTGTCAGCCTCTTTTTTTCATAAAATACTATACATTTTAATGTATTTTATTTTAAAATTTTTTGTTAGGCTCTTTTTAATCTAGTGCTAGATACGCAGAGAACTCCAAGAATATACTAGGTACTGGTCTACTTAACTGGCAACTTAGCTTACTTTATGACATACATACATATAGAAACACTGAGGGGTAGGCAGAGACTATGGACTTCCTCTTGGTATTACTATCTCGTCTCTCTATACTATAAAACACACTATAAAAAAAGATTGTTGACTAGCCTCATGTGGATGGAACCTGTAAAGTGATTGAACTTCGAAGAATCGTCCGCCATATTGGGTAATTGCGTGAACATAGTACTGATACACTGCTTCCGTAGTTTACCTTACCTTTGGTCTGGGTATATTAGGTATTGTGTTAATGAGACAATAAAAAAGCATTCTGTCGGAAGTGTGAAACTTTTCATAGCGGCCTCGCTTTCTTGATGATAACATGATGATAGGTAGAAGGGTATTGGTGCTCGAACACCTGTTGTAAACTTTAAGCAAAGAAGCAAATATGCATGGTCTATGTTTCTCTAATTTTATGTAGAAAAAGAAAGGAAGTCTGCAGTGGAAATAAAAAATCTTATTTATGGAAGATGGCTGGGTGCTACCATCTGCTTGGGATCCTATAATAAATAAAATTTCCCAAGCATAAACGGCAATGTATATGCATAGATGTAGTTTTGGGTCTATGTGGACGTTATCTCTAATTTTATGATAGTAAGAAAAAGAATTCTATAGCTTACAAAAGGTTTTTTTAACCAAAAAGCTTCGGTGTCGTAGAATGGCACCAATGTTTCTTTTTTAAGACCGTAAGGAAAAATTATGACAGGAGCTGAGTAATTTAAAAAGTTCTTTTAGATGGATTGGACTATATTTATTGTTTAAAAGACGCAACGCAGAGCAGAAATATATATATATATGCACTTACGTACTGTTTGCCGAAAGGTCATACTAAGAAGCAAGGCTGTTAAACACTGTAGCTGAAACCAACACAAAACAAAATTTAACTACTACACTAGAAGTAGGTAGTCTCTGAAGAGCATATGTCCGAAGTTAGCTCATTACCTGAATTATTTAGTGAAAAGTTCTTGTAAATGGGCACAAGTTTAATGTAGGCAGAATTTGGGGAAACATACTAGTCGCGAGTGGGTGCTCAAATTATATTTTACCTTGTTTCAACTATATTTTTGCAATAAGATTTTTGGAGAAGACATAAAACAGGGCGACATAGTGTAGTAATTAAAGTACTTGGTTGCTCAGTCACTTGTTTCAAATTTGATTCCTACCCGAAACAATTGCTTTTGAAAGAAATAGCATAAATTATTGGTTAAATAGATCCTTTATTAAGTTTACCCTCTATTGTCTAGATCGGACTTAAGGATGATAACTAAAGCTGTCTTAGATTAACTACGAAATCAGGATCTCAAACTATTAAGTCTAGTCCTTTTATGACTACTGCTGATGCGAAGCACGCCAAACGTCGTGAATAAAAGGTTATGGTTAAACTTGATATATTTTGCAAAATTGCATTTTATGAAGCAGAATATTTCAAAGTCTTTATTAAGTTCAAAGTATTCTCTATCATCGGCATGTTTTGTCATTTCACCAAAATTGGCGATCGTGATTGAAGACGTGAAGGTGCAGATTCAGGTATAGACTGTGAACCTTAATGTCATCTGACAATCAATAATGTGTCTTTTTATTTAACTATATCGTAAATATATTTGACAATATGAAAAAGCTGATTCGATCACTTGGTTTTGAGTCTCAGCTGAAATCACTATACAAAAACACAATGGTTTTCGGTTGCTTTAGCTTGTCTACTAGTCACTTGGTTCATATGAACTTCTTTAAAAAAATTCTTCATTCTTCCTTAAAAAAAAAAACGTTACCTCCACACTAGGATTTTCTCCTGTATCGTGGGGGCAGTTAACACAAATAAAACAAAGCATTTGATTTCGCTTTACGTCTTTGGTCTTCGTATTTTAGACTTAAAATATATGAAATGGTTGTTTCATCATTTATAGCATAAGGAAGAATACTAGGTGTAGTTGCCATCGTTAGCATGCGGGTTGGCAAATACAGTTTATTTTTATTATTAGTTGTTATTAGGAGGGCGCTGTTGCCCATCTCCTGATTTGGTCAGGCATCCAGGATGAGAGAAAGGAGAACAAATCTTCGAATGTTATTTCAAATCATTGAGAATGCCTTATCACTTCCAAAAGAAGCCCGTAAATTTTGACTTTTACATTCCAAAACCTAGCGACAAACTTCAAAGACCAAGAAAAGTGGAACTTTAAGTTATATCTTGGGGTCAGCTTCTAAATCATTGTTAATTTTTTTGTTAATTTTCTTTCATTGTTTGTTAATTTATGTCGTATGTTATACTGTTGACTTATTTAAGCAGGTCGCTCTCAGTATTAACTGATGGCCTTGAAGTCAGTGGAAACTGGAAAGACTAGTGCCTGCATCCCCATTTCGCTATCGAACAACTCAACCTCGTCTTACTTTTACTTTGTTGATAACATACGCATACAGAGCGTATTGTCAGTAGTTTCTGGTGGTTGAAACATAGTGATTATATTCTCTTTGGACTCGTATCGCATCTAAATTAAGATGAGAAAATGTGGTGATGCACTGTTGCATAAATTTTTGTACGCCGTCAAAAAGTAATTTTTAATATTAAGTACTCATAAACCGTTTTGTGTGTACTTAAAATTAAATATTTCTGTTTCATCTGTTTGTCAGAAGTAATTATGTAACCTCTTTAGTGTTTCACTATCTCCCACTTACTTAAGTCTCACAAGACTTTACGTAGGCGGTTCAAATTCCTACAGTTAACTCAATTTTACCATCTTTACCGAAATTTAGAACATAGCTATGGTAACATTTAAAGTAAAAAAGAAATGAGCCAATTTTATAAGTATTTATAACTTAGTATTTATAAGCATTTGATTTTTCGACGTGGTAGAGCCATGCTGGAGCTATATTAGTTGTACAGTTGTAACACGAATGGGTCGGCTGGACTCGGGAAGGACCACGATGTCACAGAATACCAGCGTAAAATAGCAGTTCAACGCTGCTGTGTTTCGTATGGTGAGTGTAGAGAAACGGAGACCGATTTTACTGGAAACAAGTCATTTCATCTTAGTCCTCGCGGGTGACAACGCATCTTCATTTTGATTCGTAATCGAGGATAGATGTAAATATCTATGGGCCACAGCAACCACTTACCATCAGGTGGACTGTGTGCTCGTTTATCATCCTTATTCTATAAAAAAATTGAGTAATTTAAAAGCTGAGTGTAAGAAACTTTATATAACTGAATTAGTTTATCTTGTTATTACTAATATTAAGTTTATTAAAAATTTCAACTTTATTACAATCTTTCCATGTTCATTTCAAGTAAGCGCCTCTAGACATAAATTCAAATTTCATTTATGAATTGGAAAAAGTTTCAATATATTTATTATTCACCCTAACATTTTTAATTTCACTCGACGCTATATTCCGTTTCGAATGTTATTAAACTTTTTATGCTTTATAAAATATAACGTGCTCGAGCGAAATTGAAGACATATTGCTTTCACGTAAAATATGGGACGGCGTAAAGTAAAAGTTGCATTTGTTCAAGTCAGCATATTGAAAAGTAACATTTAGGATTGAATGTTTCAGATGCGAGTTCCCGCGGGAACAAGCTTATATGAGCGTACTACGGACCGGTGAGGAAAACATTTCAACATAGGTAAGATTTATTTCATTCTTGTTTGTTGTTTTGATAAAACGTGGTGTGTATGACTTATTTAAATTGTGCACTGTGACAAATATTTAAAATAATATTTAAGATATTTACTTCTTCTTTTTCTTCGTCAGTTAATAAAATTCTACTTCTGAACATGGTTTTCTATCGTTAAAGGGAGTATTTGCAATTGCCAATCGCCACGCGTGGTAGGCTAACTATCGCAAGTGCACAAGTCTCAGTGCAAGTCTCGCACTTTAGACGCTACTTTTCGTGTTCGAGTTCTATAGATCTGGCAAATACTTTATACAATATTAAATAAATAATTATTTAAAGTCACTGCGCTCACGGCGAGTACTTCTCTATTCACGTAGTGTCGCAATTTTCGATTATAAAAGCCAGATAAGAAAATAGTACCAAACTGGATAAAACTTGTAGTATCGTACAAATAACAAGAAAATATCGTCTGTTTACTTTTCGCATATACGAGATAAACAAGATGGTTATATCGCTTTCCAACGGAAGCCCTGAAATCTTTCAGGTATTTCCCGTTACGATACGCATAGAATAAAATGGAGTGATGAATTTTCTAACGCTACCACCACACAACTAAAGTTATAATATGATAATATTTTATTACTTAAAATAAAATGTCCCCTTATTAGTAGTTAGAATTCAAACACATTTTTAAAGGCCTTTCAAAATGTGCCAAATTAAAAATGATGGAATCACGTAGGCTGGTTTTGAGCATGGCTGTTACACTGGTACTGGTACTGGTATTTCGTCAAATATCAATATTAGTTAACAGTTTTTAGTAACGAGAACTTTATAAGTCAATAAGCGAGACTGCACCGTGTGTAGTTGTGGTTCGGGTTATACAAAAAAAAAATCACATCTTTTACAACGGCCAGTAGGCAAATTTTTGCACTATACATAAAGAGTCTTGGCATATTCTTTCTTTCTTAATGCTCAGTTTTAGGAATTTTTTTTTTTATATATATATATATCCATATCTTATGCTATTTTTCAAATAACCTCAAATAGGGAATCTTCTCGAAGAATTACGGCAAAATCTTCTTACATCCTGATCGTTCAAATCCATCACTGACAGCTACGGATTACTAGTGTCGATAAATTTCACGATGTTTTTCCGACATAAAACAAGTCGGTTAATTTACTATCTTCAATATTCTTAAAATAAGAAGTAGCACTATTTATTTTAGCTTACAGCAGTTATCTTTTGAATTATTACACATCTACTGCATTAAAAGGTAGCAGGAAAATGTAGGAAGTGGTTTCAAATATTCAGTGCCAGTATAAAAACTAGATATAATTTATATAATAATATTAGCATAACTAATTGAACATAACTATCGTATTCACATGGAAATAAACCTTCCTCATAAATAACCACAAAACAAGAACCTCAGCCACCTGTTAACATCACCGCCTTTTATGAGATTCACTCATCAATATGCTTTTTGTTTTGTGACTACTCGAAAAATTTTTAGCCAACTTCAGAAAAGAGATGGTTCGGAATACGTCAGTATTTTTAGTATGTAACGCGATTTCTTTATTTATTGTAAACCTATATGGATGATTTTTAATGAAATATGCTATGCCCCAATAGTAGTTCTATTTAAATTTGAAAAAAAAAAACATCCTTAACGATAGGAAAAACAGAGAATTAAGTTTTCAATGTAAGTATATAGACAATCTAGTTGTTAAATAAAGCTTGTTATATTGGTAAAATGATTAAATATTTAAACTTAAAAATAAGACTACGAAATAGCTTAAAATTATAAAATAATATTCGCTTAGTAATTACAAAGGAATTAAATCATCGACTTCAAAAGCTATTATATTCTGTGAATATATTTTTTTAGTTTATCTATCTTTGTAAGTCCCTAAATAAATAAACCATTTATTATGTTAAAACATTCTTAATAATGTTATATGTATAATGATACGAGTACGTCGTTAAGAACATCGATATTGAACAACGCTTGAATCGTTCTTGTACGAGTAGAGACGACGTTGTTTGTTCAACGGCGTGCAAGATTAATGATGGCAGGACGACACTACACAGAGCCTATGGAAGCAAGGGGGGGAGGGGGGAAACCGAGGATTGTAGTTCAATCCCCAGCAGCAGTAATACACCGTTTCTATTTGGACTAATTTCCTGTAGATATTTACGTTAATGCTGCCTATAGGGGCTTTGTAAATACGATTCAATTTAAGAGTACTTAATTCGCATAGGTGTTTGTATACCCGTACGTTGAGCTGCTTAAATTAATTATCCTAGTGATCTCACGTATACCGTGGTTGGCTGTTAAGTTATTTAAGTAATTAAGGTTTAAGTGAACTTTGTTTTGAGGGTATTTTATTATTTCCCATTAGAGTTCGTATTATTAGAATAATGAATATGTACTCGCTCCTGGCGGTACGGGAAGCTCAAGATCGTGCTGTAAGTATAGTGTTATGCTCTGAGTTTCTCTGATGGTAATGGTAACAAGGACGTTCGCATTAGCACCAAAGTAAGAGACATAACCAAATGGAATATTAAGCTGAGTAATAGGCCGAACATATGACTCAATTTACCAACAATAAATGGGGAAAAAGTTTCTCGAATAGCAGTCTCATACTGGTAAGAGTGTACCAATAAATATCAGGTCCTGGTAAGTGATGCAGCAAGTTGATGGATGCAGGGCTGTGCTTTGTGGTATTTCCTGAAAATTCCTTGGGAATATTGGGGCCTATGTTCAGCATTGAACTTGTGACGGGCTGTATTCTATCCTGTGTTGGCTATATGCTAAATTAAAAGTGGTGCTATTATCGCATATAGTTGACGTAGAAATTATATGAATTGAGACAGCAAGTTTCATGAAATTAGATCGTGGGCGTTGAAACTAAATCTCAATGGCTTCAACTACGTCAATCCAATGAAATTGATGAGTCAGGCGATCGAGCGAACTCGCACAAAGGCCTCGCGGGAAACAATGCCCGCTCGTCTTTCAGCGCCCTACCCTCACGCAATTAAGTGAACCTTTTTGTTAGACCGCGCTTTCCTCTACTACATTATCGGAACACAATGGTGGAATGATTTGCGAGAAAAGACTGAGATTAATTTTTGTGCGAATTCTCAGTTGTCTTCGTATGATTTTTATCTGTCATTGAAGATTGAGATCGGGAATGATATTTATGAGTATGAATGTTTATTCAATACTAGCATTTTATCCAAGACTTCTCTCGCGTTGGCTTCAATTTAAAAACATCAAAATTAGCAAAATTGGATCACTTGTAGAGTCACTTGTCAAATATGTCTAAATTGGACGCAAACGATTGAAATTTGACTATATAATATGCTACAGAAACATATACTAAGTGAGTTTATCAGAATTGCATTAATATGATAATACTGGCAATACCGTTTTTATAACGGGCATGTCTTCGTATAATTGTCCGATGTGTCTTTATGAAAGGTAAATTGTGTAAATTTTTTTTATTCATAATTAAATTTAATATAGTTTTGACAAAAAATGTTCAATTTCATGATGTTTTATTAATGCACGGCATAGAGGTTATTTGCGATATTCGATTAAAATCATTGTCCTCATTGAATATTAATTAGAACCATAAAATATATACCGTTTTTTTTACGTTCAAGTAGACTTTTAAATTTCATTAATGTAGTTATATTTACGTTACACGTGTGAGAATAACTATACTCATGAACAGGAGTAGATATATACAGAATATATTCAGCAGCGTCTTTCAGATTACAATTGAAAATAATAAAAAGGTGCACTTGGCAACCCGTCTGCCAACCGTGGCAACAACGATAAATATCCAAACTATTTCGCAATCTATTGAGAAGATCGAATTACTGAACGGGTGTAGAAATATATTAGCCATGTAGAGGCGACGAAAAAGAAACCAATATCCCATTTCGTCTCGTGGATGTCGTATGAAGCTATAGAGGGAGACTGATATGGGCACAGGCCGCAACGAGTTTTAAAATAAAAAAGATTTGATTAAGTTGACTCCAACGCAGTATGAACTACTTTAAATATACCTAAAACTAAGTTCCGATATATTTTTTAACTTCTCAGATATGCACGTGTCCTCGTAATTATTTATATTCCCTTCACTAGAAGAACAAATTTGATTGTTGATTTACCATCGACACTCAAATTTCAATTAAAATATGAGTAGGATCGAATTTTGGTTGCTTACGTACTATGAAATATACGTTTGGATCGGTACGATTACCAGCTTTGACAGATAACTTTCACGATTCTATCAGTTCAGTTCCATTCATAGTTAAAATTAAAAAAGTTTAAAATTTGCATTCGTGATATTAATAGTATTTTTTGCAAGAGCCGGTTCATTTACTCATGGGAGTTATGAAACTGGGACTATCACAAGAATCTTGATACAAAAATAAATTGGTGAAATATTGCTATGCCAATAGACACTTAACATATTCAACTAAAAGACCTCTTTTAATTACGTTTTGTGTAAATAGTTTTGTTAGTCATTTTGCAAAAAGTAACAATTACAATAAATCATCCCGACAGTGGCCACCAGTCTGGATATTTTAAGTCTGACAGTTTTTGAAGCTGCAAGAATAATTATTAAATAGAATTTTCTTTCATTGAATCAGTTACTTATTACTAGTTTATTTAGCAGTAAGTATATTAATGTTTTAATAGTTTTATATAGGCCGCTATTATATTAGATTAAAACTAGATTAGATTAAAACTCTCTAGTACTCAGCGGCAATAAGGTGAGGTGCGACTGACCAACCGCACAACAAAGCCGCAAAAGTTTATATGATACATATATTAGGCATAAAGTGATGAATATTCAAAAAAAAATTCTGCTTCTATCAAAAATACACTATTAACGATGCTAGCGGTGTGAATATTGTAATGAAATTATTTTACGATGAAAAATAAAGTAATGTTGTGTTTAGTTTTTAATATCTTCAAACAATCTTCATTCATTGATTTGGTAAAGCTTTGTCGTGATATAGTCAACAAACAGTGTTGAATTTTATGAAATGCACTTTATAATGTTATTAATTCTAAGATCTGGCTAATACTTACATATATAAAATATCTCCATTTAAACTATAGGGATAATGAGAATTTTGCAATAATTTCAGTTTTTATCAGATTATTAATAGGTTAAAAAAAACTAATACGTAAGTACCTACTAAAAGTTTTTTATAGATTAGAAATTAAAATTAGAAACATCTCAGATTTTATATTTCTTCATTCTTATAATATTTAAGTGTGGGTCATTTTAAAAATAACTGAAATTTTTAACGTACAACTAGTTATTTTAATATCAAGGCATAACTACTTATGAACACTCTAATAAATAGATTGTACATACTTGTTTAAATAAAATAAAACAACAACAAAATCCTCCATAAATCTTAATAAAATGATAATTTCAATAAAATCTACAAAGGGTTGAAGTATGTTTCATAGAGGCAACCTCTGTCCTCCTTCATGGCGGTACTTTTGAAAATATTTTGTAATTAAATTTTAGTGTTACAATTCATAATTCATAATGAATATATTCAATTCATAATTTATAATTAATTAATGAATGCGTGTCCTGATTTCACTAATTTCTGTTATTCCTTACTGTTACGTAATATTTTTTATTATCTTTAGGGTAGTTATCAGAATTATTTTACTGGCGACACTGAACTGTCATACTAAATGATGAATCAAAAATTTTCGGCCAATTCGCTAATGACACGGTGTCGAGTTTTTGTGGTGCAGTCATTATTCGACAATTAAAAGTTACATTTTATTACTGTGTGACTTTTAAAGCATCAGTAAGTACTTTTATTGTTTTATAACCCAGCTTAGAGTAGATGGGTGTTGTTACAATTGCTATAAAATAAAAGATTTCTAAGAAAGTAAGAACTGGTTTTGCAAAAGAGATTTTTTTAGGTTAGACATGAGCAATTCGTTCATATATGTTATCATATCGGTTACTTTCTTCTGTGACTTAACAGATATGAACGGTTAAGGTTTGTTCACATTGTACACAAATAAAAATATTTTAATTTATTAATATTTTTTTTTGATATTTGTATTATATAAGTTTATCCAACTCGACCAAAGGGAAATAACTTTTATAGATCTTATTCAACTTTGCTTGAGACGAGAGGTAAATAAAAACTTAAAAATGTTCTGTTTCTTTCTTTTTAATAGTTTTAGTATTTAATTTAAATTTTTTATTTCATTATTCCAAGAGAATTAGGGTACACTATTTATAGGAACTAGAACATTTATAGCAATTTTTTTATACATGTTTATAAATATAATGTAATGAATCATAGGGATTTATTTAAAAAAAAAACCTTACCTTTTTAGGGTTTGTTAACATTTTATCTCAAGCTATTTTCAATAGAATAGAAAAAATAATATTTTACTTATTAACTTTTCTTCTAATTTTCTTTAAAAAGTATGTGATTATAAACTGGCACTGATAACTCCTCTCTGTTACTATTCTGTTACAATGAAATCCTTTTCCTATCTGTTTCCTATCTGTGATTTACAATCATTTTTAAAATGACCCTAGTAGTTATCAAGGTTATACAAAATTTATTTATTCATACTAAGATGTAATAAAAGAACTGAAAAATAAACGTTAGTATTTTTAAAACTATTATGAATATAATTATTAAACATATAAATGTTAGTTATTACATATAATTAGTAACCGGAGACGGAAACGTAGATTATCGGTGCAGTAATAACTATTACGCAACGGTTAAAATTAATTTAGGGCTTTATTTATAAATATGTTATTTATAAAAAATACATCAATTAACATTTCTTGAGTGAGAAAAATACTTACCTACTTAATAAATACTACTCTCCTTTTTTGAAAACCCGTAATCGGATATAAAGTAGCCTATAAGTTGCCCCGGGCCCTTATACTTTCATGGAAGACAGACGGACAAAATAACAGACAGACGGAAAAATTCTAAACACCACTAATAATTTGGCTTTAGTGACCTTTATTTAGTCCACTGCGCTTGTTTTTATTTAAAAGTATTACAATTACAGACACGATTTTTCTACAGATTTATTACATGTACAGATTAGAGGGATGAAATAACGAATAAATATATCACATATTATGATTTTGCCTAGTATATTTCGTACATTTGTTGCCAAAATCTTATTTAGTAGTTATTTGGAACAAACTGGACATTTACCAAAGTTTAAAATAGCCATAACACCAAAAGTCATTTGACGATATCCTATCGTGCTTAATAAAAATAATGTTGATTAATCTAAAATATTGAAATTCAGATTCTTTTTATATGATAGGATGACAAACGAGCACACAGCCCACCTGATGGTAAGTGGTTGCTGTGGCCCATAGACATCTAGGTGGAATGCCTCGTTTCCAGTAAAAAGGTTCTCCGGTTCTCTACACTTACCATACGAAACACAGCAGCATTAAACTACTATTTGACGCTGGTATTCTGTGAAAGCGTGGTTCTTCCCTAGTCGAGCCGACCCATTCATGCTACAACTATATTACTAATATAACTGCAGCATGGCTCTACCACGTAAAAAAAAGATTCTAGCATGTTTATAAAACCTATTCAAATCATTCGTCAATACGATACAGTCTATAAAAGCCCACTGTTAAACATAGACCTCTCCCATAGATGGCCTGATATAACGTATTTGCCATAGTTCCTCCGCTTGGCAGGCGGAATGACAATGGCAGGTTTTATAATTTAGAGTTGTCATCAGAATTCATTGATTTAGTTTCTGTCTATCATCTAGGGTTGCCAGATGGTCGGGATTTGTCTGAATTCTCTCGACAATTCAAAGGATCTCCATACTTCCGACAAAACTCAAAATCTCCAGACAAACAGCTTCTCGGAAAATTAACGTATGGTCTTTAATTTAATAAAAGCTGAGTTAATAGTTAAACTGAACTTTGAATTAAATTGTTTGAATTTTAAATCTTTTCTGAATACAACTAAAGGATCCAAATTGGTTGACTCTAGTAAATTTTAATGCTAAATACATGTGGCAACCTAAAAAATAAGTGTACCTTAAATAAGTTTTGTTTAAAGTACTTTTTGCAACCTCCTCTCAATAAAATTAACTCTTTAATTTTAATATTTATTTCTCCCGACAAAAACCCTAAAATCCCGACATTTGCCAAATTATTGAACAAATTTATATTTTGATGTATAAATTTGTTCCGTAATTTGGGAAACGTATTTTGGTCTTCCGATCTGGCAAAGCTATTGTCATGTCGGGACAATATGGTGTAGTGGATTCTACACCGCCACTACCACAGAACACTATTACTCCAATCTACACGATAACACGAAAAACAAACGGTAAACTCTGCGTAAAATGTGAGTATGACGCAAACCTCTAATTAAAAAATTATTAATTTCGAATAATTTGCACATGTTGGCATAAACTTAAAAGAGTAGAGATTGCAGTGACAACCAGTCAATTTCATATAATAAATATATCTTTGCTCCTTGCGTTAAACAATAAATAATATTTGATTAACGCAAGAAGCAAAGATATTCCTTTTACAGCTTCATCAGCCGCCGCAAATTCATCGCTAGATATAGGCTTATCTCGTTGCAAATTGACCTTAATCGTCACACTTGGCATTGGCAGGCATATACAACAGAGAGAGAGAAAGAGAGAGAATCTACAACGCCATGTTATCTCACAGTAAAGTCACGGTAATTTAATAATTTTATCTATACAGTATTCCAACTTCATACAAACGGTCGAAGCGAGAGCTATGCCTACTCGTCTCGATCTCGGTATGATGATGATTTTGTGAAATATATAAAAAAATGGAGGAAATAAATAATAGAATAGAAATAAATAAATAATAAATTCGAATTTCATTTAAAACCAAACATATAAATTGTAAAATATCTTTTACTTGGTTATAGAATATAGATACATCTATAACCAAGTAAAAGATATTCCTTTTCTCCACCTTGTCGATGTTCCATGTCCCAAAACAATTTTTAATTAAGCTTTATATTAGAATGCGGATTTTTTATACTTAAAAATTTAATAATAAAGCATTTCGTACGTCTCAGCCGAGGTGCAAATATTTTTCGGTCGCAAATTCAAAAGACCGATTTGTTATTCAAACATAAACATGGTTTTTTAATTAAATCTACCAATCAAAAAACGACACGCATTTTTATTGAACACTTCCTATTCAATTCACGAAGTACCTATTATATTTGTTTATATAAAAAAAGTATAAGTATATTTACAATCATAAAACTAAATGGAAACACAAAGTAGGCAAATGCAAAATTGCTGGAGGCAGGCAGCCCTATCGTATGTTTACGTACCGCGCGGCTGTAGGCATTTATTTCAAAGATAGGGCCGAGTTATACAATACTGTATGGATAATATTACCGTGGTAAAGTTGTTCAAAATGACTATAAATCAATAGCACGCTTCAAACTATAAACTATAAATTTCTAGCGCGCTATTAAATACGCTATGTTATAGCGCGCTATTTATAAGAAAGCGTGTAGGAGTCCGGGAAGCGCATTAAGTTTTGCAGCACGTTATTTCGTGTGCGTGCTATATAAGAACATTAATTCGTAATAAGTCGCATTTTAGCCTAAAATAAAGCTGTAAAGAAAAAACAATAAATGCTTTTTCATACTTTTCAGGCATCTACTTTTTAAAACGAAATTAAGTTAATTATTTTTTATTATAATTGATGCAAACGTTATTTTAACCTTAATATAAATTACAAATCAAATAACGGTGTATTTTAAAAGTTTATTGATTGTATTTATAAAAATCTACTATTTACATACACTATTATATACACTATTGTATACACTTTTGTATCTATATTTTATTTACATTTAAAACATTAGGTTAGGCTTATTTTATAGTAGACAACTGTGTCCTTCGCTCACTAATACTCTAACACTAAATTAGGTCGCGCGCGATGTATGGCGTGCTACTAGATCAAATTTGCGTCACACGTCTTCTCCCAACAGCCCTACTGCTAGAACTAGTTGCCACTAGATATTAATACTTAATAGCGTCAAAGCGCCGTAGCGCCGTGGCGACTACTTACATAACATGCGCTATGCGTTGGAGAAGCGCGGGGTTAACCACCATTATCTTACAGGCAACTTAAAAGAAACAATAGGAAATATCAGAAAGAACTAGCTATCTCATTCGTCATGTGACTTCTGGAAGTGTGAGCGCCAATTCTCCCGCTAAATTCAATCCAATTATGATTACAATAAAATTATAGCTTTCTGACATAGCCAATATTGTAAAGATTGTATAATATTTAAGAATTAAAGCGATCCCTTCGTAAGTTTCAGGTTGGATCCAAAGAATCTGCAGCCAACGGGAGATATAATAGAGAAGAAAGAAGTACTTTATGGCACATTCGTGATCTACCCTGTAGATCCGGGCTTTTGTAGTTTTATTCCTCATCAGAAGCTCGTCTCTACAGGTATCTCACGGCTGGAAGACCTCGCTACTTAATGAAAACCTCAAGAAAGAAAAATGAAATAAAGATTCAGGTATCTCACGGCTGGAAGACCTCGCTACTTAATGAAAACCTCAAGAAAGAAAAATGAAATAAAGATTCATTCACTAGTACGGTGTATATTTGTATTCTTTTATGTCAACAGTCGTCTTCAAATCAAGTGGCAACTATTCTCGAGAATAGGTAAGTTAAACGTAAAATTTGATATTTGTGGCTCGCTATATACGGGTGAAGAAGTAAGAAGGTTTCATCTTGCACTTGATCACAGGGTTCCTTACATTTGTGAGAGTAGCAGAAGCATTTTTAAAGCAGAGAGTTGTCCATTACGCTACCGTTTTCTACGTTATCATTTCCTTACAGTATTTTCCTTCATTGTCGAGCACGATATAAATCAGTGTTTTAAATGAGTACCAAGATTTGGGACTCTTTTTATACATAACTAAGCATCCATCTTAGTCTTCACAGCATCTGTATTTTTATTCATAATCTAGGACAAATTGATGTTAATACTATGAGTATGAGTGTGAACTATGAGCAACATCATTCACTTACCAACAAATCAATTATGCTCACGTTTGTCACCCTTACTTATTTGAATCAGTATTTAATAGTATAATACATAATAAAAATATGCAGTCACTCGACTCTTTGCAGCATTTTAATGGTTTCTTTCTGCAAGTAAAAGTCAGTACAGCATAATTATTAATAAAAATAAATACGTAAACATTACAAAATATAAGTATTTCTTATATTTTGCCAAATGCTGGACTTGAAGCACCCATTTAAATGACTAAATTACGGTTTAAGTTGTCTTAACGTATGGCTGTTTATTCCAGAAGAGAATTGGACGACGTTTTAGTGCTCATAATCTTTTTTTTTATAGAGTAAGGGTGACAAGCGACCACACAGTCCACCTGATGGTAAGTGGATGCTGTGGCCCTTAGATATTTACATTAATCCTCGATTAACAATTTGGAATGCCTCTTCCAGTAGAAAAGGGTCTCGGGATCTCTACACTCACCATACTAAACACAGCAGTATTAAACTGCTACGTGTGTCGTCTGTTTAAAATTGATAAATATTCGGATCTAAAACAAAAATTAAAAGTTGTATTTCGCTTAAACGTCACTGATAGTCTTATTCATTCAGTGTTACTTTGTAACTTTATAATAAATAATTTTGAAGCCGCTCTTTTACATTTTTTGGAAGATGCCTATGTTGAGCTTTGTGTTAATGGCTTGCTCGTTGGGTTAGTGGTCGTAAACTCAACTGCTGATCGTAATTCCCGGGTTTGAATACCGGTCAAGCCTACAAAAATTAGTTATTGAGTTTTTTTGATTGAAAAATTCTCAGTAGCAGCCCTGAGTGAGAAAGTTCAAGTTAAGTTAAGTTAAAAGTCCGTGTCTCGAAAAGCACGTAATTCCGTTGGTCCTGTGCCTGTTATCTCTCCGGCCGTGTCAGTTTGCCGTTCTATTGGACTATAGGAGTGAAGGAATAGAGAGTGCACCTTTGCTTACGCATAAACTCGGGCAGTATAATCCTGTTCATCGCAGATAGCTAGTCACTGTTGAGACGCCGCCACGACCGAAATCTATTATGAAGATGAGTTATAATGATGATAAGTATGACAACAAAATTTAGCTACTGTAATATTATAAATAAAAGTGAGAGCAGTGGTAGCTCAAGAGCTAAGCACTCTGCAAATTTCATAGTACTCGAGCAAATCGGGTTCGATCCCTGCCGGTACAAGTCAAATTGTTAATTGTAAATTTAAGTGCTGATTTACCATGTGCTAGGCGGTGAATAAGAATATCGCCAGGAAACCTACTAGTCTAAGAAAAAAAATTCCTTGCCCTAAAACCCTCTTAGAAATGAGAGGCGGTCTGTGTCCAGTAGTGGTACGTATATAGGCTGTAATTGATAACATTATAAATGCTATTCTTTGTTGGTTTGTCTTACTTCCAACAGACAAACGGATCTACATGATTTTTTGCACAGAGATAGTTTATAGATTGAAAAGTGACATAGGCTACTCTTTATGACTTATTAAGCATTTAGTTTTGATGAAATTTGGTATAGAGATTTCTTAGATCCTTAAATAACATATTATAAAATACTTTTTGTTCTGTGAAAATACACAGTTCCTGTAGGGTACTGAAAAAACATTTATGGTAAACTTACTGCGGGCCAAACTTTGCTATGACTGCAATAAAGTCTTGGCTTCTGCTACCACGGACAACGTTGCACACACAGTTTTTCAGCAGATTCGACAAATAAAACATTTGTCACTTCATTATGCTAAGAATTTGATGGCTATTCATAATTTAAACAAGCACTGTCAGTTATTTAGCCGATTAAGAAAGACAGATGAAAGGAACGCATGTCTCGAGGTGATTACTCATAGGACATAAAAGACGACGTAACTACATCTAACATGAAACGCACATGTTTTAATCATCAAGAATCACGTGTCTATGCAAATAAGCTGCTACAGTCCGTGAGGATTACGACGGAACGGATGCATCTGTTGGCAGCAGAAGACGGAATATAATAGTACTTTAGATATATTTAGAAGTTTTTCCAAATTTGATGAATTATATCCTGAGCCCAGGCGAACAATGCATACCGATGTACCTATGGTCGAAAACAAAGATAACTTGTTCGAGATGATGAGTGACAACTCGAGAACAAATTTATTCGTGCAGAAACAGAGTTAATTAAAGTGCATAGTATAATGAAGGTAGTTCAAGAAAAGGCGATTAAAGTAGATTCGTTAGAAAATAAAATTAAAATATTGATAGAAAAAAACGAAAGACTGGAACTTCATCAATCAGGGGCTAATATAAAGAATACTAGAGAAGCAACTTAATTATCACCAGTACCAAAGAATATATATACACTACGCGAAAAGAAACGACACTTAAGCATGTGTGCACGTAAAATCGCTTGCGGCTATGTGTGGGTGTCGGGATGTGTGCGGGGGCCTTTGAGAGGCGCGCGGGGCGTGGAACGGGCAGTCGCCGACTGCCCTGGCCGAGGGCTAGTAGTAATAACGATATTTTTCAGTATTAGTTAATATGAATATATTCGTCAAGTGATATAATATTTCAATTAATACATGAATATTACCGATATCTTAATGTACATATTACTATTCTATTCATGTAGGTATTAAGTTTATGTTACCAAGTAACGTTATTAGTTTTTATAGCCGTGTATGCTATTTATATGCTTTGATAAATATTTTTGATTTTATTACTGAAAGTGATTTTAAGTGATTACAATTAAAATAAATTTCTCTGCACAAAACAAGGGCCCTTTTTTGTTAGTTTAATTTTTAATAATGTTTTATTATACCTAAAAATATGTGAACTCATTTTAATGAAAGTCGATATGATCTTAACAAGAATTATGGGGAAATGCCATGGCAATAAAACTAGTATATCGCCAATAATTTTATTATATTGCATTAACTGAAATATACACTATTAAAAATACCACTAGAGAGTCAAGAAATTTTAGATATCTATAAAGAGTTTTTGTATTTGTTCATTGTTGTATTTATGGATTATTTCATTAGAAATAGAAATGACTTATCTCCTCAACACATAGGGAACAATTTGTTGGCCGCTATGTCCCAGGAAACCTGCATACCTTTGGATTTTCTAAAAAAAAATATAGATGCTACGAATTTTTGCAATTGTTAGAAATAATAATGAAAATTAAAAAATTAATCGAAAAATTCAAAAATATGTAAGAGTAAATTATTTTTCAAGGATAGTAGGTAATACTGATTATTGCGTACTGAAATACTAAATGTTGGTTAATTCTTTAAGATTACCATTAACTGTCGTGCGTATTTGGTTTTGTCGGAAGTTTTAATATTCCTCATCTAATAAAAGTTGATTTAAAATTGAACGTATCTTTCACTACCTAAATACATAAGTTTACATAATATATAACACATACCTACTATGTATCTTCTTTGGTACAAGTCTATAATATTTCATTTCGGTTCGATATCAACCCTAGCGTTACACGCTTCGACTCAAGGTCACCGGCGCTTAAGCTCTCACGTACAGGGAGTGTCACCGCTGTGCCAGTACTACCAAAGTTATTCGCAAATACTGTCAAACAAAATCAGAATACAAAGGAATTTGTGGCCACGAAACAGGGGAAATCTGCTACCACAGATGTACCAGCCAAGAAAATAAGCGGTAAAAAACCCAATACTGAAGAAGAAATTAAAAAAAAAAGATGGAGTAGAAAAAAGTAAGTGAAGTCAAAAGAGGACATAACACAACCTCTCTAGAAATTCAAGGCACAGAGGGGAAGAAATATTTACATGTCTGGAGACTCAAGAAAGAAACTACCATAGAATGCGTAGAAACGCATGTAAGAAACATATGTGGATAGGATACAGCTATCAAGGTGGAAAAAATTAATCATAAAACTGAAAAAGATTATGCATTCTTCATAATAGGTGTGCCAGAGAGCAAATATAACTTACTATGTCAACAAGAAAATTGGGCAGTAAATATAGAGTTTTGTAAATGGGTGTGGTTTCGCAAGTCAGTCAATATAAATAACAAATAAATGTATCGAGATATTCTACCAAAATGTAAGAGGCCTTAGGACAAAACTGGATGAAGTTTTTAAAGGTTTATTTACAAACGAAGCGGACTTATTCATTCACTCACTACAGCCTTTCACAAGTCCACTGCTGAACATAGGCCTCCTCCAAGTAATGCCACAAAGCACGATTCTGAGCCACCTGCACCATCGACTTCTTGCATGTCTTACCAGGTCATCACTCCATCTAGTGGGGGGTCGCCCTACACTATGCCTACTGGTACGAGGTTGCCACTCGAGAAACTTTTTTCCCCATCGGTTATCGGTACTTCGAGCTATACTTCAGCTTACTAATCCGTTGGGCTATGTCGGTTACTTTGGTTCGACTGCGGATATCCTCATTTCTGAGCTTATCACGCAGAGAAACCCCGAGCATAGCCCTCTTCATAGCTTGCTGAGTGACCTTGAGCGTCCTCATGCGGCCAGCAGTGAAGAACCACGTCCCAGATCCGTAAGTCATCACTGGCAAAACAACATTAACATGGTCGCCACCGTAGCCAGGAATAGCGGGGCCGCCGGGGACTGGGGGCCGTCTATTTGTGTAATTGTTCATGGGGGGTATTGCCATAGTTGCCACGTTTGGTGAGTGGGTTAGCAACCGCAGTTTTTTGTTGTACAATTGCTGTTATCACGAAGATGCTGCTGCCCATCTCCTGTCTGATTCCCTCTGTCGCCTTTTAGGACACCCACGGGAAGATGGGGGTGTAGTGGATATTCTTAGCCGCCACTACACGACAACTTGCGGCGGACTTGTTTACTATTACCGAAACTGGTTGTAATAATTCAATTAAGGACGCTGAATTAATTCCATACAACAATTAGAATTAGAGCAGACGGACGTAAACAAGGCGGCGCATGTTTAGTAGCCACACCGCGTTTCGAGTTGCGACCAGTGGCGATTTCCGGTGACGTCATCTTAGACACGGTAATTTTATCTATACAGTATTCCAACTCCATACAAACGGACGAAGCGAGAGCTATGCCTACGCGCCTCGATCTCGGCATGCAGACAGTCGTGAGTGCCGCAGTGATGATTTTGTGGAATATATATAAAAATGGAGGAAATAAATAATAGAATATAAATAAAGAAATAATAAATCCGAACTTCATTTAATACCAAACATATAAATTGTAAAATACCTGCAGGTATCTATAACCAAGTAAAAGATATTCCTCTTCTCCACCTTGTCCATGTTTACCAAAACAATTTTTAATTAAGCTTTATATTAGAATGTGGATTTTTTATACTTAAAATTTTAATAATAAAGCATTTCGTACGTCTCAGCCGAGGCGCAAATATTTTTCGGTTGCAAATTTATAAGACCATTTTGTAATAATTAAATCTACCAATCAAAAAACGACACGCATTTTTATTGAACACTTCCTATTCAATTCACAAAGTACCTATTATATTTGTTTATATAAAAAAAGTATATTTACAATCATAAAACTAAATGGAAACATAAAGTACGCAAATGTAAAAATGCTGGAGTTAGGCAGCCCTATCGCATTTTTACGTACCGCGCGGCATTTATTTCAAAGATACGGCCGAGTTACAATACTGTATAGATAATATTACCGTGTCTTAGACAACTATGTATACGAATGCGCAACTGTTTATTTACATCAGAGATTTTTATTTTTATGTTGCGTTATTTATATACCGCCAAAAAGTAGTAAGCCTGATTATATGATATTATTTAGGATGATAGAAAAATATTGTGATTTGTATAGCGCTGTGGTAGTATTAGGAGATTTTAATTTATATTCTTGTCCGTCATCTTTCAATGATTATAATGAATATTTTCAGGTTTATTGTAGATTCACTCAGAGCAACGACATAGAGAACTGTAATGGTCGTTGCTTAGATTTAGTGTTAAGTACATGGGACGGTGTGTGCGTGAGTGCGACGCCTCCGCTTATCTCTCGACCCTTACCATCCCGCACTCGCGGTATCAGTCCGGTGTCCCGCACCGACGCCCAAGTAAAAGTTCACCTCGGTGTCTGGTGCCAGTCGCTGACACCAGACATGGCCGACGCTGGTGATACTTTTTCGAACAATAACAAATATTACGTACTGTATTCGTCCATAGCAGCTGTAGATTGGGGTCCTATGTGGAGTCTTAACTTAGAAATGAGCTTAATTTTTTTATGACATTATTTATTCAATTATACTGCTGCGTTCCAAAGAAAAAGCGAAACGCTGTGAGCTTGAGGTATCATTACCCCGATTGGTTCACACCTGGAATAATTCGCAACATAAAATTAAAAGCGATTCTACACAAAAGGTATAAATCAAGAGGGTTATTATATTTTATTTATATTACGGTGAATACTGGCAGTGTAGAGCGTGAGTCAAAGAAATGATAGGTATTGAGAAGAAACTTTATCAGCAATGTGTCCAAAATCATCTACATAAAGAACCAAAGACATTTTGAAACTACATAAAATCTGAAAGGGGTAGTAGACACTCACAGTTAATATTACATGGTGGAGAGGCGTTAATGGATCAACAAAGTGTTGAAGAATTCGCGCGGTATTTCCACTTGGTGTATAGTACGAAACAGGCAGACTTAAAAGTGAACGAGAGTATCATTAATGCTGGTGTAGGTAATGGTGGTGTGCGCGTGCATATAGACCGCTTAAAACTAGAAGAAGTTAAAGGTGCGCTAAAGCGTTTAAAGCCTAAATCTGCAGTAGGACCGGATGGTATATTTTTTTAATGATGATCTTGAATATTAATCAAAAGTCTAAAATGTGTTAATTTATTCAGTCTGTCAACACATCGTATCAGGTTTGGCGACGCCAATCCTCGTATAAAATAAAGTTGACAGCCATTTTATTGTGTATAGTATTCTATGGCTTTACATAAGAATGTACTACCACAGGTAAGCGCCCAGTTGACAGATGCTCAGCATGGCTTTCGACCAGCACTCAGTACCACAAGCAACCTTCTGAACTACATGGTTGATATCATGCCGGTAGTGGATAGTGGAGTGCAGGTGGACGTCGCTTATTTTGATTGACTTAAAAAGTTAGCAAGCATTGGTTTTACTCCGTACTTACTACAATTGTTTACCAGTTACATGAGGAAACAGGCAACAATATGTGGAATACGCTAGTTTCATATCGAAGCCATATTACACTCGTTCTGGTGTGAGTCAGGGCAGCAATCTCGGTCCTCTAGAGTTTACGTTAGTAATAAATAATCTGCCAAATGTTGTGATTGACGCTAAATGTTTGATGTTCGCTGACGACCTCAAGCTGTATCTACCGATCAGGGAACGGGAAGACTGTGAGAGGTTACAACGCGACATTGACAGGGTGGTAGCGTGGTGTGAGGATAATAAGTTGTAGTTTAATTCATCTAAGTGTGTAACGCTAAATTTTACTCACACACGCAACTTCTACTGTGCTCTATATGTGGATGGATTAGCTATGGTGCGAGTGAACGAGGTTAAGGATTTGGGTGTTCGTTTTACCTCAAAACTTAATTTTCAAAACCATATAATGGACATCTGCAAGAAAGCGTATCGCAACTTAGGTTTTATACTGCGCAGGGCTCGTTGTTTCACTATATTATAACATTAAAGCCATTGTAGCATTGTATAACGCTTTAGTTAGGAGCCAGCTTGAGTGCAACGCGGTTATCTGGGCTCCACATGAAACGAAATATAGTCTCATGTTGGAGAGAATTCAAAACAAATTTGTTAGGTTTCTATATCTCAAACAGTATGGGGTATATCTTATTACCCTCTTAAATATCCAATCTTATTCGTTTTAGGTAAGGTGGGATACAATGGACTCCGCGTTAGACGGGACCTCGCACTGGTATCATATATTCTCGAAGTAATAAGAGGAAAGATAGACAATTCTTATTTATTGGAGGGTATATATTTGAATGTCCCGGAGCAATACGTGTGGCGAAGGCGGCCGCGGCTGCTGGCGGTACCACGCGCCCGCACCAACTTGCTGAGGAAGGCGCCGTGCACTCGCGTCACCAGACTACCTACTTAACCACGAGGAAGTTGACATATTCGTATGTTCTGTGAGTGAATTCACTGAATTCACAAGGGCTGCATTATTTATCATATGTTATAATAATTAAAATGTTTGCTGTTTTCACTAGCGCATTAGGTCATAACATCCTGTATGTTAATGATAAGTTTGGCTGAATAAATAACTAAATAAAGATTGGTTATGTGAGAGGGCGTTGCTGTCGTTGCAAATGAGTATGTTAACAAAATAAATAAGAAAAAATACTAGATGTGGTAGACGGACAAGTCAAAGGTTTAATCATTAATAGATACTGTAATGGCCAGGGGTAACAGTACTGCCTATCCACTCGATTTTCTCTACTTCTTGGATTCAACGGCCGTATCTTAGCATGAGCTGAAGCTAAAGGTTTACGTATAACTACCTACTGTATTCTTGATGAGTTGAGATTGAGAACGTCACCATGTTGACCATCGAAAAGCTAGAGAAAATATAGCAAAATCTGTTTTGACTGGTGCAGCTAAAGGAAAAGCATTGTTGGTTTGTTATTTAATGTTTTAATTACTATTTCAATTTGCCTAAAGCTTGCACTTATTAATATCATGACCATTTATAAATCCTAGGGTTAGACTTTAAAAAGTTCTGGGTATTCCGTGCCTTTTGCATGGCCAGCTGTATGTTGATTGTTTGAGAGTGTCGAGCGCTCGTAGCGCTCTATGGTTAACTGATTAATTTCAATTTAAATTCTCCCATTTACTGCAGAAGGGTAATTTCAAATTACGTCTCTAAATTTCAATACGGTACAATAATATAAGTACTTTACTTTAATTTTAATATACTTTTTATTGTACCTACACCAAGTAAAGATAAAAATAACAACATATAAACAAATATTAGGTGAAAACAAAAGGCGGTCTTATATATATATATATATATATATATATATATATATATATATATAATATAGGTCTTACATAGCAATCTCTCCCAGATAACCCAGAAGAAAAATTACACAAAAAAAACTAAGAAAAAAATAAAAGAAGGAATACAGAGGGTTTCAAGAGCAAATAACATTAATTAAACTGTTTCTTGAATACCTTTCAAGATTGAGCACTTTTGATTGACTAGTAAGAAGTTCCAAAGTTTTGCTCCAAGAACAGAAAATAATTTATCATCAAATCTTTCACTTTTTATAATCAAATGTGGAGGAGTACACAGGAGAGAAAGATTTTCGTTGGAAATTAATTAGTTTTTAAAATATTTTCTAGAGGAAACGCGCTTTGTTGTTAGTGAGTAATGAATACGCATCTTATTTGTGTTGTTAACGATATGTATATAAGAGTCATAAGCAATTTAAACACTACGTGAAAAATGCGTTGGCAGAAATTTCGCAGGGTTTCAGCAAAAAAAAAATCGGACTATAAGAAGGAAATAGCGGAGAAGCTAGCAGGTAATACAAGCGAATGGGCATGATTTTTTGAAGTAATGTCATTTTATGATATTTTAAAAAGTGCAACATTTTATTTGTTACCTGACGTCATTATTATCGATTAAAACATTAATTGCAGCCCATCATAAGTCTACTGCTGAACACAGGCCTCCCCAGGGAACGCAACAAAGCACGGGGCAGAAATATTGCGTCCATTGACTTCCTGTACCTCTTGTACCAGTAGTGACCTGACATAGAATTTATTAATTATTGACGCAGATAATATTACGCCAAGCTTACTCGTTCCTTATAAATACGCTTAGTAATGACTATAACTCTTAAAGGAAGTGGTTTTCTTCATGCTATATGCAATATCTATTATCATTATAAAACTAATATGGTATAATCAATTTTAAATATTTTATTGTACATTGATACGAAATGAGTAATACGTGGTTTTTACGTGGTAGAGCCATGCTGCAGTTATATTAGCACTATAGTTGTAGCACGAATGGTTCGGCTCGACCGGGGAAGGACCACGCTCTCACAGAATGCTAGCGTAAAATAACAGCTTAATGCTGCGTTGTTTCGTATGGTCGGGTGTCTTTTCTTTTTCTATAAACATAAACACTCACGCCTGTCACCCAGAGGGGTAGGCAGAGACTACAGACTTCCATTTGGCACGATCCTGACACACCTCTCTCGCCTCCTACACATCCATACACCTACGCATACATGCTCGTCGGTTAAGGGTACTCCTAATTTGGCCCGTTTTCAATAAATCGCCAATTTGGTCGATAAATTTTCGCCTAGGACGTCTCTTTCCGATTCTGCCATTCACTTCTGCAACATACATTTTCTTTGTCACTCTTTCCTCATTCATTCTTTCCACATGACCAAACCACCGAAGCATTCCTTTCTTAATCCTGGTCACAACATCATCTTGCAAACCACACTCTTCTCTTATTACACAATTTCTTACCCTGTCGTTCAGATTCAGCCCTAACATACTCCTTAACGACCGCATTTCTACTGCGTTGATTCTAATCTCGTGCTTCTTCTGCCACACCCAACTTTCACTACCATACGTTAAAGTAGGGACCAACACAGCATTGTGAATTGCCATACGTGCCTTTTTTGACACATTTTGACTCTTCACAATAGAGTGCAGGGCCCCATTTACTCTATTTCTCGCATTCACTCGTCGTTCTATATCCTTATCATATCTCCCATCCCTGCTAAATACGCAGCCCAAATATACAAACTCATCTACTTGCTCGATCAACTCCCCTTCTATTCTTATTTCACAAATCGTTTTACTTTCTTCTCTTTCAAAAACCACATGTATTTTTTTAAGTATTTATTTATCGTTGTACAAGTGATTTACCTTGTTCATCATCCCGTAAACGTCTACTGCTGATCATAGATCTATTTCGATGTAGAGAAGATTTGTCTTATATGTGACGTTTGCCAGACGAATTGACGATCGCAGTAGCAGACGTCTCGCTGTCCCCGTCGCAAGTGTGGATATATTAGAAAGTTGGTTGTACCGAACTCTATCGGAAGCCAAAATATCTTCTTTATTCCCATAGTTGCTTTTTACAACACCAACGGGGCGAAACTGGGTGACGTATTTATTTTCTTAGGTCGCCAAAATGCTGCAATTGAATTATACGACTTGTTATTCTTTAACTTTTGTAGTAAATATATATCACAGAATACTAGAGCAAAATAGCAGCTTAATACTCCTGTGATTCGTATGGTGAGTTTAGAGAACCGGAAATTATTTTTACTGGAAACGAGGCATTCCATCTTAGTCCATAAGTGTCATCCCTGCATTCTTTTCATACGTGGTAGAGCCACACTGCAGCTATATTATGGTTGTAGCAAATGGTTCAGCCCGACCGAAAAAGAACCACGCTCTCACAGAACACCAGCGTAAAATAGCAGCTTAATACTGCTGTGTTTCGAATGATGAGTGTAGAGATCCGAAGACCCTTTTTTATTGGAAACGTAGCATTCCATTTTAATCCTCAAGGCTAACAACACATCTGTGTTTTGATTATCTATGATAAGTGTAAATGTCTATGGGTCACAGCATCCACTGATACTCAGGTGGACTGTGTGCTCGTTTATCATACTTTTTCTATAAAAGAAAATTCTACATTTTGATTCTTAATCGAGGATAGATGAAGATGTCTAAGGGCCACAGAACTCATGATTAGTTATCTATACAAAGATTTCTGTAAGAAGAAACATTTTCAGATTGATAAGACCACTTGTAGTTGCATTTGTCTTTATATTATGTATTAGTGTGTTATTAAGTGATGCTCCCCAAGTAAGTTCTGTTACTACTTACTAGACTGGTGGCTATAGTTGAACCTTGCGACACTACACGATTAGATGAATTCCTTTTTTGCAATTGACGAAAAATGGTTATTAAATGAATATTATAAAGTATTTGCTAAATGTAAACTACAGTGGGCAGCCTCGAAGATATGAGATACCTGGTATAGTATCGCCAAACCACCTGCTAGGTATTTCAATTATGGTATCCTTCCTATAACGGGAAGGAAACCCACGTCTAGCAGTGGACTACAAGCTGATAAAGTAGAAGAAGAAGTACAGTTTTCTAATTCTATTAAATGTATTGATCAAAAAATAAAATCTGGTATATTGTTTAAAACTAGTAAGATGTAAGTCATTACAAAAGCATGATCGTTTATTGTATTGCTTTAGCATCTGTCTTTCAGAAGTGGCAAAGGTGAGTAATGAAACGACTTGGTTAATAATAAAATATATTTATAGTATGTGTTTTATTTTTTTACCACACCTTTGTGTTGCCACATGATCAATGTGATGTGATCAGCACTTCATAATAGTTTTTAATTCTTCTTAATAAGCCGTATTGTTGGACTGAGGTTTTTCTATCCAGAAAATTTGTAGGTCACCATGCTCATATTATACAGATGGACGATTCGCATCATAACGCTAAATTCCGTTACCGGCTGGGATATTGTAATGTGGCCATTCCGCCATCTTGCTACATGGAGGCATGAACTATATATGCTACTGTTTGAAGACGAAGGTCCAGTTTCAAGCACAGTGTTCTGATATTACCCCTAATTGATTCCAACAATTATATGAGACTAGCTGATAGCCGCTCGTTTCGCTGGGCGCACGACGATAGACGATACTAATGAACATATAAAATATCAAGAATTTTTAATGGGATTTTTAATGTGAGCGGGTTTTTAGTTCTAGAGATATCATAATAAGTCAGTCAGCCAGTGGTATTTTGCTGGGTGATTTTTTTATCGTCTGCAAAACATAGCAGCTGTACAGCGACGGATACGGGTATATTAGGTGAATGGAATAGAAGCCTATGGCACTGATATTTTGCAATTTCTTTTATTTTACTTTAACATATTATGAAATTAATCTATCAATAAATAGTAATAATTTAGTACGTATTATTTTAATTTCGATAAATTTTAATTGATTTATTTATTTAGTTCAAAAGTTTTCTTGTTATATTTTTAGTATCGAATATTTATTTCAAATTAGTAGTATTTATTGATATATCAACTTCATGATATGCAAATGTAAAATAAAATAAAAAATTGTAAAATATCAGTCAGTTCACATGTTACATCCTATTTTTTCTAGATGGCAAAAATATCATCCAATATATATAATATACTTATGTAGATATAAAGAATTTAACTTATTCACAGTCAGCTATAACTGAAAAACTATTGTAGTTAAAATAATAACAAGTTATAAATAAAAAACCATTATATTTATTTTTAAATTGTTTTATAAAGTTACGTACAGGTACAAATATTTTATATAATACACAGGTTTGAAGTCACAGGTAAACGCTTGTCTTAACTTTTAACGGTAAGTGGGCAACCTTGTTGCATCTGCGCCGGTATTATTAAAATTGTTAACTGCAATTTCAAACAACATGATAACACAGCAAAGGAAACTATCGTGACAAAATACTTACTTTAATTTCCGTACACCACCCTATTACAGTCTAAAAATCCACTGCTAAACACAGGCATACCTCCTGTAGGGGGATTTTTTTATAGTAGCTGCTCTTGGCAAGCGAATTGTCAACCGCAGTTTTTAATATTTTAGTTGGTATTAAGAAGTCGCTAATGTCCACCCCCTGCTGTCTATCCTTATTTTTTGCGCCACAAAATATCCACTGCTTGGAGCGAACCTTATCTCAATACAGAAAGAGTTTCGGAAAGAGAATATACTACCGCGGATGTAACTCTTTCAATTTTCCCTTAGTTATGGTTAACGCTCGCTCTAAATATAACAAAACGCGAGTAACCCGGGTTCGATCCCCGCCGGCACCAATGAAATTGTTAATTGCAATTTTAAGTGCTGATTTACAACGTGCTCGGCGGTGAAGGAAAACATCGTGATGAAACTTGCATGTCTGAGGCATAGGAAAAATATTTCGTAGACATGTGAAGTTCGCCAACACGCTTTGGGGCAGCGCGGCGGACACTTCCTTGCTCTAAAACCCTCTCAGAAATGAGGGGAGGCCTGTGCCCAGGAGTGGGACGTATATAGGCTGGAATTGCCATTCTATTTTACGATTAAGGTTTGACTTTAGTTGTTGATAGCAGAGCACATACACATTGTGTTAGTGTGCGTAGGCCTCGGGAGCGCTCAGTCACGATGCGAATCGCAGTTACACACACAAACGCGCCTGTTGGTACACGTCAATATTACAATCAAGGCGAAACCTTCATCGTGAAATAGAATAACTATAGTGACCTACGTAATGACACTGCTAAAGAACATAGGGCTCCCATAAACATTGCTCCCATATCGTATGTATATCACTCTCGAGGCACTATCGAGAGTTAGTGATAGTAGTGTATTCATTTCAATAAAGGAAAAACAGTAACGGTATTGCGCTCTAAAAAAACTGATAACTTTATATGTTTGAAAACTATGGCTAATTTTTAGCCCCAGTATATTATATAAATATAATACCTATTATATATATTAAATTGAATCTTCTTTATCGACGTAGTGGAGAAATTTAGTACGGTATTAAAAACAAAGGTCACGTTTTCTTGTAACGTTTCAGCGCCGGGGCTATATAAGTTTACCATTATTTAACCTACTTATGTGAGATATAAATTAAAATAAGAATTATATATCGTAAAGAAGTTACACTTCGTATGTGTGTACACAGTTAAACAAAAAGTTTTATATATTACATATTAATATAGGATGCCTATTCCAAGATACAGCGTCTAGAGTATGTATCTGAATATTGCTAGGGGAGTATTGCAATTGAATCTCAGATGAAGCTAACGTTTGTGAAATCGCAATTGTTATTGGTTTTCGGGACTGACGAAGAGTCACAACTAAAGAACAACAGCAGACCGATGTTAGATCTGGGCTTATCTTTGATCTTATATGGGTTATCATCCGACAAAGGGAATGTAAAACTTTGTTTCACATCTGCCATCTGTGAAAAGTTCGTAATTTGCATATATATATCGTGTAGATTAAGTGCGAGAAATTCTCGTCAATAAAATAACAGGTGTCAACTCAGCGTTCATAGTTAGCATATATATATATATATATATATACGTATATATATATATGTCTGTACTACTTATTACACCTACCTCTTTTATCTTTGCATGACTCTAAGGTAGACTGGTAGATAGTGCCTTAGGCATTAAGTCCGCCTATATACATCTAATGTGTATATGAAGTTAAATAAAGACATTGATATACTAAACATTATCAATGCATAAATAGGACGATGCATTGGATTACGATTTTGCAGCGGTTTGCAGAGGAGCGTTCTTGTTTAAATACTGTATTGGTTTACACCTAAAATTGTTAGTAATTTGATATAATAAAATATTTATAATTAAAATATAATATTATACTTGTATCAACTGTTCCTTTTGTGTTTATTTTGGGCAACACTACAACTTCTATTGAATGGTAAGGGAATACTGTCAAGTCTCCTTTGTGCTGCAGAATTAGACAATATCAGCATGACTCTACCACGTAAAAAATGACTATTGTTACAACTTTACCTATTAAAGGTAAAAAATGAGCACACAGTTCACCTAATATTAAGTGACACACTTCCACTATAGCCCATAGAAATTTAATGCAATGTAAATTCATTTTACCCCTGAGGACGGAATGGCTCTTCACTTGTAATACGCATTTCCTGGAATTAATTATTCTATATTTTACTATCAAAATCTTATTAACTACTATAATACAACAATGCTACTTTATAGTAATGAAACTGCAAAACTTAACAACAAATTTATCGGAATAAGGCAGCAGAGCAGACAGTATTTAAAAAGAAGTTTACTAATACTAAAATATTAATAAAATAAATATCTTGTTCAAAATTGTTTTAAAGTTTAATTAGAGTTTGGTGACGCCGTGTCTTATTTCTAAAGCCGATTTCGCCGCGTGGCTATCATAAGAAGCAATTCTACATAAGTGTGAAAAGGGCTCATGGCTTCCGTTAGATGGCGCTAACCATCCTATTTACGCCAGACGTAAAATATCCAGAGTAGCGTTAAAGGCGCTAATCTTATGTATTACGGTTTCTTTGCACAGTCCGTCTGCCAGGCGTGGCGATTATGGCTAATCGTCGAGTATGGCAAATCGTTCTTATAAACGGTAGAATGTATGCTTACTCCAATGGGTAGCAGTGGAATTTTGTGCTAATCAACTTTATTACTATCATAATACTGACGTTACAAGTAAAATACAAGAACGTAAAATTACGTTCATCATTTTTGGATTGCTATTCGATACTAGATGGCGCTTAATCTAATACTTAACGTTTTAATCGTAAAGTTATCCTTGAAAAGACGCTAGAGAGAGCAAAGGTAGAGCACGGTCTGGGTTGGAGTAAATGAAATATTTTTGACGAGCATGCCACTATATTTCAAGTAACCTATGGCTTACAAGCGCTGGCTACGCTCGCATAAAAATCTCATTATTTTATAATAATTATTGAATTACATAATTATCGAAGTTGTTGATGACGATGATACATAGTGTAGAAACAAAGGGTTAACGAAAGATAGGTTCTATCAAAAATTTAAAAAAAAATCCTTAAAGCCAGTTAACGAGAGCTTCCAGATTCACGTTGATCAAGAAGAAAGAAAAACAATAGAGACTTTAAAGGGGGTCTTAATAAATCGTTCACCCTAACTTTACACTTATGAAATAAATCACCTGGCGAACATGGACCGCCCATTTTGAGTTCGCTTATCGAACATTGATTAATAACTTATGACAGAGATATTTTTGATACTTACCTAAAACTGTTTCTAATCTCGTGAATGAAATGTAATGAGTTGATAGAGGCTCGATAGTAGCCATTTAGAAATAGCTAGATCGACCGGATTAACTAAATAGATTTTAATGTAGTATTATCGAAGGTATATGTAATTCATAGAGAGGCGCCAACTTCAATTGTTTTATTTTTTAGTTAATCATATTACGTCCATTTTCGAATCGTTTCAAAAAAGCTTGCGCAATGTTAAGTTTGAAATAAATACTGGCAATGGTTATTGACATAACTAATATTCCTGTTAATCACTCCAGGTAAGCTTACAACAATAATCGGATGGGGTATTCGAACCCACGACTTTTTGTAATCTCGGTCTCAACCCCTACCATTAGGCTACTGTTATATACGTAAATTAATTACGTAAAATCCAAAGATTTGCAAAATAAAACCTACGCTAAAACTTTCTTTTATAGTGATAACATTCTTTTCTGTCAACCATTTAACAGTGGTTGAGCCTCGTGGCAGCTTCTGCTGTGGCACGGATTGGCTGGCTCGAACCAGTGAAGTACCACGACCTCACAGAATACCAGCGTGAAATTAAGGTTTGCCTCTGCGTTTCCCATGGTTAGTGCAAATGGACGGAGGCCCAAACACTTATTTGTGCCTCGGGCTGAAGTTTGCGTATACGTCAGAGAGGAAACGCGTAAACAGCGACTACGGGTTCCTCTATATGTATATAAATAGAGGAATAAATAAATATACCATACCCGATCTCGTTTTAATCGTTTCTGTAAGACTGCATTGCGCAGTAAGCAGGAGTGTTTTCAGGCCTGGATGGCTCGGGATGTAAACACCAGCATCCTTACAAAGAAATATAACTCTGCCTCCAGGTCCTTCAAAAAAGTTAAAGTTATTGCCAAGACAAAATATGAGACATTGGTAGAATTGGCAAAAAGTTAATTAGTCCCCTTCGGGAACCCGGGCTTTCTGGTCTCCCAGCAAGGCTGTCAAAAGGAGTTTTTGTAAGTAATCACTTCCAACTCTGCACAGGAAGACAAATCATTGACCCACGCCGAAAAATGGAAAGCCGGACATCTACAAATCGAGTTGGTTTGAAGGGATTTCACAATAAAACACAATTGTGCTGAGGTCATGTGCTCCAGAGTTAGCACAAGTCTTTTCCGTACTACTACTCCCTAAGCGTAATCCCAAATTCGTGGAAGTCAGCTTTCATGCACCTGATCCCTAAAAAAGGTTACCACTCTGTAACTTCACCATAAAACAACCTCACAAAATCACCTCCTTGTTCTCGGACATAATGGAGTCCATTATTAACTGCCTGTACGGTTTTCGTCGGGATCGCTTAGCTAGTGATCTTCTTGTTTACCTAACACTCCGATGGGCAGAGGCGGTCGAGTCCAAGTTTTTGTAGCGAAGGTCTTCTTTGGCACAAAGCTTTCGAATCTTTCATCTTATGGGCTTTCTGAGGAATTATGAAATTGGGTCACCAGCTTCCTCTCAGTTCAGAGTATTAAGCTCGTAGTCAACGGTGCACGCTCCTACTCCAAGCTTGTGAAAAAAGTCTCGGATTGTAGGCGACTAAAATTAGATTATTTCAATTTCCGGAAGACACAAGTTTGCGATTTTATTACTAAAGAGAATCCCTTTGTGTGTCTTCTCTGTTTCAAAGCACCATGGTCTCAGCTAGCATCGGGATCCTCGGCGTTGACATATCGAATGACGTTCAGTTCCGCGGTCACTTGGAAGGGAAGGAAAAATTGGCTTGTAAAAAGCTTGGCGTTCTCTGTAGAGCGGGACAGTATTTTAAGCTGGCACACCGCTGGGCCGGAGCCAGCCAGCTAGTGCCAACTCCTTCCACTTGATCGCATCTAGCGCTAAGCGGTTCGAATCGTTGGCGACCGAGATCTTTCTGATCGGCTTGACTCACAGACGCTGCGAAGAGGTGTAGCATCTCTGCGTATTTTATCGCATCTATCACGGGGAGTGCTCAGAGGAATTGTTCGGACTTATTCAAGACTTTTTCCATCAAACATCGCGACAAAACTCGCGATGTCATTCATACCATCTGGATGATAGGCGGTCCACCGTCGTGCAATTTACAAGAAGTTTTCTGTCTGGCATAACTTCCTTGTGGAATCAAATACCATCAACGAGCCTACTAGAAAAGAGCCTACTCTTTTTTAAAAGGCTGGCAACGCATCTGCAATAACCCTGGTGTTGCAGTTTTTTATAGGCGATGGTAGTCACTTACCGTTTAGGTGAGCTGCATAATCGTTTATCCCATATAAAAAATTATAAGTATGTATGAACGCACTGTTACTTTTTAGTTGAGTAATGAATAAGTTTGATCCATTACACTTAATGTAGACGTATTCTACAGTGAATTTTATGACAATATTATAAGGTATTAATTTACAACGAATAATGCAGCTTAGTAAGTTGTTTTATTAACATAATTCCACAAGTCGAAAAGTGTGTTTAAGTCGGTATAGCTGTTCCATCCAACATGCAATGATGATGATGATAATCATCATTACAGCCTAGTAAAAGTCTAATGCTTAACGGTCTTGAGTCACCGGAATCCATTGATTTATTGCATTTCCTTCCAGGTCTTCACTTTATCTAACACCCTCCACTTCACTAACAGGTACGAGGCTGGAACTCGAGAACCTTTCTTCTTAATAGGTTGTCGGTTCTTCAAGCTTTATTGCCGACATTTGTCGACATTGTTACCATCACGACAAAATATTTCCGAAAAGTTACTGTCGCCTATACTTTTTTTAAATTTTTATAAGAAATTTTTAAATTTATTACTTAGTAACAACTCTATGTGATATTATTAAGTTATGAGCTAACTTACATTAAAAGTGCCTCCACGGTAGCCGATAGGCAGTCGTCAACGCTGATAAGATATTATTAATGTCACACTCGGCATTTTCTTGTTTACAACAATCTTAACACAGCCCGTATGAAATACATTAATTGATTAAAAGCAAATATCAAATTTATTTAATTATGTAGATGAAAGGATGAAGGTTTATTGAGTAATAATAGATAATAGAAAATGAAACCAAGAACGCTAATATCAGTCCGATAAAGTTCATCACTGAGAGTGGTTCCCTTCTATTGTAGGAACGGTTTGCCATAATTATAGATCTGTATACTAAGGATAATACCGTGTATTGACAGTGTAAGAATATCCTAGTGGATATTCTTACACGGGGTAATCCCCGCATCATCTCATGGGTATCGTAAAAAGCGGCAGAGGGAAACAAATCAGGAGATGGGCAGCAACGTCTTTCTAATAACGACTAAAAATACTGCGGCTGATGAATGCAATCCAAGCGTGGCAACTGTGGCAAATATCAAAGCCAATCTAAGAAGCCTATGTTCAGCAGTGGACTTTAATAGGCTGTAATGGTAACGGTAGATCTGTGTGGTGGATTGACATACCTAGTACCTACTAGATGTTTCTCACTTTTGAGACTATTGTCCGTTGCCGGCTTGAGTAATTTACGTCTGATTTAAACGAGATGGTTATACTCTATTGGCAGCCATGCTATTTTTTTTTGTATTTCCCATCGGTCAAGTTTGGCTAACCCACCAACCAGATTAATTTGGGTGATTATTGTTCTTACGGTGGCGAAAAAAATACACAGCTGAATGTGTGTATGTTATAGTGAATAAGTGAATCACTCACATTCTTCCGCTTTGTATGGCGAGCTTTTTAATATTTCCACTCTTGATTACTTAAAAGAGCGTTTCATTCAGGCTCTTAGCGCAAACGCTGAAAGCTTTATTGGTCACTTTAATTTAGTTGAAACTCAATTTGTCAGTCACGAGCTCACACGCAGTGTAGCCAGTTTCTCCGTGTTCTACAGGAGGTGTTAAAATACCGAAATACCGGAAATAGTTTAAATTTCCGGACTGGGGGGGGGGAGAAATTTAGTTCCACCCCGTCTTTCCACTATGGGATAACTAGGCGATCGGCAGGTCTTCACCCCATTGTCGTTGACATACCACTCATTAAAACAAACTGCTATGCTTCGTAGTCCGTACGGTAAAGGAGAAGAATATGCTGTCGGTAACTTATTACACTCATTTACATATCTTTCCGTCCAACAATCTAGTCTATCTATCCATCTAATTACAATCTTGGTGTTTTTAAGGCAAGAGTGAACAAGCTTTTGTTAAGCTATGATAGTGTAATTTACCATCTAAGGCAGGGTTTTCCAAACTTTTTTGACCAGTGTTCACTTCAATTTTTTTGTTGTTAGCAGGGACCACAAGGTGAAAGAAAAAACTATGTTAATCTAACAATAAATTGTAATCACAACATAACATTATTGTGTAATAAACTAAAAAGAAGCGTTCCTTAACAGTATTATTTGTGTATTTGTGGCAAAAGCTACTAGGTACTTAAAAATAACAAATGTGTTATTTAAAACGATTAGGTAGGCAGCCTTAAGCCTTTACCATGGTATTCAAGTTCTTGCTGCTCTCAGATATATTAGTAAACTGGTCATACAGGCCTATAAATAGTAGTGGATCTTGATAATGCTTATTCCTGACTTAAAGAAAGAGGGAAGATCTCAGGCCAGTTAAGGAGTTTATTCTAGATGACGTGGATGAAGATGATGAAGATGAACTTTTTTATGTAGCTACCTAGACGATATTCTAATTGTGCATAAGCTTGTGGATATTCCTTATCTAAAGTCTTTTTAATGATAACTTTTATTAAAAGACGGGACAATAAACTTTTAATAAAATGTAAAAACTGAATCTCCGGGCTGGAGCTCCCCAGTACCTCCTCCTTCCGCTTGACCGCATCCAGCGCAGAGCGGCTCGAATCTTCGACGACTGCTTTCCGATCGGCTCGATTCACTGGCGCTGCGAAAAGATGTTGCATCTCCTTGCATTTCTTCGCATAGAAGAGAGTGCTCTGAGGAATTGTTCGGATTAATCTCAGCTGCCAAATTTCGTGAACGCACTACGCGGCAAACGTCCCGATACCATCCACACTATCTGGATGCTTGACGGTCCACCCCTGTACGTTTTACAAGGAGTTTTCTTTCGCGTACGACCCTTCTGTGGAATAGTTTACCACCGGCGATTTTTCCGGACCGATATGACCGGGGACCTTCAAGAAAAGAGCTTACTCCTTTCTAAAGGGTCGGCAACGCACCTGCAATTCCCCTGGTGTTGCGGTTGATCATGATCGGCGGTAGTCACTTAACATCAGGTGAGCCGCATGCTCGTTTGCCCCCTCTTCTATAAAAGAACTGACTGCTAAAACATAAAAGACTAAATTATTCCCTAACAATGACTTCTAAGTTGGGTTTTGATTCCTTGATAAATTATTTCTTAGCACCGGTTTTTACTAATAGTAATAATTTTTTAATATCTTAAATTATTTTAAACTAACAAAAGTTCGTAAGTTAAAGCTTTTTTAAATTAAAGTTTCCTTATAAATATAAATGAATTACCATCATCACAATTTAATTCGAATAACTTTTGTATATTTGAAATTACAGAATATTGAATCTAGTTCCCGTCTTACATTTACAATTCATCCAGTCAACGAGCCAGACTTATCATTCAAAACAAACGGGTCTCTTAATAACGATAACTCCGCGATGCGGGTGAAAATTTGCAACTCTTAAATTCGTCTGATTGATGTTGTTCATTTATCACTCCCCTCGTTTGCGCCTACCGATCGCGCGTATATATAAAACTTTTAAATGGGTCACAAGGTCCCGCTTTGATTACTTCCAGCCACTTTATGTTTGGGTAATTAAAATTCCTCAATCGATATTTGAAAAGCGACCGATACTTGCTCATCAATATGTATAGTAAGCAAAATGAAAGTAAAAGTACGCATCAAAATGTATAAAACATACTCGTAAGTGGATGTTATTTTAAAAGGAGTAATTTTTGTGACACTAGAAATAAACTTGATGGTTGTCAGTAAGATACGAGTAACAAAGGGTGGTCTTAGTGGCTGACGGAATTAATACCTTGTCTTAAGACCTGCGTAAATGGAAATCGTATAAAGTATTTATCGGTTTACTAGCTAAAGTTGCTTTTCAATCTAGGAGCCTGAATTGGTATATTTCTCTTAATTATTTCTTCCATCAAGTAGCATTGCACCCTCTGCTGCATTCCGTCTTGAAGTATATGATAGCCAGTATAATTAAAAACGAATAAATAAATAAAGTAAGCCTTTATTTCTGTTCTTTATTTGTAAAGTAAGCTTATTATAACTTATTTTTTATTATTATAACTCATTTTTTACGTGGCAGAGCCTTGCTGCACTTGTATTAGTGTAGTTGTAGCACGAATGGGTTGGCTCGGCCGGGGAAGTTGCACGCTCTCGCAGAATACCAGCGTAAAATAATAGCTTAATGCTGCCGTGTTTCGTATGGTGAATGTAAAGAACCGGAGGCCCTTTTTAACGGAAACGAGGCATTCCATCTTAGCCCTCACGGGTGATAACGCATCTGCATTTTGATTCATAATCGAGGATAGCTGTAGATGTCTATGGGCCACAGCAACCACTTACCATCAGGTGGACTGTGTGATTGTTTGTCACCCTATCCTTTAAAGAAAAACTTATTTGACAAAACAATTTTTTAAAAGTTGAAAATAGAGGTAAGCAAAAAAATTAACTTAACTAACTAAATGATGTTCTCGGCATTTTGTTGGTCTCCCCTCGTAACAGCTTGTCTTTCGACAAAGGCCTTCTCTAAGGTTTTCCACTTGTTTCTGTCCTTTGCTGAAAGTAACCATTCTTGGCCTGCTTCTTTCTGAAAATCACCTTCCCATCGCTTTGCATTTGGCGATTCTGTTTTCTCTAGGGTAATATTCAGTTATTTTTCTGGTACATTTCGCTTCTTTTTCTCTCAACATATGACCCGTCCAGCGCCATTTCAATTTTCTACATACTGTTAAATAAAATTGTTGATTATAATTTTAAGTGCTGAATTACTACGTGCTCGGCGTTGAAGAATAACATCTTATGTAAATCTTCACATTTTATGAATTAAAATATTTTAAAAACATGTAAGTCTGCCAACAAATAGTGGCGCAACGCCGTGGACTATTTTTTAAATACGGTGACAAACAAACATACATTCCACATGGGTAAGTGGATTCTGTGGCCTATAGGCATCTGATTCTATTTTCAGTTAAGAATGACCCCTGAGGACTATGATAGAATGCCTCGTTTCCACTAAAAGAAGTTACAGTTATCTACACTCACCATACGAAACACGGATGCTGCCGTGATTGAATCGAGAATAGATGTAGGCATTGATTTATATAACACTAGATCAGTAATAACCGCGCCAAAGCGTTGCCACTGCACATATGGCCACAGCCATATGCCTAGCTAACGTGAGTTCATTGTTCAATGTGACGCCGACAGAGTTGAGCCGCGACAAAAATGGGTAAATGCGTAGTGAAAGAATGCTATTCAAGGTCAAAAAAATGTAATAAATCAAGCGGAATTACTTTCAACACATAATTTTTAGTTCTTGTTTTCATATAAACGTAAAAAACCTCAAATAATTAAATAAAATTATCGAATATTGCCATTTAGGTTCAATGTTGCCACTTTTCCGCATTTGTCATTATACTACATTAATGGTAGACACTATAATTAATGGAGTAAGTTAATTTGTTACCTCTGATTTTAAATATTTTGGAAATTATAATAAGAACTACGTTTTAACTTTCATACAAAATAATTAATTATTCTTATTTTAGTTTATTCATGAATTATCTATTAAATATATTTTATTACCTATTTTATATTAATAAATTAATATTATTTATAATTTCATATAAATTTTATATTAAGTAATTATATTTTATTACCTATTTTATATTGTTTGATTTATTAGTACCATAAAAATACGTTTTATTTCATCATTATGTTTACTTACATTCATCTGATAAGCTTTGTATCCTTTTTTCTAAGGGGACGCAATAAAGATTTTAAAATAAAATATACTTTTTTTAATATAAAAACAATTAACTGCAGCTTAAAAAAACTCATTTTTATTGCGTATTTTAGGTAAAATTTCATATAGTAAGCCACACCAACCCGCCATTGCATGTTTGTGTGTCTATCTTTATCTAATCTTAGCGACGATATTGTTTTCGCAACTTGTGTAAGTGAGATAGATATATGTTTACTTAAAATTGTTATTAGTTTCAAAGCTACGTCGTCGCGTTTGGATAGTGGTTACACTTTTTTCGACTCGCGGTAATGTGGTTTGCTCCTCTAGTGTTGTATAACTCAATGGATGTAGGTGTCTATAGGCTACAGATTCCACTTACTATCAGTTGCACCATATGCTTGTTTATCACCCTTATTCTAAAAAAATAAGTCAAATCAAGCCGTTCCTTTAAATTTTAATTTGTTTTCGTTTCCTGGAGCCCTCGTCAAAATATTGACGGCAGATCGCGTTACGGCATTAAGACCCAGTCCGGCAGAAGATGCTATCGTACGATGATTGGAGGCGAGCGTGCGACGTAATCTTAGAGGAACTGATTTTTGTGATAAATTCAATACACGTGGTACCTATATTGTATAATCTGGTATATTCTTTTTATAAATGACCATAAAAGATTTTAAAAAACCTGATTTATAAGTCTCACTTATGTACGTAAATGCTATAATATTTAAATATTAAATGATGTTGGTTTTTTATATTGAGGAAAGTCTAACTTGATAGTAAGTGACAAAGAATTGCGGGAAATCGTTATCTTCTTATTCTTGTTAGTTTGTGACACTGTTGGTAGAATTGAGTTGAGAGAATTTACCATTATTGTAAGGTTTGGAAGGCTTTTACGAGAATTCTGTCACCTAAAGTATTGCCGTCGTAACCAGACCAGTAATTGATGGTGAGTACGATATAATATCCTCCTGGCAGATTCATTTTTACTTTATATGTAGCTATCATCTACGCAGGAGGTACCACAGAGGGTGGAACAGTAGTACCTATCCCGTTTTTTATGTAAATTTACGTGATAAGTAGGATAAACTTTGGATAGAGACGATCTAGTAATTTTATAATTCTATTACCATTTTCGGATGCTCGGTTGAAAAACGCTTTTGTTGCATTTTTGTGACTTTCGTCTTAAAGGATGTTGTGGCCGTAGACACTTACTTATATTTATCGCCGATTAATAATTAAAATGTAGATGCGTTTCTTTATACCTCTGAGGACTAAGAGAGAGAGAGAGAGAGAGAGAGAGAGAGAATTACAAGACAACTGCTGAACATGGGTCAAAGAATGTCATAACATAAGTCTTTTTTACTAGTAAATAAGTCTCCACTTCTCTATCGTCGTGTTCTTACCCCGTTTGAGCCGATCTATTCCTTCTGCAGTCATAATATAGCAGCAACATGACACTATCTATCAACTATGACATATATTTATATGTGGTAGAGTCACGCTACCGCTATATTATGGTTGAGGCACAAATGGATCGGCTCGACCGGGGAAGGACAACGCTCTTACAGAATACCAGCGTAAAATAGCAGCTTAATACGGCTGTGTTTCGTATGGTTAGGGTAGAGATCCGGAGACCCTTTTTTACTGGAAACGAGGCATTCCATCTTAGTCCTCAAGGGTGACAACGCATCTGCGTTTTATACGAGGATAAATGTAGATGTCTATGGGCCACAGCATCCACTTACCATCAGGTAGACTGTGTGCTCGTTTGTAAACCTTATTCTATATAAAAAAATACGCTACGACATTCTGACAGAAGCCTCAGTGTACCACTAATCGTTCCATAACCCAGTGGCAGTTCATTGTGTTTTTCCAGGTGAGCCACTTAGTTTGATGATCAGTCTTATCAAATATGCCAGATTTTTGTTTAACACTGTAATGTAGCATAATATCAGCTTTGCCAAGTAGGCAGGTAACTTTAAAATAGTACACAAAATTCTAGCTTAAGGAAAATAATGCCATAACGTGCGGAAGGACTGCTAAGGGTATTCCGTCATATGCACTGCTGTCTGCCGTCTATATCATTAATTTTGATTTTTTTCTACTTTAAGCGAGTCTTTACAAACCTGCGTCTGTTGACGTACTTGGTATGGTTCGCAAAAATATTATTTACTAATATAGAAATATTTAATGGATTATTTATGTTATTTTTTTAATAATTATTTACGAGTTTTCTTAAGGTAAACATTTTCACTAATATTTGATATTTTTTAGAAAATTTTAATATACATAGCTAAATTGTCATGTTAAATGAAATATTCCTAGCACCAGTTGTAGTTCCGATCTAATTTTATTGTTAAACCCAAGAAACGTTAAACGCAAGAAATTTGAACAAAGAACAATACGTTCTGCAATCGATAATAATAGCATCATCAAAAGTGTTCAACAATAAGCATCCTATGCTGCCAACTGTATTCGTAGCATACAATAATTATCCGTCCTCTAGTTCCATGCAATGTCGCGTCCGCGGCTGTATCGAAAAAGTTTTAATTTAGCCAAGTCTCCTTTGTAAGTCTTTTAAAAAGCTTCAAGTATTGTATGCATTTAACAAGGAGCCGCGGAGACAGTTATTAATGGATTTCTTACTATTTTTCTCGGATGGCGCGAAGGATCGGCTTAGGTACCTACCGGTCTTTGTTCGTCAGGGTAACATGGAACGAACTTCTTCCGAAATACGTTCACGAAAGTTAAATTGAATATAAATATAAATTCAGTCATATATTTCGTTGAGATCTACATACTACATCGAGCCGTGAGTGAGTTAAAAATATTAGTAATATAGAAATTGTTTTTCATATATCTAAATACTGTGTTATCAGTTAAAAGTAAAAATTAAGAAGAAACTGACATATCGAGGGAATTACAAAACATTTCGAGGACATGTGAAGTTCGCTAGTTCACACTATAATCCTGAAGTACTACCTGCTGTGAACTTGGACACATTATGACTCAAAATTTTGCAACATGAGTTACAATTAAACGAGAGACAAAATATCCGTCTATATACTCGTTCATACACACCGTAACATATGCCGTGTAGGGGCGGTGTTCCACTTTCCCACACCGCCTCGTGGGTTCCATAAGAGGCGGCAGAGGGAAAGGGAAAAAGGTGATGGGTAGCAGGATATTCCTGATAACAACTCAAAACTATAAAAGACTGCGGTCGACAACCCGCTCGCCAAGCATATCAACTATGGAAAAATCCCCCCTATGAGATTATGTATGGGGGAGGCCAATGTTTATCGGCGGACTTTTATAGGTTGTAATGGCAGCTATTACTGGTAGGCGTAGTGTATTGTGTGTTTTCCCCAACGGTTGTCGGTTCTTCGAGCTATATGGCCGGCCCATTGCCACTTCAGCTTACTAATCCGTTTCGCTATGTCGGTCACTCTGGTTCTACTGCGGATATCCTCATTTCTAAGTTTATCACCCAGAAAAGTTTGTCACTCTTATTCTATTAAAAATATGTTTATAATACCTTTTGGCTATAAAGGTGTTCTTTATTCCTGATGCGGTTAAATCAAAAAAGTGCAAAGTATTGATTACAAAAATTCTTTACACATCATATCACGCGGCGCCTTTGAACCTGCCCTTGCTCAATCCTCAATTATCAACCGAATTTCAATCATTGTCTACGGTTGCGAGAGAGCGTTATTTTTCCAAATACTCAGCCGCTTTCGCCACATCATTATTCATTTTGATCCCCGAACAGAGTATCGCATTTTGCGACTGCACTCCTCCAATGCAGTTTTGAGACTGATTTCGTTATGCATTTAAAAAAAATGTTTTTATATTTAAATTAAATGAGTGCACCGTTATTATATTAATTTAGCATTTGTTTTTAAACTATTACAATTTTGGTTATAAAATTGTTATTTATAAAACTAAAAATGTAAGGAACTAGAAAGTACATCTGTATAATACCTTGATCTCTCATCCTCTAGATATTCGCGAAAATCGCGTAAAGGGAATGCCAAAAAAATAATTACTTAATATTTCAAATATTTTCCTAACGTTTAAAAACCGTTGACGGCCCCATTTCTTTACCTAGTAGGAATTTTTTTATACAAATATTGTCTACTTACAGATTGCCTTAATAACAAAACTATTTAATAGTTGCCTATATTTTTTTTTAAATCTCTAGGGTCTATCTAATAACACACTAAAAGATTGTGGGGAAGAGAAATCAACTAAATTCTACCTTGCGTCTTTATTCATTTCATTTCAAATAAATAACAACTAGACGACAATCTTACACTTTTTGTTGATAATTTGAGCGCGATAGATATCTTACGTATTTAAATTAACGTTTGACTACTGAATCAGTAGCTCTAAAGCGTCATTCAGTTGTCTCCAAAACGGTCGATTGTTAGAGTAGCTTGATGTACAAGTACGCCGCTCGCCGAACACCCCCGGGACCGATCTATCAAAACGTCCGAGTCCACTGTTCCAAACGATCCCCTTAGAAACTTTCGCGTTCTCTCTTATTTGAAAAGCGATTGTTTCGTAATAAGAATATCAGAACGCGTCAAAATATTTACGGTGATTCGGTGCAATTTTCCGGGCGATCGATCAGTATGTTTGTCAGTTGATGGTTAGAAAGTTGTTACGTATGGAAGACGCGTGAAATTGAAGTCGAATTATGAATGATGCTATAATCTCTATTATATGGTTTAAGCAAATATCTTTGTACTAAGAGTAACAAATAATCGATTTACCGATGAATTTACATTCGCTTTCAATCCTCTAAAATATGAAAAGATTTAAGATCACTCAAGATAAAAGCAATCTAACATTATTTGGTAAATTTATCTTTACATTTATTTTGGCCTTTATAATAAAAAATAGCTACTGCTAATAAGCTTTGTTAAGATCATGCCGCAATATTTTTTTTACGTTTGACACTTAATTTTTAATTTTTAAGTTAGAAGAAAAACATAGATATAACTTCTATTCCTAAAATATGTAGTGGACGATATCTCATCCAATATACCTACACACCATTTTGTATGGATTTGGTCTTTAAAGTTGTGAGAGCTAACTATACTGAAGAATGCTCAATGTGTTATGAATAGAATATTTGAATCTTGCGTAATATTACATTAAAGCTCTCCACGCGTGTCTTGACAAACATACGTGATCAGCTGCAAAAGCTTAACAACCAAACAACATCCTGATTCCATAGTTGTACTGATACGTAGTGCATTGAGAGATCGGCGAGTCGACTTCTTCCACAGGCTGCTGGTTTAGAATGTCCTACAGTGAGCTTTGAATAATGTTATCCCAATTTCATTCGTAAAAAGCAAAAATGCGGGGAACATATTACCACCTCACTGCGAACGTTTTATGTTCCCGTTCAATGTCTTAATCATTAATGAGATCCTCGGTGACCCAGTGCCCCAGATATCTAATTTTGGTGACTCTATTAAAAGTACTCTTCCAAGTCAACATGACGAACATGTTTATTATTTCCAGCTTTATAAATGAGTAGTTTGCTCTTCACAGAATATACAATTCTGTGAAGAGCGAACTACTGACTACCGAGACTATTACTACTACTAGCGTTGCGAAGGACCCTGACCATTGGGCTCAGCAAAACCATATCCTCGGCATAGCTTATATTTTTAAGGAAATTACCGTCAACTGATCAGCTGACTCCGGCACTGAGCTCAACGATCAGATGGGTTGAAGAGATGATGGGAGTTAGGCTACTCTGCCTTACCCCGCACACCAACCTGTACTTTGACGAACATGAGCCAGCGCACTTCACACAGTTCATCTGGTTGTGATACTAATATTTACAGAGTCTTATTTGGAGACGCTAGTTTCCTGAGCTCATTCCATAAAACATTGTATAAAACTATACCAAATGCTTTCCACAGGTCCAAAAACAAAAACCCACTTTTCGCGTAGTGTATTTTAGCATATTGGAGAGTATGCTTGAGTCGCAGTAAGGCAGTTTCAGTTAAAAGCCCTGGCCTGAAAACAAACTGAGCCTGAGTGTACGTATGTGTTGGCTGAGTTACTGGTTAAGAAAATTGTCTAGTACCCCTACAACTACAGTTGCTAAAGGTTTCGGGCGATACGAACCCACCGAACGCGTAACAAGTTTTATTTTTTACGTTTGGTACAACTATGGTTTTCATAAGCTCTCCAAATAATTACGTATATCCTAGACATATGCAGATGAATATCCGCATGCTTAATTTGCTCAATGCTGAGATTATCATGATCAGCAGACTTACGTCTAGTCATCCTTATTTTCACCTTTATTTAGTGGTGGCTGTGATGGTACTCAATGCTGTGATTATGACCACAAGACTTACTCCTAATTATACCATATATTACGCATTGTTTATTGGTAGCTGTGATAGTGCGCAATATTGTCACAACCAGGAGACTTACTCCTTATCATCCTATATATTACAAATTGTTTAGTGGTGTCTGTGATAATATTACGCATTGTTTATTGGTAGCTGTGATAGTGCGCAATATTGTCACAACCAGGAGACTTACTCCTTATCATCCTATATATTACAAATTGTTTAGTGGTGTCTGTGATAATATTACGCATTGTTTATTGGTAGCTGTGATAGTGCGCAATATTGTCACAACCAGGAGACTTACTCCTTATCATCATATATATTACAAATTGTTTAGTGGTGTCTGTGATAATATTACGCATTGTTTATTGGTAGCTGTGATAGTGCGCAATATTGTCACAACCGGGAGACTTACTCCTTATCATCCTATATATTACAAATTGTTTAGTGGTGTCTGTGATAGTGCTTAATGATGTGATCATGACAAGGATACTTACTTATGATCATCCCATATATTACGCATTGTCTAGTGGTGGCTGTGATAGTGCTCAATGCTGTGTGATCATGGTCGGAAGACTTATTCGTAGTCATCCCACATATTACGCATTGTTTAGTGGTGGCTGTGATAGTACTCAATGCTGTGATAATCATCAGCATTGCCTAGTGATAGTGCAACTAATTGTGAGAGGGAGATAAAAGACATACCATTCTATTTCTCACAAGAATCTTAGTTACTTGTCATTAATTTTCAAATATTTCATGAAGCGCAGCATCCACTTACCACCAAGTAGATTGTATGCTTGAAAGTTACCCTTACATGTCTAAAAATGTATTTAATTAAATTTTAATTTCATGTCTTACGTTTATATACAATACATAGATTCCCAAACTTTCAAATGTACGTACATCGACTGGTTCACAAAAAAATTCCGTTTGCCGTTCTCAGTCCCAGAGGGATTATTCGCGGGATGGAGTGTAAAGAGTGACTGAGGGGTGCAGATAAAGGGGAATGTTTATTCGAACTCAGAGATGTCTCCCGTTAACTCCCGTATATAACATAAATTATGCATTGGAATGTAAATGCGTTGAAACCCCTGTCATTTCGTTTGGTCCCTCTTTTATTGAAGGTTTAGTAAGCTTAGTTTTCTACATAGTTTACTTATAGATAGAAAAGCAATTATCTGTGTGAAAAAGCTTTAAATAATATTACAAAATAAAAATATTTTTTTTGCTTTATATACTTTTATTTAATTAAATACTTTCAATATTTTCTTCTTAACCTGTGTGATAGAGTTTAATCCTCTTTACTAAACACGTAGAAGGTCTACGTATTATCTATCCACTTTAGATTTTTTTAATACGAGGTGATACCGCGACTTCGTTCGCTTATAATCTTTTTCTTTTATTGTTTTACAGCCAGATGAACTTGTGATTTGCTCTTTTATTTTAATTTAATTACTCTGTTTTAACTTTTGATAATTTTGATAATGACTGAATAAAATTAATAACGAAAGAAGGAGAACCGAGTTAGCTAAGTGGTAGTATCAATTCCCGCATATTACACGAACAAATCGAGAACGATCTCAGTGTGTACAAAATAGTTAATAGCAATGTTATATTTTGATTTACATTTTAAAATCGAAAGTAAATTAAATAAAATATGTCTGTCAAAACACAGGACAGGTCGATGACGTAGCGCTGCTTTTCTGCGCCCTCAAAAATATGCCCTCTCAGACGTGAATATGACTGTATCCAGCAGCGTAATGTTTATTATAAAATGAAAATGCCTCGATTTTTTACTTTGACATCTAAAAGTTTTTACAAAACATATTTTCACTTCTTTAACCGTAAACATATTTTGACTTCATGTCCATGTTAATGTTTGTAAAGACATATCTACACAAAATAAAGAACAGAAACCCCCATTTTGCGTTGCCGCATTAGGATAAAAGTAAGGAATAATCTCTCATCAATAGAACTACCGAAGTAACACTGTGCTGAAAGCTCCATCTTATTTTGTCCAGAAGTTTATACATTATATGTAGCGTTCTTTTAATGGTTCGATGTCTATGTATCACCTAAAAAAGTCCGTTCAGGAGTTTATGTGATGCATGTTCAAACAGAGTTTACAAAAATTAATTTTTGGAATCTTTATAAATAGTATAATATTATAACCCAATTAAGCTTTTAAAATTGTCAATGTACAGGTATTGCCACCTTAAATTTTATTTAAGTATGTAGATATTATATACATCACATAGATATTAACGTCATCGTAGCTATAAAACGTGAGCAATATAAAAGAAAAGTTGATTTAAGTGAAAAAATGAGCACAAAAATTGCTAGTAGGTAATATTTTTGTATATTGAGACCCAGCCGTATTCGTACTTTATAAACAAGATGTAATGAAAAATAAAATAAAATTGAAACATATTTATTTCTTCCATGTGGGAAAATAAATTTCCTTTGTCAAATGTTATTTCTTAAATCCTACTAAATCTATTACCGTTTTGAAGTTACGTAAAGTGTAGTGTAATCTATGACTATATATTTTTTTTGCTTTGATAGTTAAATGATAACAAACAAGTACACAGTCCACCAGTCTAATGGAATGTGGTTGCTGTGGCCCATACACATCTACATCTAACTTCGATTACGAATCAAAATACAGATGCTTTGTCACCCGTGAGAACTCAGATGGAATGCCCCGTTTCCAATAAAAAGGGTCACCGGTTCCCTACACTCACCATACGAAACACAGCAGCATTAAGCAGCTATTTTGCAGTGGTATCCTATGAGAGAGTGATCCTTCCCCGGTCGAGCCACCCCATTCGTGCTACAACTATACTATTAATATAGCTGCAGCATGGCCCTACCAAGTAAATTTATTTTATATTAATTAACTCCGTAACTTTCTAATACATTATAATATAATTTTTATTTTAATAAGCACTTTAAAAACTAACTCGGAAAGTAACAATAGTTTTATAGTTTACGCAATAGTTTTATACGTGACAGAGCCATGCTGCAGTTATATTAGAAGTATAGTTGTAGCACGAATGGGTCGGCTCGACCGGGGTAAAATAGTAGCTTAATGCTGCTGTGTTTCGTATGGTGAGTGTAGAGAAACGGAGACCCTTTTTACTGGGAACGAGGCATTCCATCTTAGTCCTCACGAATGACAACGCATCTGCATTTTGATTCGTAATCGAGGATAGATGTAGATGTCTATGCCACAGCATCCACTTACCATCAGGTAGACTGTGAGCTCATTTGTCACCCTATCCTATAAAGAAACCTGTAACATTGGCGCTTGGCAAACTCCGTACGAGTCCGTAGCGTGGGACATGTCTCCCCCCTTCGCTGAGATGTTGGCAAAGACGTTACAACTTCCCTAAGGTACCTGAGAACTACAGATTTGTAGTATAATTGTCTTACAGTTAGAACCCTACAGTGTTGATACAAAGCGTGTGAGAGATATTTAAATAGGAGAAGACATAGCACTTTTAGAATGCCTCTTTGAGCCCTTTCCAGTCCCAACACATGAGTTTCCCAACAATGGAAAATGTTTTGATGAGCCATATATTTTGTTAATGTTGTATATACCCCGTATACCATGTTGTGTGGGTGTCGTAAGACTGAACAGAGGGAAGCTGAGACAGCTCAATAAATATAAAAAACTGCGGTTGGCAACCCCGCTGGCCAAGCTTCGTAACAGTAACAAATATATCCCCACGAGGCGAATTGTGGGAAAGACCTATGTTCAGCAGTGGTCTTGTGAAGGAATGTAATGGTGATGAAGATGATGACGAAAATGTCATATTAGAACTTCTCTTCTCTTCGGAATGCTTCATACCTGAAATATTTGTTATATGTAGAATATTAAGTTATTTTGGTATATGTAACATAATATACTCCATAACGAATAAAACCTTCCTTCAATACTTTCAAGCGACCACCCAGTTTCTCCCGAGATTCTCAGGAAATCGCGTCCAGTATCCAACGTAAGGGCGCAAGAGGAAAAAAATTGTACCGCGACGCCAGCGCCGTTGCACTGTCGAGACTTCGCTGATTAATGAAAGCTCTGCTTAGTCATCCGGAAATAGCCAAAGCACCTGATATAAGTGAAAAAGACAACAAGGCTTATGTCACTACCAATAAAGTTCAAATTCCTTTACAAGTAAGAGGAAGATAAGACAATTTTATGGTTTCAAGTTTGAGAATACCAAACGCTTCCCCTCAACGCTGTAACATTTGACGTTTTTGTGCGACATACGTATGTATAAAATGGCGAAATATGGATTTATTTGCCTTTGTTAATTATTATGGCATTAGTTGTTAGTTTCATGATTGTTTCGCCAGTTTAACACGATAATAAAATAGTAAGAATATGTTTAATTTTCTTACTATTACTTTTACAATAAAAGTAAATTATCGTTATCATTAATACAGCCCTTCACAAGTCCATAATTAATTATCGGCCACTAAGGAAAGCCAAAAAATACGATCCTGAGTCACCTGCTCCCATTGGCTTCCTACAAGTCTTATCAGGTCATCACTGCATTTAATGGGAGGCCACCTACGCTTCGCTTACATTGTCATCATATTATGAATCCTTTTCTAGTTGCTCTAAATATGTTTAAATATAACATTTTGTGCAAAAATGGTTTAATCAGGCAAACAAGAATTAAAACGTAGGCTAAGATTTTATATTTTAATTCTATTAAAAAATTAACCTTTGATAATCCTTTAAATAAAGCTCTAGTGTCGTAAATTTGAGAAAGCGCCAAGAGTCATGAACTCTGAACAAAAACCTCCAACTTGTACCAGCCTCGGTTTAAGTCATTTGGAAGGGGAAAGGGGTGGTAAGATGGAAATAGAGGTGGGTGCGGTGGCAGCTGTGTAAAGTCTGACATACGATGACGTTTCATGTCAGAAACTTGCGCGTGGCTTGGAAAAGCTTCCTTCAATATTGGTGATGTATTTTGGTTTGTTAAGCTTCAAATCTACAGTATATTTCAATGAATAAAATGTAATTATTTAAAATATACTTAGGAATATATGATATTAATACCAACACTTTATATGTATATTACTAATAACTACTTAATTAAGGTAGTGTAGAATTATATTAATGTTCCTATATACAGAATTATTTTAATATTCCTGTCACTTCTCTTCATACGATTATCCGTCAAAATTTACGTTTAATTAAAGATTAGATAATAATTTATTGTTACAACTGTGTACCTACCTACATACACAAATACAGTTCGTCCATTTCGGGTGTACATTATAAAAGAAAAATAAGACACAACAATAAATCAATAGTTAATTTTAAAATATTCATTTACATTATAAAAACATTTTGATAATAATTGTTTCAGGTTTTTTTTTGAGATATACATGACGAGAATATGTGTTATGTACTCTCGAACGTTGCCCAACCGAGTAGGATAAGTCGATTGATTTTCGAAGTTGGACTTACCTAGTTGGAAAGTTTGTCTTAGGTAAAGAATACTCGTCAACAACCTTAGGTCTCTGGGAAATAGCGACCCCACAATCGGTCTTTAACTCTACAAGTTATCTTTTTCCTACAGATCAACTTAAAAACATCGTACCTATATACCTACCTATAAATTTCAAACTAGTTTTAAACGCAAATAATGGTTATAAATTATAATACAATAAAAAGGCTATTGATAATGATTCCATGATGATAAAGGTAGGTATTGAAATGATAGAAATGTATTACATTTATGTATTTATATATATTAAATCTTTTAACCACTAACATTTACATAACACACAGTATAAATTTAATATAACCAAAGTATTAATGTCGAATACGGATTTAAAATATGTTAAGAAATTTCGCTATATTTCAATCTTATTTTGGACAAGTATGTAAAAATACATATGCAATCACATAAATTTAACATGAGACCCAGCCCTCAATAGGGTGGGGCAAAGCATTGCAAAAAACGTCGGCACTCGGCCCTACAAAGATAGAAAATGCACCAAATCCGCCATTACAGAAAATTGGCTACAAGATCCCCTTTACGTTGAATTGGGGATACTTTGGAATTTGAAATACTTTTTTAGTCATTTTACTGGCAGGTAGAAAAAAGAAAATAATTAATTAATTTTGTCAATATAACAAAAATTAGCATTATGTAATGGTAAGGAATTGTGATTTTAAATAAAATTTCTAAATTATCCACGTAGGTATACTTTAAACAGCTTCAAAAATGTAAAGTTCTTTCCGAATTTTTAAAATCAATTAATTGGCACAAATATACAAATATTTGAAAGAAGTTATATATGAATCCAGTTAATCCAAAACTGTGATCATAGCAAAATAAGAAACAAATATTACGAGTATGATCAAGGCAAAATAGGTTTTTCTGTAACCTTGCTAAATGTAAAATGTATTACTTACAGAGAAATGGACATTGCAATTTAATCCTGTAGCAGTGATTTTAAGGCATAAATTTATTCAAACTGTAAAACACGAAGTTTGATAAAGGGCCTGTCGTATTGTTCATTAAACTTGGATTAAGTTTGCGTAGGATGGAACGAGCTGGCAGGCAGTTAGCGTCACGGGGAAAGCAGCAGGATGAGGGTACAAGAAACTTTATCAAAGAAACTTCGTCCGTATAAGAATGTCTTCATTGAATGACTTTGATTTAAATAGCTTGAGACATTGTAGAAAAATTGGTTTTCGACTTGCCATAGCTTTAAATTGCGCTTATTATTTTACAGAAATAAGGGTGACAAACGTGCACAAAGTTCACCTGATGATAAATAGATGCTGTGATCCATATACACCAAAATCCTTCCTAGGTTCAAAAATTATGAACCGTTGTCAATTCAGTGGGGTTCCCTATACACACCATACAAAACACAGCAGATTTATGCTGCTATTGCACGCTGATAGTTTGTGCAAGCGTGGTCCTTCCTCCGTTAAGCCGGTTTGTAGCCACAATATCCTCCAGTAAAGCTCTAACATGTAAAGGTGATAATGATCAGTGAAACCAGTGCGTAGGTGTCGGCTCCACCCATCTGCCGAGCGTGACTCACCACGAAATTTGAACAAGACATCAATATCCAAATGAACATTTCAAGTATTGCATGTCGACTGGCGCATTTTTGAACAACTTTGTGGACTTAGAAGGGCTATAGATAATGATAACTATTTTACTCTATTACTGGCTCTCTGGTCTGAGTGCATATCGATGTGCGTATCCTCGTATTTATTTTACCGAATTTCTAAGTTATTTTCGAATCTTTGACGTCGAATCTGTTCAAATTAAGGCACTTGATAGTGTAATTGAGAACGCGATGACATAACTAAAAGACGTGGTCGAGTCATAGTAGTAGCCAATACTTCGAAAAATCATGTCCATAAATTATATATATCTAGTTACAAACATATTAATTTAATATAATAGGTTGCATACCCCTAGTACTTGACTTTAACACGTGACATAATATTTCATATTCGGAATGTAATTTTCAAACTCGAATTGCTTCGGTACCTACACTTTAAGATCCACGTCTGTTTACCTATTGATCGGACACCCATTGATCGAATGTTCCCACCTTTTGTGCGTGCGGCCGGTTGGAAGCCGATGCCGTGATTCAGCACAAAGTACAGATGACCGTGATAGTAGCATTGTGATCGTCTAATTCAATAAAATCACCGGACATTTTTGTTTATTTGTCGGTACCCTTGTCGGGGCTCCTTAGTGTTGTATTAGCGGCTTAAGTCTCATGATAGGTAAGACCGTGACTGTGCTTTGTTCTTGTTGCTTAGTCGGATGATTCTTCACTGAAGATTCTTTACTTATCACGAAGCTTATTGGCCATGACATGTTTAAGTACTATTGTTGAACTTGTTTATAACTAACTAGTAATAAATATACGATATTAAAAAAAACACAAGTAACAAAGATAATTAAATTAATATTAAAAAAAGTGAAAAACTGCTGAGCCTCAGTAGTGGTCTTCCCCCGGATAGATTACCTTGTAGGGGAAATTTTTGCCATAGTTGCCACATTAATTTAATATCAGGAGTAGTATGCTGCTGGCCTTTTGTTTCCGTTTCCATCTGCCACCTACCTCTGACACAGGTGGAATGACTTGACATCGAATAATATTTCTCTGAAAATAGCACATTTTAATATAAAGTTTTGTCATAAATGATTATATATACACATACATAAGTAGACCTTGTCAGAATTTAATGAAAGTAGTGTATTCTAAAATACATACTCTCTTACCGTATTATGATAGAAAACAATATTATTTATTATATTGCAGAGAAAAACTAAAAACATTGGTTATTAAATATTTATCACTAAGCCACGACAAACACAGACCTTGTTTATTCGAATTATTATTGAAACAGCTCTTTAATCTTCTACGCAAGAAGTTTGCGTCGAATTTTATTCTCTTCTCCGTGAAAGGAAAAGCTCTCATGAGAAAAAAAGACAAATATAGTAGAAGTGGATCTACTGCTACCCTATAATCGATATCCCTGTCTATATCATGCACATGAGGCGAGGTCTAAGTGGAAAAGAGATAAAATATTTCAAACGTAACTGCTTTGAAGAACTAGTAAATGGGAATATATACTTTATATTCCGATGATAAGGTTGATATTGTATAAAAATTGTTTATAACAGCGGTTGTAGAGCAGCTCCGCCTTAAAAATGGAAGGTGGTATGTAAAAATTGATGAACACGTATAGCCAGTCGTTAAAGTGACAGACTGCGCTGGCGTGTTGGGCAGTGTATATTGTCTCAAAATGTTGGGACTTTGCGCGCCTTTGCTCCCATTGTTTATTATCAAAAAGTGATAAATCAAATGACTCTGCAATAACTCTCATAAATGCAAAAATTTGTGAACTGTTTACGTAAAGCTATATTTTAACGCTATGTGACAGTGATTACGTACATTGTGGACGTTGAGACTTGTAAGTGAAATTAAATAGTGTATTTTAGCGGAATAGAGATTAAGAAAATAGTAATAATTGTTGCACATGGCATCTTTGTACTATACGAACATATTTTAAGCGATTGAATATTCCGCGATTAATAATTAAATTAATTTAAATGTTTGTATACACTGCAAAACATTTATTTTATCAATTTAACAGTAAGAAACAACAAGCTAAGTTTTTATATTTTCGAGGCAATTATAAGTTCTAGCAAAAATCGCCTTTCATAATTTTAAAAACATTTTACAATTTTTAACTTAAAAAATTCCGTGTATTTAAAAGATAAGAGAAAAAAATTTTACGCAAATTAAAAAATAAAAAACACTCATTTAGTTTTGCAATTATTACTAAATAATAGGAAAAGTATAAACTGGCAATAAAAGTTAAAAATGCGCAGTCTAACTGACGTTTGAATGTCGGCCATATTAGCGGGCGTGTTAGTAACACGGTGATGCGGCGCGGCTTTGACCACGCCCACGATGAGTTCCTTCCTCATGAACGGTGGATACCAGCCCCAGCCAGACCCGAAGTTTCCACCCTCGGAAGAATACAGTCAAGCGGACTATATCCCACCAGGCGAATACTACCAGCACCAACATTTGCAATACGGCTACCAACATCAATATGCTCCTGTGCAAATTGGTACAGGCTATGGGTATGGGGGTTACTATCATCCATTACCGCAGCATCCACCTGTCGCACCACCTCCACGACCTCCTGAGCCTTCACATCCGTCTGATGCTGACCATGGCTACGTTCCTCATGGCTCTGAAGTTGCACCGGGGCTTGCGGAACTTGGGCTACGCTTAGAAAGGCATATTGAAGAAGCAGCCCCGGCAGGTCGTAAATTGCATGCACTGGGCCGTGAAGGCTCACCAGCTTCAGAAATGGATGACGAAAGACTACTCTTAGACAGTCCACCAGTGGAAGACGATGACTCTTCTATATGCTCGGATAACACAGATAGGGTCATTTATCCGTGGATGAAAAAGATTCATGTCGCTGGTGCATGTAAGTATAAAATCTAGTATTGTCTTTATAAGGTAGTAAATGAAAGTTCTGGAAACACGTGTGTAAAAAAAAGTTGTATAAATGGATAGATACTGTTTTATAATTATCGGTGTAAGACAATATGATAATTTTACCATTAAAGTGAGCTTACGAGTATTAAATTGAATGATGGACCATTTTTACTATCGGCAGAAATTCCAAATTACAGATCTATCACCTAGAGAGATAACTATTTCAGTAGGTGTCATGACAAAAGTAATTTTACGATGCGACTAAAACAAAATATATTTCCGCCTGAAACTTAACATCATGGAAAAATGAAAACATAAGAAAACGAATGTTATTTGATAAAAAAAAAAACTATAATATCAACGCTATTAACGTCACATTTATTATTATTATAATTAATTTTAATATTTTAAGCCAGTGTTTGGCTATTATCCCGCCTGAAGCAGCCTAAGATGGTCAAGCGACTGACTTAGCTTTGCAAAAACCTATTCACTCTTGCCTTGAAGACACACACAATGTAATCGATTTAAAGAGAGATACTGGCAACTTAATCCACTCCCTTGCTGATTTATGACGAACGATGAAGATATTCGTTTGGTTCGATTGTCTAGTAAGTCAACTGCCTCGTTGAACCAGTGGTTATAGTAGTGCGACTGCTGATCATGGAGGATCATGAGGTGAGGGTTCGAATCCCGGGTCGGGCCAAAAATGTGCCTCGAAAAGGCGTAAAGCCGTTGGTCCTTTGCTTGATCTCTTTCTGGTCATGTCGGTTTACCCAACCGTACCATCGGACGATGAGAGTAAGGGAATAGATTGAACGTGGTAGAGCCATGCTACAGCTATATTATTTATTTAATCTTTTTTGTTTTACACCTAACCTAAGGGTTACAATGGGCGGACTTAACGCCTTATGGCATTCTCTACCAGTCCACCCTGGGAGAATTTTACATGTAATAGTTGGTAGGTGCTAAAAATATTAAAATGAATAGACATATATTGTAAATAACCTATACATGCATACATACTAATATACATATAGAAAATGAAATAATAAATAAATTTTGAATATAGGTATACAAACACAAATACACACACACACACATACACACACACACACACACACACACACACACACACACACACACACACACACACACACATATATATATATATATATATATATATATATATATCATTAATTGTATATTTGTAGCAAGAGTGGGTCGCCTCGACCGGGGAAGTACCATGCCCTCACAGAATACCAGCGTCAAATAGCAACTTAATGCTGCTGTGTTTCGTATTGTGAGTGTACAGAACCGGAGATCCTTTTTACTGGAAAAGAGGCATTTCATCTTAGTCCTCAAGGCTGACAACGCATCTGCATTATGATTCGCAAACGAGGATAGATGTAAATGTTTATGGGCTAAAGTAACCACTTACCATCAGGTGGACTGTGTGCTCGCTTGTCACCTTTTCATATTAATAAAAACCTGTGCTTGCGCGTACACTTGGGCACTATAATTCCGTCCTACGCCGATAACTAGACTCCGTGGAGGCTAGTCGCTGTGACTGAAATTCGATCTGTAGGACATTATTGGTCGAAAACGAAGCGGTGGACACTAACCGAGCGTTTGGTTGTCTGATGGTGGAGGGGAGAGGAAGGAATAAAGTTATGCAATTCCTGCGCGCTCTCTCCGATATCCTCTGTAGAAAACCAAAAGGCTGGCTTCTTTACGCCTGTGCTCGAGACCGGTAGGATTGGTTTTAACCAGATTTGGGTTACCAATAAGCCTCTAACCATGTCTTTTTATTGAGTTCAAAGGTGCTAAGTGGAATTTTGTAGTATCAGCCCGTATATGGCTAGGTACGATCAAATATTACTGCTCTTCCTTGGACTCAAGGAAACGAAATTTCAGGTTCGAAATTTCAACACACTCCAATGATACATTTATAAAGAAAGAAGGAGCTACGGCGAGCTGTCTCTTATTTGCAGTGAAGAAAAGCATGTTTCTTCTTCTTCTTCTTCGTTGAATTTTTTTTCCTCTTCGTTGAATTTCTCAATATTGGCATAGCTCTATTCGAAAACTGCCTATTGTGAGAGATTCATACGTTCAGCTGTTCAGCTAAATAAATAATAATACTCGTAGACGGTTCATAACAGTACTCAGTTTGATCGAATAATTTAATATTTCGAAGTCCATTCGTCACCATCGTAAAAAGTACAATGCGTGTGATAGTAGTATTGCTTTTTAATATGTTAAAATTGATGATTTCTAACAACTATGAAAAAACTTATATTTATATTTAAAATCGTCACCGGCTTTGTAACTACTATGTAAGGTAAAAATAAGTTATTAATATTTTGAAAAATATACCTATTACCGTACCTTAAATAGATTATGAATTGAAAGGCTTTTTCTGTGGAAGACCGATACGATACACGACCAATACAAATAGTACACATTGATTAAAACTAATTTTACAGCATATATCGCATATTTAGTTTAACTTATTTTAACTTATTTAGAATCTCGATACTTCGGGTGCTTCACTGTCTCCATTATTACTCGTACGTCAGATTTGTTCAACTACTAACTTCCGCATGAGAAAATCGATTCGCGAGACAGTTAAAATTAAAAAAAATACAAAGTTCAATAGAGAAGATTCAAAAGCTTAAGTTAGTCTGGGTTACCTATGACATCGTGACGTCAAACACCTCAATAAAATAATCAAGTTAACTCAGTACGATAAAATACATAAATTTAGTTTTATTCAATTATTCAAAAAACTATTAGGACTATAATAACAAAATGGTTTATATTAGTATATTTTATTAAAACAAACTTTATATTATAAATAGCATATTTTATTTTGTATAATTATTAATTGGTGTATGAGGAAACTTATAAATTGATCAACGAACTATAAAGAGAGCTGTGCTTGGCGTTTCTCTGCGTGGTAGACTTAAACCAAAGCAACCGACATGGCTTAACAGATTAGTAAGCTGAAGTGGCAATGGGCCGTCTATATAGCCTTTTTGGAAACTACTTTGTTCGGGAGGTTGAAAGTCGTCGAGTCTGCGTGCGAGACGATTCGTAATGACTCTCGAAAACAATACGTAGACGCGGCTCAGAAGGGAAATCGGTCTGTAGTTCTTGAAGAACAAGACCACCGCACTTCTGCTCTACGCCTCCGGAATAGTGCCACCATGAAGGTCGGAATTGAAGAGCTGCTGAAGGACTTCAAGTACCGGTGTTCCGCCCGCTTTCAGAAGCTTCGATGAATGTAAATGCAGTGTTAGAAATACAATAAGGACAGTTAAATTAATTTGCTTGGGCTCAGATAATATAAATATAAATGTAATTCCATTCGACACAATTCTGACACACATCTCTCACAACCATATAATATTTTAAATTAGGACAATAAACAAGTATGACGATAAAAACATGTAATAAAATAAAATATCTTATGCAATCCTACGGCTTAAAATACCTGAAATGAATGTCTTTTCTTATATCGTATAGAGCGCATAATTGTGTTTTATGTTGGTATTAGCATACCCAAAAATATGCCAGAAGGAAAAAGGTCGTTGTGATTAATATGGCTGCATTACCTTGTCCCTTGACGCGTGATCGTCTTATTGTATTGCAAATGAATATAAGTGCATAGTATCCCTTAAAGTGGCCCAAAGTTCGCGGCTTTTAAAAATGAAAGAATTAACAAATTGCCACCAATCAATAACACAATGTTTACGGATACTCAAGATCCTTTAAGAATGTCTTTTGATGTGTTTTGACATTTTACTAATGGATGCTATTAGAAAGATCATGTGGCGACGCCATAACTTTTGTTGTGCTACAATAGAACCCAACACTCATGTTAATGAGCGTCATTTATTTTAATGGACTTTAAATACAGATTTGCGGTTGAAAATTCACCGTGGAGATTATAGATTTCAAATGAGTTTTTAGTCAGGCCCTTCAGTTGCATGTACTTTTTTTCTGCTACTAAAATCTCTTACCTATTAGCTTTTGAATATTTTTTCTATGTTTGATTTTAATATTATTTCGGTTTAGGAAGAAACAAATAACGAATTTAAACCTAAATATAAAGTTTAATATTTTTATAATGTTTTCTATAGCTAAGTTGTTGTGGTTAATACTGTGCCTGTACTTTAAACTGTATCCAAATGAATATGTTCATCTATTAATAGCTATGCGAAATATTTTTTCTATAATTACCCATCAGATCCGCTGCATTGTTTTTCCCTTAATATAATATTATATTTAAGTGTCATCAATGGAAAATTTATTATTAATTTCGTTTTCCCATTTCACCATCGAAATACGAGACGTTTGGCAGGTCACCATCTATTTGGGGTCTATTATGGTATTAACAATATGGTTGCTAAGTCATATCAGTTCGGAAAAACCGCTGGCGAGAGTATATTCCACAGTGCACGACCAATGCATGGCAAGAAATTGCACGTAAATCGCATGTTAGTGGACCGTATAGCAAAGGAGTGAAATTATTTGCTACTGCCATCTACGTTTTCGTCCGATTACAATCAGGATGTCTTTAAAGCAAGTGCGGATATACTTTCGTTATGCAAAGACAGTGGTAATTATCGTCTAGGATCTAAGCACAACTTAACAACGGATGGGATTGTAGCCAAGCATTGGTTAATAAGTAAACAAAATATAGACTACGTGGGTGGTCCATAAAATATCTGACCTAGCAAAGATACAAAACATTTTTTCCTAAAATTTATTATTTTTTTCTACTTAGTCTGTAACACTGCATACGTCTTCCGGCGATGCTTCCATCTCTCTAAACCGTCCAAACAGTACTCGGTGTTTTCCTATGCAAAATAATTGTTCACGAAGGTGATTGTCTCCTTTTTGGACGAAAATCCCTGTCCTCCGAGCGCAATTTTTAGATGAGGGAAGGAAAAAAAGTTGTTTGGGGCTAGATCTTATGAGTAAGGCGGATGATCATGGTTCAAACCGTAACTCATTTTCGCCATGGCAACCACCGAGTTGTGAAACGGCGCGTTGTCTTGGCGAAAAAGTATTTTCTTTTTCTACAAATGTGGCCGTTTTTGCGCAATATCTGCCTTCAGTTTGCCAAGTAATGAAGTATAGTATTCTCTTATAATTGTTTTTCCTTTTCGAAGATAATTGATTAAGATAACTTCATGACTATTTTAAAAACAGTCGCCCTCACTTTCCCAGTAAAAAAAATAACAATTTTTCCTTTTTTTGGAACCGTTTCTTCACTTTTTTAACTGTATTTTTGTTTCGAACGTATAATAGTGTATCCAAGTTTAAAATATTCACCAAAAATGTACTCGACATTTTTGGTCTAAGGTGAACAACCAGGGCATCTAATGCGCTGACAGCTTTCTCATGCCTAAATCTTGGTGTAATATGTAACAAACACGTTCTTTGGACATTTTCATAGCCTCTGCTATCTCTCTCATCTTAAATCGGCGGTTGTCTAGCACCATTCGGTGAAATTTAGCGATGTTACCGTCAGTAGTTAAAAATGAAATTGGAGTGAATGAAACAAATATAAGTGAACTTTTGCAAAAAATTTCTCATCGATTTATAGCAAAAGTATGAATCCACAAGTTCGTAACTTTAGACGCAATGATGACAACTCTTTTTCATCTTCTCTTAGTTCTATTATGTTGTCGGATAATTTAATTTTCACGAGATTAAAGAGACTTGACTTAGATAAAGATCTGGGCCCAGATGGCTTACCGCCGTTGTTTATGTGATGAGCAACTATCATTGCCACTTACTTGTACCTTTTTAACGAATCTATTAAAACCGGAACGTTTGCTACCTTCTGGAAAAAAGCAAAAATTATTGCCATATACAAAGATGCTGCTAAGAATAACATCAGAAATTACAGACCCTATTCCATTTTATCTATTTTTCCAAAAAAAAATTGTGATTTCAGTTTGACCTTATGTTTACAATTTGATAAAATTTCAAATTAGTTATCGTTAACATGGCTTCCTTAAAAATAGGTCCACCGCTACTATTAAATTACCTTCACGAATTATATTATCCAACATGTGGATCAGGGTTCTCAAGTTGATGATATCTATATTAATTTCAGCAAGGCATTTGATATAGTTGACCATGAGATACTTTTGCCGAAATTAAGAAGTTGGTGGTTCTATTTTGTATTGGTTTAGATCTTATTTAACTCTTCGTCTTATGTAGTTGTTAATGAAAGCCAGTCTAAAGTCATTTAAGGTAACCTGGAGCGTTCCTCAAGAGTGACATTTAGGGCCTCTTTTGTTTCTAATTTTGATTAACTCAGTGACATAATGTTTTTCGAACACAAAGATTTACCTGTATACTAATTATTTGAAATTAGCAAGACCTGTTAGATCATCCGAACTGGATAAATTGATCGAGTGGTGTAATCAAAACAATATGCTTCTAATTGTTAAAAAGTGTAATCACATATCGTTCACTCGTAAACATAGTCCTATCTAAACTACATACAAAATTGACGACACAGTACTCTATCAAGTACAATGTATAACCAATACCTCCATAATATCAATATCTAGGCATTTTTTGGATATTAAACCGTCTTTCGTGCCACATATAAACAGTTAAATAACGAAGGCGTCCAAAATGTGCAGAATGCCCACTGATTAACTTGCACTTGATTTTACGTAGTATCACCACTAGATGGAAAACAATCTGGCTTAGTTTAAAAACCTATTAGCTCTTACTACCAGTTATACGATATAATAGTTGCCATTTCCACATCAGTAACTGTCATTACTGGACGCAGATTTCTCTCCCTCCCTCAAGGAATAGCACTTAAATCGATTCTAATTATATTATTTAAAATGAAATTTCTATTCTTAAATTATTATGTAAGTATTTTAAGCCACCAAAACTTCGCTGAGTAACCTACAAGGCTAAACATATACGCGTGAATATTATATGAGAAAATTTATACTAGATATAAAATGTGTATGTGTTTTACTCAGTGTAGCTTTGGTGGTCTAAAAGATTCATTATCCAATATCTGCACATCACGTGTCATTACAGCCGTCCAGAAGTTTCCCTTTGCATTTTTTATTGCATTCTACCATTGATTAATTCCAGCCAACAAATTTCACGAACGCTCATCGCGACAAAACTCACCATACCATCCACACCATCTGGATGCTTGGCGGTCCACCACTGTGCGTTTCACTAGGAGTTTTCTCCGTCGCATAAACTCCGAACCGAAAAAAAGTTCATTGCTGAATATAGACCTCAACCAAGATATGCCACAAAACACGGTTATAACTTCCTTCACTGCGTTCATCGACTTTCTGCAGGTCTTACCAGGTCCTCACTCCACATAGGGAGGGCGGGTTTGCCCTAAACTCTAGGTTGCTACTTGAGAACCTTTCTTCCTCATCAGTCATCAGTTCTTCTAGCTATGGCTGGCTACTATATCTGATTATAAAGCATCATATCTTATGCTCAGATAATTATTATACCATCTGGATGCTTGGCGGGCCACCACTGTATGTTTCACTAGGAGGTTTTTCCTCGTACGACTGCTCTGTGGAATCGTTTACCACCTGCGATTTTTCTGTACCGATACGACTCAGGGACCTTCAAGAAAAGAGCTTACTCCTTTGTAAAAGGTCTTCAACGCACCTGCAATTCCCCTGGTGTTGCAGATATTCATGGGCGGCGGTAGTTACTTACCATAAGGTGAGTCGCTCGTTTGTCCTCTATACTAAAAAATTATAAAAGGTTTTTAAGTTGACGGTTAAACAAAAGCCTTTATATTATTTCGCTGACTGGTATTTATTATTTGAAAGAGTATCCTTTAATTATCAGGCTCTGCGGGGGTTGTTGTGTGCATCTTGCACTGTATCTAATGTTATTTCACATTATCAATCTGTGAGAATTAGACTTGACATATTTGTATCTCATGGATTGATGACATCTTTCTAGATACATAAACTTAGAAAGTAAAGCATTATCTAAATGCCCAACATCCAAATGTTTAGTCACATACTAGAAACCTGTACTTAACATATATACATACAAGAACTACACACTTTAAGTGTACGATATGTTATTATTAATACTGTTAATCAAAATAGACTTCAAAATAACGTGAATATAATAATGGCGAATGCAACGTGTATTTATATATAACATACACAGTTTTAATTCGATAAAAAGCCCGTATATGGTTAAAAGCTATTAGGTACGCCGCCGTAGAGTCTTTTTGAAGAGGCCGCATTAAAGTTATTGTGTCGTTAACAAGCGACATTAGTCTTATGCTGTTGACAGCGTTTTCAATAGAGGTCTTGGTAAATTATGTACATTGTATTCGATTTATTATAAGCATAATCTGTGAGGTCGCGTCACATAGAATCCAGCTAGTTCGGCTACGTACGCATAATTTTGAAATTCTCTTGGTCAATTTTGACAACTTACGAGCACGAGTATCATCTGTAGTTGTTTTTTTTATAAGATAGGGTGACAAACGAGCACACAGTCCACCTGATGGTTGGCTGCTGTAGCCCATAGACATCATCATCTATCCTCGATTACGAATCAAAATGCAGATGCATTGTCATCCGTGAAGACTAAGATAGAATGCCTCGTTTCAAGAAAAATGGTATTCGGTTCTCTACACTCACCATACGAAACACAGCAGCGTTAAGTGTGGATATCTGTGAGAGCGTGGTCCCTCCACGTTTGAGCCGGCCCATTCGTGCTACAACTACACTACTAATATAGCTGCAGCATGGCTCTACCACGTGTTTACTCTGCAGGACATCTTACATGTGTGATGGCGGCGCAAGAGAATCTATCATCTCCTTTCATCCCATGGGATTCGTAAGAGACAACTATGTGAAATGCCAAAAAGATCTCATGGCTTCTGTTAAATGGCGGTATAACTGTCTTGTTTATGCCAGACCTAAATGCCCAGACCGGCAACGGGCAGTTAAAAGAGGATATTATTGTTCTGTGTTGCAGTTGGTTGCGTCCATGGTCTATAGTAGCCCTTTACCACCAGGTGGACTGTAAGTCGGTCTGTCTTTTAAATTTTATATAAAAGAGGCATTCCACCTCAGTCTCAAGGGGTAACAACGCATCTTCATTAGATTCTTAACCGAATAGATCTTAATCGATGATAAAATGGCTATTTGCTCGTTTGTCACCCTTCCAGTTACAGTTTATCAAAAGGTTCGGTAAGTAGTTATATGTGGTACAGCCACTCTGCATATATTAGTTGTGGCACGAATTGGTCGGCTCAAACGGGGAAGGACCACGCTATCGCAGAATACCAGCGTAAAATAGCAGCTTAATACTGCTGTGTTTTGTATGGTGCGTGCAGATCTGGAGAGCCTCTTTTAGTTGAAACGAGGCATTCGATCTTAATTCTTAGGGCTGACAACGTATCTGCGTTTTGATTGTTAATCGAGGATAAATATAGATGTCTATGGGCCACAGCATCCACTTACCATCAGGTGGACTGTGTGCTCCTTTGTCACCCTTATTCTATAAAAAAGACAATTGCTACTCCTATAGATTAAAACAAAAAATAGACTAACAAAAAACTATTTGTATTTGTAAAAGATATTTGTAAGTAGGCGGGAGTTTTTTTTTTAGTTCTTATTAGGAAGACGCTGCTGCCCATCTCATTTTGGCATGTGGGTCTTACTATATTTTATAATGTTTTTTGTGGCGGCGCTGTCGTCGCGCCACAAGCGAAATACACCGAAGCCTAAATCGCGCTATCAACATTCCAAATCATAAACAGTATATATAGAACTTCTCCGAACTATCACTTGGAGTGTGAGCCGCTCCCCGGGCACAACACCTTGCCCGGCGGGAGATCTCCCCTTTTCCTACTACGGCCACAGTGGTGACACCGACGTGATCTTGAATACACGCAACCGACAACCTTCGGAAACTTCAAGCTTCATCATCGTCATAGAATACCCCACCCATTCGCTCCCGAGCAGATATTGTCTGCAGTCTTCATATCATGCAAGCCATCTAGCTTCACAAGGTTCATCGCAGCACTGGAATAATAATGCTTCCTGTTCCTTCAAGCTACTCTCTGCGCTATACAGTGTTCGGCACGGCTCTGAGCCTTACTGCTCGCCTCTGCTTCGCGGCACTCTCGCAGATTACTTGCCTTCTTCTCGACTCACCGCAGACTAAAAGGCAATCTCCTGGTACTTGCACATTCGTCGACAACTCGACTGCACTATCGACCTCCGGTCTGAGCAAGGGGGGTGATGTGGCGGCGCTGTCGTCGCGCCACAAGCGAAATACACCGAAGCCTAAATCGCGCTATCAACATTCCAAATCATAAACAGTATATATAGAACTTCTCCGAACTATCACACGGACTGTTGGTCGCCCCCCAGGCACAACACCTTGCCCGGCGGGAGATCTCCCCTTTTCCTACTATGGCCACATTTTTTATTAATATTATTATTTTATGTGTGAAATTTAAAATTGTAAATTTACATTTACAATGTCGTGCCGGGGTAAGAATATCCACTACCCCATATCATCCCGTTGACGTTCCGTCTACCAAGCAATGCTATGACAAACTCCCTCTTCCGAAGCAATCTATTGGGAGCCTTATGTTCAACAGTGGGCATTGATAGTCTGTATTGAATGAATGACGTTTATAAAAGTTAACTCTCTTTACTCACTTTAAAAAAAAGTTCTTTGAAAAGTAGTTGGAATAATATTTTAAGTAGATAACGAAATTGCAGCACTACTTAGGTATTCAAACATTATAATATATTGCTGCAATTTGGTATCGAACCACGGTAACCGACGTCTGTTTCATCGATACGTGTCACTGAGCGAGTATTTTTCAATCCCACATAATAGTGGAACAGGGAGGAGATATGTACATCGGCAGGCCGACGTAATGAGGCGGGACCACCGCGCGGGGCAGATAGCGCATGCGTCGCCAGATGGGCCCGAGATTAACAGATCTGTTGCGAGACCACACGTTGGTCGCAGGTAGCCCGTAATTCAATTCAGATTGTCATCGTCCCGATGACACGATAGCCCGCTAACGAAGCGAAGATGGAACGTCACACCAGTAGCGGAGTAACGGATATTTTGCGCGCATAAGCAAAATTATTGAGTAGACTTTTAAATTTGGAAATTGATATTCCGGATGATTTACATCAGCGCTTAGGATAAAATTAATGATCTTTAAGTAATTTTCGGTAGTTTTCTAATCTTATTCATATTTTTTGTAGGTATTGATTTTATTCGAAATTTTTATTATTTTATTTGCCATACTTACCTTTTGTTACAATGTTATTATTGAAAAAATAATAATTAAGGCAGGTATTCTTTATATATTCTCATATATCACAGGGAGGATATATGCCATAGGTGCCATGCTTGTAGCGTGGTAACCCGCCTGGGTTTAGCAAATACAGTTCTTATTATTATTGTCGAGTTATCAGGAAGATACTGCTACCCATCTCCGGTTTCTATTTTCTTCCGTCGCCTCTTAAGCGACCACAACATGGCCATAAATAGTATATTATACTCTGCTATCAGTTTTTATGTTTATTCATGTTTGAAATAATCAATCAATAAAATAGTAGAGATTTGAAATAATGGTGGTTAATATAGCGCATAGCGCCATATTATAGCGCGCTATCTCTCCGTAATGCATAGCGCGTGCTATGTAAGTAGTCGCCATGGCGCTATGGCGCTATGACGCTTTGGCGCTATTCATATCAAACGTCAATTAGTTCTAGGTTCTAACAGCAGCGCATTTGGGAGTAGACGTGTGACGCAAATTTAATCTAGCAGCACGCTATTAATCGCGCGCGAACTATTTAGTTTGACTATTGTTAGACGTTGTTTAGTTAGTGTATACTGTTATATTTATAAGTGATCAAAGGACACACTTGTCTGCTACAAAAGAAGCCTAACTAATGTTTTCAAATGTAAATAAAATATAGATACAAAAGTCTATATAATAGTGTTTGCAAATAGTTGATTTTTGTAAACACAATTAATAAATTTTTAAATACACCTTTAATTGATTTATAATTTATATTAAGGTTAAAATAACGTTTACATAAATTATAATATAAAATTTTATTTTGTTTTAAAAAGTACAAGCCTTAAAAATATTTTTAGGATTATAGAAAGTCATAAGCCTGAAAAGTTTGAAAGAGGGTTCATTGATTTCTCTTTACCGCTTTATTTTATTTTTATCTAAAATACCACCTATCACGAAATAATGTTCTTATAATATAGCACGCGGTCTTGAACGAATTAACCACTGGACCCGACATAAAACACAAATGTATGAAAACTCGTTCAACCAAGTGGAGAATAACGCACACGTAGATTTTAGTACGTTAATATAAACACAGATACATAATTCGTAGAAGTCCACTCTATTTATAGTGCTTGATCGTAGTCGATAAAATAATATATCGATGAACGAATGAGAAAGAACAGGCGTATCGAAAATAAGTTGTAAGACAAAGGAAATAAAGGGATAATGAAGGTGAGGTAAGCTTCCGGTATTTAAATTTTAATTAAAATAAAAGAAGCAGGACATTGTTATTGACCTTTTATTCAATTATAGTTATGACAAACGTTAAATTTTTTGTTAAGTTTAAATTATTTAAATAGGTTTACTGACTTTTATTATGTATCGTCTGTTTCTTAGAATTTGTTTTGTTCGCTTGTTTTTTTATATAAGCAATTCTAATATTCAAATACTTTCAGCAATGGCTTTCGTTAATTCTTCAACGTGATTCAAGTCGTCATTTTCAAATTTATGGAAATAAATGTTGCAGCAATATTTCTTTTACTTTCGGCAGAAGAAAGTCTGTAGTGTAATCGTTTTTTAGTCTTTTATTCTGAACACTCTTCCTAAGTTCGAGTTCGCAGTGCTAACAAATAGCTATGGTATCACTTGTGGGAAGTATCAGTTTTCCCTTGTCTTTATAGGCAATGAGACTGCCTTCATTGGTGTCATTTTCTGTTTCTTTACATTAGTATTAAAACAGGCAGTATCGAAATGTACACTGCATATGGCGCTGTGTTTTGTCGGAACAGGTTTCACCTATACGAACTGCTTCTACTCACTTTCTCTTCCGAGAAGGGTCACTGGGAAATCTGAAAATTCGTGTAATTTATGTGTTTAAATATTTTACGTAGAGATACTAATTATAATTTTTGCATTTATAATATTTTAATTTAATTATAAAAATTATTATTATATATTAATAATAATTTTTAATAAATAATGAAATTAGATTAATAGGATACTGTTATATAAGTATTTTTAAGTGTTATTGTATGTACAAATAACATCATCATTCATTCGGTCATATCGTCAAATATCGATATATTTTTCGACATGGTCAAGCAATAGTCGATGTCAAATTGACTCACTCCACAGTTTATAGTCATTTGTTCTGAATGGTACAATCCAGCCATTATGTGATGATTGTCAGATGTCAACAATACACAGAAATATCGACTATATTTAACATAGTTGGATAATACAAAATTTTATTTTATTTTGATTAAATTTTGTGATAAATAACAATAAATGTAATAAAATAATGTACTTACAAGTGAAAAGAAATAGTGCTGCTTCCGCCGCTATAGTTTTTATACCATTTAACTGAACATTTAGTAATCTTTGGGAGATGTTTTGTTGACAAGTAAGTGCTTGAGACTGACGCAAAAATAAACGACTAAGGCTAGAATTTCCTGGTTACTGACTGATATAGGTAAGTCCGCTTATATGTCGGGTCCAGTGGTTAATTCGTTCAAGCACGCGGTCTATTCAATGAACAACATGTAATGTAGCGTGCTCCGAGATATAGCGTGCTACTAAACTTAACGCGCTTGCCGGCCTCTTACACACTTTCTTATAAATAGCGCGCTATAACATAGCGTATTTAATAGCGCGCTAAAAATTTATACAATAAACTATAAATGTCTGTAGCGTGCTATTGATTTATAGCCCTTTTGAACAACTTTAATTTGAAATCACATATATAAATTTCTAAAATTATTCGTTACTTACTGTTAAAATATAGTTATCCGTGATTATTATGTAACAGATTTATATAGAATTACAGGATAGTTTCTCATTTAATGATTTCTTATATTCAAACGCGATAACGCGATAAAATCCGTAAAACTAATTTGAATCAAAGTTTCTCATTTATTTCAGTTTCAATGGTGGTCATATTAGTTTTTATAATATATTTTATTTTAAAGCTTGATAAAAATCTACATGGTAGTTCCATCATTTTTCATCGTTGAAACTAATTAAAAGTGTGTAAATTTTTAGTAGGCAATAACTAAAGATAATATTATGCATCGCTCCAATTGCATTGTGTTCTACATTCAGTAAAAATTAGGTTAAATTTTGATTATCTAAATTTCTATCGTGTTAGAGCCACACTGCTGCTGCAGTATAGTTGCAGCATAAATGAGTTGTTGTTTCTAAGGATGGACCTTCATCTTAGTCTTTAGGGGTGACAACACTTCTACATCTTGACTATTCACCAAGGATGTATGTTGGTGTCCATGGCCAATAGCACATATACCTACCATCGGTTGGACTGTGTGCTAAATTGTCACCCTTACTTTTTTTGAACGTATCATTATTACCACGACGTAACAAGTAAAGAAAAATAAAAAAAAATTAATTCTTTATTTTCAACTGTTCTGTATGTCTTAATATGTATAAATTACGTGTCACGTTGTTTTTCCGCGATGGACTCCTAAACTACTTAAACGATTTTAATCAAATTTGCACACCGTGTACAGTTTGGCCCAACTTGAGAGATAGGATAGTTTTTTGCCCATGAGTGACCCACAATTTGGTTTTGCGAATTTAAGGATTTTTAACAGGACATGACAAAGGGCAGAACAACGTCTGCCTGGCAAGCTAGTATGTTTACATAATGTAGGTATCTTAATTCTTCGATGTGATAATTTCTACATATTGTATGCTTAATTTTCAAGTCACATGCAAAGACATGGCAGATAGCTATTCTTGAAAACCTTGTTATCCTTGAATAAAATATACGATAAGTGGAATGAGATGGTGAACTATTGTTATATGTTCTAATTATGATTTCTTACTAACGTTTTTTTTTTAAATTTGTGACTAAAGTTTTGTAGCATTACACAGAGAAGAAAAATTTGTGCCAAATTACTGAGTTTGTCCTGAATGTCATTTGGCAGACCTCTACAGAGTACTTGAGCTTTTCTAGCGATTCAATGAAAACAAATGATTAAAACGCTAGTTGCTGACGTAAAAAAATTAGGCTTTTAGGCAGTACCTAGCTAATTTTCATGAATTTATTAAGTTTTATTTTAATTTTGTTTGAAGATTATTTAAAAAATGGATTAATTGACATAGTATATTAGGTGCAATATTTATAACAATAAAAACCTAAAACTAAAACTATCATAATATGGTCGTTTTTTACTTTTCAATTAACGATGGCAGAATAAAAGTAATGGCGGATTTCTACCAATTGATAGTACTTGGTGATTTCTCTGTGCTTTAACCATATACCCCTATATAATCTCTGGGTTAGAAAAGAGCCAGCCTTTCAGTCGTCAGCGGTATCGATCGATCTCGTATAATTAGCCTTAAGAAAATAACAGTGTAGCCCGCACTGACCACCATTTTAAAAATCTGTATTCGTATCATGGTTTCCCTCACAACTCAGTGTCAAACTTATAATTCGAATTAACGCCTGAATGGTCAACATATAAATAGAACAGTACCCGGATCAATGTGACGGCTGAGTCTGTGCGACCACTAGAAATCTCGGCAAGCCGACCGCACATACCAGCCTCGCTCCAACCGCGGACATTCTCGAAGAAATTCCTAGTCGGCCCCAATAGATTATATCTATCTCTTTCCTTTAAACGCTTCTGAGCACGATCTATATCGGAGTAATGAGTAGTGTTTGATACTTATACGTTTATCACTTTTTAGTTTTATTCATATCCACGTTTCTAACTGACTTATTCGATGAAATTTTCACCACTTCAAAAGTGAGTTAAACTAAGTTACGTTTTTCTGTAAGTATATCATCATCACCGTTGTATTTCTTGCTGACTTCGAAAACATGAAGAGGTTTTACAATTCGACTGAGTGTTTTATTTTTTAGGTATGTTGCGCTAAATTTTCGACAATTGTGATCTGATTTTTAATTCTATAGGTCATCAGGAGTATCCCGTATTAATTTGTAGGAAAACTTCATAAAAATATGGGATGACGTTTGCAATGTAATTATTTCGTCGATATTTATATTGGGATAAAAATATCCACTATCCCACATCATCTCGTGGGTGTCGTAAGAGTCTGAAAACGGACAGTAGCATCTTCCTAATACCAACTCAAAATAATAAACTGCGGTTGCCAATCCGCCCCCAAGCGTGGCAACTATGGCAAACTCCTCCCTACGAAGAAATCTATGTGAAAGTTGCCATTGCAGCCTATGGAATTCTTTTATATGCTGTAATGGTAAATTTCTTTGTCCACTCAAAATGGTAAAGTAATAAATTTGAATAAAATATAAAAGCCGAATTTAAATAACCAAAAGGAATTTAGAAGTTTACATTCTAAAGTCGGGCTTTAAGTCTTCTATACATTATGTCTATAATATATTATATATTTATATATATATATATATATATATATATATATATATATATATATATATATATGTATATATTATGTGAAATTATATTGATCATTTTAATTATATATAACAAAGAATATTAGGTTTTTTTGTTTTCTTTAAAAACAATTATTAAAATATTAGGAGTTTCTTGTATACCATGGTTTTACATATACACATTAATTTCATCTTAACCTTATTGTATACCTACAGATGTATGCATTCATATTTGTATTGCATAATATACATACTTATTCTATGCGGAATACGACCATGCAACCCATGCATGGTCTATGTTAAGGAACGAATTTTAATTAAAACCATCCGAGTCCATAATCCAAGATAAGTATAGCCTATAATAAATATAGGTTCATGTAGATGCTTTCGGCGTTGAATCAATCACTCTTTTTCATACGTGACTATGGGTTATGCCAAAACGATCTTATGTCTTCCGATAAATGGCGTTATAAATATCTTGTTTACGCCAGACGTAAAATGACCGGTGACTGCGGTGAGGCACTGTTAGAATATCCACTATCCTATGTCGTCCAGTGGGTGTCGTAAAAGACGAGAGGAGGATTTTGAAACAGGACATGGCCAGTAGCATTTTCCTAATAACTTAAAATTCTAAAAAACTGCGGCTTATGAGGCAATCTACGGGACGGGCCAATGTTCAGCTGTGGTCTTTTATGGGCTGTTATCAAATAATGGAACGGAATGAAACTTGAATGGTGCGAGACGTCTGGTACAGCGATCACCAATCCGCATGTTAAACGTGTGACGATTGGGGCAAGTTCGCTTTACAATGGTAGTGGTCCATTTCCAACGGTGACGTTTTGCTGGATGATGACAATAGAAAAATTAACTTGTAATTATAAATAAATACCAAAGAACTCAAAGTTATAAAATAATTTTAAATTCTGAAGTGGGTTTTACCATCGGTATAGGAGAACCAAAGCCCCCGACTTCAATTATGAAATTATTTCATTCTTATCAATTCTTACTTATTATCACTTTATTATAAGTTATTTTTCGAGTAGATTATGAAAGGACAAAGTAAATGTCTTGACAGACATTCTTGTTCTTTAAGTTAGGAAATTGCCACCGAAAAAAAAAAAGTTTTCTGTACATAGCTAAAACGATTAAATGGATATTCATTAGACATAAACTACCAATACGCTCTGACTTTGCCTTGATAGAATCTATTAACGTGGCGTCATTTAGATTACGTGATAGATTATGGTTGTAGCACAAATTAATCGGCTCGACCGGGGAAGGAATAAAATAAAAACTGAGTATAATAGCAGCTCCATGCTGCTGTGTTTCGTATGGTGAGTGTAGAGGGCAGGTCCTCAGGATTGCAACGCATCTTCATTTTCATTCTTAATCGAAGATAGATGTCAATGTCTATTGGCCACAGCATCTACTTGCCATTAGGTGGACTGTGTGCTTGTTTGTGACTCTTATTCTATATAAAAAAAGATTTACGATAGTCAAAGACCATTTATTTAACAAATTAACCGGTTTTTATCTTCAAAAAATTTCTTCAAGCTTCTCGGGTGAAATATAGTGTGGAATTCTGACATTACTCCTTACCTGTTCGTAATAATCGGTTAAGCCATATCAATGATTAGCCTAGTCAGACAGACAGGCAGTTAGACAGACAGAAAGACAAAAAATGTAGAAATGGCTGTTTTTTTATAGCATTGGATGACAAATGAGCACACAGTTCACCTAATGATAAATGGATGCTGTGGCCCATGGACATCAACATTTATCCTTAACTAAGGATAATGTGGATGTCACGAAAAAAAGTGCGAATGCGTTGTCATTCCTGAGGACTAAAATGGAATGCCCCGATTCCATTAAACAGGGTTTCCTGTTCAATACACTCACCATATGAAACACAGCAGCATTACGCTGCTATTTTACGCTGGTATTCTGTGAGAGCATGGTCCTGCCCCGGTCGAGGCGAACCATTCGTGCTACAACTACAATATAGATGCAGCTGCCTCTACCACGTAAAAAATGTATTCATGTTTGATGGACCACAAATCCTTGCTAAATGACACCAATTTATTACAAAGATAATTCGCGAGGATATTGAAATCAAGAAATATCATAATTTAAATAGAGATCATTGCTTGGTGCTAGCATTTGCTTGGTACTCTATAACTTTAAGTTACTATACGTTCATACTGCGTAGATCGGACCAAAGATAAATAATTCTAATCTTAAGATAGCCGTGGTTAACCACGTGACCATGGGCGTTGTAAATTACTCGAAACGTCGGGAATATAAAATAAGTTAATATACGCGAAAAAAATTCGTAAAATATAGTTTTATTTAAATGTGTTCGCGTAAACGTTAATACAAAAATTACAAATAAATAACAGAAATTATTACAAGAAAGAAGCATGCAGTCGAAACGGAAACATTCTCCTCTTTCTGAAGTCGGTTTAAAAAGCAACCTATTGTTTTTGCATCAAACTGAAGTCTACTTACTAATAGAAATCATATTATATAAAAAGAAAAATATGTATTGTTGGCAAGGAACGCTCTAGATTCTCTTATCGCTCAATTGGCGAAATATTGAATACTAGAACAAAACAGGCAGGCATAGAAATTTTAAAAACGCTTATTCATGACTTAATGGTATGCAATTAACCACCTGAGCTCAATAGTAGGAAATAATTTTGTTATTACTGGACACTTCAATTTCATTTACTATAATGCTACTATAATACTATTGTATGTACAGATGGGCCAAACAGTACACTTAACCGACGAGCATTTATGCCTAGGTTAGGTACCTACCTATGGACGTGAAGGAGGCGAGAGAGGTGTGTCAGGAGCGTGCCAAATGAAAGTCTGTAGTCTCTGCCTACCCCTTTAGGCGACAGGCGTGATCGTTAATGTTATGTTCAAATAATTATTATAGTTTTTGCTTTCCCTAAAATCAATAAAATATATTTTTAATAAATTCTAGGGTAGAAGTTTTTTTAATACTGCCCGCTCTGTGTAATAAGTGCAGTAAAATTACTTTTGAATTGAGTGACCATTCTTAAGAAATTCTTAAGAAATTCTTAAGAAACTGATAATCATATTCAGGGACAACTTAAAATACTGTTAGCAAATATATGGGACTACTCAGGTGGAAAATACATTTTTAGAAGTTTCTATCATCTTATGCATTTAATAACGTTATTTAAAAAGTTTAAATGTTTTAATATCATAAATCACAAATATAAATCGGATACAATCATCGTTGCTACCTTATTAACTTGAAAACTTCTTCCAATGCAGGTGGAGAGTTTCGGAGATAATATAACGTTACCCCATGTTACACCTCTAAGCAGTTAGATAGGTTTTGTACTTTGGTTTTGTCATCGCAGCCCTATTGCGCAAACGCTTAGGACTTCGATTTTTTTTTATAGGATAGGGTGAAAAAGACAGTATGATGGTGTCTTCATTTAAGTCTCCGGTTCTCTACCTGATCTATAGAATTAGCTATATTTCACCTGGTATGTGAGAGGTCGACAGTGACCATTCAAATTGGCACCACTGAAAGTACTGGAGCACCGCCCAAATTTCGAATTAATTAAAGGCTTATAATACTCAACATAAACAAGACCAAGTGGGAGATTTTACCTTTAGGTCTTCTGTACGATTGCCGTAGAATATGTCTCTAATACTAAAGTGATTTCGGAAACTACGTTTTTCGGGAGGCTGGATCTCGTGAAGTCTGCATGCGAGACTATTCGTTATGACTCTCTAAACAATTAGTAGACGCGGCTAAGAAGGGAAATCGGTATGTGGTATGGTATCGTATATATGTGATATCGTATAATGTAGTTCTCCAATAGTGTGTTGTCTCCCATCCTGACGAACAAGACTACCTACTCCTGCTCCACCCGGCTAGTGGCACCATAAAAGACTGAATTTAAGAGCTTCTGGAAGATTAGGACAACCGGTTTTACCACCGACTCTCACAAAGCTTTTAAAAGCTCCACTGTAATTCCAATCTTGCCCTGGGCTTTTTCGTTTTTGTGCTGGAGAGCCATTCTATTCTCACTCAGACTGAAGTCCAGGATCTCATCGAAATAGTACATAAAATATAGGTTTTCATCACCACTGAACTAATATATGCAAAAAACATACCATACACTATATATTAATTATTCATGATGTAATAAAATAAATAAAAAACAATGTAGTTACTGGAAAAGAAAGCCCAATTCCTTTGAAAAAGACATTCTTTTTACGGTATATTTTGTAATTTTTCTTTAGATTGATGTCTAGTTCCATTGCTAAAATAAGGATTATCTTAATAGAGTAATTATAATTTTTTTTTCCAAAAGGTATAATTTTTTACCATTTAATTTAAATTCTACCATGTTATCTCTATCTACAGCCTATATAAATAGATTTATATAATTTCCATCACCGGAAAAAGACAAGAAGATTTCATAAATACAGATATATCTATATATATATAACCTTAAATTTAATATTTGATAAAAAATATTTAAATTCTATATTTTTACAACTAATGTTCTGTGATCTAAGCCTGATTCAAATAAGTTATAAGAATTCATCGCACTGGAAATACATTAATCCTGAATCTTGAAATTTGAAGAATTATTAATGGTTAATAATTCAATTTAATTGAAAAAATTCATGAAAGACATGAAGTATTTGGATTTATTTTTGGCAAACTTAATATTTTATTACGCCACATTGCTTTAAAATAAAATTAAACATTAAATAAAAAGTGAAAAACGACTTTAAAAACCAACAATAAAACCATATTCACTTAATAGCTTTTGAAGTCGGGGTTTTAATTGGGTTTTAGTTATTTGATGTTCTAACGCCGATTTTAGAAGCTATAAGGTGGAAATTATTAAGAAAAAAGAGAAACCTCTTAGTTTTTTATAAATGGTTTTTACTTTTTAATTTTCAACCTGGTTGAGCCATGTCGCAGCTATATTATTGTTGTAGCACGAATAGGTCGGCTCAACCGGGGTAGGACCACGCTCTCACAAAACCAGCGTAAAATAGCAGTCAAATGCTGTTGTGTTTCGTATCGTGAGTATAGAAAACCAGAGACATTTTTTACTGGATACGAGGCATTCTATCTTAGTCTTCAGAATTGACAACGCATCTGCATTTTGATTCCTAATCGAGGATAGATGTAGATGCCTATGGGCCACAGCAATCACTTACCATCAGGTGGGCGGTTTGGTTGTTAGTCACTCTTATTCTATTTTTAAAAACTAATTTTTTTTTTACTTTTATTGGGCTAAGGAACATTAACCACATTAACCTATTTTCCCATTCTAAGGGTTGAATTTTTTCTTATAAAATATATAGGACTGTCCTTGAAGTAACTTGTGTAATAAAAAAATATAAATTTGTTTAGCCATTTCTGAGAAATTAGTCAATATAGGTACACAAAAAAACATACATTTTTTTATAGGAGAGGGGGCAAACGATCAAGCTACGGCGGATGGTAAGTGATTACCGCCGCCCATGAGCAACTTCAACACCAGGGAAATTGCAGATGCGTTGCCGGCCTTTTAAAAAGGAGTAGACTCTTTTCTTGAAGGTTCTTAAGTCGTATCGGTCTGGAAAAATCTCTGGTGGTAGTCGATTCCACAAGGAAGTTGTGCGAGGAGGAAAACTTCTTACATGAATAAGTTTACGAGTGTTTTATAGAGAAAGTATAATCTTAAATATATATATTTTTTACATTACTTCTAAGTATAACAATAAAGATGACATAACACAAAAACCATTATATAACCAACGTTTTGTGCATGGTTACTGACTGAAACATAAAATTGTGTCTTTATCTAAATTCTCATACCAGCGATATTGTTATAAAATAAACAGCTAATTTGCTAGCCGTAATTAATCACAACAAAAAAGGAAGCTCAGGCTCGTACACGTATAATTATTATGCACATTAATTAACACACCGTGCGCCGCGAGGTTGTTACTACATGAATTATTCAAGTAGGTACGGTCCTCTGGCACGCAACATGCTACCTATTCAAAATTTTATATTAAAGTTAATAATTACTATTATATAGTTCGCCTAGTTATGTTTATTTAAAGGCTCACTTTTTACCGACTTCAAAAAAGAGGAAGTATTCAATCAATCGTCTGTTATTTTAGTTCTCTTAGAGTCTTTTTTATCTTTTTTTATTTGAAATCTGGTGCTTCTCGTATGGTTACATATAAATTTAATCAAGATTTCACTAATAGTTTTTGAGATATCCTTAAATAATGCGTATATAATTGATTCGAATGCATTGATTCGGTCGTATTGAAGTCGGTTGTACAAAATTATTAATTTTACCTCTTGTTAAAGATAACGTTTCTAGAACTTTCATTTTTTAAATTATTATGTATATAGTAAATTTAGGTAATCGCTCATCTACCCTCAATCCCTGCTGAACTTGGGTCTCTGCTATAGTTAAGGATTTAACTTGGTGGGTTTTGGCTAAATTGCTATGCATAGCAAAAAAATAAGACGTCCGATACTAAGATCGCTGAACCATCTTATTATCAGACCTCTTCAATCTTTGATTTTGTTGTCTGTCGATAGTTTAGGAATTTATGTCATAATAAATGTAAAATACCAATACGCTATATCTGAGAAAACAAATAGTCGAGAAGTCGAACCAAAAAGATGAGATGGGGTTAGTGACGAACTGAAACAAAATTCTCTAATGCTTTCATTATAGTGCGCAATATAAATTATTAATTTATTTATTAAATTATTAATTATCATAATTTTAATCTATTATATGTGAATGATGAGCAATGGTCTCCATAATTTTTAGACATAATTGTTATTTGTGCTTTACTTTAAAAGCTGGTAAAGGAACTAGAATAATCTTAATATACATAAATTACGTGTCACGTTGTTTGTCCGCGATGGACTCCTAAACTACTTAAACGATTTTAATCAAATTTGCACACCGTGTGCAGTTTGGTCCAACTTGAGAGATAGGATGGTTTTTTTGCACATGAGTGACCCACATTTTTTTTTGCGAATTTAAGGATTTTTAATAGGACATGACATAGAGTCGTCGAAACGGGCAGAACAAGGTCTGCCTGGCAAGCTAGTATATTATGTAAACTAAAATATTATTTATCCCTAATCTCTTTTTTATTTTACAGCTAACGGCACGTTTCAACCTGGAATGGAGCCAAAACGTCAAAGAACGGCGTATACTAGACACCAAATATTAGAACTGGAGAAAGAATTCCATTACAATCGTTACTTGACGCGAAGAAGAAGAATAGAAATAGCCCACACTCTAGTCTTGTCGGAAAGACAAATCAAAATATGGTTTCAAAACCGACGGATGAAGTGGAAAAAGGATAACAAATTGCCCAATACCAAAAATGTTAGAAGAAAAACAAATCCAGCCGGCATCACGACGACAACTACGAAAGGAGCCACACCAAAGAGTAGATCAAATAAGAATACAAATAACAACGATAAGAAGAAGTCAAATAACAATGGACGGCCAGATAGCATAGAAAATGTTACTGATAATATTATGAATGACTTACACTGCGTCGGACCGCAGAACTTATCGCACGATTCTGCGATGAGTCCCATGACTCATGCGAGTAATCAAATGACTCCGGGACATCCCATGACAGCTCATCATTTGCATATGATGGGTATGCATTCAGGCATGGATACAAACATGGTTGCTAATCTATCAACTCATGGATCTCCAGTTGGGAATTCTGGTTGTGGCACAGGTATCAGTTCTGTCAATCTGCCTGTAATCAAATCTGACTATGGACTCACTGCCTTATAATCCGTGTAAATGTGTAGAAACTAATTATATTTTCATTAAGGAACTTTCCCCGATTCTTACCATTCCCTTGTGTCGATAAGGTGTAATAAAGTGATTAAAATTTGTATAACTTAAGATCTGTTTTAAGTTGTGTAACTAAGTATAGAATAACCAGTCATTAATGGATGTTTGCATAGCTAAGTGGAAACCTTTACAATGTCAAAAGTGTGATTATTTAGCGTAGGCTTAGAATTTTTGGATTTGTACGTTTCCTTGAAGTCATTGTCCTTCTTCACATACCTGTTCCTTTTTGGCTTAGTAAAAAATATTTACATACTTCGTGTACATTACTAATCGTGTATATTTATGTTAGTTACCAATATACTAGATAAAGGTTAATAATGATTATGACTGTAAAATAAAGGACAAAATTATTACGCGAGTTCCATACATTGATTGGATTGTTGGTTATGGTAGAACATAATTATATGTTATAAAGGTTACGGTTTCATATCGGCTTTTGTCAGTAATTGTTTATAAATTTTATTGATCAAATTGTATTCTATTCTTTTGCTTAATTTTGGTAAAGAATTATTTAAAACCTAGGTTAGTTAATATTGTTTCCTTAATCAATCAAGCAATAATATTGTTTAAATTATTAATTGGCCATGCTTTCAAAACTGTACACGGTTATTAATTAACTTAAAATACAATATAGGCAATGACTTAGGTTTAGGTACAAATTTTGAAGTTTAATTTTAATGCAAACATGTTTGTTTTTAACTACAATAGCAAAAAATGTGAATATAAAACCATTAAATATAATATTGTAATGAAAGCTTGTTGTAAATTGATTTATAACCCGATAAATAATAGGAAAATCCATTTGAAATGTGTCCCGGGGTATAGAGAATCAGTATAATTCCAGACTGTGATGCATTCCCACTTTCTCCTTAGAGGTGACAACGCTAGGTTGAAGATTAAGTTTCTTTGTTTGAAGTTAGCTGTAGGTGTCCATGGACTGCAGCCACCAAGCATCAGGTAGACTATATGTTCGTTTGTTACTTCAGGTTAATTTAAAAAAATACAAGTACCTATCTGGAATGCCACGTAATCGATATTATTTGGAATGCCAATATACGAGAGAACAATAAACTTAACGTCGCCTTCGAGCATTTACCGATCATCCGTAACCATAGCGTCGATATCATAACCTTGTGCGATTTGTATCGAATAAAATGAAAGCAAAAATCGTAATGTATTCGTTCAATGTGAAGTGATCAATCAATGTCGTCGGCTCATTGTGTGGCCGCACGCAACGTGAATCTCCTACTTATTCCTTACACGAGCTCTGACGAATATCACAGCAGAGTGTTATCATTTCAATACAAAGCCACCGACGTTACTTCGTGTTGTGTTGTGCCTTTTTACTTTATAAAAATCTAAATGCATTAGAGTGATAAACTGAATAAAAGAGATTTTTATAAATTTTTAAGAATATTTACATATTACATTATTTCCAAAGGATTGTAAAAACTCTAAAATACAATATTTAATTAATCAGTCAAACTTACGCATTTTATTTTTCGTTGCCTGTTCAAATTTATGGTCGCGTGTCCCGATGACCGAGTGACGTGCTTCATCATCATTATCATTACAGCCCTTCACAAGTCCATTGCTGGACATAGGCCTCTGCCAAGAAATGCCACAAAGCACGGTTATAAGCCACCTGCATCCATCGACTTCCTGCATGTCTTACCAGGTCGTCACTCCATCTAGTGAGGGATCACCTTACACTTCGCCTAACGGTACGAGGCTGCCACTTGGGAACCTTTTTCCCCATCGGTTGTCGGTTCTTCGAGCTATATAGCCGGCTCATTGACACTTCAGCTTTATAGTTCGTGGGGCTATGTCGGTCACTCTGGTTCTACTACCATTTTAAATTCCTCATTTATAAATTTTTCACGCAGAGAAACCCCGAGCATACTCTATCTATAGCTCGTTGAGCGACCTTGAGCATCCTCATACGGCCAGCAGTGAAGGACCACGACTCAGTTCCATAAGTCATCACTAACAACACGCACTAGTTGTACAGTCTCTTTTTCAGGTTCTGAGGTATAGTTGAATAGAAGATGTGTCGTGACCATGAACTTCGCGAATGCCCAGCCGAGTTAAATCCGTCGATTGACCTCTCGGCCGAAGTTGGACTTACCTAGTCTGACTATTTGTCCCAGGTAAACGTACTCATCAACATCTTCGAGCTTAGTTCTCCCAACAACTAACGGCATAGGAGTGACATGGAAGTCACATATGATTTTCGTTTAGTCCATGTTTATCTTAAGACCTTTTGGAGGCCCTTTTGAGGTCATTGTGCATAGTGCTTAGGTCCTCCAGCGATTTTGCGATAAGGAATATATCGTCGGCAAATCGAAGGTGAGTGATGTACTGGCCATTGATGTTAACACCGTATCCTTTACAATCCAATAGCTTGACAACGTCTTCCAATGCAGCAGTGAAGAGTTTCGGGGATATTACATCACCCTGTCTTACACCTATCTGCAGTTGGATAGTTTTCGTACTGCGTTTCTGAACTCGAGTAGCCATCGTAGCCCTGTACAAACAAGTGCTTGTTGAATATTAATATAAAATCCTCAGACTATAATTAATGCAAATGGTAAAACCACACAAATTGATTAATAGCAGGTTTGATACAGGTTATTATGGTGTTATCTTTATTTGCTGGTATTATGTTTATTATGACTAAGTGTATCCTTTCCACCTGGGAGTTCATCTGGTTAGGTACCAACCTCTGACCTATACCTGCCACCAAGTAGCAGTGATTGCATTGCTGCATTCCAATCAGAAGGGTGTACAGAGCCAGTATAATCACAGGCTATGAGGTATTCTTAGTCGTCAAGGGTTATACGTGGTAGAGCCACGCTGCAGCTATATTATGGTTGTAGTTCGAAAGGGTCGGCTTGAACGGGAAGGACCACGCTCTCAAAGAATACCAGCGTAAAATAGCAGCTTAATGTTCCTGTGTTTCGCATGTAGAGTGTAGAGATCCGCAGAGCCTTTTTTCTTTTATCTTAGTTCTCAGAGGTGCCAACGCATCTGCGTTTTGATTCTTAGTCGAGGATAAATGTAGTTTTCTATGGGCCACAGCATCCACTTACCATCAGGTGCACTGTGTGCTCGTTTGTCACATTGTTCTATAAAAAAGGGTAAAATCGGTTGCAGGTGTCCACGGACTACAGTTGTTACTTACCAGCAGGTCGGCTATAAGTTTATTTGTCACTTTAATTCCTGAAAAGGTAATAACCTAAGCTACCAGGTGTTGAAAAAAGTTTAAATTCCAACGCATTGTGGTCGCGGCTTAAGAGTATCTGTCACAACATTTCGTCCCTTGGGTGTTGTGAGAAACGAATACGAGGAGTATCCCTTCCAAAAAAGATCTTATATTTTCCGTAGAGTACGATAACGGTACACCCACACTTTTTACGCCAAACCTAAAATACCGACACTGGCAACAGGGTACTGGAATAACCAACTCGTCTGCTGAGGATGACGATTAGGGTATTCCTGCCTGAAACGGCCGAGGTTTGTGTCCTGTATTTTACAGGCTTAGGATGGCAACATCATAATATTAATTATTTTTACAGGCTTAGGATGGCAACATCATAATATTAATTATTTTTACGGGCTTAGGATGGCAACATAAAAATATTAATTATTTTTACGGGCTTACGATGCGATGGCAACATCAAAATATTAATTATTTTTACAGGCTTAGGATGGCAACATAAAAATATTAATTATTTTTATAGGCTTAGGATGACAACATCAAAATATTAATTATTTTTACAGGCTTAGGATAGCAACATAAAAATATTATTTATTTTTACAGGCCAAGGAAAAATATCATTGTGAAGTAGGAAATTGATATGCATTTAAAAATACGGAAAATACTTGTCCGTAAACACTAAGATTAATTACGTCAACTTGTAAACATTTTTTAACAAATTATTTTTTTTCATTCTACAAAAGACATTAATAAATAAATCTAGTGAGTAAAAGTCCACCCATCCTTTCGGACTACGTTTGTTAGTAAAAGAAATTTAAGAACAAAGGACATAATCCTTTTTGCAACGGCGCGGCGAAAGAAAGGGTTAAAATTTCTTGCAAATTTTGTAAATGACAAAGAGTGTTATTGTTGCGAGATTTGTATGCAAATAACAAGATTTTGCTACCGTCTACGTTTGATGGATTTATTGGGGATATTTTTGCCGACTGTTTGTTATTTAAACTATCCCTTGGGAGCTAATGGCTTTGGCTGGTGTTCGCCGGTAGCGGTTAAATTACAGTTAGTAGTCATATTTAGCTCTTTCTTTCGGCTTCTGTAAAATATTACCAGTTATTTTTTTAATAATGTTCATTTGTGTATCTCCATCCATTACAGCTTTTAACAGTCCACTGATGATCATAGGCGTCCCTCATATACATATACCTCCCTCCTCCTCCCTTATATGCATGGACATAGTTGCAACGCTTGGCAAGCGTGTTGGTAGCCGCAATTTTTATTATTTAGAGTTTTTATCAGGAAGATGCTGCTGCCCATCTCCTGTTTCACTTTCCCACTGTCGCTCTTACTACTCTTACTATACCCTCGGAACAATATGGGTTTCTGGATGTTCTTACACCGCCACTTCACAGTCAATTTGTGCATCTAAGTCACTTGTGCAATAGCGTGCATGATTTTTTAACATTATATTTACATTTTTAACATTTAATGATATGCAATAAAATAAATAAAACTCAACGTGTTTTGTTTGATCATTTTTGCGTGTAAAATATACCTATTCTATATTTTTATCCTGATAAAGAAAAAAATGTAGTGGTTTTAAAAAAATAAGTACACTAGATGAATTAGGTGTAAAAATAACTTTTTTGAAAAACTTAAATAATAAGTTCAACTTATAATATCGATTTATATTTAACAATAATCCCGTCGGTGTTTTTACTATAAGGTGCTTCATCACGCGTTGCGAGATTCGTACTAGAAAAATTTCAAAAACATCGCAAAAAGATTGCGACTCTAAAATGAGTTTTTTAAGGGCATTGAAAAACCGGCATTTTAATTGTCATCACTTATTTACAATTTTGAAATAATTAAAGAAAACTTTCATCTGATTCTTTCAGAAAAAGATAAGAAAGAGTGAAAAGCCTTATAGTACATAGTCTTATAGCACAAAGACTTATAATGCATAGGTACATACATAAAACTTAGAATAGTCAGTATTCATTGTTATATTATGGGTATTCTAAACCAGCAGTGCGATTGTTCTTTGTTCTGAAAAGTTAGCGCTGTTAGCGTTTTAGCTTTTACATATTCGTCTGACTCAGTTTTATAAAAGCACGTCCATTCCGTGGCCCTGATTGTACAAGTCTGGAGAAACGGGGTTGGCTTAGTTTTGACGTTTGAAAGCTTGGTTTCGTTGTCCAGCGTATATTAGTAGCAATTATAAGTCGATTTCTTTTTAAAATACATTAATATCCAATTTTAATATTTAACATCTAATTTCTGAATACCCCGTTCGTCAAGTAATTGTTAGCGTGACTGCTGATTCTGTGGTGTCGGTATGGGTCGGAATAAAGCAGTTATTGGGTATTTCCGTCAAGAAATTCATGTGGGAGTTAAGTAGTCAGAAAGTTGGTGGTATTTTATCCTTGTGCCTCGAAAGCACTTAAAGCCGTACTTAATCAGAGTTACACAATCGCATTGCAGATTTATATGGTAATAATAATTCGAATAAAGTAATCGTAAATTTGCAACATTACATCCTGTAGTGTCGTAAATTTCTTTCATGGGATGTTTCACGGTATAAAGCTCAAAGTTGATCAGCAATATGTACCTACTATGTTTAAAATTACTCCGTAAAATTAATCTTTACATGAATATATTTGCTAAAGAACAAGATTAACTGGTAGGTATATTAAGCAATTAAAGAAAACTTGAAGTGACCTTGGGCCAGTCAGATAGTGCACAGGTAATTAGGATGGTTATCAAATAACGGTCTTGCGTTTGCAAATGAAGAATATATGTATATAGTAATATATACCAGGTAACACGATCGAAGCCCGCCGGCACTAATGAAGTTGTTAATTGCAATTTTAAGTGCTGAATTATCACATGCTCGGCGACGAAGAAAAATATTGTAAGGAAACCTGCATGTCTGAGAAATAACGAACATGTGAAATTCGCCAACACGCATCGGGGTGGACATTTTCTTGTCTTAAAACCCTCTCAGTGATGAAAGAAAGTCTGTGCCCAGCAGGGGGATGTATATAGGCTGTAAATATAACACCCACCAGATGGAGGGACGACCTTAAGATAAAGAAGACATATTATCATGCATCCTTCTTCCGGTTCCTACTATTCAATTCCATCCATAAACAAATTTTATTTTTGCATCTAAGCTACAAAGGGGTTTATAAAAAATTATCATCATCACTATAGCCTTTCACAAGTCCTCTGCTGAACATTGGCCTCTCCTAAGGAATACCTAAGAAGACGGTCCTGAGCCATTCATCTTTCTACATCTCTTACCAGGTGGTCACTTTATATAGTTTTTAAAAATGAAAGTTTTTAAGGGGAAAAAGGGGGGTGGGGGAGGGGGGGGCGGTCAAAAGAGGGGGGGGGGGCCGCCCTACACTTCGCTTAACGGTACGAGGCTGCTACTTGAGAACCTTTCTTTCCAAAATCCGACACCTCCTTGGAACGGGTAGTGCCTACCGGTAATAGAACAAGTTGCTGAAAATAAAAAGAATTGGTTTCTTATTCTTCTTCAAATCATTTCTTCTACAGAAGGTACCGTGGAGGTGCTTTCAATACATGCAAATGAACTAACATCATGATCCGGAACAATTACTTGAGGGGCGATTGAATAGATAATACATTTTATACTAAGTGTATTCTTCACTGATAATTAAATATATAAATAGAATTACTTGTTTTAAGTTATACCGTATTTGTTTTTGTAAATAATTTTAAAATTAATTATTTTCAAGAGAGCTTTTTACTTAAAAGTGAAACCTATTGAACTCTCGAATATAAAAACCTTTACATTCGTAATCTACTAACTGTTAATAACAAAAAAATAAAGGGAGTAACATCGATAAATGAATATCTATCGTTACCTTTCTTTTGTTGTTATCTAAATTAAAACACAAATCCCAAAGGAATTACTCACAAAACTGGGAAAACAACGAAGTTGCGGTGAAGTAAAAGGTTTTTCGAACTGCAATTGGCAGGTGATTCTCAGGTGATCCCCATGCATCCCGAAAGCGTCCCTAAGGACTGTTTAAAGGATACTACCGCGATGGATTCGATGACTTGCCGATGAAGATGGATAAAAGAGATGAATTTGCTATTTTAATAAGTTTAAAACGTTATTTCTATAAAACGCTAAACTAAATTTTTAAGCATCTCATTTTTATAAAACGAATGTTCGGGAGGTTTCGAAATGTCCCAGAATTTGCTTGGATTAGTGTTCAGTAATCAGGGACGATGGTTTTAGATTTAGATTTCTGCTGAGCCAAAAGAACACAAGCTACATGTTATCGAACCTGGTTATATTTTAATTTTCTCTGTGTGTCCTATATACTATATATTATTCCTTCAGTCATGTCGTATAAGTGTTGCATACGAATAAATTAAGAATAATAAGTAAAAAAAAAGTTATGTTTGCTTGTAATTACGTTTTTGATACTGTAATATTGTATCTCTCACGGTTGATAACTTTCGATTGTAAAAACTTGTCGAAATCGGTGATGGTAATATCATCGTTAAAACCAGAGTTATATCTTAAGCTTTATTATTTTATCGATCATAGATAATAATAACAAAATAATGAAATTTAATTTCGCGCGCAAATCCCAAAAGAAGTAAATACAAAATATCACTATTCTACAGCAGTCAGCAGTTTCACTGTATAAAGAAAATCACAAGAAGAGCTGAATACTGAAGCCGGCTTCGGACGACAAATTTCAATATATCGTCTGAGACGCGCCGTTGCGTAGGGTCTCTGAACGCCCTTCGTATATAACAATGTACTCGTATGTATTATAGGCATTGTTTAAGTAACAACAGGAAGGCGTATTTAAGTCCAAATTTTTTTATAGGATAAGGGTGGCAAACGCGCACACAGACCACCTGATAGTAAGTGGTTGTTGTAGCCCTTAGATATCTACATCTATCCTCGATTACGAATCAAAATGCAGATGCTTGTCATCCGTATATCCGGAATGCCCCATTTCCAGTAAGAAGGGCCTCCTTCTCTATACTCACCATAGGAAATACAACAGCGTTCAGCTGGTATTTTTTAAGAGCGTGGTTCTTCCCCGGTTGAGCTCAGCATAGCTCTAACGTAAAATTTTTAACATCATTTTTATTAAGCTTATTCTTTGAGGCATTGCAGAATTCCTTTGAGGTAGTTCTATGTTCTGCAATGGACTTATGAAGGGAAAATCCATACGCAATATGATAATTGTAATTATATTTTATGATGATGATGATTATATTATGCTTTTTAAGTAACGTAAATATATTGTGGAGAGCATAATAGATAGTGTGTACTCATCTCTGTAGGACCTAATCACTTACATCAGGTGGACTGTGCTGTTTTCCCCTGTTAGCTCTGTGTAAATATAAACCGTTACAATATTTTTATTTGTATACTTATATTGTGGCATTTTATGGTGGATTGCGCTGGAATAGTGGTAATGATGTTGATGATTTTATAAAGAATTCGTACAAATCTAAATACTGGAACACTTGCTAGATGGAAAAGATGTACGAAACAACACATTTAACGTCAGGAAGTATATTTCTTACATTAAATGTGTTATTCTATTTCAAAAATTAGTTTTAGGCAAGGAAGCACAATTTTAAACATAATTAATTTAATTTTATAGACGCTCGCTCCTTTAACTTGTGGTATAGATTAATATTTGCTAGGGCGGCTGATGTCGTCAGGCGGGTGTAATCCATACTAGAGTCGATTTGAGAGCTGCAGAAAACGTGCGTAAGATGACGGAGTGAGGGAGAGAATGTGTATTAGCAGTGGATTTCTTTATATGAATTGATTCTTCTTTAGATTACGGCATCTATCCAACTGCTCTTGTCGATTTATTATTTATGTACGAGTATTGTATATTTAACAAAAGCAAAAGCTTTAACAAAAGTCTTAAATCTTTAACTAATAAATATGTTGCCTGTTCTGATGCTATAATTTTAAATGTTTTGGTGAACTTCTTGCGGATAAACAATTTCATTCATCACGCTGAAGCTATAAACTTGGTTGGTTTGACAAGTGTAAAACCACGCTCTCACAGAACACAAGCGTAAAATAGCTGCTGCTGTTTTTCGTATGGGGGAAACCGAGACTTTTAATGGAAACGAGATATTCCATCGTAGTTCCTCAGGAGTGACAACGCATCTTAATTTTGATTCTTAATCGAGGATAAATGTAGACGTCCATGGGCTTCAACATCCACTTATCATCAGGTGTGAGCTGGTATTTCACCCTCATTGTATAAAAAAAATTGACAATATTATTAAAAAGTTAACATGGAGATCAAAAATAAAACAGAGTAACATTTTCCTAATCAATAGCCCCTAGAAGAGTACTGCCTGACGTCGCCCTCTCCCGTTATAGCCATAATCGCCCCACTTGTCGGGTAGATTCATGATCGAAGTATCAGACGTCTCGCAACTTAAATGTTGCTGCTCTTTGTCGGTTTTGAAATTTTTCATCTGGAGTAAACAAAATAGTACCCGCCATCTATCAGAAGCCATAAGATTCTTTTGCATTTTCTGTAGTCACTTCTTACAAACCCATGGGACCAAATGAGGTAATGGATTCCATACGCCGTTACCACGCAGTAAACATAATTTTACTACTATAATGAATCGTCTTTATATTTATATATATCGTGAATGTGTAACATCTGAATGATTTGACCGATTGAAGTGTGAGTTCACATAATTATAATATTTGTTTTATTCAGACTGTGGTTAATAGCTATGCTAGGTCCAATAGGTGACATGGTAGTTACTTTCAAATTCTATATTTATGAACTAAAATTGTTTATATTCACAATTTGTGTTGGTATATTGCCAAAAAGAATAATTTTGTTTTTATTTATTTAATTTTTATTGCATTCCTTAAAACAAAAGAATACAAATGGCAACTTAATGCCTTCAGGCATTCTCTACTAGTCAACACATGGAGTGGTGAGAATTTGTCGTAGATGTAGCTTAATATTATAAAAAGTAAAATAAAAATTATAGTTAACTGAGTAATATTTACATTTTACTAATATTTAAAATAAATAAACTCACTATCTATTTTATGGTAAGTGGATGATACTGCTGGCGTCACAGGAAAAGCAGCAGAAGAAGAAACAGCATATCAGTGTCCACTGATGATCATAGGCCTCTCAATAGATCGCTCCATAGGGGGAATATTTGCCATAGTTGCCACCGCTACAGTTACAACCTACTATAGTCCACTGGTGAACATAGGCCTCCCCATAGATCGTCTCATAGGGCGCGTATTTACCATAGTTGCCACACTTGGTAAGTGGGTTGGCAACCCCATTTTTTTATTTTTTAGTAATTATTGGGACCTCGCTACTGACTATTTCCTAGTTTGTTTTCCTCTGTCGCCTCTTACGACTCTCACGTCACAATATGTGGTAGTGGATATTCTTAAACCGCCACTACACGGTCATCCTTACATAAAAATAAATACAATTTTTAAATAAGTAATTGGATTTAAAGTGTAATGTAACACTAAACATGCGTTATAACTTATAACGAATACGCAATAAAACATCATTGTATTAAATTGCACAAATAAATAATGGTATAGCCATATTTGTCCTGAAATAGGTTAATCAAAAATTATTGAAAAAGCGAAAGGAATCTTTAAAAATTAAAAATTTCCCTTTGTGTCCGTTTGATATTTACGAGGACAATACAATCATATATTATATAGTTAGTTCAAAACACACATCTAGTCGTCGGTAGTCAGTCGGCTAAGCTTTTGTGCCCTTCATTGGGGCGCGGCCCTGTTTGTAGTGATGCGTACGTACATATTATATTTATTCATGTGTGCGTTGATTTCCCGACGCCGCCTGGTGCGGTTCTATACGTTATAGGTCGACGAAAGTACGTGGCATATTTTTTAATCAAAGGTTTTTTAACGTTCAAAACTTTTCAAAGGATAGTTATTACGTATAAATATAATAACTTTGCGATCATCACCCCGTCAACAACATACAGTTAAAAACACAGACCATATAATGAACTTCCTGTTATTTTACTTACTCCTCTCCTACGATACCGACGGCGATATCTTTTTAATTAATGGTCATACCCACTCAGATACATCATAAAATATTACGTTCCAGTACACATATAAGAATAGAAATTTAAAACAGAAACAATGTAAAGGATGAACCCACTATCTTCTTTTTACTTTTTTCTTTTTTGTTTTCGGGAGTAAAATAGATAACACAATCTACATCTACGGCATTCATTTCGTTTATGGCCTAACAAGCCTATTGAGCGATGTAACCGCATATCGCGGTTTCGTCGCGGTTTCACCGCGGTTGGCCGCCATAGCGGTCAGCCACTATTCCAATCGCGTGTATGTGGCATTCAAATAATTAACTAAAAATAGAATTGGGATAACTAGTTTTACATTAACATATTACATATCGATATATCGTTTTCGTTAGATCCACACTGCAGCTATACTCGTACAGTAGCTAAAGAAATAATGGGTCGCTTCGACTGGAAAAAGCCATGTTCACACAAAATTACTAGCGTGAAATAGCAGCTTGATTTAAATGTGTTTCACAAAGTGGGTGACTCGAGAGGTCTCCGTTTCTATATAATACGTTTTTGGGATGGTAACTCGTCTGCATTTTGATTTTTCATCGAGGATAGATGTAGGTGTCTATAGGTTTGAGAGTTTGGTTTATAAATGCAACAGTTTATAAATCAAAAAAGACGAATAATTTTTATCGTACAAATTTGAACACTATCCTTTCATTGAGGGATTGTTTTGAAAAATCGCAAAATCCGTATTCTTTTATTTTATTAACAGAGGACTTTCAGTAAATCTCGTGTCAACTGCCCCGTAAAATAAAAGGTTACAAAAAACTGTAACATGCCATTTCCCCCTCTTAAAGGTTGAATTTTCCAAAATGCTTTCATAGAGAATGCCTACGTTATGAAAGGTATTGTATAAATTTTAGATTTTTACGTCTAGCTTTTTGGACTGTGCGTCTTACTACAATATTTTTCACACAAATTATCACATCATCCAGTCATCATCAGGTAGACCGAAATCACTCTTACTTACCAAAAAAACTTAATATCAAGATATTAAGTTACACTTTCAGCAAACAATCTAACGAATCACTAAAAAAGTCACAAAGTTAAAATACGTGACACATCCTAAAATGTAGTCCCGCACTTTCGTTAACCTATACTCACCGTCAGTTGCTTCGTTCAGAGGGCACTCACACAAACGAACCAATCTCCGATTCATGTAACACACACGCATATTAGGGGTGCGCCTAAGGGAGGCATGGTGGGGACTGTATTAAGTTCGTTTCTTTTCACTGAAATAATTTTAGGGGATGGTATTACTTCGATTTTTTCTGAGGGTCCTCAGCCGCGCTTTCGTTGAATGCGTTCGCCTGTTTAATTTGAGAAATGGCTGCTTTCGTGGGGTGCATTTGATAGTGGCTGCGCTGTTCACGACTGAAATAGTTATACCTAGGTAGTATTAAATATTACTTATATGTTATATGAAGTGTATGCGCAAATGCATTATATATGAATATTTTTATGAATAAACTCTAATAGTTCAAAAAAGTCAACAATAATATTAAATGCGATTTCTGTTATTGATTTATTTTTACTTACTTTTAACGAGTCCAGACCATCGTACCAGTAAGTAGTAACAGTGTTGAAAAAATGTAAAAATATATAATAATTGTTATAATGTAAAATTAAATTTCACAATCTGTCCTAAATATCAAGTAAGATACATATTATATTAAGTAAGTTGGTATATTGGTTATTAAATCAAGTATGCTTCCGTGAAGTATCTTAACCTACTGTGGTTATACTTTATGGAAGCTTACTCCATCCGTCCATATATCGCCTTTATTATGCAGCTGTCCATCGATTGTGATATACATACAAACATTAATTAAGGCTTTCTACTCTACACTATTCTTTAGATAACTACTAATTCGAAAATAATACCGACATCGACACCCTTCCTCTACTTGTGAGTAGTTTTTTTAATTATGTGCGAGCAGCTACGCAATCTAGGGAAGAGACCAGTATCACTGCGACCTAGAAGATCTATTGTGATCGCTGTTATGGCTATAGTTCACGGTTAAGCCCTTGTGAGTAGTTGGTATGAGTCCCAAATTTCATACCAGAAAATCACACTGAAAGCTAACTTATCATACTGGACATAAATATAAATAAAATAGAAAAAAAATATAACAGAATAAGCACGCCCAATAATATCACGTCGAAGCAGCAAGCTTTCGCTGAAATATTCTTAATCAAAGTTTTTACCTGATAGCAGCCTGCGGCGCGGCGGCCCAACCGACCTGTCAATCTCTCAAAATGTTAGATTAAAAACATCGTCTTTACTTTTTTAGCATTAGTAGGATCAAGGAATTATATTTTGGAAGAAAAAAAAGGACGCGGCAAAGGAATATGATTATAAGGCTGCTTTAGATAAACTTTTGACGAAGGTTGAAGTTTTGGGTGGGAAATTTCTGGCTATGTATTACTAAGTTATTGTTTGTGGCTTACCTGGTTGTATATATAGATCTTAATGTACCTACGTATTTGATCGCGTGTTTTGTTTTAAATAAAAAAACATTAGTATAATTTTAATGTAATAAATACTTATAATTTAAATTTCGAAAACATTTATAGCTATTGAATAAAAATATTTTTACGATTTTTTTATGTTTAGTGTTAATATAAGAAATAATTACAATAATTGCTTAAACAAGCATTTTCTCATAGTTCAAATTTCTGATTCATGTTAGGTATATGCTTTTCTCTATGGCTAATGAAATTGCCTTTAAAAAAATAACTAATTTCTAGCGAACGAGCAGCTGTAAGGAGACATCATATTTTGTGACGCAATTATCATTTAAACACGATTTTAAACTCTGACGTGATAACTAAAACAACTCATAGTTTTGTTAATATTTACGATCTAATACAATTTTAATTCGAATACAGTTACAGTTTTTTCTAAGCTTTAAACATGGGTAGTCCAATAGGCGGCAGGTGTTGGTTAGAATGCTGAGTCAGTGCGGTGGCACTGGTAGTCCGTAGTAGCGGGTACGAGCCCCGGTCGATCACGATTTACATGTCAGACGCGCCGCTTGATATCCGATTGTGACTAGTAATATGGGTGCCAGTCATTGTAAACTATCGATGGTTCTATGAAAATACGATTATGTAAATAAAGGCTTAGGTCGTATTAACCACATTGTCAAATATAAACGTAGAAGACTTTGATGGTAGTGAGATTGATAGAAATTAAAATATTAAACGTGAAACTTCGATTCTTAATGCTTGAGCAATTGTGCGAATATGTTTAAAAATATTTGCGTTTTCTTAAATTAGGTATAAGAACAGATTCTAGAGCTAAAACTTGGCTTCAAGATTTAGCACAATGTTGTAAAACAATGTTTATTTTTCACGTCTGTGTTTAGGTGCATAACAACATATTTTATAATGCTCTATTGTTGATGCTATACAAATATTTTTGTGCGCGAATTAAAGGTTCTAAAACGTGCGAAATTAGTCAGTCAGACGTATAGTCGCAATCTAAATGGATTGGAATCCAGCACAATAACGAGGTTTACAAATTATTATAAAATTTTAAACGAAAAATATCGTTGGTATATCAAAACAAGTAAAATAAGAAATTTTCTAAATTACTTTCGACAAAATTCGTTAAAATATTCTTAATACATAAGAAAAGCCATCTGAAAGCTCTGTTATAGTGTTAGTTGTCTGGTCGGTTATAATTCGGCCGCTTCCGTTATGAAGACCGACAAGTCAATTTGAACCAATAAATACGTATACCGACTCGTCATTGCCCATAGTAGGATACGCGTAACTATCTGAATTGTGATTCTAATTGAATTCGTTTTAAGTTTTAAAATATAAAATATATATATATATATATTATATTGAATTTTAGGTTATAAAGTTATAAAATGTATATACAGGTAGATATCCCTTAAAGCGATATGACCACCGTTAGTAGTTCATAAGTATTGCGTTATCGTAATAACTTATTCAAATGCAATAAAGAGTTATCTATCTATCTATATGACAATAACATTTGATCGCGGCGTTGTCAATGTACAATGTTTTTATAATTGAGGTGAATCATCAGAAAATGCATCACATCATCTCACTCGTTTAGTATCATAAGAGGCGACTCCTTTTTCGTCTTGAAGTCGGTCTGGTTAGGTAACACCTACTCTCTACCGACAAAAAGCATTGTCAACACTGCTATGTTCCGGTCTGATAGAGAACAAATATATATTACAAGATGTGGAGGAGGCGAGAGAGGTATGTCAGGATTGTGGTAAATGGAAGTCTGCGATCTCTGTCTACCCCTCTGGGTGACGGGCATGAGTGTTTATACTATGCGATGCTTATTATGTGAGTTATTAAGAGAGGTGACAACGTATCTAACGTCTTCTTTATTAACAGTTAGCTGCAGGTGTCTAGGGTGTGGCCCTTACCTCAGGTAGGCTTCATGTTCGTTTTTCACTTCAGTTTTTTTATATAAAAGGATTTTCTCATTCGAAAGACGGCGTTATACTTTTCTGTGTTACAAAACCCAGACAAGCAGCGAGCAGTAACGTTGAATTCGCGGAACTACCGGTACTGTTACCATCAATTTGATTATCAATAGGTCATATGTGTCCGGCAGTAAGGGCTGGATACAAGCAGATGAAGACAAGGGTGTGAAAATGCCATATATATATAATAATAATATAATCTCAATACTATTTTAAATATCAAATATATTTTTCGGATTTTATTTGATTGCCCACAAATTAAAAAAAAATAAGTTAGGAATTTCTCTAAATATAAAAACCGTATAGCATGGAATTGTTTTACACACCACACCTTGCCATGTTTAAAACATAATAGTATTATTCTAAAATTAATATTTAGTACAATTGATCGTATTCCAAGATAGTTTATTCAATTTATGGAGCAACACTTTCTTTTTGAAAGTCATGCTATAAACTATATTAGTCTTCATTTATTTGACGTCTCAATGTTAGGCTATGGGCGCCGGGACGGAAATCGGATCTTAGCGGACTTCTCGCAGTCAATAAAATGAGATGATCATATAAATTGAGAAAAATTTATGTTAGCGTATTCTCTTTTGCATTTTGTGTCAAGTGACCACAATCACAATTAACCCTACAGCAGTTATTTCTATCGTCCATTTATGGAAATATTTTTTTAATTAGATATCATATGCCAATTATAATATTAAATCAGAATAATAGATTTCTTAACACACTAAACTTGTCACTGTCATTTCCTTCCTATGACATGTCAAAAATTAAATAAAACTTTTTAAGCTTTGCACCAGTCCTTTACAAGCTTTTCTAATGTTATTTTTAACGTAGCATCTGTTCCATTCCACATTGTCAAAAAGGAGGTAAGATTACCGATAGGCAAGACACGTGCTGTATTACATGCAACGTCATCGGGTAGTCATTATCAGGGGTCAATGGCCCGTTGATTACCTCTGAGCACGCTCTGTCGTTCATCATTAGCCTAGGTTAGGATATTTGTAAACATAATCCTCCATTCACTTATTTTGACATTCGTGCTATTTCACATCATGTTAATATGTAATTATTAACATACATGTGTATTTTTAAGTCAATTTAAACATTAACATAGATTCAAAAAATAAACCACGGTATCAGAGAAACTTGATTTCAATCACTGGTGCCAGTAGCTCTCATGTTGGATTGTTAAAAACCCATTTTAGTGATTTATTGTGAAACACCTATAAACCAACTTGAGAAAAATCTGTTTATTTGGCTTGTATCAAACGTCTTATTTCATTATTTCTAAGAGGGTTTTGAGTAAGGGAATAGTCCACCACTATTCTAAATTATAATGCATGTTCTGACTTTTGCATGCTTACAATGTTTTATCTTAACGTCGAGCACGAGGTAAAGAGCACCTGAAATTGCAAATAACAATTTCATTCGTAATGGTGCGGTGCGAGAGTGATTCTTCCCTGGCCGAGCTGATCCAATCGTGCTTCAACATAAACACTGAAACGTCGCTTTACCATGAAATAGTTTCTTCCCTTAGAACAAGTCGCAGAAAATTTCACATGTTGCGAGTTAGTGGAGAAAAAGACAAAAATAACATAACATTTTTTTTTTCACCTGAGCAAATGTATAATTTTTTTATAGAATTAAGGTGACGAACGAGTACATAGCCCAACAGATGAAAAGTGAATTCACCTACAGAACTAAGATAAGTACATCAGAACTAAGATATAATGGGTCTCTGTTTCTCTACACTCACCTTACGAAACACGCTGGTATTCCGTAAAAGCGTCGTATTGCCTTGGTCGAGCCGATACATTCGTACTACAACTATAATATAGCTGCAGCTTGGTTGTACCAAGTATAATTGTAGAAAAACACTGTAAAGTGACGTTACATGTTGTGATATAAAATAAAATATTTTTAAGGCAAATATTCCTTAAAAAGTTGGCTAAGATAATTAAAGTGGGTAGCGCGGCGTAGACTGCTTTGCCACGTCACCATCTTTAAAAAAATTCATGCTATGTAACGGGAAAATTTAGAATAATTCTTAATTATTTGTATAATGTATGTTTATACAAACAGTAAAGACGTACAATAAATCATATAAGAATGCAGACGCGTGGAAATAAATATTCATTGGCTGTCATTACAGCAATTACACTAATCAATTTAACACTCATATTTAATATTATTTTTGTAAAACTGTTGTAAATATCACTTATACGAAAGGTACGTTTTACAACAACATGGCTGCATCGACAGATAATAAATCAATGTATACACTCACGCGCACGATTTGCAGCTCAGAATATATCAAATCAGCTTGGTGCCTCACGATTCGTTCATGTAGCTTTTGTTTCTTATATATCTCATACAACATACAACGGATTTATATCCGTTAACCTCAATTGTCGATTGTTTTATAAAATGAAACGTAACAAGTCCACTTCACTGTCTATAGGGTAGTATTGCTACATGAAAGAAACAATCAAAAATGTTTTACGTAATATGTATAATGTTTTATGGAAAGTCATTATTTTAAAATACTTGTTAATATTTCCACAGCTCTATAAGCTATGTGCAACGTAAATTTAAAAAAAATACGTGTGGCACTCGGTGACTGCCGCGGTAAAGCTATTGCATAGCATTTTTTATCAACTTATGCAATTATAATTATTTATTTATTTTATTTATGCAGTTTAGTCTTTGATATTAAATCAAGTTACACTTTTTGAGCGTGGTGACCGATAAGAAAACAATTTTTTTTTCTCTTATTGAATAAATGAGAAGTTATTATTGTTTTAAAATATTTTTAATATCTTACAATACATGTAGGTTATTCAGGAATTTTTATCATTGAGTTAGCAGCTAGTGTACACGCAGTGCACAAACACGTGCCGAAGTCTGCCGAGTACCGAAGTCTGCCGAACTAAAACGACGTTAGACGATGCACGGCTTTCAACGTCACACCTCCGTGCCCGTCGGAGTGGGGAGCGTGAGGTTTTTTTCGTTACGGAATTTCCGGATTCGGTCCCCGCGCTCAAGGCCCGCGATAGAAGCTATGCAATAGCTTAAAAAATAATTATTAAAATTATATAACTTGATCTTGTAATTAAAAAAGGTATATTAAACTTCAGCATTACATATTGATGATAATTGCATCCAATCATAGGTCCTTTGCTGAAAACAGGCCCGGCCCAAAGACAGCTAAAAGCAACAGCGACCGACGGACCAAGAAACTGGCTTTCTCTCAGTCGGGGCTCGACGCTATACTTACTGATATATTGAGCCATGTCAGTTACATTGGTCTACTGTAGATATTTTATTATATTAAAAAATTATGTCAAACGACAAGATCGCAAATAACTTATATAACGTTATCGATGTTTGAATATATTTTCCATTAATAATTCATCTTCCTAGGATCCGTTAACTGATCAGTAGGTTCCGCGATAATTTTAATTTAGCCTCCTCTACATAATTTATTAGATCATTTTTAAAAGGTTTCCAATTCTGATTAATGTTGACTATGATACAAGATTGTTGATCCTATCTTGATGTCTCAAAATTGTAAATTCTTTTTACACAAGATAGATGCAAACTTACAGTCCACCTGATACGTGTACCTGGTAATTGGTGACTGTAGTGCAGGCACTGATTTTGGCGACAGAAATACGTAAATGGGTGGTCCTCCAACTCAGAAACCTTTTCAGAAAGACTTAAGGCAGGAAAGGTGTCCTAATACCTAAAAAAAGTTGGGAAAATTTGCCATTATGCGCAAATTATAAATAAAAAAACAGTTGAGAAAAAAGTAGCGTAGTTCGTATTGGGGGACTTCAGATTACCTCGGAATATGTTCTTCCTCACACGAGTAGGTTTCTCAACGATATTTTCCAATGCCACCACGCACGTAAGGAAATAGTACTTAAAATTGCAATCACCAATTTCATTGGTACCAGCGAGAATTGGGCCGGTACTCAAAGTACGATTTAGTTAAAAATTTAAAGTAAGTGCTTAACTATCACCTTGAATTTTCAATAAGTGTAACATAACATTATTATTTTTTTAATTACTGTAGTGGTGGAGTAAGATAATCCCCTATATGTTCACCCAGTGGGTGTCGTCAGAGGTGACAGCAGTAAAACGAAACAGCCTATGGACAGCCGCATCTTTCTGATAATATCGAAATAACATAAACATCACATAAACACTCACGCTTGTCACCTAGATAGGTAGGAAGAGACTACAGACTTCAATTTGGCACGATCCTGACACACCTCGCTCCTCACCATGCTCGTCGGTTAAGGGTACTTTTAATTGGCCCATTTTCAATATATCGCCAATTTGATATTATATTATATATTTTTATTAGTTTTGATATTATATATATTTATATATATATATATATATATATATATATATATATATATATATATATATATATATAATCGTCGGAAACGGCTCCAACGATTTTCATTAAAATTTAGTGTCCAGAGAGTTTCGGGGGCAAATAAATTCGGTCTAGCTAGGATTTACTTTAGAAAATGTCTTTTTGTCCGTGTTTTCAGGCAATGAAAAACTGCTACAATATAAGAAGGTAAATTTTGATACTATGTTAATGATCGTTGTAGCTCAAGTGGATATCGAGCGGTCGCGGAATCGTAATGCCTTGATTAGCGTCCGGTCTTCGGTCCGTCTTTTTTCTTTTTTTTTTTCAAGTTCCCTTCTTTTGTGAGAAAATCTATTATTTCAAGCCCTTTTTTTTAGTATTTTTTAAAAAATACGAAAACATTATGATTTTTTTATTCAAATAACCAGTTCAGTTTTTTCTATTATGTCAATAAGGCCAAAAAATATTATTAATGTTTCATCAGTATGTAATTTGTATCTAAATGTAATTTCAAAAAAAAATCATCCAGGTACTTCATCATTAAGTGTCAAAATATACTGACATTCGTGTATTCAATATAAACTGAGAAAAAGGTGACTCTGCTCGAAGGTTAGCTTGAATGCCTCTAATGTGTAAGAGTACTTACTTAGGTATATTTCATAATTTACGTCTAAGGCATAAGATTGCTCGGCCGCTTTGATCTCCGTTACAATCGGAGGTAATTGATGATTGCGAGCCAACTCAACACACGGCGAATCCAATCGAGAGCGCGCGCGTTCACTGGATTTGCGTTCTAGTTTGTGAAAGACTATGCAAAGTGTGAAATTGTAAAGTAAAATATTCCATTAGACAGAATAAAGTTCTGTAGATTTTTTAACTATACTTTAAAAGAGACAGAGAGAGATCAAGGTTAGAACAAAATCTATGTAATCGACGGCGGTGCAGGAGTGGAGTTTTCATAGTGAATAGATAACAGATCCATGTTTTAGTCCCATCAATCGTAAAATCAATGAAGGAACAAAAAAAATGTAAGGACAAGTTACCGCACCGACTAAAACCTTTTCCCACATGTCGGCAGGGACTCGGGAAATCTTTCTAATCACAAACACAACTTCGTGGTCCCACTAGCATCGGTTTAATTACAAATTTTGATGTTATGAATATATTTGATTGGTTCCCAAGCATACAGATTAAGTAATTTCATTGTAATTTCGACTATAGTGATTTTTTAGAGGTTTTCGCAAATAATTATGTTCGAGTCAAAATTATGAAAGACATGAATTTACATCATCATATAGTGTCATACTCCTATATTGTTCGATGAAATGAGGTATATTTTTTTGCGGTGTCGCCTTAAACAAATGTAGTTTAACAAGAAAAAGGCGTTTTTTTTTTTTTTTTTATATACATAGGGTGACAAACGAGCACACAGTCCACCTGATGGTAAGTGGTTGCTACGGCCCATAGACATCTACATCTATCTTCCATTACAAATCAAAATGCAGATGCGTTGTCACCCGCGAGGACTGAGATGGAATGCCTCATTTCCAGTAACAAGGGTCTCCGGTTCTCTACACTCACCATACGAAATACAGCAGCATTAAGCTACTATTTCACGCTGGTATTCTGTGAGAGCGTGGTTCTTCCCCGGTCGAGCCGACCCATTCGTGCTACAACTATACTACTAATATAACTGCAGCATGGCTCTACCACGTAAAAAGGCGTTGCCGTGTAGTGACAGAATACTTGTACTCAATTAGTTAAGTGAGTGTCGTAAAAGGTATTATTCTTATGGCTTCGCAAAAATGGTGGCAGTAACGTCTAGAGTGCGAGAAATCTAGTACTACATACAATACATCAATTCGCCTGCCAAGAATCGCGATTAAGATCAATTCTCGCTGCATTATGAAAGGTATTTTACGTGGTAGAGCCATGCTGCAGTTATATTAGTAGTGTATGGGTCGGCTCGACCGGGAAAGACCACGCTCTCACAGAATACCAGCATAAAATAGCAGCTTAACGTTGCTGTGTTACGTATGGGGAGTGTAAATAACCGGAGACCCTTGTTACTGGAAACGAGGCATTCCATCTTACTCCTCACTGGTGACAACGCATCTGCATATTGATTTGTAATCGAGGATAGATGTAGATGTCCATGGGCCGCAGCATCCACTTACCATTAGGTGGACTGTGTGCTCGTTCATCACCCTAGCCTAAAAAAAGGTCATGTTTAGCAGTGAACTTTCATAAGCTGATAAAAAGATGACAAATAGTACAAGAAAAGAGAAAGAACGCCACATCGGGAACATCTAGTGAGTTAGGAATAAATAAAACTAGTCAATGTTTTTAACAAGCAGACATTAAGACGTGAAGGCAAACCAAGGCGTTAGTCATGGAAACAATCTTCAACAACTCATCATCAAAACAATTGAATGTGTAACCGCCATCAAGGATAAATATGTTTAAACATAACTTATCAACACTTATCTAAAGTCTTCAGTAACTTGAAGTATAGCGTGGTTTTACTGTAGTCCGGTGTGGTAAACCAGTCTGAATCGTACCTACTAAAGAAATTGGATAAAAAAATAATTTAATAAAATTGTCTTCTGGAAAGAAATGGTAGCTAGAAATAGGTCAAATTTAAATGAAAGCGATAGGCTTAATAATTTTGCAAGAAGTTTAAAAATACTTGAACAACACCGGCGACTGGAAGTGGCGTCAAAAGAACGAGACTTCTAACACTGCGTTCCCCATTCCACTTGCCGAGCTTGTTGGTTGCAGAAAATCCTCCCTACTATGAAAGAGCACCATGTCCAGCAGTGGTCTGTTTATGGGATAGCAAGGTAAAAGACATGATGGTTGAGTTCCGTAGCACAGGGAAAAATGCCGAAAGCCTTGATTTGCTATTGAGAATTTCTTGACAGAAAAACCCAATAACTGATTTTGGCGCCACTCGAGATTCGAACCCGGGACATGATCTTACACTAGACCAACGAGGCAGAGGCAAGAGAGCAGAGTTTTATTTTACATTATTGGTCCAGGTAGGTATGTGTCAACTGCATGTGTAAATAATACTCATAACTACATGTGCAAACATGTCCAAACGGAGGTTGGTGCAATGTAAGAGTTACTTATAAGTCATAGCCTATATATACGTCCCACTGCTAGACACATGTCTCCTTTCATATTTAAGAGGGTTTTTAGACGGTGATCGGAAAAATTCATAATCACCATCAATTATAAAAAGAACTGCGTCATGAAATACTTCTGTCAAGAAGAGGATGTTTCAAGAAATATAATGATATTGACAACATGGAATGCTGATAGAGTAGTAAAAAAACATTAAAAAAGCTTTTGGTAAACATGAATTTAGTTATAACGTTGTTATAATACCCTACCTAGATGTTTAATCTAACGCAATGGAATATCGAAACAAACTTGAGTAAAAACATAGCTAATCTAAAACAAATATAGGGTTATTTTAACATGTAAATTATGAATGAAGACGTTTTGAGCGCAGTCTACAATTTAGTGGACTTTAATAATGATTAATAAAGTAATTTTGGACATCTATATGTGTGTAAGTGCAAATTAATATTTACTTGTAACACGTAGATGTTTTATAGGAGGATAATGGTATAATTTTCAATATTCTGTACACTGCTATCATCATTACGTTACACAAGCTTGCTAGTAATGAAGTCATGTTCACGCAAGAGTCATCAGCTTAATGGATAAATCTCTTTAAAAGTTATTCCATTTTTGTGTTTTAAAATGTTTTACTATTGACCACTCCGTGGCGCAGTGGCTTAGCAATGAGTGGCTATCGCGGGTTCGAATCCCGCACGGAACAAGTATTTGTATGGCCTACATATAGTTGTTCCGGGTCTGGATGTTCGTCCTTGTGCAATTTATGTTTGTAAACTGCCCCCACGATACAAGAGAAAATCTTAGTGTGGGGGTAACGTTTAAAAAAAAATAAGGTACGTGAGTATAATATGGTCGCCTTAAGCTTTGCTACCCTATAAACCCAAATCCAGAAATAGAACATAGACAAAAACACAAAGTCGTATTCTATAATTAATATATTAAGAAAAAAATAGCTAACCAGCTTTGGCAATATAAATAAAATATAAATATCTTGGCCATGTTCTGACTCCTCGTCTCAGGAATGATGATGACATTGAGAGGGAACGGAGGGCGTTGTCAGTAAGATTGAACATGATAGCTCGCAGGTTTGCACGCTGTTCAAGGGAAGTTAAAATAGCCCTATTTAGAGCTTACTGCACGTCATTTTACACGTGCAGCCTGTGGGCTAGATATACTCAAAAGGCTTACAACGCCCTCAGGGTACAATTCAATAACGCATTTAGGGTGCTGCTGGGACTGCCTCGCTTCTGTAGTGCATCGGGGATGTTCGCGGAAGCGCGAGTGGACTGCTTTTACGCGACCATGCGCAAGAGGTGCGCGTCTCTGGTGCGCAGGGTGCGGGGGAGTAACAATAGTATCCTGAAAGTGATTGCTAGCAGGCTGGACTGCCTATACATGTACCATTGTAGCACCATATCGGGTGGACTGGTGAGAAAATGGCACATATAAATATAAATGTATTTTTTTTTGTACTTCACATAATTATATATAATAATAATATTATGCTTACTAACATAGCTATAAGTTTAGTTATAAGTAATACTAACAAAATATGAGCCTTGGTTGCTTAAATAAATGAAATGAAATGATGAATATTAGGAACACTTCGAAAAATTAACTTAAAATAATAACTACATTACATCGTACTGAAATCGACTAAAATATTTAGGTACTATAATGTCAACTATTAAAATGGCGCTTATGTATCGCCCTTTTGATCCCTTAATTATTATATTGGCTGTTGAAGTGTTATCGTATCACAAAGCCGTCTATGCAAACAAGTCTGTAAGTCTTTGGGTTATGAGAAAGTGAAAATATTAACCGAATGACCATATTACCCTCACGCTACTGTTATTACGGCTGCTGTGTAGATTAGTTAATAAGGTTTACAACACTTCCGTAAAAAATCAGCAAAATGATGCTTGTGTTTTGTACAGAGGCTCTTAAAACAGGTTTCGTGAAAATTAGTATTTATCCTAAGGTATAACAACGACGCATTTTGTTTCATAACCGAGTGTAGTTGTAGGTTTTCGTAGTAGGCTACAGCAACTGCTAGCTATCAGGTAGACTGTGTGCTCTTTTGACGTGCTTGTTACTGGCAAGAAAAATACTTTAACTACTTTAAGAAAATTACTTTAATATTTATTTAAAATTATACGAGATGACAGAATTCCGCTCGAAAATGTTTTTTTTTAGGATAAAATGACAAACGAGCACACAATCCATCTCATGTTAAGTAGTTGCTGTGATCCATAGACTACATCTATTCTCGATTAGGAATCAAAGTACAGATACGTTGTCACCCCTGAGGACTAAGATGGAATGCCTCGTTTACAGTAATAAGTTACCATACGAAACACAGTAGAGTTAAGCTGCTATTTTACGCTGGTATTCTGTGAGAGCGTGTTCCTTCCCGGTCAAGCTAACCCACTCGTGCTACAACTATACCAGTAATATACCTAACTACAGCATGGCTCTGCTCTACCACGTAAATACGTGTCCCTATTGCTTAACGTAAAAGTTTTGAGATTTTGATTTCTTATATTTACGCGAACACTACACATTGAAATAATACTAGTTTTTACGGAATTTATCGCGTATATTTAACTTTTTAAATACCCGACGTTTCGAACGCTTTACAGCACTCATGGTCACGGGCAGGACTGAGATGTTCAACGTCCATATGTCATAGTTAACCGCGGTTACCATAGATTAAAATTTAACTTTTGTTCCGATCTATGGAGTATGAACTTATGGTATCTTGAAGTCTTGCAGTTGTATGCTTGGGTTGGGATTTAATTTTATTTATTATAGGATCCCAAGCAGATGGTAGCACCCAGCCATCTTCTCTATTGAAATTAGGATGTTTTTTGATTTCAATAGCCTCGCGAATCATCCTTGGAAGGAATCGGTGTTCTTTAGCGAGGATCTGCGGTCTATCAAATCTGATGTAGTGACGGGGGGCGATCCTGTACGTGTTCACAGACTGCAGACTTCCCGGAGCGTCGATTCTTCACATCAGCTATATGTTCTTTAACGCGGGTTTTTATTGATCTTTTAGTTTGTCCTATGTAGGAGAGACCACATTCACAATCAAGCTTGTACACTCCTGCATCTTGCAGAGGGACATTACACTTGCCCACATTCCCAAACAACATGCCCGTAGAATATGCAGTATTACTCAGACACTGCCTTACATCTGGCTACCTATTGTGGAAGGAGGAGTTCTACAAGCAAGTAGATGGTGTGGCGATGGGCTCACCTGTATCTCCCATTGTCGCCGACATATTCATGGAAGACTTTGAGGAGAAAGCCCTGCTTAGTTTTCCCATAAATCCAAGATTCTACAAGCGGTACGTAGACGACACTTTCACAATTCTACCTTTAGATAAAGTAACTGCATTTTTAGACCATCTTAACTCTATAAATTCTAAAATTCAGTTCACAATGGAGTTAGAGGCAAACAATTCCTTAGCTTTTCTAGATGTGTTAGTAATTCGGAATCCTGATAACACCTTGAGCCATACTGTGTATAGAAATAAGACCCATACAGATAGATATTTAAGCGGTCTCACCACCATCCTTCACAGTTAGCTACCGTGGGTAAATCTTTGTTTCAGAGAGCACGAGGGATCTGTGACAGTAAACACCTGGCTGCAGAGCTCCACCATGTCAAGCAAGTTTTGCATGACAACAAACTTCGAGTCCCGCGCCTACGTCACAGTGAACGAGTGAAGCCGGCCACAGTCGAGCGTGTACCTGCTGTACTGCCATATGTTAGAGGAGTCACTGACAAGATTGGCTACATCTTGAAGCGCGCTTCTATCAAAACATACTTCAAGCCGCTGAAGAAGATTGGTCAGTTTTTACCATCGGTCAAGTGTAATGTCCCTCTGCAAGATGCAGGAGTGTACAAGCTTGATTGTGAATGTGGTCTCTCTTACATAGGACAAACTAAAAGATCAATAAAAACCCGCGTTAAAGAACATATAGCTGATGTGAAGAATCGACGCTCCGGGAAGTCTGCAGTCTGTGAACACGTACAGGATCGCCCCCGTCACTACATCAGATTTGATAGACCGCAGATCCTCGCTAAAGAACACCGATTCCTTCCAAGGATGATTCGCGAGGCTATTGAAATCAAAAAACATCCTAATTTCAATAGAGAAGATGGCTGGGTGCTACCATCTGCTTGGGATCCTATAATAAATAAAATTAAATCCCAACCCAAGCATACAACTGCAAGACTTCAAGATACCATAAGTTCATACTGCATAGATCGGAACAAAAGTTAAATTTTAATCTATGGTAACCGCGGTTAACTATGACATATGGACGTTGAACATCTCAGTCCTGCCCGTGACCATGAGTGCTGTAAAGCGTTCGAAACGTCGGGTATTTAAAAAGTTAAATATACGCGATAAATTCCGTAAAAACTAGTATTATTTCAATTTTGAGATTTTACTTATGGAAATACAAAAATTATCTGATGCCTTCGAAATATGAAAATAATTCTAGAGTGAACTGGTTTTCTTAAAACTTAGCAAAATCAATACAAAATTTCGTTAAGAAAACCCACAATATAATCTTTTCTTAAATAAAAATATTTGAATACCACAGACTTGTTGTTGACTTGTTTTCTTTTTAATGATTCATAGATCTGAGATCACATAGATCCTTTACTGTTGGCGGTATAGGGAAGCTCAAGGTCGCTCAGCGTGCTATGGAGAAAGCTATGTTCTCGGTGACTGAAATGATAATTTATGTCTGACTAGTGGACTCCAGTGTGCAATCGAAAAAATATAGCTTAAATTTAACACCCTATAATTTTGGATGGGAAATAATAGTCTTTAATATCTTGGGTTCATTAAAATTTATAGGTAAAGAAATAAGAATCAAACAAATTAAAATAATTCAGCGATAACTGGAAGATGATATCGCTACTGAAACTAGACTGGAATTGAGCCCAAATCTTGGAAGTGACCAGCTTATATGCAAACTATGTTATGTTTGTTATGCGACAATGATATGTTGCAAACCTGCAACATTCATTGCTATGCAGATGACAGCACTGATGATGCTGTTTACACCGGCCGTGCCAATATTTCTCGGGAAAACGTCTCCGAGTACCGGAACAAACTTGTGTCTGAAGTCGAGTCTTTGCTGAACAAAGTCTCGGATTGGGGGCGACTAAATCTAGTCCAGCCTAACTCTCAGAAGACACAACTTTGCGCGTTAACCGCTTAAAAGAACTCCTTTGTCGTATCTCCTCAGTTTCAAGGCCCACCCTTTGTTGCCTCAGCCAGTATCGGAATCCTCGACGTCGACATATCGAGTGACATGCAGGTTCGTGGTCACTTGGAAGAGAAGGCCAAATTGACCTCTAAAAAGCTTGGCGTGCTCAGCAGAGCGGGACAGTATTTCTTGCCGGCACACCGCCTGCAACTTTACAAGGCGCAGGTTCGGACGCACATGGAATACTGTTCCCATCTCTGGGCTGGGGCTCCCCAGTGCCATCTCCTTCCACTTGACTGCATCCAGCGCAGAACGGCTCCAATGGTCGACGACCGAGCGCTTTCCGATCGGCTCGATTCACTGATGCTGCGTAGAGATGTTGCATCTCTTTGCATTTTCTTTGGCATATACCATGGGGAGTGCGCTGAGGAATTGTTCGGATTGATCCCAGCCGCCAAATTTCGTGAATACACTACGCGGCAAACGTCCCGATACCATCCACGCCATCTGGATGCTTGGCGGTCCAACACTGTACGTTTCAAAAGGAGTTTTCTTCCGCGTTCAACCTCTCTGTGGAATAGTTTTCCACCGGCGATTTTGCCGGACCGATACGACCTGGGGACCTTCAAGAAAAGAGCTTACTCCTTTCTAAAGGGCCGGCAACGCACCTGCAATTCCCCTGATGTTGCGGTTGATCATGGGCGGCGGTAGTCACTAAACATCAGGTGAGCCGCATGCTCGTTTGCCCCCTCTTCTATATAAAAACAGCAATTGATTTTTATATATGTATATAATAAGATAAGATAATTAAAATTAACTTTCAATTACATAAAACATTGATTTAGATAAAAAGAGTATATTTAATGAACGGAGTTTGAGTACAAATTAATTTTCATTATAATATCACTATACTGCTACGGGCTATGATCTGATCATCTCTGAGTGACAGAATTCGTAGTGAAGAATTCGTAGAAATAACATTTTTATCTACAACAATAGCTTAAATCCGACAAACTTTTTCCTTATTTCAAACATTACAGTAACTTCATTAAAAAATGTTCCGACTTACATGTTACGCATGTATACATAACACTTACGCTACAATATCGAAGGTGAACTTGATGAATGTTCACGATACGCGGATAAATACCTACAATCCACCCAAAATCGAAAACCAAGCATTCATACTTCTGTACAAGCTTTAACTATAAACAAGTTTAAAACCTAGAAATAAGGGGATCGTTTATTTCTGGGTTGACCGCGTAGTGGTGGCGTAAGAAAGTCCTCTACCCTAAATCATACCGTGGGTGTCGTAAGAGGTGAGAAGAGCAAAAAACCAGGGTATGAGCATCAGCACCTGGAGGAGTTTAATGTTAAGCAGTGGACTTTGATACGCTACCACGGTACCGGTAAGGGGATCACAATTACGTGCTTGTTAATTTTCTATAAAATATTTTATATACATACAAGTCGAAACAATTTGGTTCTGGATTAAAAGAAAATTTAATAAAACATTGCTATATTGTTTCAAATTTCGAATAGAGACTTGTCCGTCGTGTCTTGGGCTCGGAGCGACGTAACCAAAAGTCGAGCACCAAAAATGTAATAGCTGTCACTGTGCATGATTAATGCAATTAATCCTACAATAGCTACAACTTCTCGATGTAAAGTGGAGGCCAAATTATTAGTCCATTTTATATTATGAATTTATAGATTGTATTTTTGTTTCTATTGTATTTAAAATTAATAATATTTTGAAAAGACACTGAAATATGCGTAAACGAACTCATTATCAAATTACTTAGGGATAAATGAATTTCTTTTTAAATTAAAAGTTGAAACTTTTATCGTATTGAGTTGACTAAGGAATATCATAAGCTTCAATGTTGGTTAAATAGTTTCACGCTTTCAAATTATAATAACTTCATCCTTTTATTCATCCTATTGTATCGACATTATCTTCATGATTAAATAATTAACATCCCAAATGCTTAGCCAATGTGCTATCGAACCGTCAAGATATAGACTGTCATATGGTTTCATCATAGCTCTTCACCAGTTGTAGTCAAAAATTGGCTTATAATACTTAAAAAAAAAACATTTGTTTAAACTATGTTATACTAACTATGGTATATATCAATTTTTTTATTACAGCCCGATAAAACCAACTAATGGAAAAATGTAATCATGCTCCATCAAGAAAATTAGAACAGATTCACGTAAGTATCTTTTAATTTGTCCTCAAGTGTAATCGTATAGATCGAGTCCGCCCGGATAGATTTCATAAATAACGTGTAGAATTTTTGTACATAGATTTATTACGTTCGGCGAGCGAAAATGGTGGGAGATTGTTTTTCAATTTAACCGGCGAACACCCGCTGTTTGACGGGCCGCCCGGCGAGTACCGGACTCGGGATTGGTAAATGCATTGTGCAGCGCGCTTGAGCGTTAGGTATCACGTTTAGTTTAACTGAAACATATTTTTGTATTTCATACATATACCGAACCAATTAAAATGCAAGCCACTCTCTTTATTTTATTCAGCAATCTGTTTTTATTTTTGTCTGACTAAACTATTACCGGCTATATTTATCATAGTTGAATATTGTTTATTTAAATTAAGAATTAATTACAAAAAATTAAGAATTTATAACAGGATATAGAGTAAATAGGGCTCTACACTATTGTAGAAAGCTAGAAAGTCAAAATGTGTCAAAAAGGCACGTATGGCAATTCATAATGCTGTGTTAGTCCCTACTTTAACGTACCTATGGTAGTGAAAGTTGAGTATTCCAGAAGAAGCAGGAGCGTAGAATAAATGCAGTAAAATGCGGCCATTAACGATTTATTATATATTATCTTATTTAGTAGGGATGGGAGATAAGATAAGGGTATAGAACGACGAGTGAACGCAGGAAATAGAGGAAATGGGGCCCTACACTCTATTGTGAAGAGTCAAAATGTGTCAAAAAAGGCACGTATGGTAATGAAAGTTGGGTGTGGCAGAAGAAGCACGAGGGTAGAATAAATGCAGTAGAAATGCGGTCGTTAAGGAGTATGTTAGGACTAAATCTGAGTGAAAGGTGAGAATATGTGTGATAAGAGAAGAGTGTAGTTTGCAAGATGATGTTGTGATGTGGATTAAGAAAGGAATGCGTCGGTGGTTTGATCATGTAGAAAGAATGAATGAGGAAAAAGTGATAAAGCAAATTTATGTTGCAGAAGTGAACGGCAGAGTCGGTAAGGGACGCCCTAGGCGAAAGTTGGCCTACCCCTTGAGTAGCCTAATTAAGAGTACCCCTAACCGACGGGCATGTATGGGTAGGTATATGGATGTGGAAGAGGCGAGAGAGGTGTGTCAGGATCGTGCCAAATGAAAGTCTGTAGTCTCTGCCTACCCCTCTGGGTGACAGGCGTGAGGGCTTACGTATGTATGTATGCAAAAATTAATTATATATATTAGAGAATTCACTATTCCATATTATCCCTTGTCAATCTAGAGGCAACAGAGGGACACTGAAATAAGACTTGAGCAGGAGCATCTTCCTGAACATAACTCAAAATATTAAAGAAATGGTGGTTGCTGAGCCGTTATTAAGCGTGGCACTACGTTAAGTAGTGAGCCAATTTGATTCATCAACTTTTAAATTGGCTCAACACTTGGCGAAAATACTGTCACTGCTGAGAGGACATACAAGAATAGATACAAATGATTCATCACATTTTGCCATCGAGATAAAGGATCTTGTTGACATAGAATCTGTGGTCAGTTTTGATTTTCAGTCACTACGTGACTATTTATTAAAGACTGCATCTCAATTGTGACTAGGAAGCTAGAAAAAAACAAGAGCCTGCAGAATCTGACTATTGGCATCTTGTTTTCTTCTAGCTGCCTAGAAGTTCCTTCTTTCCTTGTTTTCTTACTGTTCAGAAATTGCCTTACAAATATTTTTCAATTGTGGAAGGAAAAGTTCTACAAGCAAGGAGATTGTGCGGCAATGGGTTCATCTGTACCTCCCGTTGTCGCCAATATATTCAGGGAGGACTTTGAGGAGAAAGATCTTCTTATTTTATCCCTAAATACAAGATTTAACAAGCGGTACACACACAAACTCCTAAATTCGATTGGCAATGGAGTTAGAGGCAGATAATCTTTAACCTTTCCTAGATGTTACGGATATTCGAAATCCTAATCACACTATCAGTCATACTCTGTATTGATAAAATATCCATACTAACTCCAAGCGGTGTATCTCGTCACCATCCTTCACAGTTATCTACTGTGGGAAATTTTTTGTTTCAGAGAGCACAAGAGATCTGTGACAGCAAACACCTGGCCGCTGAGCTCCAACACCTCAAGCAGGTATTGCGCCACAACAAGCTTGGGGTACTGCGCCTATGTGGAGCTCGCCACGATGTGTCACAGACAAGATTGGCTATATCTTGAAGCAGGCTTCAATAAAAACACTACTACAAGCTCCTGAAGAAGATTAGTCAGTTCTTACCATCTGTTAAGTGTAAAATATCCTTCTATAAGATGCAGGAGTATACAAGCTGATGATGCTGATTGTGAATGTGGTCTCTCTTACATAGGACAAACTGTAAGCCACCGATGTGCTGGGAAGTCTGCATTATATCAACATGCTCAGAATCTTTGTAACCATTACATCAGATTTGATAGACCAGAAATCCTCGCAAAAAATCACCGATACTAACCGAGGTAATAGATTTGACATCTATTAATTAATCTAATCAGTCACACGTGGTAGACCCATATGGTTGCATATTATGTTTCATATGGTAAAGTGACGAATACCGGAAACTGATGACGAGGCGTTCTATCTTAGTCTTCAGAGACGACAACGCATTTGCATTTTTATTCTTAATCGAGAATTGATATAGCTGTTTATGGGTTACAGCATCCACTTACCATCACGTAGACTCTTACCACCATACAAAAATATATTATAAATAAATAAACCATTGTCTCCCGTGCTGTGGTACCTCAGAGGGAAAGACCATGTCTGAGAAATAAATAACATTCCAATAAACTTGTGAAGTCTGCCCACACGCATTTCGGCAGAGGCTTGTCTATCAGGTCTTTCCTTCTTCAAGCCCTCTCAGGAATGAGAGGAGGCGTGTGCCTGGAAATGGAATGTGTATAGACTATGAAAATACTATTTTTGTTAATTTATTTATTCATTAGCTAGTACTTGCCTACAATCCTACTTGGTTATAATTGATGATGAAGTTCTGGATGGATTGAATTAGTAACTTTTTCCTAGTGCAACTAAAGCCAAGCATATTCACTCTTGCTTTGAAAATACTCAGAATGTAATCGAACAGAAAGACGCCAGCAGATTATTCCACTCCTTTGCTATATACATTACCAAAATATGATGCAAACCATTTAGTTCGAATGCCTAAAATATCGACAAAAAGGGAACGATCCACCGATCGCATTGTTCTGAGTGGAAACAGAAGGAGAAACTAAAGCATGTTATTCCTGTGCATACTTTCCGAAATTCATCCTAAAATATAACGAGAAATTGGCTACTCTGCGTCTATATTCGATAAAGAGAAGAGTTTCAGCCAAATCAAGGTTACCAATAAGCCTAGCTAAGCCCTTAGATAAGGTAAGAAGCTACACCAGTGTGAAATACGGCATCTTTGCTAGGACATCTAGTCTGCAGCTGATTTGTTCCTGGACTTAATGAATCGCCATTAGTTGAATTCCGGAGAAATCTCAACGCCTAACAACTGAAGACGGTCAGTGTACCTTGACAGATCTCAGATAGTGGACCAGGCTGAGAGTGCCCTTTTAGTGAAGATTCTTGTGCTTTGGAGGCCTGTAATCTCACAAGATTGGCTTCTGTTTCGTAATGGATTTGATCTTGACTTCATTAAAGATATAATTTTATTCTAATGTTTATTTAAACTTTCAAAAAATGAAAGCTAAAATGAGACCCGTTGTAGCTCAGGTGGTTAGCGCTCGCTGTAAATTTCACAGTAATTGAGCAAACCGGATTCGATCCCCGCCAGCAGCAATGAAATTGTTAATTACAATTTTAAGTTCCGATTTACCACGTGCTCGGTGGTAAAGGAAATATCGTAAGGAAACCTGCATGTCTGAGAATTAATTTTTTTTAAAGACATGTGAAGTTCGCCAACACGCATTGAGGCAACGTCGCGGACACTACCTTGCTCTAAAAACTCTCTCAATAATAAGGGGAGGCCTGTGCCCAGCTGTAGGACATATATAGACTGTAACATTTTCAAAAAATTACAAAAACAATAATCTTATCTAATACTCGCAACATTAGGCATGCAAAATATTTTATCTTTATATTATTATAACCAATCTCGAAATAATGAGACTGTAACAGGAAGACGGCAGTATCAAAGTAATCCACGTCTATAGATAAAAGTTAACAAAAGAAAACATTTATAATAACATAACATGACGCCTGAAATTATGTCAGTTGTATTCGCATCCGTTTTTTGTCCGATTAGATTTCGCTACAAAATTGATCTCGCTTAGTGAAAGGTCACACCTTTCACATCCAATGTAGTCAGAACTGGTTAATGTATTCATTGGCATTGAAAAAACGCCCTAAACTTAATATTTCGGAAGCTGTGTTCTCACGTATGTATGACAAAATATAACCGCGCCTTGCTTGTAATTACTATGCAGTATATATAATAATAATAATAATAATATTTAAAAATAAATTATTATTATTATTTAAAAACAAATAATAATAATAATACTCCACAACTATCACACAACGCCATCTAGTCCCAAGCTAAGCAGAGCTTGTGTTATGGGTACCAGACAACTGATAAACATACTTATTATATTTCTAAATACATGAATATTATGGATAAATTACACCCAGGCACAGAACAAATGATCGTGCTCATCACACAAACATCATTCCTTGGGGAGGCCTATGTTCAGCAGTGGACTTATGAAGGGCTGTAATGATGATGATGATATATTATGTATATATAATAGTGCTTCAGGGGTACGTGGAAACCTAAATACTTAATTGTCAATATCTATGCATCATAATCCACTGCTGAACGTAGGTCATCCTCATAGATTTTCTAATAGGGAATTATTTTCCATCACCACTACGGTTGGAATAAAAGTAATATATGGATTTTATCGCATTTAAAATGTCAGGAAATAAAAAATTTTAATTTCTAGTGTTTAGGGCACTTTACACCACCCATTATTATGGATTTTAGGCATTCGAACTAAACGGGTTGCTTCATCTTTTGGTAAAAAAGGAGTATAATAATCTGACGGCATCCATCTTTTTGCTCGATTACAGTGGGGGTTGTCAAGGCAAGGTTTCTAGTGCAATTTTACATCCAGAACTTCATCACAAATTACCGCCAAGTGGGATTATAGGCAAGCACTAGCTAATAAATATATAAGTAATTAGTTAATTGTCATTTTTTCTTTCATACGTGACGGGCGTACAATCTAATTACCTACACTATTTTCTTCCCATTGCGCGCGTAGTGTTAGCGCAGGTTCTGTGATAAAACATGCTGAATGGATGCGGTTGCATGTTATGCTGAATATATCTCTCGGGTTGCTATTGTGTATTAGTGTTTTATATGAAATTTAAATTATTTTTATATCCTCGGTTCCAGTTATGCAATTAAATTAACATTCATAAACATCCGGTATAGCACTACAAAGATAAGGCAGTTGTGGCCCAAAAATAAATATAAAAAGAATATTAAAAACCTGCCAATTGTGTATACACTTGTATTATTAATCCAAATAAGTATATATTATATGTGCCCGTGTGTGTATGTGTATGTGTGATATCCGTATGTATATATTTATGTATGCATGTGTATATATCTATGTATATGTATATATATTATATATATATGTGTTGTGTATCTATATAATGTACTTAAGGTAGCCACTGAAAATCAGGGCTAGGATGACACGTCTTAGCGTTTCCTGAGTGGCAGTCCTATTTGGACCATTTCCCATTTAAAAAAAAAGTTTTTTTTAAGTTAGCTGTTCACTTTTTTTAAGTTTGTGTAAGTGTATAGATGCTCGATATGCATACGAGCATGTATGCGTAGATATATGGATGTAAAGGAGGCGAGAGAGGTGTGTCAGGATCGTGCCAAATGGAAGTCCCTAGTCTCTGCCTACCCCTCTGGATGACAGGCGTGAGTGTTTATGTATGTATTATGTATGTAAGTGTATAATTAAGTCTACTTATAAGAATACCTAAACATAATGTATGTTTTGAGTATTTATTGCTAATTTTTTAAGTAATGGCCAAATAAATATCTCTTTCTTTCTTTCTTCTTTCTTTCAAGTAAATTAACAAAAATAGTATTTTGACAGTCTATACACATCCCATTTCCAGGCACAAGCCTCGTCTTATTCCTGAGAGGGCTTGAAGAAGGAAAGACCTGATAGAGAAGCCTCTGTCCCAATGCGAGTGGGCAGACTTCACACGTTTTTGGAATTGTATTCATTTCTCAGGCATGGGCTTTCCCTCTGAGGTAACACGGCACGGGAGACACGGGTTTATTTATTAGAAATATATTTTTGTAAGTTTATTTATTAGAACATATTTTGGTAAGAGTGACAAACGAGTATAGAGTCTGAGTGATGGTAAGTGAATGCTGTGACCACAAACAGCTACATCTTTTCTTGATTAAGATTCAAAATGCAAATGCGTTGCTGCCCCTAAATACTAAGTTAGAATGCCTCGTTATCCGTTTCGGGTCTTTGTCACTTAACATATGAAACATAATATGCTACAACATGGGTCCACCACGTGTGACTGCTTGGATTAATTTAATAGGTGTCAAATCTATTACCTATTTTTTAATGTTTCGGTCGTGGTTATTCCGTCATGTTATTTTGGAAACGAGATTTTCTTCAATTAATTTCTTGAATAGACTTTTAGGAAACCAACACTGTGAGGTGTAAAGTTGGATGCCCTTATACATTTTACTGTACACAGTGTGACGCCACTGCAAGCAATTTTTTCATAAATAATTATTTCTGAATTAAACCAGGAGATATCCTTTAATAATCTTTATTAAACATGAAAAACAATAAATACGTCATTTTAAATACTCTTTTTCATTTATATTAAAAGCTCTTATCAACTACCATTAATCCAATTAACGGCTAGCTCTAACGTAGTGCAACCTTGTTGAATAATACAACAGTTTCCAACACGCTGTCCAACACCACAAGGTCCACATTTCCATATAAAATTATACCGCAGAGGGTTCCTAGTTCCTAGTTGACAACACGTGAGGGAGGGCTGTGGAAAGAACAGCAGCTCTTAACTACCTTTACAAAATCCTAGCTTAATGGCCTATATGGGTGTGGACTCTTAACTTAAACGATTAATTACTACCTTGACCGGAGGGTTTCATTAATTCCATTAACATGGGAGACGGAAATTGAAATCCTGGATTATTTAGAAGTAGTGTATGATGTGTGTGAAATTTATAATTACCTAACATTTTTAGAGCAGTCGCAGATAAATGATAAGACGTTTTATAATGATCTTTAAACTACGGTTTCTATAATAGATATGAATAAAATAATATATTGATAGCACTGAAAATTATAAAGGCTAACTCAACAGTTGAAATTATATTACACTCCATCCAGTGGGGGTCACTTTCTAGGACAGTCACTTGAGAATCTCACTTTTCTATTGATTATCAGTGTTTTAAGCTCTATGGCCTTATGCCATTTTAGCTTACTCATACGTTGAAATCAGTAGACTGAAGCGGAAGAATTCCGAGCATATCCCGTATATAATATAATCCCGAGAATCTTTATTGTATGCTGAGCAACTTTGAATTTTCTAATACAGCCAGCCGTGAAGGTCCACAAATCGCTTTCATAACTGTTCACTTGCAAAACGAAATAATCGCAATACTTTTTGATGACAATATTTTCAATTCCATTCATAGTGACGAATTTATTCTCTCTCTCTCTCTCTCTCTCTCTCTCTCTCTCTCTCTCTCTCTCTCTCTCTTCGTAGTTATCAATAGTTAATTTATGAAAATATATATATTACTATATTTTTAAGCTAATATTGCTATCAACATAAATTTAATATGTTATACAACTAGGTACTGGTTTCAATGATGTTAATGCTGCTAGCCCATGCGGCTCTCACAGCTTCATAGGATTATCTGAAATGAAAATCATACTGTATAGGTATTTATATATTAATACATATATATATATATATATATATATATATATATATATATATATATATTTCAGTCTTATATTAGAAGTTTTCCGTTTCAACGCAACCCTCTTTGGTTGTCCCTCTATCTAGATGTCCTCCAACTCAACGCTGTCCCCTTTCCCCTTTTCACGTATCCCCTCTTTGGAGGGGTGTTGATTAGATCAGCTTCACTGGATTACGTAGGGATAGCTGACCACTCGGCCACTGGGAATTGGAAATTAACACGTTTGCTGTCGGACATTCATTGTTACCGTAAATAACATTTCGGCTACGTACAGTTTTTAAATCGATAGATACCTATATGGAATTGTATAATATATCCAAATGTCATAATAATATATAGATAGATTTCCAAATTAATGAAAAATCCAAATTTTTGCTCTAATAGCCTTTAGTTGAGTTTTCAGATGTTGTACAGTTATAAGTTTTACATTTAAGCTATTTATGATAAGGATCGAAAAGCGTTTTAATAAAGCAAGAAAAAAAATCACAACAAAATTCACTTTAATTTTGTACTATGGCCAACATGTTGATTATTTTATATATCATGGATTCAATGATTATATCGGTATGTAGGTACGTGTGGTGGCACTAGTAATTATTTTAGTAGTGAATATCTCTCCACAGTATGAATTTATGTACAAGTCTGAATAAATAAACCACTCTACGCGAAACATTCAAACATTTAAAATAAAATTTTGTATATTATTTTTATTCATTAGCAGCGTAATGTAAGCACTAAGTTTGCCTTTTTTCTTTATGGGTCTACTGGAAGATATTTCAGCAAATTAGGGAATATGAAGAACCTTTTTACGAACTCACTATATGACTGTTACTGAATATTGTTGTGTGCACATAAATAAATTAAAAAAGTAAATTATTTCGTGATATAATATATACAATGAATACAGAATCGACCATAACATATTTAAAGTTAGAAGACGGGAAATAATGTTTTTTTTTGTTTTCTTGTTTGTCACACTGTCAATACCCATCCATCGGTCCTATATCGAAAATAATGATATCACTTTTGAAATCGATTAATTTCATTCGGCGCGCCCGCCATCGCCCTAATCCGTTTTTATCTCGAATGTCGAAAATTTTGAATTCAACTGCGATGTTTTATGACACGTGAAATTGTTCCATTCAAAGTGTCAGACGTAGACGCTCGTAGACGTTACGATTTTTCTAACTTTTACATTAGCTATTACACAATACAATATAGATTAAGCACATGGTTATAATGATGCAAGTTCCCGCGAGAAAATGCCGGATAAATATTCGAATTATTTAATTTGTTTTTTTTTTTCTAGTTTCTATTAGTGGAATAATTTTTCATAATAATATTTTTCTAGTAATTAGTTACTTTATGTGAGATATAGTTATAAGGTATGTATGTAACTAATCCGTTGTCAATTGTTCCATCATCATTATCATCACAGTCCATCACAAGTCGCAGATAAACATACATTACATTGACATAAAAAGTATTCTATATTTATTCTAAAAATGTTACTAAAGTTAGAGCATTTATTTTAGGCTTGTCATAAATACTGTTTAATGAAGGAAATGTTCGGTTTCGGTTATAAGTTTATATTTAGTCTGCGCTAAGTTCGGAACACAACATGGCTTGGATGTGTGATTAATAGTTGTGAATGTCACATACCTTTGGCACACATACAAACCAATAACAAGCAGTTTCAAGGCATTAGGTACAAAAATAAATATGCTGTCAATTTATTATTGTGTTTTAAAACAATTAGATACTTTAGATTGTAGTTTGTAAGTAGCCTATTAAACAATATTTGTTAAATTAATATACGGAATTGAGAAGGCATTTAATACTTTGATTTAAAAAAACAAAAAACTGAAGAACGTTATATCGTTATTTCTTAAATTTTCTTTAAAATTCATGCACATATCGCATTAACTATATGCGATATGTGTGATAAATTTAGTTGTAGTAAAAAAATTAAAATTTCATTAGCTATTGTTCTGTGTGATTGAATCGAGCCTAACATAGTTAAAGTTAAAGTTACGGCCTATATACGTCCCACTGCTGAGATACAGCGTTTTGAGTGAAGCAACTTTTGTTATTTTGAAAAAAAAAGGATAAAAAGGAATTTCGTGTTTTAATGAAACACTATTTTTTGATGAAAAAAGTGCTGCTGATACCAAAAAGTGGCTTGATGAGTGTTATCCGGACTCTGCGCCGGGCGAAGCAACCATTCGTAAGTGGTTTGCCAAATTCCGTACAGGCCATACGAGCACCGAAGATGATGAACGCAGTGGACGTCCAAAAGAGGCTGTTACGGACGAAAACATAAAAAAAATCCACAAAATGATTTTGGAAGATCGTAAATTGAGATTGATTTGTATAGCTGGCACTCTAAAGATATCAAAGGAACGTGTTGGACATATCGTTCATGAATATTTGGGTATGCGAAAGCTATGTGCAAAGTGGGTGCCGCGCGAGCTCACAATCGACCAAAAACAAGAACGTGTCGATGCTTCAGAGCAATGTTTGGAGCTGTTCAACCGCAATAGAAGTGAATTTTTGCCTCGATATGTGACAATCGATGAAACATGGATCCACCACTACACTCCGGTGTCCAGTCGGCAGTCATCTGAATGGACTGCACGCGATGAACCGAATCCAAAGCATGGAAAAACTCAACAGTCGGCCGGTAAGGTTATGGCGTCCGTATTTTGGGATGCACATGGAATAATATTCATGGACTATCTTGGAAAGGGAAAAACCATCAACAGCAACTATTATATAGCGTTATTCGAGCGTTTGAAGGACAAAATCGCGAAAAAACGGCCCCATTTGAAGAACAAGAAAGTGTTGTTTCATCAAGACAATGCGCCGTGTCACAAATCGATGAAAACGATGGCAAAATTGCATGAATTGGGCTTCGAATTGCTTCCGCATCCACCGTATTCTCCAGATTTGGCCCCCAGCGTCTTTTTCCTGTTCTCAGATCTCAAGAGAATGCTCGCTGGAAAGAAATTTAAAGCCGATGAGGAAGTAATCGCCGAAACAGAGGCCTATTTTGAGGCTAAACACAAATCGTACTACAAAAATGGTATTGAAAAGTTGGAAGATCGCTATAATCGGTGTATCGCCCTCGATGGCAACTATGTTGAATAATAAAATCGAATTTTGCCAAAAAAAATGTGTTTTTCTATAAAACGATACGAACTTTTCAGCCCAACTGTAAAATAGTAACATAAAATAACCTTATATAATCAATGTCTAACATACACTTACTACGAGTATAAATAACAATGCCTTCACTACTTTAGTCTACACAACGTTACAACAAATAAATTGGCATTGAAAACCAAGTAAAAGCCGTAGTCCACGTATTGTAAAGCCGCTATTACACGGTTAAATTTCGGTTCAATACTGCTTTCAATTTAATTGCTTCAATGAAATTGAGATATCTAAATATATTTCAATGCAATCGCGCAATTTCATTGAAAGCTTCGATTCACCAAACGCTTTCAATGCAATACTGGTCATTGTTCAACGCGGTTGAAATGTGTAAGTATACATGAAGATTGAACGATGACTCATTTCGCGCACCTCACGGTAGCGAAGCGTACGCATGCGCACCTATTTCGCCTGCGTACATGAATATTCGAGAATGGTTTTCAAATGGTGTGACAGTCATGTTGTCAAGAATTTCATTAAATTGACGTTCCATCATACGCAAATGGTTCAAATATATATTTTGATCTTCTTCTGCCAAATCTACTAATAAGGTGCTTGAGGTTCCTTTAGTTATCGTTCTCGAAATCCACGGATTAACGGCGGTAATGCCGAGTTTTTTTTTTTTATTAATATTTCACTCATTTATTAAAAATAGTCGTTGATTAACGAAATTCCCGCGAGTACAAGTAAGCGCGACATCGCATTGCGCTGTGAACATTAAATGTCATTTAAATGATTTACGATGTGATGTATATTGATAAAGTCGTTCAATGTACAATTTTCAATGCTTTTCAGTGGAATTTTTTCAATTTGGTTGATCCACGTCATATCGCCTCAAGAACACGCAAGGCTTAGAGCATATTTTTGCGCATAACCGTTCTTGGTTTCGGTGTGAAATGTACATAGTGTTATTTGTCTATCTTTCTTTGTAGGTCTGAGCCATAGATTTCAGACTACACTGTAATATAAAGCATATAGTATATAGCTAATGGCACAACAATATCGCACACCATACAAAGTCAATAATATATAGTCCAGTACAGAGTGAACGTGTCCATAACAATGTACGGTGCGTGATATTGTTGTGCTACGAGCTATATACTATATATTATACTATACGAGTATAATAGTGTAGTCTGAAATCTACTTAAACATTATACACGTATACAGTGTCACTAATAGTTTTGATACCATTATACTTAATAATTTCTTATATTTACGCGAACGCTACACATTGAATAAAGCTGTTTTTATGGGTTTTACCGCGTTTCATTTACTTATTTTTAATGGTCAATGTTTCGATTGACGTCCCGATTTCAAAGTTGTGTCTCCATTGAAATTAGTATGTTTTTGAATTTCAATAGTCTCACGTACATCATTGGTAGGAATCGATGTTCTTTCGTAATAATTTGTGGTCTATTAAATCTGATGTAATGGCGGAGGCCGTCCAGGATATGATCACTGACTGCAGATTTCCCGGAGTGTCGATGTTTGACATAAGCTTTATGTTCTTTTACGCGAGTTTTTATTGATCTTTTCGTTTGTCCTATATAAGAGAGACCACATTCACAATCAAGCTGCAGGAGTGTACAAGCTTGAGGCTGGGTACAACCACTTACTTGGAATCTCGTAATTAATCAAATTAAAACCAAACCAACCACCAACGAGACCACTTTTCACCAACGAGACGAAATTCTCTTTAACCTTCACTATCAATCCACTTATTAATTACATCAAAAAAATTCATTGCTGAACTTAAATCTTCCCATTCATTGCCTCATAGGCAATATCTAAGCATATCACAGCAAGAGTTCAAGATACAGTGGGCTCATTCCGCGTAGATCAGACCAAAAGTAATAATTAAAAAGCTGAAGGTTTTGCGACGTGTTAGAACCATGCTGGAGCTATTATAGTATTATAGTTGTAGCACGAATGGGTCGGCTCGACCGGAGAAGGACCACGCTCTCACAGAATTCTAGCCTAAAATATCAGCTCAACGCTGCTGTGTTTCGTATGGTGAGTGTAGAGAACCGGAGACCCATTTTACTGGAAACGAGGTATCCATCTTAGTCCTCACGGGTAACAACGCATCTGCATTTTGATTTGTAATCGAGGATAGATGTAGATGTCTATGGGCCACAGCAACCACTTACCATCAGGTGGACTGTGTGCTCGTTTGTCACCCTATCCTATAAAAAAATGTATTTAATTCTCAATAAAAACCAATATGTGTTCTCACTCCGGAGCATAAAGATCGAATGATCATGTGTCAGTAAGTTGATCTATGTTAAGTAGTTCTAAATTAAACATACCGTGGTTATGGCATAGTCACTAATGCTGGCTCAGGATCGTGCTTTGTGAACTCCTTTAGGGATGTCTGTGTTCAGCAGTGGACGTGTAACGATGATGAGCTGTAACAATGATGATGACGACGGTGTTGGTTGGCGCAACCGGGGAGGGATCACGCTCGTAGAATATCAGCATTAAATATCAACATAATGCTATTTTTACGGATTTTATCGTGTTCATTTTTAATTATTTTTGATTCCCATTTTCAGGTGTTTTGCAGCACTCAGTCACGGGGGGACTGACACCGATAATTACGAAAGAAACTGAAACCCACGTTATTATGATATTAAAAATAACCCAGGTATTAAAAATAATTCAATTTAAACGTGATGAAGTCCGTAAAAATAGTTTTATTCAATGTGTAGTTCGCGTAAATATAAGAACACTTTACAAATGCCACTATGTTTAATATGATGAGGGGTGAGAACTGGAGATCCTTATTGCTGCTCTTCCGTATTTAATTTTAATCCTCAAAAGGAACAATCATCTCCACTTTGATCCTTGACCATGGACAGATGTAGATTACTATGGACCATAGCTTATTTCAGATGGACTCGTTTGTTTTCCTTATATATATTAAAATTAGCATGTTGTTTTAATATAATATTGCAGAATGACATTTCAACCCATCACAAGTCTCCTCAAGTCTTCACACCATCCTATGCAAGGTCATAGTACACTGAGCTTGTGAGTACGAGATTATACTAAACGAGTATAGCTATACTAATAGTAACTAAAAAGTGGTAGCAAAACAACGGCAAGTTATGCCCATGAACTATTCAACCTCCGTTTTTGTGAGCCAAAATTTGCTCAGTTGCAACATTCAGATACATACATGATAATTAAATACTTTGATTTTATCCATGCTATTTTGATTCTTAATTAAAAGCGATAAAGCTTGAAGTTGCCTTACATTCAGCATCTAACTAACCGTGTTGGTACTCATTGAAGTTAACCCGTTGACCCACATCCTTCAATCATTTCGAGTTTTGTATTTAGCCCGTTGTATCGTGCTGCTTGAAAAATAGCTTCGCGAATGAAAAACCCAAAGAACTTGGAGACAAAAGGAGTGCGTGGGCGAATTGAATGTTAAGACGATCATTAGCGTGCCATTGTTGAAAATATCAGGGAGTTTTGCAAGGACCACAAGTGCTCAAACTGGTTTTAATGAACCCTATCTTTAATTGCATTTATGTGGATAAAAATCGATGCAGTGTTTACCGTTACGCTATCCCGTGTTTTTTTTTAACTTAAACGATGAAATTTTTTTAAACCAGATAAATTCCAACTGCTTCATTATTTAAAATGATATAAATTAATTAAAGATAGGTATAAAAAATTAAACAAATCAAAGCTTAATTTTTTAAAGAGATATAAAAACTTATGAAGTACGTTTAAGTTTGTGTATTAGACTTGCAAAAATAAGTCTGATTGGCCTTTTGTCATGTGATAGCTGATCATATGTGTAACTTAAGGGGAAATATAACCTCAAATGGCTTAGTAAGATCCTCCGTTATGCCGAAAGTATTGCAGCATTAATTTTGAAATAAATATATGGTAAAAGTTGAGGATTAATGTTAAGGACTATGTTAGACGAAAACACGATTCCGTAAAGTTACCTCCAAACTGAACAATAAACCGCTGTTATTCATAAAATACTTTAAATAAGATCATGAAACTTTGCATACTAACTGAACTAACTATAAAGCAGTGCTTATTAATGGTGGTTAATATAGCGCACAGCGCCATATTATAGCGCGCTATCTCTTCATAACACATAGCGCGTGTTATGTAAGTAGTCGCCATGGCGCTATTGCGCTATGGCGCTTTGGCGCTATCAAGTATTAATATCTAGCGACAATTAGTTCTAGCAGCAGCGCTGTTGGGAGAGGACGAGGAACGAAAATTTGATCTCGTAGCGCGCTATTCTAATTTAATGTTATGTTTAGTGCTTATGTTATTTACTTTTTTTTAAAATACCATTATTTTAACTGTAAAAAGAAATTACCTAAACTAACGGCGACTTGAAGCTTGACTCCTGCCGCCCGGTCAGTTTCGCCTCGGCCTTTGAAGAGGGAAGTTGTGTCGCTTACGATCAGAATACACATTACGCAACAGGACGACGTAAAATTAAAATGGGAAATAACCGTGATAAAAATAAGAAGCGACTGGGTTGGCGTTAAGAAACAGGCATAAATATGATAAACCTAATGAAATAAGTGTCTAACGACCTATCTACTTACAGTATTAGTGATTACAAACATGTCGGTACATAGCATACGACGCGCGGGGAAGTGAGGGCGAAATTAGAATTTGAGCTGACTTACTATATCCCCTTAATCAATTCATCCTTAAGTAACTACAGAAGCGTTCTCTCAACCTAACAAGATATTCCTCTGTACCGCTTAATCGATAAGTTCGATGGTAAGTTCTTTTTGTAAACTTGGCTGCAGGTGTACATTATTTTTTTATAAAATAAGGGTGACAAACGAACACACGGTCCACTTGATCGTAAGTGGATGATTTGGCCCATAGACATAGTGTACAGTTATCCTTGATTAAGAATTAAAACACAGACGCGTTGTCACCCCTGAGGACTAAGATGGAATGCCTCGTTTCCAGTAAAAAAGGGTCTCCGGATCTCTACACTCACTATACTAAACATATATTTTACGCTGGTATTCTGTGAGATTTAACTTGACTAAATTACTTCTAACTGGACTGTAATTTTGTTTGTCATTTCAATTTTAAATTTAATGAAAAGTTTGAGATACGCTGAAAATGTAACACTATTACAATATCGGTATAGGGTAGCAGCAAGTAACTGACCTACAAAGGCATGTGACTTGCAAAACTACGCCTATTGTCGCGTAGACCACCTAACAGTCGCCATAAATTACCCCTAGCTCGGCATAATTGTAGCAGTGCGAAACAGTAGTTTCTAAAATTCGCCAAAGGGTTGTCATTGTCAGCTGACATTAACAATAATTCAATTGTTTATTATCTGTACTGTTACTTTAGAACCCGATAGTGTAATATTTTTAACAACAAACAATACATATTTTAAAAACATTTAATCTTATTGGCAAATTGTGCTGGCCAGTGTGTGAAAAAGCTGAAAAAATCACATTGTTGAATAAAATATTTTGTCATAAAAATATCGATAGCTTCATTGGATGAGATAAGAATGAAAATTTTAATATTATTTTATATAGGTCCGCCAGAAATATTAAAACAATGTTTTAAATAATACCTACAAAGGTAATTTTTACCATCGTAACTTTTTCATTTACCCCTATTACAGATTTAAGTTTAAACATGTTTTATAGCGTGCATATCGAAAAGTATGTTTTTTGTTATCATGATTTTAAAAGGTTGAAGTTTTCATGCAAATATCTAGTGTCACTGAGTTTGTCCCAAACTCTATTAGACATTTCAGTAACAAAATTTTATCTTATTACTTAACCAATTAAAATTAATAATAAAACCTAAGGCTCAAATTATGGCAACGACTTATGTCAATCCATACGGTTATCTTGATTTTTTATGCAATATTGGTGCATCTGCTGGTTTCAGTGGTCGTTTACCGTCAGACGGCCACGTTTGTCTCAATAAAACAAAATCAAATTTTGAAGTTATATTTATAAATCTAAGCGACAGTAGCCTAATAGCAGGGCGCGGATTGCAAACTCAAAAAGGTCGTGGGTTCGAATCCGCCATTCGACTACTGGCGTGAACCACTCGTAACACAAGCAATTTAAGCTTACCACGAGTGGTTAAGGGGAATGTTAGTAATGTTTATAGCGTTGTTAATATTTCTTTAAAAAGACAAAAAATCAAAAATTAATATTTTTACGCCCTATTATATTGTTTTACATAATATAAAAAAACTTAATCTTTATTTTTGCACGCCTTACAACGTAAGGGAGTGTTCTCTCGATATGTGGCCATATTTCAATTTCGCTACATAAAATCGTTCTTATAGTTGTAGTTAGATATCATATCCATATTATTATTAACTTTACAATAACTACAGACATTAAATCATAAGATTAAATGATTTTCTAATTGAATCACTTTAGATTACATACCAAAAAATGTAATTGAAAAAATATATGGACTGCCGTCCGTTGGTCTGTGCGTTAATGGGTCTTCTAGCTTAGCTAGAAATGTAAGCAACAGATTGAGATATATAGCATTAAATAAGATTCCATATATTCTAAAGAGGATCCCCATTAATTTTTGTTATCGAACTCAACACCATTTAAAAGTAATTAATGAAAGTCGCTCAGATTGTGTTATTTTTTCTTGTTGAAATTATCGTCACTATTTTCATGTATCATCACCATCATCATCATAAAATTAAACCTTTAATTTTTAACATAATTAGTGTGTGAGGCGTGCACGTTTCGATCTTCCAAATTTAATATATTTAGTTTTTATTGATGTAGAGAGTAGGTATGCTTGATTGACGTTATGCAGCTTGCTCAACTAGGTACACACAACATGCTTATAAATAACAGTAGAGCGGAAACAATTATACAGCTGTCAGAAATTCGGGTATGTTATACCCGGGTCCCTCAGAAACTTTTGCGAAACTTAAAAAAGGTTTATGGTTAAAGTTTTTTTTATTATTATATATTTTCAAATAGCTCTCCACCAGCATCTATATAAAGTTTCATGCGTTTGAACAAATTATCGTAACACTTTTTGACTTAATAAATATCTTTCAACTGTATTTTTAGAGCAGGAAAAAAGACTAACGGTACCAAATCAGTAGAGTTGTAAAGAGGGTGACTGATCCAAATACTAAACTGTTATACTATCTAGAAATTCGCTCGTTTTGAGCGCTGATGTACGGACTCGTTATCATCCATCAGAAGCAGCATCAAAAATAAGTTAAAGTAGTAATTAAACGCGATAAAATCCGTAAATAACAGTTTTATTCAAGAAGTCTCTCTGTTTGTCTTTATCTGTAAGAAAATTATGACATGTTTTGTTTATTATTCTTTAAAGATACAGCTTCTGTTTCTAGACAAAAGTTTGTTTCCTAAAAGATTTTTTCAGTTTGCTGTTAGGTTGGTGACAAGGAAACCAATGGCGAAAAACTTGATGTTAAGCTATTTATGTCACAATAGAAATGTTGCAACGTAGAATTACTAACAAAATAGTAACTTGTAGAGAGTCGCTTGGCTTAAAATGTTACAGGATGCAACTATAGGTTTTTAAGGCATTTGATGTAAAAAACTGTTTTTGACAATTTGCGGGTTGCTCCAGTTTACGTAGGACGCATCGTTTTTGTCTCCAGAGGTGACGACAATTCTGCATTTTGATTAATATTGGTATGTAATGTAGATGTACATGGGTCACAGCATCCGCTTACTGATGCTGTGACCCATGTACATCTGCATGACAGACTACACGACAGATAAACTGTGCTTCTTTGTCACTTATTCTACAAAAGAAAAAATAATAGGATACCTACGCATACAGTCCAGAGTTTCTATGGACAGCGTATTTTAGCATGTACTACGATAGTACTAGAATATCGAAGGTTTACATGCACCAGTCAGCGATGCGGTGTGGGTAGAGCGTGCAGCTAAAACTCGTGATTAATGATAGGTTACCCACGGCGGGCGCCGGCCGATGACTGCGGCTGTGCTGGGATCACAGACTAATAACATAGACAGTTTAATAAAATATAATATAATACAAATAAAAACTCATTAACAATCCATCCAGCAATCAATGGTTACCTCTAGTCGATAGCTACCGAAGAACTGCGATGAAATTCTAAAGCCTGCAGTTTACAGTAAATTTAAGGTAAAGTTACAGCCTATATATGTCCCACTGGTGGGAACAGGCTTTCTCTCATTTCTGAGTGGGATTTAATAGGTATATATATATATATATATATATATATATATATATATATATATATATATATATATATATATATATAAAATGGGCACAAGTCTGAACAACATTTGATATAATGATTAGAGAAATTTATTTAACTAAACTAAGTTACAAATGATAAATTTGATCTATTAGTATGATTCAGAAATTGAATAGTTACTTATGTGAACGCAAGATCATTAATTGTAAGAATATGCTAAGTGACCTCTCTGTCATGGAATCAACACATATTCTTTGGTAATAGTAAATCGTTTCTCCGAGACTTGATTAAAAGTTCACTGTGCAATGTTGCAATAGGATTTCGATATAGAACCTGCAATATTATAACTACAAGCTTCGAGATTCTTGTTTCTAGGAAACCTAAATAAGTCGCTTAAGAACTTAACAACTTCTATTCATGGGTATGATCCGTTAGATGGCGGTATTACCGCGTAAAAATCTAGACTGGCGATTGGAATCAGTTTCAAAAGTGCGAAGTTTTTGCCACAAGGAAAATTCTCTATACAAAGAGAGAGACTTATGTCTAGCCTTGGACGTTTACGCAATGATTATGAAGAAGAGAGAGGGTTAAGGTACGCATGATGTAAAAATAGAATGACAATATTTTTAGGTTGTAGAGTAATGCTGCAACTATATTATGGATGTAGCAGATGTAGCACGAATGGGTCGAAAACCCTGAGTATGCTTCACTTGAGGATGCCTCATGTGGCGGCGAAACACATGTCGTATTATTGATGGTGGTGTGTTTTTTCTAGTGTAGTGGTGTTGGGAGTAGCGGTGCTGGGATTAGTGGTGACGGACATAGTGTATGCAATTGAGGGAGGGCGGGGGGTGCTCTTCAAACTAGGTAAAACACATCATTTTATTTTATTGAGCGGATTTTAACAAATTAATTTTGAAGATTTTTAATATATAATGGATTTCCGTATAATAACGCTGATTCTATTAATTTACTGAGTCGGCTCAACCGGGGAAGGACACGGAATAACAGCGTAAAATTGCGCTTTAATGCTGCTGTGTTTCGTGTGGTGAGTGTAAAAATCCGGAGATCCTTTTAACTGGCAATGAGGTATTAAATCTTCGTCCCCAGGGATTTGCATTTTGATCCTTAATTAAGTATAAATGTAGAGGTTTATAGGCCTAGCATCCACTTATAAACATGTAGAGTGTTTGTCACCCATATTCCGTAAAAATCACGGCCTAATCTTTCAGCACTTACTTGATTTAATTGCTGACAACACTTCTGTGATTATTGACAAATACCTATAGTTACATAATTTTCGATAAATAACTTCCGTTCACCGTTAGAATGATAACCATTCGCAATGTCTGACAGGTAATTACCGACCTCTTGCTAATTTATCTAAGCAACGGACAACGGATGTAACCCGACGCGGGGACATGAAAATCCGACATATCCAGTATCCAGAGGCTCACCTTTCTAAGTAATAATAACTATTAATCATGTGAGCCGACCCCAGAAGCGTCTTAAGTGTTGCTCTAACTCTTAAAAGTTCCTTAACACAGACCCAAGATCTTAAATCCTGCATCTGTGCCAAAACTAATGAGATATAATCTATTTAAAAAAATGGTGTCAATTATGAAGTCATTCGATTAGAGAAAATTTAAAATGGTTAATATATATAAAATTTTAGAGTTGATGGATCATTTCAGTGGTTTAAGCATAATCTGGATTTTTTATTTTTTATTGTTATAGAAATATTAAAAAGCTTGATTAAAAATATTAATAAAATCTGCCTGTTCCAATTCTAATGTTTTGGAATTGCTGAATTTTAATGTTTGGAATGTCTTGAAAGGAAGCATTAATTATTCATTACTTAAGTCTATTATACTTATTTAATAAAATATTACTTATTTCTATGTAGAAACCCAAGACAGATGTGTAAGTTCGCAAGGATATACCTATACTCCTGCCAGAATAACCCCCGCATCGAAAATTGTGTAACAGAACCAAGTATTGAAAGCAGGAAGGGTCCCGTCAAAAATTACTATTATACCCCGACACGTAATTAATGAACTGCTTATTCAAATACTTTTAAAACTATTATTCATGCCGTTTACGTTTGAAATGTTCCGACCGATTTCTATAAAAGGGCTCCTTTTTTTTTCAAAATTAATTAAAATAAGTTACCTTGTGCGATTTTTTAACAAAAAGTTAAGCCGAGCGAATTAAAAATTACCCTTTTTTTGAAGTCATTTAAAGGCCTTGTTAATATTATAAAGAAATAACGCTTATATAACGAGATTCACAACGTTTGAATAAAATTCTTATTTTTAAAATGTTAAGGAACTTTATACTATTTGTAAAGGGAAATTCAGACTATTGAATTGAAACGACATTTCTGTTATTCTTGCCACAATTCCCCTAAGAAAGGCCACAAAACACGGTCTTGAGTCACCTGCACCCATTGACTTCCTGCATGTCTTACCAAGTCCTCACTCCATATAGTGGGGGGCCGTGGTATTCCGCTTACCGGGATGTAATTACTTACCTTACTTGCTATCCTTATTGTAATAAATGAATGGTAAAAAAAAACTTTTGCTTTTCCAACGCTTTACAATTTAAGATACAAATAAGTGATTTGTAATTATGATACGAGTACGACGTTGTACAGTCTCAACGCATTAAGAGTACCTAATAAAATGTCTACTTTTAACCTCAGCTTAAGAAGTCAAAAGATATGAATAGTTTTCATCTACGGACTACTTCAATATTTTTTATTTGTCCGTCCTATAGTTTCATTTCTCCGTGCCTCATATTCCGCTTCTTTAATTTATATCTGCAATCTAACACGTTACAATAAACTTTCTACTACTATCCTACAGAGGCACGTCCTCTGTGCTATGAACAACATAATAGGAGTTAATATATTAAGACAATGTAGTGGTGGTATAAAAATATACACTATCTCAAATCGTCATAATATTACAAGCAGTCCGTATCGTTGTCCAGTTAAGTTAGGCTAAATTATTTTCAATGGTCTTTAGGAGTGACGTCTCTAAACATATTTGGTATATCTACCGGGGTATTTTCAGTAATTAGAGGTATTCATAGAATATATATTTAGTAACCAAACATTGGTATAGCCATCCTTACCGTAATACTTAAATTGCCATTATCATCATTCATCATGATTACAGCCCTTCACAAGTCCACTGCTGAACATAGGCCTACCCCAAGTATTGCCACAAAGCATGGTCCTGAGCACCTGCATCCATCGACTTCCTGCATGTTTTACCAGGTCGTCACTCCATCTAGTGGGGGGGTCTGCACTACGCCTACCGGTACAAGGCTGCCACTCGAGAACCTTTCTTCCCCATCGGTTATCGGTTCTTCGAGCTATATGGCCGGCCCATTGCCACTTCAGCTTACTAATCCGTTGCCAAAATAAAATTGCCATTAATATGTTTCTATTATTCGCCAAAAAGAAATAACGGATACCATGTTTTCGTATAAAGTAGAACGTTATATATCTCATTCGATAATATTATCCGCCGTCCGCCGTCCGCCGTCCACTACCATCTCGAGACGGCGAGGCCGGCTCTGCTCTTTCTGACCGAGACGCAGGTGTCCTCTCCGGCTGATGTCTCGTATCTCTCCTACCCGGGGTACAAACTGGAACACTCCTTTGTGCCTCGGGCTGGAGTTTGCGTTTACGTCAGAGAGGACATCTGCTCTCGACGCCTCGGCAGATTTGAAGGTTCGGACCTGTCCATCCTTTGGCTACGCGTAGACAGCGACGACCATCCGCGCGTCTACGGGTGCCTCTATAGGTCTCATAGCGGTAATGCCGAAACAGACCGACTATTCGACCACGTCCAAATGGCTGCAGATTCGTTGCTACAGCAGATCCCCTCCGCAGAGATCGTGATCCTCGGCGACTTTAACGCCCATCACGCCGAATGGCTAGGTTCACGTTTAACCGATCATGCGGGGTAGATCTGTTCATGATTTTGCCTTGGCATATGGTCTGACACAACTGGTTACTTCGCTTACGCGGATTCCAGATGTGGAGGATCATGCACCTTCCCTGTTGGACCTTCTACTGACCTCTCACCCGGACGGATATCAGATTTCCGTCGACGCCCCTTTAGGCTCCTCGGACCATTGTCTGGTCCGGAGTGTGGTGCCACTCACGCCGAAATCGCGGTTGCATTCTGCAGGCTGCCGCCGTGTTTGGCACTATAGGTCAGCCGATTGGGATGGGATGCGGTCTTTCTTTGCATCCTACCCTTGGGGGCGGGTTTGCTTCTCGCCGGATGATCCCAACGTTGTTGCGGATTCTGTTGCTGATGTGGTACTTCAGGGTATGGAACTTTTTATTCCTTCCTCTGTGGTGCCCATTGGAGGCAAGTCTCAGCCATGGTTTGGTCGCTCCTGTAAAATAGCATCATGCTATAAGCAGGAGTGCTACCAAGCCTGGGCTGATGCATCAGCGTCCCGAGATGTAAACACCAGCGCTCTAAAAAAGAAGTATAATTCCGCCTCTAGGTCCTTCAAAAGAGTCATTGCCAAGGCAAAGTCAGAGCACATAGGCAGAATTGGCGAGAAACTAGTTCGCCTTCCTTCTGGAACCCGTGCATTCTGGTCTCTCGCCAAGGCTGTCCAGGGGGAATTTCTGTCAGCCATCTCTTCCATCTCTGCACAGGGAGGACGACTCACTGGCCCATAACGCAAAGGAGAAAGCCGATCTTCTAGGCTCTTTCTTTGCGTCTAACTCGACTCTCGATGACGGGGGGAGTACTCCGCCGACCATCCCGCGGTGTGAGTGCTCCATGCCGGAAGTGCACTTCACACAGCGCTCGGTTCGCAAAGCACTCCTCTCCCTGGACATCCACAAGTCGAGTGGGCCTGACGGAATCCCCCCAATTGTGCTGAGGACGTGTGCTCCAGAGTTGGCACCGGTTTTAACGCGTCTTTTCCGGTACTCCTACTCCCTAGGCGTAGTCCCAAAATCATGGAAGATGGCTTACGTCCACCCGATCCCTAAAAAAGGCGACCGCTCTGACCCGTCCAACTACCGGCCAATCGCCATCACCTCCTTGTTCTCCAAAACAATGGAGTCCATTGTAAACTGCCACCTCATGTGGTACCTTGAAGATCACCAGCTGATTAGTGACCGCAAATACGGTTTTCGCCGTGGTCGGTCAGCTGGTGATCTTCTGGCCTACCTAACTCACAGATGGGCGGAGGCAGTAGAGTTCAAGGGGGAGGCATTGGCCGTTAGTTTGGACATTGCGAAGGCCTTCGATCGGGTTTGGCACAAAGCGCTTCTTTCGAAGCTCCCTTCCTATGGGCTTCCCGAGAAATTGTGCGATTGGATCACCAGCTTTCTTGCAGATCGGAGCATCAAGGTCGTTGTAGACGGTGCAAGCTCCTTGCAGCCTATTAATGCTGGTGTTCCACAGGGCTGCGTGTTATCGCCAACGATGTTTCTTCTGCATATCAATGACATGTTGCATACCCGTAGCATTCATTGCTATGCAGATGACAGCACTGGTGATGCTCTGTACACCGGCCGTGCTAATATTTCTCGGGAAAACGTCTCCGAGTGCCGGGACAAACTTGTGTCTGATGTCGAGTCTCTGCTGGACAGAGTCTCGGATTGGGGGCGACTAAATCTAGTCCAGTTTAACCCCCAGAAGACACAAGTTTGCGCGTTAACCGCTAAAAAGAACCCCTTTGTCTTATCCCCTCAGTTTCAAGGCACTCCCCTTGTTGCCTCAGCCAGTTTCGGAATCCTCGGCGTCGACATATCGAGTGACGTGCAGTTTCGTGGTCACTTGGAAGGGAAGGCCAAATTGGCCTCTAAAAAGCTTGGCGTGCTCAGCAGAGCGGGACAGTATTTCATGCCGGCACACCGCCTGCAACTTTACAAGGCGCAGGTTCGGCCGCACATGGAATACTGTTCCCATCTCTGGGCTGGGGCTCCCCAGTACCAGCTTCTTGCACTTGACCGCATCCAGCGCAGAGCGGCTCGAATCGTCGACGACCGAGTGCTTTCCGATCGGCTCGGTTCACTGGCGCTGCGAAGAGATGTTGCATCTCTTTGCGTATTTTATCGCATCTATCACGGGGAGTGCTCTGAGGAATTGTTCGGATTATTCCCAGCCGCCAAATTTCGTGAACGCACTACACGTCAAACGTCCCGATACCATCCACACCATCTGGATGCTTGGCGGTCCACCACTGTACGTTTCACAAGGAGTTTTCTTCCACGTACAACCTCTCTGTGGAATAGTTTACCACCGGCGATTTTTCGCCGTGCCTTCAAGAAAAGAGCTTACTCCTTTTTTAAAGGGCCGGCAACGCACCCGCAATTCTCCTGGTGTTGCGGTTGATCATGGGCGGCGGTAGTCACTTAAAATCAGGTGAGCCGCATGCTCGTTTGCCCCTTCTTCTATAAAAAAAAATTACAAGTTAAATAAAGTAAAAGCTCCCATTGCTGGGCACAGGCCTCCTCTCACTTCTGAGATGGTTTTTAGAGCTGTGAAGTGTACGCGCTGTCCCAATGGGTGTTGGCGGACTTCACTATTCTTCGAAATATTTTTTTTGTATTTCTCACATATGAATGTTTTCCTTCACCACTAAACACGTGATAAATCAGCACTTAAAATTGCAATTAACAATTTCATTAACGCCGAGAATTTACAGCGGGCGTTAAGTCCCTGTGCTACAACGGTTCCATTTACGAGTAACTCCTCGCTAAATTTAAATTCCTTTTTTTTTAATTGCTTTCTAAAACAGTGAATTTCATAGATTCATAACTGTACAAATATTAACTTAAAGTGTACGCAAGACTGCTCATAAGACTTTCAAAAGCTGAAAGGCCACGTTGAGCAGTTCGGGCCAATTATGAAAATAGCGCACCTGCGCTTGTCAAACACGGCCGCGCTTGTCGGCCGGCCTACACTAATCATTAATCTTCTTCGCTCCTTATATATACATTTCTGGTACCATCGCCTCGCACCGGTTTCGCGATACTAAAAATATTACGGATCTTGAAATATATGTTTTCAGAATCTATACTTACTTATGTTTCTTACTCTTCGATATCAAGCCGTTTTCGTTCTACCATTGGTCATGGACTTCGGCTTAGCAATGCAGGTAGCTGTAATCGTCAAGCTTGGCAAGTGAACTAACAATCGCAGTACCAGATGTCCCGCACCCTTGAAGCTGCCTCCCGTTATATCCCGCTGCTTATATCTGGCATATTACTAGATACTTATATTGCCACCTATCGGAGCCTGGATTAGTCCATAGTAGTCGAATTTTTAGCCTTTACACAAATATGCTGTTAATAAATTAGTCATGCTGCAGGTAACATAGTTGTAGCACGAATGGCTCGGCTCAACCGTATACGCTCTTACAGAATATCAGCGTAAAATTGCAGCTTACTACTGCTGTGGTTCGTATGGCGAGTGTCGAGAATCGGAAACCCATTTTACAGGAAACGAGATATTCCATCTTAGAAAATCGGCATTTTGATACTTAATCGAGGATTAATGTATACGTCTATTGACAACAGCATTCACTTATCATCAGGTGGATTGTGTGCTTGTTTGTCACTCAAATTCTGCGAAAATATAAATAAAATAGTTCTTAAAATAAAATAGTAAAAATTAAAGTTATCATACAATCGTACTCCCCTTGATATGGTACAAAGAAAGCTGCTATTTTACGCTGGTATTCTGTGAGAGCGTGGTCCTTCCCTGGTCGAGCCGACCCATTCAAGCTACAGCCATAATAGCTGCAGCGTGACTCAACCACGTTAGTTAGTTACTTTTTTATATAGAAATAATATATGGCCGTTGGCCTCTTTCTGCACTGGCTGCATTTTCATTTTCTCGCTTAATTAGCTGAGCGGGCTGAACTTGGCGTTGAAGGAAATTGGAAGCTGGAAGTCGAAGCTGTTGGACAAGAAAAGAGTTAACCTTCATGTCATCACTGACGACGACTAAACGCAAATACAGTTCCTATAGAAACTTCATCACCCACAGAAAATGGCACAAATATATTATAATCATCTCTCAGAAACTTATTCGATGATTATTCGGTTCAGCTACCTGTAATGCGGCCCTGGCTATAAAAGAGGTACTCCTTTGATAAAAGTCTGCCATAGACCACGCACTTAACATCACCCTTAACGGCTTTGCCTCTCTCCCAATGGATGAAAGTTACACCTGCCATCGTGTCTCCTTCCATTGTCTCTGAATATTTCACAAGGCTCCAAAACTGAAGAAGTATATAGCGTCATTCAGAGTTTTGAATTAGTCTAGACTAGACTTTTAAATTAATTAAAACTTCAACCTCAACCTTTGTTCTTTTGTCACTATTTAAATACAATATTACAATGAAATACTGGGCGTTTACCTATGAAATTGCCGTTTTTTATTTCTATTAATCTAAATAATCACCCATACAATCTACGCATCTGTGCCGACACAGTTGACATTTTATTGATGCCTTTCTTGAAGAAATCAGTTGGACGGGAGGCAACAAATTCTTCAAAGGCATTTTGTACTGCCTCTGGGGTATTAAATTATTCTCGCCAAAAACCTATCCAAATTCTGAATGAAGTGGAAGTCTGTTGGCGCAAGGTCTGGTGAGTACCTATGGTCGATACCGGAGAGCTCCCAACCCTAGCTCTTGTAACTTAGAGACTGTACTGCTGTGCAGTACGAGGCCGCGCGTTGTCGTGCATGTGCAGGGGGTACCAGCGACCAAAGCTGGTTGGAGACGTGCAAGCTTCTACATCATTGTGTTCATTTTTTTCATATTCTGTATCATGCTACTGTATATCTGTAGTAATGCTCATCCCGTTTGGTAAGAAGCTGTGACGAATCACAATGATTAAACTACCAAACAGTGGCTATCACTTTTCTAGAGATAGATACTAAGTTTTCTTTTAGGGCATTGTTAAGATACTGAACCAGGACCCCAACCAACTTCCTCAGCGCTTGCGATCGTCGAACAGAATAAATGTTAGTCACAGTTAACAAATTCAGGGGCGGTTCCTAATTCCTTGGTTTGTGTGCCTGTTGAGCAGTGCATGGCTTGTCTCTACGCGTACTTCGCGCTGGCGATCATTGAGTTCGTGGGGCACCCATTTGTCAAGTTTTTTGTTGGCACCAATGAAATTGTTAACTGCAATTTTAAGAGCTTGAAACTTAACAAAAACATCGTGAGGAAACTTGCATGTCTGAGAAATAAAAAATAATATTTCAAATAACAATCGACACGCATTTTGGCAGTGCGTGGAGAATCCACTTTTTGCCCTTCATACCTCTCAGAAATGAGAGAAGGCCGGTGCCCAGGAGTGTAAATTGTGTTTATGTATTATACATACATAGGCATTTTAACCGTGCAGGGAGATAAAAACTATGGATGTTTACTATATAAAGATTTTTTTATATTTAATAGGAAATTTACACATTTAAATAAAACTAGTTTTTACGGTTTTGCTAGTTTTTGCCGTGTTATTATGTGGTTAAGAATATCCATTAGCCCATACCTTCCGATGGGTGTCGTAAAAGGCGACAGAGGGAAACAGGCAGGAGATGGGCGGCAGCATCTTCCTGATAACAGCAGTTGTACAACAAAAAAATTGCAATTGCCAAGCCACTCGCCAAGCGTGGTACCTATGGCAATATACCCCCCATGATGAGAGTTACAGAGAGACGGCCCCCGTTCATGGCGGCCCCACAATTCCTGGCTACGGTTGTGACCATGGCAATGGTAGAGCAGGAGGTTCTAAGAATCTCCGTTGGAGGTTCGATTGCCACCTAAGACGACTTGACCTGGTAACATACAACGCACGCACGACGAGAAAATCTTGATTATGTAAGAAGAGATAGATGTTTTACTGGAATATTTTAGGATTATCCGAGGTCCGAAAAGAGGGAGAAGCCACGCTGATCCTCGAATCTGGCAACTTGCTTTATCTGTCCAAAGGAGGTGTTGGATTTACTGTCCACAAGTCTCTCATTAACAACGTTGTAAAGATTGGAAGTATGTCGACGAGGGCTGCGTACCTTATTTATACTCAGAATCACCAAACCGTATTCGCTGAAGGTCATACAGGTTTACGCACCAACCTCAGCAAATCCCCATGAGGAGGTGGAGGAAATGTACGATGATTTTTAGAGCCATGCATTCCTCCAAAATCCACTATACGGTGTTTATTGGAAGAAGTCAACACAAAACTAGGCACAAGAGAGAACAGTTAGCCGAAGGTAGGGAAATTTGGGATAGGGCAACGGAACCCAAGAGGTTAGCAGCTGGCTAACTTTATGGAGTAAGAGAGACTTTTTATGATGAACACTTTCTTCCAGAAGTGGCCCAACAGAAAGTGGACGTGGTCGAGCTCCAACGGTTCGATAAAAAATGAGACAGCAACTGTTCAGTGATGTCTCAGTGATCGCGAGGGTGAAACCTGGCAGCGATCACCGAATGGTTAGAGGCACACTAAACTTAAACGTTAAGTTGGAGAGGTCTCGTCTAATGAAGTCAACGCTCCGTTCCACTCATGCTCTAATCCAAAGTCCTGAAACCTTTCAGCTCAAGTTACAAAACCATTTTAGTGCGTAGAAGACTGCAATGCAGTGGACGCAATGAATGATCAGGTCGTGAAAACTGCCCAGGCGGTCGAAGCTAAGGTCTTGAAGATCCACCGGAGAAGAACACAAAAACTCTCCGATCTCACTATTAATCTCATGGCTGTTAGACGGGAAATGAAGATGCAATCATTAACAGATTTGACAGCAAACAGACAACTGAACAGACAGATCTCCAAATGCATGCAGCAGGACTTACGCAACTTTAAGACTGCTCGTATTGAAAAAGCGATCGAACGAAACCAAGGCTCCAAAGTCTTTGCCAGAGATCTTTTTGCCAGAAAGAGCCAATTGTCAAAGATGAAGACCGAGTGTGGCAGCATCGTTTTCGGGTCATCTGATATTTTGAGTGGGATTAAGAGCATTCTATAGGCAGCTGTACACATCATCGTTGGAGCCACACGCAAGTGTGACTAACGATCTCAGAGCAAGTCTTATCCGGCACTATTTCGTAGATAGGTATCCCGGACGTCAGTCTAAGCGAGATTAGACGGAGTGACTAGATGGAGTGACGACCTAGTAAACATACAGGAAGTCGATGGATGCAGGGGGCTCAGGACCGTGCTTTGTGGCATTCCTTGCAGGAGGCCTATGTTCCACAGTGGACTGGTGAAGGGCTGTAATAATGAATGACGATGATGATGAGTTTTGACGGATTTTATCGCATAATTAACTGGTTTTATATTCCTCACGTTTCGAGCAATTTTCAGCACCCATGGTCACGAAGGACTGGGGTGTTCGACGTCCTAATGTCATAATTAACCGCGGCTACCAGATTAAAATTATTAATTTTTGTTCTTATTTGTGCTGTAAAGTTCGAAAAGCTCGAAACGTCGAAAATATGAAATAAGTTAATATACGCGATAAAATCTGTAAATACTAGGTTTACTAAATTATATTATTAATACTTTATTGTTTAAATCATATTATAAATTATATTAGGTACCAACTAGCGATTCGCCCCGGATTTGGACGGGTGATTTCTGTATCTCGACAACAGCGCCACCTAGCGTTTCCGAGTTTTAGCGAGACTAACGGAGAGCAATTGATGTTTATATATAAGATTATTGAGTTGCGTCGCTGAGTTGGCCGCCGATTCGAATCCCGCATGGAACAGGTATTTGTATGGCCTACAAATAATTCTTCCGGGTCTGGATAATGGTCCTTGAGCAATTTATGTTTGTAAACTGCCTCCCCAATATAGAAGAAAATCTAAATGTACTCGGTGTGTGTGTGTGTGTGTCGGTACCCCGTACCGTCTATTTAAAAAAATATAAAAATGTTTTCGAAACAAAATATATGTATATTTTTATATACTAAAAATATACATAGTATAACATATTAAAATGGCTATATATGTATTTTATATAAATATATATTTAACTCTTGTGCAAAAAGGCTTTCTCTCATTTCCGAGATGGGTTTAGGGCAACAATATTTCGTATATAGGCTATAACTTTTATGATTGTGACGGAACAGATTTTAAATATGGATTATAGTAAGAAAATAAATTGCTAAAGTGTATATATATACTACAATTATGAAATATTTTATCTTTCGTAGACAATTTTTGTCATCGTGTTTCGGCATCTATTTTACAAATCTAATTCGACGTTGTTACGTAAAAAGGATCGAACCCTCCTAAATCTTTTCCATATCAAAGTTTATTTGGATTGGAGTTCAGTAATACAATACGTTATTTCAATTTATTTGTGTTTGTTGTTTATTTATTCCTTGTTACCGACCGTGACTTGCTACTACCTATTAATTATTTTAACTACTAACATGAAAGCACCAGTGTAAATTATTATGGTCCTAGTTATGGTTGAATCTGTTTTTCATAACTATCTCTATTAAAGAAGTGACATACATAGCTTTGAGGTAAAATTAAAAAAATGGTTTTCCATTTTTATTCCAGCACTTTACTGCCATCTCTTGATGAGTAGTAAAAAATTGAAAATGTATTAAACTAAGGTCTACTAGCGCCATCTGCTGATAAGTAGGCCATATTATGTATTACGACTCCTCATAAGCTGTATTCATTTGAAATTGTTAATTCAAGTATCATCTAATTTATACATAACCATTACCAGTCTATCCAACGAGATTAGAGATAAGTAAACAAATAGATAGAGCAAAGTTAGAAGCACAACATTTGCCAGAACATTTTAATTCATTCTAATTTACCTACAAAAAAATTTGAACAACGAAATTATAAACTGATTGTGATATAAATGTACCTAAAACGATATTAAAATTGATATTTAATTTACAAAAACTGTTAATCAAACTAGGAACAACAATATAAATGCAACTCTACACAGCATTAATTAAAGAAATAAAACAACTGTCAGATTGATTAGCTTTGTTTTACAATTTTCGAATGTACACTTTACTTCGGAATAATTTTACCTAAACTTAGTTTTCATTTTTCAATCGTGTGATAAAAGTTATCCATTAAATAAATTATGGGCTGATCGAATATAAAAGTGAAATAATTGAACTATTTCCTTCAATGCAACTGTTACGCATGTATTTCTGTTACACTGTTTTTCGAATTTGCTAATGATGTGTTTTATTCTATGAACCACTTTAGTCTTATGGTTGAAATACCTATCAGTCGGCCATGAATAAAAAATAATTAAATAAATGTAATGTATTTTTAACTGGTCTGCATGTTATATTTATTCCAAACTTTATTTGTTTATTGTATAAAAAGCAAATTAAAATACATAATTACATATTAATATTTGTACGTAAGAATCATGGAAATAGTAACATTTACAATAATAAAATTATCTTTTTTCAATAAAAATTTTGTTAAGACCTTATATGCCTTTTTATCTTTCAGCATACTTAAAATGCACATACAACATGTATGTTTGTTCAGAACACCAAATATTTATCACGAGGGTTTTCATTCATTTAAAATTTCCCAAAATATTTACCAAATCGCACAGTAAGAAGAAATACTTAATATTAGAAGGTTCTTTTACGGTGTTTAAAGTTAAATTTAAAATCTATAAATATATTTAGCGTAACGAACAACTACTGTTATTTTAAATACAATATTTAATTTAACTAAGCTTTGTAATTTGATAAAAATACTAGATGAGGAAATGATTAAGTCATCTAGTGTTTTTATCTTATTAAAAGGTAAAGTTATATTAAATATTGTATCTCCGCTATCTTAGTATAATCCAACTATATACTCTATATGTAAACAAAGTTCTTTTGAAAAATTAAGGTTCTGTAAACCTAACAGCATTAATGATGACTACGAACTTTCATATTTTCTTTTTTACTTATTTTCAATCGTTAATTTTGTATCGTCTCTCTGTCTGTCTAAAATTGTTTTTATAATTAGTAAACTGCTACAAAAATTTATATATTTTATCTACAATATATATTGTACAATAGAATATCTAAAAATGTTTGGTATGCTTTGTACTTATATATTTTCTCCTTATTCTTTCCTTCATGTATTGTTTTAGTGTACAATAAAGAGCTATCATCTACCTGTCTATGCTCATTTGACAATGATTACAATATTGAGTAATATATATATATATATATATATATATATATATATATATATATATATATATATATGTATATGTGTATATGTATATACACAATGTATGTCTTAAAGCATCATAAGTAATTAAACATAAGAATAATGTATAATGTATGTATATTTGCAGCAAATATTTTAGTGACGAAACATCTTAAATATACTTACTTTATTTTTATAGATATTACATCAAATTTATATTTCCTGGAAAACAAACTTTCTGTAATTTCTGGATCTGGACTATTTTCTAAAAAAAGGTTGTACACTATACTTTAATACTTAATAAAGAAAAGAAGCTATAAGTGAGATTATTTAGTTCTAATTTAGAATTTATTAAAACACGCGCATTGCTTAAAACTGTAATAAAAAAACTGTAATAAAAAATATTATATATAAAAACATAATTAAGTTATATTGACAGACAAAATGAAGTCGCTTAATTTTGAATCTAAGTACAAACTTCTGGCATTTAAATTTAATCCAATATTATCAGAAACCTTTGTTTTTCTTTTTTAAATATTACACGTGTATTTTATGAGATTTGTAAAATTACGTTCAAAAATTAATTTTATACTTTTCTTTTACCAGCCGATGTGAAACAAACTGACAGTCCACTTGAACGTAAGTAGCTACTGCAGGTCGTGGTCATCTTCAGGAAGTTCACACAGAGAAGGCCACTGATGTGTTATCACCTCGCAGCCTGTATTATGCTGGCTTTTTATACCCTTCAGAGCAAACACAGCAGTGTAAGTACTGCTGTTTGACATCAGAAACAGGTAGATGGTGACCCATTACATTAGTTTTATGGAAATCACATCAAGGTATAATTTTCCGGAGAACAAAATTTAATATTATTAAATAGCATTTCCAAACCCTTGTTGTACATTATATTTTAATATTTTTTATATAAAATAAGTTATTAGCAAAATCAAACAGTTCTGAATTAAAAATTATGAAAACACTCTCAATGGTAAATTGTGTTTATTTAAAAATATAACATATAAAAGCATAATGTAATTAATTACTCATACACAAAAGGAAATCATTTTTAGTGAATTTAAGTGCAAAATAGTTTCCAATATCATTTACAAAACTTTTAAGATAATTAGTTCTTTTAAATAACTGCATCTACTTATGTATTTATGTAGATTTACATTACTACAGAGATATTCATAATTTTGAATTATAAATTTATGTAAGACTATATGACACGTGGTAAGTTTGTAGCAAGTTATACTAAATTAGTTATTTATTATTAAAAATGTTTAAATCTATATAATGAATGAAATACGCTAGTCCGTAGGGTATAAATAACTGCATAATTATACCACAATTTTCAACACAAAACTGTGTTTTAATATCAATAGGATTAAAATACAATTCCAAGCAAAAATACAATTCGTTAAACAATGTTATACAATTTAATAGGTTGAGTTTGCGATCTTATATGCGTAAGGTGCTAACTGCAGAATACGTGTTTCTAATTATTCATAAAGTCGATGACATCAGAACGAAGATGAATAATAAGATCTAAACACTGATGCAAGCAACATCATTGGAAGAGAAGAGTTGTAAAGCATGCGCAGTTACGCACAGCGTAAGTATCGATTACATTTGTATATAAATATATGTTATTAGTTATTTTAATATAACACATACTAGAATTATCCAAACAATTATTTTTGTTCTTAATTTATTTGTGCGTTTTCTGATCTATGATAGCTTTGAAAGTTATTAAGTGTTAAGACTACTACAATTTTTTTTATTTATTTTACACCGGACTGTTTAATGACAGACGTTAATGACTTAGGTTATATTCTATCAATATATACTGCGGATTTTATCATAAATAAGTATTATAAGTGGTCTATAAGTAGTCTTATAGATAGAAAACATTTAACAACGTGTTCATCACGTTCGGCAAGTGTATTAATGAAATAATCCCCAAGTGATGAATACCTCTTTCATTGACCGGACTGAGTATTTTAGGTTTGACATACAGGGGCGAATTAACATAAGCGCCTATGAGTTTATTGATATATTGATGTTGGGAGTTGCAAAAAAGGGGAGGAGCCGGACCTTCGCATTTCCTTAGCTCTCAAAGCTCTAGTCTCTTACGTGCTTTAACCAGACTCCACTGACATATTTGCAATAAATACTACTTTTAAAAGATAAGGAAAATACGAATTTTGTTAGAGAAATTCCTTAAGTCTAAATGCAGAAAAGAGACCAAGAAAAAACATTAACAGTTTTAAAGCATATTTAATGTTATCACCAGACATGCAGATATTTGTAGAAGTAGCAACGCATCCAATAATCAATAACGAATGTTGGAGGCGAAGCAAGTAACTTCAAACTTCCATAGTCCACTTCTCTTCAAGGGATCGTAGCATTGCATGCACCACACAAACCTCTCTAGAACCGAATTTGTCGCCTCACTTCAAACAAATTCGGATCTACAGGGTAGATGTAGGGCACTAATATTGATGCCGTTGGCACCAACGTTATAAGGCCTCTTCTTTCTTGATAATACCTGAAAGTAAGTACAGTCAAAATTAATGTTACGATGTAAGAAACAATGCCTATACTTCGTTAAAAAGTAGCACATATCAAACAAAATATAACATGTACACGATATTGCTCTTGGATAATTTAACTGTTAAAACTACGATATAATTAGTCCTAAAATTTTAAGCAGCTAGTACATACACATAGTAAATAGTAGTATAAAAGTACATCAACAGTTTGTAAATTATTTTTAAGTAAATTGTTTGTAAGTTATAATTTTATTAACTGTAATGTTTTTATCGACTACTATGAATATATATATTATTTCATTTCAATATTGTCACTTATCAGTAAGCTATATACGAAAACCTAATGAGGCCTATATATAAGTCTATAACAGGTAAATAATTAATTTTATTGTATGTTTATTAATTAAACGATTTAGAGTTGAAAAGATTTGGATAATAATTAATTCATTAATTATAAATTAAGGCCTTAAATTAAAATAACTTCTTTTCAATATGAAGCAGCTTGACGTAGCCGAAGAATCACGACATCTGAAATTAAAGAAAACAATTCTTTAAAATTTGTCCAACCAGTTATGAATGTGTTCGCCTATTTTTAAAACGTATTGTCAAAATACGTATCCATCACAATTCATAGCAGTGATGTCAACGCGCAGAGATATTTTTATCGATTACAGTAAAATTACCGCGCACTACACGCTTGTTACACACACAACGAATTCATTTCAGCTTTTAACAGACACCAGTAGTTTTCTATCGTAATCAATCACCGTAATAACGGTATGCTATCAAATGTGTCTGTTAAAATAAACACCTGACACAAGTAAGGACGTTCATGTTTGAACAACAGTAACATGCCGTGTAATAGTGGAATCGTGAACAAATTAACGTGACGGGCCTAGAAAATGGCAGGTGCTCTTAAATATTTCGATGTTTTATTGCGTAAGCCAACAACGGAAGGAAATGGCACATAAATGTAAGCACGAATGCCTTTAAGAAGTAGCCTGCTTATCAAAATTCAAACTGCGTCTAACAGACACGCATTAAATGTTGCGTCTCATCATCACATATCACTATCGTGCTATTTATGTCATCATAGATCAGTATTAAATTCTGAGCTTTATATTTTATAATTTATACAAATTCACTTACACGTTTTAGTAAAGTATTGATCACGGATAATCATAAAGTCAGTTTATTGCATGTTGGTTGAGTTTTTGAATACATGTCGCGTCACTGAGTCTGATCGGACTGCTACTTGGCTCTTTGATTCGCCAACCTTGGCGTAACGAGGCCGTCATCCGCTCGGCGGCGGAGCGTCGCGACGTCGCAACTGGGTCAGAGGACGCGCAGGCGCTCTCCGGACACGAGCAATGAGTGCCGCCCCTGCCCTGGGATCGAATGAATGGTAGACCCCCCACTTTCATATCGACCGATTTAATCTGAGACCCCCTTCTCATGCCTGCCTACCCTAATACATATATACCCGTGAAAGCTCCAAAGCTCTTTTATACCTGGACGTGATTTAAGCAGATGTAAGGTAAATAGGTTTAACTTTCGATCCACCAGTTGCTAAACTGATTCTATAATATTAGGTTAGATCTATTGCCGTCAGCGTAGATATTTTCATTAGTTATAGTTAACAGCTACCAATCATTACAATGGCGCCGCCTACTGTAAGAAGATCTAGGAAATGTTCAATTTGTTTACCCTATTAAACGTTGGTTTACTTGTTATGCAATTGAACTAAAACTAGGGTTTTAAATAATATTGTAACGGATAAAAGTAAACACTTTGTGCAATCGTTGATAATCACAAATATATCAGTATTATTTAAATATTTTGGTAATTAAAATGGTTTTAAGTATAAAAATATTGAAAAAAGACTAATGAATGTACAGAAATATTTTTAAGAATATACAAAGTAGTGAAATCCTATTCATATAAGGATAAGTAACGTGCAATATGAAATTACTATCAGAGAATCTACTGACAGAGTAGATTTACGAATTATCATAACATTTTGTCCACAATATTAGTTTTACGGTTAGCGTAAAATAATAAATCTAATCTGTCTATAATTTATTTACATGAAATTGGGCAGTCAGGTTTATGTATATGGTAACATTACACATTGGTATAAAAAGATTGACAGTTTTGTGTCAGTGATCACTTGTAAGGTCTTGACAAGAAGAACTGAATGTGAGAGTTACATTATTTAGCCTTAAGAAAAAAAATATAAGTGAACACTGATATTTATTATTACAAAAAAGTAATAGTTTAATGAACTATTGAGCAATAATGATAATACATTAAGCAAAACTAAGCAATGTAATCCGAATCAAGAACTGCCATTTAAATAAATCGAAGTTTAAAATAAATAAGTAATGCTAATATTAAGTACTAAACTTACCCAAAAAATCAGTAACCGTTTAGTTACAGATACGTTTGAATAGCTCGTAATTAATAAAGTGACAGTAAAATTCAATACACAACGAATCTAAAACCATTATCCATTACAAAGTCAAAGAAGCTTCATATAAAAACTTAAGCAGGAATGTGATGTGTTCACAACGAGAGACGATCTTACTCTGATAGCTCCCGCACGGTGTATCGCCTGTAACTATTGATGATGAAAACTGTTAGCAGGCCACTAATTGTACGGCAGCCTACATAGGCGGCGGTAATTGCTCCATTTACACGTTTTGTTAGTTCGCTGAGCATAATTGTTGCCTGTTTATACGAGAGATATGAATGTACAAACCACGAGTTGAATATAATATTAGGAAATTACAATTCTGACAATATCGAACTGTATCAACTTTTTATTAATGACTGCACAAAACAGCTTATTAGTTTAGTTAATGTTAATAACATTTTTGTGTACCTGATAGGCTTTTGATGGACTCTCATTGAATGGAAAATAAATAGCTGTCACGACGTTGTCCTAAAAATATTTTGACGGGGAAAGTTCTACTAACATAGTTTGAGACTAACTGATTAAAATATTAAAATGAAAAATAATTTCCTTTTTTATTAAATCTTTAAGACATTAATATAACTGGAATCATTGCTTAACTTAATTTTTACGTTGTGCTAAAAATATTGTGTTATTACAGTCGTTTATAATTCTGATATGGAATATGTGGGAATGGAAAATGTGATTACGTGATCAGCTATGAAATCCTAAGCTCTGACTGCTTGTTATTAAATGATAACATTAAATTTGTTATTCACAAAAATATGTAATAAAATAAATGTCATCAGATGCGCAGATATCAAAATGCTCGGTATATTTTAAAATCTAAGTATATCAGAGCATTTAAAAAAGTAAAGTTACAGCCTATATATGTCGCACTGCTGGGCACAGGCCTCCCCTCATTTCTGAGAGGGTTTTCCCACCTCTCACCCTCTCAGAGCATTTTAACTTAACAATAAATATAAAATTGTTATAAAGCCAGTGCTGGACTTCAGTAAGTTAAAGAATATGGTAAAGTAATGAAAGGAACGCTAATTGAAACCATAATGAAAATGCCTAAACATTTTAAAGCTTTTCAAAACAAAACGCTAACAAAACTGACCTAGAAAGTAGTTGTAGCAAACAATTATCATAACACCTTTGTTAAGTAGACTAATTCTGAAAACATAGAATCTATTGTGCTTGTGTTTTTGTGTTTATTGGGGCTATTTAAAATGCTTGAACATTAAATTATTACAAAGCAAGAACAAAATCTTCATTTTAAACAACGTAGGTATACTTAATTTATAGGAATACAAATATTTATATAAGTTGCAAATTTATGAAAATAGTATTTTTAATGAAAATATTTTTTAATTATTTTCATTTTTTGTGGGAGAATTAAAATAACATTTTCAACAGATATTATTTTAGAGTGCGTGTTAGAAGAAATCGTTTTTTTTTTTTAAATGATATTCGTTTTAAATAATGTTTTAGTAAGTTTGCAATCATTAACTGTTTGATTTCATCAAAATATACTTACATGAAATTGGCGAAGGTATAATCATTCCATGTAGCTGGATCAGGCAACAAAACAGGCGGAGTCTGAAATGAATATAATACATACCTATTATATAAAAATATTTGATAATGTTTTAGTTCATCTAGAAAAAAGCTTGGATATTAAAAGCTCCTAGATACGAAAACCAACCTTCAAGCCTTCAACCTTGTTCATCTTGCTCGATACGCGCCAAACTGGCGTTGACATGACATGACAGTCCCGCCAAACATGGCGTCCATTCGTGCGGGAAGCGGAAATACACGAATTACAACGAGTCAAAAAAGGATGGATAGATGGATGAATGCATGTGCAAAAACGAGACCGCCGGCAGGTCCTTGTTATTCCACAGCTTAGAAAGAGATAACGATATGGAATTTGACAGGCGGGTGAAAGGATAGGAATCTCGTTTAAACGGTTTTTAGGGTGGAGTTGTCTGGACTTTCTGATCGGCGCGGCGCGCAGATGGCAACAAAAAGGGACCAGTCCCGACTAAATTTTGGGAATAAATTGAACGGCATTTTTGCCACATTGCTACGCTGCCCTCTTCACAGTGCAAGGACAGTGGACACGCATTTTTGTTTTTACTTTATCTGATATTCTTTACGTGAATTACTCTTATTTTTCAAAATTACAAGTTTTAAGTTGAAAGAATTTAATATTTATTGTTTATATAAATAATTAAATGATGCTATAAATAATGCGATGACAATTTTGTTCTAGCAAAACGTGTATTCATTACGAAATTACTCATATTCAAGTCACGAGGTCACTGACTCAGGATTTATTGTGCGCTTCCTGCGTTTTATTAAACTTCACATTTTAGACAAATGCTAGAATATTAGGTACCTATCATTGTTTCATACCCCTTTTGAGTTTGAATTATGTTTTATTTTATTGTAATACATTTTAATTTTTGAGGCCACTTCCCCTATTTATAAATTAAATTATTGTAGTATTTAAGTATATAATATTTCAGTTTCGTCTACTTTTTTTGCGTAAGTACATTTAGAGCCCGTTAAAAAGGTGTGTGTTTTTGACGTACTTTGTACCTTATAGACCGAAATAATTTTCAGAAGTCACCAATTTGATAAACACAAAATTTTCATGAATATTGTAGGAATCACTTGATAATTCACCGATATAAGTAAGTAATTCGAATAACAAATAAACCTACTAGATGATTTTTTTACCGTCTGGAAAAAATAGGGTTTAACGGGTGAACGGAATTTTTTGAATACCTGCGTAAAATAGTAGCTTAATGCTGCTGTGTTTCGTATCGTGAGAGTAGAGCACCGGAGACTCTTTTTACTGGAAATGAGGCATCCCATCTTAGTCTTCACGGGTGCCAACGCATCTGCATTTTGATTTGTAATCGAGGATAGATGTAGATGTCTATGGGCCGCAGCAACCACTTACCATCAGGTGGACTGTGTGCTACTTTGTCACCCTAGCCTATAAAAAATCCTTTATTTCAATTTAGTAGTATTTATTGATAGATAAATTTCATAATATGTTAATGTAAAAGAAAAATAAAATGTAAAATATTAGTGAAATAGGCTTCTATTCCGTTCACCTGTTACCAAAGATTTAAAAATCTTTGCCTGTTACATCCTATACTTTTCCAGGCGGTAAAAAAATCACCAGTATATGTATTTGTATGTTAGAGTACCTACTCTTTTACATTTTAAAATTAATCAAAAATGATCAACGTTCCAAACAAGACCCCGCCTAGAATACAGAGTCATTTTCAGTTCATGCGCTACAATATATTTTAAAAAAATATCCCATCCATATTCTGGTGCATGGCGATGGGTGACGAGTATAGAGAGATAGACCTACACCGGTTACCTACAAGAAATAGATAACAGTTGGCGCATTTTTGAAAGGGCATATATGTACTACCTACTAGGACTATAATAATTATGAGAAGGGTTGTAACAATTCATTTTGTTATACGTGGTAGAGCCACGCTACATTATTCAGCTACATTATGGTTGTAGCACGAATGAGACGGCTTGACCGGGGAAGGACCACGCTTTCACAGAATACCAGCATAAAACAGCAGCTTAATGCTGCTGTGTTTCGTATGGTGAGTGTAGAGAACCGGATACTCGTTTCACTGGAATCGAGGCATTCCATCATAGTCCTCAGGGGTGACAACGCATCTGCATTTAGATTCTTAATCGGGGTTAGATGTGGATGTCTATGGGCTACAGCATCACAGATGGACTGTGTGCTCGTTTGTCACCCTTATTCTATACTTTTTTTAAAAATCTTTTTTTAATCGAGTTAACACTAATATGCTCATATAATAAATCCAGCCAGTTGTTACTATTTGGTTAGTTAACCTTATGATTTAACTAACAAAACGTAGCTGTTTTGGTATGGTGTAGTGGTTATATTAAATTCACATTATTTGAAATGACATTTTAAATTAAAAAATACTTCTAATCTTTAAACTACCTATTATTACAAGCTCTGCAGTCATTAAGATGAATTCAAGATAAACGGTAATATATTTAACCTTATTAACGCTTTAAATTTGTATTATAATAAGGTTTCTGCCAGATAAGAGATTAAGGCGGCGGAAGCCACGGTATCAGATGTTTGCATGCACCTTATAACTTCATATCAATGTAGATTAAAGCTGTATATTGTTTGTTTCGGTGAACAGGTAGCAGCTGATAAAACTTTGTTTAACTAAGATATCTGAAATTAGCGTCTGAAAGAATTATAACCAAATTAACTTGGCTTAGAGCAAAGTACCCGGTCGAAGTACAATAATAAAGTCATAAGTATGGAGTGTAGAGGTAAAGAGTACCGACTCTGTATAAAAAAAGTGTCCGTAGGAAAGCGCTAAATAAGGGTAGCGCCACTGTAGCTACAGTCTTAATTTTAAAGAACTTTTTATAATTTTTTTATTGCACAGACTTTGATCATAATTATTTTTACAATAAATATTTTATTGTTTTCAAAATTTTTATTTTCAAAATCAGTCTCAACGTATTTTACGGCGATTTATTGAACTAGCGAGCCGAGTTTTTGAACTGTTATTTCCTGCTTACGGATGGACACATTTTCAATCTTCCTATGGGAAGATTGTCCTCCTTACCTCTATACTCCATGGTCATAAGGTTGTTAAATTATAATAAAAACAGAAAGCTCTTTTAAAACAGCTGAAAGAACATTATTTCGATCAAGGTAGCAATGACTTAACGACTACATTTAGTTTAATATGACTGAATTTTTAGGCATGTATAGGCGTTCTAAGAATGTTCACTACCCCATAGCATCTCATGGGAATCATAAGGACGACTGAGGGAAACAGATTAGGAGTTGGTAGCAGGTTCGTAATAATAAAAAAAATTAAAACTGCTGTTAACTCGGCTGTCAAGCATGGCAACTATGGCAACCCCTGTATGAGACAGTTTATGAGAAAGCGGCTCGACCGATACGGCAGAATTTTTGTGTGTGATTGATTGGGTTGCTGGATGGTGTAGATTTACAATTGAAACCGGTAGATAGCGCTGTTGTCGAGATCCAAAAATCACTGCGGCAGATCGCTAGTACTACTAGTAAATACTACTAGTAAATAATAGTATTTATTCTGCTTCATTTGATGACTTAAAAGACTGGCGAAAGTAGAGCTAAACAACTCAAGAATTAAAATTAAGAGATTGTAACCAGTTTCACTCTTCATAGACGTAAAATTATTTATCAATTTAAGGCAAAAAAGCTTACTTACGTAATGACCGAAAAACTAAAGTATTGATTTATATACAATGTTTACGAGCTTTCGAATTTAAAAGACACTAAAATACTGTCGTTTAATAAAAAGTAGCTAGGTATTAAATGTAATATGACTTAGTCATGCAATTGAAACACAAATTTTGATTTCAGAGTAAACTTTCAAAGGGAATATTTAATGATTAACATAAATTTAATATCTTCTTCTTAACGATTTTCATCCTTATTTTCAGTTCAGTTTTTATTCTGCAGAATTTGTATTGCAGGTTTAATATTTTCAGTCAATTTACTAAGAAAAGTAACTAAGGCTTTAATATTATCTTTGCTTGCTTTGTTTTTGTAATCCGGCGATGGCTTGGTTTACAGGAACGTAAAAAGGCCAAATGCGAATGACCACTGTACTTTTGGTGGTAAGGGATCACAGCCGTTCATAAACATCAGAGCATCGTAGATGCGTTGCGTCTTACTGGTCCGATTAAACAGCTGACAACAGGAAATTCCACGAAATAGTCGTACGTCGGAGAAGTTTTAGAAAAAAGCACAATGGTGAACACCCAACCAAACATCAAGTTGATTTGTACGGAATTTAGAATTGTTTCAAATGGTAAAACGTTGACCGTAACATTCCCAGTGTTGAAGGTAGGTACTAGAATTTGCAAAAAAATGCAACTTTTCTTCGCAAGGTCAAGGGGTCAAGTCAAACAGAAAGAACTTGCCCGGCAAATTTCATGAACGCACATCGCGTCAAAATTCAAGATACCATCTAACATCAATGGTGTTCCACCACTGTGCGTTTTACGAGGAGTTTTCTTATTCGTACATTTTCACTGTGGAATTTTTTACCACCGGCGATTTTCCCGGACCGATACGACTTACGAACCTTCAAGAAAAGAGCTTACTCCTTTTTAAAAGGCCGGCACCTGCAATGCCTCTGGTGTTGCAGTTGTACATGGGCGCCGATAGTCACTTACCATCAGGTGAGCCGCATGCTCGTTTGCCCCTTCTTCTATAAAAAAAACTTCTATAGGGACGGTGGTAACAAAAGGAAAGCCTTTTAAGGCTTTCCTTTTGTTGGATGATGATGATTGTTGGATGAGATACGACAAAAGGTGTTTAAGCGTTTATAAACGCAAAAACGCAAACCTTCGTTTTCTAAGTACTCGGATCCTGTTAGGATTGATCATTGCAGTTGGTTGGCAAGTGCCCAGGGGTTGCTGTACCTCATAAACATGATGTGTGCTCTATGTTTGTAACTTCAGTTTTATACAAAAGAATGTATCGATTCAAGATGTTTTACTTTAGACGTTAGGTTTGTTTCAGCATAAGCCTATGTGTCCCTGAAAAAAATTGGCACAGACTGTGAATAAGGGATAACCAGTACTACATAACGATGAACATACGTCGTCCTATGCAAATTCAGCTTCCATGAATCATCGATTACGATCTTTATTTTTCGAACTCCTGGAATTTTTTTATTCTTATTGCGTTACTTTCAGGCAACCCTTAGGGAGGAAGCACTTTGCTTTATTTCACTAATTGTTTTATAGAATAAGTGAATATTCTGGCCCATAGACATTTGTGTTGTCGCCCCTGAGGAATAAGGTGCCATGATATGAGTAAAAATGGTCTCCGGCTCTTTACACTCTACATACTGTTTTACGCTGGTATTCTATGCGAACGTAAAAGAACGTGCAGCCGTAATATTGCTGCAGCGTGGCTCTATCACGTCAGATGTTCGAACTGTACGGTAAAACCTTGATCTCGATTGCTAACAATAATTTATTTTTATGTAATACTTTATGTTTAATCGCAACAATAATCATTCAGATTATCTGATTTTAAGTCATTGAAGTAATATTTACTTACGTACTAGAACAGCTATCTCAAACAAAAAATGTGCGCTATTTTGTGTTCGCGCCGTTGTTTTTTTTATCATAGAATAAATATAAGTAGAATGATCAGTAAGTAATAGTAGATTGTATTGTTAAATAGGTAAATTATGTCGAGAACAATATTTAAATTTTGTCATTTATTTTGTATATTATATTTGCTTATTTAATATAATATTACATAAAATTATATCACAATTACATTTTAATGATATTTTTATCTGAATATTTTAAAAGGTATCCATGTCAAATATAAAAAAACCTACTAAATGTACGTTTAACAAAACTTATTAACATAAAATTTAAATTACAAATATATTTATTTAAATTAGAATAAGAGTCGTTCATAAACACTGGGCACATGAGAGTTAAAAATGGACGAATTTATTCCACTTTGACTTTGATGTGGAAACCCAAAAATAAAATAAAATAATAATAAGCAGATTTAAACATGAAAAATTTAGCCTAATTATAATAACTTATAATGACAAAAAATGTGTAGGTATATTAATATACTCGTCCTATACTTAAGTACCTACAGAAATGTCGCATCTGAACATATTAATTTCATAATCTATATTCCATGACACGAGATTGCGTCTTAGGAATAATTTGTTTTATTATTAATCTATAATACTTTTTTATTGATTAAGTATCTTATTAACCGATGAAAATTCCTTGGTTTTTACTGACATTTATTGAATTATTTGTGCCATATCTAAGTACACACGACGGCATATTTTTATCAAGAGATTTTTTTTAAATCAACCGACACGTGACTACTGTACAAGCGCCTAGCGAGTGACTGATTAAAGTGCGGTGTATGCACCGCAGTTGAGTGGAACAGAATAGTTGAATGCAGTGTCGCCTCTAGTACGTAGTACATAATAACTCAATGTTTTAAGTTAATATTTACTAACTTTGGATAACATTGGTTTTAACTTTTTTAGTTAAAACCGAGACTACAACCGGTTTACGAAAACTTTACCGACCGATACCGCCTTATTGCAAAAATAGTTTATAATTAGTCTTAGGTTTGAATAAGAATCTGTTTCATGAAAATCCTGTGGCAAATATAGCAAACCAAAATACAGATTATTGAGTTTGTCAGCAATTGTCTTATTTTGCAAAGACAGTGGTGGCGCCGCGGCTAAGGGACTTCTTTAGTTAGAAAACTTTAATTAAACCATAGTTTATACCCGAGATTGGCAATAAGCCAAGTTTTGTAATAATAAGGCTAATGTCTATGCGTACGAGCGTATTGAATACAGAACAAAGGAAACATAAGATTGGTGGCGGAAACTTTCAATACAGAATTTCGATTAGTTCTATGAAATTATACGCTAAATATTATTAACAAAATGCCGTGTAGTGGAGGCGTTAAGTAATTTACTAATCTCATAACATCCCGAGAGTGTGATAGGAACCGACAGAGAGAATCAGGAGATAGGCAGCAACATCTTCCTGAGAGGTAATCTCTGGGGAAGATCCTCATGGTCCCATATCTTTCATAATATATATATATATATATATATATATATATATATATATATATATATATATAATTTTTAGTGGCAATCATTTGTGCATGGCAACTGTCTATTAGTTTTTGCCACTGTCGCTGATTTCTCTTCGGATCTCCCAAGTCCCATAAGTCAAAAATGATAAAATCGAATATAGTTTGCATGTTGTAAAAAATAGTAAGAAAATATATAACTTTGAGGAATATTGTATAGATAAATGTTTCATTCGATACTAAAACAAAGTAGTTATCATATTCACATATAAATTTTGGCTGTCGTAGTCTCGATTGTTTGTCGATGTCTCGTAAAATAAATCATATAAAATAGTTTTATTAGACAACCATATTCTTCGATGTTGACATCCTTTTATTGAGATGTAGTCACTTCGTAGAAAATGCTCCGTTTTTATGAATTTATAATCCCAATATATTACGTCCATTTATTAGTCCATGGGAAGATGTATTCGACTAAGTCGTAAGTTATATATTGATTATATTTATGATTAAGTTTATTTTTTGTCATGAATGGTTTCATTGAGTAGACCGGTTTATTTTTTAACAAAAAATGGTATTAAAGGAGGTCTATTATTATAACAGTATCGGCTGCGTGGGATAATGAAAATAGAAATACGAAGAATGTATTTGTATACTTATCTATAAATGTTAGTCTCTAATGTTTGTTTTTATGTGTAGACGACAAATAAACTTAACTTTTTACTACGACCTAAATTAAAATAAACGTGACGGTTTAATGGGGTGTAATTATTTATACAATTTTATTTTTTGATGCCTTAACTTCATAGCTTTATGAAAATTATACTTTTACATTTAAATTAAAAATCAGTCGTTTGAACGTGATTTAATGACAAACATCCAAACAAAACTACATTTTATTATATTATTATAAGAATTCATAAATAAAAAAATTGTAAGAGATCTATAAATGTATCTTGTTCTGTGCGCGTAAAAATAGCCAGAGTATCATTTAATCTGAGACAAATAAAAAAATCAATTCTGGTGAGTGGCAGTACAAAAATTCATGTTAGTTTTAGAAAACTATTTACAGTTGATGATGATAACTGTGATATGAAACGTGATCATAGAAAAGACCCGAATATTTTTATCATGCTTTTATCATTAATAATAACGGGATAAAGAAGCTCTGACTTGTTTGATAACTTGCATTAAATGAGATATCAAAAATATTATTAAAGTACGCAGAGGCGTTTCGCACATGCGTAAAAGGAATACAGATATTGACGACTTTGAACATAGACGCGACGCGCAGACTCCGACCTACCCCCATAAAGTAAATAATACAATAAAAATAATATAATTTCACTCCATCTGAATGTGTCTACTATTAGTATTGGGAATTCGTTTGATGATGCTATGCATGATCTTATTGACGCATGACTAATATGATAAGATATTTATAATGATAGTAAAATTCTGACTACTGGTTAGTATTGGCGACCCAAGCGACGGAAGTTTTCCGTTTCAAAATGGAAAGGAAAATTTTTACTGTGTTATATATGTCCATAGTCACATAGTTCCAGCGAATGAGTATTCGTGTCTTCAGCCTGATTTTGATGGTTTTGTGATAAAAACCTGCTTAGAACACGTCATCCTTGGACCACTTCGTCTTTCGTCCGTCTATTTTTGAATTATTTACACAAAGTTTTTGCCCATTTTTTGAGATTCTTAAATGAAGACAAAAATCTTCATTCATAAAATACAATGCTATATCTCCACTAATTTCTTAATTCTGCACAATTTTTTTTAAATATGGGAATGTAATTATATTTTTTTGAATACTAGAAATGAACACAACTAATATTTCCTTTAACCACTCCTGCTAAACTTAAAATGCTTGTGTTAGGAGTGGTTCACGACAGTGATCGCCGGATTCAAATCACGACCCCTTAAGTTCGCGGTCCGCACCCTGCCATTAGTCTACAGTCGCATAAGATTGTTGAGATGTTAATATTAACAAAGAATCGAAAATTATTATTAAAAAATTTAGGTATGTTCGATTTCAGAAACACCGAAATTAAGACATCTATATTATTAAAGCTCATTAACATATGCATATGTATATGTCGCAGCCAACTAGCTTAAGTCGATTGTGTTGGATTTTCGACTAGGAGAAACTAGGAATAGAGTGTTCTGTGTTTGCTCGTTTGTCAATTAGTTTATTTTTATAAAATTGAAATGACAAACGAAGTTACAGTAAACCTGACGGTAAATGACCACTGCAGCTCATGGAAACCTGCAGTTACATTATAAAAAGAAGGCTACGTATCCATTGTCACTTCTGAGAATGAAGATAGAATACCTCATAGCCGGTAATTATACTATCTTTATCTGGGTTGAGATTGACCGCCATAACCGAAATTCGATCTGGAGGACATTATTATGTATCAGCTTAAATATGTTAAAAAATAATTTGCTAAGATCTACGCAGTAAAATAAAATGATTTTAGCACTCAGCCTCAGAGTCTACAAAGGATGCCTCGTGTGAAGTCAAAACACGTTTTTACGTGGTAGAGCCATGTTTTACGTTGTAGAGCCATGCTGCAGTTATATTAGTAGTATAGTTGTAGCACGAATGGTTCGGCTCGACCGGGGAAGGACCACGCTCTCACAGAATACCAGCGTGAAATAGTAGCTTAGTGCTGCTGTGTTTCGTATGTTGAGTGTAGAGAACCGGAGACCATTTTTACTGGAAACGAGGCATTCCATCTTAGTCCTCACGGGTGACAACGCATCTGCATTTTGATTCGTAATCGAGGATAGATGTAGATGTCTATGGGCCACAGCAACCACTTACCATCAGGTGGACTGTGCGCTCGTTTGTCACCCTATCCTATAAAAAAAAAAAAAAAAAAACGTGTCGTGTTATCAACAGTGGTGTCTTTCCTTGACTTATGTCCAGCCTTGGACGTTTACGCAATGATTATGAAGAAGAGAGAGGGTTAAGGTACGCATGATATGAAAATATAATAAGAACATTTTTAGGTTGTAGAGCAATGCTGCGGCTATATTATGGATGTAGCACGAATGGGTCGAAAACCCATCACCACTGAGTATAGTTCACCTGAGGATGCCTCATGCAGAGGCGAAATACGTATCGTATTATCTATGATGGTGTGATTTTCCTAGTGTAGTGGTGTTTGTAGTACTGGTGCTGCGATTAGTTGTGACGGCGACAGTGCAAGTTATTGAGGGAGGAGGTGCTCTTCAAACTAGTTTACCTAGGTAAAACATTTTATTTTATTACGCGGGTCTTAGCAAATTAATTTTTAACATTTTTAACATAATTGATTTATACGTTGTAGAGCCACGCTGCAGTTATATTATGGTTGTAGCACGAATGGGTCGGCTCGACCGGGGAAGGACCACGCTCTCACAGCATACCAACGTAAAATAGCAACGTAATACTGCTGTGTTTCGTATGGTGAGTGGAGATCCGGAGACCCTTTTTTAGTGCAAACGAGGCATACCATCTTACTTATCAGGGGTGACAACGCATCTGCTTTTTGATTCTTAATCCAGGATAAATGTAGATGTCTATGGGCAACAGCATCCACTTACCAGCAGGTAGACTGTGTAATCGTTTTTTACCCTTATTTTATAAAAAAAAATGATTTCCACAAAGTAACGCCAGACTCTATTAATTATTATTAAGTTTATACAGACTGGTTTGGTATACAAAAAGGTACCAGATAGTTCTGTGTATCATGACAGCTTAAATTTTTTATGGACAGTTGTTTAAAACTATTGAAGTTCGAAGAATGTGGGCTAAGAATGAAAGTTAGTTGTCAAATGTCTCTTGTATCGACGGTCAAGTCGCTAATGATGGTTATATTAACAAACCTAATCAGTTAAAGTAAAGGCAACGAAATTAAACGCAAGTAAGACGTAAGTGTTGGTTTTGAAAAAGAAAGAAGAAAGTAAAACACTATGTAAAATAAGACTAGATGGAGAGTTGATTAAGCAAGTGGATAAGTTTGTGTATTTAGGCTGTATTAGGCTTTAGCAGGTTTAGTAAGCATGGGAAGGATATATGTAGAATGAGTGCAGGACACAGAGTGAAAAGAGCTCTGGACTCTACTGTCGGAAGTCAGAATATGTCAAAATACACCACGCATGGTAATTGCTAGTGTGATAGTCTCTACGTTATCGTACGGTAGTGAAATTTGAGTTTGGTAGATGAAGCATCAGAGTAAAAATAATGCTGTAGAAATGTGGTTATTAAAAAGTGTGTGAGTGTGACTAATGATAAAGTGATAAGAGAATAGTGTAGCTTGCAAGATGATGTTGTGATTAAGAGGCGTATTCATTTTTTAAAAAACATAAGATTGGCACTCTTGTCTCTAAGCCGAAATAACTGTACCTGTTCAGAGCGACCAAGTTCAAAAAAATTACTGTAATAGCTTAAAACAAAAACAATAAACCTATACCTACAAATAAATAACTGATGCAATATTTATGCTAAGTCAAGGTCTAGAAATTAGCGGTAACAAAAAATATATGAACAATATCTATATTGTATAACATTGTAAATGTATCCAAACGCTTCTTTTTTGTAGTATGTGGCCCAAATTATCTTTAATTTGTGGTAAAATTGGGCGGTAAGCAGTGTTGCAGACCACTGTAAAGTAAACAGTTGTTGTGAGAGCTTCATACTAACAGGAACACAAACAGGACAAACGTAATAGGGACACATGGTAGCTAACATTATATAGACAGTTTCTATCGAAATTTACTGCGGACAGATTGTTATTTTGGAACAAGCTACGGGAACTATTATTTTATGGGAACAGGAACAGGTGAAACAGGTTATAAATTTTACCTAGTATAGTTGTGACCAGGATTAAAATAGGAATGCGTCGATTCAATTAAATATATTCAATTAAAAAAGGAGTGTTTATGACTCGTAGAACTAACTAATGAGGTATAAGAGTCAAAGCAAATTTATGCTGCAGAAAAGTAGAGTAGAGTAGAGTATATAGAGTGGTAGAGTCGTCAAGAGACGCCGCCCTAGGAATTTCTCGACCGAATTGGGGACATATTACAGACGCCAAGTTAAGAGTACGCATCATCAACGAATAGATATATTTATATGGATGTGAAAGAAGTAAGAGAGGTGTGTCATGATCGTGCCAAATAGAACTCTATAGTCTTTGTCAACTTGTCTGCATAAAAGGTGTGAGAGTGTATGTAACGGTGATACTTCGTAAGGTAATACACATAATATTTGAGACATTTGATTTGCTAGTCACAGAATGTATATAATGTACATTGTAAACAGTTTAAAAGTGAGAACTTGTAATACTTAGTGATTGACTCACAATTTTTTGATTATTGAGAAAGATTTGCAGAAAGTATTTACAAACATGTACTCGTAGAATAGGATTTTTTACGAATAATGTTATTATCAAATTCCTAACAAGCCATCAATAGAAATGTTTAGTTATTGAGAAAAACTTGCATCTTTATCAGCACGACTCTTATAATTTATTCGTTATCTTTGAAATATTAGGATTAAATCAAAAAACAAGTTCTAGTATCTATGATCTGTCGATTTTTCATGTTAATAGTTTTTTTATTAACTATTCAATATAACAGATTTTTAATAATATAGGAAGTTTTATAGTCTTTATTATACTTAGCAGTGGATTGCAATGATGATAAAAATATGACAAAACGAATTTTTTTTTAATTTTACAATTATTTAAGGGACATTTACCGCTTAGCGTATGTCAGTCCCATCACACCCTAACATACATCACTAACTCATATAACGTTAACTATAATTGGTACCTACTACGTGGGCCATGGATTCGAACAGAAAACGATGGTTGTTAATGTCGAAAGTATAATAATCTGTAAAAAGATCTGTTGATGACACCTAATTGCAAAATTGACAAAATGTAGGTAAACTAAATTGAATTAATGAATAATATAATAATAAATTATTAACGTAAGACGACGTTAATTCGTAATATTTTAATATGTAATTATAGTTAAATAATAAAATGGCTCTGAAATTGGCAACATTTAATCAAGTAATGAATAAGATAAGTGTGTGATCACTGCATACCAATTTCTCTTTTTATAATAATTTATTGAATGTCATTATGTATACAAAATAAATGGATAAGTTTTTAGAATCATAGTTGAAATCAATTAAATGTTATTATTCGTTATCATAGTTATCTTCAGCATAACACTGTTCACAATTAAATATAAGCCTCCTCGAGGCGTGCCCAATACCCGGTTTAATCTGTAACCCGGTTAAAATTAGTAAAATATGTTATCTTTAGATGTCATCTTAGTATCTAAGTTTGACAATAAAATTCAAAAAAGGAAAAGAACTTGACAACTGAACGTAAGCTATATTATTGGAAATAAAAATATGAATCAATAAACTTACAATTTTCATGGATCTAGCACCGGAGACGTCTCTGTCTGTAAGCAAATTAAGAATCGTTAATTACTTAAATCAGGTTGAACTGCATATTTCTTAATTTTAATAAAATAAAAACAAAAGCAAAATAGGCATAAGAGTTCGCTTACCAGGCGCTGCGCGAAGCCAAGAGCCATGTGGCATGTGGGGCGGCCGTGCGGAGCGGAGAGCGCCAAAAGACAGACCTTACCCAACCCCCGCCCACCCCTCCCCTCCCCCTGCCTCCTTACCTCCACTAATTTGTTCGCCTCAGGGTTACCAGTTGCAAGGGTTTCCCTAACTTTATAACATTGGCCGGGGGCGTATTCAGATAACCTAAATACATTTATAGAGACTGCAAAAGGTTGATTTTTGATAGAATTGCTGTTTCACTTTTTGGATTTATACTGCATTATCGCATTCTGGATTTACATTTCACCTGTAAACAAAGAACAAGAATGTGGATAAATTATATCTACATTAAACACGTAAATAATATCTGATAAAATAAATAAACTTTTGTTGACGTCAATATAATATAAATTTTTATACTTGTAATGTATTATTGCTTTGAATTATCAATGCAAATATGCAATAATGCAATTATTCTACCGTAACATATATTTAAAGATCTGCTGACGCTAAAATGATATCATTTTTAATTTCAGTAGATCTGAGATAACTTAGCAACTTTATTTTGCTTGAGGCTTAACCCAAAAGTATATATTTAAGTATATATATTGTTGGAGAAGTAAGGGTGACAGACCAGCATACAGTACCTGATAGTATGTGAATACTGTGGCCAAGTGAACGCACTTGCATTTTAAAATACATCTCCGGCAACGAAGATAAAGTGCATTGTTATAAGTGAAAATGCTGTGAAAATTAAGTGCTATTTTACGCTAGTCTTCTTTGGAAGTGTGGTCCTTCATCGGTCGATCCGACCGATTCAGTGTAGTGTGATAGTAAGATCTGTATGAAACATGATATTGATAAAGCTGATGATACATTATTTTTGGGGATAAAAAAATGGGTGCAAAAAACCAGTATACTAGTATTTTAAGAATACGGGTTCGACGGGACGAATCGCAAGAGAAATGTATATCGAGTCATCAAATTATTCTATATCAAATAGGAAACGTAGGAATGGATCATTATTTGGTTTTATGCCGAATTAATGGTCTATTCAGGTGTTGGCGCCATCGGTCATCTGTGTCTACCACTGCGTTACAGCGTATTAAAACAGAAAGGTTACAAGATGAAGGTGAGAAAAACAAGTTCAAATGTAGACTGAAAGAAAATATAAGTGGTTTGGATGAATTATGTATGAAGGAGTTAGACTTGGAGAATGTATGGCAAAATGTAAAGAAAGGTTTAGTGGATGCAGCTACCGAAGTATGTGGTGTTAGTAGGAAAAAGTATGAAAGGAAAAATAATACGTTATGGTGGGATGATGAGGTACGTATGGAAGTTGAAGCAAAGAAGGGAGCATGGCTAGATTTACTAGCAACAAAGGCTGGTAAATCTAGCGGTACGAATGATGATATTGAAAGAAAAAGGGCAGTCTTTAGACATCTTAATAAGAGAGTAAAAGAAGTAGTTGAAAGAAAAAAGCAAGAAAGAACGGATAAGAATGATAGAAGAATATCGGATAATTTCCAGGCAAATATTAAAATGTTCTGGAAACTTGTAAGAACTGCCAGGGGACATTCAAAACAACCTATGATGAATGTTATAAGAGACGAGAATGGCTATATTCTGAATGATGAAGTTTTGAGTTTAAAGAGATGGAAGGAATATTTTGAAAGCGTGTTTATGAGTGAGGAGACAACGTGTGTAATAAGTGAAGTAGAAATTCCGAAAGAAGAGGAAAGATGTAGCGAGATAAGTATAGGTGAAATAATGAAAGCAATGAAAAGCATGAAAGCAGGTAAGGCTGCTGGATATGATAGAGTTTCATTCGAAATGCTAAGGGCTGGAGAGGAAGTGGTGGCAGGCCTGCTGCACACCTTGTTTAATTTATGCTGGGAACTGAAGCGGGTACCGGTAGACTGGTGCAAAGCCGTGATAGTCCCAGTATATAAGGGAAAAGGGTCGCAGCAGGACTGTAAAAACTACCGTGGCATCAGCCTTCTTAGCATTGTGGGAAAACTGTATGTTAAGGTACTGATTGAAAAAGTCATGAAAGAAACTGATGGAAAAATTTGGGATGTGCAAGCGGGATTTAGAAAGGGAATGGGATGTACAGATCAAGTCTTTTCCATGCGCATGATCGCGGAGAAGTTTTTGGCCAAAAACCAAAAGGTTTTTTGTGCGTTCATGGACTTGGAAAGGGCCTATGACAGAGTGAATAGTGATGTGCTATGGCAAACACTGAAGTCATTTGGGTTGGGCGCTGGCTTGATACAGGCATTGGAGTCTCTTTATAGGGACTCTAGTGCTTGTGTTAGGATTAACTGGGTCTACTCCGACTGGTTTGACATCCATAAAGGTGTCAGACAAGGCTGTGTGGCTTCCCCGTGGCTGTTCAACCTATTTATGGACATTTGTTTGCAAAATTTGAAAGTTGAAGAATGCGGATTAAGAATGGGTGAGTTAACCGTCAAATGCCTTTTGTACGCCGATGATCAAGTTATCCTTGCGTCGTCGGCGGCCGAGTTGCAAATGATGGTTACATTAATGAACAGATCATTAAAAGAAAGGGGTATGAAAGTGAACGCAAGTAAGACGAGGGTTCATCATCATCATCATCATTACAGCCCTTCACAAGTCCACTGCTGAACATAGGCCTAGACGAGGGTTATGGTTTTTGAAAGAGAAGAAAGTAAAACGATTTGTGAAATAAGAATAGAAGGGGAGTTGATCGAGCAAGTAGATGAGTTTGTATATTTGGGTTGCCTATTGCAGGGATGGGAGATATGATAAGGATATAGAACGACGAGTGAATGCGGGAAATAGAGTAAATGGGGCCCTGCACTCTATTGTGAAGAGTCAAAATGTGTCGAAAAAGGCACGTATGGCAATTCACAATGCTGTGTTGGTCCCTACTTTAACGTATGGTAGTGAAAGTTGGGTGTGGCAGAAGAAGCACGAGAGTAGAATGAACGCAGTAGAAATGCGGTCGTTAAGGAGTATGTTAGGGCTGAATCTTAATGACAGGGTAAGAAATTGTGTAATAAGAGAAGAGTGTGGTTTGCAAGATGATGTTGTGACCAGGATTAAGAAAGGAATGCTTCGGTGGTTTGGTCATGTGGAAAGAATGAATGAGGAAAGAGTGACAAAGAAAATTTATGTTGCAGAAGTGAATGGCAGAGTCGGAAAGGGACGTCTTAGGCGAAAATTTATCGACCAAATTGGCGATTTATTGAAAACGGGCCAAATTAGGAGTACCCTTAACCGACGAGCATGTATGCGGAGGTGTATGGATGTGAAGGAGGCGAGAGAGGTGTGTCAGGATCGTGTCAAATGGAAGTCTGTAGTCTCTGCCTACCCCTCTGGGTGACAGGCGTGAGTGTTCATGTGTGATTATGTTTATATGTCAAATAGGAGAAAAGGTATAATATGATCCTAAATTGAGCAGAATACAGTCTTATGTGGCAGGCAATGATGTGTTTAATACAAAAATATTATGATATCAAAATGCATTCACGGTAAGTAGGTAAGTATGTAGTATATTTTTACGCGGTAGAGTCATTAGTACAGCTATATTAGTACCTAGTATAGTTGTAGCAGGAATAATTCGGATCGACCGGGAAAGGATCACGCTCTCACAGAATACCAGCTCAATGTTGCTGTGTTTCGTATGGTGAGTGAAGAGAACCGGAGACCCATGGAAACAAGGCATTCCATCATAGTCCTCACGGATGTCAACGCATCTGCATTTTTAGTCTTAATCGATAATAAATGTAGATGTCTATGGGCCACAGCATCCACTTACCATCATCTGGTGCTCTGCGTGTTCGTTTGTCACCATTATTTTTACAAAAAGGGTAGGTATATAAAATCCAAAAACTATAATTACTAATTATATCTACAAAAAACAATCTGTAGTTTTTCTTAAAAAGCTCAAAATGACATAATATTCGATTTAAGTGTTACCTACTCTTATGATAACTATAGTTCACTAACGTATTTGCAAAACGCACATTACTATGGTAATCGAAACTTGTATAGATTACATAGAAGTAAATGAATAAAATACCTGAGTAAACTTTCAAATTTATCTTAAAACAATGGCGGAAATTGTCGTCTCAAATATGCTTAAGAAATCTAAGTTACGTAAATTATTACGAGTACTACAAATAACATACAAATTTGAAAGAACAAAAGTGGCAATTGACAGTGAAACCGTTAGTATTCGGCCGCACAGAGTGACGTAATCCATCCTACATAGTAGCCTCTACGTAAGGATGTGTCTACTATGTTTTCTTTTTGTTGGAGAAAACAAAATGAAGGATTGATTTTAAAAATCGACCTTTGACTTTGAAATTGTTGATAGAAAAAAATAATAAAAATATAAGTGCAGATGACACTCCAAATCATTTTTATATGTTTTTAAAAATAATATTTTTTGCTTTATGCAAATATTATCATATGGCTTATTTGGCATCCACAGAACGAAATGGGGTAAAAGATATTTTATGGTATTCTCTGAAAGCGTGCTCCTATTTTGACATATAAATACAGCGGTATTAATAATCATTTGTTAAGCGGATCTCCGGGTGGAGTTTAGTCCAAAAGTATTCCTCTGATTTCTTCCTAGATAAGGATATTAGAAAAAATATCTTATATGATACAATATATATTTGCCGCTGTAAAAACCAAAACAAAAGAACATCTTTTGTTATACTTTTTCCGTGAAATATTAAAAAAAAAAACTTTAAAATATCAAAATTGCCTTTACTAAGAAAACAAGTCTTGCAAACTATCAAAATGAAAGTAAAATGTACAGACCTATTCACAATGATTCCTATGTTATTCTTGAAAAAAAAAATCTGGTTCTGTTTTATTGAAGGAAGCAGAGGATAAGGGGATGATGATTTTTTCAATATTGCGCAGATCAGTAGTAGAACAGTAGTAGATCAACCCAAGCTGCAGTAGTCTGTCTGGGGCATTCAGGTCATTGCAAAAGCAATATATCGTTAAAAAACCTATTATTCAAATTTCTTGCAGCCTGGATGTCCTCTTAAACGTGATTCTACCCCACGTAAACTCTATAAGAAATAAAGTGTTCTCGTATGTATTTTAAAGGTTTCATACAGACAGATATACAGATTGGTGATTTTTATACCTATACTAAACCCATCCAACTGCAGTGAGGTGTAAGACAGGGTGACGTTATATCCCCGAAACTCTTCACCGCTGCATCGGAAGACGTTTTCAAGTTACTGTACTAGATAGGATACGATATTAACATCAATGGCGAGTACATCACTCATCTTCGATTTGCCGACGATGTAGCTTCCCAACGGATAGTTCTTAAGATGAACATGGACAAAACAAAAATTATGTGTAACGTTCATGTCACACCTATGCCGGTAGTTGTTGGAAGCACTAAGCTCGAAGATATCTGCAGTAAAACCAAAGTGACCGACATAGCCTAACTGATTAATAAGCTGAAGTGGCAATTCTGTGGCCAAATAGCTCGAAGAACTAACAAACGTTGGGGAAAAAAAATTCTCGATTGGCAGCTTAGTACCGGCAGGTGAAGTGTAGGGTGATCTCCCACTAGATGGAGTGACGATCTGGTAAGACATGCAGGAATTTGATGAATGCAGATAGCTCAGGACCGTGCTTTGTGGCATTCCTTGGGGGAGGCCTACTTTCAGCAGTGGACTTGTGAAAGGTTGTAATTATAATGATGATTTACACATATAAGCAAATTTTAATTAGTAAAATCAGATATTTTACTTATTTAACAAAAATGTTAAAAATTTAAATTAAACATACCTACGCCAGTATTAGTAATGTAAGAATATGTTTCAAGCACGACTATTAATTCTTCTATTGTGTATGTTAAATATTTTCCAAATACGTCACCAATTTTATTTGCATGTTTATGGTTGCATGAAACTTAATACAGAATCTAGAGTTTGATAGAAATTTAGTAGCATCTGCCCTAATAAGTGGAAGAAGTTTTTTCGATGATTGCTTAGAATATACATAAGAATAGCTTACTATGTTTACTCAAAGGTTTATTGAACACCGCACCGAAAAGAAAAACGATACAATACGCAAATCAAAAACTTTTTTTTAAAAAAAACATCTTGTTTTTTTGCGTTTCAAATCGGCTTTTAAAAATCAAGTCAAATTTTTTAAGTCTACACCAATGTTGTATTCTATCTATGTTGTAATCTACACCAAATAGATAATGAGTACAACAAAAAGACCTAACGAAGCAGTAAAATTATAAATAAATTAAAAAAGAAATTTTCAATTGAAATCAATATCATGTTATATAAATTGTAACAAAATGAGTTTGAATGAATTTGCGAAATAAAAATTGCCAGTGTGAACTCAGTACGTCTTTACACTTAAGCGACACGTCCGTCCGGTGTCTATGCATAACCAACAAGATGCCATATGGTGCCTTCGGTGACTCAATACGTATACGCAATAATCATCGAATCCGACACAAGACTAAAACATGTTTCTATTACTATTATCTAATACTTAATAATTTTGACAGAATACAAAACATTGAATTGTATAAACATGAACAAAAGGTATTGGTTTTATAGAGTGGTTTTAAAAGATTTACTAAGTTATCTATATCTTTCATTATAATGATATAATTTTGAAAGATATCATTATAATGGAAGATACTAACTTATACAATATAATTTATACATATTATACTATACGTCTATTCGGCTATAATTATTCGATTTGACGTCTTAATTTTCTGCTCTCATGTACCAGGAGAAACTAAGATCGTTTTTAATTTAATAACGGATAAACCATCTAAAATATAATATATTTATTAACAAAAAACGTATTATATTATTTTCTAAGATAAAATATTTAATACGATAAAAAAATTCCAGGCGAAAATAATCTAATAAAAGCTTTACTAAATTGCATTGAAGTGCATCGCCCCGTGTCAATCAACCCTAAATTATTTGCACGGACGCGTAGAGCCAATCCTGTAGCACCCTTTCCCCTATTGGTGAATTTTAAAAAGGAATTTCAATTTAATCTGCTCCCCTCTGCAGACAGCTGACGAGCTGACTATATTCGACCATTTTGTTGGTTAGACGCCGATAGCCCGTTTTTTTTTATCACGGCGCTTTTAGCGATGGCAAGTGGATTAAAACTTAGATAAGGATGTTAATAGTGAAAGAGTTATATTACGACTTTGAATCGTTACATTAAAATATATATTCTTTGCGATGTCCTGGTGCTGCCTTAATTCTATTAGGACCAACATCACAAGATGGCTTGTTAACATCTCACATATTGCTAGAACTGTTAATAGCTATCTCATCCGTAATATCGTTAGTAGATACTAGAATAGTCCTCTAAAATATATTCCCACTGTGATGTTTATAAACAATGATATAAAATACGATTTCTTCTTAATGAAAATATAGGAAGATTTAAAATGTATATTATAATTTATAACATAAATAGTTATTATAATTTTTTGTCATTGAAGCTAAAACTAGTTACAAAATGAAGTTTTAGCTTCACTGACTTACAACTGAACAAATGAAAACACTTAGAGTGCTCAATAATATTTTGCGGATTCGACAAATGATATTTTCACGACTCATCTGACAAGTTAGCCAAGTTGATTTTCTACAATCGTTACTGCTGATAGAAAACTTTGAAATAAATCGGAATGGCATATCTTAACGTGACATTATGTGACAAGCTTAATTTAATTATTTTACGAAAAATTAATATGTACTTGTTAATGTCAATTATCGGGACTAAAGAAAGCTAGTTCTAGACTCAGGGCTATGATTGTTCTATATACTATAGTTTATCACTGATATCAGAAGTTGCTAGAATAATTATTCGTAATAGTAGTTCTATAAAAGTTAATTCTTTTTACAAATAAAAAATTCCAATTATCTATAGACAGTTTGAGTAAACCACATAAAGTATAGATATTTTTATTAAAATATCGGAACATTTCAATAAAGTTTTGCGTTGAATATTTGTCCTGAGAATGTATTGAATTATGTATCAAACACAAAAATCTATAGCACGAACATAAGCTACCCCGATTTAGTTCAATCAAAATGCGCAAGTCCAAAGACGGCGCAGGCGCACCAGAGGTGCCTTTGTAGCGGCCATATTTTATTGCTTTTTTTTGGTCAGCTTTTAAACAAAAATATCGTCATTCATGGAAGTCAGGTATAAATTTCATGTTAACAGTTTTTGTGCCTGGGGCCTAATGCAACGAAGGGCTAACGTTGCTCGGAATTAAATGAAATTCTTTTAGTTTTGTTTAGTCGTAGGTACTTTGTTCTCAAAAACAGATATATGCTTTGTTAAATTGTTAAAGAAATTGGATTATTGGATATTAGAGCGCATAATTTAGTTCGGACCGATGTTTAACTTAAAATATTTAACAATCCGTATTTGCTTTTTTTAAAGCGGTAAAATGTATTGTTACAAATATGCGTTATGGCAAGAATACATAATTGTTATCGTCCAAAAAAACAACGAACTTATTATGCACTTTAATTAAATAGTGCTATATATTGCTGTGTAGAAGCGACGTAAGAGACTCTAACACCCTTATACCTATATATAGATATATATAATACCGTTGGTATCATAAAAGGCGAAAGAAAGAAACGGAACAGGAACTTAGCAGCATTTTCTTGATCAGAACTAAAAATGATCAGAAAAACTGCGGCTGCGAACACGCTTACCAAGCGTGGCAACTATGGCAGCTGTCCGCCCCATGAGGCAGTTTATTGGGGAGGCCTATGTTCAATAGTGGACTTTCAGGCTGTAATGGATGGATGTATGAATATATGTTAAATAGAGACAGTTGAAATAAACACTAATTAAAAAAAAACTATAAATTAAGATTATGGTGATTACAAAAGTAAGAAAAAAATCGCTTTAAATTACAACCAACATACTTTTCTACAAAGAAAATGTTATTATAATAAATAAAAAAAATATACATTTGTTATTAATTATTTAATACATACCTTTGAATATTTGTTTGGATTAAAAATAGTTGCAAGAGAGGGCCGAGAGAACTGACAGCACAGCTTCTACTGCAGCTAAATTCGATACTGCGGGAGCTTTTTCTAAAGCTCGCCGCAAACAACTGTCAGAGAAAAGCCTGGAAGACTGCTTTATCGTGGGTTTGAGTTATAGTTTAGCGCCATCTGTCGTTGAATAGAAATATTAATACTTTACTAAAAACCTTTTTATGCTTATCTCATTTCTGCTTGTAAAGAATTTCAATTTGTAATGTACATAAATAATGCGGTATTTAACTATAATTAAAAAAATCTGAAATGAAAGTCTATATATATTTTTACTGTTACAAAATTAACCACATACCTCTATTTTATTTAACTCCCATGATGTTCATTATTAAGCCATATTACGAAAGTGACATCTGTAGTTGTAAAGTGAAACTATTTGGCCATCGTTTTGATAATTTTAACAGAAATAAAATAACAATATAAAGGAAGTTGCAGTATTACTTTGCTTAAGACAGATGTCGCATTTCACAACTACATGAATACCAATTTACTGTATAATGTAATCAAAAGGAAATTTGTAATCAAATGGAAATATGTATATTAACTACATTTACTGATAATATATCGTGAATTTATACGTGGCGGTAATTTTTATACGCCCTTTTCAATAATTACTCAAACTTTCTTATAACAGATCCTTTAATCTTATACATTGATACTCGTATTCAAACTCATCAAATATTTTATTAATTCCCTTGTTTTCCAAAAAGGTGGCAATAATACAAAACATTGGACTAAAAAGCTGTCCTTTTATTTTTAATAAAATTTATATTATTTTAACCATTTATTTAATAAGACAATTCATTTAATACAGTCAGCAGCTTATACGGGACGCAGACTAAATAGGACTCTTAACTCTATTGTGGGAAGTCCATTGAGGTATTACTAATTAGTTCGATGGGGAAGTCAGAATTTGTTAAAAATGGCACGTATAGTCTTTCACAATGACGTATGAGTCCCTACATTAGTTTAAGGTAGTAAAAGTTGGGTGTGGTAGAAGAAGCATGAAAGTAAAATAAATGCCGTATTAATAGGGTTCTCCAAAGTATGTTAGGGTTGACTCTTAATGATCGGGTGGGAAATTGTGTGGTAACAGAAAAATATGGTTTGAAAAAGATGTGGCTAAAATAAAGCAAGGAATGCATCTGTGGTTTTGAAAGAATTATTGAGCAGAGTGACAAAACAATTAATATGTGCTGCAGAAGTGAATGAATGAATTAAATATATTTTACTGTTCACCGATAAATAAGAAAAAAAAAACAAATTAAAAGGAATAAAAACAATGGCGGCCTTATCAATTAAAAGAGATTTCTACCAGGCAACCACATAGAAGAGGATATAATGACCTGTGAGAAAAAGTAGGGGTCTACGCAAGTTATTTGGAAATATAATATAATATAATATAATAAATACCTATATACATTATATGATAAATAAATATGTATCATTCATAAAACCAGAAGTACATATACAATAGTATATAGTCGTAAACAAGTAAGTAAAATAAAAGTCAAAAGCAAGAAAAAAGTAGCAATTTTAATATAAATATTTTCTCTTATTTATGGAGAAAAGTAGTGCGCTTTCATATTTTTTTTTAAATGTTTAATTGATTGCGTACATCTAATGTGCAGCGATAAGAAGTTCCAGAGCCGAACAGCTTCAATAGAAAAGGGTGTATTATGGACGGAATTTTTAGGGTGAGGTTTTTCCCAGAGTGAAGAGAGCAGTGTCGGCAAGAGACGGCCTAGACGGAAGTTTCCTGAGCAAATTGGTAATCTGTTGAAGAAGAACCAAGTTGGCGATGTGTTGCAGATGGACCAAATTAAAAGACCCCTAACCTACGAACATGTATGTGTAGGTATATGGATTTTACATTCACTAAAGCGTGGGAGGTGTGTCGGGATCTTGCCAAATGGAAGTCCGTATTTTCTGCCTACTTTTCACGCTAGTCTTCAGGGAGGCTAGCCATCAGCGCAGGACTATAGTAGTTTGCCCAAGCACAGGTGCATTATTTATTTCATCACTCTCATATTTGGATGGGACTTTAATCGGACACGACCGGAGAGAGATCAGACGAAGGATCGCTTGCAACTTTACAAGGCGCAGGTTAAGCCGCACATGGAATGCTGTTCCAATCTCTGAGCTGGGGCCCCTCAGTGTTAGCTCCTTCCATTTGATCGCATCCAGCGCAGGCCCCGAGTGACCGAGCTCTTTCCGATCGACTTGACTCACTTGCACTGCGAAGAGATGTTGCATCTCTTTGCGTATTTTTTCGAATTTACCACGGAGAGTGCTACAGTTTCTCAATTGTTCGGAATAATTCCAGCCGCACAATTTCACCATCGCACATCGCGACAAAACTCGCGATACCAACCATACCATCTGGATGAATGGCGGTCCACCACTATTCGATTTAAAAGAAGTTTTCTTCCTCGCACAACTTCCTTGTGGAATCGACTACCACCAGAGATTTTTCCGGACTGATACGACTTAAGGACCTTCAAGAAAAGAGTCTACTCCTTTTTAAAAGGCCGGCAACGCATCTGAAGTTCCTTTGGTGCTGTAGTTGTTCATGGGCAGCTGTAATCATTTACCATCAGGTGAGCCGTATGCTTGTTTGCCCCCTCTTCTATGAAGAAGTGGCTACTGCGTTTGGTATCTTTCAGTCTGTTCCAGCCATTATGCAGTAAGTATACTTACACTCTTATGTTCTTGCATTACGATTACGTTAGATTCTCGTTTCGAGGGGGTCTTTTACAGATTCCACGCTGAAACTCACGGCACAGCTATTCACCAGGTTGCTTCGTGGTTATCTATTTACTAGATGAAAATACCCTGATCTGCCTAGAAGTTCGCCCGGATAGTTAATACATTTTTTCTTTTTCTTACCATTCCTGTCTGTACTGTTGTATTCCAATTTGGAGGCTATGAAGAGCCAGTATAATTGCATAACAGTTAAAAATTACAGCCTACATACATATACGTCCCACTGCTGGGCACAGGCCTGCCCTCATTTCTGAGAGTGTTTTAGGGCAAGGAAGTTAGTGTCCGCCGCGCTGCCCCAAAGCGTGTTGGCGAACTTCACATGTCTTCGAAAATATTTTTTTCTTATTCCTCAGAAATGCAGGTTTCCTCACGATGTTTTCCTTCACCGCCGAGCACGTGTTAAATTAGCACTAAAAATTGCAATTAATAATTTCATTGGTGCAGTCGGGGGATCGAACCCGGGTTACTCGCGTTCTATTATATTTACATCGAGCGTTAACCATCTGAGCTACCTAATTCTCTATATATATATATATATTATCCGAGCTATATAATTGCATGCTGTGACGCATTCCAACTTGATCCTGAGGTGACAACGAAGATACGCATAGACATAGATTTCTTTCTTTGAAGTTGGGTGCAGTGGCCAATGGGATGCTGCAATGCCAGTTATCTTTAGATCACTTCACTATTTCGTACGCCATCTAGTGGGAAGTTCTCTAAACTAACACTACTTTTGCCAGTACCTACAAGTCCGCCGTTCGAGAGACTTCTTACATATTTTTAGTTGGTTCTTCGAGCTATACGGCTGCTCCATTGCCACTTCAGCCTATTGACCCACTGGGCTATGTCAGGTAACCTTGTTTTTCTGCGAATATCCTCGTTACGGATTTTATTCCGCAGAAAAATTCCGAGCATTGGCCCATCAAAGGCCAGTAGGAAAGACCACGATTCGGTTACGTCACTGGTAACACGCACTCGATGCACCCCTTTTTTTCTTAGGTTCTTAGGTATGTCGAACAAGAAGATTTGTCTTAATTTCCCGAAGGTGGTCCAGCCAACTCAAATTCGTCGGTTGACATCTTGGCCAAAGTTTGACTAACTTAATCGGATATTTTGTTCTTCCTACACACACCAAACTATAAAAGTCCTCCAGCAATTTTGCCATAATGACAATATTATCAGCACACCAATGGTTTGTGACGTATTCGCCATTAAATTTAATACTGAGTTCTTTTCTGTCGAGTAGCAGTAATTAGACGTAGACACGTTAAATTTATCAACATTAAGCAGAATTTTTTTTAACGTTTTTGGGATGAAGTTGAAATTAGATCATTCCTTATATTATACTAGCTTGTCAGGCAGGTGTTGTTCTGCTCTTTTCGACAACCCTTTGTCATGTCCTATTAAAAATCCTTAAATTCGCAAAAAAAAAAATTTGTGGGTCACTCATGGGCAATAAAAAACCATCCTATCTCTCAAGTTGGACCAAAATGCACACGGTGTGCAAATTTTATTAAAATCGGTTAAGTAGTTTAGGAGTCCATTGCGGACCAACCACGTGACACGTAATTTATATATATTAAGATTATTATATTTTAAATAACAGAATAATGTGTATTGCTTGCAATTCTACTTATTAACGGATGACGCTTTGATGACCAATTGAAGATCCAACCAACACTTTCGCAATGTTAATGCCGTTTTATTTTGTGCTCGCCTCACTCCTTTATTTATTTGAACAGAACCCAGTTTCCTCTCTTTACAAATAGGTGTTATAACCGAGCACACAGTGATAAATGAGATAATGTTTAAAAAGGCTATCCGGTTGTCGACACTCACCATACTGAACTCAGCATCCTTATGGCGTTATTTAACGCTGGTATTCCAGGTAAGCATAAAACTTTCTCTGTTGAGCCGACCCACCTTGCTGCAGTCATATGTTGAATATGTAGTATGAAAAATATTTAAAATTTTCGATTTAGTCTGCTGCGCTTTTACAATTTCAATAACGTTCTCCGGACAGAACTGCAGTCATATCAGGATTATAGTGCAAAAATGTGAGCGCAAGCATTGGTGCGCTCCCTGTTCCGAAGATACGGCAATCCGATAGTTTAGATCTGAGGATAGACTAAGACGTCTATGGGCCACAGTATCCACTCACCATCAGATGGACTGTATGCTCGTTTATCACACTTATTCTATTTTAAAAAATCAAGATTTTGATTACAGTAACTTCACAATAGCTTTTAATTGTTATCCTTTTAGTGCCAGAAGTTAGCGTGTGAACTCAGAAGCATTCATTTTTGCGAACGTACCCATAACCGACATAATGAAAATTATGATCAGGTTAATGTTTATATGCAGTGATAAACCTAAAAATATATAATAAAACATACCCTAGAGAATAATTATTTGTATTTTTGTACAAACTTTACCACTAATTGGTATCCATTCCAATAATTTGAGAAGAAAATTTTTAGTCTTTAACATTCGTAAAAGATAACTAACTATATTTTATCTTATAAAACTATGAACAATGTATAAACGCTCACTGTTCAATAGTAATGAAGCAGTGATTGATGGACCTCTTGTTCACGATTGTACTCTCAGCCTTTATATTCTTTCGTCCATCGTTGGGGAATTTTTAGGATGCGCGGAGGTTTTTCACTTCAATAGTTTCCAATGAAGACATTTAGTGTGTATTATAATATATATATTTCTCATTCTTATGTTATGAAAATATTTTACTTGAAGATTGATTTTAGTTTTATCGTACGGTACAGATAAAGTTACTAAAAATAACTTATTTAAAAAAAATAGTTTAATACATGTACTAATACACCAACCAAGCATAGCGGTGTATTGTGTGACACACTTATGCTTGCGTGCTTGCGCATATTATTTGTAATTAATATAAAATATGTAAGTACAACAGGAAAAGAGAGCCGTGGCAGCTCAGATGGTTAGCGCTCGCTGTAAATTTCCCAGTACGCGAGCAAACCGGGTTCGATCCCCGTCGGTACCAATGAAATTGTTAATTGCAATTTTCGTGCTGATGTACCGAGTGCTCGGTGGTGAAGGAAAACATCATGAGGAAAATAAGAAAGAAATATTTATAAGACATGTGAAGTTCGCCAACACGCATTGGGGCAGCGCGGACACTTCCTTGCCCTAAAACCCTCTCAGAAATGAGGGGAGGCCTGTGCCTAGCAGGGACGTATTTAGGCTGTAACTTTATCTATGTATTATCCTGCTTTTTGTCGCTAATGTATGACATTATATGGTTTTGACGATACCGACAAGGTGGGAGAAATTTGAAACTATTGATTATGCCTATTTATTTATTGCATAATTCTCATCATTACAAGTTTAACTACACATTACAATTACTACTTAATTTTTTTTTATAGGATAAGGGTGACACGCGCACACAGTCCACCTGATGGTAACTGGATGTTGTGGCCCATAGACATTTACATTTAACCTCGATTAAGAATTAAAATGCAGATGCGTTGTCACCTTTGACAACTAAGATGGAATGCCTCGATTCCAATATAACGGGTCTCCGGTTCTCTACACTCACCGTACGAAACACAGCAGCATTAATCTGGTATTCTGTGACAGCGTGGTTCTTCCCCGTTCAAGCCGACCCATTCATGCTACAGCCATAATATAGCTGCAGCGTAGTTCTACCACGTATGAATATTCATCCTTACATCTACATTCATCCTTCATTAAAAGTACTTACCTTTTCTATGTGGTAGAACCACGTTGCAGCTATGGTTTTGTAGGCTCTACCAGGGAAAGGCAAGTTCTCACATAATATCAGCGTATAACTAGTAGTTTAATGCTATTGTTTTCGAACGGTGTGATTAGAAACTAGAGATTCCATTTTCCAGAAACGAGTTGCTGGTACAACGCATCTGCATTTTTACTATTAATAAGGAAAAATGTAGATGTACAATATGTTGGACTGTATGATCGTTTGTTACCTTCGTTCTATAAAAATCATTTCCCTTCCAAAGATAGGCCTCATTTACAGATTCACGTTAACCCAAACAACCACCTAAACAACCTAAAAGGTAAAATATTCTACAAATACGAGAGAGCACGACAAGCCTAGATCGTGTATCTACACTACTAAAGATATATGTGCACAATCATTAACAGATGTCTGTTCCAGAGACATGTATGCCGTAGCAATACAAAATACATAAAAGAAAAAAATAGTCGTCGCCTTGATCTACATGCCAGAAGAAGACACACCTCCCCTCATGGCCTCGTAAGGCTAATAAATTTCTGCGAGAGAACTGGATTAGAGGTTGTGATCGGGACGGACTCCAACGCGCATCATCCCCTCTGGGGAATGGGAAAACCCAACGAACGAGGTAAGATGTTAATTGAATTTCTCTTTAGCGCTAACTTAATCATTTTATATACAGGTTCCGAACCAACTTTAATGATCAAACGTTGTCGAACAAAAATCGACCGTACACTTGCAATAGAAGGAGCAGTTAAATAAATCACGGGATGGCATGTGTCGCGAGAGGTCTCATGCTCAGACCATAGATCTGTTTCGTATCAGGTCGATATCCCCGCTACACTACCATGGGAAAATCCCCGCAAGACTGTTAAAACAAAATTCCTTAATAGGCTGGTGTCTTCGCTCGTGGGTTTTGAGGGTACAAGCTGATCAGTCGCTCCTAGAAGAACAGGCAGCAGCTGTTACTAAAGCCATGATAGACAGCTACCTCATGACAGCTAAAACATGTGCTGAAATCACTCCACCTACGCTTGCTGAGGAAATGTGGTGGTAAAGAAATAGATAGAAAACGTAAGAAAGTGACAAATGCCTAAAATAAGGCCATGAATACCTTAATGGATGAAGATTGGCAACTTACAAGACAGCTAAGTCTGAGTACAAAAAATGTATCAGATATCGACGTTTGACAGGATGGCGTAAATTCTGTAAAAACATAGAAGCCTGTGATCAAACAAATCGGATAAGGAAAATCCTAGCTAAACAAAAAACGCCGGGATCCTTCTCTTTAAAGAAACCCGACGGAAGCTACTCAACATCACGGGATGAAATCTAACGTATCCTATTTTCACCCGCACTTCCCAGGTTGCTGCGTGACTCAGGGGATAAGATGAAAATATACTGACACCAACAGCAGAAGTCTGGAATTTAGCACAGAGAGTGGTAACGATCGGTAAAATCCAATGGGTCATTCACAATTTTCTCCCCTATAAGACGGTAGGACCTGACGGCATTGTCTCAGCACTCCTACAGCGGGGAGTAGGCAATGGTCACTTGTTGACAATTTGAAAGTCAGACATCTCTCAGCTGTCTGACTTTCAAAATGTTTCCAGGGGATGGTGCGAAGTGTAAGTTACGTTTATACCCAAATCAGGTAAAAGCGACTACACGGACCCTAAATTCTATAGATCCATTAGCCTCATATCCTTTCTGCTAAAGACGATGGAGTGGATGTGAGAAAGGGGGGATTAAGGGGGTCGGTGCTAATAAACTTACCGCTACAGGACACGCAACATGTAAGCAAGCTTAGGGTAATCGACAGAATCGACATTTCACCAGGTTTGAAGACCAAGGGTTGAAAAGGCCATCCAAAATAAAGAAATATGTCTAGTTTCCTTCATAGATACAGATGGTGCTTTAGACAGAACGAACTTCTCCAACATAAAAGTAGCAATAAGTAGACACAAAGTTGAACCGGCAATGATTGACTGAATAGTAAACATGCTCAGTACACGAACAATAAAGATTGCTGGTGATTCTCCAACAATCTAGATCAAGAAATACTGCCCGCAGGGTGGGGTTCTTTCACCTCTCCTGTGGAATATGCTCATTAATAAACTTATTAGCAAATTAAATGCCAATCACTTGTATACAGTAGGTTATGCAGACGACCTTACAATACTGGTCTCTGGAAAGACAGCAAGCATGGTGTATAACATTACCCAAGGGGATCCCCGTATTATAGTGGAGATATGGTGCAGGAGATATGACTTAACTGTTTACCCTAGTAAAACAGTATGCTGAATAACTCACATCACCTCCCAACTCTTTTCAGCACAAAACTCCAGCTATACTCTGAGGTAAAATATTTAAGTCTTAACTTGGACAGTAAACTGAACTAGAATAAACACATATAAACAAAATCAACAAGGCTAGTATAACTTTCGGGCAATGCAAAAACATGATTGGTAAACGATGAGTTCTGACGCCAAAATTATACTGTGTGATTCGGCCCATGATGAGTGATAACATACGGTGCTCTGGTATTGTAAACCAAAACACCACTATTAAAAAGATTCAGCGATATAAGAGACTTGCATGTATGGCTGCCAGAGGCTGCATAAGAATTACACCAATAGCAGTCTTGAAGACTATGTTGGAGCTAACCTTGCTTCACCTTCACATACAACAAGAAGCGGCTTTAGTTGCCATTAGACACAAGACCTTGAATCTATGGAGTAAAAGAAGAGTTCCTCATATATGTATAATTGATGGAACTTACACCAATTCTTCCTATCTTACAAGCCAAGTACGATAAGAACCCTCAAAATTTTTTGTTTGATAAGAAATATAAGATACAATTAAATGAAACTAACCAGCTGGAGGGATTAAACCCAAAAGAATTTAGAAATTTCGGTGATGGTTCCAAAAAAAATGAAGGTTCAGGATCTGGAATTTTCTCGGAAGACCTTACTTAGTACATCTACACACCGTTGGTTACCTACAAAACAGTCTTTCAGACGGATTGTATGGGTATCATGCAAGCGGTCATAGCAATAGATGCCAGGAAGGTAAAAGACCCCTCCATCAGAATACTGACCGAGAGCATGGCGGTATTAGAAGCTCTGAGTTGCAATGTGGTGAACTTGGAACTAATATATGAATGACATAAACGACTAAATGAGGTATGTATACACAACAATGTGACGATGTGACTCTGTAATGGATCAAGGGATACAGTGTATCCAGGGGCTACGATGCAGCGACGAACGGCCAGAAGAGGATAGGCTCTGGTCACTATAGGGCCAGAATCAATCATACCAATCTCTTTTGGTAACTTCGTTCACAGTACATAGAAACTTTACAAATCAACACGCTCAGATTTGGAAAAATCTAGTAGACTGTAGACAAGCAAGGGAGGCCCTGCCTGAAATAAACAGTCGTTTAACCAAAATCAATTTAGTAACAAGTGCTATCATAGGACATGGCTCTATAACAAACATTTATTTACTATAGGTGTTACAGATAGTGATCTGTGCAGAGTATGGGGGAGGATGAAACGGTGGCGCACGTGTTGGTGACATGTCTGGAGGCATCGCTACATACAGGGCTAAACATCTCGGTACGCTGAATTTTTATCTATATTTGGTTATTAGCATACTATGACAAAGTTGTTTTTCTTGTCCGTGTGTACACGGAACACTATAAATATAACCATAAAGGTATCGTATTAAATTGTTATCTACATACATTTAATTTGTTTTGTGCTTTATTTCTTGTCTTGTAATAATTCTTACGTACTTTTATTTTCGCACAACAGCGCTTAAACCCTAAATAATTGTTATAAGTTCTCATAAAATCACAACCTTTCATCTCAGCCATTCATAACAATTTCTCAAAATAACTTAAATGGAATCTTATCAGGGTCGTCAAAACGGTGTCTTACAAGACCAGCATGACACCAAGCTCAATGAAAAATGATTCGCGACACAGCACACTTTAATGCGAGATATCTCGTAATCGCCCAGTGGTCTCCACAGACGGACAGACAGGTCAACATTAATAATATTACTCATTGTTACGATACACTATCCGCGCAGGTATCTTTAAGGGCATGCCTTCGAAAGTATTCGTGCCTCTTGTGCTTCGGTTAAGCGATATCAGAGATTTTGTTTGTTGAACTAGGAATGTATATAAAGATCAACAAAATAACTCATATACAAGCAAAGTATCAAACTATCAAACATATGGCTCAAATTTATTTTAATGGTAATTAGTAATTCATTTAAAAATAAGTAATTCTTGCTTGTAAATTTAAAATTAATAACCATGAGAATAATCTATAATTTAAATTTGAAAAATGCTTAATCTGTTTTTGAGTGCAGTTGAGTAAAAGTTTGAATAATAAATTTGATATTTACATATCACCTACGTTTGTGTTTGACAAGTTGGACATAATTTTAGAGTCAAAAACTCAATTAAATTTAAATCTAATTAGAATTTTCATTTGAAACTTTTCTCACTGCATCCGTGCAGTATTTAACTCACGTTAGGGTGATGGAATAATTTCCATAGCAGAAATACTTTGTAATCACAAGACTGTATACAAACAATTTATTTCGACTAGAACCAGCCTCCGTTTCCGCAACTCACAATATTCAATCTTTCCCAACGAACAACTGTATCACAGTAAAGCGAACAAAACAAAATATTCGGACGGAATGATTTATAGGTTCAGCCTCCGATACGCAACCCGCGACCTACAAACTAAGGCAACCTTCACATTTTTCGACACTCTTTTGTTGCCGGCACGTGGTGTTGGCGCCCCAGGTTCGGCTGTCATGTCACTGGTACGCCGTTCATTTATCATCTCTCAATACTGCTATCAAACTGAGCGGCGTCTAACTGACGCTAGCTGCTACTCGATTGAAAGTTGATCGTAAAATACGTAAATGAAGGCGAAATACGAATATGCATTACTGGAAGAAGTTTAATATGTATTATTGGTATGACAAATATAATTAGTACGAAATAAACAATCAACTATCTTCATAATTTATTTTATCATTTTCACCAATTTTTCAAATTTAATACACTTTATTCATACAATACAATAATTTAAATGATTGTGGAGCATACTTCCCTAAATTCTCATTTAAATTGGAATGAACGATAAACATATTTATATTTTATTAGTTACAATGAAATAACACAACTAAATAAACAGTATATTACAAAAAGATGGAAGATCCGGAAACATTGAAAGTTAGATCGCATCCTATTGCACAGTAATTTGAAAAAAATCAATGATACAGTTGATAAAAATACTCATGCGCATAGTTGTATTTGAACATTATTAACTTTAATTACGCTAATCAATACATCTAGTATTTACAAACAATAAATAAAGAAACAAATGAATCAGTAGAGAAAACCAAACAGTTATGAATGAATATACGGCAGGAAAAAATTCTACTATCAAAAAACAAAACTCTCTGTTTAACTTAAGTATAAACTTTAACAGAATATCACAGTTGACCACGACATTTTCTAATGTAACAAAACATTGAGATTTCTCTGTAAGTCCGCAATGATTTAGAATTATTGAAAACAAATTTTTACTGTGTTAGTTCTTTAAGAAAGTAATATTTTTACTCACTAGGCATAGTTAAGTACATTTTACAAATACGACATTAAATTTTTATAGTACGAAATAGTCACATGTTATAATTGGTATCGTTTGTGAAAAAAATCAGAGAAAAATACACTATTTATCTCTATGATGAATGACAGAACGCTTTCTCTACATTATAAATTGTATTTAAGGTGAGATAAATGTTTTATTATTTACAACTAAGAACAGGAACATAAAACAGTTTTTTGAGAAGTACTAAGCTGAAAAATATATTAAATTTTCACCATTCCAACTACACGACAAAATGTATAACAATAGAAAGGGAATTTATGACTATACACATTATTTATTAATTTACTGAGCTTATATTTTTAAGTAATTTCGCAGCGCTTTTACAAGCTTTTCTTTGATCACATGATTCTATACGGAAGCTATAGAATAATTTGATCAATTACTAATTGTATTTAAATGAATTCAACTGACATTTCTTTCTATTTGAAACTGACTCCCAAATTTGCCAATATTTAAGTAATCCCTGTACATTTCCGAATTTGTTGCACGTTGTATCGCTAGCGTAAAATATTAAGTGTCCGATTAAAATTCAGATTTTCAGCTCTGTACTGGATTCATTAAAATAAACGACATTTATACCTTAAACACTAACTAGCCATCACAATTTACACTATTATTTTTTAATTTATGTTATATTACAGTATTAGGAATATTATGCAGATCAAATTACAGCTTATGACTAGGTAAATTTTTTTCTACACCAATGTTGGACACTGTTTTCAGCATTTACAATAAACGCTGAAACAATAACTGTGATCGAAAATTGATTCCGATTAAAACAAGATCCCGATTGAATCCTCGGACATCTAATAGACTCTAAGCATTGAATTTATATTAAGTATTATTTTTTACACATTTGGTCTTAAATAAACATTTCTTTCATTCACATGAATTTTTTCCTCTTCTTTATACATGTAGCACAAACACTAAAGTTTTTACTGTCACTGGTAATGTCACAACAAGTATATCAACAAATTAGTCTAGCACATTAGAAATTTTTCGAGCAGCGAATAACTGATCCAGTCTGGTTGTTGTAACATCTGAAGCCTTCGTGGATACAGACGGTACAAACAACCTCATCTCACAGATGATCGACTGTAAGCTTTAGTAAATCAGTTATCCACTATTCGAAAAATTCCACTGATCCTATGCGGAGAGGTGAGCAAATTGACTCGGGTGAAGGTCGAATTGGTAAGGATGTCCATATGGATTCATATGGTACGGCACAATATTCATCGACGCCATCTTGTGCTCCTTCTTCCATTTCATGCGCCGGTTCTGGAACCAGATCTTGATCTGACGCTCGGTAAGGCAAAGTGCGTGTGCGATCTCAATTCTTCTTCTCCGCGTTAGATATCGGTTAAAGTGAAATTCTTTCTCCAACTCGAGAGTCTGGTACCGAGTGTAAGATGTCCTCTGGCGCTTAGTTTCCCCGTTTGCGTTGACTGTACCTGAAAATTATATAATGTATAATTAGAAATATTAGCAGTCAAAATAGCATGTTCAAACACATTTAATGTGGTATTATTCTAGTCACAAACGTGAGGCACGTTACTATTTAGAACTGAATGCCCGTTCGAGCGCCAATGAATACTTGGCTCGATCGACTTCGTGCTTTGCTACGCTTGCTCGATTGTGATATACAGCTGGAGGCAATGTGCACGATTTAATGGCGAGATTAAAAATAATAAAATAAAAATGATACTGTTGCTCAATTTATTATTTTACTTCCGAGTTTTTCTTTCGTAAAACGCATTGTAGCCGACATGTTGCAATAAATTGCTTGCTTTTTGACACGTGTTATTGCAATACAAATCGCGCCCAAAATAGAGTTTCATTGCAAAAAATAATAATCTAGTAAATAAATAGTAATAATTTGTGAAAAGTTGACAGAGATGAGAGACACGCAGTGGATATCAAAGGAGGACTGTCGAACGACGGCGTGAGCGTCAGAGTCATCGGTTGCATGCCGCACCTGTCACGCTATGTCGACGGTTCAGCCCACCACTTGGTGCGGCTTGGACGGCCGCCAGTGGCTCTGTGATCGATACGCGGTGAGTCTCGAGTATGTCTACCAAATTAAACCCTTCCATTTGTTATATTTCTTTAAGTATCCTCGCTCACTAATGAGTTACTTTTGCAATTTGATTTATATCATATCTGACGTTGAAACTTAATTGTTTATTTACATATATATTCAAAATAGCTCGTTTTATAAAGATAGAATAAAAGATGGAATGCTCCGTGTAAGTCAACAATGAATGAATAAAATAAAGTAATAATACCAGCCGTAAGCCTATACTTTCCCTTATTCCGGCCTAAATGTCAAGTCCGCGTCAATAAAGATGTTAAAATGCTATAAATATTTGATGTCCAAAGTACAACAAGTGAAGCCGCGGCAAAAACCCTACTCAATTGAAATGTTAGTGACAGCCCGATGCACAAACAACTGACTGACAACATATTTTAACATAATCCTTGTACAGAAACGAAACGAATGGACGCAATACGAGGGCATATGAATTTCAATATGATCTCACGAATATGTTGATTATGATAAGAAGCTAACATGGAGTTTCTAATTTGAATTAAATATGATAAGGAAGTGCACATGCCTGGAAATAAAAATATTATAACAGGTATTTAAGAATATGTTTCGTAATATTCCTTATTTATATTAACCTATACCTATAAGTATTATTATAAAATATATTCTGAAATAAAATTATTTTGTTATTGTAACACAATCCCTATATATCCTGTGGGATGTCGTAAGAGTCGGTAAATGTAAATAAAACAGGAGATGGGCAGCAGCATCTTCCAGATCAAACAAAGTAATACAAAAATGATATGGGTGAAGCTTTAGTTAAGCAGTGGAATTTTGATAGTGCTGCTGATCACGATGATAATGATAATAATTATGATGACGATGACGATAACGGTGGTGGTAAAGGTGGTGAGTTAAAATTATGATAATCAACCCGTTAACGTTGTTGGAATTGGGTCCTCTCCAAGGTAAGGAAGATTGGTAACGATCGGCACGCTTAACAGACGGATTATCGATCTCAGTACCAGACATCTTATACCTTTGACAATGCTTTCCATTAAAAATTATTACAGATATTTAAGTAATCTGCTGAGGGTTTCATTGAAAAAAAGTTATATGTTTCGTTTACATATTTAATACTATTGACTACTACTACTACTTTCTCGTTTTAAAAAAATAAGACATTGAAAGGGTTTCAGTACATACTCGAGAAGCTTCTCTTATTTAGTTTACATAATATTAAAAGAACATTTGCCAAATGACAGAAACTCATACGAATGTTTTGCAGTGGGATAGCCAGAGATTACGGACTTTCATTTGGCACGATCCTGACGCATCTCTCTTGCTTCTTTCACATTCATCTGTTAACTGAATGCACTCTTTATTTGGCCCATCTTCAATGGCGTCACCAATTTGGTAGATAAACTTCCTACTAGCCCTTTGTTCTACATTCTACACTCTTTCCTAATTCTGTCTTTCTACACGTTGAAGAAACTAACCACACTTTTCTCCTATCATTTTAATTTTTGTCATATTCTTAAAATTTCTAGTTAAATTCTAGTCTCTATGCCGGAGCTAGCCTAAATTAGTTTCCTGTAATGTATTTGAGTTCGATTAAATTTAAATTAAACACTGTTAATACCATAATAAATTATAATGTAAGTGCATAAATCAACCGTTATTTAGGTCCAAAATGAATAACTTATTCATTTGACTTGTGTTAGGTAAATTGTTCGTTTCATTTATGTTAAACGACGCCGATCCTTTAAGATTTTTTTGTGGCTTGAGATTTTTTAAATACGTTCAACAATGAATTTTTACACATTGATAAAAAAGATAACAAGTGGAAGATGATTTCAATAAATCACTTTGTTTTAATGATACGGTAATGATGCAAGTATAAGTATGTATGATGCACAAAGTAAAGAGTAAAGTAACAACTACAAATAGGAACTGAACAAAGAATCTGCTGGTTCTCTGTACAGTGCCCAGCGCAGCGCTTCGCCAGTGCGTATTGAAAGATTTGTCCTTGTAATATTTTTTGTCTTTATTTCTTAGATATTTATTTAGTTAAAACTTGGAGAACGAGCATGCACTAAATTATAAATAGTATGCAAAAATGCAGGAAAATTAATTTACAAAAGTAGAATAAAATATGTCTACAAATAAGAGAAGAGAAGTATAGAAAATGCATTATCTCAATTATCTCATATAATTCACCACATTATAGCGTCATGAGAGTTGTAAGAAACAATGGAAAACATTAAAATGTCTCAAGGTAGATGACAATAATACCTAATATATACCATGTAATACTTAAATCAGTGGTAAGAAGCAGTGTTAAAGATTTGAAACATCGAATATTGATTGTAGCTGCCAAATAGTATTGCATCTGGGAGAGGGCCGTATCCAGAAGTAATGACAATTACAGACTGATTAGAAAAAGAAAGTCTACAAAATACTTGAAAAAAATATTAAAAAGTAACATATAGTTGAAATTACAGTACCAACATTATTAAAATAAATCTAAGCCTTTTAATATTTATTTTATGTCAAAAGGAATCAATTCGAATCGAAAAGCATCTAATATCAAATAATATTTATTCTGAACAGTGGGGTAGTCCATAAATTTAATTAAAATATAAATTATGAAGATGATCTGTGCAAATATAACTTCATGGAAAATCTATTGATCAAATTGTCAGCTCTACAAATAGGTAGTTGATTTCATACTAGGTAATACTACGCAGGTAATTCTAGGTCACAGACCATTGATATTCCGTCTGCCTGGATCTAGACATATTGCATGGTCGAATTTTAAGCGAATGACATCGCAATACCTATGGATGAGACTATTTGTTAACTAAAATAGCTTGTGTCTGGAGACGATTTCATGTATTTTTTTTATGTATATTTCGAATTTGAGTTTTATAAAAATACAGGTTTTTCTAAATGAAAATATGTTTTCCAACTTATTAAGTGAGTAGTTCCAATTAAAGTAATTTGATCTTTGGACCATATCGTCATCATCATCGTCGTTACAGCCCTTCACAAGTCCACTCTCGGACATAGGCCTCGGCCAAGTAATGCCACAAAGCACGGTCCTGAGCCAACTGCTTCCATCGACTTTCTGCATCGCTTACCAATACCAGGTCATCACTTCATCTAGTGGGGGTTTGCCCTACACTTCTTACACAAGTATGCCGTTCGAGGACATTAATTCCCCGTCAATTGTCGGTTTTACCAGCTAGCTATACGGCCCATCTGTTGCCACTTCAGCATTTTAATTCGTTTGACAATCACAAGTTCTTTTAATTTTGCAAAGAAGGAACAACTACTTAAGATATGTCACAGTGTCGTATTTTTACACAACCATTTACTTATACTCTCTTTATCGAAAAATCAGCAGAGCCAACGGAACGTAGTTACACATAAACAAATAATATATGTGCTTTTTAACATCAAGGTGACAGGTCCACCTGATAAGTAATTACTGAAGCTCACAGACATCTGCAACGGCCTCTGTAATACAATAAAAATTCATTGTCACCCCTGAGGAGTCAAACCTATTTTATCCCTTAAACTAATACGATTTTCTATTTATTATTGAATAAGGGTGACAAACGAGCACACAGTCCACCTGGTGGTAAGTGGATACTGTGGCCCATAGATATCCACATTTATCCTCGATTAAGAATCAAAATGCAGATGCGTTGTCACCCCTGAGGACTAAAATGAAATGCCTCGTTTCCAATAGAAAAGGGTCTCCGGATCTCTACACTCACCATACAAAACACAGCAGTAAAAGCTGCTAATTTACGCCGCTGGTATTCTGTGAAAGCGTGGTCCTACACCAGTCGAGACGACCCATTCGTGCTACAACTATACTATCAATATAACTGCAGCATGGCTCTAACACGTCTAAAGGTTCTTAATAATTTTTTATAATATTAGGGTGACAATTAAACTAGCAATGATACCGATGGACGCTCGCCATCAACTTAAAACAAAATAGGCTACAAATGCTTTGTCACACTGGTGACTGTCTCACATCCCCCAATTACACTGACTCTTACCCTGCAAACTGAGACATAACAATGATGGCATTGCTGTTTGCTGGTAGAAATAGGGAATAGGTTGTTATCAACTCAGTCGAACTCCCAGGCTAAATAGACGTTCTACCAATTAGCAACCTAGTTTTAGTACAACCTGAATTGAGACCCACGATTGAGGAGGTATATTCTAAAGTCAAGCCACGCGGTGATCAAGTCTTTAGTCTTATATATTGTAGGTCCGTATAAACAGGATTATTTTCGTACTTTAATACTGCATATAAATTCATTGAATGTTGAGATTTTACTCTGATGCTGACTTGATAGGAATATAAAACTTGCTCAACCCTTCGATCAAAAATATAAAATATCAATGGCGGAGAAATCTGGAATGAAATATTAAAAATATATTTTCTCGCTACCGATGTATTTTTAATACACTGTCATAATTTTATTAAACTTGTTTCTCTCTGTGCATAGTAAAGTAAAGTAAAGTTACAGCCTATATACGTCCCACTGCTGGGCTCAGGCCTCCCCTCATTTCTGAGAGGGTTTAGGGCAAGGAAGTGTCCGCCGCGCTGCCCAAATGCGTGTTGACGAACTTCACATGTCTTCGAAATATTTTTTTTCTTATTCCTCAGACATGCAGGTTTCCTCACGATGCTTTCCTACACCGCCGAGCACGTGGTAAATCTCTGTGCATACGTAACAGTTAACAAATTATAATTTAAGTACATTGCTTAATTAAGCATGTGCAAATTAATATCAAACATTAACATCTCCCGTCTTGTGGGCGCTGTAGCCCATAGACGCCTACATTCATCCTCGATTATAATCAAATGCAGATGCATTGTCAAGCCTAAGAAATAAGGTACAGCTCATGGTGGCCGAGTCACAGTGTTGCCAGAATACCGTTTCGCATTCACCTCCTGACTTTTACGTAATATCATCAAAATTGAGGTTTAAAAGATAAAAGCACCTAAAGTAGAAATATATGTTTATTATTACTATTAGTATGTTGTTTGTATTTCGGTTTTGATGTTGTTCATATATTTTTTAAGTTTAATATTTGCATTCCAATGGCGCAAAAAACCGTGCCATGTCAATGTCAATTGTCTGTTAAGTGAACTAACAAGACTAGTGTGAGTTAAAGGCGAAGGGAAGATTTTCCGATAAAGTAGAAGTATATTTAAAAGAACCATGTAGTGGTGTAAGATTATCCACTACCCCATTTCATCCCGTTGGTGTTAAAAGAGGCGATGTAGGGAAAATAAAACAGGAAATGGGCAACATCATCTCACTGATAACAATTTAAAATAACAAAAATATGCGGTTGCCAATTCTGGTCGCCTGATAAGTGTGGAGACTGTGGAAACCCCTCTCAAGACAATTTATAGTAGGCCTATGTTTAGTAGTGAACTTTTATAGGCTGTAATGATGAATGAATGATAATTAATTTTTTCATTATTATCACAGATTATCCTGTTAGAAAACCCCCAAAGATCTTATTCCCATAAAATTACAACCAGCATTATAGTGTACTATACTAAACGGCTCTATTATGTAAGTACAAATTCCCTCAAAATTTAACGTTCTGTTCAAAACAAAAATATATTACTAGAAGTTTATTTTTTTATTCAGTGCATATTATATTTATTTCGTAAGTTGCACCCAATCCGTTCGCACTCGATATTTTTAATCGTCGATGTCATTCTCCTCTTCCCTTTTAAAAATAAATCTGGACATGATAGATTAACAGACACGCGTTTTGTAATATTTTTTTATCAGGCGTATATCTTTCCATCAACGATACTTAATAATCGTGAGTCTCATGATACGCCAACATAAAAATGTTTAGCGATAAAACATCAAAGAGAGCATGACTAATGATATCTAGATGAAAACAGAATACATGCAATAAAGTGTCGCGTGTTTTTTTTTAATAGTTCAGGTTAGTATACTATAACCATTGAGCATTTGATCTTTACACGTGATTCTGCACAAATTTATGGTATGTACAGTGACCTTGTAACTAACAGCTAGTGTAATGTACATATAGTCCGCGTATGGAGAAAAAACGATGTTTTATTGGCATCATGGTCTTTTTACGAACGAATATTTTTATTCGTGATTTATAGAACTAGAGTGAAACTTTAAAATATTCTAAATCTGATATATGTATCGTCTGTAAGCAGTAGTAAATATTATATAATATTAATATTATATCGTTATAAAATAAAAATAAAACCCCAATTAAAATCATATTGAAATTTTGTAAAATAGTTGCAACGACTGAAAATATCAGCAGTGTTGTAAACACGTTCTAAAAGATATGATTTTTTACTTGATATACTATTTTTATACTCACAAGGCACATAATAATTTAATTGACGAATAAACCTTTTTTAAACTAACTAATCTAATACGTAGTTTTACACTAATATCTCTTCATATCGAAACTGAAAACACGTTCCAAAAGATTATTTTTTTTTACTTGATATACTATTTTAATACTCATTATGTACATAATAATCTAATTGACGAATAAACCTTTTTTAAACTAACTAATCTAATACGTAGTTTTACATTGTTCACTAATTCCAGAATTCATTTAATTTTTGCAGGAATCGGACATTAATAGGACTCGGTGCGCGAAATGTATCTAATATTTTCCCGTTTTTCGTAAAAAAATAAAAGATCTTAAGCAAACTTTATAAATCTATCTTTGATTATAGATGACATAAATGTAATAAATTTAAATATCCAAATAATAAAGTTAAAAAAACCAAGTTACTACACAAGCACCCTAAGTGACAACCGGAAATCTAAACAGCCGCTATATTTTCCATGCCATCAGGTGTATCACAGACACTTTTTCAAAGCAAATTATTATTTAAAGGAAAAAATCATAATAAATGGGACTTAGCATGAAACTCATAGAGTATTAAAGCAGTTGCTAAGGTGCCTACGTGATCGTATGTATAACATCTGCCTATTACTGGAAGTCGGTGCATCGTCAAGCAGGTCATCCCGCAATATTCAATATATACAAACAGACACATTAATCATGAATAGCGGGGGAATTTTTAAATTTCGAACGAGACTAGTAATTTAAATTTTCAAACTAGAAATCTACTCGTATCATTGATAAGTTTTGCACGTCTCAGGTCGGCATTGAACACATTTTGCAACAAAGCAAATTTTTTTTGTTGTATTCTTTAATAATTAATGAGACATTCGTTTACACACACGAACAATCTTTCAACCTTCTCCGTTACGTCGTGGGATAAATTACACCGAACAATAATTATAAAACTGCTATTTTCTTTTCGATTTTAAGTTAGATCAGCAAAATTGTTTAGGGTTAGGTTATTATTATTGCAGCACTAATAGGTTTGCACGACCGGTGAAGGACCACGCTCTCACAGAATACCAGCGCAAAATAATGCTACTTTCTTTCGTATGATGGAAGTTGAGAAGCGAATACGCTTTTTACAAGCAGTCATAGTCTATCTTACCAGGTCTTAGTCCCCGGGGTCCCAAACGCATCTCTACCTTAATTCCTAATCGAGGAGAGATGTAGGTGTCTATAGGCCACAGCATCACTTACCTTTAGCTAGGCAGTGTACTCGTTATTCCACCTTATTCAATAAAAAAGACATAGAAAAATGATATGAAATACAAATCTAAACGCCGCCATTTAACTACTGCCGTGAACTACTCCTAATAAAAGTATTTAAAGCTTACCAGGAGTGGTTAAAGGGAATATTAGTAATGGTTATAGCATTGCTAGTATTTTTAATAAGAAAAAAAAAACGGCAGTTGTTAAAATTTTCCATAATAATAATAATGTAACTCCAGATCGATTTTCGATCATGGCGGCCAGTCTCATTGATGACTAATCATCTGCGCACGCAGACCACACAGGTCTGTGTCTGCGCAGGACAGGAATTAGTGCCCGAGTGTATGCGCAAGCACAGGTGCTTTCTCTATTTCTTTTTTCTCCTGTTATTGTCCGATGGGACGGTAGTCCGACACGGCCTGACGAACGGTTTAACATGATTTTCACCTCTAAATTTCTTACTTCTGGCTGCTATTGAAAATTGAAAGAAAAACTCAAAAACTGATTTTGATTCTACCCGGGCTTTGTACCCGGGACCTCATAACAGTCACGCTGACGATTACTAGACTAAACGAGACCTTCAAAAGTCGACACCACACATCAACTATAAGTTGTAAATATATTAAGTTTGAACAAACTGTATGTACATGCCTTTACAGAGTCAGTTCACCTGCGTTTATTGCGTAGCATTTCGCAAGAAGACTTGTTATTGAGTGGTGACTGACGGGCGCAAGGTGGACCGCCATGTGCGGAAATCCCATGTAAGCCCACCTATTTCTCATTTTAAATTGATCTTTCATTTTTATTTATCTAAAAAAAATTATTTCTATTTTTTGATTATCTAAAAAGATTGTAATGAAAAACGCATGCGTGTTTAACGAAAACTATAACTTTGAACAATTTTCGTAACAGCATATTATATTAAACAAATTTAAGCTAACTTTGGCTTGATCGCTTTTTATTTTTAATTGATGAAGAAAGATATAAAAATCGTGTGTCGTAGGAAGCGATAGAGGGAAACCAATTAAGGAGATGGCCAGCATCGTCTTCGCGCTAAATAGAATAAGGTGGAATAGATAGAGCTGTGCAGCATAGGATTAACGCAGGGTGGATGAAATGGCGACAGGTCACAGCCACAACGTGCGATCCCCGAATGCCAATAAGGCTGAAGGGGAAAATTTACAAATCGATCATCCGACCTGTCGTCATGTATGGAAGTGAATGCTGGGCCGTCAAGAAGAAGGATGAAAATAGACTGCATGCGAATGAAATGAGAATGTTACGATGGATGTGTGGTGTGACAAGGATGGATAAGATAAGGAATGAGTATATAAGAGGAAGCCTGAAAGTAGCGCCAGTGGTGGAAAAGGTGAGAGGAAGCAGATTGGAATGGTTTGGGCATGTGATGCGGAGGGATGAAAGTCATGTCACAAAACGAGTGTTGAATATGAATGTGGAGGGACACACGGGCAGAGGAAGGCCGAATAAAAGATGGATCGATTGTGTGAAGAGTGATATGAGAATGAAAGGAGTAAGTATGGAAATGACGGCTGATAGAGAGGAATGGAACAAGAAGATTTACTGCGCCGACCCCAGATAATGGGAAATGGTTTAGAGAATGATGATGAGTTTGAATTTCTAACCTGGTACGTAAGTTTAAATTAAAATTTTAAACAAATTCTTTTTAGGCATCGTTTATTTATGTCTAAAGTATGCAAAAGAATTAAATTACTGAAATGACATTAATGTCATTTCAGTCATTTAATACTTTTTCTTTGAAGTTTGTAGGTATATATAAATATTATAATCACAATAAACAACCTTACTCGCAGTGGAACCTTAGTTGTTAATTGTTATCGGTGTTATAAACACATTTGCATTCTTACTTTAAAACATATTTTTATATACTTACAAATATTAGACTGGTCTGTTTCCTGATTTAGTTATACATAGTCTTAAAAATACCTTTATACCTACCAGTTACGTTATGGTTGCGGCACCTATGGATCGACTCGACTGTGGAACGACCACGCTCTCACAGAATACCAGCGTAAAATATCAATTTAATGCTGCTGTGTTAGTATGGTTATCTTAGGCAGGTTTTATGTGCTGCGGCATCCACTTACCAGGCGGTCCGTGCTCACTTACTATCCTTATTCTATTTTAAGTTCTGATTAACTTCGTGCTAAAATAAAGTGCGGATAAAAGAAAACACTAGGAGAGAACATGGAAGTTTCAAAAGCCAAACAACATTCCGTGGGTCTGTCAAGTTGGCAAACAGGTATTTAGATACCACAGCGGTCGTTCTTTTGCCCAAAAAATCTCTCATTTATGTAAGAAGGTATACTTCCGTGAAGTATATAGCCTTAACTTGCCTTTAGTAAAACTTAAGTAGTCTACAAAATACGCTAAAATACGTAAGATTAAATTATGATAGTATCCTATAAAACTCCACCGCTGAACATAGGTGTAGCCTAAGATAGCCTGATTGGGAAAATTTTTCCTCAGTTGCCACGCATGGTAGGCGCGTTTGCAATTACACTTTTTATTATTTCAAGTTGCTATTATCAGGATAATGCCGCTGGTAATCTCCTGTACCAGTATTCTTTTTTCGCCTCTTACGACACCCGTGGGAAAATTTGGGGTAGTGGATATCCAATACCTACACAGTTAACAAGATACTACACACATATATATTAAAAAGTCGAAATAATAACTATTATATAGTTTCAGAATTGAGTTATTTGAAGTGGAGGATCAAAAAAACTGTATTATATATTTTTTTTATATAATAAAAAAGTGTATGTTTCATTAAACAACGTTTTTTAAAGGTTTTGGAGTCAACGCATTCAATTAATTTAGCAATTTTAAAAGGAAATGCATCTCCGTATTAAAAGCTTAACATCAAAAAGGCCGACAAATATAGAGGGCTTACTGCAAGGCAATTATTTAACCATGTCGCCTACCTATCACGTACAACTTTTAAACACTAACCGCGCATCGTGATACAAAGCTGCTCGGGAAGGCTTTTTTCTCTCGTCCGACCGTATCTCTAGAGGGCTATCGCCGCAATGTGTTAGCCTGTCCCCTAGTGCCACTTTAAGAAACTTTTGATTTACTCAACCTGCATTTTTTCCCTTTTTAATTTACGATGGAGTTTCTTAGGAAGCCTTGAAACTTGCGATATCACAGTGTTTTGTTCTGTACTGTTTTTTTTAAATTTATAAACGGTTAAAGATTGTAAGAATTTTTTGTTATTTTAAATACTCGTATATAACATATTAGTCATAGGTCTAAAAAGTACTCCTTCAGTTATCATCTCTGACTTGTAGATGATTCAAAGATACAGAAACAAATGGGTAGCACACCCATTTTCAAATATTTATTTTAAAGTAATCCTAGAGTGATAATAAACTTCAATAATATTTATTAAATCTAATAGTGCCATAAAATTACTTTAATCGTTTTAAATTTTCGCGCAAAACGCTAGCCGCCATGCTTGTGACGGCACTGCATATGTAAATAAAACGATTTTGCAAAGAAATCAGATATTTTTATATGTTTAATACTGGGTTATCATCTTATCATTGCGCCCTGAAGTCGTCTATTCCACTAATACGAGTATTTTTCGGTGCGTTCTTTAAAATTTACCCCGTAGCTATAGTGGCGTCACCCTTATTTAAAGGTTTAATAATACACAGTCTGTACTACTTACTTCTACACTCATATTTTTTTAATTATATTTATAATTGCTAACGATTGTAATCATAGATAACATAGATAACATAACTATGTATTATCTATCAAAATACACTCTGACTGGTATTGGGTTATTGTAAAATTAACGTTGTTTATAGGTATTTACATTGATGCTTTCATATTCCTCAATTCGGCAAAATAAAAAACGTAATCGCATGGAATAAAAATTGCCACTGTTAATGTATTTATCCTTGGTAGATTAGTATTGTTACGCGCTCAAGTCAACGATACACTAGCGCCATCTAGTGTCAGGAACGAGAGCGAGGGGAGCATTGAGAAAATGACATCACAAATCACTCGACCGACAGCGCCACCCGAAGAACTAAGTTTCTGGAAAGTCTACACTCGAATACTCGTTGCCTGGCGCGCATTTACTTGAATATTCGGGACGCTTCTTTGCTAATTATATAAATAGGCGCTGCAAGATGCGATCGGGGAAGAGTTGAACTCGGCGACACAAGCGAAGCTTCGGAGCGGAATTAAGTGAATTAGTGTGTTTAATTATTAGTGTTTTTTTAGTTTTAATTTGTGTAAAGTAAATTAAAGTGTTAACTTAGGTAATTTTATCGGCAATTTTTATTGTCACAAACCTCAAGCTCATAACAATTGGTGTCAGAAGTGGGATAAAATCATGCCGATTTTACCTAAGGAGGAAACGGAGGGTGTTCGTACCCGCAGTCAACGCCAGCATGAGACGGACCAGAGAAGATTTGCTGGTGCATCGCCGCAGACGTCGGAGGGTCAGACGCCGGCAACGGAGGCCGGTCCGTCAGTAGCTCCTGCATCTGCAGCACCAGATTTAGGCGCCCTGATGGTGATGCTGCAGGAGCAGGCCCGCCGACAGGAGGAACAGGCCCGCCGACAGGAGGAACAGGCTCGTCGGTTCGAAGAGCAACTGAAGCGCGGACAGGAGGAACAGGCCAGTCAGTTGAAAGAGCAGCAGGAGGAACAGGCCCGCCGACAGGAGGAACAGGCCCGTCGCTTAGAAGAGCAGCTCAAACGCGATAGGGAAGAGCAGATGCTTCTCATGAAGGACCTTCACGCTACCTTCGGGAAAGAGATAAGGGAGGTGAAGGATAAGGTTGCTCAACATGAAAACCGCCTGTCGGAAGCTGAAACCCGAATTGACCAAGTGAACAATCGGGTTGACAGCGTAATGGCTGACATGAGGAAATCACTTGACGAACTCAAACTTGGGGATGGAACAACAGCTCCCTTAGTAGCTACAACACCATCGCTACGTGGATTCAAAGTGCCGCCGTTCGACGGGACTTCTTCCTGGTCAGCCTACAAAATCCAGTTCGAAGCTGTTATGAAGGCGAACGGCTGGAATAAAAATCAGGCCATGACTGCTCTCACACTAGGCCTGCGTGACTAGGCCTTAACAGTTCTGGAAGCTCTCGATGAGGAAGTGACGTATGAGCAACTCCTTGAGGCATTGGAGGCGAGATATGGCGACGCTCACCTGGAACACGTCTTTCGTGAGCAGCTTAAAGATCGCGTGCAGCGCATCAACGAAAACCTGCAGCAGTGGGCTCTAGAGGTGGAGAAGCTGGTGCGAAAAGCATACCGGTCTGTACCTGCGCTCATTGAAGGGAACCTGGTGCAGACATTCATCGACGGCATCCGTGACCTGGAAGTCAGAGCTGCTGTGAGGCTCGGGCACCACGAGACGCTTAAGGACGCCTTGGGCCATGCACTGGAGGTAGAAGCCATGTGGCAGGATCATCGTTCCCATCGCGTCAGGGAGGTTGCAGCAGTTACAGTTCGCGATCGCAACAGAGGATACAGCCCTAGGTGCTATGGCTGTGGGGAAAAGGGCCATTTTCGATCCAGCTGCCCTAAACTAACCGTGGAAATGAGAGTTGATCGATCTCGAGAGGGTAGTACAGGTAACGGCACTGCCTGGCGGCGACAGGATCATCGTTCACCTCACGCTAGGGAGGTTACAGCAGTTACGGTTCGCGACTACAATAAAAGATAGAGCCCTAGGCGCTATGGCTGTGGGAAAAGGGGCCATATTCGGTCCAGCTGCCCTAAGCACACCCTAGGAAGGGAAGATGAACGGTCTCAGAAAGGAAGTGCGGCTAACAGCACCGCCCAGCAGCAGCAGGAATACGACTTTACTATCAGACACTGCAGCGGGAAATCTCACGGCAACGCAGATGCATTGACAAGAAGACCTTGTCCTGAAGATTGCAACCATTGTAGTAGGCAAGAAAGTAAGGAAGTGGTATTCGTGAGGATGCTCAGGACAGACCACCTCAGCAACGGGTGGAAGGACAGCCTACGACATGCACAGCAGGAAGATCCGGACATCAAGCCGATTCTGGGATGGATGAAGGCCCGTGCTACCAAGCCTAAGTGGAGGGACGTCTCAGCGATGAGTTCAACCACGAAAAGCTATTGGGCCCAATGGGACAGCTTGTTGATTCAGGATGGAGTCCTGTGCCGTAAATGGGACAATGGTCGAAGGGACAGCTGTCGTTTGCAAATGGTTGTCCCTAAAGCTAAAGTGCCGAATGTTCTACAGCTGTGCCATAATGGTCGTTCAAGAGTCCATCTGGGAGTTAAACGAACTCTACTGAAGGTCCGAGAACAGTTTTACTGGGTCCATTATCGTGACGATGTCGAGGATTGGTGTCGTACATGTACAAGTTGTGCGGCCGTGCGGGGACCTCAGACACGTAGTAGAGGAGCACCGAAATTGTACAATGTTGGTGCACCACGGGATAGAACAGCCCTTGACATTGCGGAGCCGTTACAGAAAGGCGCAAGAGGGACTCCAAAGATCGTCCATGTGGATCGCTTGGCGCGTTATTATGGGGCCGATAATGCTCGGGACGAGCATGTCTTAGGAGGGGGCAGTGTTACGCGCTCAAGTCAACGATACACTAGCGGCATCTAGTGTCAGGAACGAGAGCGAGGGGAGCATTGATAAAATGACATCACAAATCACTCGACCGACAGCGCCACCCGAAGAACTAAGTTTCTGGAAAATCTACACTCGAATACTCGTTGCCTGGCGCACATTTACTTGAATGTTCGGGACGCTTCTTTGCTAATTATATAAATAGGCGCTGCAAGATGCGATCGGGGCAGAGTTGAACTCGGCGACACAAGCGAAGCTTCGGAGCGGAATTAAGTGAATTAGTGTGTTTAATTATTAGTGTTTTTTAGTTTTAATTTGTGTAAAGTAAATTAAAGTGTTAATTTAGGTAATTTTATCTTAAATTTTTATTGTCACTAACCTCAAGCTCGTAACAGTATTTTCTGTTTTTTCGGATCCGTCATCCATGATGCTATTTCAATAAAATAAGGAATAAAAGTCAACAATCATGATGATAACTTGAAAAAATTTAAAATACGTAACACATGACACATTAGCTTGTTCACTTTATTAGTGTTACCATGGAGGTTAGAGAGAAGGAGAACGATCGCTGTAGAAAATAGTGTCCCAGAAATATGGACAAAATAAGTGAGGTGCTGCGATCGCTAAGTTGTCTCAATAAAAGTCATCATTTGCATTCATTCTTAGTCCATTTTTCCGATCAGATGCTAAACGACTTGCACATCCACGCACAATAAAATATTTCACCATTGTTTAATGTTTCTTTTTGCCAAAAATTAAAAAATTACGGAGAAGGATTATGTTCTCACTAATGCCGCGAAGAAAATTTGTACATTATTCAACTATCATTCAACATCTACTTGTGCTCATAAACAGCTAACTTCGCATTTAACTACTTTACCGACGGCAGTTCAGGGACAGGCGGGCTGTGCTTTAGTATGTAGCCATCGTTCTCCTTCTCTCTAACCTCTATGAGTTTTACTTTACAGAACCTATATCATAATAATATGGCGGATAGCGTTGAGTTTATGGCCTGGTATCTAGACCTTTAGCCCGGGATTTTTTAAAGATTTGAGGCACAGATTAAAAAAATCTTTAAATTGAATTATAAAATTTATAATGCATTTTTTTTTTTTTTTTTTCAGGACCCACGGCGTAGTAGCTACGTTCTTTTGTCCATTAGCCCACACGGATATAACAAGTTGTAACAAAGTTTATTTCCACAAAACAGCAAATTAATGAAAGTAATAATTAATTATAAAGTGTCCTTTAGTGGCGGCGTTTAGAATCTACTATCGCATATCTACTATCGCAAAGTGGTAGAGCACTGCAGCTATATTATAGTTGTAGCACGAATGGGTGATGAAAGGACCACGCTCTCACAGAATACAAGCGTAAAATAGCAGCTTAATACTGCTGTGTTTCATATGGTGAGTGTAGAGATCCGGAAACCCTTTTTTACTGGTTATTAATCATTCCATCTTAGTCCTCAGGGGTGACAATGTACCTTTGTTTGGATTCTTAATCGAGGTTAAATGTGGATGTCTATGGGCCACAGCATCCACTTACTATCAGGTGGAATGTGTGCTCGTTTGTCACCCTTATTCTATATAAAAAAAATATCATCCCGTGGATGTCGTAAGAGGCGACAGTGGGAATCTGAAACAGGAACCGGGCTGCTGTATCTTTTTTGATATCAACACAAAAAACTGCGTTTGTATTAAACGTAGAAACTATGGAAAATATCCGTTTTATGAGACAAATCTACGCATGAGTTTCATTTTTAGCAGTGAACTTTTGATGATGATGATGAATTAAAAAGTTCACATGAAATACAGTAGCTAATTTAAGAAATTACAACGAGAATCTGCTAAAAGTTTAAAGTTTCGAAACAAAAACACGGACTGTATGGAGTATTAAAACACAAGCTATATTAGTAAAAAAAATAGAAACAGAAATTGTTTGTTTGTTCCAGAAGACAATTCTTAAACATTATAAGAATAGGTTGGTTGATGTTACAGGCGGCTGGGAGTCACGGGAGCGTATAAAATAATGTAGGTAATGAAATATGGACGTGAGACGGTGCGGACGGCGCTCACGCATGTTTCAAATTATGTCATCAACCAACCCGCCGGATCGTGTTCTGCTATCCAAATGTCATTGCCTATCCTCTTCTTATTGCTTGGCTCGTTGCCTTACTATTAAATTAAATGCTTAGAATGAAAATTCAAAGATACTTTTCCAAGGCTACGTTTGAAAACGGAAACCATTTTGGAGTTTATACTTTAATATAAGTTATCATTTACAAATGCCGTCCTAATAAGTAAGAACTTAAGACTATTGATAATTTTTCTTTATTTTTAGTCTAAACCTAAGTTTTCAGTGGACAGCGTTTTACGTGATGATTATTATTGCGGCTAGTTTTCCGTATATATCGAGCGATACCACTCAGGACGCGTCAATACAACATCATGTGTTTGTCGTGATTCCACGCTTACTTAAAGTTAATGACAACGTAACTCATTTCAAAAGCTCGTAACAACACAGTAAAATACAATATATATATATATATATATATATATATATATATATATATATATATATATATATATATATATATACAAAATTACAAATTAAATAAAACACTCAACAGAAGATAGATACAATCAGAAGTACATAATTATTAAGTAAGTATCTCAAAGTTATACCAGAAATAAGTGGCAGCCAAATATAAAATTATTATGAAAAGAAGATGAGTTTTAGTTCGTTTTTATAGAGGGCGTACACATTAGAAGCAATAAAAGCTAAATATCTATTTGCGGTTCGAAATGCAACTAAGAAATAATGGACAGAGTTTAAAAGGGAATCCGAAGATTGCCCGATTGGAAGCCGAGAGAGCACGAAGCTCGAGCATTAAGAGTGAATATCTCACGTTCGTGGTTCACTAATCACGACGTGGAAATATTAAGGACGCTAATATCTTGTACACATTTACATAACATGCAATAAATCTCTATGTGCGCGGGCGCAACCGACGGCGCCGTTGATAAATTCTTATTTGAACTTTTGATGGTCTATTTCGAAGCAACAGTGTACCGACTCAATCTCGAAGCGGTTAGTCGTATTTTTCCTACAGTTAGCTAGACTGGCAGATATATACATATAACATACACTTCAGAGATAGTGATTTTAAAGTAGCAAGTGTCGATTTCTTATACACTATTAAATATTTTAGTATCCAATACTTAACACTAAAACTAGTTCCAACAATCGTAGCTTTTTAGGGCCTTTAATTTAATAAAGTTGACGGCGTTTCATCACCGTGCCTTAAAAAGCACGTAAAGCCGTTGGTTCTGCACCCGATGTCACCAGTCGTGTCGGCTTGCCGTCCTATTGGAGAGTGATGGAACAGAGAGTGTACCTGTGCTTGCGCATACACTCGGGCACTATAATCCTGACCTGCGCAGATAGTGTGGGACGGAGACAGAAAAATTAGGTCCAGAAGACGTTATTTATTATGGTCTTTAACAAAAAATTAAATATGTAATTAAATGCAGGTTTGTAATAAACTGATCAATAATCACGACGTATAAGTTTGATTGAGAATTCAGCTTAGGAATGAGGCAGTTTTCATTGACTTATCTAGACAATCAACAACGATCTGTAACTATTCACTTATTTTAGCATTGATGTTTAACCGGATGCTTTAACCCACCAGTTAGTAACGAAAAGTAGGTAAAACTTAAATAAAAAAAAACATATTACTCGTTCTGAAATGGTTTCGGTGCTACAAAGAAATGTAAAGAGGAGTATAGAACTTTTTTTCTACACGTACCCATCTCACGTGGTGCAGCTGCAAATGGGTGGACAAGGGTCTGCCTACAAATCAAGGGCGGCAAATCTTGTAAATTGTGCTTTTGGAGATGGTGAGCAGCATTATGAATGAGAGTATCGGTTCTGCGCGCACAGCCTGCCTGATTCGTGTTAAGTTAGGTAAAACTTTCAGATCTCTCTCTTTCTCTCTCTCTCTCTCCCTCTCTCTCTCTCTCTCTCTCTCACACACAACTCTTAGATAGAAGGGTCTTAGATCTCCATCATAACACAAAATCCACACAACACATCAAAAGTCCACTAATAAACATTGGTCTCATATTCGCCACACTTGGCAGTTCAGTTGGCAACCTAGGTTTTTAAAGGTAAGATGCTGCTACTCATCTCCTATTTCGGCTTCTCTCTGTCACCTCTTACGATAGCCACGGTATCATATGGGGTAGTGGATTACAATACACGGCAATATATCCAAAAGTGGATGCCAAAGGTCTCTTAAGAAGAAATAATGCATGTATGTTATAAAATAAATAAAACTGTAAATGTATAATTGTTATACTTTACGACGTACTAAGCGAGTTGACTGTAGGCTTCATAATAAATTATGTGTGTATATATATATATATATATTTTTTATATATATATATATATTTGTATGCTAAAAAATCAAACAACGTCCGTCATAGCTTTTAATTCCCTTTTTTATATGAGTAGGGTGACGAACGAGCACACAGTCCGCCTGAAGGTAAGTGGTTGCTATGGCCCATACTCTACATCTATCCTCGATTACGAATCAAAATGAAAATGCGTTGTCACCCGTGAGGACTAAGATGGAATGCCTCCTTTCCAGTAAAAAGGGTCTCCGTTTCTCTACACTCACCATACGAAACACAGCAGCATTAAGCTGCTATTTTACGCTGATATTCTGTGACAGCGTGGTACTTCACCGGTCGAGTCGACCCATTCGTGCTACGACTATACTACTAATATAATATAGCTATAATTGTAAAATATAGATATAATTAAGAAATTGACTGCCTCGTAAGTTAAGTGGTTGTAGTAGTGCGACTGCTAAGCATTAGGTCCTGGGTTTGAATCCCGGGTCGGGCCAAAAAATCAATTATTTTTTCAGTCGAGAAATTCTCAGTAGCTGCCCGGAGTCAGGAAGTTGGCAGTGTCTCACCCCCGCGCCTCGAAAAGCACGTAAAGCCGTTGGTCCAGCGACCGATCTCTCTCCGGTCGTGTCGGTTTACCGTCCCATCGGATTATGAGGGTATAGAGGGAGGCACAGGTGCACTCTCTAATCCCAAGGGAATAGAGAGTGCACCTGTGCTTTTGCATACACTTGGGCACTATAATCCTCCCTGCGCCGATGGCTAGTCTCCGTTGAGACTGGCCGCCGTGACCGAAATTCGGTCTGGAGGACATTATTATTATAGATATAATTAACACAAACTACCACGCCTGAAGATCCTGATACACCTACCCTTTTAACTCTATATATCTACGGTTAAGGGTAGTTTTAATTTTACCTTTTAGTACATTTGGTAGAAAGCTTATATATATATATATATATATATGTACACGTGAAAGTACGGTATTACGGCCTTCTTCATAGATTACCTCATAATTGCGACATTTGCCATAATTATCATGTTTGGCGAGCGGGTTGGCAACCTCAGTTTTTTTTATTTGTTAGTTTTTATTAGCAAGACGCTGATGCCCATTTTCAGGTTTGTTTTCGTCTATCGCCTTTGACCACACACCCACAAGACGTCATAGAGTGATGGATACTGACCACTACACGATGGCATTGTAAGAATATCCACAACCGCATATTGTTTCATAATTTGCCATCAGTAACTTGGATATCAGTAATGTCAATCAGTAAAAAAAAAAAACAAATATTTGTTTTGCTAATGGGCGTTCATACATAACGATGCTTGCTCGATTAGTTCTCGAGTTGCTCACTAAAACTTCAACAGCATTACGAATTTTGAAAAGACTATACTACATCGATAGTGATTTTACCTAATTTTCGAATTAAGGAAACAACATAAACGAAATTCATTATCTACTTGAAGAACTTGGACTTACCATTTTAGCATGTCAACAAGATACTATTCTGAGAATTAGAAATCACTGAGAATATCAATAAACAAAAAAGGAGCCAAAATCGTAAATTATTGTAACTGCTTTTGACTGCACGAAGAAATGTTATATTATTTGTAATGTAATTGAATTTCGTTGCATATAACGCTGTTGTTATTGCTGGAACCGTCTTCAAAAATCAATAAAAATGGATTTTTCACTCATTATGACTACTTCAAGCTCCTCTTATATGATTATGCCCGCTCTAAGATCTGATCCTAGAAGTCTGGAAGTCTCTTTATGCAGAAGCACTGAACACTATAGCATAATTAAATCATTACTCTACTGCGGTTAGAGATATGTACTACTGTGTGAGAATTATGTTTGAAATATTTACGTAAGTACTTTAAATTAAAAAAGTTAATCATTTAATTTTAGAATTCCAATGGCTTTAAGTGAACTTGAGCGATGAATAATAATCGGAAGATATGCTCCGTTCCTAAAGGCGCCTCTGCACGTTGGCCAACACAGTGACGAATGTAGTGGCCAATAGCATTGGCCAACGTGTAGACGGGGTGTTTGGGCTTCATTGGTATGTATTGGAACGATGGCCCGCAAGTTGGCGCGAGATCCATGTGGTGTCGGTTTTTTACAAAAGATCAAAGGATTGTTGGCAGAGTTTGGTCGCCGCGTCCACACGTTGGCCGCGAGTTTAGTTTGCTACAAGCTCCCAGAGTGACGCATCTGATTAAAATTTTATATTCTCGCTTTGTAGGGTGGATGACCCAACTACCAGCCTTTTAGTGCCAATTTCAACTTTAAACATTCCTACTACTTTAATTAGCGCGATTTAATTATTTTTAAACATTTGTTTTAATCGATAAGCTATTTATCAAAAAAAATTAACGTTTTTTTACAATCAGATTATTACGAGAACAATTTTAAAATGAAAAAAATGAAGCACGTCGTTTATACGTGGTAGAACCATGCAGTTATATTAGAAGTATAGTTGTAGCACGAATGGGTCGGTTCGACCGGGGAAGGACCACGCTCTCACAGAATATCAATGTAAAATAGTAGCTTAATGATGCTGTGTTTCGTATAGTGAGTGTAGAGAACCAGAGACACTTTTTAAAGGAAACGAGGCATTTCATCTTAGTCCTCACGGATGACAACGCATCTGCATTTTGATTCGTAATCGAGGATAGATGTAGATGTCTCTGGGCCATAGCAACCACTTACCATCAGGTGAACTGTGTGCTCGTTTGTCACCCTATCCTATATAAAAAAGCGTCGATTTCTTATAATTTTATCGTGCAAGTTTTCGAATCATCATCATCATTACAGCTCTTCACAAGTCTACTACTGAACATCCTCCTCCAAAGAATGCCGCAAAGCATGGTCCTGAGCCACTTTCCTTGTCATGAGTTTTTCATTTATGTTCTAAGTTATATTAGTTTCTATTTTAGTCAGTGTTATTTTATTGCTATTGTTTTGTCTTTCTCAAAAAATAATTAAATTACCAAATAAATTATAAGGTGTTTTTTATATACATCAAATGTCTGATAGAAAAGCAAGTACATATTTTGCTAAACTTTAAAAACAAAACCCAATCTTAAAACATAGACTAATCGATTATAACTCCTTTAACTTTAAAATAAGTTAAGTTCAAATTAATGGTATATATTCCAGTTTCTGATGCATGTAAAGAATAAATAAAGCTCATTGTATATCGTATATCTATTTACAGCCCCATTAATATTCACTATTCTTTTATAATTATTTTATAAAAATGTTACCCCCCACACTTGGATTTTCTCCTGTATCGCGGAGGCAACTTACACACATAAATTGCACAAGGACACACATTCAGACCCGAAACAATTATTTGTAGGATATACAAATACTTGTTACGTGCGGGATACAAACCCGCGGCGCCCGACGCAGCCACTCATTGCTGAGCCACTGCGCCACGGTGCTTATAAATTCGTCCGCACATTGGCCCGAACCGAAGTAAACTGAACGACCTTCCAACGTGTGGACGCCGTCACCAACTTTCGGCCATTATGTTCGCCACTCCATTCGCCACTGTGTTGGCCAACGTGTAGAGGCGACATAAAATAAAATAAATTCATCCGCACATTGGGCATTGGCCCGAACAGAAGTAAACTGAACGACCTTCCAACGTGTGGACGCCGTCACCAACTCTCAACCAATATATTCGCCACTGTGTTGGCCAACGTGTAGAGCCGACATAAGTCAATTCCAACTACAATTATATCGCGCCATGTTAAACCGGTAATAATTTAAAGTTTCGCCCAATAAATGATGTCATAAATTAAAATTAATAATACGCACACTCAAAGCAACGGCATCATGTGCGGAAAGCTAATTGAATATTAATTTCATAATAAATCTGGCCGAGTCAGTCTCTACACACACGCTCTTTAATTTATAAGTTTTACGTAAGCGATAAATATTTATAATTAATATAAATGAAATCATTTCGTAATAGTTATTATTGTAAACGCTTAAAAATAAAAATAAAACTCTTAATAATCTCTGCGTTCGGTACCTTTTATCACCATTAAACAATATTTAAAAATTAAAAATATCACGTACGCTAAGCAACATTTGAAAAGGAAAAATTAAATACAGGGCATTCATTATAAATGTTTAGTTTAAGGCACAAATTAATAATTGTTGTTATATTTAAAAAAAATGTAAAATGTTGGTATATTGAAATTCATCTCCTAATGTTGCGAGATGTATGCCTCGTACGGTGAACATAACAGGCGTCTTCCGTTTCTTGTAATTTATTACTCTACTTATCTCGAGCACGGTCTGGTCACTGCGCACAAACAAACGATATACCAGACAATACGACAAATCGATCGTTTACAGAACACTACCTGCCCGTGGTAGGCCGGGCAAGTCCATGCAAATTGCAAGCTTTTTTCTATGAAACGGTCATTATCACTTTCTTTTAGAATAAGTAAAAGTGCGGAGACGTTCTTTGACGTCCATTAGCATATTAATTGCTGTGCCTTTATAATAATGAAAGTTATTTAGATTTTCTGTATTGTTCTAACAATGGAACTGTTTAGAAAAAAAATCTTCAATGCAAGTTGACCTTGCCCGTAATGCACGCGAGCCGACAGTCACGAGGTTGGCAACATTTGGTTACTTTCGCACAGCCTCATGATTTATTGTTTGTGCGAAAAGCGCTTTGTTATGTTGAAGCTTGAAACCGCGTTGTTTTTAAATACCGCTTGCTGTGAATTTATAGCAGGGTTAAAATTCAAAAAGCGATGCAAATACATTCCAAGAATCTACCATAGAAATTTAATGAAAGCATTATGTGTTTACTGAAGCGGTATTGTATATAAATGAAGAGGGTATAAGCGTTGGATGTAAAGACCTCAACGTTCCTACGAATGTAAATGTACTTTACAATAAGCCAGAAATAGACCATGATATCATAATACCTACACGTACAACCGTTTTAAGCCTTAGTGTACTGCCTATCAGTTATAGTACGTAAAATGTATTAAATTGAAACACTCTTTTTAATTTTGAAATCGCCTTTTTGATTGAACGTATTCTGGTGCAAATATGACACAGCGCATGTGAAAACATAAATTTGAATGAAATAGTTACGTCGATATGTCAGCGAGTTGGTAAAGAAACCGGTATCGTTTATCAATTTCAAGCATTAATCTAAGACTAGATAAAGGCCACTACACGGCAACCGGTGCCTTGCCGAAAGAAATCTCCATACAAAACATTACTCGACTGTGTTGAGCGATTTATGCGACGGCCTGTGGCCTGCGGAGCATAGAGCGCTCCTTATTGTATATTATTGTAGTGACACGGACTAATTTGTTAGCCGACTGATGAGTAGAGATGTACTACATTAACGAAATATCTATGATCCTGCTCGTAACGATGAGCTGATCGTGTAATAAAGAGCATTCTTTCTTTCATTCATTTCAGCCTACTTAAAGTCCACTTTTGAACATTAGCCACCTATATAGAATGTCTCATGTTTGTCATAATTGCTATGCTTGATTTACGGTCTGAAAACTGCAGTTTTGTTATTTTGAGTTGTTATTAGCTAGATATAGAATATGCTGTTTCGTTTCACATACTTACGATTCAGATGGTTACGCTGCCTCAAGTATACGTCAAGAACATCGTACTACTTTTTTAAAATTAAAGAAAAGATTCAATTATTTATAATATTCTAGTAGCATACGGCTCTGGTACTATTTAAACCCATGAGCCTAAAAGATTGATGGCTGATGACTATGAAGAAAATTAAAATAGCTTTATAATTTAATTTCCATAACTACATCTACAATACTTATAAAACCGTGTTAAGTATATTTATTACTGTATTTAATAGAGTGTAACTAAATCAGGTCGAGTCAATAGGGACTCCTCATCTTAACGAGTGGATTTATTTAATCCGCCATCTTACAAGAGATGCGCTGGCGCTGTCACCTTCACTGACAGCAGTGTGCACGCGCGCTTCTCTTTAGAGTTTTAGACAGATTTAACGTAAAATAAAAACTAGTCTTAGAATAAACAGAACTTCTATATTTGTTAAAAAATAGTTAATGCGGTATGATGTGGTTTTAATTTTCAGATTCTATAGTTTAGGGTAATAACTCTAAATACTGAAATAAAAAAATATTGTGACCTACTTAAAATAAAAAAATATAAGACAAATCAATCTAATCAAATCTAAAAAAAAAACAAAAAAATGTGTAGATAGACATCTTTTCTGACTGGGTGTGCGTCTGGATAAGTACTACCTTCTACCTGTTCCTGCAAAATGGCAATGCTTGCACTATACTGATGCGTTCAAGTCTGAAGTAAATTGGGGGCTGGATAAATTAAAAGTTGAGATGTCTGAGGACATTCCATCATTGTCATCACAAGTGGCAACTTATCTGTAATCTACTGTGTTTGAAATACCTGATGGTAAGTAGTAATTAAGCATCAACTAAGTATACTCTAAGATCGTGTGTCACTTCAGGTTTATAACAAAAATTTATTGTCGAAATGTTTTTGTATAAAAAGAAGGAAAATTATAATTAGGTACCTAAATAGTAGAATAACATTAAAGAAACAGAAATATAATTTTTTCTATTCAATATAGATTATAAAAAATACTTATCGAAAGTCACTTTTTTTAGTTTACCACTAGTTCGAAAAAAAAACCTCTATCCTGGGAAAAACCAGCAAAAAACCCAGCGGGACTATTTCTTTAAAATAACAGTTTACAATCATGTATGTATGTAACAATTAACAACACAAAACAAATTAGAAATAGCTTGGTAGCGATCACCCTTCCCATGGGTTATTATCCATAAATTCCTTTATATTATAATAACCCTTTTTATACAAAATTAGTTTAATAAAGTTTTTAAACTTTGTGCAGGTCAAATTTTGTATATTTTCTGGGATTTCGATGTAAAAGCGTATAACATCGCCCCAAGAATGAATTACTGACTTGGTGGAGTCGAGTAACTAGTGCTACTAGCTTGTGTCTGTTCCTAGTATTTACAGAATTCATATCACTTATTTTTATAAAACTACTTTTATATTTGTGTATGTACATTACATTTTCGTAAATGTATTGAGAGGCCAAAGTTTTTATATTAGTTTTCATAAATTTAGAATCACACACAAGTTTTGACGTAAATTTGAATTGAGATAAATATTTGTAAGACGAAAAAAATGAGTTTAAAAATATATCTGTTGCCATATTCTAACCTTTAATAAGTTACAAAGAGATGAACTGACAACAGCAAGTTTTAAAAGAAAATCCAGCATTTTTCTCCAGAGACGCATACCATTTGATAGGAAACGAGTGGCTCGCTAACGTAGCTCCCGACATTTCAAAACAAACCAATCTCTCGCCGGCGTTCATACGTCAGTATTTGGACGTGTTTCCCGCTCCATCTCGGTTCTCTTTGAACATGTTTTGACTAGCTAAATCGGTGTATAAACCGCTGCTCTTATTAACATACTTCTTAAAGTCTCCTTTTAATTATTCCCCGTTCATTTTATTGCTTTCAGACGCTGGAAAGATATATATTCAATTTATTTATTCCTAGTTGAAATAAATGCTTGTTTTAATGAAACAGAAACTGTGTGAGTTGTTCAAAGTGTACCAGAAATTTAATAATATTAAGCAAATCTCACCGGCAACACTGAATTGCAATTTCAAATGATGATTTACCACGTGTGAGCTATTTCGAGCCGACCGTGGTAGGACAAATTTCTCACAGAGTGTACCAGCGAAAAATCTTAGCGCTGCTGTGTTTCGTATGGTCATTGTAGAGAACCGGAGACCCTTTTTACTGGAAACGAGACATTCCATCTTAGTCCTCACGGGTGACAACGCATCTGCATTTTGATTTGTAATCGAGGATAGATGTAGATGTCTATGCGCCACAGCAACCACTTACAATCAGTTGGACTGTGTGCTCGTTTGTCACCCTATCCTATAAAAAAATATAAAGGCATAATTTTAGTAACATAAAAAAATAATTTATGTAAATAAAATTTAGTGTTAAATAAATCGTTATATTCTTTATATTGTAGATATAATTAAATTCTCGTCAATAATACAAAAACTTTTGTGTAACTGAATATTAATGTAATGATAGATAACATGACATATTGTAAATATATGTGCGTGTTACAAAGATACAAAATGCAAACAACAAAACTAGCATATTAATAGAACGAACGGAAACAAATTCTAATCACTCCGCAAGTTCAGAACAGGTTTCCGACCGAAGGATATGCGCATAGCCATATAGGCCTCTCAAACTGCACCGTAGCTGCACTGCACTGCAGTGACCAGTAGGTACAGTAATATGCAAACTGCACGTGCGCCAGCCACGCCCAGTCCGGCTGATAATAATTATCCAATTACAGAATGACAACCTATCGCCGCCATTTTAATTGGTTCGCGTAGTTTCGCCTCTCGCTATGCGTTGATCCATAAATCTGTCACAAGATTGTACTGCTCCATTGCATGCAGATATATTCATTGGTGTGTTGCTTCTTGTTTTTATTTATATCACAATTTGTATAGGTCGTGAGTACTTGATTTCAGTTTACATTATAAATATAATTGTAAGCTAAAAGACAGGCCCGTGTTTACAATGAAATAGAACTGTGTTTATAGAAACAGCAAAATAATCAGTGAGCAAATTTTACATCATATAACCCTTGTCTATTGTTATAAAGTTATAGAATTATATAATTCTAAACCATTTCTATGAAAATATTTCACTCTGCCACTTATTAACTGCAAGATTTTATCATCATGATCATTACAGGCGATCACGATACGAGACAAGTCCACTGCCGAACATAGGCCTCCCCCGAGTAATGCGAATGCCACAAAGATAAAGATTCTATGAATTTCCTTTATTACTATTTTATTGATGACTGTACCTACCTACCTACAGAAGTTAAAATTTAACAATCAAATAAAAACCTTGCTTACATAAAAATAAATTGAAATAAGAAAATAAACATAAAAACGGTGTTGCAAACATCATCGTTATCATCATTACAGCCCATTACAAGCTTACTGCTGAACATAGGCCTCACTCAAGAACGCCACGAAGAACGGTCCTAAGCTGCACCCAGCGATATCCTACATCTCTTACCAGATCGTCACTACATCTAGTTATATTACTAGTTATATACATTAATACTTTAAACACTTAAACTTACCAGAATGCCAGTTTCAGTCAATTGCCATTCTTACTTATCTTTATCATATTAGCAAAGTTTTTTGACAAAATTAATGCTTTCCACGTCCTCTACAAAATGATACATTTTTCCGTCAATTAATCAAACCATCAATCTGATATTGGCGTTTTAATTGCACATTGTTTATTGCGCTTTAAAAGCCCGGGGAAACGGATACGCAACAATATTTTTTTCTATATAACCATTAATATCTGTCGGCGTTTCCTTGGTGAATGTTTCGCCCTAGTGTGGGGCCAGGGGTAGTGCGGCCGCGCCTGACACAAATGCTCAGTCGATACCTTTATTTACAACTATGAGTTAAAAGGAATTATTTAATAATGCTGAATCAATGCTATTATTTCTTTAAGTATAGATCCAAAAAAGATAATGATTTCTTATATTTTCGTGAGCACTGCACATTTTATAAAACTATTTCTTACGGATTTTATTACGTTTAATTTTACAATATTTTTAATTCTCAACGTTTCTGGTGCTTTTCAGTACCCGTGGTTACGGGGGAACTAGTGTTTAATTTTAATAATTACAAGATCCCAAGCAGTTTGTGGAAATTAGGATGAATTTTAATTTCAATAGCCGCACGTATAATCTTTGTGATCTATGTTCTTTCGCGAGGATTTGTGGTCTATCAAATCTGGTGTAATGAAGGGGTATATCTAGGATATGATCACAAACTGCAGACTTTCCTATAAATAATGATTTTAAAACATCAATTTATTCTCCATTGATATTCAATATACTGATCAAACGTGTCCACGTGGATTACAACACTTTGAATGTTCTCGAAATATTTTATTATTGGTTCCAAGTTCTTCAATCGCAGACGAGCGTATAAATAATCAGCACTTTTTCCTTCTTCTTCTTCTTCACCAGTTCGAAAGAGTCAACTGCTGTATCTGTATCCGTCCTAGTGAGAAAAATCCTTAATCTTTACGCTTGGCAGGTGGATGACAATCCCAATGCCAGACGTTGCCAGACATTTACGGTGCCGCCCCTCACTAATACGTGTATTTCACATCTGACAAATACGATGTGTATGTACTCACATAACTAAATAAGGTGATGGATTCTTTTGCGCAGCAAAGTCTTAAACGAAAAGTCTCTTTTCCTACTTGGAAGAGCAGTGCTGCAGCTATATCACTGGTATATTTGTAGCACGAATGGGTCGGCTTGATTGGGGAAAGACCGCGCTCTCACAGAATACTAGCGTCAAATAACAGTTTCATATTACTGTGTTTCGTATGGTGAGTGTAGAGAATCGGAGACCCTTTAGGCTCGACGAGGGAAGAACCACGCTCTCACAGAATACCGGCGTAAAATAGAAGCTTAATGCTGTTGTGTTTCGTATGGTGAGTGTAGAGAACCGGAGACCCTTCTTACTGGAAACGAGGCATTCCATCTTAGCCCTCACGGGTGACAACGCAACGGTGATTCGTTATCGAGGATAGATGTAGATGTCTATGGCAGTGGGAAGTGGTCAAGCTGGGGGAAAAATTAATAAAAATATAGATTGTTTGTGATAGTTGTTTTTAGCAGTTTTATAAAAATACACCAATCTTGATCTGTCTCCACGCTTCAGTTTCATATTCAGTGCTATCAAGGACGTGTTTAACAAAGCACACAGAAGGCATACCACTGCTAGATAGATTGTATTACATTTCAGCAATTGCATAGCTTCGGTTGCTTTGAAGAAAGCCGTTTGGGTTTGTTTAAGCGAAAGAAAAAAAATATTTACATCCAATACAATACATGAACAAAAGTAAAACACGAACAAACTACAAACAAACTATGTACAAAATTAAAAAAAATATATTTTCATTCTAATGGATAAGAGATAAGATAAGATAAGTGGAATTGTCTCGCTTTCTTATGGAAAGATTTACGTCCACGTAAAATGTTGGTGAACGTTTTAATTGTACCAATAACTGTTTTTAATTGCGATAATTGATAAGTCTGAAATACACTCTTAACCTTATGTATTATCTCAACAAAGTTTAAAGATTTCCTCTCCGATTATCACTTTAACACACTTCAATTCATCACAAGGAACACTATTATCCTCCATTTTCATTAAAAATCTTTAAAAAAAGCATAAATTTTGAACTCGTAATATTAAATTGAAACGTGAAGTGAACTTGCAAACGTATTGCCCGCGCGCCTCCGCTTTTAACAAATTTATTCCCAAAAACCTGGCTTTAAATCTCTATACTAATTACTATATATACAATTGTAGTTATATTTCATTATAGAATATTTTGCCATAGGTTAGAAAGAGAGCGATCGTCTTCTCGAAAGCCCCGTATAAAGCCCACGCGAGCGAGGGAGACAACTATTAGCTCTATTAAAACTCATTTTTTATGACAGCAGCAGTATCGCTAAGGCAATACGAGGTCATCGGTCGACATGTGTCGAACAGTGGAGTGCGCGGGAAATTTGAAATAGCTTGAAATATTTTACGAGTTATTTTATTAGTTGATATTATTGATTGATTCAGGTTTAATAAGGCAAGCCCGGCTTTTCGGATTTAATGGAAGCTTCGCCACTGTCTATGGGACACAGCAACCACTTACCATCAGGTGGACTGTGTGCTCGTTTGCCACCCTTATACTTTAAAAAAAGGCCTTGCGCTGCACTAGAACTTGAAAATTATATAATTTTATAATTACAACAAAATAATTAATTGTTCTCATAACCGAGGGTTCTATTTATCAAAAACGTTAGCTAGGTAGAAAATTCTAGATAAGCTAGTAATGGTTAGCCAGGACTTTGGGCATTATCAAAAATTGTATATGAGTGTGTCCCCGGGTATATGGTATTGCATCCCTTACGAACCTCTTGATACCATAACCAGAGTATTATGGGGAGTACGGCGTATGCCTTTTTTTCTTTTTAAAAACGTTACCTCCACACTAGGATTTTCTCCTGTGTCGTGGGGGTAGTTTACGTAGATAAATTTCGAAATGACAAACATCCAGACCTGTAACAATTATTTGTAGGTCATACAAATATTTTATCCGTGCAGGTTTCGAACCCGCGACCCTTAGCGCTGCAACTTATTGCTAAGCCACTGCGGCACAGAGCCGTCTGTATGTATAGTCTGCATGTGCGTATGTCTGTTAGTCCGTATGTATAGGGTTTTCTTAGATTATGACGCTAGTATATTTCTTGGCCAACTGAAAACAATAGGTAATTGTTTATAGAAAAGACGGTCAATGCGGGCGAGCTAATCAGAATAACGCGGGCGGGTACAGAGTATAACATCTGGTAATTTAAACATTAATCCCAGTCAAAGGTCTAAATAGATTAGGTATAACAATTGGATTGCTTATTCTCTTAACTGCCTGAATCCATAACATATTACTTGCAATTCCATTTGTCGAAATCCACCTTAAAACCATCTCCACCTAGTCACATTATAGTAGAAAATTAGAGATAAGATTTATCTTTCCCTAATTTCTTGTTTGCATTTTCGCATTTTTTGGCATTTCTTAAAATACGTGAAACTAACATAATTACCCTCAACGTGCTTCTTTTTATGTTTCTAATGTTGACATTCTAATCGCGCCATAAAATTCATCCTACAGTAAAGAAAATAGCTCCACACGCCCGTCAAGTCGCACCGTTCAGTGAGCAGCACGCTATTGATCAGACGTTGTTCAAGAATTAATGAAGTCGACATGTCGACCCCCGTCACAACTGACGTCTGGCCCTGTCCTTCCAAACTCCTGGCTTCACCTTAACATCACTGACCTTTTGTTGGAATGTCTATATGGAACGTGCGGGCAATTGCAATAATGTTCAATGTTAGGTCAACATTAACGTTTTTGGCAACAAAAAAACCATGGAACATTTACAATATTTAACAGTTATATAAAATAGACGTAATGAATTTATTAAGTTTAATGGATTATTAAAAAAATGCTTCAATATCTCACTGCAGCGTAGATGCTTTTAAATAAATTGTAAACAGACACACTCCCAAATCCGAAATAATTATTTGTAGGCCATAGAAATTCTTAGTTTATCACGCAGAGAAACCGAGATGGTGTTTGAGAGCGCCAGCAGTGCAGTTTCAGCTTCATAAGTCATCACTGGCAACACGCGCTGGTTCTACAGTCTCGTTTTCAATTTTTGAGGTATAGCTGACTGATTAGTATACTGTTATATATTACTATAGCTGTCGTGATTTCCCGAACGCTGCCCAGCCAAGTTGAATCCGTCGATTGACCTCTTGGCCTAAGTTGGACTCACATAGTCGGACTATTTGTCCCAGGTAAACATATTCGTCAACAACTTCGTGCTTAGTGCTCCCAACAACTACCGGCATAGGTGTGACATGGACGTTACACACGATCTTTGTTTTGTCCATGTTCATTATAAGACCTATCCGTTAGAGGCACTATTGAGGTCATCGAGCTTAGGTCCTCCAAAGATTCTGCCATAAGGACTATCGTCGGCAAATCGAAGGTGAGTGATGTACTTGTCATTGATATTAATACCGTATCCTTTCCAATCTAATTAATTCCAAAATTTATTCCATTTTAATATGAAAAAATGAAGTAACTAAGTGATTTACCTACTTAAATAAATAATATACGTCAAAGAACAGAAATCGCGTCAAGGAAAAGGATATGTCTCCTTTTCCTTGCCGCGATAGTAGAGAGAATGGTAGCGTGAATGGGTCGGCTCGCCCGGGGAAGGACCACGCTCTCACAGAATAACCGGAGACCCGTTTTACCGGAATCGAGGCATTCCATCTTAGTCCTCAAGGGTGTCAACGCATCTGCATTTTGATTCTTAATCTAGGTTAAATGTAGACGTCAATGGGCCACAGCATCCACTTACCATCAGGTTGACTGTGTGTGACTCGTTTGTCAGCCTTATCCTATAAAAAAACATTACATGCTGAGGAAAAGTTTAACATGTTTTCTTTTAAGTTATTGATACAATTAATTATTCGTAAATTATCTAACTGTATATATTCTTAAATATGCATGTCATTGGGTCGACTACCACATTTTAAAGTTTTCATCGTCATAAACGTCGAAATTATTGCAAGTACTCCAAGGAATATCACAATGTACAGTCCTGAGCCACTTTCATCCATCTATTTTCAATATCTCTTACCAGGTCGTTACTCCATCTAGTGAAGAGCCGCTCTACATTTCGCTGACCAAAAAAGTTTAACGTTTGATTTCGATGTTTTTATTTATGATTCCCAATAATATCATCTATTACAGCATATACTAAAGTAGACTATATATATTAATGTGTATAGAGAGCTAATTTACAAAGTTGATCGTCAAAATACGTCTTTCTTATGCCGAGAATAAATTCCAAAATTTCGCGGTTAAGGCACTGAAGCTGTCTTTAGACTATTTAAATTCCATTTCGGTTCGTTGCGTCGCTGGTTTATACGGAGCCGTTAATTTCAACGAAATTGTGCTAGGGTCAATATCGATTTACTGAGTTCAATTCTAGAAAGTTAAAAAGAACGTTTATGTGATGTTGTAACAAAAAAATGGTGGTGATTATTTTGGATAATATAATATTAGTTAGTAGTTCGCCGTATCGTGGCGGCGACGTACAAAATCTCTATCCTATATTATACCGTAGGTGTCTTAAGAGGCGACAGGGGGAAGCTAAAGTATACTGATAATGATAAATCTTTATTTGTATAAAAAATGGTAGTACAGATAAAGTGCTTATATTTGTAAATGAGCACTCATGTTTAAAGAAATTAATGAATTTTAATTTAGGTTAGAAATATAAGATATAAATATTTACTTTTTAATTTTTATACTTTTTTTTCATTGTTATAAATGTATCTGTACGGGCTGCAGCACGTACATTTTTGTGGCGTCGGCAGTTTACGCCATAACGCTACAATAATGCATTTTGAATCAGTACGCTAATTGAGCCCAGCAATACCGATCACGCGTGCTCGTAGTACCATTTCCCATCTATCATTAAATTAGATTTAGTTGTTTCTATCAATAAAATATCAATTATCAACTTCCCAGTATTGACTATCATTTACTATCAACCGACCACGTGGGGGTCCCGACGCAGCCCTTACAGTATCATAGGCCTATTGCTGAATATATACTTCATTTAGTTAGGATTTGCTCTACGCTGGACTTGGCCCACCACTTTAGGAAAAAAAATTTCAACTGCATGGTCATTTCCACTTCAGCTTGCTGATGAGGAAAAAACCACGCAGTTGAGCTTAATATTTTTTTACTAAAGTAGATACTATTATTCTAAATAAATGTATATATATTTAGTTTGAACATTTATCCTATATTCAAAAATTTTGTGGATACGACTGCGAAAGCAGTTTCCTAAAATAATTTATTTATATCGTTAGAAATATTAAAATTTAAATAGTAAATGCAAAGCCAAATCAGTTGAAGTTTAAGACCGAAGTAACAACAAAGCAGGGTGCTAAAGCAGACTGAATGTAAATTTAATTACATCAAAATATAAAACAGACGCATCGTGGTCGCGGACAGATGTTTTGACAGCTCTAATATTAATTGTGACGTTGTGCTGTCGATGGGGCATCGCCCAGAACTCTCTTCCGCTTCCACGTCATTAATAAAATGAGCAATAGTCGAAATATTTATCAATGGCATAATCGATACAGAAACAATTATAACCACATCCATCAAAATTCCCGACTCCGAAACAATTGTAAGGTGTTCGAATTCTTAAATATATTCGTTCGATTTTCAACTTTCAAGCTTCCACATAAAGTTTAAAATCTATCACGAAAACTTTTGTGAACTGTTAAAGGTGAAAAGATTCTTCGTGCTCCGGTATAAAGTGTAACTTGCCATGACCTGTAATGTAAATGAGGTACACCACGGTATCGAGTAACATTAACATTCTTATCTCTGGTCTGTCACACAGCGAGAACGTCAAAGTTGGAAGTGAAGAACGCATTATAATTAATAGTCGATGATACGCGTGGATCGTAAACAAAAGCTTTGATAAATGGATTAAGGTCTGATAATAGATAATAAGCACTGTGGGTTGTAAATCGCAGTTTCGTAATCAGGACGGCCATTGGCTAACATTTTTCCGATCACCAACTTTCTATTACACTGATCAGTTTCATTTTATTGAAGTAAAAATTTCTTTAGGCACAACACTTTTAGGATGGGGCAAACGCACTGAACTTGCGTGACCGTCAGGCTCGGGTACATATATACAGTTGTGTATATATTTTTGAAGCTATTGTGAAGCTAAGAAGTTTTTATTTCTAACGTGCAATCCTACTACTAACAGTTTTTTAACTTCCCGCGAAAAAAATTGAAAATTTTCAAATTTCAAGAAGTTACTGCTTTTACCCCGTTTTTCGAAAATTGAGTTTTCATCAAATCTTGATGTTTTGAGACCGCAGGAAGCCACCCTGACAATTTTTCGATGGTGTCTGTATTTCTGTGTGTGTGTGCGTGTGTGTGGATGTATGAAAACCTCTTATAACTTTTGAACGGCCTGACTGATTGAAATGAACTAAGCGGATTTCCAAAGTGTTATATCAAACTTAGATTTCCTGTGAATTATAACTAATTCAGACTGGAAGATTTTGAGAAATCTCAACAATAAAAATTTTGAAAAACTATTTTTTTGGAATAACTTTTAAACGGCTTTACCAATCGATTCCAAAAACTAATCAGCCTTTAACCATGAAAAACCACGTTCATCACCACCAGTCCAGTCAAAATCGGTTGATTAGTTCGAGAGATTGAAAAAAATTGTTTTTTTTTTAAATTACTCCGATATTTCATATTCAACGTCATAATTTGGTGGAATTTGGAGCGCTATGCATTTGAAATTAGCGGGAAGTTTCAGGGATGGCCTGCAGGATCAACCATTTTTTTAACAATTTGAACAATTATTAACATTATTATATATAGTTGTCTTCTTCTTTTCCACGTGTAAATTAATATGTGCTTGGTATCAGTGTCACGTATGGTAATTACGAATACGATAAAATCATGTTTCGCGAATTGTGTCGATAATCAAATTAATTAATTAATTTAAACACAGAATCTAACATGTAATTCTGTATTGTGTTAAGTAATTAAAATTAATCAACAACTCTGATCAAAGTATTTTAAAATCTAGGTGATTAAAATTTTTGAACTTCATCTATCGATAATATTATAGTTATTTTTAAAGGTTTGAACTATGTTAGAGTATTTATAAGCTAGCTTGCTTATTTATACTCTAATATTTTTTTATTTTTTATATTCTATTTTACTAAAACGCGTAAACTCAGAGACGAGGAAAATTGCTTTAGCTGTGACATATTAAATATTAATTTTAATAAAATTATCAAAAATGAACAAGAGAAACTAACAAAGCGCAGCGGATCAGAAGGCTGATGTAGCAATATATGCCGAGCTTGTTAAACAACTAACAATCGATGGATAAGAAAGGTTGTCGAGTATCAACCTCGTACTGACAAGCTCACAGTTGAGCAGCCCCCACTAGATTGGGTGATGACCTGACTAAAAATGGAGGGGGAGCCGGTGTCTGCAGTTAGCTCAGAGCCGTACTTTGCGGCAAATTATGGGGGAAATTTTGTCTCATAATCATTTCAAACAAAGTGCAAAAAAGTTTTAGTAACGATACGTCTATATCTTAACAGTATCCTCAACGCATCACAGAACTCTTCTTTATGTTTCATTAGTTAATATAGTATACGGTTTAGGCTGTACATTTGGAACCTCTTGCCTGACGGTATTTAATTTAATTATGGAATAATAAATATACGTCGTAGAGCCACGCTGAAGCTATATTATGGCTGTAGCACGAATGGGTGGGCTCGACCGGGGAAGGACCGCGTTCTTACAGAATACCACCGTAAAATAGCGGCTTAATACTATTGTATTTCGTATGGTGAGTGTAGAGATCCGGAAGTTCTTTTTTAGTGGAAACGAGACACAAGGAATCTGCTTGATTCTTAATCGAGGATAACTGTAGATGTCTATGGGCCACAGCATCCACTTACCATTAAGTGGCCTGTGTGCTCGTTTGTCACCCTTATTCTATAATAAGGTATTATATAAGTAAATTTGAGACATTTTTAGTTAAGTACCTATTAGTCCATTACGTAGTAGTCTTTTATAAGACAGCCATTATAAAGCAGATATCGAGTAGGCATATAAAGACACTTGCTTAAAATGATATAATTATGATGTGAGTTGATTAGTTTTTACAGTGTAGGGGTGACAAACGAGCACACAGTCTACCTGATGCTAAATGAATACTTTACTGCGGCCATAGACATCTAAATCCACCCTCAATTACGAATCAAAATGTACATACGTTTTCACCCCTGAGGACTAGGATGAAATGCCTCGTATCCGAAAAGATCTCCGGTTCTTTACACTCATCATACGAAACACAGCAGTATTAAGCAAATATGTTACTATTTTGTCACTTCAGTTTTATGTGTATACTTATAACTTATAGGTTACATATGTATACACATATTATGTAATATTTATTAAAAAAGTGTGTTAGGTACAAAAAGTATAACCTATGGGATATATTGTGTGGTTATTATAGTTACACACACACACACACACACACACACACACACACATATATACACATTATATATATATATATATATATATATATATATATATATATATAAGCTTCATTAAATTGTTTTTGTTTTGTTGATTTATTGTCACTAATGTACAGTACATGTAATATTATTGTTGTAGTGCTAATTCATTCTAATGTACTTTTTGTTTTGGCACCTAGCACAATATTTCGTCATGCCCAGGGTTGACTGAGAAAATGCCAAAAGGTGATTAAGACCGTTCCTCATTATTAATGTGTACCACGAAGAGTTAGAAATTAATAAGTAATCATTTGCTCATAATAGTAAAGGTAATTAAAATTTATAGGGTGAAAAAATATGGCAATATCATATGAGCAATCCTATGGCCTATGTCCTGCAATGGATTTTGAATAGGTTGTAATTAATGAATGAAAAATAAAATAAAAATATTAACTAATAAAAAGAGTAACTAATGAAAATATCGATGAAAATCTAACCAACGCAATGGTTTTGAGTGAATAATAACGTATGCTTAAATAGATAGGTATAGAATATTAAATGTTTTGGTCATGATTGAATGAAATTCATCACAATGTGTTACATGGTGTCATTAGAAAACGATTTGCTATTGGTTTGTTATTGATTGCGCCTTACAATAATTTGTAGCTGGCTTTGATAGAGAGTGAGAATTAAACCGGTTATATTAATATTCGGTACATAACGATCACCTTTCACTGACTGACTGAATTTTGAATTATTGCAGACAGAACGTTTTATCGAACCTTTTGTAGGTACGTAATATCGCGTGTTAGTGCGATACGCGTGTGTTTTTCTTTATCTTTTCAGCCAATAAACGGGCCTAAATCGAAACATCGGTTTTTCACACAACTGAAAAGGTAACAAAAATTTTAAAAATGGCATTCAATATAAAACTATTTTTACGGATTTTATCGCGTTTTATTTACTTATTTTTAATTGCCGATTTTTCAGGTGCTTTACAGCACCCATGGTCACTAGGGTGACTGACATGTTTGACATCCCGATGTCATATTTTTTTTTGTTTTATTTTTTTTATTTTGGATGTACACAACAGTTTACATTCAACTTTACGTAACATAAATACCTATTATACACAAAGTTTTGACCTGGAATACAAACGAAAAACGCGTACATACAGCTGCAACATGAATTATCCGTAAACATATTTATGTATTATATTTTCCTCAAAAAAAAAAAACAATTTATAAATTTAACAAATTTTACGACAATATAGTAAAAGTTTATTATGACGATAAATAATTAATGTGGAGTTGACTTGAAGTAGTGGAATAGTTGAGTACGTAGCTTATTTACATTATTGTCAAAGACATCAATGTCCTTACCTGACTCCGTTAGAACTATATCATTATAAGAGCGACATATTTAGCCCAGTTACTTTCAGTTATTAATTTTAATTTTTGTTCCTATCTACGCAGAAGGAGCTTACAGTATCTTGAATTATTGCAGTGGTATGCTTGGGTTTAGATTTAATTTTGTTAATTATAGGGTCCTAAGCAGACGACAGTACCCATCCAACTTCGGTCCCAGTTCTTTACTTACCATACGAAATATAGCAGTATTTAGTTCCTATTTTACCCTAGTATTCTGCGAAAGCGTGGTCCTTCCCCTGTCGAGCCGACCCATTCACGCTACAACCACAATATAAAATGCAACATGGCTCTACCATATATATAACAATCCTTATCAAACGCAACATCTTACAATACTTTCGTAGTTAATGCAGCGCTTGAATCATGAGCATATTCACGATACATCCAGGTCAAAGGGAAAGCTATGTGTAGTAACCTTGTAATTTAATTTGTACCCACCTAGTAATTTAATTTGTACTAGAACTTTCTAGTACTTTTAGTTTTACTACGTGGTAGGAAATCTTTTCTGTCTAGGAGTTCATCTCGGATAAGTTCCATCCTCTTACATATTAATGTCGCCAAACAGCGATGTGCGCACTGCTGTGTCCTACTCGGAAGGATAAATGCAAATTCAAATTCAAATTCTTTATTTGCAATTAAATAGGTACAAAATGTTTCGTTCTTGATTTTATCACTGTTATTGTGTTAAGAAAACCTATTTAGCTGTTTACAACAGCATGCAAATATTCAAAAGTTTATGTAATATAATTAATTACCAAATTTAATCCATATAAACAAACAAAAACGTCATTTTACAATCTTTGTAAATGAATAAATTAATTAATGCATCGATTCTTAATTACGATAAAACTACTTAGTCACTACAATTCAAAAACCCATTTACTGTATAAAATATTTAATGTACCTGCCATTTCGCGTAAATTATTAATTTTTGAATTCGGATATATGCCCTGAGGGTATTTTGTTAATATTTAACTGTGTTGTTTCTCACATTGTGACCTATTTTTTAAATAGCTTTCTATCCAACTTAAAGCAGATCTTGTGAATCCATTCATCAGATTTCGATTCGAATCGATTTAAAATCGATCTTTTTCGGAAAGAATCGACATCCCTAGTTGGCTGAAGGTATTCATTGCCTGCTGTAGCTGTTTAGCATTAAGTGTACGCAGGATATAGTAAGTTCATTTATCCGTTCAGTTTTATAAAAAAAAGGCTTACGATGATTGTATCATCTAGTTATGTTGGTGACTTTTATCGTAACGAAATGCCTACTCAACTATATACCTCGTGTGGGTTTAATAACTATTATTGGATACGTCCGCACCCCACCAGCGCATTACCTTAGAGTTAGCTGAGCAATAAAATCGTAATATATACATCGAAGTAGTGGCAAATTTGATGTCATAATATTTTATTGTACTCAGGCCCATTATAAGATTTTATGATAGCATAATATACAATGACTTCCAAAAGTAAGATCCCTATAAAGCAGAAACGACGATAAACTTACTTACCTACATTATATTACAGTTTTTAAGCGTATGATTTATTCTTTTCTAACTAGTAACGCTTAGATAACTCATTTTTTTATGTTTACAACATACGAAGTTATGGTATTTGTAAGACTATTAAAAATGCAAACAATATTTGCATTTGTATAATTTTACAAGCACCTTACTAACCTTAACACCTTGTTACATTGTTAACAACGCAGGTGCGTTATAGACAACTAACATATTATGATGTAGTGTTATATATCAAAACTAAGACAACAAGCACAATAATTCAGTTGGTAATGTGAGGTATGCAAACAATTAAAATAAAAAATAAACCTCATTAGAATAAAGTAGAGAGCTGATAAAATTACCGTACCTGAGTCTAGTTAAGCGCAGTAAAGTTAAGGTACAGCCTATATGCATCTCACAGTTAGTCGCAGGAAATTAGTAAAATTGCCGGGTGTTTTACATTTATTAGTTTAGTTTTATCTAGATAAAAAAGAATGCTAGCTGTGCTCGTAACATTATTGATATTTCATGACGCACTTGAATTTAAAATAAAATACTAGCTCTAAGAGCAGATCACGACAGTATGGCGGAGGAAAGGTCGTGAGATAGGAAAGGCTTCAAATCCCACGACTTTCATCAATCAGTCAATCTCACAGTCTACGTACTCTTAACCATCAAGGCTATTGTCACAAGTAAAAGAGAAACTAAAACATACACAATCTAAATTAAAGCATTTGCGAGGGCTCTACTCACTACAAACTGTTTCGGGTACACATTTTATGAAGTTTTCCAAAATGTGATGTAGCAGAGTGTTCTCTGCCAGAAATCTGACTAGTTACATAACTTTCTAAGCAAAAATAAGACACCAATACTCTGCAGTAGGGCCTGTGTAACTGAAATAAAAATATTCTATACACCAAAAATAAAAATGGATTGGCATGTAATATAGTAACTTAGGTCTCCATGTTATTCTACATTCAAAGTTTAAGCGCATATTTTTGAATCAGTTTCAATAAATATTATAGAAACCAACAGAAATAATAATACCTATACTATGTGGTTAGTATAGACTAGTGGTCTCCAATTAGTTTCGCTCGGGGTCCGTTTTGAGAAATGAAATGACCATCGTGGTCCGCACATTTTATTTATAAGAAAAAATATTTATTAAACAAATGTAATTAAGGAAATAACAAAGGTATTTTGTTACATAGGTATCAACACGAACTAAACATTTTTTGTTGCGAATTATCTGTCTGTGTGTAATTATGTGTGTAGTTTGGAGTAAAATTGGTGCAAGCTATTAACATTAAAACCTGGAGATGTCCAGTAGTAAGTCGAAAATGCTGCTTCACAAATATATGTCGATCCAAACAAAGTAAGAAGTTTCAAAGCTAATTTTTGTAATTCTGGATATTTATTACCACACACAAATTTTATCCAGAACTCTTCACTGGAAACTACCGATTGTTTGTGTTTTAAAACTGTGTTTTCTTGGAAATCGATCATTTCCATCTGCAGAGTAGCTTTATCACTTCCGAAAACAATTGCAGCATCATTGCTCCATTTACCATTAGGATGCAGAGAGTAAATGCTGCTGAGGATTTCTACAACATTCTCAATTTTCCGTAATGAATGTCTTGAATTCGCGAACTCTTTCTCGCTCGCTCGTTACTTTGCCCGGCCGTTTTCGAATTGACGTCAACAAAGATAATGCGGGGGATACATTTTTATTAAATTACTAATTATTTTTATTAATTTTTGGGGCCACGGAAGTTATTTATATCGGAAGTAGTGTAAGTTACTTAGTGTAAGTTACTGTGTTCTCGCGGGTCCGCACCAAGTGGGACCGCGGTCCGCCATTTGGCGACCCCTGGTATAGACCAACGCGCAATAAAATTTTGTGAAAGTTAGTTTAGATTACATTTTCGTCTTTTTAATATGACGAAATAGATGAGGTTCGCACATAATTTTGGCTCGTAGTTTGATGAAAGTGATATGTTATCTGAGCAACGAATTTTCAAACGAATTTGGTGTTTTGTAAAATAGTATAGCATTTGCTATGCCGAACCTGATTTAGTAGCATGGTCGAATATAAAATGAAAATAATTTAAGCAAAAGAACATAGATGTTAATTGATATAATAATAATAATGTTCTCCAGACCAAATTTCGGTCACGGCGGCCATTCTAAAGGGAGACTGGCAATCTGCACAGGACAGGACGGTAATCCGACACAGTCGGACAGAGATCAGGGGTAGGAACAAGGCTTTATGTGCTGTGAAACACCGCCAACTTCCCGACCCCGGGATGCTACTGAGAATTTCTTGTCAGAAAATCTCTATGGCCGGGGTTCCGGGGTATCCGGGGTTCGAACCGGGGATCTTACGATCAGCAGTCGCGTTGACGACCGTCTAGTCACGGTAATATTATGTAGATAAAATTACCGTGGTCTGGTGGTCGTCGTCTGCGCAACGAGGTAGTCGAGAGTAAAATGAAAACTAAATATTGAAGAGAGTTCAATTGAAAGCTACAGTGCATAGGACATATATTATTAGCTATTGACGAATTATTTTTGTTTCTTCTGTATCATATATATATATATATATATATTGTAAAGTATTTCGTCTCTTTTCTCATATTTATTAATGTGTTAAACGAAGTATTTACTTGATATACCTACCGTCGTAACTCGCGTTCGAAACAACCTCGACACGTGTGGCTCCGAAATCAAATTAAAATCATGTTTGATAAGATCGAGTGGCAGTTATGGGAATTTATGACTATATTACCTGCGCGAGCGCATCGCGACCGACAAAAACCGGGCTCAGTCCAGTAAGCAATTATTTATGGGGCCCGCAAATGATTATAGTTTACGATCGTTTGACCGGCTACGCCCCTGGCGTGCGTGGAACGGCACACAGCCTAATTGAATCTAAAACTATTGTTGTATAAACTCAAATTTACTCAGGAATACAACTATTTTGATTCTATACTATACTAGAAGTGGTATGCAGAATAAAGCACCTAAGAACAAAAATAGCCGCAATAAAACACGGAACGCACACAAAAATGTGCTGACCGCAAAAGATACAGAAATAAATCAGACAGATGACAATTTAAAGTGGTTAACCCACTAACTGTGACCATTTTAGATACTTTGATCAGATCTTGTCGAAACCGAACCTACGGTTGAGATGACAAGCAATTTCAAATCATAAATACTTTATTTTAAAGTTGATATTGATGTAGAATAGGAATATAAAGCATAAACTAGTGGGTGTTTATTCTACAGTCTTTAGAGTCATTGTAGAGATTTATGTTTTTATTTAAGAATTAATGATATTATAGTGTGAGTAATCGTCATTATGCTAATTTACGTATTTGAATCTCAGCTCGTAAAGATAAGTTAAATGGGTGTACGATAGGTACCTGCTCATGAGTAGAATTTAAAATATTTAATGATTAAAATCTAATTAATTTTCGAGAGAAGTTTAATGCTTTAGCTATAAAAGGATATATTTGCGGGAGCAGTTCGAAGATTTTATAATATTGATTTATAATGCCGAGTATACAATGATAATTTTCTGAAGATTTAAATATATAACTATTGTTTAGGTAGTTTATTAAACCTCAGAAATTTATTGTTGATGTAAGGTTGAAAGCTGGCTTCAAAGAACAGGATATTAATAGGTAATAAAAAAAATGCAGTTACTTAAGAGTATGGCTATAAAAAGTTGGAACCTAGTATCAAATTTCTAGAAAGTTTATTATAATGTAAACTGAAAATTAGGCATAGCATTGAATTTATGCTCGTTGTTATTTAAAAAGTAATTTTACGATATTGGAGAAACAATTTTATACTTATATAGCACCTCAGCGTTCAGAACTAAAAAGCTAACACCACGCAAAAGTAAAGTTTAAATAGGATTGGGTTGGTCTCCCACATGTCGGACAGACAGTCTAAAACTTGGACCCACAAGACATGAAACGGTAGCGTAATGGCAGGAAGAGCGTTGACGACGACGAGTTTGACTATATGGTATACGCAAAGGAACGGAAAACATAAGCTTAGACGTTAAGACGAAAGAACGTTAAGACGCCTTTGCTCTACAGTGGGTTATTACAAAAATAACACATAAATATCAAATTTTCTTTTAGAATAGGTGTCCCTTTTTGACAATATAACTATGATATCTTATTTTTTTTTATAGAATGGGGCTGACAACGAGCACACAGTCCACCTGATATTAAGTGGATGTTGTGGCCCATAAACGTCTATATATATCCTCGATTAAGAATAAAAATACAAATACGTCGTCACCCCTGAGGACTACGATAGAACGCCTCGTTTTCAGTAAAAGGGGTCTCCGATTCCCCTACGAAACACAGCATTAATGCTTCCACTTTACGCCGGTATTCTGTGAGAGCGCGGTTCTTCCCCGGTTGAGCCGACCCATTCGTGCTACAAGCACAATGTAACTGCAGTGTGGTTCTGCCACGTAAAAATCTTATTCGTCCATTTATTCATTACAGCCTTTCCAAAGTCCCCTTGAATGATTTCTCATTGATATATTTTAACAAATTTGAAATTAGCAGTGTTAGTATATACTTATATGTTTATCATTTTATACCAAAAACGACACAAATGAAGGACTTCAAATATGACTTATTTTACAACGTGCATGTTTTTAATAGTTGAACGTAATGTATTCTTTTAATTAAAGTGCAATAAATTAATAACGATAGTAATAAAGAACAATAAAAAATGATCCTTTTCTGTATTAAAAGAATGTAAGGAACTTGATAAACTTACTAACTTAATACTAACAGTATTATTTACTGTTTTATTAATAATTTGCCCTAAACGCTTCCAATTGGCACCTGGCGCCATTCTCCCTGCTTACTCTACTTTACGATCTGTTAAAAGAATGATTTTACTGCCCAAATTAACACGAAATAAAAATGAAACCGATGCTCACAAAAAATGAGCGAAGGTAGAATATAAAAGCTTTAAAAAAGGTCCATGTCAAAACATTTGATTGTATTAATATTTATAGGCCGCATCGCCGCAGGAAAGTCGGTTCCTGACTCGAGATGGAGAAAAAAAAATGTTTATCAGTACGTTTAGCTTTTGTGTAAACCGCGAAATCTTTTGTAAGAGATATTTATGGCCTCGAAAACAATTGTAGTGTTACCATTATATCAATATAGACAGCAATGACACTATTAAACTTTTTTCACTCAAGTTTGAAATCAAGACGTTTACTTCGTTTGCAATGACAACAATGGCTTTGTATTGCCAGTTCATTCATAACTGATTTTTTGCCTTTTTTAATCAAATAATTACAACATGTTGAATGGGCTGGTAGGCAAAACGTTCATCATCATCATAACAGTCCATCATAAGTCCTTCGCTGAACATAGGCCTCGCTGTCAGTGTCAATCTATGCATTTTGGCATGGTTCTCCACCACCTGCATCTGTCGTTTCTTTGCAGGTTTCATCAGTTCGTTCCTCTATCTAGTGGGGTGTCTAGCCTCTTATTGGTAACACTGTTTACCAATACGAGTCTAGTCGCGTATTGGTACCACTGCTTACAAATACGAGAGGTTGTCACTTGAGAACTTTTCTTCATTTATACAGAACCATTAGCTTTCTGTAACATTATAAAGTTAGTAAATATTTACATTTTCTACGGCCGGTTCTTAGTTTATATAAAAAAAAATCTTTTAACATATCTATACAACTGTGTGGAAATAATGTACAGGGTTATTTTTCAGAGTAGCCATTACGCCAGTACGCATTAAAAAAATACATTGCATATATGTACATCTAGTAGTAGTAGTAGTAGATTTTGAGTGAAAAATAGTTAGTGACGTGTTTGTAGTATAATGCAAGTAGTGTAGGGAAGGATGTAAAATAGCTGTGGTATGTTCAATTTATGTTTTTTAAGCTATGTATTACTTCATGTTCCTTATAATTGAAATTATTTCTTTTACGCTTATTGAGGTAAATCGAAATAAGATGATGCTTACCGTTGTGCTACTGATCCCTGAGCTACGTGTGTTACTCTTGATTATTGGTTAATATATTTCTTTAGTTCGAAGGAATCTTGTAAAACCATGGTTTGAACCCGCGACTATCAATATACAACGTTTTGTAATAAGATTGTATAATATAATTAAATTTGAAGGCGTAAGTTAGGAACGATATTGATAATCAATTAAATAATTTTTTAAACTAAAATTCTTAAAAACATACAAAAATTATTTCTAAAGATATTTCTTCAAGTTTCCTGTTCCTAATAGCCCACACTCCACAGATGGAGATAGTGTCCGTATGAACTGAAGTACCACTTTTAATATTTAAAAGAGTATAGGTACTGCTAAAACTAAATGTTTTATTATATAAATTAGCTGATTTTGTAAAGTTAATCCTAGGATTTGAAGTAAAATTCTTATGAAATTACAGGACCTATCTTTTCCAGGCCTGTCTCATTTGCTGTAACATTTGTGTTGGTAGATGTACTGAAGGTTTTTTTGATGGTCTATGTAGGTAATTTAGATCTGGTATAATATATCATGAGCAGAAATATCACTAAATGCCGAATGCAGTGATACCAATTCCCATAATCGCTCTTTTCTAAAATAGAGCTACTGATACTTCATTAATCACACCGGCTCTACTCTATGTAGTAAATAATATAACAAAATAGAATTCTCAAATTTGTACAACAATACAACAAATATAGCCAAATTAAATTCTCACAAACAACCTGATGCGCCTAATTAACGATATTGGTGAACCGGGTCGTGAAATATGAGGCGCTTGATTGGTCACACACGCGTACTTTCTCACGCAATTATTAAAATGACAAAATAACTTAAAAATTTTTTTAACATTTGGTTGCAAAATTATAACTATACCTATAGTATGTATATTCTTATAATTAGTATTTTTAAAATTTTGTAAATCTACTGAAAAGTTATTACCGCAAAAAGACAAAATAAAATAAAACAAACGTAGAAGGGTTGTGTACAAATAAAAAATTAAACAAAACACGATATTTGTCTCGATAAAATAAAACCAAAAACTAAATCGCTGTCTTTCAAGTGGTTTCATTATGGAATCGCAAGTTATGCTTTAAGTGTATCTTATATGAATTTTGACTTGATTATGAAAACGCGTTAAACTTATATAAATTAGTACTAATTTGCTTGAAATTTGCGAAAAGTAAGAAGGTTTTCATACCTATACACCGTAATAAAAGAGTGCCTTAAGTTTTTATATTAAGGGCTAATAAACGTGTTTTTGTTCATTTTTTTACTAAAGTTAATCAGTCTAGTCAACCTGCTACCTTTAGATTTTGCAGTGACGCCTTTTTTTATTGAATAAGGGTGACAAACGAGGTCACATTCCACCTGATGGTAAGTGCTTGCTGTGGCTCGTAGACATCTACATCTATCCTCAACTGAGAATCAAAATGCAGATACGTCATCACCCCTGAAGAATAAGATGAGAACTCTCGTTTCCAGTTGAATGACTCTCCGATTCTTTACACTCACTATGAAAAACAACAGCATTAAGCTGCTATATTACGTTGGTGTTCTGTGAGAGCGTAGTCCCTCCCCGGTCAAGACGACCCATTCGTGTTTTAACTAGAAAGGAGTGGGTTCTTTTCTTAAAGTTATATTTTCCTAAGGCGGAAGTGGAACACGTACTTACAGTCCACTTGATCGTAAGCGGCTTGCAGTCCATGGGAACTTGCAACTAACTTCAAATATAGAAGGCTAGGAATACCAGCCCCCTTTGAGAACTAAGATTGAATGCCTCGTTGCCTGTAATTTTACTAATACGCTTTAATTTTGAGACCAACACAGCGGTGTAAGCACCGCTGTTTGGCGGAAATTTGACAGAAATAGCTAAAAGTCTGATACCTTCCCAGGCGGACCCCGAGGCAGAAAAGAGCTCGTGCTACGTCATATGCCGATGTTTACATATTATAAAGTTACAGCTTATATACGTCCCACTCCTGGGCACAGGCCACCTCTCATTTCTGAGGGGGTTTTAGGGCAAGGAATAGTCCGTCGCGCTGCCCCAATACGTGTTGGCGAACTTCACGTGTCTTCAAAAATTTTTTTCTTACCTCTCAGACATGCAGGTTTCCTCACGATGTTTTCCTTCACCGCCGAGTACGTGGTAAATAAAAATAAACATATTATAAGGCTAAGCGAATTTATCCTTTTATAGAAGTAAAGTTGAAAAATGACTCACAAACCATCCGATGGTTGTAATTGCCGCAGTGCGTGCGCTTCATCGATTGAGAATCAAAATGCAGATGCATTGTGTCCGCAGAAGACTAAGATGGTATGTCTCATTACCACTACAAAGGTATCCGGTTCTCTTTACTCTGCATAGATCATAACAAAGCAGCAACACCACAAAATAAAATGCGTAGTTCAAGAGTATATTTCTAGAAAAGTAAAGTTACAGAATATATATGAGTATTATATCTCCCTGAACTGGACACAGACCTTCCACGCGCGCAAATTTCCCGACTTTTTATAACCCATTTTATTTCTCAGACGTAGACGTTTCCTCACAGTAATTTCCTTACCACCTATCACGTGAATAATATCGATTAACAATTTCAGTTGTACGGTACCGTTTAGTTGCAGTGATATGAATTACTATAGGGTAAAGGTGCCTGATATGAGATAGGTTCCTAAACCGAGATGGTTCAGTAATTAAGTCGGCCGTGTTCAAACCGATTTTTTTTCTTCTCTATTGCTAGTTATGTTAAATCATTAAAAATAAGTACAATTAGATTTTGTTAAGAGTGGATTTTAATATCCCAAATCACTTTATCGTGTTTATTACATATTACAAACATGACATTTGATTATGTTGAGTTTATAGTGAGTCCCTTATATGAGATACCAGAGGACTCCCTATACACGTAGTTACACGATAATCCCGGACATTTTTTAACCAACAAAACACAAGATTCTCCAAACGACATGCATCTGTGCGCATGCAAAAGCAAATACAACTAATGCAAACTATGGGTGCGTTTGGCAGAAAAAAGCGCTAGCAAGCGCTTGTAAGCAAAATGGCGATCGTAAGCGGTAAGCGCTGTCAAATCGTAAGTAGCTATTTTCCTCCAGGACACGATGTTAGTTTTAACCGGAGAACCTAACCTAATTTAAATATATGTTTGTAAAGTATTCATATTAAAAACTTACCAATCATGAATTTTTAATAACATGTATATGTCTATTCATAACATTATATTACTTAAAACTAATATTGCACAAAACAAATTATAAACTCTACTTCAAAACAAATAAATTAAATAAGCAAAATGGCGGATTGTGTCAGCGCTACTGAAGTAGCAATCGTGTCCTGGCCGAAAACTATTTTAGCGCTTATAAGCGCTTGCTAGCGCTTTTTTCTGCCAAACGCACCCTATGTTAATAGATTCAGAAAAATGGCTGTTATTTATTATTTCTTATATAAATAAACTATCTGTTTTCTAGATGTTTAAAAATATGTATTTTTAGTCCCAACTACTTTGTCTTCAACATGTCCGTTATAAATTGAAAATACTATTTAAATAATGTAAATCCGTTTTTGGCTATAATTTAAGATCATAAGATGTACGTACGATGTAACAAAGAGCTGTGGATTTTGTTTGAAATAAAATAAAATAAATAAAAAATAAACGCTGATCGTTACTCTAACGTATAATTAAAGTCAATAGAAGTGTATTAATTAATTGTGTATTTCATTTAAATGAGCTCAAAAGTGGAGTTGTCCAAATTAGGAACTCTAAGTATCTCATATTAATATAACTTCATGCTTGCTTAGAAAAAGTGTATTATTTTATTAAATCTATAACATATTACAGAATCGGTAAGTATTATTGCTAAAATATTTATAGTTTTGAAATATTCATTCTTATTTATTATTACGTAAAATTAACTTCTAACCTGTGACATATTACGAGAATTACGCAAAAACTTAAAATAGTATCTCATATTTGGCACCTTTATCTTAATTATTATGGCCACTGCTTAACCTCTAAGCTATCACAGTACGCAATACTAACCGACACAGCTTAGTAATAGTTTTCGTAAGCTGAATAATTATTTCGAAATTGTACTTACACAAGAAGGTTTTTCAAATTATTACATAATACTCTATTTTGTAGCAATACGCTAATGTATTTTCAGCTGGCTTTTTGTGAGCGTATTAAGTTTAGAACGAAAAACATACCTGCAGCTATATTATAGTTGTAACACGAATGAGGTCTGCCCGACCGGGGACGGATCACGCTCTCACGGAATACCAGCGTAAAATAGCAGCATGCATATAAAACAGCAGATCCTGTGTTTAGTATGGTTATAGTGTAGGTAGGTAACCTGAGATAATTTTTACTGAAATTGAGGCTTTCCATTAATTTGTATATTGCCTAAATTAATTTTCGCTTACAAGATAAATTAAAAATAATTTAAAGTCCTTCAGTTATAAAGTGCAGTGTGATTAAGTCACAAAAAGTATGATTCCTATCTTTATACTATGTATTTATCAGTATAGAAAGACGAAAATGTAATCTTTTATCGTGAAAATTAAAAATCGTCTGTACTTTCATCATCTCCAGTAAGTAATTTCAGGTAAATATTTTAAAGCTAACTTTCGAAACTGTAGACCGGTTCTTCAGTCAAGAAACGAGTCAAGATGCCTATGCTAATTTCGAATACCTACGCAATATATTGCACAGTCGCAACATATGCGCGCATCAGAGGAGCCCTTATGGGGAACTTAATCAGTGTCTGAGCGGCGACATGGGTTATTGAAACGAAATTAAAACACTTAGTCTGTATTCATTATAGCTCTCGTGTTCATTTTATTCTTAATTTGAGTGCCGCATCAATGGACTCTTGCAGGGTTTAGGTGTCCGCATGCTGGCAATAAGACAATAATTAAAAAGAAAATCAAAGAAAAAAAAATCATTTTTATACATTGAGCTATTATGTACTACGTACGTAAGTACATATTACTTCAATGTTTTTATATCTGGTATTTTCTATAGTCGCCTCTTTAGATATCCACGTGAAGAAATCTGATGGTGGTTTGTCTTAAGCTGCCACTACACGGCGCATGATAGATGGCTGCAGAACCATCTCGTTTAGGTATTCATCTAATTACCCAGACCGGCATCGAGCTGCAGAATCAAGGATGTAAGGCATCTGATACTGCGGTTGTCCACCAACCTGCCAATTGTAACGATTAAGGAAAAACTTAATCTTATACGTGGTAGAACCACGCTGCATCCATACTATAGTTGTAGCACGAATGGGTCGGCTCGACCGGGGATGGACCACAATCTCACAGAATACCAGCGTGTTTAAGCAGCTTAATACTGCTGTGTTTCGTGTGGAGATTATAAAGAAATAGATAATTTATTCCGCATTTTGATTCTTTATTCAGGATAGATGTAGATGTCTATGCCACATGGCATTCACTGGTCATCAAGTGGACTGTATGCTCGCTTGTCATCCTTATTCTATACAAAAATCTTGGGCCCATTACGAGCATACGAGTCGATAAACAAGGAAAAAAAAGATAATTTTACAATTCACAATCGCAAGTTACTTTACTAAAATAAATATATTCATATTTATTATATTTATTTTAGTTTTTTTAACTTAAATAAATATATTCATATTTATTTTCTTTACTTTTATATAGTTGTTTGGCACAATGTAATTATTTTTTTTATTTAAAAACAAATTATAAGTCAAATACATACCAAAAATAACAGTTATTATATATGTTTAGCTTATATTTGCTTTAAGCTTCTTAATGCGTCGTCACTTTAAACTTATAAAATTACATAGTACATTTAATTATTTCACGATAAAAACTGATTAAAATGGTAAAAATAACAGACCATGGCTTGCAATAATTATGTATACTTAAATTCTTAATATAAAAAATTCCATTTAACTGTTCTTGTTTTACTTTAATATTTTTAATAATCTTACACTTGTCTTTAACCTTAAAAGAAAGCTAATGTTATACTGCATTCATTAGTAATAATCAATTTCCGTCTTTACGTCGTACGTATTATATCAACGCTGACCTTTCTGCTTTATAATTTTATTTATTATTAACGTTTAAGCGAAGTAAATTATAATTATGAATTAATTAGCGACATCTGCTATTCAAAGTGTGATATTACCATATTATGCTATGCAATGTGGCTTCACATTAAAATGTTCATAAACATAATCAATTTAAAATCCTAGGTATATTTAAAAACTATGATAATTAATATATAATATGGGAACACTTTCAAAGGTTATTATATATGTAGAAAGATATATTTTGTTATTCAAAATTCCACATTGTTACTGTCACACCATTTCGTCTGTATTACACAGGGGAAAAACATGTTGCAGCTATATTGTGGTAGTTAGCAGGAATAGGTCGGCACGACAGGAGAAGGACTACGCTCGTACAGAATGACAGCGTAAAATAACAACTCAATGCTGGTGTGTTTCGTTCTTGAGAATGCGAAAACTAAATAATTAGTCTTTTTAGTGGATACGAGACATTCCATCTTAGTTCTCAGGGGTGACAACGCAACTGCGGTTTGATTCTTTAATGAGGATAGATGTAGAAGTCTATAGGCCTTTACATCAACATACCATCAGGTGTGCTATGTGTTCACATATCTCCCTTATTCTATATTAAACAAAATTTTAATTTCTGCCATTTTAATTCGCATCCACGACTATGGAAAATGCTGGAAAGATCTTATGACTTCGGACAGATGGCGGTATAGCTGCACGATTACGCAAAATGTAAATACCCAGACACTTTATCGGTAGCATCGACAAAGATGCTTGACATCAAGTACCACGATGGGCAATCAGTTTGCCAAGCGTGACGATAAGAAGAATTTTACCCTATAACGGACGAAGGGAAGAAAAATAAGCTTTTTCCAGCTATGTATTTTTCTAGCTGATGAAAAGAATGATTTTATAATCATTATTGTTTTAACGTGTTAGAGCCATGCTGCTGTTATATATGGTTTCAGCACAAATGGGTCGCCTGGACCGGGTAAGGATCAAGCCCTCCCAGAACATCAATCTAAAATGTCAGCTAATTGCTGCTGTGTTTCGTATATTGAGAATTGGAGACTCTTTTTGCTGGTTACGAGGCATTCTATAATAACCCCCAAGAGCGTTACTTTAATATTTAATCGAGGATAGATGTAGATGTAGATGTCTATGGGCCACAGTATCCATTTACAAATAAGTTGACAGCGTGCTCGTTTTTCACCCCTACTTATATAAAAAAAATTCACTTTGTATGACCTCAAATAGTCATCTGAGCAGAACAGTATCATCATGTGAGTAATACTTAAAGTGGGAAGACAGTTAGGACTGGTGGCTCGCTACTGCACCGTACTCTTGATGGGGAAAAATTATTAAGAAATTGCCTCACACGAATGAGTTGAAACCATTATCATCTTTCATAAGTTTGCAAGTTGTGATGAAGCAATACACTTGCTATGGCACAGTCTCAAGGAAATAAAGAGCCAACAATATTATAATCACAATCTCTTTCTCACAGGTGTTGTGAATTATAAATCAGCACATGATGTTGAGCAGGTTTGATTGCAGCAAGCTTTAGTCCATGTCCTACCCCCGCCCTTACCATACAAAAATCTTGGTTCATAAAATGGGATTATGCGTTCCCTTACCACGACATAAGCCCTTGAAAAATACACTAAGCAACAATTTCAACTTCGTGCCATTAATTAAAGCGAATTTAAAACTATATTATTTGGATTATGTTCTATTCGAAGTGATGCATCATCATTGAAAGAGATCAGTAATTCAAAACCACCTGTTTCTATTAACATTTACAAATATCAAAAACTTTTAATAGAAGTAATTTAATATGTATTTATTATGGTAATTACATGAAAATACGATATAAATTGTACATTTAATATTTCAAGAATCAAAATAGTAAATAGTTTCAAATGTAAGCCACAACAAATTGCGGCATCCTTGTCTATATTTTATAGGGTTAAAAGTTTCTATCAATAATTGAAGGAGAAACGTCCTTGGGGAGTAAAGAAGGGCTTTTAGGAATTTTGATGTCGACTGTATATTTATTTACGCATACATGGATAAACCCACCCGTAGCTGTAGATAATATTACTGTCAGATTTTAAACTACAATATACCTATACATTTTGATTTTAAAGACTTAAAAATTTTAAACATTCTAAAACATACGTCAATTAAGTTTAAATCACTTTTTAATGTATGAAAATCTACATATAAATAAACATATAAAGTAGATGTCTGTAATTTATAAAAGTTAGAAACGTTTTTCGTATAGATAATTAAGAAATTATATCTTTTTAATCGTTTCTAATCCAAATAATGATTACAACGTAACTAAAAATTACTATTATGGCGATTTTAAGTATAGTTAAGGCACAGTTTGGATGTCAACAAAGAGTGCGATTGGGCCAGTTTCGCGGTCAAATTCTGCAATATCATGGTCGCCATATATTGCTTTGAGATCCGACCAACCACGCCTCGGACTGCCGCACTAATCCCCTCGCTGCCTTTTATTTACTTACTTTTTAGGCCGTCCAGCTTAAATAAAAGTTTATTTTTGAACCCGTTTATGAATAGGTATCTGCCTCGGCATAAGTGATGGTCTGGTACCAGGCGGGGTTTACGTTCTAGAATTCCCGCGATATGGTCGTACCCAGATTTTATCTTTACATCAATCGAATTTCTTTATATAAGTATTTGGAATATAAGGTTACTTCCAAGATTGTTATCGTTGAAATTTGTTTATGATTAATACAATTTATCACTACCTAGTTTTTAAATTAGTAAGTTTAAAATCTTCGGTGCGTCTCTTAGTGATCTAGTAACTTCCGAAAGACTTGATCGTTCCAGGTAATATTATTATAATACATTTGTTTTGTTGAGAGGATGGCTCATAGCTTTGCTATAGGTATTGTGAGGACTCCATACAGAGGAAAATATACCACAATTTATGGAAGTGATAGTTAACTAACAACGAACGGACTAATCGTACCTAACACAAAGGCACTACAGAAAATTGCATCACTCTAGGAATTAAAAATGGAATAGTAGAACTTTTTAATGATGATGATTGTTGAATGGTAGATGGTTTAAATTTTACATGGTTAACAACTCGGAAATAACTATTTTTGTTAAGTTTAGCAAGTAAAGCTTGATATGCTTTAGTCCTTAACAAACTCTAAAGTATTATTTTATAGAGTTCGTTGGTGCAGTCCCTAAATTTAATTCCATGATAATTATTAATTTATACATTCATTTATTACAACTCGTCAAAAGATCAGTACTGAATATTGTAATTGACTGCCTCGTTGGTCTAGTGGTTGTAATAGTGCGACTACTGATCATGAGGTCCTGGGTACGAATCCCGGGTCAGGCCAAAGAACCAATTATTGAGTTTTTCTGTGAAGAAATTCTCAGTATTTGCCCGGAGTCAGGAAGTTGGCGGTGTCTCACCCCCGTGCCTCGGAAAGCACGTAAAGCTGTTGGTCCTGCGCCTGATCTCTCTCTGGTCGTGTCTCTTTACCGTCCCATCGGGTTATGAGAGTGAGGGAATAGAGAGTGCACCTGTGCTTGCCATACACTTGCGCACTATAATCTGTCCTGCGCTGATGGCTAGCCTCTGTTGAGGCAGGCCGCCGTGGGCGAAATTCGGTCTGGAGGATCAGTATTACTGAATATAACATTGTATAACATTTATAGCATTTGCCATAGTTTTGCCACTTTTTCTTGAGCTGTTACCAAGTGCAGCAAATTTTCTTTCATACAAATCACTGTCCTGATTTGTTTTTAACCTTTCATACTGATTTTCCCTTTACAATTAATTCTGTATTTAAACGTTCGCAAATTAGAATATTGTAATAATTGTTTTACATTAATTTTCTTATTCGGAATTAAGTGATGATTATGATATGCTTTGCGGAGCGTGTTGGTTACTCCAATTATCATTTATTACTTAAATTACTCCCACCTGACTTACATGGCCGAGCCTTTATATGCAGCTTATTACACCTTATGAAATGAATCAAATAGGTAATTCAATCCGATTATCACGAAAGTTAGTGACTGCCTGCCTTTGCACGCTTCGAATACGTATTAATAATTACAACTTGTGAGGCAACAGTATTTCATTCACTTCCTTCACCATGGTCTTTAATATAATCCATCTCAAGTCCACGACTAAACACAAGTAAAACTTTGCCAAGTAAAAGATTGCCAGATAGCAAGTTCCTTGTTCGTTGTTCCAGGTCCTCCCATATTTTTTTACTACCTTAGTTTTGAAGCTTCGTCGTTATAAAGTACCGATTAGAATAAAGATAATAATAGCTACTTTGCAACCATCCGCTTAATTAAATACAATGATGTGTCTTATCTAGATTGAAGAGCATCTCCCTCAATTGCGTGCACTAATCGCGTCACTACTGATTATCACCTGAAGATGCCTCGTGTAGAGGCGAAACACGCGTCGTATTATCGTCGATGGTGTGTCTTTCCTAGAAAACTGGTGTTGGGAGTAGTGGTGCTGAGATTAGTGGTGACGGGATAGTGCACGCAATTGAGGGATGACGGTAGGTGCTCTTCAATCTAGATAAGACACATCATTGTATTTAATTAAGCGGATGGTTGCAAAGTAACAATTAATATCTTTACAAAGTAACGCTTGATTCCATCAATTATGGTATCTATTAGTTTATTTTTTATAAAACTGAACTAACAAACGAACTTAAAGTCCACCTGATGGTAAGTGGCTACTGCAGATCATGAACACCTGCAGCAGCCTTTAAACAAAGTAGGCTGCAGATGCGTTGTTACCTGGGGACTAAGATGGAATGACTCACAGCCTGCTATAATACCTGCACTCTCTGCCCTTCAGACCGGAACATATTTATATATAGGCAGAACTTGGTGAGGGGATTCTACCAGCACAGAATTTTCATGTTGATTTTATTAATTATTGAATTTTTTTTTATATTAAAAGAGTGACAAACGGGCACACAGTCCACCTGATGTTAAGTGGATGCTGTGGCCCATATATGTCTACATCTATCCTCGATTTCAAATCAAAATGCAAATGCGTTGTCGACCGTGAGGAATGATGGAATGCCTCCTTTCCATTAAAAAGGGTCTCCGGTTCTCTGTACTCACCGTACGAAACACAGCGTTAAGCTGCTACTTTACGATGGTATTCTGTGAGAGCGTGGTCCTTCCGCGGTCGAGCCGACTATAACTACAGCGTTGCTTTACCACGTACACTATTATTACTAATAAGTATTTTTGGTTTGGCTAACAAAGTGATTGAAATGTCCCTAAACCTAATCCCATGACTATTATTAATTCATATTATATATATGTATAACGCATAAACATAGCTTACATAATATTACGTAGGAAGGATACTTGCCATAGTTGTGCCACGCTTGGCGAGTGCTTGGCAGTCACAGTTTTTTTTTTTATTATTGAGTTCAACATTTTTCAGAACGACGTATTTAGGGTAAAATTTCAATTTAAGTCACTAAAGCATAAATTTACTTACGAATAAAATGGAAAAAGAAAGCTATAAGAAACAATATTCACTGAAACGCACCCAAGAGCTTCTTTCACTATGCAGAACTAAAATCATGCAACTACAAAACGAAGCATGCCTTACCATAATATTTGAGTCATAATTTACGGCGTACGGCGCGACCGAACGACTTGATTTATGTATGTACGTACGACTTCGCCGCTAATCTTTACTGGAATTTAATTTGTTATTTATTTACTAATCGCCGCCGGAGTATGTCTCGGAACAGGTAAGTTTTGCATCTAATTTGAATCGGGGGGAAAATCCTGTTGGTTGCGGCCCAAAGCTTTTAGCGAAATAGTAAGTAATGTGATCACATATTGTGATTCTTAAAAGCAATTTTATACATTATATATGTACTAGAATTTACTAACATGTTTTGTCGCAAAGTGCTCTATGAAACGATTATAAAAAATACAATATCTGATGACCTCCGTTCCATGGTTGTGTTATCATTAGGTATGCAGAAATCAGCAACAGGGACAAATATGCGAGACACCTGATTTTGTACTCGTTTGACAAGTTTGACAGCTAAATAAAATCTAATGGGGATCTAGAGGAGATATAGATGAGTAGTTCCTAGTTACTACCATAGGATTAACGCATATTCAGAAGTGGTATGTCGACAGACCGATGACGAGGGTGTATAATTTTAATTCATACTTCCTTTAAAATGTATGCCAGTTATGATAGAGCTTCCAAATTAAGGAATACAAATCAAAGCACTCAAAACGTCAGGAATATAAACGTTCAATTAAAAGTAAGAAGTTGTCGGATGTCGGAATTCGTTTAATGCCACTGGCACGTATCATACATCCAGCTTCCTTATAACGACTCAAAATGGTAAAAACCTGTGGCTGCCAACCCCCTGCCAAACCTGGCTAATATGGCAAATAATATGCCCTTATAAATTAATCTAAGAGCCTATCGTGAGGGGGAGTTCAGCCGTGGACTTTAATAGGTTATAATGATGAAGATGATGATGAAAAATCAATCAAATAAATTAATAGAATGAAGGATTACCGAATTTTGATTTTTTACACAAATATCAACTGATTCAAAGCATTCTTAAGCAAATTTCACAGTACAACCAACAATAAATTTTTTCATTGCTTTCTAGTGGTTATTTATCGCGTGTTGATTTACCACGTAGGTACGTAGTAATCAACACGCGCCCTCAGTGGCGAAGGAAACATCTTGAGGAAGCCTGCATGTCTGAGAAATAAAACATTACGACATATGTTAAGTCCGAACACGCACTAGAAATAGCGCGACATTCATTTCCTTGCTATATATACTCTCTTTGCAAAAAGTACGATAACAGGTGGCGGTCAACGTAAAGGATAATATTATTTAGTAGCAAGTAGTTTCCATAAATTAAGTTAACCCGTTCATAAATGTGGTTTTATCGAAAGAGAGGAGGAAATATAAAATTACGATTAAAATCAAATTTTTTCAAAATATATAACATACTAGCTAGTTTGGCAGATATTGCTCACCTATCCGGTAGGTGGCGCAATGAGTTCCATTTCAAAATAAAATTTAATAAGTAATGGTTATAATTTATTCAGTAATACGACCAATTTCTTTATCAGAACTAAACCAACATAAATTGCACATATGGGTTATTCTTTTGTTTGGTAAACATTGACTTTATTATTGACTATCAAACCAATCAAATCCTAGAATCATAGTATTGCTAATTTATCATTGTCTTGATAAATATACTGTATGAATATGATCTCAATCGGTCAACTAGTCCGGAAATTACGCGATCACTAAAAGACAACGATTTTGAGGCCAAATTTTCTAGTTCAGTCAAATCTGAGACAAGTAAACTATTTTTTGGCATAATTGTAAAATACAAATTGATCTTTGTTAAAACGAGGACCTTAAATACATGACTAAAATAAAACAATATAAAATACTTTCTAGGGATACTTTTATTATGTTTTCGTTTTTGTTATTTCGGTGAACTAATCGTTATGCGTTACAAATATGTAAACGGGGAGTTCCCTGTTCTGTTATTATGCATATACGGGTCTTGAAGAATGTGTACCTACTTGAATGTGTACGTAATACCTTTATGTTTTATTCAAAATTTGACAATTGTAAATTATTTGTAGGTAGTAGGAGTAGGATTTTAAACCAAAAATGTTTAACAAAACGTATCGTTTTATCATTAACATTATTATTACTAAATATTACACAAAAGATTATTGTGGTGTATAGTTTCAGTATTCAGTGTTCAGGTACATATCAATAAAAAGTGCGTGGCTTTAAAAAAATAAATTTCTTTTATAACTTTTATAACACTTGGATATTAATTATTATTACAACGTTATCCACTTTTTTTATTGACTTCAATATCTTTACGGAGGAGGTTCTTATTTAGGATGAAATATTTATTATACAGTCACCAGTACTGATAGACATAGAATTTTTCTATAAAAAATTCAACTAACAGAAAGACTATATAGTATTTAAATCGTAAGGAAACTTTTACATAAAAATTGTAAATATTTTAATAAGATCAATAGTCAATATTTTTACGAAAATTTTCTGTAAGATTAAAATGAACACAAAATTAAAAACATAAATTATATACATAATTATAACTTTAAACAAAAAGTAAAACTCGGCTTGAAATTGCTAAAAAGTAGTTATTTATTTGCAACCCTTTGGGGTGGAATGTTTTCTCCAAATTTATATTGGACACCCTTGAGGTAAAGCCTATTTTAGAAAATTATTAAAATCGGTTCCCGATCTGTAAAAATATCACGTAACATACATACAAAAAAAGAATGCAATACTTAATTTTTTGGTTGCAATACTTAATATTTTACTATTTATACATTTTCAAAATACTCAATATTTTGAAAATGTATAAATAATAAAATATTTAATTATTTCGTATTATTCGCTTTATTTTTATTCCTAAAATTATGACTATATAAAATTATGAAATATAATAGTTTGATTATGCCGGTCCATCGTAGTTCGCTTGTCTGTTGAAGCCGACACTGGTAGTATTTTCTGTAAGGTCGACACGCATACCCTCTAGGTCGCTTCCACTTCTATCACCTCTTAAGTAATGGCTGCCAAGCATGAAATGATCGACCTACGGCCTCACTTTAACTTTATTAGCATATTTTGCCATATTTGTACATTTTACTGATCGTAATTTCTTCATATGTTTAATTCATTGTTTGATTTACGTGAAATGGTTCTTTTATTTATTGTTACAATTACTGGTGTGGTATTTGACAAATTTAAAGTTTCAAAATAATAATATGTAATTTCAAAATAATAATAATAATAAGTAATACATAATAATAATAAGGAAATAGAGTAAATGGGGCCCTGCACTCTATTGTGAAGAGTCAAAATGTGTCAAAAAAGGCACGTATGGCAATTCACAATGCTGTGTTGGTCCCTACTTTAACGTATGGTAGTGAAAGTTGGGTGTGGCAGAAGAAGCACGAGAGTAGAATCAACGCAGTAGAAATGCGGTCCTTAAGGAGTATGTTAGGACTGAATCTGAACGACAGGGTAAGAAATTGTGTAATAAGAGAAGAGTGTGGTTTGCAAGATGATGTTGTGACCAGGATTAAGAAAGGAATGCTTCGGTGGTTTGGTCATGTGGAAAGAATGAATGAGGAAAGAGTGACAAAGAAAATTTATGTTGCAGAAGTGAATGGCAGAGTCGGAAAGGGACGTCCTAGGCGAAAATTTATCGACCAAATTGGCGATTTATTGAAAACGGGCCAAATTAGGAGTACCCTTAACCGACGAGCATGTATGCGTAGGTGTATGGATGTGAAGGAGGCGAGAGAGGTGTGTCAGGATCGTGCCAAATGGAAGTCTGTAATCTCTGCCTACCCCTCTGGGTGACAGGCGTGAGTGTTTATGTTATATGTTATGTTAATAATAAGTCTTAAGCGGAGGTAATATTGCATATTGTAAATTCGAAGCGATGTTTGAAGTTTCTTAAAAATAGTTTTTTTTTTTTATATAAGGGTGACAAACTGACAAATGAGCACGCAGGTGGCTCATATTGCTAATGTTAAGTAATGTGACCTACAGGCAGCTAGAGATTTATGCTCGAAATTACAGATGCGTTGTCACTTCCGATGTCCATAATGAAATGCCTTTGAATGGTCTTCCATTCTCGTTAATCACCAGACGAACCAGCATCTTTCCGGAGTCGAGTCAAACCATTCGTACTGTAGCATGGCTCTACCACACATAAAAACTGAATAACAGTAGTTTGTAATCGATTTTGCAACGACAGATACGTAAACCAAATTACTATTGAAGAAGCATTATTATAGTTTCCTTAGTAAAGTATAGATAGATGGATGACTAGATGGAGTGACGACCTGGTAAGATATGCAGGAAGTCGATGGATGCAGGTGGCTTAGGACCGTGCTTTGTGGCATTACTTGGGGGAGGCCTGTGTTCAGCAGTGGACTTGTGAAGGGCTGTGATGATGATGATGATGATGATAGTAAAGTATATAGTATAACATCAGTCTCTTAAGTCTCGTAAACGAGTTTTTCGAAAGCAATTTAACCATTCGATGACGGAACGGCGGCTGCGACGGTAAACACCGTTAGCCAAGCGTGATAATTATGGCGAATAGAAAAGAAGAAAACCATGTCCAGCAGGAAACTTATATGAAATTTAGAAGAAGATTTAAATTATTAATGAAATATTATTCAACAATTTAAAATTTGAAAAAAAAATCTTGAGTAATTAAAAGAGTTGTAATTTAAAGATCCGTCGTTTGAGACTTTAAAAAAGATTATTTCATCTAATAAAAAATAGCAATTAAATCTGAATTCAAGATCTTAGCACAAATATAAGTAACACAGTCTGCCTCTAGATTAGCTTTATTTTGGTTATTATTTAATGATTGATTGATTTCATCAATAGTAGGAATTAAGTACCTAAATGGTACCTTCATTTACTTTAGGCTGTACGCAGAATTGTAACGTTTATATAACAGTGGTAGAGCCACGCGGCAGCTTTGCTGTCGCACGTATGGGCCGGCTCAAACCGGGGTGGTACCACGACCTCACAGAATACCGGCGTGAAGTGGAAGCTCTGCTTCCGCGTTTCGTCTGGTGAGTGCAGGTGGCCGGAGGCCCAAATCCCCCCCCCCCATCAACATGGTAGCGGAATTAAATGATAGACTACCCCAGGAGGGTACCAGCACCCCTGGAGAATCCCTCGCTGAGCATCCACGACCATGTTTCTCCACTTCTGAGCGTGGGTGCTCAGGCTGCCCCGCGTATTCTGGGGGGGGCAATATTCCGCTCAAGACTAAAACTGCTTGGGGCAAACGGAGCAACAAGACCAAGGCGACCCCTGCCACGCTGTCCGTGAATTTCTGCAATATCAGGGGACTTCACTCTAACCTAAACGCCGTCCACTACCATCTCGAGACGGCGAGGCCGGCTCTGCTCTTTCTGACCGAGACGCAGGTGTCCTCTCCGGCTGATGTCTCGTATCTCTCCTACCCGGGGTACAAACTGGAACACTCCTTTGTGCCTCGGGCTGGAGTTTGCGTTTACGTCAGAGAGGACATCTGTTCTCGACGCCTCGGCAGACTTGAAGGTTCGGACCTGTCCATCCTTTGGCTACGCGTAGACAGCGACGACCATCCGCGCGTCTACGGGTGCCTCTATAGGTCCCATAGCGGTAATGCCGAAACAGACCGACTCTTCGACCACGTCCAAATGGCTGCAGATTCGTTGCTACAGCAGATCCCCTCCGCAGAGATCGTGATCCTCGGCGACTTCAACGCCCATCACGCCGAATGGCTCGGTTCACGTTTAACCGATCATGCGGGGAGATCTGTTCGTGATTTTGCCTTGGCATATGGTCTGACACAACTGGTTACTTCGCCTACGCGGATTCCAGATGTGGAGGATCATGCACCTTCCCTGTTGGACCTTCTGCTGACCTCTCACCCGGACGGATATCAGATTTCCGTCGACGCCCCTTTAGGCTCCTCGGATCATTGTCTTGTCCGGAGTGTGGTGCCACTCACGCTGAAATCGCGGTTGCATTCTGCAGGCTGCCGCCGTGTTTGGCACTATAGGTCAGCTGATTGGGATGGGATGCGGTCTTTCTTTGCATCCTACCCTTGGGGGCGGGTTTGCTTCTCGCCGGATGATCCCAACGTTGTTGCGGATTCTGTCGCTGATGTGGTACTTCAGGGTATGGAACTTTTTATTCCTTCCTCTGTGGTGCCCATTGGAGGCAAATCTCAGCCATGGTTTGGTCGCTCCTGTAAAATAGCATCATGCTATAAGCAGGAGTGCTACCAAGCCTGGGCTGACGCATCAGCGTCCAGGGATGTAAACACCAGCGCTCTAAAAAAGAAGTATAATTCCGCCTCTAGGTCCTTCAAAAGAGTCATTGCCAAGGCAAAGTCAGAGCACATAGGCAGAATTGGCGAGAGACTAGTTCGTCTTCCTTCTGGAACCCGTGCATTCTGGTCTCTCGCCAAGGCTGTCCAGGGGAATTTCTGTCAGCCATCTCTTCCATCTCTGCACAGGGAGGACGACTCACTGGCCCACACCGCAAAGGAGAAAGCCGATCTTCTAGGTTCTTTCTTTGCGTCTAACTCGACTCTCGATGACGGGGGGAGTACGCCGCCGACCATCCCGCGGTGTGAGTGCTCCATGCCGGAAGTGCACTTCACTCAGCGCTCGGTTCGCAAAGCACTCCTCTCCCTGGACATCCATAAGTCGAGTGGGCCTGATGGAATCCCCCCAATTGTGCTGAGGACGTGTGCTCCAGAGTTGGCACCGGTTTTAACGCGTCTTTTCCGGTACTCCTACTCCCTAGGCGTAGTCCCAAAATCGTGGAAGACGGCTTTCGTCCACCCGATCCCTAAAAAAGGCGACCGCTCAGACCCGTCCAACTACCGGCCTATCGCCATCACCTCCTTGTTCTCCAAAACAATGGAGTCCATTGTAAACTGCCAGCTCATGAGGTACCTTGAGGATCACCAGCTGATTAGTGACCGCCAATACGGTTTTCGCCGTGGTAGGTCAGCTGGTGATCTTCTGGTCTACCTAACTCACAGATGGGCGGAGGCAGTAGAGTCCAAGGGGGGAGGCATTGGCCGTTAGTTTGGACATTGCGAAGGCCTTCGATCGGGTTTGGCACAAAGCGCTTCTTTCGAAGCTCCCTTCCTATGGGCTTCCCGAGAAATTGTGCGATTGGATCACCAGTTTTCTTGCAGATCGGAGCATCAAGGTCGTTGTAGACGGTGCAAGCTCCGATTGCAAGCTTATTAATGCTGGTGTTCCACAGGGCTGCGTGCTATCGCCAACGCTGTTTCTTCTGCATATCAATGATATGTTGCAAACCCGTAGCATTCATTGCTATGCAGATGACAGCACTGGTGATGCTCTTTACACCGGCCGAGCAAATATTTCTCGGGAAAACGTCTCTGAGTGCCGGGACAAACTTGTGTCTGAAGTCGAGTCTCTGCTGGACAGAGTCTCGGATTGGGGGCGACTAAATCTAGTCCAGTTTAACCCCCAGAAGACACAAGTTTGCGCGTTAACCGCTAAAAAGAACCCCTTTGTCGTATCCCCTCAGTTTCAAGGCACTCCCCCTTGTTGCCTCAGCCAGTATCGGAATCCTCGGCGTCGACATATCGAGTGACGTGCAGTTTCGTGGTCACTTGGAAGGGAAGGCCAAATTGGCCTCTAAAAAGCTTGGCGTGCTCAGCAGAGCGGGACAGTATTTCATGCCGGCACACCGCCTGCAACTTTACAAGGCGCAGGTTCGGCCGCTCATGGAATACTGTTCCCATCTCTGGGCTGGGGCTCCCCCAGTACCAGCTCCTTCCACTTGACCGCATCCAGCGCAGAGCGGCTCGAATCGTCGACGACCGAGTGCTTTCCGATCGGCTCGATTCACTGGCGCTGCGAAGAGATGTTGCATCTCTTTGCGTATTTTATCGCATCTATCACGGGGAGTGCTCTGAGGAATTGTTCGGATTAATCCCAGCCGCCAAATTTCGTGAACGCACTACACGGCAAACGTCCCGATACCATCCACACCATCTGGATGCTTGGCGGTCCACCACTGTACGTTTCAAAAGGAGTTTTCTTCCGCGTACAACCTCTCTGTGGAATAATTTACCACCGGTGATTTTTCCGGACCGATACGACCTGGGGACCTTCAAGAAAAGAGCTTACTCCTTTCTAAAGGGCCGGCAACGCACCTGCAATTCCCCTGGTGTTGCGGTTGATCATGGGCGGCGGTAGTCACTTAACATCAGGTGAGCCACATGCTCGTTTGCCCCCTCTTCTATAAAAAAAAAAAAAAAAAAAAAAAAATCTAACTTATTTTAAAGATAATCAACGATAGAAATCTAAAATATCAGCATAAATATTACATATCTTAGAAATCATGAAGGTAAATAATAACAAAAATGAATCTACTAATTTATAACATATATTATTTTTTGTATTGAGATATTCCAAAAGAAAAAAGCGTAACTACAATTATAATCGTAATTAGTTAATTATGCGAATAAACCAAATATGTTCCTAAGCCTGATTACTTTCATTTGCTGGCATTGATGTATTAGGTACAATTTTAAAATAGCCGTACAAACAACAACAAAGTTTTTTTAACAAAAAAAACTGATATATTAACTTTCGTGACGCTCATTTAAAGGTAGCGTTGCATTGTATTTTAATTCGTTTTATTTTAGTTTGCTTACATTTTTTTAAGTGTTTTCGACTACATGATTAATGCATGTCTTAATTTAACACGAACTTTTAAGATAAAACAAGTAAATGCAATTTATAAGTAATGTATAGACCTAACTTACGTTAAATAACAGAGGCAAAAAGATAAACCGTTCGCAAGTAATTAAACGCGACTGTTATCTTCATCGACTGTGTATTTTTCTTCTATATGAAGCGCACTCGATCTTATCTCAAAAGTGCTTTATAGTGTTAAAATTATTGTTACTCTTATGAAAAAGCAAAATAAATTTAAAACTGATTATAAATTATAAATTTAATTTTAATCAATATCATACACAAATTGTAATAGTTAGTTTTAATTTTGGGCTGGTAATAGCAACAAAATTAATATTTATACATAAGCTATAATTAGGTTATAATTTTACATTTAAAGATATACTTTAGATACGTTGTATAATAAAGATCTATCGATAAACCTAAAGGTATAAAAAATAATTACATTTAAAAATTGCACTGGGAAATGTAATAATGTTTAATTAAGTATTTTTACGCTACAGCTACATTATGATTGTACCATGCATGGGTCAGCTCGATCAAGGAGCGGCTCTCACGAATTACGAGCGTAAAATTGCAGCTTTATGCTGCTGTGCTTCGTATGGTACTCACCGGAGAACCGGAAACCCTTTTTGCTGGAAACGAGGCATTCCATCTTATTCCTCAGGTTGATAACGCTTCTACATTTTGATTCTTAAATAAACGTAGGAAAAAAAAAAAAAAATTTTTTTTTCCTTCGGTGTCAATGCCTACGGGCCACAACATCTAGTTACCATCAGTTGGGTGTTTTTTTTATAGAATAAGGGTTACAAACGAGCACTAAGTCCATCTGATGGTAAGTGGATACTGTGGCTTTATCTTTAATTAAGAATCAAAATGCAGATACATTGTCACCTCTGAGGACAAAAATGGAATACCTGCTTGTTTGTCACTTCGTATTCTAAAACAATTTAGTTTATTTTCGGCCTTATTATTCAATTTAATTGTTTGCTTTTAGTAACAGGAAAGTTTTTGCTATGATTAATATTGGTTTGCACAGGTTATCGATCGAAGTTGCTACTGTAGTGTAGTGAACACAAACACAGAAGAATTGTTCACTCATAAGAATACTATAGTATGGTGCCCTGTAAGCGCTAGTATCCAACTTTCTGACCGCTGACACCAATGAAATTATTAATTATTACATGTACTAATTTACCAAGTACTCCATTGTGTAGAAACTAAAAGTAAAGAGCTACTTTTCAGAATATTACTAGTATAACTATTGAATATCCGTATTTTCGATCGTCGTTATGTCGTGTTTTTGCAGTCTAAATGTCCCACTACTGAGTCACGGGTTCTAAGAGAGTCACTCAACTTGCTCAGATATTGTGGTAGAGCCACGATGTAGCTATATATATTATAGTTGTAGCACGAATGGATCGGCTAGACCGGGGTAGGACCACGCTCTCACAGAATACCAGCGTAAAATCGCAGGTTAATACTGCTGTGTTTCGTATGGTGAGTGTAGAGATCCGGAGATCCTATTTTACTGGAAACAAGACATTCCATCTTAGTACTTAGGGGTGACAACGCATCTGCGTTTTGATTCTTATTTGAGGATAATTGTAGATGTATAGGCCACAGTATCCACCTACCATCAGGTGGTCTGTGTGCTCGTTTGTTATCCTTATTTTAAAGAAATGTATTATATTATCTGTGACCATGGTGCAGTACTTAAGCTGTGATATAATCTTAGACTCTCACTTTTAGACTCTTAAGGATAGATTTGGACTAGTTGCTATCTCTACTCTCTACTGACAGAGTACATAATTCTGGGACTGTCTTATGCGTTTGATTACCTTCAACCGTATTTAAAATGTTGTAACTGCTAACAAAATTAGTCAAAATGACATCACACACTTATTTTCAGCAGCGATTGAAGAAGTAATATAACAATCCGAAGCGATTGATACTTTAATATAAAACATCTTATATTTCTGTTTGATTTCTTCTCGTTGACTATTTACGGAATAAAGTGCTATATAATATATAATTGTAAGGTTTATATTACAAATTAGCTGTTATTGTTTAATATACTAGATATATTGTACTTTTATTTTAAATAACTGGCTGTTACTGGTCACACGTTTCTGTGGGTGACCAGTTTTTTACCTTTAAGTCCAGCAGATAATTTTTTAATTAAAAAGAATGCAAATTTGTGTTAAAATTTCAAACCAATCGGTGAAAAACTTTTGGAGATTTTGAAGCTTTTGCACATGGGTACACTCACTTTTATATAAAGGATTAACTTCGAATTGTTGTTTTTGTTGTCACATAAAAATGCTTTATATACTGACCATAGGTTTTAAGATAACCATATATTATATTTATACGAAATATACATATTGACTTTTTTTAAATATAGGATAATGGTGACAAACGAGCAAACAGTCCACCTGATTGTAAGTGGATGCTGTGGCCCAAGACATCTACATTTAACCTCGCGTAAGAATCAAAAATTCAGATGCGTTGTCACCCCTGAGCTCAGACGAAATAAAAACTTTTTATTCGAAATAAAAAGTTTTTATTTCGTCTGTCCCCTGAGTACAAAGATGGAATGCCTCGATTCCAATAAAACAGGTCTCGGGATCATTACACTCACCATACAAAGCACAGCAGCATTAAGCTGCTACTTTACGCTGGTATTCTGTGAGAGCGTGGTCCTTCCCCAAACGAGCCGACCTATTCGTGCTACAACCATAGTATAACTGCAGCGTTGCTAATTAAATTCTACGGATTAATGATAATTAACTTGCTTTTCATTCCCGATATTTTAAATGATTTGCTGCAACTATGTTCTTTTTTGTGCAGGCAGGTCTAATACGACATATCACTGCGATCAAAATTATCTATTGTAATTAGATGTATAGTATTTAAATGAATACCAGCGTAAAATAAAAGCTTAATACTACTGGGTTTCGTATGGTGAGTGTAGAGATCAGGAGTCCTTTTTTACCAAAAATGAAGCATTCCATCTTAGTCCTCAGGGGTGATAACGCATCTGCGTTTTGATTCTTAATCGAGGATAAATGTAGATGTCTATGGGCCACAGCATCCACTAACCGTAGGTGGACTGTGTGCTTATTTGTCACCCTTATTCTATAAAAATATGCTGCTATAGTTATAGTTCACCGCTAACCTATACTATCCTCAATGAATTGAATGAGCTACTCATCAGTGAGCATTTTCACTTCTTCTGAGCTAATTAAGTAGTTGCCCTGATTAGAGTTTCATTTGCGTGTGTGTATATTAGTATATTGCGGGTTTACAGTCAGTTAGGATGTGCAGAAATGTTTCTTTCGTAAAAGAACAGAACCGACACATCCCTAAGATGCCTAGTCCCAAGATAGCCATTTGCTTTCTTAACAGCTATGTTCAGTCGAATATGCACTCTGATTTTCTTTAACTCCAGCACTTCTGATGCTAATATACGATGACATGCTGGAGTTAAGGTTTTCGAATATTTTAAACCTGGTTCTCAGACCACATCTAACGTGATTTTTGTGGTAAAGAGTTTCAAGGGTCAGTCGGGCCAAGCTTTTAGAGATTTCACAAAATGTCTCGAGTCATAATTGTGTTTTCTTTGACCTTTTTCGTGCAAGCTTATCGGCTTTTTCATTGATCATTGCCTACAATACCCGCATAACATGTCCACCTACGGTTACTAGTAACTATATGCTAATTGTTTGTACCAAGGTACTAGAGACGTTAAGTATTAAAAATAATAAAAAAAATGGGACAAAATCATAAAAATTGATTTATAAAACTTTAAATTTGTATATTTATTAATGACTTATCCTGGTATATAAAGAAATAAATCGGCTAATCATAAATATCATTAACAGGCATGTTCATTAGTAGATTTTCTTAATATATCTTAATGAATGGATTATGTGATTATCATAATAAAACTGGTCTAAATGTTGGAAACCTTGACAAGGTCGAAACGCATTAGAATGTTCTTAAAAACAATACAATGTCAACGTGATTCCCGGAACAGCGACTAGCAACATCTGCGTCTGTCTTTATCTCAGGACATCTACAAGCGACAGCCGTACTGTGCTTGTACGTCTCATGTTATGTTCTTTATTATTATTTATATCGCTTTTTTAATTGCTTTGACACTTTTCAGTGTACACCTTGCTTAGAGTTGTATTTTTAAGATGATAGACAAATTTCTCTTGAAAAATACATAGCGTTTTAATTTTTGTTTATTTGTGATATTATACATGTTGCGTAATAGATAATGAACAAAAGTTGTTACTTGTGTGAAACTAAAGTTATATATCATGTAATAAGACATTATTTTGATTTCTTGTGATATTACATTGCCTAAACATTACTTTTCAAATATGTAAACAGAAGAGAAGTAAAGAGAAGACATAAAAAAACTAAGTACTGGAGACCAATTCAAAACAAATTAACCTCCCATAAAAAATCTGATTCACTAAACACCAGAAGGTTAGGATCTATCAAAAATCATACGTCACGGTGACAGCGCACTTTCCCCATCATTAGGAGTCGACAAGAAAAAAGTCTTCGGATGTTCAGTTGTTAGCGCCCGCCAACAAAGCCATTATGCCTTATTATGAAGATCATCCATCACACATCCATATTGATCAGACAGTAATACAGCCTAATGTTTTATAAATAGTATATAATTTGTGTCTCCACCTTTGAATCCAATTGATAAATTGTTTAGGAATGGAGCAAAATGTTGATTTTTAACGTAGGCGTGTCTTCGTTACGATTTCATCGAGGAAGCTGAGCTATTAATGATTTCACGCCGATACTAAAAAAGTGTGAATCGGGCTTCTTACATCTTTCATTGTTCTTGCGGTCTATGAGCATAATCAGGCGATACAGTTATTCATTTGGCATGCACACGATAATAATTTAGAAAAAGGGTTACTTACTTTGGCCGAGATGTACTCGCTTCATCCATGGGTAAATTTGTGGAGGATTCGCTTGAGTGTTCGATGCAGTTTTTGAATTCTTCGTGTTATTTGAGCTGGAATTATTCGCTTCATTGCTTTCATTGCTCGATGTGCTTGACGCCGGACTTGAGATGTTCTGGTTCACATTGGCTTTGTGTTCCACTGGTGATGCAATTGGCGTCGTGAGACCGAGCTTAGTGCTCGTATTTCCAGCGTTTTGACCAACATTGCCGAAGCCTGGAGATGTTCTACCGGGCCCAGACGATGTTGAAAGATCTTGCGGAGACGCGACTCCAGTTGTAGAAGTAGAGTCGGCAAATTTACAACTGGCATTAGCTGCTTGACTTGATGGCGTCGCCATCAGATTCGGCGATAGTGCCCCAGGACTCGGGTTAGAGTGTTGATGCATATGGCTTGGGGTGCTTCCAAGTCTTTGTGGATGTAGTTGTGTGTAATCGATCATTGTTTGTGGTTGCATGTGCGCACCTGCTGCTGGTGTTGCGTATGGATGTTGCGGGTAATGGTGGCCAACCTGTGGTGGTGAATAACAAGCATTTGGATAGGCTGAAGCTGCTGCATTTGGGTTATAGTAATCAGCACCCGGAGTAGGCAAACCGGGGTGACCACCTTGTTCGACAGGCGTACCAGTACGCCCCGGCGCCTGATTCCCGTAACAGGACGCGAGCGAGTTGACAAATTGATAGGAACTCATTCCTGCGTTGTAATTTAGGTCGTTCATCGATAACAGATTGTCTTTCACTTATTTTTTCGAGCTCAGTCGGACGCTGACATTCTTTAGGCGAGTCCTGAATAGTCTAGATGGACATATTAAGTGCTCCAGATGTTCCCGTTACAATTGTCCTCTTGTAGTGGAACTTGATTGATGGACCTGTGATAAAATGAGACACATTAGTTGGTCAAGTGTGATGTTCTGTTACTTTGGACTATTGAAATCATTTATAAATAATGTGCGAATGTATTAAAAAGAACAAGTAGCGATATATCATTTCTTTTAGAATACTTTTCGCATTAATATTTTTTCTATTCAAATTTTATAGACGGAATAGAATACACACGTATCTAAATTTCAATTGCGTGATCGTATACGCTGTTCTCTGTTAATTAACACGCTATAATTAGCGCTCGATTGCTATTTTAATTTAAAGATGCACAGAGTGTGAAAAACAGACACGCGAACGCATTCAAACTATGGTATTAATCATTTTATTTTTGCATGAAATAAAATATGCATTATCTTTTCACCTTTCTATACGAGTAGGCTGAGATACCAAAGTTGTTTACTTAATATTTAGCAGGTGGCTCAAGACGTGCTTTGTGGAATTTCTTGGGGTAGAGGATATATAGGAGAGGTAGAGATGTTCAGTAGTGGACTTGTCAAGAGCTGTAATGATGATGATGGTGAAATAAGAATAATTAACGTATCTGCTACCTAAAATGTATTTTAGTTTAGTGTCTTTACTTTTTGTTGACACTGTTATATTATATTAGTAGGCGTAATGTAAATATTTTGAATCTTAAAATTTATATATTAAAACGTTATTGAAATCAACACGGGTTTTCCGATGCCTAGTTGCCATTCTAATTCGATGAAAATCAATATGTAACTTCATCCTTACTCTCATCCATAAGGACTAAGAATTTGCCCATTGCTAACTATTTGATCTACTGTTGTTATCACTAGTCATAAAAAGCGGAAATATGTTGTTATGTAAAAATATAATCCATTTGAGCTAACCAATTCATAAGCTGCACTTTACATTTAACTAGATAGTAATAATTGAATTTTTGAACCCAGGTTTGGAACTTTTTCTGTACATAGGTTATATGAGATCCCTACATATTTATTTTGTCCTTAAGTCCCGCTAAAACTCGAAAATTGCTTGATCGGTTTTGATAATACACGATCACTAACAACTACATGGGGGTCTATTACAAAACAATAAATTTATCAAGCGACTTTCATGTCTAACGAAACGCACATGTCAAGTCAAGTGCGGAAAAAATCACATCTCCGCCACGTGGTAGAGCTATAAAAGTGTCTGCGGAGGTTTATGGGTGTAAGCGGTAGGCCGAGTGTGACTGCGACCGATTTATGGACCGTTCCCGATGCATACATCTTCAAGAGCAAATTAGCAGTCATTGTGCATTCGATTTATTCATCGTGAATGCAGCTCGGATGACAAATGTGTGAAATTTGGACTACAAATTGCGTATTTACGACGACGGATGAAAATTATACCAATTTGATACATCTTACACCTTAGTTAAACGTTGATTGTATTGAAAAGTGCATTTCATAAGTAAATATGCCAAATTTATTGGATTTGAAGGATGCTATATAGCAATTATAGTATAGTTCTAGCACGAATGGGTCGGCTCGACCGGAGAAGGACCATGCTCTCACAGAATACTAGCGTAAAATAGCAGCTTAATGCTGCTGTGTTTCGTATGGTGAGTGCAAAGGACCGGAGACCCTTTTTATTGAAAATGAGGCATTCCATCTTAGTCCTCACGGTTGACAACGCATCTGCATTTTGATTTGCAATCGAAGATATATGTAGATGTCTATGGGCCACAGCATCCACTTACCATCAGGTAGACTGTGTGCTCGTTTGTCACCCTATCCTATAAAAAAAGCTGCTAAACTTTAACCAACTAACTAACCCGCTGTACCTAATGTGTATGTGTTGTACCTTGCTAATTTATTAACGAGGCACAGACGACCGACAAATGAAGCTATATTATGGTTCTAAAGTGAATGGATCGACTCGACCGGGGAAGGACCACGCTCTCACAGAATACCAGCGTAAAAGAGTACCATAATGCTGCTGTGTTTTATATGGTGAGTGTAGAGAACCGAAAATCCACCCTTTTTACTGGAAATGAGGCATTCCATCTTAGTCCTCAGGGTTGACAACGCTATATCCATGTCCAATTAAAAATATTCATCACCATATGCATAATTTGAAATGTATGCCAGTTGACCCGTTTTTTAGAAGGCCTACAATCAAAAAGGAATCAAAAAAGCGTAATAGAAAATATTTAATTTTTAATGTTTTCAATATTTTGTGTATCAAATGAGCATTTTGTATAGATCTATCAAAGCCTATTACTTCGGTCTTTCAAATCATGCTTCCTGTTTCTGTAAAATGTTTTGTGAAAGTGATGGTTACCAATAGAATTTATCATTTAACCGTGAATAAAAGATGATGATTTCCAGTTTTGATATATTATACAAAAGGTATAGTTTCCGATTTACTGCCTGAACAAACCAAAAACGCTCAAAAGAAAGTCACCATCATTACAGCTCAAGTCAAGTGAAGTCTACCTACTGCTTAACATGGCAAATAATGCAACGAGACGTGTTCGTAAGCCAAGCCACCTGCATATCTTATCAGTCCGTTATCGTTACTCCGTCCATATTATAATCGCAATAGAATCAGTGTAACCAATAGAAGTAGAAAAGTACCTAACAAAAATTTTGCTTATATATTAATAATATATATTTTCAATATAGATTATCATAAGATAATCTATATTGAAAATAATAGCAAATAAGTTTTATCTAAGCTCTTATTTTATAAAAATAATGTAATTTTTATAAGTTTGTTTAAGACAACTTACTCATAGATATTTCAAAATTTAATAACTATTTACAAATTTAGGTTTATACTGTTAACACGATATTGTAATTTTTTGATTTTTTGATATCTTATTTCGATGTTTTTTTTTTTTTTAATAAATTGCAGTAATAAAATACTAAAGCGAAATTTACGGCTATGATGTAAAAATATACTGACAGAAAGGTAAAAAAATAGCGAAGAGAGACGTCGTCACAAATGATTTTTTGAGTTTTGTCACAATTGATAAGTTCAGCAATTGTTCGTTGTCTTATAGTGTTAATCGCTCTGTACAGAGGCACAGGGAATGACATCAAGCGACATGTGTTCGGTTTATTTCAGTTTTAAATTTTTGTCACTCCCGTCCGGTCTAAATTAAATGGGCCGAACGATTTCATTGCTTTCTGTTGTTTTACTTTATTTTCTATCACGATGAAGCTGATTTAAGCTCCGCATCCTTTGATGAAGCAACATCATTTTAGGCGACGGTTTAAATTCTTGATTTTATCTTAAATAGTCCGCACTATAGAAGTACTCTTTTTATTTGTAGAAATATTTAGGCTTTATAAAAATAACAGAACAAAACGCATAAGGAATTTTTTGAAACAATGTTTTTTGGATTATAGTATCGTAAGTTATAACACTGTATATAAATAGCTTAACCATCAGAAAATATTTAAACTACTCGCATGTGACATAGATCACGTGCATGCGTAAATATAATACGTGTGATGAAAGTTTATTCTCGTCGCAATTAACATTTATTTTATTGGCCTATAAAGCCAAGCTCCCCTGAGTTATTATAAACTGCGACGCATCAAGTGGACAGTTTCAATCCACAAAGTCCGGCAAGATTTACTGCGCCACGCTTTGATTTTATGACTTCGCGCCTTTCTTACACAAAGTACGTCAATTGTACAATATTTTTCTTTACAAAGAAGAAATCCGAATTAATATACTCACTTCAGTTACGGATAAAATGGACACTGCGCACGAATTTTTCGATTAAACACAATCAAAAAAGTTACATACACAAACATCCCACAAGTGTTTGATTAATCTAGCACTTTTCACATAGTAAAGAAAAATTAAAAACGATAACTTCGAAATTTGAATCGAGTTGATTTATTTTCAAAATTCGAACGTTCGAGTCAGATGTGCTCGGGTAGTCGTCCGAAAGTTCGGTGTTGTCGCGGCGGAAAACGGCTCGTGTTTTCCCGGCGTTCGGGCATCGAGTGCAGCGCGCGTCTGACTAGGTGAGCGGTTGGGCAGCCGCGCCAAGCGGAGCGGGCGGGGCGGGCGCGGGGCGGGGCGCACCTGGCCCGCCGTACCACGTGTACGCAATCTCTCCCGCTGCCGCTTCCGCGTCCGCTCCACGCGATTAGCGTAATTAGGGTACACCGTCGCAACACCACGTATCCAATTTCAATGAACCGATTGATGATTATTGATGGTAAACGTTCTTCGGTCTACTTTTTGTGTATTTATTTATCGCCATTACGCATTTATAGTTATTTTTCCATTATATTTCAGTCGGTTTTGTGCATTGGTTTCATTTGCAGTAAAATTTTTCACCTGTAATGATATAATAAAAACGGTAGAGCTTGATAGATCTGTTATGATAGCTGTAGTTTTTTGAAGTACAAAGTTATTTACACATTACAAACTTAATAATTAACAAGGATTTCATGAAACCACCACATTAGTTGCAAAAGAGAATTAAATGTTTAATAATGTAGAGATAAAAGTTAAATTCTGCTTGTTATTGTAAATGCACGTCGATTAACGTATACGTTACCAAGATTGCTATCGAATATACTTCCCTTGAGATACCGACCGCATTTACATCAGTACAATTGCACGAAAAACTAACATACACATACGTCAAAAGCAGAATTAAAATGATTCCTCATACGTGGTACTTAGTATAAGTCTAAAGAAGCGGACACTCGCCATGCATCAGTCGTGACGCTACATGACATCTTCGTGAGGAGTAAAAATTGCCGACCGCTATCCATAATAAATAACTCGCACTAGTGTCTATTTTTATACACCCTAGAGTTATTTTACTCTTGCATTGTTGGTTATATTAATAATGCCTAGATTTTGTTCGACAATTTTCGAAAATTTGAAATTAGCCTACTTACTTGTTAAGAAAAGCACACAGGTAAGAATTTGCAAATTATCATATTCTTGTACGTTACTATGAATCTTATTTTGTAATGATTTTAAAGAAATGAACATAGAGAAAATGTCAGTTTTATTTTCAACGCTATAAAATAAAAATTTCATACCGCATGATGTTTTCGCTTCCATAAGAACTTCTGCCTGGAGAATGAACGGCGAAAGAAACTCCAAAGGTAAGGTGCTCCCTTTTTAAGTTAAGAATATAGTAATTTTTTTTAAATATTTAGGATAAAGAAATAAGAAAAAAATAAAAGTACTGCGAAGCAATGTTAGGTCTTGGGCAACGCGGTGGACTTTTCCTTGCCCTAAACCCTCTCATATAGAGGCAGTAACTTTTTTAGTAAAATATGTATCTAATAATTATATAAAATAATAGCATATGTAATTTTAGTCCAATAGCCCCAAAAAATAACTTTATGGCACAATAAACGGTATAAAAGTGTCATATCGTGAAGAATTTCTGAAATTTTAATACACGTTATGTATATTTAAGAGGATATACTAATTGATAAGGTCTGCCGCAGTGTCCCAGTGCTGGTAATGTGGCACTGCGGTAGACCTTTAAAAATTTAATCTTGAATCCCGCAGTCGAGACTTATTAAACAGTTAAAGTTAATGTAGATGTTATTACGTTACATAACCCCTTTTTGTCTAGGTAGAGGCTTGAGCAGGCAGCACTTCTATTATCTTTTTCCTCCGTAAAGCACTCTTACATAAACCATTACGTTTCGCTTTGAAAGATGTAAGGTGGAATATAGACATTAAGTTAGTGTCTTTTTATTTTCTTATCCATTTTTTGTAATGAAGTTATCTTTAATGTCTATTTAACAATAATTAGAGAGTTTGAGTCATTCTTTGTCATATATTACAAATTTCATTTTATTTTATACTTTTTTTATAGGATAGGGTGTCAAACGAGCACACAGTCCACCTGATGGTAAGTGGTTGCTGCGGCCCATAGACATCTTCATCTATCCTCGATTAGAAATCAAAATGCAGATGCTTTGTCAAAAAAACTGACTCTATCATCTAAATGTTAACTTACCTAAATATTTTTTCAAGGTAATTTATCTAATCTAGGTCATTCATAACATCTTATCAGGTGTCTATTGTTGAACATAGACCTCCCTATAGAACGCCTAGCTGCCCCATACATAGATAAACTGTAGATAACAAGCTTATTTTTGGTCTTTCAAAAATATTGTTTTCAATTTTATGGTAAAATGAGCTTAAGCTTCCGTTTATAAAATAATAGTTCATAAGCAAAAGGAGAGTAGAGATAAAAACAAAAACAGCTATATCTCTAACAAAAAGTGTGTAAAATTAATAGTTATAAGTATAGAAAAATGAAAGAAAGAGTTTTTGCACGAATATCGTTATAAAACTAGGGATAGATTGCCAAAATAACAAAGTAAAATCACGTTGGCATGTACCTTAATAAAAGATATTTGTTTAACGCGGTTTTAATTGTAATGAGGTGCTAATTATACGTCGCATGTTTGTCTGATAAATTATTTAGAAAATTTGTAAATGAGTTCAATTAATTACTTTATGCACGGAACGTAAAGTTCATGTAATTTAATTGAATAATAAGGTTTAAATATATGGAGGACTCCAATTCAAATGTAAGATTAATCATCATCATTTTCACAAGCCTACTTCTGAACAAAGGTCTCCCACAAGGAATTCTCTCAAAGCACAGTCCTGAGCCACCTGTATCTACTCCCTGTGTAAATTCCTGCATTTCTTATACCAGATCGTCATTCCATTTACTACTTTTAGTGAAGTGAACGTAGGTTCACGTAAGCTTACCACTCAAAAACCTTTCTTCCCCATCGATTGTCGGTCGTCCAGCAAATTGCTACTTCAGGTTACTAATCATGTGAGCTATGTCACTACTGCGGGTATCCTCATTTCGAAGACTCATCACACGGAGAATCTCCGAGCATAGCACTTTCCATAGCTCGCTGAAAGACCTTGCGCTTCTGTATACGGGAAGTAGTGAAGGACGACGTAAGGCTACATACGCATATTGAAAATTTATTTTATTAAACTACTCATATTGTGTTTATTAAAGTGACACACGAGCAAACAGTTCATATTATGGTTAATGGCTACCGTAGCGCATGGACACCTGTAATAAACTTTAAAAAAGAAAGCCACAGATGCAACTGAGTTCTAGATATAATGGGACATACCAATATATGCACTGCTACTTGATGGCAGACGTGAAGAAGGGATGGTACTTACCCAGACTATTTCCTAGACATTAAAGTATATTATCGTCATATTATTATCACCACTGAGCTATTACGCTCCAAGTAAACTGTAATTAAATTGATTTTGCACTGCTTTCTTGGTCTATCCATCGAAGCCATCATAACACATATTACATATACATACATACATACATAAACACTCACGCCTGTCACCCAGAGGGGTAGACAGAGACTACAGACTTCCATTTGGCACGATCCAGACACACCTCTCTCGCCTTCTTCCCATCAGGGGGTATAAGTCGCTCGCGTCCGTAGACTTCGACCACTTAATCCTAGGCCCACCCTACACTTGTCCCCCGGGTGGTGCTAAATGAGCGACTAACTGATGGCACAGACACGGCTCCTCGCCGTGGTGGCGGCGTAAAATATACCACCCCACATTTCGCACATGAGGCACCAACCATCATAACAGTCCATAGAATATAAGCTCACTCTGGAACGTCAGAATATTTAGTACAGAGGTCGTCTTAGTCATGGTAGCTTGTTATTTGAGAACCTAACTTACTTACTTTCCTGACTTATTTACTTTCCCAACTTGAGAACAATAGACCAAGTAAAACTTCTAATACATTGGCTTTTTCTTATATTATTCTTCTTATTTTGCATAAATTACATATTAGATTTATTTTGCTTATATATACTTTAATTGTTAAATTGATAATCCATGCGTCAGTAACATGACAGTCAAAAATTTATACTGACACGTGGTAAAGTCACACTGCAGCTATATTATGTTTGTAGCACGAATGGGTCGGCTCGACCAGAGTAGGACCACGCTCTCACAGAATACTATAATATAGTGTTTCGTATAGTGAGTGCGGAGAACCGGAGACCATCTGTACTGGAAATGAGGTGTTCTATCTTAGTCCTCAGGGGTAACAACGCATCTGCATTTTGATTCTTAATTTAGGATAAATGTAGATGTGTATGGGCCACAGCGTCCGTTTACTATCAGGTGGACTGTGTGCTCGTTTGTCAACCTTATTCTATATAAAATTATACAATACCATTTTTAACGATAAATAAATATATCTACATATGAATTTAAGTAATACTGCTGCTAGTTTTTGAGGTTTGGTACATCATAAAGAAGATAGTTTCCTAAATTATTATAATTTGACTTCTTTCACACCCGATAGTCTCTCCATCATGATCAACTTATTTGATGTCAACAACTTATTCGATTAGCCAAAATACCAAGGAATCCAAAAGGTTGCACGTTTTAGTATACCTACCCAATAAAACACAAATACACTATCAGTATCTTATATACCATTATGATGGATGATTACACTACAATACAAAGCGATGATTTCATAAAGTTCAGTTGATCATTAGCAATGGGCTAAAAGTCTAGTTAGGTATATGTAAGTATACATAATCAATTATGTATTCTAGTTAATAAAAGGACAAAATGTTTGATGACTTATTTTAAACCCCTAGTGACACCTTTTGTACCACAGGCCATAAAATTTATTAGGACTTAATAATCCAATCTTACAACACACGCACATGTTCCAAAACATAACTCAACTGGTGGCTTTACTGACTCTTAACAAAATTTACGACGCAAGGGTGAGTACAGCTCTCTTCTTCGTTTGTTCTCGATATGACAAGGACGATATTTGTTGATTCGAAAATCGTTTATGAGCATTTAATTGAGCTGGAGGGGTAAAGATCACAATGAAATACGCAATGTTTCTCCGATTTGGACATTTGCCTATTAAAATGTCTTTAATTATATTTTTATTTTCATGTACAAAACTCACGTATAGATAGGTAGTTCCTTTTATGGGACAAGGATTTTGTGATCTAATAAACATTTGTGGTTTTCTTTTAATTTTGTTTTAATAACTTCCGTTTATAATTTTGTTTTTGGAGAAAAGTTTGAATATCGACGAAAATTTCAAGATGTGTGGTTAACGTTTAGGTACTAGGTACTTTTTAAACCGTATGAGAGTATCAACTACCCCATATTAACCCATGGTAAGAGACGACTGGGGGAAACAAATCACGAGATGAACAGCAGCGTCTACGTAATAACGACTAAAAAACTGCGGTTGTCAATCTGCTTGACAACCTTCGCAACTATGGCAAATATCCCCCCTATGATGCAATCTATGGGGGTGCTATGGCAGCAGTGGACTTTAATAGGCAACAGTAACGGTATTTTTTTAAATAAATTTAATTGAACGTAGAGCAATTTAGAGACACAAAACCTTGTTAATTTATTTGCTTATAATTCTTAAAATGTATTTTTAAAATGTTTAACTCGCAAAAATTGTTTGCCTGTAGTTTTTCTACATGCTGCCTTTTATGCCTTTATTATTATCGTTTCAGACATAATTATAATGTATGCCAACATTTCTTAAAGTGCTAAAAATTAAAAAAATATGCCTTGCAATTTTTATGCAACTAACAATTTGTATTCAACCAATGCAAGCTAATACAAAGATCGTAGCACATAATAACACATAATTACTTAATTCACTGCTTAATTTGCAACTGAATAATAAATTTGCATGTAATGTCTATGGAGAATTGTGCGCTGTCTTTTACAAACACTCCTTAATTCTATAAGTGTGAGTGAGACAGGCAGTGCATCATTGTTCGGCTGCAGTGTAAGCATGCGTATTGCAGTGGCGATGGGCGAGGCGTGTTGCGTGAAACTTCGTAATGCCATTGGTCGGAACACGTCGGGCAAGTGGGGTGCGAATGTGACCGACGAAACTTTCGAGTTTTTAACGTTAGAAACTTTAAATATCATGTAAATTCTCGTAGAATTTTTTCAAATTCCGTTATTATAGGAATGTGTGCTAGTAACGTTGACATCAGAAATACATGCAGTTGTCGCAACGGTTTAACGGGTTTATATTTTTAACGCGTTTCGATATTCAATAATGGTAGGTATTACAACTGCAGCTAAGTTAGGCGATTGATGAATTTGAAAAGATTATAATAATTCTAATTTAAATAAGATGTGTTTAAATAATTAAATACGATAAAAAATAAACTTTTGTTGAATTTCAGCGTCTTCTTTCGAGTACTATCAGTAGGTAGCTATAAATTTCGCTGTTGTAGTTTCACAAATGCACAAATATATGAGTGAGAATACCTACTTCTCTACCTGTATCTTGTCTACTCGTGCTCAATAAATTGCTATTAATATATTTCAATTTATCACAACCGATAGGTGTCTATTGTTATGTGATTACAATTTTTTGAATTTCATAAGAAATAAGAAATTATTAATAACTTTCTAATTACATTATGACAATGAAACTTAGTAAGCAAACTAACTGCATTGTTGTGTGAAATTTCAAGTTATTTTAATGACAGTATTAATAGTAGGATTCAGATGGAAAACTCACAAATTCGTGAGTTTGAAAGCGCTGTTTGGCTTACGTGGTGAACCACATTTAACACAAGCATTTTAAGCTTACTGAGAGTAGTTAATGGGTATTATTGATGTTCATAGTGTTACTATACCTACTCTTTTTAAATAAAATAGAAAAAAATCGCCGACAAGTTGTAACCATGTTTGACATCAACGGTCGAAAAGAGAACGTCATAAGTAGAGATAGTGATAAGAGACAAGTGCTAGTTCGACTAAAAAATAATTGCTGCTGTCATCATATCAACAAATACAAGCGTTTTTTTTTAATTAATTAAGCGTTATATAGAAGAACCTACTTGTAAAAGAAGAAACTGAATGTCGAGTGAGCATCGCGGCGAGACGTGAGGCGTGCATGGAAATGACGCTTTCTTATACTTATTACTGTATCATAAGTTGTGACTGCTAAAGTTGCATGTAAAACGTGTCTGAACGTGCTCCCTGCCTCAGTGCACTTCACTTAACTCTTTAGCTAACGCTAAAGTTGCTGTGTGTTTTTATTTCATAAACAAATATGAAGTGTGTTACGATCTCTTATGGTAAGTGATGATTGCAGCCTTACATAGTAAAAAATTTCGATTAATAAAAGCTCTACTCTGCAATTGTTTTAAAGATTATTGCATACAAATTATTTAATTAATTATTCCAATGCTTTATTGTGCGCATTTTTTTATTTGCCTTCCAGGTACGAAGACTTGTTTTCTGCCTTATTGTGTGTTAAGGCAGGTACTGGGCGTTCAAGCAGCAGTGCGTGTACTTTTATTCAGTCTAAAGGGTATAGAAAGCCGGTTTAATCTCAGGCTGTTAGTTATTTCACTTTATTCCAAAGAATTAACAATGTACTACGAAGTAGCCTTCTAAGTTTAAAGTGCAGATGTGTTGCCACCACTGAAGATTAAGATGCAATGCCTCGTTTTCACTAAAAAGATTCTTCGGTTTTCTTTAGTCACGACACGAAACAAAGCAGTGAGCTGATATTTAACGCTGGTATTCTGTCATAGCGTGATCCTTCCCCGGTCGAGACAACCTATTCGGGCTACAACTTCAATATAGCTACAGCATGGCTCTACCACGTAATTACATATATTTTTGGATTCACTTGAAATTTATGTATATTTTTATATACAAATTTAAAATAATCCAAACTATGTTCAACTTCTTGACATGCACTCACCCAGACATCTTTCTTTTTATTTCTTTAATAGACCGTTATAGTTCATAGCTGAACGTAGGTATATATATATATATATCATCATCATCATTACAGCCCTTCACAAGTCCACTGCTGAACATAGGCCTCCCCCAAGTAATGCCACAAAGCATGGTCCTGAGCCACCTGCATCCATCGACTTCCTGCATATCTTACCAGGTCGTCACTCCATCTAGTGGGGGCTCGCCCTACACTACGCCTACCTTTCTTCCCCATCGGTTATCGGTTCTTCGAGTTATATGGCCGGCCCATTGCCACTTCAGCTTACTAATCCGTTGGGCTATGTCGGTCACTCTGGTTTTACTGCGGATATCCTCATTTCTGAGTCTTTCACGCAGAGAAACTCTGAGCATAGCCCTCTCCATAGCTCGCTGAGCGACCTTGAGCGTCCTCATACGGCCAGCAGTGAAGGACCACGTCTCAAATCCGTAAGTCATCACTGGCAACACGCACTGGTTGTACAATCTAGTTTTTAAAGATTGAGGTATACCTGTATATATATATATATATATTGCAATTAAACTCATGTTGTTAAGAACAAATGATTTTATTATATATATTTTATCACAATCCCAAAATCTCATAATTCGCCTTTTACGCCATGCTAGACAAGTAGTACAGTAGACACATTGTTTTTGTTGTACTTAATTCCCACATTAACATGGGCCTAAATTTAAGATCAACATGGGATATTGTAATATAAGTATATATATTTTCAATATCAAGTCCATACGCTGAACAGTATTTAATAGGACTTAACACCCGACAATCGGTAGGGAAGAAAGGTTCTCAAGTCCAGTCCAGTCCAGTCTCCATGAAATGGAGTGAAGACCAGCTGAAGAAGTCGATTGACACAGATGGCTGAGAACCGTGCTTTGTGGTATTCCTTGGTGGAGGCTAATGGTCTGGAGAGCCCTTGGCTATGGTCAAAATCATGATGAAATTTAAATTTATAAATTTTTCAAATTGTTATTTAAAGTTTAACATGTCTTTCATCAAAACACAATTTTTAAATACATTTAATTAAAATAATGTGTGAAGATCCATGTTCAACTTATGTATATGAACACGTCTCTACAATAGGTGAATATATACCTATAACAAAGAAAACCAATTTAATTGATATGCCGCTATAAACTTCACACAATATTTTAATTGCGATATTTATTACAAAATATTTTATTAACAGTACTTATTGTAATATTATTAAAATATAATGATTTTTCTATAATTATTATTTAAGTATTTACCTAACTATTTATTTACAACAGATATTTTCATTTAAAATTGAACTAAGTAGATACAATTTAAACATGTTTTTTCGTATTCTGATTTGATCGAATTGGAAATTTGACTTGCTAATGTGAATTAAACTTTCGTTTATATATAATTTCGCTAATAAGGTAATATTATAGTTTTTTCCTACGCCATTTTTTTATTGGATATAGTGATAAACGAGCACACAGTCCACCTGATGGTAAGTGGTTGCTGCGGCCCATAGACATCTACATGTATCCTCGATTACAAATCAAAATGCAGACGCGTTGTCACCCGTGAGGACTAAGATGGAATGCCTCGTTTGCTGTAAAAACGGTCAAATGAGTTTTTGATTTTGATTGGTGGCCCAGTTCATCATAAATTTTACAATTTTACAATAAAGGAATGTGTAGTTGTCGTACAGTCTAAACGCTCCAGTTTAACACTTAGGATTACTCCTGTTATTTTTCTCATTAGAGTTCTTAAATCGTTTATTTATCTTATTAAAACTTTCAATTAAATCATGATTTTTATAAAGCTGAAGTGAAAAACAAAGTTAGAGTCGACCTGATAGTAAGTGGCGACTGTAGTGGGTACATGAGAGCAGACTCGTTGACACCCTTAACGACTAAGATGGAATGCCTCACAGATTGTATTATTGTACCCAATCTCTATATTCTATGGCCAGACGGCCTCTTTAGCAGAAAACACTCATTAATCGTGAGTTGTGATAATCTTTAGTGAGAACACTTAGTCATAGTCATGAATTTTTTTATATTTTCACCTGTTTTAATACGTCTGCAAAAATTCATATTATTCAGGCTTCTGAAAGAGGGGTAAACTGAACTATAAATATATAGAGCCTATTTTTCATAATATACGTATATAGCGATCGTGACGACTAATGATAGTTCAAAAATTAGAAGAACGTCGTAGATTTGCAATATAGTAGTGAATTAAAAAATAGCACGGTATATTTTTATTTGATAATACTTAACAAAAAGAATTAAAAAATACCTTATAAGAAATCGAATAAGTTTTGTATCAATCTTATTAGCTCCTCATTTGATAGCGACATCTGTTGGTTGTTGTAAAAAGGTAATACGGTTATATGTATGCATAATTTATATGTTACTTATATTTTACGTAATATTATAGTAAGAAAAATATAAATAAAATATTGTTAACTTTATTTTTTCTGTAACGGTTGCCAGCAAAAGTTGAAAAGTACGAAGGCTTTGTTACATTTGAAATTATAGTAAATACATAATATTTTAAAACTACTATAACTTAAAATTTTCGAGGAATATAAGTAAGAAATAATAAATCTATTCTTTATTGATATTTAAAATGTTTATTTTAATTTGAAATGAAATTTAAAGCTTGTGAAGCCCCTTAACTCTTATAGAAAAAAAAAACTATCGGAAATAGTTTACCCTCAAAAAGACAATGTAGATAACGTTTTCTGTAAAACATTTTTATATTGTTCCTAGGAAAAACTTACCTCGATTGCACTTTGACATATTTATATCGCCTCCTCTTAATATGTTTAGTAACGCTAATATTTGCTAATAATTGTCGTTAATAACTTCCGATTATTCCAAACTTTATAATAATAATTAGCTCCAAAGGTTTAAATAAAATATCCAGCAGAATAGTACCTTGAATAGTGATGAGTAGAGTTGCTTAATTTTGTATCACGAGAAGAAAATCATATGTTTCCGATAGATGTCGCGATAATCATATACTAAGTTGATCAAAAAGTTTTTAGAACTGCAATGAAACTCTATAAGTATATTTAAATTGTATTCATTTCTTAAAGTAATCGACTTTTTAGCTAATACACCTTGAATAGCGTTGAGCAAGTTCGTTAATTCCCTCGATAAAAAGGCTTGATCCTGGGATTTTTTTGTTTTTGCGCCCGACGCAAATATAGGAAACCCTCCGGAAAGCGGGGGAGGGAGGCGGTGAATGCTTATAGCATACCACGCAGCCGGCTGCATGGTTATGTCGAGACTTTTATCCACTAAACACCGCCTTTTAGGGACTGGCTTAACGGTCTAACTAGAGATCTCTAAGCCGTATACGAACGCGACCCTCCTTGGCATAAAGGAGGGCGCAAGCGGCGAAAAGCCGCTTAGACGTGTGCCTAACTAAGGCAGATTAAGGGATGTGTTATGTAGGCTCGGCCTGAGCCGCCAGGAGGCAGTTCAGGTCAGCCGAAAGCTTGTTGGGGGGGTACGAGAGAGAGTTTCTCGGTCTGCGCACACTATAGCGAGTGTGGATAGGGGCTGCATAGGCAGCTATCTCACGAATGAGATGATTTGGGTGGGGCTCTGAGGATTTGAAAAATCTCTCAGAGAGTGATTTAAGGAACTGCTGGATTGTTGGGAGCTCTAAGTCTCAGTGTAGGTCAGCATTACGGACATAGTAGGGCGAGTTAGTGGCCCTACGACAGATTAGATTTTGAACTATTTGAAGTTCATTTATAGCTTTGGGCTTAGCATGTGCGAAAATGGGGGCCGCGTAGGTCATGACAAGTCGTATGCAGACCTTATATAGGGTTCGCTTGTTGCGGAGGGACATTTTACACTGTTGACTATCAGTCGTGCGGTGCGAGTAACCCTCTTGATATGGGGTTCGAAAGTGAGCCTTGCATCAAGGGTGACGATCCTGGGACTCAAAAAGGGCCTCTACATCACCTCATTGTCGCCGTCGAATTTCACACCACAAAAGTGCTTTTTCAGAGTAATAAGGTGAAAATCGCTCGGAGCTGGGTCCGAAGAATATGGTGGGTGATTCATCAAATGAAAACCAGCAGTTCAGATGGCAGCGCCTGCAAAATCAGATCGATGGACAGGGGCATTATCGTGATGAAAACGTACTCCGGCACACATTTTCCTCAACGATTGTTCTTTAGTTCTTTGTATAGTTTTTTGGTCAATGATGCGTAATAATTTCAGGCTGGAGTTTGCGTTTACGTCAGAGAGGGCATCTGTTCTCGACGCCTCGGAAGTCTTGAAAGTTCGAACCTGTCCATCCTATGGCTACGCGTAGACAGCGACGACCATCCGCGCGTCTACGGGTGCCTCTATAGGTCACATAGCGGTAATGCCGAAACAGACTGACTCTTCGACCACGTCCAAATGGCTACAGATTCGCTGCTACAGCAGATCCCCTCCGCAGAGATCGTGATCCTCGGCGACTTTAACGCTCATCACGCCGAATGGCTTGGTTCACGTTTAACCGATCATGCGGGGAGATCTGTTCATGATTTTGCCTTGGCATATGGTCTGACACAACTGATTACTTCGCCAACGAATTCCAGATATGAAGGATCATTCACCTTCCCTGTTGGACCTTCTGCTGACCTCTCCGACCCGGACGGATATCAGATTTCCGTTGACGCCCCTTTTGGCTCCTCGGACCATTGTATGGGGGTAGGATTGGAATGGGGGGTTTTCTTTCTTGGGGGGGTTTGCTTCTCGCTGGACGATCCCAACTTTGTTGCGAATTCTGTCGCTGATGTGGTACTTCAGGGTATGGAACTTTTTATTCTGTGGTGCCCATTGGAGGCAAATATCAGCCATGGTTTGGTCGCTCCTGTAAAATAGCATCATGCTATTAGCAGGAGTGTTACCAAGCTTAGGCTGACGCATCAACGTCCCGGGATGTATATACCAGCGCTCTTAAAAAGAAGTATAATTCCGCCTCTAGGTCCTTCAAAAGAGTCATTGCCAAGGCAAAGTCAGAGCACATAGGCAGAATTGGCGAGAAACTAGTTCGCCGTCCTTCTGGAACCCGTGCATTCTGGTCTCTCGTCAAGGCTGTCCAGGGGAATTTCTGTCAGCCATCTCTTCCATCTCTGCACAGGGAGGATGACTTACTGGCCCATACCGCAAAGGAGAAAGCCGATCTGCTGGGCTCTTTCTTTGCGTCCAACTCGACTCTCGATGACGGGGGGAGTACGCCGCTGACCATCCCGCGGTGTGAGTGCTCCATGCCGAAAGTGCAGTTCACACAGCGCTAGGTTCGCAAAGCACTCCTCTCCCTGGACATCCACAAGTCGAGTGTGCCTGACGGAATCCCCCCAATTGTGCTGAGGACGTGTGCTCCAGAGTTAGTACCGGTTTTAACGCGTCTTTTCCGGTACTCCTACTCCCTAGCCCTAGTCCCAAAATCATGGAAGACGGCTTTCGTCCACCTGCTCCCTAAAAAAAGCGACCGCTCAGACCCGTCCAACTACCGGCCTATCGCCATCACCTCCTTGTTCTCCAAAACAATGGAGTCCATTGTAAACTGCCAGCTCATGAGGTACCTTGAGGATCACCAGCTGATTAGTGATCGCCAATACGGTTTTCGCTGTGGTCGGTCAGCTGGTGATCTTCTGGTCTACCTAACTCACAGATGGGCGGAGGCAGTAGAGTCCAAGGGGGAGGCATTGGCCGTTAGTTTGGACGTTGCGAAGGCCTTCGATCGGGTTTGGCACATAGCGCTTCTTTCGAAGCTTCCTTCCTATAGGCTTCCCGAGAAATTGTACAATTGGATCACCAGCTTCCTTGCAGATCGGAGCATCAAGGTCGTTGTAGACGGTGCAAGAGTTATTAGAGTTTTCTTCTGCGTACGACCTCTCTGTGGAATAATTTACGACCGGCGATTTTTCCGGACCGATACGACCTGGGGACCTTCAAGAAAAGAGCTTATTCCTTTCTAAAGGGCCGGCAACGCACCTGCAAATCCCCGCGGTGTTGCGGTTGATCATGGGTGGCGGTAATCACTTAATATCAGGTGAGCCGCATGCTCGTTTGCCCAGTCTTCTATAAAAAAAACTTTCCTTCATCTTGACTCACCCCAGAATTATAAGGCAGACTTCTGGCACTTGCTCCGGCACATCGTTCTCACCGGCATCACTTGCCAGTGCGTAGTACGGCATGCATTACACATCGGCATATCATTCGCACTGGTGTCACTTGCCCTTACGCACACAGCATGCATTCCCCACCGGTATTAAGGACGCACCGGCAATCGAACTACACTATGACTTCCGGTCTGAGCAGGGGGGTGATGTAGCGGCGCTGTCGTTGCGCCACAAGTGTAGGGAACCGGAAACCCATTTTACTGAAAACGAGGCATTCCATCTTAATCCTCACGGGTTACAACGCATCTGCATTTTGAATCGTAATCGAGGATAGATGAAGATGTCTATGGGTTACAGCAACCACTTACCATCAGGTGGACTGTGTGCTTATTTATCACCATTGTTCTATAAAAGAAAAACTAAGCATATCCCTCTCTATAGCCCGAAGAGCATATCAATACAATTCGTAGGTACTGACTCTCGAAAACCGTATGAAGAGTTGGCTCAAAAGGGTATGTAGTTCTTCGGGCGTTGTCTTCTTTTTGAAGAACAAGAATATGGCGGAGGGCTTCAGCTATGTGGTATAGCTGAAGCCCTCCCCCGTTTAGATTACCAAGCGTGGTAGACGGTTGGCAAACAGCACTTTATTATTATAAGTTTTATCAATAAGATGCTACTGCCTATCTTCTGCTCCATTTTCCGTATTTTGCCTCTTAAGACACCCACGAGATGATACGAGTTAGTGGATTCCGTTGCGCTGCTATTCCACGACAACACGACACACGACAGCTACGTGGCGCAGTGACTTAGCATTTATTTGCCTCGATGAAGGTCACAGGAACTGAACAAGTATTTTTATGGACTACAAAAATTGTTCCGGGGCTAAATGTTCATCCTTCTTTCCTCTCTCTACTTTAGATATTTCCATAGCATTATGTCGTATGGTATTTTGTTATGGGGACACGCGACTGACACTGAAATTATATTTATTTTACAGAAGAGGGCCATTAGAGCAATATATAATTTAAAACCAATAGAGTCACTGAGACAAACGTTTAATGAAATTAATATATTAACTCTGGCCTCTTAATACATTTATGAAAATGTAATGTACGTACTCAAAAATAAAAGTAGTTTTGCGAAAATATGTGATAGTCATTCTGAATAAAACTAAATTTACGGATTCTATCAAGTTTAATTAATTACTTTTACTTATTTTTAATTCCCGACGTTTCGGGTGCTTTACAGCACCCATGGTCACGGGGGGGGACTGAGATGTTTGACGTCCCAATGTCATTGTTAGCTCGGCTACCTTCAGTTTTTGAATATTAATTTTTGCCCCGATTTACGCAAAAAGAGCTTACAGTATCTTGAAGTCTTGCAGTGGTATGCTTGGGTTTGGGTTTAATTTTGTTAATTATAGGATTCCAAGCAGAAGGCAGCACTGGGAGGGTGATCGCTATAAAGCTGTTTCTAATTTGTCTTGTGTTGTTAATTGTAAAAATGATTGTAAGCTATTTTTCGGACCTTCCCGTCGTTTTTTCTTGTTTTTGCGCTTTTTTTTATAAGTTGGGGTATATGGGGGGAGACAAAAAGCGGGTTTTCGTTTTACTTTTTTTTCTCGGCAATTTTTGTAATATATTGGGAAAAAAATAGTCCCGATGGGTTTCATGCTGGTTCTTCCCAGGACAGAGGCTTTTTTGCGAACCGGTGGTGAATGAAAAAAGTGCCTTTAATAAATACTGTTATAATCTACACTGAATAAAAAAGTTTCTGTGTACTGTTTCTTTTGCAATTTATGTATGTACTCGTAAACTGCCTCCACGATAACGGATTCATCATTATTGTGGAGGCAGTTTACATACATAAATCCTATCATAGTGTGGAAATGACATTATTGTTAAAAAAAAAGGAATTTGTGCTGATGGATTTGCCTCTTATTAACCGTTCGATTAGAAATTAATTTATTCATTTCCAAAATAAATTGATAATTATGTATATATGTATTAAGTATGTATGATATCTATTGAGAAAATAGGATAAAATAAATAGTTTTTGATTATCATTAATAGATCCTATCCAGGCAAAGCCGGGGCGCCTTACTTGTTTGGTATTATATTGTTTAGTATGTTAAAAGTCAAGAAAAATTTTCAAAACGTCAGTTTTAATATACAGGAATAAGTTATTTTATCTATGTTGCCATGATTTATATGATCATATCTTTATGATAATCAATGTTATTACCTGTTAGATAAAACTTGAATTATAGTACTTTATATGATGTGATCAGTGTTTAACGTACCTACGTGTAGGAAAAGAGCTACGAGGTAGTTCTAATACCACCGCGGGTGACGTGATTAGCTATGCATCAATGGAATGATCTGATAAAATGTAAATCAGTTATCTAAAATACAATAATATTTATTAAGTTCTCCATATACGGGTAGATAAATTAACTATATTTACGCGCTTATCGAATAATTTAATTAAATAGAGATATAGACAACTGTATCTTTATTTTATCGATTAAAATATTCTTTATTATTTTGAAATAAATAATCTTGTATTAGATAAAACCAATGTATCTTTGTTTGTGCCGTAATCTTTACAATTCTATATTCATATAGGTACTATCTTGCTGCGTAAAACACGTAGAACCATTGGTGTTGCGCCTTATTTCTCTCCGGTAGTGTTGAATTACTGTTCTATGAGAGTGAGGGAATAGAGAGTGCACCTGTGTCCAGTTTCATTAGTAGAATTGAGCTCTGAGTGAGTAGAAAGCTAAAGGTGAGAAGTAAGAAGAAGAAGAATTCCTGAGAAATCCTACATTTTTAATATTTGTTTTTCGTTTACTTTGTTCCATCATTCTATAATAATTGTGTTTGTACACCGGCACAGTAGCGAAATAATTTCCCTATTACGGGCCAACGAATCAGAATGCCACGTATCTTTCATTTAACATAGATTTTTACTGTATACAGAAGAAACGTGCGGGTAATACCTGCGAATAAAGAATATAGATCTACCGATGCTATTGGCCTTAACTCAGTGTTCAGATTTACAATGCCGTTATTTCTTTCGCTATTCTCCGATTACCCTTAACGGCAAAAAGATAGAAAGGCTCTTCCTGTTCATACAGGGGTACTAAATGATTGGCTTTAATCGAACATACTTGAATTTTACGTTCTTACTCAACGTCATTGTGTGTGAACTGTCTAGGTTTAAATTATTATAAAGCAGCGTGTGATATTGAATAGAATGTAAGTTTTCTTTAAAAAAAGGACGTGTAACCCGTCGCGCGGTTGAAGTAAATCTTGTAATATTTCGGCTGTTATCATTTGTGTCGTATAAACGTCAGTAACAGGAATGTGGCAATAACTTGCAAGATATCGATAATTTGCTACATGCTTACTCGCGTTGTATTAGTCAGAATATTAACCCTCATTTCGCACGCCGATCACTGATTGGCAGGTGTGTGTGACATTGATGGGACATTATTGTAGTGAAAATAAATCTTCAGCTTCTTCTTAAAATCTTGAAGAAGACAGTGACAACATGTGGATTTTTATGATGAATTTTTAAATAATTTGCTTTCAGCATATTATTATTTTCTGTTTTTTTGTTTGTTTGTTTAACTGACTAAGAAAGTAATTCTTATTTTAAAAAAGATAAGGAAACTTCTGTTTTTTTATATTGCATTTATTCCTTGACTGTTTTATTTGTTGTTATTTAATAATTTTGTTTTATTATTAAACTACCCGTTTTTGTATGATTCAAAAATATCTCTTTCTTTCTTATATTTGTGAAACAAAGATGTTTTGTACGAATAAAATTAATAAAATTGTGTAATGGCTTTCTGTGATTATACGCACTATTTTTTTCTTACTTATTAAAAATCATGGCTTTACAATTTATCGATATTATACTCGCCATTGATATACACTTCACTATGGCGCACCGCAAGCGTAGTATGTACAGATAGACAAAAAGGAATATTTGACGGGACGATGTTGATGGCCGGTCAGAGTGTAATATTATTTCTTTTATGTATTTATTCATGATTACAATTCAAAATAATAAGGTCTGTAGTCCTGAATCCACTTGCCAAGCATGGCAACCATGGCAAAGCCCCCCCCAAGGAGGCAATCTGTAAGGGAAGGCCTGTGTTCATTAGTTTTTTAAGGACTTTTACAGACTTTTACGGAAGTAATAATTTAATAAATATTGAAAACATTATATTTATTACATACAGTATTTAAAACAACTACCGCAATATATTAAAAATTATTATATCGGTTATTATATAAATCATATTCATGCCTATGAACAAGATTTATGCACACTATAGATGACCCTGAAATATCTAACAAGTTTTATAAATCTAGACAATTTCTTGGTGATAGAACTTCTTTCCTGCCTAGGAGTGCACCTGTTTAGGCTAGGTTACCTGTTACCTATTTTTGCTGTGTACTACACCCAATACCGGAGTGTGTTAAAGGGCACAGTGTGAGCCAGTGTGACTACAGGTTGCTATTCCAGCTTAGTTCTTAGAGGCCTTCTTTGTTGACAGCAGTGTGCTGGACCATAGGGTGAACTGCTTTTCATTTTCACATCAGTTTAATACAAGAAGCTATTATAGGCTACAGAAAAGCACAGAAGCTTCGTATAAATTCGAAAGGTTACGTTGCCATGATTTTTTTTTAAATAAAACTAATTTCTTATCAATAGACTCAATTCTCGGCCCCTTTCTGTTTCTTGTATATATCATATTATTGACTTACCTTAGACCTACCTTTCTGTTTTAAAAAATAATCCTTGGTCTATTAACGTACAAAACATCATCATATGTTATCATCATGCATTATATCGTAATTTGATGACGGTCCGCGCAAGCTACCCTTCACCGGTCGAGACGACCCTTTCTAGCTGCTTCCACGTTACAGTTACTTCATAGTATGTCCCTATCATGTATTAAAGTTTTTACCGTCATATTTGATTAAATATTTTCAATAATAATAATAATGCCTTCCAGGTAGAGTTTTGATTACGATGGCCAGTTTCAACGGGGACTAGTCATCTATGTTCGTATATACGTGGTAGAGCCATGCTGTAGTTATAGAGTAGTTTGAATATATTTTTTATGGTGTTGCTCGTTTTCCTATAAAAAAATGTTCAGTTATATGATTCAAGTGTATGAGTTTTTATACAAGCATAAGCACACTCTCTACTTCGTTCGTTCGTATCTTCCAAGAGGGACTTGGGCTCCGATGAGTATCGAGTGTCGAGGTTTCCCCCATGGCCAGAACTTCCTCTTAGAGGAGACACTACACCCCCGGTCGTGGGTGCCTTGATTGGCATGTTGTTATTAGACGTGACAATTAGTTGGGTTTCGTTTTTTTTTTATATACTTTGCACTTCCAGTTATGGTTTCTATATAGTTGGTCTTCCTAGTTGGTTGGTTCTTCCTATAGTAAAACCTGACCTCTTTTGAATGCGGCTTACCGTTCGATAGTCGAGCCCGTTGCCGAGCCCAAAATCTTCAAGGTCTTCTGTTTTCTCTCTCTTTCAAATCATTCCAGGCATATCGGTCGACTCCCATGATGGTCCTGAGTGCTTGGTTTTGCTGGGTTTGCAACTGCTTTCGGGGTGTGAAACTGGTGAGTGCATACTACATAAATCGGCGCTGAGTACGTTAGCCTTGATCAGATATAGGTCATGTAGATTACCAACTTTGTCCTTATTGGCAGCTTAAATGCCAGCTTTGGTCTGATGAGTGCCCATGCCATTGTAGCCTGGCGGATCGCATGCTCTAGGTATATGGCTAGAGGCGAGCAGCTAGCATTCGATGTTACATTCAACGTAACATAACTTTATGGTAGTTTTCCACTCTACATCCTGACCTTGCTGTTGGAGCGGTGGTGGTTTGTTCTTTCTTAGACGGCTGGTCAGTAGAGCGAACATCTTTCCCACATTATAAGTCATCCTTCACTGATTCAACCATGGCAGCAGCAAGTCTAGCAGTCGTTGCATCTTTATTGCAACTATTTTTGCTGGACGAGAGAAGTTTGAGAACAAGCTATCGTCGACATATAGCGCAAGTTGGATATCTTCTCCCACTCTTGGAGACGACCTTCCAGTGTGGAAATATTATTAGTGTATATTGCGTGGTGCTCGAAGAACCGATAACCGATGGGGGAGAAAGGTTCGTACCGATAGGCGTAGTGTAGGGCGACCCCCCACTAGATGGAGTGACAACCTGGTAGTACATGCAGGAAGTCGATGGATGCAGGTGGCTCAGGACCGTGCTTTGTGGCATTACTTGGGGGAGGCCTATGTTCAACAGTGAACTTATGAAAGGCTGTAATGATGATGATGATGATATTCCGTAGTGGAGTGGCGATACACAGCTGCCCTGGGACACCCCAGTGAGGATGGGTCGTGTTGATGCTTCTTTAACACGTACGCAGAATGATCATCCTCTCAAAAATTACTTTACCCGTCGCACAATAGCCGGCAGTTATTTGGTTTTATTGATTACCTTTAAAATTAACCCGTAGTGCCACATTCTGTCGAATGCTTTTTTCATATCAAGGAAGACGCCCAGCGCTATGCGTCCTCTGTTGCGCTCAGCCGCAAGGTAATGCAGCACACGGATCAGCTGTGTCGTTGTAGAGTGGCCGCTGTGAAATCCATGTTGTCCTTTAACTCTATGTATCTGTGGGCGGATTCTTCATAGCAGCAGCCTTTCGAATTTTGCTATGTGCAACAGCAATGTGATGGGGCGATAACTCGCAGCGTAGCGCCTGTCCTTTCCTGGTTTTGTCAACACGGTTAAACTTCCGAGTTTCCATTTAATGGGGAAGTGGCCGGTGGGTAATACCCCATTTTAAAGCTGCCCTAGGCTAACTACGGGCTTTCTGGGTAACTGCCTTAAGGCTGCGTTCGTGATCTGTTCGTATCTCGGTGCTTTATTGACCTGGAAGCACGCTATCACTTTTCCTGTTTCTGAGGGGAAATATGAAGGCGCCTAAGTCCAGCGCGGGTAGGAGCTGCGACAGGAATTCCCTTACTTGATCTTCAATTAATTGTTCACGTGATTTGAAGTTAGATGCTGCCATATAGGTATAGAACTGAACCAGGTGTTCTACCAGGATCTCTGCTCTACCGCGCTAGCAGCTGCTAGTTGTAGATTTATTATTATGGGGAGGTGCTGTGTGTTTGCATCGTAGAGCTCCTCTATACGGTATACGGTTGCAGATTGCGATATCCAATACATCCAGGCTATTTAGAGCGTTTGTGTGGATCTGCATGGGTTGTTCTTGTCCCAAAACTTCGTAATATGTCTGCATTTTCGCATAGGACTCTACCAGCGGGGTTTATGACTCTTCTGTGATATCCCGGATGTCCGAGTGGCACAGGTTCTGGAGGTCTGTGGGGAGCGTACTACCTGATTTATCTCCCGGCATTCTTCTTTCTTCATTAATAGGTATGGCAATTTCTCTTACTCTTCTTGTGCTATACTTGTGAAGATACCACGTCGTTCCGGTACGCAAAGTAGTTGCGAATTTTAACTGCTCTAGCCTCAGTTTTGTAGAACGATGTGGATGTTATGTAATTAAACTAAACCACTAGATCTCAGCGACTTCATATTTAATGCCACCTGGGTTCAAGTAAATTATTCTTAATTCTTCTTTATTGCTTGTAATAGTCAGCCAGTAGATTCTTCAAGGCCCTCACTACAGCTGAAATTGGTTCTGCAGCGTCCGCTATCTCTTGCAGTATTTGGCTGACGACTCTTATTGTCAGGTAGATTAGTGTCGTGATAGCGTCATCCGTTGTTCTTTACGCTGATGCTCCACGTGCTTGGAATTGCGAAAGGTGCTTGTCGACTGCTACTGGCTGTTGCTCGCTGTGTTGTGACTTCGCTTACGTTTGCGGTTGCGCTTCTTTCTCTTGCGCACTTACCCTCCTATTTCGCTTGGTTCGTTGGCAGGCGGGACTAATGTTGCTCCTGTTAGTGCTGTTGTCGCTGTTGGTAGATAGTTTGGTACTTGTTGACGCCCACCTTTATCCACCGTGGCCCAGCCACCTTCATCTTGGCACACTTGTATTAATCCGCGTGTTGGTTTCAGTAGTGGCACAGGCAGCTGGAAACCCTGCTTTCTGCCTACTCTCAGTAATACAAGGCATCTTTATTCATTATCACAATTGGCGTATATAGGAGAGTCATCCCCCAGTTTAGAATATTCTGTGGTTGTATGCTCTCCAGCGCATCCGACACATTTCATCGGCCTAAAGCAGTTAGCCGACTAGCGGCAGAATGCTTATTATCTATGGCATTAAGCTTTTTTGTTTTTTTTTTTTTTTTTTTTTTTTTTTTGAACTTTTTTTGGGTTTGTTTTTTTTTTTTTTTTTTTCCAATGGCTTTTTGGGGGGAAATTTTTTTTTTTTGGTTTTTTTCTTCTTTTTTTTTTTTTTGGTTTTTTTTTTTTCTTATCTGGGTTCAGCTCTGAGTTGCCAGGTTTCTATTGTGATACCTAGTATCTGTAGAGTAGCTCGTTCACTACCACCGTACCAGTGTACCGTGGAGCCAGTTTAGCGCTACCGTACTTAGGTGCTCTAGTCTAATATAGACACCCAGGGTTGTCCAGGAGGAATCGGCGCCTGAGTACCGAAAACTATCCCACCTTATTTATTATGCGATTCTCTTACAATTTTCCTATTAAATAAAAAAAATCTCATGAGTTTTTTTTCTCAGAAGTTTTTTAAAAGTTTGAAAAATCCCAAAATCGGATAATCAAAATACATAAAGAAAAAATAAAGTTTAAAAGATTTTTTTTTAATATTCCTGGATGAAATACGTATAAAAAAGGTCCTTATATGACTTTTTACGATATATTTAGTTAATATTTTCAGACATGAATTTTTTACTGTTTAAAAAATTCCAAATTCGAATACTTTCGATATAAAAAAATTCAGTTTAAAAGATATTTTTTATATTCCTTGATAAAATACCAATTGAAAGGGTTCTAAGACTTTTTACGATAAAAATGAATATTTTAGGAGTTACGAATTTTTAGTGGTTTGAAAAATCAGCGTTCAGAGTTTTAATCCGTTGTGTTTAATCCAGTAAGCGCTTCGTAATTATAGGTGGATATCTCGACTTTGCCATATCCTCTTGCATCAGCTCTTCATCTAATCATTCTTCCTGGTTTTGGAGTTGGCGACTATCTTTTTGGTGACGTCGGTTTGTTAGCTATAGCTGCATAGTTAGTGGATGGTCTGAGTTGAAGTTCAATGTTTACTGGTTGGTTAGATTTCTTTGTATATATATATATATATATATATATATATATATATATATATATATATAAATATATATATGTATATATATATATATATATATATATATATATATATATGTGTGTATGTGTATATGAATATCTACATCTATTCTCGGTCAAGAATCAAAGTACAGATGCGTTGTCATCCCTGAGGACTGAGATGAAATTACTTGTTTTGTAATATCGTGTGCCTTCCCCAGTCAAAACGGCTCATTTGCGCTACAATCATAATATAGTTGTAGCGTGGCTAGATAACGTGAATTTGAGCAGGAAGTGTTTTAAAATTCTTCTTTTTTCTACTACATAAAACATCGGTCTTAAGATGATTCAATCGTTAGAATTACAATCGCACACATAAACCATAATATATATTTTAGTTTTCAGACCAACTCCCATAATTTAATTAACTTTTCTTCACACTTAGTACGTATTCACCTCAAGGAACGCGGAACAGTGACGTTTAAGCACGATTATTCAAGCTGTCGCCCCTTGTCAAACGCTGTGAAGTCGCTCTTTCGGCACTCGCAACGAAACTAATACTGTTAAACACTCATGCCTCTTCAATGACATGTGATGTTATTGCTTGTTGGTGTAGAATCCTTTTTTCTCTCAGTTCCAAACAAACGTTTACGTCAGTTTCTTTGCTGTGAAGCTGATTGTTCTTATCAAATTATTATCAGCCTGTTAAGATCGGCAAAGAATTGAAAAACCTCTGGCAGTTGCCAATAATACTTTTGCACATTTAAAGTATATAAATCGATGTGTAGTGACGGCGTCCGAATATATCATCTCGTGGGTGTCATAAGAGGCGGACAGAGGGAAACTAAACAGGAGATGGGCAGCATCTTCATGATGATAGTCACAAATAATAAAAACCTGCATTACAAGCGTGTGGGAGGCCAATGTTCAGCGGTGGACTTTTGATAGGTTTAATTTTCAGGATTTGAGCAATTTGATAGGTTATGAATGAATAATAAGAGGGAGCAAACGAGCATGTGGCTCACCTGATGGTAAGTGACTACCGCCGCCCATGAACAACTGCAACACCAAGGGAATTGCAGATGCGTTGCCAGCATTTTAAAAAGAGTAGGCTCTTCTCTTGAAAATCCCTAAGTTGCATCGGTCCGGAAGAATTGCTGGTGGTAGTCGATTCCACAAAGAATTTGTGCGAGGAAGACAACTTCTTGTAAATCGCACGGTAGTGGACCGCCAATCATCCGGACGGTAAAGATGGTATCTCGAGTTCTGTCGCGATGTGGTGAAATTTAGCGGCTGGAATTAATCCGAACGATTCCTATGGGCACTCCTGTCGTAAATACGATAGAATACACAAAGAGATGCAATATATTTTCGCAGCGCTAATGAGTCATGGTGATTAGAAAATGCTCGCCAACGATTCGAAGCGCTCTGCTCTGGATGCGGTCAAATGGAAGGAGCTGACACTGGGGAGCCCCGGCCTAAAGATAGGAACATTATTTCATGTGAGGTTGAACCTACGTCTTGTAAAGTTACAGGCGGTGTGCCGACATGAAATACTGTATCTTTATAATGTATCTTATTAATTCTTTATGCAATATTATATATGAATATATCACTTATTCTTTTTTCCTTGGTGAATTGCTTACACGTACTCGCCTAGCGGGGGCTAAACGGGTTGTGTTGGACTTGCACCAACTAAAATCACAAGATATTCCACCTTCATCCCACCCCAACGCCAGCCCTCTCCATTTTAATAACGATAATTCTCTTACCTTGTGAGATCACCACCGACACATCAACAATTTGACACTCTATGTAAGCGGCAAAGTAGCGAGAAGTCTGGTACTGCGATCAGCAATGCTATATATGAGCTTAAGTTAAAATAATCTCTTTCGGGATGATCCGTTCATCCACACTGTAGAATTTACCTCAGGGTGGATACTCGGAAACGCGTGTTCATCTCTCCACCCCAGACGGGGTGACTACTCGAAACTTGTATGTATTACATTTCTAACGATTTTCTCCCTTAGGCTGTGTACAGTTATTTATAGAAACACGATAAAAACTGGCTCAAAATACCTAGTAGACATTACCTATAGAAATGTATACATACTTTTGTTTGAACGGTCAACGCTGAAATAAAAGAAGTACCTCACAGGATTACTGATTCAGTAGAATATTGGCATAAAATAATTTAAAATGAAGTTATAGACAAACTTCCAATTGTAACTTTTTTGGAGTGCTTGAAAAATCTTTGCTAATATATAATATATAATAGTGGTAGCAAAAAAAATTAAAAAAAACAAACGCAAATGTATATTAAGACTGACTAAATAAACCAGGATATTAAATTATATCTACTCAATAACAAAATTGAGTAGTGTTGGAAATTGCCTGGACATGTTGCAGATTTTGTAAATCACGCAATAACATTATTTAAAACGAAGATGTTTAATTTGTAAGACCGTAACGGTGACGGTAATCCGTAATAAGTTTTTTGACAAGCTTGGAGTTATTAAAAATTAATTAATAATTAAAGTGTATGTGTTGAACTGTACTTGGGGTAAAAAGTCGGATAAATAAAAGTGAATTCCGATTATCCAGCCCGTCTGGAGTGGATAGATGAACACGAGTTTCCAAGTATCCACCCTAGGGCGGATTTTTTAGGATGGATAAGCGGAATAACCGTCTCTTTCTATGGCGAAATATCTGGTAGAGGTCGCTGTTTAGAGACAACGCCACCCATACCCATATTTGTAGATAAATTGAGTTCATAGTTTATTATCAGTGTTTCTGTATTTTACGTGTGCTATAAAGAATAAAAATAAACACATTACATTAATATCTCTGTGCTACAGTAAGCCACCAGATGACTGTTAGCTTTTTTGTCGGTCTTTTTTTGTTTTTGTTTTTTTGTGGTCAATCCGGACATGCACGCGTAGTTCTGTTAAAGACTGAATGCAACAAATTGTTCCAGTGTGAAAAAAAACCAACGTCTTGCCGCTCTTTGTAATATTAGATTATTTAAAATTTTCAAGTTTATTCCTTCACCGCTATATAAACGTAAGTAGGCTTTCTTCATTCTCTCTGAAATGCTAAATCAGGACTCATGGCAACATACAAAGGTAAACATCACATAAAATTTGGTCTATAGAATGCGTGCGCTACAATGTAAACCTTTCAGCGTATACTCAAGCGTCTAATTTGAGGTTACATTTCTACGTACAAAATGATAAAAAGAAAAGGCAGTTTATACTTTTACAATATTTTAATACTTGGGTATACTCTTCTTATCTGCTTGACTTCTTGTGATCTAAAGCGTCTGTCGACCACATTCTGTAACAAAATAGGTATTTAAGAATTCATTAGGACAGACTTACTCCCTCCATCCATCCTCCTCTCTCCAATCATCCAAGATTAAGATCCATAGATTGCCTGATAGATTTTGCCATAGTTGCCATGGTTGGCAGGTATATTTTTATTTTATAGGATACGGTGACAAACGAGCACACAGTCCACCTGATGGTAAGTGGTTACTGTGGCCAATAGACATCTTCATGTATCCTCTATTACGAATCAAAATGCAGATGCGTTGTCACCCGTGAGAACTACGATGGATTGTCTCGTTTCCAGTAAAAAGGGTCTCCCGTTCTCTAAACTCACCATACGAAACACAGCAGCATTAAGCTACTATTTTACGCTGAAATACTGTGAGAGTGTGGTCCTTCCCCGGTTGAGTCAAAACATTCGTGCTACAACTATACTACTAATATAACTGCAGCATGCTGCAACATGGCTCTACCACGTAAAAGCTGGGTTGGCAAGCGGGGTTTTTTATAATGTTAAGTTGTTATCCTGAAGACGCAGCTTCCCATTTCTTGCTTTAGTTTCCCTCTATCACCTCTTACGACACCCACGGGATAATACTCGTATTATAGTGATTAGTAGATATTCATACGCTGTCGTTAACTACTTGTTCCGTGTAGGATTTGAACCCGCGGCTTCAAAGCGCCGCATGCTTAGCCAATGTACTACTGAGCCGTCATAATTCCATCCTTAAAATTTCAGTATCTGTAACCTGAAGGACAATTTGGTACGTTTTTATCCCCAAGTCTGTATTTTATGTTAACACGAAGATGGACCTATTCACTGGGATCCCTTGACAGCTTGACCTATTACTACAAATAGCTTCGTTCGTTTAAGAGTAGGTACCAAACCACGCGGCATATTCGATGTACCTGCATTTTCAATTAGTTTTTCAAATGGAAAAAGTTTTGTTTGGGTCAACTTTAGGGTTCATCCTATATCCGTCATCAGCCTTTACAAATCGAAACTAATCCAAAAAAAGTCAAATCTGATCAGCATCAGACTTGGAAAATTGTCCACACTAACTATAACTAGGCAAGTAGCCCTGGTAGCTCAGGGGTCAAGCGTTAATCGTAAATATTACAGTACGCCCAGCAAACGAATTCGATTCCCGCCAACAACAGCTTTGTTAATTGTAATTTAACACTAAAGGAAATATCGTGAGTAAATCGGCAAAAAATATTTCAATGACATGAAAAGTCTCCCAACACGCGCAAATGAGGCGCGGCTTGTTAATTGCTCCATTAACTTTTCAGAAATTAGAATATTCAAGAAAAAACGGTCTCACTACTTTTTAATAGGCCGGCAACGTACGTGCGATTCCCTTGGGTTTGCAGTCGTTGATGGCCGGCGATCGAAACTTACCCATCAAGCGAGCCGCATGCTCATTTGCCCCCTCTTTAATAAATAAAGAAAATCTGTTCCCAGTAGTCGGACATATATATGTAAACTTTAACTATACATAAGCAAGGCAGACGCAACTATGTTCGCAGTATCAATGATGCTCTCCATCACCAGCCTATGAAAATTGGGTTAACTTTGTTAGATTAATTTTCCGCTATCGGTCGATTGTTATAACCTCATCTCTCAATTTCTTTTAAACTGCCTTAACTTCAACTAATGCAGCAAAAATCACTGTAAGACACTCGGAATTTTAGTTTTTAGTTACTCGTATGTATTGTATGTACGAACTAACACTGTATACTATTATATTTTATATCCAAATTAAAACACTCCAACAATAACTTATAATTAGGACATAGAGAAAAAAACATTTAAAGGCATCAATAATAGGAAAATAAATTCTATGAATAAGTAGAATTAGGCCGTTTTGCGAAAACAATACATTAAAATATACATAAATTAAACAGTGCCTACATGTGTCAATCCAATTAAAAAAATATATAAAAAATAGAAACTTTTTCATTCAATATAGATAATAAATAATACTTGTTAAATAATCAGCCTTATGTTTTAATTTACCACTGTTTCAAAAAATATCTCCGTCCTGGGAAGTACCAGCAAGAAATCCAGAGGGACATGTTTTTTTGAAAAAAGAACAGTTTATAATCATATCTTTAGTTACATAACTAACTACACTAAACAAATTAGAAATGTTTAGCTTGGTAGCGATCAACTCATTCCCAGGAGTTATTATATCCACAAATTCCTTCATGTTATAATAACTCTTATTAATTCATAAATCCTTTATAATGTTGAAATGTGTAGCGTCTTCCAAAATCGCGAGAGGGTTATTTGGTATTGCAAGTACGTGTAACAATTCAAAGGAAAATAATTATAGAAATAGCCGACCTCCGGCCATACGAAGGCTGTGGTGCGTCGCTCAAACAATGCTAACTTACATTTAGCTGTCAGTCAAAAACAATTTGGAATTTTGTTCGCACTGAGGGTCGGAATGAAGCATGGGAAGTTCGCAGAGATGATATTTCATACTGAAAATGATATTAATTTTTTTATATGTATTCAAGGAAAGATAAAGAAATATCATATTATTTTATAGATATAGTTGTTGGTGTGTCTGTTAGTGATCGGTAATTTCTGTACCACTTGACCGATTGCGGTCATATTCACTCAATACATTAGTTTTGTCAAGACGATGGTTCACAGCGAAGAAACTATATTATATCTGGGTTTAGTGCGAAATGAGACAATCATGAAATCCGGACCCAATAGGTGGCGCTGTGGTCAATTAATACATAAATTTTATATTTACACTCTGAAAATACCGGAGGGAATTCGTACTCGTAGTAAAACAAGCGGTACCTATGGGAAAGGGCAGAACAGAGTCTGTCAGCCATATTTAAGCTATTAATATAAAATTTAAGTGAATGTTTTTCCGCCTTGAATATTTTGTAAGAGAAACTCCTTGTAAGAAAAATTGTTACATTGTTTATTTATTTATTATTTATTTATTTCACAATTTATGTACACACAAGTAAGGGAGAGGACACATCATGGTAAAAAGTTTGTACAAAGGTTCTTCTTTTCTCACAATGAAATTTCTTCCAGTAGGCCAGTTTCGGCTAATATTTCCAATATGGACCATCGATTTCAAAGCCCATATTTTTTTTGTAGATAGTACTCACTAAAAAGAAAGCGTTTTGCAAAGTTTTAGGTTGCGGAAACTTATGGTTCATGATATAAATTTTTTAAACTTTTCATACAAATTGGTAAATAACACGCAATTACAAAATAAATTTGACAAATGATTGATGTTAAACGTCAGTTAGTGTAGGGTTCCGAATATTTTGAAAGTATCGATACCTACTCGATACCAAGTATCGTATCAAAAGTATCAATACTACTTGGTATCGAGTACATTTCGTTAATTTTGGAGACGAAAAATTATGACAAACCAATTAGATGCATAGGAAGAGCTGATAAGCGCAATTATATATGTATATAAAGTAGAATAAAGTTTACTCTATTTAAGTTCCACCTTAGTACTTGTATTTCAATGTTTGCAACTTGTTTGTATTTCTTAATTAGTACAGCTTTTGTACTTTTATTGTTTGCAACTTTCTGTATTATCTAATTCTTCTGTAATTGTGTGTTATTTGCCAATTTGTATGAAAAGTTTAAAAAAATATATCTCATGTACCGTAAGTTTCCGCAACCTAAAATTTTGCAAAACTCTTTCTTTTAGTGAGTACTATCTACAAAAAAATATGGGCTTTGAAATCGATGGTCCATATTGGAAATATTAACCCAGTTTCAAACTCATATAAATTTATAATTAATTACAACAGCTTGCGCCAATGACAGTATTTAATAGGTAAAACTAAACATATAACATAATTAACATAATTCAAAAACAAATAACAAGTCAGAGATCAAACATACTTAACAATAACTAGAGGAAATAAAATAATATAAAACAGAATAAAGTGATAACAACATACAACTTATTTACCTAACAAATATGGCTTTCACATAACATGAGACAGTTTGATATGATCACCTTGAGCGTGTCATTAAAGATGTCACATTCCGGGACTGTCTCTATTAAGGAGTTTAAAGCGCGACACAACGGGGATTGCGCGCGCGACACAGTGCGGCAATGCGATGTGGCGAACAGCCGGTGTCGTCGAGTAGGCCTATGACGCATGTAGTCGTTAAGCACATAAAGTGTACACAAAGTATTGTGCAGCTCTGGGGAATCTACCATGCCCAAGGAATTTTAAGAGAGTTTTAAGGTGAGATCTGTATCTGGGGATTTAAGAAAGGTAAATCGATTTCGGAGGTATGTCGGGAAATTTGGGCTATGTAGGATGTTAAAAAGGAGACGAAGGATACGAGTGTTCCTGAGAAATCGGATCGGGAGCCACTTGAGTTGCTTTTTATATTTAGAGACATGGTCAAAATTCCTGAGTCCGAAAATATACCGAATTATAAACTAGTTTGTTTCTTAATAAGTCTTTAAGTTTAAACGCACAGATTTTGTCATAATAATTCCTACGTAACGTGCATAATATTATGTAAAGGTGGCACTAAATTCTAATAAATTTAGTGCCACTTTTGCTACAGAATTCATTTTGTGTTTACTAAAATATTTTCCACTAGCGTATACCCGGCGTGTGCTACTACGTTAAAAAAAATAAATACATTTTTTTTATTTCTTGGAAAAAAACGGAATTTTGTAAAAAAAAAATTACCTATTGCATTGTTTTAGTGGATAAACCACCTTAGCATTTTGAATAAAACTATTATTTACGGATTTTATCGCGTTTAATTACTTTAATTTATTTTTATTATTATCCCGACGTTTCGGGTGCTTTACAGCGCCCATGGTCACGGGGGGACTGAGATGTTTGACGTCCCAATGTCATAGTTAGTCCGGCTACCTTCAGTTTTTTAATATTAATTTTTGGTCCGATTTACGCAAAACGAGCTTATAGTATCATGAAGACCCATACCAACCGATGTCTAAATGGTGAATCTCACCATCATCCTTCACAGTTAGCTACCGTGGATAAATCTTTGTTTCAGAGAGCACGAGGGATCTGTGACAGAAAACATCTGGCCGCGGAGCTTCAGCACGTCAAGCAAGTATTGCAAGACAACAAGCTTCGGGTCCCGCGCCTACGTCACAGTGAACGAGTGAAGCCGGCAACAGTCGAGCGCGCACCTGCTCTACTACCATATGTTGGAGGAGTCACGAACAAGATTGGCTACATCTTGAAGCGAGCGTCCATTAAGACATACTACAAGCCGCTGAAGAAGATTAGTCAATTTTTACCATCCATCAAATGTAATATTCCTCTACAAGATGCAGGTGTGTACAAGCTAGATTGTGAATGTGGTCTCTCTTACATAGGTCAAACAAAGAGATCTATAAAAACCCGCGTGAAGGAACATATGGCTGATGTGAAGCACTGACGCTCCGGGAAGTCTGCAGTCTGCGAACATGTTCAAGATCGTCCCCACCATTACATTAGATTTGATAAACCACAAATTCTCGCAAAAGAACACCGATTCCTACCAAGGATGATACGCGAGGCTATTGAAATTAAAAAACATCCAAATTTCAATAGAGAAGATGGTTGGGTGCTACCATCTGCTTGGGATCCTATAATCAACAAAATTAAACCCAAACCCAAGCATACCACTGCAAGACTTCATGATACTATAAGCTCGTTTTGCGTAAATCGGACCAAAAATTAATATTAAAAAACTGAAGGTAGCCGGACTAACTATGACATTGGGACGTCAAACATCTCAGTCCCCCCCGTGACCATGGGCGCTGTAAAGCACCCGAAACGTCGGGATAATAATAAAAATAAATTAAAGTAATTAAACGCGATAAAATCCGTAAATAATAGTTTTATTCAATGTGTAGTGTTCGCGTAAATTTAAGAAATCATCACCTTAGCATTATTTCCTTTCTAATGAAACCGGTTTGGGCCACATCAGTTGAATGGTTTCAATGTCTATAAAGGGCATAAGTAGAAGCATTTTTGTGTTTTATATAGATAGATAAGAAATTTTCTTTAACTTTCATAATTCTTCCACTAGGTGAAGCGCATATGGTTGATTTCACTAATTTATGTCGGTCTTAAGTTATATCATCATGTAATACACAGTTAAAATGCATTTTAGAATAACAGAGTAGAATAGAAAGAAATAGAATAACAATAATATCAGCTCTATAGAAATGGAAGTAGGAAATTCGTGTTTCAGCATCGCGGCCCGCTTGCCGCGCCATCTATCATATCCTCCATCCACTCGCCGGGTTAAACACATAAGTGACATTGACGCTGATTCTACTACCAGCACAACTTGATCTCTCTCGAAAATCGCACCCCTTATAATAATAGACGTTACATAGCTTTTATAAATAAAACTGCAGATCAAATAAAATTGGGCCTTGAATGGACTTTTCTGGCGTTGCTTCGTACGTCACGTTGCGTTACGTCTAGGTAAATGAAGGTATAGTTTGATTTGAACTGTGACTGACACGTTGATATTATTTCGATTTTGTTGGAAATAACAAAACTACTATGGAACATTTAATCTAATGATACATATTTTTCCTTTCATATATACGGCAATCAGTGTTCCAAATTCTCTTCAACCATCATGTAACATTTAACTTTTATCCTCTTGCTAATCAATGTATGGTTCATACTATTATGAAAAAAATCCATTATACTGTGCTGGGAATAAATTTTATATCAGTATTTAAATTCTGACATTTAATAAATATTTTAAATTAAATAATGTGAAAAACTGAAAAACGTATTTACTATTTAGCGCCATGACATAGGTATATGTATATATACAATTGGTACACCCAATTACTTATTTATTATAACATACATCAGCTTATCTAGATAACACCTAGAACTACTAAAACGCTCTCATAACTACTTTCAGAACATGCCGTGTTTGCCTCATTAGTTATGAACTGAGAAGCTATTTTAATTAACTATTACACCGGATGAATCGCAGATGCGTTGCGGGCCTAAAAGAAGGATAAGTTTCTTCTTGTAGGTTTCTTGTAGTATCGGTCCGAGAAAACACAACAAAATATGTAGTAATTCGCACCGGTGGTGAATTGCCAACGATAGAGGTTATTTGGCAATTTGTAATTGTGTCGCATTCATCAGCATTTGTACCACTCTTCGTGATAAATAGAATAAAGAATGAAAAGAGATGCTCGTTGCAAGGTGAGTGAATCAAGCCGATCAAAAAGAACTAAGTTGTCAACATGTCAAGACATTTTTAAGGTATAATATATATATATATATAAGATCATAGCTCTGCCCGCGATTTTATACGCGCTAATATTTATTATCTACGTACCTATCCCACTAATATATACAAAGGAAACTTTGTTGTGTATAATTTCAACATCATCATCAGCCCGTAAAAGTATACCGTTGGACATGGAACTCTACCGTAGACTTTGCCTCAATGACCCGTTTGGCCTCGATATCAGTACCAGATATCTCACACAATTTACGCTATTGGCCATCGACTGTCTGCTTATACCGCCATCTATTGGAAACCATAAGATCTTTTTAACTCTTCTTGTTCCATAGTCGTCTCTTACAAAACACACGGAATGAAATTGGGTGATGGATTTTACTGTAAGGTATTAAAGTTAAAAGTTAAAGTTACAGCACATATACGTCCCACTGCTGAGCGCAGGAGTTTTAGGACAATGAAGTGTCCGCCGCGCTGCCCCAATGCGTGTTGGCAAACTTCACATATCTTCGAAATATATTTTTTATTTCTCAGACATGCAGGTTTCCTCACGACGTTTTCCTTTACCGCCAAGCACGTAGTAAATCAGCACTTAAAATTGCAATTAACAATTTCATTGGTGCCGGCGGGGATTGAACCCGGGTTGCTTCCGTAATGTGTCTTTACACATTGAACTATATTACTAGCGTAAGTAATGCCTCAATGTCTTTACAGCGAGCGCTAACCATCTGCACTACCATGGCTCCCATATATAATAATGTCATATATCTAATGGTCTAATGGTTGTAGTAGTGCGACTGCTGATCATGAGGTCCTGGGTTCGAATCCCGGGTCGGACCAAAAAATCAATTATTGAGGTTTTCTGTCAAGAAATTCTCTGTAGCTGCCCGGAGTTAGGAAGTTGGCGGTGTCTCACCCCCGTGCCTCAGAAAGCACGTAAAGCCGTTGGTCCTGCGCCTGTGTCGGTTTACCGTCCCATCGAATTACGAGAATGAGGGAATAGAGAGTGCACCTGTGCTTGCGCATACACTTGGGCACTATAATCTGTCCTGCCGCGATGGCTAGCCTCCGTTGAGGCAGGCCGCCGTGACCGAAATTCGGTCTGAGGACATTATTTTTATTATTATACACATTCAGTAAGATATAATATTTCTTATTGAATAAAAATCGTCGTAAAATATCGTAAAAATCAAAACATTAAATAAAAAAATTCATTTACATTTATAATTAATGAATCACAAATACAGATGAAATAGATGTAATCGGCTAAATAGGGTAAACGGTTTTGCGTAATAAAATTGTTTTTTTTTTAATCTTTTAATTATGATTGTAATTAAAAGTAAAATACAAATGTTCCAATTTCATTTCGCTCCGCTGGCATAGCCTAAGAAGTACCCCTGGTATGGTTAATTTCAGCTCGGTCAAAAAGGTTAGTTACCTTTTAGTTAAAGAAAATAGTGGTCGCCCTTTGGCGGCTGTTACAAAATAAAAAACCGTGATAGCAATAAAAAAATATTGAAGAGAATAAGTAAATTACGTACGAAGAAATTCAACACATATTGCAGATTAAATTCGGAACCGTTCACATCGTTTTAATATAAGTGAGGAATATAGCTTCCTGTTGGGTGCCCGCACAAGCTCACCGATGCTCAGATGCAGGCTCGTATGGAATAGTGCCGTGACATGATAACCAAATTTAAAGCAGGCTCTTCTGTTAAACTTGATTTACGCTGGTTTAAAGCTCTTGAGAACGTAAAAATCTACATCGGCAAAAAAACTCTGATATTTTTAATGTCATGTTTTATTTCCATTTACAAATGTCAAATGTATTGATGACTAATGAAAATGTATTATCACACATCACTCTATATATGAATCTATTTGCAGTAAGCCTTTTTAATAGCCTGAAGAAGAAAAAAACGTATTACGAGGACATGCAGTGTGTCAACATGCACTGGAGTCATGTAACAGACTAATTGTTTCTATATACACTAACTTTTAACTTTTATTAATGCATAATCACAATTACGAGTAACTTATATCATTGCCTCATTTTATTCAGATACTAGATTTGAAATGTCGAATTAAATTTCGCCAATAAATTTATTTTTTATAAAATGAAAATACTAGCAATGCTATTAACATTACCAATAGTCCCTTTAATCATTTTTTTACTTCTGGTAAGCTTGAAATGCTTGTGTCGGGAGTGGCTTACGACAGTAAACCAACCACAGACAGGCGGATTCCATCCTACGATCTTTAGAGTTCGTGGTCCGCACTCTGCCTTAAGTCTTGTCTTTTGAATGAATATTTTTTTAATAGGATAGGGTGACAAACGAGCATACTTTTTTATCTATATATATATATATTTATATATATATATATATATATATATATATATATACAGTCGATTTCAGTAATAACGACCTCGGTTGTAACGACTTTTTGGTTATAGCGACGTCAAACTTACATCCATTGAATTTAAAGCATACTTTCGTAAGAAATTCATTCGGTAATAGCGACTTCGGTTATAGCGTCAATTTTGGATATAGCGACTTGTTTTTATGAACCATTTATGACCGATTCCTAGAAATCCCTTGCTGATATTGCGACTGAGTCGGTAAAGGCACAAAGACTCATTCATAAAACTATTAAGCTTTCTTATCCTTTGTTTTTTCTTCAAACACAAGAAAAGGAGGATGAAGAAGAGGAAGAAGATTGCAATCTAAATGAGATTCAACAAATAGAGATGCATTATGTGCTATAACAACGCTCAAAAAGTACTGCTTATTTGGTGAAGGCCAAAATAATTTTAATGTTGAAGGAATTATGAAAATGGAATACACCTTACAACATGCACAAAAAACAAAACTTAAACAGTGCACTATAACACGTTTTTGCAATTATACCCGTGTATAACATAATTAAATAAATGATAAGTAAATATGTACATGACTTTTTATTATTTCGGATATAGAGACCTCCGGATATAGCGACGACATTAAAGTGGTCCCTCCGCCGTCGTTATAACCGAAATTCACTGTATTTTTTTTTTTTTTTATTATTATATTATTATATATATACTATCGAATAGTATGTAAAGTTATATATTTATATAACTATTCTATTTCATTAAAGTAGGTTCAGCGGTCTTATTGAGTTACAAAGAGACAAACATAGAAAGATGAAAAGGACAGAACTAAACTAAACTTTTTATCTATGATATCATTAATTTTGAACCAAAAATAAAATTTATAGGCTTGCTTAAAATAAGACTTTGGCTTTAAGCTTTAGTGGTAGGTATGTATCGTGTCTTATTTTTCTAAATTACAATAATTTTTGCGGTAACAGAAGCTGAATGCACTTTAAGCGTTTTATTCGCCCCACTTTTTTTCTAATGATGCTAATACACCTACAATTTAAATTTTAAAACAGTTTCTTTACATGCTTTTACATTTCGAAAATTTAAGTTATTTATAATACCGGCTTGGGCCCTAAATACAAATTTACGATAATAAGCCATCATACAGAAGTCTTGTGCAATTATGAACAAAAAAATCAAATGAGGCGATCGATTGACTCATTATGTATTTCGCTAAGGCGTCAAATTGCCTTATTATAATCGATGTTATTAAACATTATAATAATATGGTAAGCAAAATGTCCGACCTCTCGCAGACAGTTAATTTAATACATAAAATATAAACCGGCTAAAATATCCTGCTTACGCTGATTGCAAATTCATTGAATTAAAAACCACTATATTATCGTTATAAAAATGTGATGTGAAGTGCAGTCTTCAACCATACTTCATAGTGCTATGTTTTTTTAATCGTTTTAGAATAGAAGAGAATAGAATAAGTTATTTATTGTGCTAGTTGTAGGTTTTAGAGATTTAACATTATATTAGTAATTAAGTCCTAGATTAAGTTACTTAACCTGCCTAGATTAAGGCTAACAATATTACTAAAATCATGACATTTAAAACATTACGTCATTATTCATTAAAACAAATGAACAGCACAGACATTAAATTATAATGTCTTACAATGGAATATTTGTCAAAATACATGTTAGCTTATAACTAAAACGTAGCAATGATATGCTCACAACAAAATTAAGAAAATATTTCAAATTTCAATTAATTTGGAGTATACGTTTGTGGCTTAAATAATATTTCAATGAGTAAAAACGTCTTTCAGCCAATAACTCTAATAACTCATTTCTAATTTTGTTTTATTTCTAACCCTTTTAATTTGTTAGGTAAATGATTACATATTTTTGGTCCCATTGCATAAACTTTTTTAAGAAAACAGCTGTTTTAGATGTGTTATGTGCATTAATAGTAACTTTAATCGTTATGTTTACTTAGTAGGATTATGTCGTAATAGAGAAGGTGTAATTAAAATTACCAAAAAAAAAAAGTGTATTTAAAAGGAAACACTAAAGTAGGGCAAACGACGCACAACGCACGTCACGTTATGGCAACAACAATGTTCATATAAAAACGTTAGGGATCAACAAAAGATTCTGTTGAGCGCATTGTCCGTACCCTGATCATTTATCACCTACGCTCTACTGCCGGCGCTCGAACGCAGCCCTGATCAATGTTGAAGCTGGGGTGATTTGGTTTTGAAAACCATTGAAAAATTTCTAATTTCGAACACGTAGTTGTGGTGTTGTACAAACACTGGTATTTGTTTCAGTATTTCATATCATCCCGTGGATTATCGTTAGAGGCGAAAAAGGGATATCAAACAGACGAGAAGCAGCAGTAACATTTTTTATAGGACAGGGTGACAAATGAACACATAGTGAACCTGATGGTAAGTGGTTGTTGTGACCCATAGACATCTACACCTACATGTATCCTCGATTACGAATCAAAATGCAGATGCGTTGTCATCCGTGAGCACTAAGATGGAATGCCTCATTTCCAGTAAAAAGAGTCTCCGGTTGTCTACACTCACCATACGAAACACAGCAACATTAAGCTACTATTTTACGCTGGTATTCTGCGAGAGCGTCGTCCATACCCGGTTGAGCCGACACAATCGTGCTACAATTATACTACTATTATAACTGCGGCATGGCTCTACCACGTATAAGATTTTCTGAGAAGAAACTGCGGTTGCAAATCCGTCTGCCAAGCGTGCCAACTATGGGAAATGTTTATATATATATTGCTTAGCTGCAGGCATATGTGCGTTTTCACTTTTTCGGGGCTAAATAAGATCACATTCAGTTTGGATATGCACAGATTTTACTCCAGTCGTTAGGTAATGTAATCAGCACATCCTTGAGCTGTCTAATCCCAAGATAGGTGCAACAAATAGATACCCTTACCGTTTAAACTGTAAATAACTGTAGATATGTGAGTGTATGAGTGGGAGTGTTAGTGCACACAATCTACCGGACGATAGGTGCATGTTGTGGCCCATAGACACCTACAACTACATCTATCCTCGATAAAGAATCAGAATTCAGATGCGTTGTCACCAACGAGAATTAATATGGAACGTTTCTGCCAGTAAAAGTAGTATCTGGTTCTTGTCACTCGTTATAGAAGATAGGGAGCAGAATTATGCGGCTATTTTACGTTGGTTTTCTGTTAAAGTGTGACCCTATTCCGGTCGAACCAACTATCCGTGTTGCGGCAATAGAGAAGCTGCAACATGGCTCTACCAATAATCTCGATAATAAATTAAACAAAATAAATAACTGAGTGTAATGTAACTGATGAAAGTTATCATTAAATATACATGAAAAGAAATTACAGCCACATATCAAACAAACACTTTACAATTGGGAACGGTCTTATACGGTACTACTGCATCCATCATTTTTCATTATTAAAAGTATTTAATGTAACTCCGTAATGAAATCGCCGTAACTTAAAATAATTGCGTTCAAATTTATGAGCGTTGATAATGTCTTACTTTGATCGGAGTTGTGATCAAAGGGCTCTGAGTATGAGCATCTGTTCTTCAAATTTACGTTATATGATAACACAAAAATTACTCTTAAAATAAATAAGAAATAAATAAATTACTTTAAATTTATTATGATGTAGCAATATATGCTTTATCATGTGGTCCATCACACTAATTCCTCCAGAGGAATAAGTTTGCATATAGTGGCGGAGTAAGAGAAAACATCCCTCCATTTTGACCCGTGGAACTCGTAAGAGGTGACAGTGGGATATGTCAAAACGTCTAAAAGCATCCTATCAACATCATCATTACAGTTCTTCACAAGTCCACTGCTGAACAGAAGCCTGCCCCAAGTAATGCCACAAAGCACGGTCCTGAGCCACCTGCTCCATCGACTTCCTGCACGTACTACCAGGTTGTCACTCCATCTAGTAGGCGGACGTCCTATACTTCGCCTGCCGGTACGAGGCTGCCACTCGAGAACCTTTTTTCCCCATCGGTTATCGGTTCTACGAGCTATATGGCCAGCCCATTGCCACTTCAGCTTACCAATCCGTTGGGCTACGCCAGTCACTTGTTAGTTCTGTTATTAAGTTGTTGGTTCTGTTATTAAGATTTAATTGACAGAAAATTTCATACTTAACTGCTTTTAGCCCTACCCGGAAATTGAACCTGGGATCAGTTGCGGTTACATTTACTAGACCAAAGAGCAATCGATAATTCCATTTACATCATCTCGCTTACACCAACGTCAAAGGTGCGAAACGTCTGATGGTGCCGTCAATACTGCCAAGCGTGTCCATTAACGCGAAACCTCCATAAAGCAGGAGAATCAACCGACACTAGCTAAGCAGTCAGAGAGGGAGGTTCGCACTTCCCACACTCAAACAACGGTTAAATAGCTAAAAAACCACACACATTGGACCTGAATGTTGGTAACAAGTGATAACTATCATCATCATCATCGCCACCACATATGTCCCCTGATGAGCCCTGAGTCAGATTAAAGCTGTAAAGGTTAACAGCTCTATACTATGTTATATATCAGAATATAGATTTTTATAGCGGGAGAGTTTCATGTCTTGCAGTGGTCTTTTCTGCATAGATAAACGAGAAGAAGGAACAAATAATAACAAAATATCATTTATATGTTTAATTATAATAATTAATAGATTACAATTTATATAATATGTATATGTTAAACTAAGGTAACAAACAAACAAATATGTTTTTATAAGTTACAAACTAACTTACACTCTACCTGGTAATAAGTGGCTACTGTTGTCCATGTACACCAAAACTTCAAACAAAGAAGGCTAGATACGATATTAGGTCGAAGATCTAAGATGAAATATTTTACAGGCTTTAATTATATTGTTTTTCTATATCCATCGGACCGGAATACAACAAGTACTGCCATCTGACGAAAGAAATACACAAGAGAGTGGTGGTGGTGTAGTGGTACCTACTCATTCGGAATTCTAGATAAAAAAGGAATCGTACCACCTAGTAACTCTATGTTTAATGTATAAATCAATGATTGACCACATCAAACAGGCAGATTAGAACCTATAAATATAGTCTGTTTCCAACTCTAATGATTCGCTTGCTGTAACTTCAAAAAACCATGTTTCGTTTTAATTTTAATATGATACATAATTATGAACACAACATTAAGAAGAAAACATTTTAATTATATAATTACGGTATTTACAAGTCAGAGCACACCTCACTTTATTTTGTAAGCCAGGCAGCATTCAAACACGATCCAGTAAAGTCAAATACGTACTATAGTATTCAAATATCCATTAGAAGGTTTCTTTTGATCCGGCTTCAATGGAGGTTGCCTCGTTCGACGTTGGAATTAATTACACCTGCCATTCACTGGCTATTCAGCTTACCTCGAGCCAACTATGGACGCACCGACAAACTTGCGAGTTCCACATCATGTATTATCCTTGATCCTTTACGGAATATTATTCAAATCAAAGCTTTAGATTATGTTTTTCCGAAGTTCAGGCCAAGTTGCATTGAATTTAAGAATAATTTTTGTTTTTATTTTATTCTTGATCCATAGATATACTTTCAATCATGATAGGTACCTAACTTATACTAAATCATCGCTATGGGGATTTCATGCGGCAGTTTGCACTCTCAAAATAAAATATTAAGCAACTTATATTTTTTTATTACTTCGATAAGCCACATAATATTTGTACTGAAGTAATAATAATGTCCTTCAGACCGAGTTTCGGCCACGGCGGCCTGCCTCAGCGGAGGCTAGCCATCGGCGCAGGACAGGATTATAGTACCCAAGTGTATGCGCAAGCACAGGTGCACTCTCTATTCCCTCACTCTCATAATCCGATGGGACGGTAAACCGACACGACCGAAGAGAGATCAGGCGCAGGACCAACGGATTTATGTGCTTTCAGAGGCACGGGGGTGAGACAGTGCCTACTTCCTGACTCCGGGCAACTACTAAGAATTTCTTGACGGAAAATCTCAATAATTAGTTTTTATTTTTGGCCCGACCCGGGATATGAACCCAGGACCTCATAATGAGTAGTCGTACTACTACAACCACTAGACCAACGAGGCAATAAAATAAAAAAGTAATAATAAGCAAAAAGGTAAATTAAACGAAGTATTCAACAACATCACCATACGAAACACAGCAGCACAGCATGAGAGATCCGGAGAACCTTTTTACTCGAAACGAGGCATTCTATCTTAGTCCTCAGGGGTGACAACGCATCTGCGTTTTGATTCTTAATCGAGGATAGATGTAGATGTCTATGGGCCACAGCATCCACTTACCATCAGGTGGACTGTGTGCTTGCTTGTCACCCTTATTCTACAATTATAAAAAATATAAATTTAAGAAAATACTTAAAAAATACCCTGTGCTGCATGCAGCATGAAACTGCAAAAATGACCGGTCTCAATGATAGCACTAGTTTTCATTCCGGTCCGTACTCATATACTGTAGTTTGTATTGCACATACTATGTACGTTATATTGCAGGGCACAGATCACCTCCCATTTCTGAAAGGGTTTTTGGGGCAAAAAAGGGTTTTGGGGCAAGAAAGTGTCTGCTGCCCTGTCACCAATGTACGTTTGCGGCCTTTACATATTTTCGTATTTTTTTAAATTTCTCAGATATGCAGATTTTCTTACGAGGTTTGCTTTTACCGCTTTCTCAGACATGCAGGTTACGAGGTTTTCTTTTACCGTCGCAATTACAGCTTTCTAGATTCGAACCTAGGTTGCCCGCGTACTGTGAAGCGGCGAGCGGCTGGCTCTGAGCCACCACAAATTACAATATGCAATTACAATAACCGCATGACCTATGAATTGTTTGTAAGATCTTTCTAAATCTTCCCATAGATGCCTCTTATGCTTTATAATATCTGTTGTATAATAATAGGGTATTTTACACCATGTAAAATAAAATCAAAAAATATATATTTATGATAGATTTCGTAAAAAGTAAACGAGAAATATTGATTTCTGTTTATAAAATGGCATTAGAAATTTTTAATTTCCATATTAAGAACATGTTTTTCGTCTATTCCGAAAATCTGCAAAACGCTGTCGGCCATATTAGGACATGTCGTGCCGAGTTAAGGAATGTTAAAACATAAGTGTAAGTACCTATTTATTACCAACTTTTGTTTACACAAAAACACAATACCAGGTCAGAGTGTATTTTGATAAAACATAGTTTAGTAGCTACCATAGTTTAGTTTATCTATAATTACAATCATTAGTTATAATATCTAAGTTAACGTAATTTATTACAAAATTTGACTTGCGATACCTTTCACCTCATGATGTTTTGTCTTGTATTAAACGATAGTTAAATATAAATCATACGTACATGTAAATTATCTTCACAATAGTATAGTTAAGATTTTGCAGAGAATGCCTTCGGGTCCCTTTTTTGCCAGTTTTAACCAAGTATTTCTCATATTTAAATCGGTTGGCACTTTAATCCATAACTTTCCCGGCGTATACGAGTATAAGATGCTCCTATTTTTGCATTCAGGTACAACACAATAATGATATAGATGATAACTTATTATTAAACATTAAAAAGTAATTCATTCCTTTTGCAAAATCGGTAGAATCGACGATTGTGACTTCACTAGCAGAACAACATGGCGGCTAGCGTTTTCACGCGAAAATTTAAAACGCTAGATTAAAAATTTTATGGCATTATTCGGTTTTAAAAAAATTATATAAAAATTATAGTGATTCATTATCACTCTATGAGTCATTTAAAACAATTTTTGAAAATGGGTAAAATACCCTATTGTATTGTTATTAATAGGCTTTTCAAGGATTTTTATATATACGAGTATATACAAATTTCATCATAGAGATTAATTGCATATGGTATTAATGTCACATTCTGCTTTCTTATTCATAAAAATATTATTTATTATAAAAATAAAATAACTAAATAATATAATATTAAAACATCAGTAACGAGGATATCCGCAGAAGAACAAGAAAAAATGATATTCGGCCGGATTAGTAGGTTGAAGTGCCACTTATTTATTTTAAACTAGTTGTTCTTCGCGACTTCGCCCGAGTGGAATTTATTACGACTGGATTTCATGGGTTTTAAACTTTCGCGCGGAACCCTAATTCTTTTATTAAAATAAAAGTAGCATTAATTACTCCTTATAACATAAGCTATGGTAGTGAATGTCGCGTCAAAATTGGTTCAACCATATCGGAGATTAGCCAGAACTGACTGACCGACAGATAGACAAAACTTTTAAAAATTGTTTTTTTTTTTTGTTATATGTACCACATATATTCCGTTTGTCTACTCATGCGGCATATACTTTCATATGCATTTAGTAAAAACCAGTTATTTTGAAATTACAAACAAAAACTTCACTTTTATATATTTGTATAAATTTCCGGCGTCATGTCACAGAAAGATGGTACTTTAAATTATGTGTTCGCGCCTTCAATCGCGTTAAAAAATATTAAATAAAAACCTGATATTCTGATTTAAGTTTTAAATGATTGTGTTGTAAAACTTAAAATATTAATTTGTATTTAAAATGTAAATGTAGTGGAAGAGGTCGCATAACGACGACGTAACATATTCAGACCAGCGCAGCGACTGGCAGCAGTGCAAGAAGTCTGGTACTGTGACCCAGGCGGATTGACGGTCACCACGCGTGACTATTCAAGTTAATCATCCATTAAAGACTCGTGTTTAGCAGTGGACTTTAAAGAAACAAAATATACAACAGTAGTAATAAATGAACTTTGTGTGAAAAATATGTAATCATAATAGAGGGATATAATCAAAGCAAAACAAAGCATATTCGAGTATTATGAAAATATCGCCTATAATATATTGCATTTATCAAAAATTTTCCAATATACCTTAAATCTAAATATTTTTCACAACTCTACAATATTCAGCATAAACCCTTCCAATAACATGTGAAGGTTGGCAACCTGGATTTATAGGCAACTATTTTTCGTACAAATTTGGATTTGGACTATTAGTTATAATTATTTCTTAACTTAAAACAATTTTCTTACTTACGTGTTTGTTTCGTTTTTGAACAACACTAATCATAAATTTAAAAACAAGCAAAATATGAACTATACACTATACACCATCAGCCATTTTGTAAAAATGTCGACAGCGCATGCGTAGTACCCTTGAATAAGGGGATGAAGAGGTTGTTGTCTCTTTTTGGTTAGGGTATATATAAATATTGCTATCTCTTTCGTTGCTCTTCTATTGTTATTTTGCGTTGAAAGCATAAAGATCCTCTGTGGCCTTTAAGGGTGAAATAAGGTCTGAAGTTAGCAGTGATTTTAATAACAAGTCATGTGTGAACTTAACCCAAAATAATTTTATATTATTTTAAACTATTTTTTTAAGATAGGTTTCGCGAAAAATATAATCTTAGTACATAACTAGTGATTCCACATGCACTTTTAGACACCACAGCTTAAAAATTTTTCTCACTTCGTATTACAGAATCCATTCTTAAAAGTTGTAGTAACACCACACTTCTAAAGCTGCAACACGCATGCGTTACGTCGGCTCGACCGAGAAAAGTCCACGCTATGACCATAAAATCAAAATCCCTATTTACTGGTAACGAGGTGGTCATCTTAGGCCTAAGAAGTGGCAATGCATCTGCATTTTAATAGATAATAGATGTAGATATCTATAGATCGCTGTATCCACGTACCAGTGGTTAGTGAGCTAGTTTGCCCTCCTTTCTTATATTAAAAGGCTGTCTGAAAAACCTATGATAAGGATGCACACAAATAGCGTTCTATACATTAAACAACAACATCATTAATCAATTAATAACGGCATCCCGCAGGCTCCGGGGAAGCATCAACAGCATCCTGAGAGTTTTGGTGGAGAAACTAGACTGCCCGTTCCTGCAACACTGGACACGTATACACTGCCGCGGATCTGGTGCAGTGGGAAGTGGGCAGAGGTGTATGAATTAATTTAGTTATAATTATTTAATATTAATACTAACATATTTTAGTTTATAAATGACTTATTAACTTATACGGATCATGGTCCGAAATAAATTATTATTAAAATTTAATTTAAATATTTTGAATTAGGTATATGTCAAAGGTTTTCCAAGTGCTAACCTGACTTGACTTTGGACACCGACACAGGGCTAAAAGCTATTCAAGAACGCTGGACCACAATTTATTACGACCATAGAGCCATATATTAGATTTTGTGAATTTTCCTTTTTGCCACTATATCTCGACATAACATATCGTGAATATGAGCTATTTTAGTCGATAAATATGGAATTAGACTAGATTTTTACGACAAAACAAAATATAATATATTAATATGACCAAAATCGGGTTAGTCATTTAAAAGTTACAAGGCAATAAAGACTAATATTAAAAGGCACCGGCTTATTGATAACACGATATCAAATTTCAAACGTCAAAACGAAGCCAGCCGCGACTTTCACCTTTTACAAAGTCTCACTGCCTGATAACACATTTTAGCATAAATATATAAAAATAATTTTAGCATAAAAGCTTGCTTTTCCACCAGCTGGCGCATTCCTATAGTCTGCGTTTAGCATCGTCAATTCATCATTTATTTCACACAAAATTAAAACTAATGCCTTCACAGCTCCTGGCCTAATATTATAATTATCAAATATAACAGAAGTAATCAAAAGACCTGAGCCTGTTGGTATAATTGTGATTCATTAAATTGCGTGTTTTGCATAAACACAGAATCTGATTGAGATTCGAACCCAGAACTTGTGATACATTAACTAAACACTCGTCACAGTTCATAACAAGTATGGAATGGTCTCAGAAGAAATGCAGTCGCACTTTAAAATTTCACTGTTTATATTGTCAAAATACTAACACCAGTAGTGGGTCTACGTTTAAAAATCAGGTAGTTCAACAGGATTACGAAGCAAAATCCCCAACGCCTTCAAACAAATCCAATCATCCCGTCAAAATATGTCAAAATCGTTGAAAATATTTGCACGTTTAAATAGTCCCTAGAGAGCAATGAACTTGCAGTATTTAACGGAGGGTCTTTAAAACTAACCGACTCGAAAAGGGTTCGGAACATATTTAAAAATATTGAACAATAACAGCTTTGTGTAAAACTAAAGTGTTTAAAGGGATTATTTTTAAACCCCCGCTCCTTGATCTTTTTGTTTTAACAAATAAAATTTAAGATTCTAAATAGCTTATGAAAACAAACTGACAGACTATAGTCTATGCAATCGAAATTGAAATAAAGATGTATATAGAGAATCTATTATATAAATATTTTAGTAAAGTTTCTTTTATGAAGAATTTCAAAGTCCATTACCGATCGTATCTTGTGAAATATTGCATGCATTTAATACAGATTACCGACAAGTAACGATTAATTTCATTTAATTAAATGGATATAAACCACAAATAAGAGATAAGCACAATATATTTATAATTAAGATGTCTTCTTTGTTTCATCGAAGCTTTAAGTGTTACTGTATAATGAAATAAAACAACATAAAAGTATTTAAAACAAATGAAAATAAATGCTACTTGGGGAATGGCCAGAGATTTAATATGAAACAGGCTTAAAATATATCTCATTAATTTTGCTGCCCGTACCTTGCTTACCACATTGGTGCACAGGATACGGACCCTTGCTCGAGAAAACTCGCGTTTTATATGTTCCTTGTTATTGGTAAGAAAGGATAATAGGGGATGAAATCTTAATGTTAAAAAAAAATTTAGATGGTATTCTACATGTTACCTTGAATTTGTGATATTTATTAGTCCACTTACAATCTGATGTCGGAATTATAAAATACGCGGTGGGACTCCTGTGCTGTTCTGCCGGAGAATAGTAATGTTTGAACTGTAGTGTTCCTGTCTGAAGGGTTTAGAGCACCAGTGTTTACAGGTTGTGCTGCATTCCATCTTAGTGCTGAGATGGTAACGCACGTGTGGTATTTTATAAGAAGTGGGCTCCAGGTGTCCATGGACTGCAGTAACCTTTAGGGTTTTTCTTTCATGTTTAGTAAAATACTATAGAGTAATCCTTTTATGACCTTATTATAGCTTAAACTATCTCTACAAATTCAACGTTCATCTAGCACTTACATGGTAAAAGTAACACAAATCTCAAAGGAGTATTTTAATAGCCAATGTAATAGGATTTTTTATTTTGTTTTTGTGATGAGTACGTTAATATGTATGATACAATAATACGATGTTTATATAAGGCTAAGAAAATGGAGTATATATATATATATATATATATATATATATATATATATATATATATATATATATATATAACACGAAACACTATTTAATCAGTTTTGTTTTATTACCTCACGAGCGCATAGACAGTGCAAACAATATATTATATTTATTTATATTACTGATTTTGTTTTAGTTGATATTAAAATGAAATCGTGGTAGCTCATTCACTATAAATTTCACAGAACGCGAGCAACCCGGGTTCGATCCCCGTCGGCACCAATGAAATTGCTTATTGCAATTTTGAGTGCTAATTTATCACGTGCTCGGCGGTAAATGAAAACATCTTGAGGAAACCTGCATGTCTGATAAATAAAATTAAAAAATATTTCAAAGGCATGATGTGAAGTTCGCTTCCTCCAAGTTTATCTGTCAATTTACGCTTATTATGAGCCTCATGGACTATAAAGTCACGTTACAAAAATCGTTGAATACGCGTTATTAATTGTATGATAAATTTTAAACGCACTGTATGTATAAAAAGTACTGTATACAAGGTATAGTGAAATTATTACTAAAGAGTTGAAGTACAGGTATATAATAATTTTGAAGAATAAGCTTGTCACTCATGAAAAATATACAATGAAAAAATATGTGCAATTAAAACAATATATTACATTTCATAATTAGGAATCAAAACTCCTCTTTATTGATAGCGCCCATGTAACTGACTAGAGAAGTACAAATTCATTGATAAATAATCATCCTTAACAATACTTATCACATAAAGATACTATCCGTCATACTTACCTAGTAAATAGGAACCGTTTTATATTACTGTATATACAGATATTTTAAATTATTTGGCAAGCCTGATACGAAATTACAACTATGTGATTACAAATACGTCCCAAATAATCTTATCATCTCAAAAAATTAGGCCTTTACCTAAGCTTACTTCAAAACAGTGTTAGCAAAGAGCTTATATAAAACAAAGCTGGTCACTAAATAGTCTACAATAATAGTGGTGGAAACTAATTTTAAAATATTGATATTTTAAAACATAATGTTTTACAACCAAATAATATAATGAATTATAAAATAAAGTTATGATTATTTACATTTTTCTTTATACGTCTTTATAATCAATTTATATTTTTAATTGGCATTGTAGAGTCAATAGAAGTTTTACAAAATATATACAAAATTTAAAATGAAATGAATGTTCGGTCACATTTTTTGAATAACGCTCCCATATGGTGGCATAATGCAATTTTGAGGTATATTACCTGTTATATGGTTCAAATTTGGTGATGAGCTAGTGTTTAAATGGTAGTTTGAATACTCGCCTAAGTTAGACATTTGTTGCCTAGTTTCCATGTATTCTGGAATGTTTCCTAACTTAGTTACGCTCATGTCTTCAACTCCGTACGGGTCAGGTGAAGTCGACAACTTTCCATCTTTCTTCGCCTTCATCCTTCGGTTCTGGAACCAAATTTTTATTTGCCTTTCTGTTAGGCCAAGGGCGTGAGAAACCTCTATCCGACGTCTCCTTGATAGATATTTGTTAAAATGGAATTCTTTTTCTAATTCTAGCGTCTGGAATCGGGTGTATGTTTGTCTTGTACGCTTTGATCCTTCTTTTTTGTCATCACCTAAAAAAGTATATTAATTAGAAGAATAAAACATTGCCAACGCATAACACATGCTCTTTACTTTATAATGTAATAAATACAAAAAAAAATCATTTTACGTACCACTTGCACTTTTCATCCACGGGTAAAATGCTTGTACATCTGGTACAGCGGCCATTTTGTTTTCACTATAATCTGCATTGTCCCCGCCTGCATTGACCCTTGTCATATCCTGACAGGTCTCTTCAGTACCTATAGATGACTGTGCGTTCTCTTTTGCGAAAGGCGCCACACCCACGGTGTTTTTGCTTACGATTTTCGTTTGATTCTCCACGGTATTTTGAAATTCACCATGAAATTGATTCAAATTGTTATCCACGTCTGTGACTTTATTTATCTTCCAATTACTAACATCGGTTGCGCGAAATCTTTGCATCGTTTCTTGGTTGCACGAATTCTCATTACTATAAAACGGCTGAATTTTTTTATCAACTCTCTGAGTTAGGAGTGCTCTTAAGTTAGGTGAATCTTCTTCCTCAGGATTTGCTAATTTAACTGCGCTTGAAGTACTGCGTGGTGATCCGTAGCTAGCCTCTGACAAGCTGCACTGACCGGGGGAATTAACTGAACGAACATCTTCACTTTTAGATTCATAGCACGTATTACCAGAATTTCTTTGATTAATCCCATAACTATTATTATGTTGTGCATAGTAGTTTATTTCTCGCCATTTATTAATCATTTCTATATTCACGTGATTGCCATAGTCCGAAGGATAGTTGTGCCAATTAACCGGTTCGGATTTCACAACACTATTGTTAGGATCATGTGATAATTTATTTAGGTGTTCCGTGTTTTGTGTCTGAGAATATTCACTAGTTTGGGGATAGAAATTGTTTTGATATTGATGAAAACCAGTTTGCATCGTAGGATATTGATATCCATGACTATGGTTTCCTTGACGTATACTTTGAGAGTACAGATCCACACTATTGGTCCACATGTCACTAGCACGATTACTTGCAGCCACTGATGACATTACGTCTTCGCCAACTAAGACTTATTGACACTCACAGGCACTGATTCTAAAATATTAACACTGGCACTGGACGGCGTGGGAGGTGTTCTGTCTGCTCTGTTGACTGCGAAACGAATGCAGTAAGTGCCAGCAGGCGACACGACCCTACAATTGTAATACTTTTATGTGACCTAAAAAAAGTTTTGGGGTACTTTCAACAATAGCATCGCCATTGTCCCTTTGCAAAGTTGTAAAACCAGTATCCCTATCCCTTTCTAATATTGCCGCTAATAATTTTAGCTAGTAAGTGTGACAGAGATAGATATTATTTAGGGGAATAGATTGCAAATATCCTATAAATGTTTACAATGCCAATATTTCCAATACTTATGTATGTGTGTATCCGTGTACCATATAGCTACGAGGAAATTATTGATTGATTTGGAGATGTGCGAGTGTGAGAGGGTGGTATAGATTGATTTTATTCTATTATTGGTTTAGTGTAAAGCCGCGTATGTGTGTCACTGTGTTGCAGTTGCCATTGCATTTATATAGGGTGATTGAAAATCATCATTTTTACTATTTATATGTAACATTAATAAAAATAATTTAACACTTAAATAAAGGAAAGAGATTTAATATATCTATACATATTATGGTGGTTAATAAATATTATGGTAACCAAATTACTCAAAGATTCGTGTGATTGTTTTTACGTAGAGTCGCTAGGTTTATCCACAAGCTTCAGCCATAAACATCACTTACACTTAAAAATGTATTTTGAGCATGCATTCACATTTGCAGTCATATAGTCTTAAGTGAAAGCGCGTCATTGTGGTTTTGTTATAGAATAAGGGTTAAAAACAAACACATAACATCCACTTACCTTATAGTAAGTGTATATTGTTACTGGTTTCTAATTTTTTTAAATAGGGGGAGGGGGGAGTTACGGGAGGCTTACTGAGGGGGTTCTCTACACTGACCATACGCAACACAGTAGCATTAAGCTGTTATTTTACACTGGTATTCTTGAGAGCGTGGTCCTACCCCACATATTTGTATTTGTTTAATTGGTATGGTATGCGATTTATAATATCTTCTGAACTCCGGTATATAATCACATACATACATGTGTAATTGAATAAAACTACTTTAACGGATTTTATCACATTTAAATTAATAAAAATAACTTAAATTAAACGCGATGAAACCCTCACAAGTAGCTTTATTTACTGTGTAGTGTTTGCTTGAATGTAAGAAATCATCACTTCTATATATTATTTATAAAATACAGTCTATATACGCCCATAGTCTCATCCCCGGATTGGCTCTTATGTCTTAGACTGTAATTTCAAAATTGGTCCGTCACACTGTTCCAGTGCTCACTGATGGACTTCAATATACATCGAAATATTTTGTTTCTAAGACATGCAGGTATCCTCACAATGTGTTCCTACGTCGCCAAGCACTGGATTTTCTTCTTCTGGATTTGGAAAATTTCTATTAACCATTTCATTGGTGCCGGCGAAGGTCGACCTAGGGTTGCTTAAAACCGGTTGCATACCTATGAGCTACCAATGTTCTTTCATCCCCCTCTTACATATATATTTTTATCCATTACCTACAGCCAAAGACTATATTCTCTATGCCTACAGCCTATAAAGTTCTATTACTGAAAATAGGTAGGCCGCCCCAATCGATTGCCCATTTGATTGAGATTGAGAAGACTTTGCCATAGTTGCTACGCTTTTCAAGCAGGAGCTTTTTTCAGGATCGGCAACCTAAACTTTTGTTATTTAGGAGTTATTATAATAATTATTTATTTTTTTCTTAATATATTATTTACTCTTTCCGTCAAGTACTTTTCAAAGCATGCAAGCAAGCAAGCAAAACAACAAGCATGAGTGGTACAACCAATGCATGTTGTCAGAGATGTTAAACTTAAATAGATCTCAGAGATTCTACTTCGCCCAGTGGCGTGCCGCTCTATAGTTCGTTTACCGGTACGACGCTATCACTCGAAAACATTACTTCCTCATCAATTGTAAGTTTTCAACTATACAGCTGATGTATTGCCACTTCAGCTTACTGATTAGTTGAAGAACGTGGATATTCTCATTTTAATCAAGCTGATACACTTCGCGCGTAACTAAACCTCACCATAGCTTTCTGAGCGATCTTTATGGTTGCCACACACGGTCAGTTCTACTGATTATTCCAACTGATCAGGTCAAACTAGAAGTGTTGATATTGTTTAAAATATCGAATTTTCGATATATCGATAATTATAAATTTATCAATATCAGAGTTTTATATATAAGTTTATTTATCGATATATCGAAAATTCGATATTTAAAAAAATATCAACAGTCTTAGTTTGAACTGATCAGTTGTAATGATCAGTTGAACCGACCGTGTGTGTCGTCCATTAGTTTCCTCTTACGACCACGAAGGACCACGTCTAAAGCTGAGATCTATAGACCGTACTTTGACTTTCCTCACACTTTACTTACGAAAAACTTAGCTGAGCATATGCTTAGCATAATCTTTGATTCTGACTTTATAGTGGAATTGGAATGAGATTGGGTTAAGCTTTTAAAATTCAAAAAGAGCCGACACTCTTTGGGCTTTTCTGTAATTCAGGTTTTTTTAAGATTATTTTGATATAATGAAGAATATAGAGAGAGTTCTTCATGAGACTACTTTAGAAATTTAATAATAATATAATTTTTTTACTAAAATTGCTATTTTTTCTGACATCCGCGAAATTACGTAAATAAATAATAGATTAATGCAATTTAAAACTAAAAGACGGCCTAACACTACCTGTTTATTGTTATGAATAATTAGAGTAACATAAAAACAACGATTTAAAATTAATACGGTGGTTTTCGTTAATATCCTGAGTTTTTCGTAAGTCAAACAAAGAAAATTTATCTAGCAGAAGTGAATGGCAGAGTCGGAAAGGGACGTCCTAGGCGAAAATTTATCGACCAAATTGGCGATTTATTGAAAACGGGCCAAATTAGGAGTACCCTTAACCAACGAGCATGTATGCGTAGGTATATGGATGTGGAAGAGGCGAGAGAGGTGTGTCAGGATCGTGCTAAATGGAAGTCTGTAGTCTCTGCCTACGCCTCTGGGTAACAGGCGTGAGTTTTTATGTATTATATTTTTCGTAAGTCGTCGATTTCGTTGAATTAGGCTTTCCTAAGCACGCACTAAGCACGACTTCGAAGTTAGCTCTATAAATTCCAACATTGTCTTAGCTCGAAAGCAAAGTCTGAACAAAATCGAAGTACGGTCTATAGATCTCAGCCTCAGGATCTATTTAACATCACTGGCACTATACATTGAATGTATTCTGCTTTTTGTTTACAGATTTGAGAAATACTTAACGAGGAAAGTAAATAATATATTAGAAGAATAAAAAAGTTAAAGTAACTATCATTGTTAAATCTATACTTATTTAATTTCTATTCAACATAATTATTTGTGCTATTCCTTGCGGGAACAAAACGTGTAGTGGCGGTGTCAGAATGTTCTCTAGCCTATATCATCCCGGGGGTGTCATAAGAGGCGACATAGGGATACTGAACCTGGAGATGGGCAGTAACAACCTATCCTATACCTATCGGATAACAGCTGAATAAAAATAATAAGCTACGGTTACCAACCCACTTGCCAAGGTGACAACTATGTCAAATACGGGGAGTATTGACTGTGAGAAAATCTATAGGTGAGGGGGGAGGGGCAGCGAACTTTTGATAGGCTGTAAAGGTGTGGTTCTTTACAAGAAGCAGGTATTGATGACGATATTCATAGTATTTACAAAATGACGAACTATCTTTATTAACTAAGTAAATTAAAGATTAAAGATCATCCTGTAGGTAGCGTTTCGTGTAAATCACATAACTCATGCGGCAGTAACAGTTCAATCGAAGCACAATAATACAGCGGGACCGTGCGCGTGCGCCGTCCGCTTGTGACTCCATACACGAATATTGCCTAATGTCTCCCTGCTAATGAATAATTTATTTAAATAACTTATTTTATAACAAATCTAATACAATATGCTAGAATTTGGAGAGAGTTAGTCATAATCATAAGTCTTCTATTAAAATATAAAGACACATAAAAGGTTTTTCATGAGTCACCGTTTATGAAACATGCATGATAAATATAAGTATACTATTTTCGTAATTTACAATTTTCATTATATTGTATTACAATTCCAGATGGTCCAGTGTGATCAGCCTATATAATTATTTGAAAAGGAATAAAACAAATTGAAAAACCCTAAAGAGACCTCTCAAACTGTGGGATTCATGCAGGCAGCTACAAGAGGAAGGAGAATAAATATTGAGCGCCGTTATCAGTTTCTGGTGGTTTTTCAGAAGTTTCTATAATAAGACCTAATATATGATATAAGTTTGAATAAAAGAGCTATAATAATATAAAATTTATAATAGCTTAATTTTTTTATTTATTTATAATAGAAAACATGCGTAAAAAACCTTTAAAAATAACCTAAATTTTTTTCAATATTATGTACCTAACACCAAATTGCTTACAAAAGTAACTTTAAACCTTTTCCTGTCTTATGAACATTTTGATTGTTTAACTACTGTATCTATATCGCAGACAGGGAAACTGTTAAATTAATACAATTTAAGTACTTACGAAAGCAAATTTATTCAAAAAATATGCCGACTCATGTTACGTTCGCAGTATTGTACGCCCAATAGTAAACCTCCGCATACAGTACCACCACTGCGACATATGGATGCTTTGTTAGAGCGCACACCTCCCGACCGAATCGCAGCCCGCATCTGTCGGACAAGCGCACACCCACAAATATGCGCATTGTGAACTCTCCTTTATAATTCCTTCCCTATTTTCTGCATGTAGTTCCGTATGAAATAAATGATAATATAAAATAAATAAGTTTAGGTTATTATTAATAAATTTAGTAATGCTAATTAATAGCGAGATACTACACACTTAAAACGTATGATACTCTTCTGGCCGATTTCTGTAATAGCGACCAAGTTCGAAAATAATAGAAGTTGCCAACTGTATGTGACATATTAAATTAAAAGTAACTCCTTACTTTCCCCTAACACGTGTAAAAATGTGGCAAATGAATATTATATCTAGTCTCAGGAACATGGGAAAATTATTTATTTATTTATTCTTTTTTGCATTCCTTAAAACAAAATAATACAAAGGGCGGACTGCATGCCTTGACGCATTTTATACCAGTCAATCTATAGTGGTAATAATTTGACGTATGTGTGGCAATATAAATGATAAATAAAACAAGATAAATAATAGTAAACTACATAATATATACATTTTACTAATAAATAAACTATACATATATGACCTATCCATACAAATATATAATATACATACTTAAATACATACATAATCAGTACACACAAATAACTATGAATATATAGGTACGTCTGTTCAGCATTGCATATTAAATGGATGTCACGTAAAATGCGTTGCTTTAATAGAAGTTCACGGAACTACTGTTTTAAAGCGTACTTATTGGGAGCTTTTCTGATGTCATCGGGCAAGGAGTTCCAAGGCGTGTAGCCTGAACTGTGAAGGAGTTACCATATAACTCGGTGAAGTGAACAGGAGTACAGATTCTGTTATTGGAAAAGGAACGTAGGACCCTGTCATGATATGAAGAGAGATAGTGAAATTTACTCTCGCCGAAGATGGGTCATAAAATAATCACACCCATTTTTAATTGTGCGGAAAAATAAAATAAATTGCCGTTAAGAACACTATCCACACTCATTCTATACCATTCGTATGTTGTATGTAAAACACACATTGTCTGGGTACATTCAAAGTAAAAAATGGCATTGAGAAGTAATCGAAAGCATCGTGCTATGGCGGCCAAGCTACAAAATTTCTGTAGATGTGAAAATGAAAGAAAAAATGATTAAATCAATAGTTGTTACTATTATTTAGACTTTTTATATATATTCAAAATTACATACATAAAAAAGTCAACAATGAAGTGGTCAATTTAAGTATATTTATTAGTTTTTATTCAGCCAAAAATATTATTGCTATTGAAATTAAAATAAAGTGCCGTATCATTAATTTTATTACTATGTTCATTTTAAAAGTAATATGTCAAAATATTTTAACCCATTACACTTAAATATTTAAGTAAACATAACTTCACTGGTTACAATAAAATATAACGAATTAATTTTTAATAACCAGATTAAGCGTACCCAGCCGAGCTGATTCCATAAAGCTTTTAAATAAAACTTAAGTTCAATTTCACACTGAATTCCGAAATCAATTTCTATTGGGTCCCTTTTAAAAAACTTTATTTTATAACATCGTATAATGAAGTAATTTTGTTAAGTAATTTTAAACTTAATCACAAACGCCTACGGTTGTTATTTAAGTTGTTAAATTACAAAAACATCGGAAACCATTCATTACTGCGTCAGTTCAAAGTGAGTTCAAAACGAAATTTGTTCGCTCTTGTGTATATGATGATAGAATATATTTTGTTGCCCAAATTCAGCATATATTCTCGTCATACTGTGTCGCTGACAATACCACACCATTAATCTTGCGAAATCAATCGATGGCTTATTCAGAAAACTGTATTTGGTTATAACGCGCGGCTTTTTCATTCGATATTTACTTTGGATCTTTTTCTGTAATTTATTGCCGGCATAAAAAAAAACTAACATCTGTCGTGATCACTGTACTACATTGATATTCCAAAAAATGTGAAGTTGCTTCAAGACAGTAGGTAACTCCTGCTTAGTGAAAAAATGTAGACAGCGATGTTCTAAAAAACAAACACTCTTTTGTCAATTTTATAACAGGCTTCTTCATAAAACAATAAAATACTTTCTATGTATTTTAGTTTTCGGCATCGATTGAAATTAGTTCCAGTAAGCTGTGAGTTATAAATCCTTTTACCTGCTTCTGGCGTTTGCAAATCTGCTCAAACGATTCCAGTAGATTCGGCGTTTTTAACAAAAAAAAAAACCTGTTTTATGGTTCCGACAGCCCCGGTTAAAACAAAAACCAAATGTTGTACTTTTTCTGCATAAAAGGCAATTTGCATTTAATACTAAAATACGTGCACTTTTTGTATTGGTAACTTTATCTGCAAAGGACTTACGGGTTCGGATATCTTTATTTTTGTTATTGTTTATAGTAGATGGCATACGAACAAACGGCTCACCTGATGGTAAGTAACTGTGGAGCCCCAGCCCAGAGATGGAAACAGTATTCCATGCGCGGCCGAAACTGCGCCTTGTAAAGTTACAAGCTATGTGTCGGCATGAAATACGCCAAGCTTTTTAGAAGCCAATTTGGCCTTCTCTTCTAAGTGACTACGAAACTGCACGTCACTCGATATGTCAACGCCGAGGATTCCAATACTAGCTAAGACAAATAGGAAAGTACCTAGAAACTGAGGAGTTACGACGAAGGTGTTCTTTTTAGCAGTAAACAAGCAAACTTTTGTCTTTTGAGGATTGAACTGGACTAGATTTAGTCGCCCCCAGTCCGAGACTTTCTTCAACAAAGCCTCGACTTCAAACGCAAGTTTGTTCCGGTACTCGGCGACATTTTCCCAAGAAATATTGGCACGGCCGTTGTATAAAGCATAACCAGTGCTATTGTCAGCATAGCAATGAATGTTACCGGTTTGCACCATATAAAAGAAAAACATATGGAAAGGTCGATAGAAAGTTATAGCGTTTAATACTTTTTGAATAAATGACAAAAACTTTAGAAATTTAGAAGTTTAATGGCGGCCACATACCTGAACGGTATACCGGAACTGAAGGCTTGTGCAAGTATACCGGAGCGTGTGTGTGACAAAACTTCCACAAGTTTCTTGACTTGCACAAGTCTGGTAGGCAGATCAAAACTACGATCTGTATACCTGCGCAAACTAGTTTGTGCAAGTATGCATGAGCGTGTGTGTCGGAACGCTTCAGTTGCCTAGAGCTTAAGGTGATATTATTGTAGAAAACTTAAGATCTTCGTAACTTCTACTAGTCGCCAGGAATCTCAAAGTTGCTGTTAACCTCTCATGCGGTATTATCGCTGGGCGCATTATCGTGTCATTCTTTTGTATCAATGGCGTTACTAAGGACAAGAGTTCCAAATATGTGTTTTCATCCATACGCAAATAATAGTGCCAGTCTTTCGGAGCGAATTTCAATTCATTTAAAAGGTTGGTGTGGGAATACTTATTTCTTTTCAGTAACCATTCTTTACACCATACAGAACGTTTCTTCTTACACTTCTCTTTTTTCTTAATAGCTAGCACCAAACCAACAATAGCCAAAACGTCATCATTTGTGGGTGCCGGTGGCATATTTCACAAAATACTTATTGCACAACTCGACTTCTTCGGTTTGTCACAGGCGCAGAACTGAGACTGCACAAGCATACTTAAATCGTGTGTGGTCACTATGGAGTATGGACGTTAGGTATACTTGCACAAGCCTTCAGTTCCGGTATACCGTTCAGGTATACCGCTACGTATGAAGCCGCCATAATAGTTAACGTTTTGAGGTTTGGAATTGTTTATCATACTACACCCTTTTTTTTCTTTCTATAAAAATAATTCATTATTTTTAAAGAAAGAAAGAAAAAAAGTAATCATTATGCTCGAGTCAACTTAGCAACATGTCAAACAAAGTGTACATGCTCTCGCTTCACGGTAACAATTGAATAATTATCTGAGAGCGTTGTCTCACTCCATTATTTTGTCAACTGTACGCCCGTTGACAGTTAAAGTGGTAAATTTGAAGATTTATGGTCCATACGTACGAGTAACGGGATCCGGGCCAGTTTGAGGACGTATGTCCCGTTAAAAATGCCTTTAACCGAGTAATTAACTCTTAAGTTACATAATATAGAAATGGTAATTTTATGGTCCCTTTTTATTGAATTATACTATTACAAAAAAATCTAAAATTATATCTTAGTATTGCAAGTTGTTTTGATACTGTTATTGTCGTACATTTAGTCATACGCACACGTACGTAAACTTATACAAGTATGCACACATATACATGCGTGTGCGTGCACACACGCACACCCAAGCAAACACAAATTTAAAAAAGACAAATTTAATAAGGATTGTGATTGTTCTAAACAGTAGTCATCACGTCATATTTTACATATTATAACATTTTACATCATAAACCATAGGTAATACTCATGATGATTTCAAACATAAATAATAATAATATTATAGTATCCTTATATGTAATATTTTAACAAAAATTTAAGTACGTACATAATATGTAGGTATATGTTCTTGCACCTGCATAGATAAAAAGTAATACAGTCTCAAAACCGTTCTTACTAATTTCGCAATGTTTATGGTTGGAACAAACACCTTTGTTTTTTCAAAAACAAAACTTATAGTTTCGCACGCTAACATATATTTTTAGAAAACAAACAACAATGATTTTAAAAAGGGAATTACGACTTTTTAAACAACAGATACAATCGCATTACAATACAAGCGGCGACTTAAAGAAGACATTTGCTTAAAAAAAGTTGTCTTTATGTTTTCTTTGACAATTATAGAGGCAATAAACCTTTTTATTTGGGGCGATCAGCCACTAGATGAAGTGCCTACGTGGAAAGACATGCAGGAAGTCAAGGAACTGGCCTATAGTCAGCAGTGGCCTAGTAATGGGCTGTAACGATATGCTGAAACTTTTGAACTAATTTATATTCGTTCATATTTTTACCTGTTAAATTTTAGAAAAAGGTATAAACTAATATTTTTTTAAATACCCTAATGAAAGTATATCTTTAATATCGAAACCTGAATATCGAAATCGACAATCTGTACATTCCTATATTTCTTAAAAGAAGTAAAAGCTACCAACAATCATACAGTCTAACTGATAATTCGTGGATGCTTTGGCCCATATACATAAACATCTATACTTTATTAAGAATTGAAATATATGTTGTTACCCATGACGACTAAGATGCTAAGATGGAATGCCTCGTTACCGTTGCACGTCGTCGTACGTCACATAGTACTGGTCTCCGGTTCCCGTCACTCACCATACGAACGAGCGTAGTTCTTTCCTGTAACCAACAGTACATATTTCGCCAAGTAGATGATGTGACCCATAGACATCTACATCGATTAAGAATCAAAATGCAGGTGGCAATAAAATGCTTCGTAACCAGTAAAAAGGTCTCCAATTCTCTACTCTCATCTTACGAAACACAACAGCATTAAGCAGCTTGTTTACGCTGGTATTCTATGAAAGCGTTATCCTTCCATAGTCGAACCAACCCATTCGTGCACAATTTGTGATTTAACCACGTAAACGCTTTATCGTCAAAATAAAGTAAAGTAAAAGTAAAGCCTATATACCGGTCCCACAGCTGGGCACAGGCCTCCCATCATTTCTGAGAGGGTTTTAGGACAAGGAAGTCTCCGCCGCGCTGTACTGATTGGCGAACTTCACATGTCTTTAAAATATTTTTTTCGCGTACTGTGATATTTACAGCGAGCGCTAACCATCTGAGCTACCGTCTCTCTTTATCGTCAGAACGAATATAAAAATTACTTAGTGATTACCTAAAGAAAAATTTGATCACAGTTGTAAGTCTTTTCTAAAACGTGGCTGTTGTTAACTATCAATAACGAACGTAAATATCTATCAGCTATAATCTAATAATAAATTATTACTGGAATTATAAGACACTGTTCATTCGGTAGTTATGTTAAAAGATTAATATTATAACGAAATGCGTGTTGGCAGACTTCAAAAGCCCCAAAAATGTGTTTTTTATTTCCCTCGTGGAGGTTTCCTCACGATGTTTTTCTTCTGGCTAAGCAGTTAAATTCCACTTAACAATTTAATTGGTGTAGGCGATGATCGAACTCTTATCGTATACTACGTAATTTTGAGGTGGGTATTATCTGTAGTACTTAAAGATCTCCTTTTTTCTTCCTTTCTTCTTTTCATTTAGGTATTGATAAATCAATGAAGAAATTCAATATTATGTAATTTGACGCTTTATAATTATAATTATCATTTTATGAATATACGTTTACATAAAATGTTTATTTTTAAAAGTAAATAAGTTCTTAAAGTATATTTTCGTACAATCATATCTGTTCAGCAAGAGGTAAGTATTATTATTGAAATAGTTAATAACGACTGAATTTTATTTTGTCTATCTTTTAACGATATTTGATGACGCTAAATTAAATTATCTTTAGATATATAATTACAGGACATTATGATTATCATATTTAAACAAAAAAATGAACGTCATAGACGCCATTTTTAACAACTTGTAGCCATGACATGAAAGTCTTTAGAATGACGCTGATTCCATGCAACTTTTCTTTTAAATTTAAGGCTATGCAGTTCCCTGTTGCAGCTTACTTTGAAATGAACATCAACAAGTCATAGAAGCCAGCTGCAGTCGGAGATAAAAATAGCATTGCTGTAGTTTACATTAATTTCTAATATTAAAATTACAAGCTGGAACATATATAAAGCGTAGACTTTTCATTGTGATGACAAGTCAACGCTTTATGACACCGAAGCTACGTGTCCACGGCGTTCAAAAAGCCCACAAACTTTGATTTTAGTAAACAAACAACGACCCGGTCAGCTGGTCGCACATAATCTCTCACTGCGGCATTATGTCGCGATACCCTCGTTAGGATCGACGTACACTGGAGCGTAGAAGAAACAGTGACAAAATTGATTTTTCTGTAATATCGAAATAATTAAGTTAAAAGTTTCCCTTCGGCTGTTTGCATGCTAATAAGATATGAATTTCTTCTTTTTTCGTCTTTCTATATGTCTGTCTGTCTGCTTGTCTGTCCGTGCTAATCTTTGGAGTAGCTAAACCGATTGTGATGAAACTTCACAAACAGGTAGAGATCCCTCAGTGCCCTCACCCGAGGGGATTTAGACTATGTGACTGAAGGAGGAAAAAAACCCTGCGTTGGTTTTTTTTTTTGAGCAATTTATAAACTGCTAAGAGGCTTTTGGTAAATATTTTATTAACTATAACATAACATAATATAACATAAACACTCAAGCCTGTCACCCAGACGATCACGATCGTGAACCAATAACTTTGTACTAATAACTTTATTAACTATAAGAGATATAAAAAAGATCTTTCTTGGTTTCTTTGTGGACTTTTTGCGTAAAATTTAGATCTTCAATTTTTATTCTATTAATTTTCTCATATCACACAGTGCTCGAGGTAATAGCAAAAAAAAACTGAATTTAATTTTGGTTTTGATAATTGATCTACTTGCTCAAAGAATGATATTATAGATCTGTATATTTTTTGTTTAAGTTCAATGCATAGTAAGTCGCGTTTAAAATCTAGTTTATGACTTATTTACCCTTGTGTTTATTTCATCACTAAAACAAGCAGTCTACCTAATAGCAATTTTTTTGTTGCGCCCAAACAAACATGGGCAACCCTCCGGAAAACGGGGGAGGGAGGTGGGGAATGCTCATAGCATACCACGCAGCCGGCTGCGTGGTTATGTGGAGACTTTTACCCACTAAACCCCACCTTTTAGGGACTGGCTTAACGGTCTAACTAGAGATCTCTAAGCCGTATACGAACGCGACCCTCCTTGGCAGAAAGGAGGGCGCAAGCGGCGAAAAGCCGCTTAGACGAGTGCCTAACTAAGGCAGATTAAGGGATGTGTTATGTAGGCTCGGCCTGAGCCGCCAGGAGGCAGTTCAGGTCAGCCGAAAGCTTGTTGGGAGGGTCCGAGAGAGAGTTTCTCGGTCTGCGCACACTATAGCGAGTGTGGATAGGGGCTGCATAGGCAGCTGTCTCACGAATGAGATGATTTGGGTGGGACTCTGAGGCTTTGTAAAATCTCTCAGAGAGTGATTGTGAGGAACTGCTGGATTGTTGGGAGCTCTAAGTCTCGGTGTAGGTCGGCATTACGGACATAATAGGGCAAGTTAGTGGCCCTACGACAGAATAGATTTTGAACTATTTGAAGTTCATTTATAGCTTTGGGCTTAGCATGTGCGAAAATGGGGGCCGCGTAAATCATGACGGGTCGTATGCAGACCAGACGTAGACGTCGATGCAGACGATAGGGTCCGCTTGTTGCGGAGGGACATTTTACTGTGTCTGCCCAACATGCTGTTGAGCCTACCCATGTAAAATCGTGCGGTGCGAGTAACCTTCTTGATATGGGGTTCGAAAGTGAGCCTTGCATCAAGGGTGACGCCTAAATATTTGGCTGTAGTTTGCCATGGGACAGGGGTTCCTAACATCCTGATTGGCGTAGTGGTGGTGAGACGGCGTCGTTTATATTCGAAGCAAACGGCGGAGCTCTTCTCCGGGTTTACGTCGATACGCCATTTTTGAACCAAGCTCCTAAGTCGCTTACTGACTTTTGGATCTTGTTCCGAATCTGTGGCAGTGAGTTGTCTTTAGAGTAAAGGGCTGTGTCATCTGCGAAGAGGGATAATTTAACACCATTCGACGGGATAGGGATGTCGTTGGTGAATAGTATATATAGGAGGGGGGCAAGCACAGAGCCTTGAGGGACACCGGCTTTAATTTGACGAGTAGAGGATAGCGTGCCTTCGTGTCTAAAGCGAAAGGTACGATCCTTCAGATAGGAGGCTACTAGGTGAACGAGACGGTCTGGGCAGCCTAAGTCGTACAATTTGTAGATAAGGCCCTCGTGCCAGACTCTGTCGAATGCCTTGGCAATGTCGAAAAAGACCGCGATGGTTTTTTGCCGACGAGGATAAAAACCGCTGAGGATATATTCCACTATGCGGTGAACTTGCTGGGGGGCACGAGTGTTTGGCTCGAAACCCGAATTGTTGTGGGATGACAAGAGGGTCGCCGTCTGTGGGAAACAAATGGCGCCTCATGCGCACGAGAATGACTCGTTCGAAAAGTTTGCCCATGGCCTTGAGGAGGCTGATGGGACGGTGATTGGAGGGGGAGGTGGTGAGGTTTGCCTGGCTTGGGAATGCCAATGGCAGTTTTCTCTTTCCAAGAGGTGGGAAAATAGCTGAATTCGAAGCAGCGGCGTTGAAGATTATGGCCAATAAGGCGATCACCTGCTCCGGAAAGTATTTGAGGGCTTGGTTGGAGATGCCATCCTCACTCGGTGCTTTTTTAGGCTTAAGTCCTTTGATGGTAGATGAAATCTCATCTTTGGACACAGTGATAGGGTCAGAGGCGGTAGGGGGCGAGTTCCGGCGACGGACCTCGTCCTCCACTAGTTGGATGTGTATGGGGTCAGTGGGTTGTGAGCTGGAAGAGCATTGAGCGGCGACGCTTTCGGCGAAGCCCTCAGCCTTTTCTTCGTCCTCGAAGGCAATAGAGCCGTCGGGACGAGACAGAGGGGGAGTATGCGTTATAGCGTCTATCCGGAGGGCTCTCGCCATCCGGTAGTACGCTGTGTGGGGGGGAGAGATTTTCTCCGTGAGATTGCCCCTTTCGAGGTCTCTGTAATCTTGGAGGCGGTAACGGAGTTTGCGTTGAAGGCGGTGGGCTGCGATTCTATATTAGGGAGTGGGATAGCGTGCAGCTCTACGGAGGGCCTATTTTCCCCGTACTGTCGAGGACGTCGGAAGAAAGGGTTATGGGAGGGTCCGGAGAGTTTATAGCAGAGGCTAGAGACTTCTTAAAGCCCTTTCAGTTGGTGTAGATTTTGGAAGTGGGAGTTGGAGATGGGAGTTGGACGGTGGTCCGATCCTAGATCATCGAGAGACTCAATTGCTCTAAGGTTTAGGGAGATTCCTTTAACTAGAGCAAAGTCTAGCACGTCAGGAGCGTAGTTAACATTGTCGGGATAGTGGGTGACAGCGAGGGGGCTGTAGATAGTCAGGTCGAGAGACTGAGTGATATTGAGCAGCACCCTGCCACTACTGGTAGTAGTGCGGCAGGTCCATTCAGTACGCTTGGAGTTAAAGTCTCCAAACATAATGACTGAACCGCCTAATGCAAGGATGGCTTCGAAATCACTCTTAACGGGGAGGGTTCCGCTAGGGATATAGCAAGAGGCTATAATGATTGACTGGTGTCCAGTCATGGCTAATCTAGTGATAGTGGCTTCCATACTGGTAAGCGTCGGAGTGGATATGTGGGAGCAATGAAGGGACTTTTTGTAATAAATGGCAGTACCCCCGCTTTTGCGGTCGGGTCTGTCATTACGCAGAAGTAAATAATTTTTAATAGAAAGGCCTTTAGAGACCTTGGGGCTGAGGTGGGTCTCCTGAAGGAAGAGGAGGTCGGCTTCGCGATCTCGAAGAAATAGCCTAAGCTCTGGGAGGTTGTTTCGCAAACCGCGGATATTGAATGAAACAAGCGACAAACCCTTTGGTTTGATACGACCGTGCGATATTGCGGGAGCAGAGGGCTCCGGCATAGTGTTATTACAAAGACCTTCGTAGGTTGATGTGCTCAGTAAGAGCAAGGAGACGGTCCTGAGGGGACTGAACAGTGCGCAATTTACGCACAAGGATAGAGATTTCCTCTATATTGATCTTATTCATAGTGTTATACACTAGGCTTAGATCTTCTACTACAGGGGCTGCCTGTTTTTGTGGGTCGGCGGAGGGCCGCGGATAATTGACGCCTTTGGGAACCAAGGGTTTATTGGAAGCGGCGCAGGCTGGGAGAGCGGAAGGCTCATAAGGGGCCAAGAAGGGCCCTGAGGTGGCCGATAGGGGCCCTGAGGGGGCCGATAGATGCCCTGTGTGGGCTGAGATGAGCCCTGAGGGAGCTGAGGTAGGGGCTGGCCCTGGCGGGGCTTGCGGCTTACAAGAGCCGGGAAGGTTCAGTCATTGACCTGGGGTGGAGCTTTGTGGCTCGAAGGTGGGCGAGGAGCGCGAGGGCAACCTCTAAAATTGGCCGGGTGGCCTGTTTGTCCGCAAAGGACACATTAGGGTGGTGATTCGGCGTTTTTGGGCCGAGGGCACTTTTTCGAGTGATGGGGTTCTAGGCACTTAACGCACTTGGGTGGAGCTGAGCAGTTGGCTGCCGCGTGCCCATAGAGTTGGCAGCGGTGGCACTGCGCTGGGTAACCGCGCCGGTTTGGGGCTTCGACTTTTACACGCGACAGGCCGCACACAGTGCGTACCTCGCGGAAGATGGCCTTCGCCTCCGGCACATTGGTGAGAACTAGGAGGGCGAGGTTAAATCTTTCGCCTCTGCTGCTGTGCATAAAATGCACAGCCTCTATGGAGAATCCTTGGGACTTAAGGTCTTCCAGAATGTCCTCGTTTGCGAGTTCATCGGGGGGAGTGCGGGAAGTCGCGGCGCGTTTCGAGCCGCGCTTAGATTTCACTAGCGTGAATTGGGCTGAGTCGGTTATCGTTCCTTCGGAGTCGGATGAATCCGAGGAGCCGGTGGAGCTGAGGGCGGTCCTCTTTCGGGAAGAGGAGGTAACGGACGTGGTGTCGGAGTGCTCGATATCGGAGTCGGGGGGAAGCGGGCGAATCGGTCTGCGCGGCAGCCCCTTGGGTCGCGGGGAAAGCCGCGACGGCGGGCGGGGGGACACATGCCTTAGAGGCAATGGGAGAAAAAGCGTTGACGAGAGCGATCTCGTTGATTTGGATGGGTAGGCCTGTGGCTTGGACGAATTGGGCGACCATGGCCATAAGTTGGCTCTCGAAATTGCTCATGTCTATGGCAGACATGATGCTAGACATGATTTGAACAGGGGGGGTGACAATTTTAGTCTAAGAATCTAGAGGTCCCTGCTCTGAGAAGAACAGGGCCTTGGGTGGCAGATGGGGAGGACTGACGCTCTATTCCCAGAAGCTGGGGTCCCTATGTTCTGACAAGAACGAGGGCTCGCTCTGAGAAGAGCAAAAACGATCTTCCAAGAACAGTAACAAACAACAAAGTAACAGTATAACAATAAATAATAACAGAACAATTAAAAGTAAAACAACAAACAAAACAATAAAAGAAAAACGCGCTCAAACCTCCCCGCCGGAGCGTGGGGCAAGAACGATGCGAAAACAAAGAACCTCACCGACGGCGTCTGCTCGGCTGGTGTTAGCCGGGGAGAGCGGGGCGCGCGGGCGAGAGGTTGCACTCCGCACGAGGTCGGAGCACGAACTGTATGTATTCACGACCGCTCGGGGGCGGTGCGCAGACCCAACGCCTAATAGCAAGCGAGCACTCTGCACTAGCATTTTGTTATGCATTATGCAACATAGCATTTTGTTTATGCCAGTGCAGAGTATAGGATTAAATCCATGTATGTTTAGATTCATCCTAGCGAAATTTAAAATTAGTAAACGGAATTCTCTTTTCACTTAACTAATAATTGGATGTCCGTTTCTCGCAACTTGCTATACGAAGCACAATTAAATCATTTTATAGGCAATTGTAAAAGACGTTCTCTTGACGTGAAATCTATTTACAGGCTATGAATATTAAGTGATTGTAGAATGGCTTTTAAAATGAAAAAAAAATATGTAAACAGCCACTGACACAAATATATGTGACCCAGTCCGTTGCGTTAATAATTGGTCCGTTTTGTCAAGCATTAGTTGACGAATCCAAGCATTACATGACATCGTGCATTCTAATCCTCAAAGTAATGTTACGTTAGCACGATATCATTCTCCGTAACTAAAGATAATGTTCTCGAGGCTGAAATTTGGTCTCAGTGGCCAATCTAAATGGAGACAAGCCATCTCCACAGGACAGTATTCTAGTGCTAAAGTACGTGCGCAAAGAAATAGAGAGTGCACCTGTCACCCTTTATTTCCTCGTTCTCATAGTTCGACAGTTTGTTTTTATATTAAAATTTTATTTATAATATGCCTGTAATAAGGTACATATGTACATAAAATTTAAACATTTATAATAAAATTTGAACGAAAATTACGTTTAGTGAGAGACGACCTTTAGCTGCCCCTCGCTGCACAATCATTAATCAGGGCTTCGATCCTGAACTCCTTACAATAGGGAGTGTTCAGCGCGCCGTGCGATCCATTAGAATAACAATAATTACTCTTCCATCCATTCGCAATGTCATAAAGAAACTGTACTGGGGCTGGCTTTAAAGTTTACACGAGTGACTTAGTCGATCAACATGCAAACTGTTTAAATCAGTAACACTTTAAAATCATGTAAAAAGAATCTTGCACGTAATATCCTTAATACATGTCTCCCCCAGGTCTAGCATATTTGAGATATTCGTACTTGCTATAAGCGCACCGTAGATATTTCTCTTAATGAAATGTAGTTAATGATTTTTATTCAATATAGATTATTGCATAAAAGTAAAAGTAAAGTAAAGTTACAGCCTATATACGTCCAACTGCTGGGCACAGGCCTCGTCTTATTTCTGAGAGGGTTTTAGGACAAGGAAGTGTTCGCCGCACTGCCCCAATGCGTATTGGCGAACTTCACATGTCGTCGAAATATATTTTTCCTTATTCTTCAGACATGCAGATTTCCTCACAATGTTTTCTTTCACCTCCGAACAGATACCGGATACCGGTAGATGGTAAATCAGCGCTTAAAATTGCAATTAACAATTTCATTGGTGCCGGCAGGGATCGAACCCGGGTTACTCGCGTACTGTGATATTTACAGCGAGCGTTAGCTATCTGAGCTACCACGGCTCTTATTGCATAATAAGTACTAATTGAAAGTCATTTTTTTATATACCACTTACTCGGAAAAAACTCTGTCCTGGAAAAAACCAGCAAGATACCCAGCGGGCCTTTTTAAACATATTTCACTTTAGGGTAAGTAATTATGATTGTACAATTTTTAAAAGAATTTTGTAGAACTAGCATGGTGGCGATCACCTCATTCCCAGGGGTTATTTTTATTTATGTATTCATTGATATTATAATAACCCTTTTTGTACAATTTTTCTTTAATAAAACATTTAAATTTGTTTAATGACAAATTTTGTACATTTTCTGGGATTTTGTTGTAAAAGCGTAAAGATAAATTACTAATTCTGTGTAGTCTATTATATCTTATTTGTATCTAGTAACTGGTATAACAAGCTTATGTTTATTCCTAGTGCATAAAGTACGAACATTTTTATTCTTATGAAAGCTATTAATGTTTTTATGTACACACATTTTCATAAATGCATTATCAGCCAAAGTCAATACGTGGTAGAGCCATGCTGCAGTTATATTAGTAGTATAGTTGTAGCGCGAATGGGTCGGCTCGACCGGGGAAGGACCACGCTCTCACAGAATACCAGCGTGAAATAGTAGCTTAATGCTGCTGTATTTCGTATGGTGAGTGTAGAGAACCGGAGACCCTTTTTACTGGAAACGAGGCATTCCATCTCAGTCCTCACGGGTGACAACGCATTTGCATTTTGATTCGTAATCGAGGATGGATGTGGATGTCTATGGGCCACAGCAACTACTTACCATCAGGTGGACTGTGTGCTCGTTTGTCAACCTATCCTATAAAAAAAAAAGTTTTTTTCTTTAAATATTTTTGTAAGGAACTCTTTACAATGTAAGTTATAAATCGCCCGTACGGCTCTCTTTTGCCATATAAATATGACTTCAATGTCAGTTGCATTAACCCATAGCAAAACTCCATAAGATATTTCGCTATGAAAGTAACTAAAATTAACTAATACAGCTGTCTCAACATTGCTGATGCTGAGACTTCTAATCTTCCTTACTGCATATGCTGCAGAACTACGGGACTGCTTTAAAAGCGTGGCATTCTGATACACCAACCGTGATTGGTAGAGAAACACCCACCAGTCTCTCATAATTATTATATCGCAAGCTGGTATGATTTTGGCAGAGTCTTCACGGACCCAGACCCAGCAGTCGACATTTGACACTGGCGGAGTACGCTGCGTCAGATGGATAGCTCAAATGAATAAGATCGCGTTGCGAGCGACGTTAGGGAAAAAGGAGGAGAAGTTAGAGGTTTTGCGTAGTAAGTAGCCCGTACTTTAGAGTAGTACTGTATATGCTGCAGAACATGCGTAAGTCTGACTGCTAATTAAGTTATATGGGGGTTCCATTGAAGCTTCGCGTCAGTAGTAATACAAAGAAAAACAGTGGTATCCGCAAGACTCAACTCCTCTTCATTTAAAAGCACAACGATATTCGAATGTTTAACATTAGGTAATGTAAATTTAATACTTTTTGTCTTATTTCTGTTTATGATCAATTTGTTGGTGTTAAACAAATGTATCAACTCCGATAGAGCCTTATTCTTAAAATTTACTGACTGTCGTTTGAGTTTGAAAATTAAAGAGGTATCATTAGTAAATAATAATATATGTTGATTGTTTCCTACAAGGTAAGGTAAGTCATTAATATAGATTAAGAACAAGAATGGGCAAAGAATCGAGCCCTGAGAAACACTGTTTGATACTACCGATCCGAAGGAACCTTTGCCACTGATAAAGGCTTTTTGACTTCTGTTATTTAATTATGAAATAATAAGTCTAAGCGCAATATTTTTGACACGGCAATTTAGTAGTCGAAAGCCCTGCAAAGATCACAAAAATACCTCAGGCATTTTGTGAAATTTAGTTCATATCGTAAACCCCCCTTCGGCGAATGACGTTTTGAATATCATTTTTACGTTGTAATGTAATTGTTACGTGTTGCTATTTCTTTACTTATGATACTTCGTTATTTATTAATTTATTTAAACTACACGATTAAATATTATTATTTCACTAGCGATCTGCTTCGGCTTTACATGACTGATTTTTGTGTCTCAGCAATAGCGCTACCTACTAGGAGCTTAGAAACGTCCAAGTAACCGAAAAAGTATCACATAAAAATTTCATCAAAATCAGTCAAGCCGTTCAGAAGGAGAAGAAATACGATCACACGCACACCGGAATTTCATATAATCGAATATAGATTATTACATTATTTAAATAAACCGGAGTTTGTGACATAACAGGACAGTGACAATAAATTAGAAACGCTAAAGTAAAAGCGACACGGTGTGCGTGATTCTAAACAAAACATGGACGACTCAACGGCTCCAAGAAAAACATAGCACGACTGATTTACGAGACAATTTTATTCGAATATGCGGCTAGAAATAAAGTGAATCATGGAAATATCAGATTTAGCATTTACACAGCAGATCCAACGAGGATTACATAACTTGACGATAAATTAAACATTGGTGCCAAACTCTAAGCAAATGTACATTCTTGATCCAATTCATGTGTTTAAAAAAATGTGTTAGTAATATGCAGGCCCAGTAGCGGAGTGGGGAGTTTAATAATCTACTACAACATATCATACTGTGGTCTCTTAACAGTTGTAATATATTATCACTTATGGTGGGAGTACTTTAATCGAATATAAGCTGTATAGTGGCGGGTTAAATATCCCGTTGTTATTGTAAAAGGCGATAGAAGAAATCTGAACCAGAAGATCATCCTCAGCATCTTTCTTATAACAGATCTATAATAATCCACAAAACTGCGGTTGCCAACTTGCTTATCGAGCATTGCGATTATGGCAAATACCATGAGGTAATTTATGGGAGGGGCCTATGTTTGGCAGTGGACTTATGATGGTATGTTTACGTGGTGGAGACATGCTGCAGCTTTATTGTAATTGTAGTATGAATAGCGTCAGCAAGGCTGGGAAAGGACGACGCCCTTACGCCAGCGTGAAATAGGAGCTTAAGACTATTGCGTTTCGTATGGTGAGTATAGAGGGCCGGAGACTCTTTTATCGCGAGACAAAGCATTCAATCTTATTCCTCAGGGGTGACAACGCATTTACATTTTGATACTTACTCAAGTATAGATGTAGATATCTACGGGCTACAGCATTCTCTTACCGTCAGGTGAACTGTGTGCTTGCATGTCATCGTTATACCTACTATAAAAAATGTAGTAATGATGACGTTGAAGTACTGTCATAAGCCGAGTGGTCGCAATGTTAAAAAAACTCCACCCTCTGTATCTGTACTGTCATATGAGGCGACTTTGGAAAATCGCGGAGTCGTGAGAAAGATGTCACTGCTCTCGATTAAAAAGTAAAATTAAGGACTCTCTACGTCTCACTCCTAAGCACAGCGTTCCTCTCATTTCTGAGTGAGGCCTTTTAGTGAAGGGAAGTGTTTACCGCGTTGTTATACTTAATACGTGTTATTGGACATCATTTTATTAATTTCTCAGATATGTTAGGTTTCCTCACGATCTTTTCCTTCACCGCCGAGCATGTAGTAGCTCAGCGCTTAAAATTGCAACTAACAATTTCGTTACTGCTAGCAAGGATCGAACCTGCATTATTCACGTACTTAGCACTCAGCCCCTGGCTACCACGGCTCTTACTCACGGCTTTCGACAGGTTGCGGTATAATATTAAAGGCGCCAGGCGTTTGGTACTGCAGTCGTCAGTTCACTTGCTAAGTGTTGTCCTTATAGCAAATTTTCCCTACAACAGCCGTGCTCCACGTGCAACAGAAGAGATACCATATTCTTAAATTGTATGATTAAAAAGGTTTAAAAATAAAGTATATATAATAAAATGTAAAAGCTGACTTTAAAATACCTAAAAAAGAGAAAATTAAACATAAAGAAAATACATTCAAATTGATAACTTCCTCATTTATTTAAGTCGGCTAAAAAGTGTGAATTAGAAACAAAAAAAAACCATTATTTGAACTTTCGGATGGTTTTTATTTGATGATATTATGTAACACAATGATATTCAGTTTGAATTAATGATACTCGTAATACTACAATGCCCTTTTGCTTCTGTATAATTTTGAGACCTTAATTAGTAATTTATCTTTAAATTACACACAACACTAGGGATAAAATTTGATGATGTAATCAAATTATTTCTAAGTCAAACCAATACATTTTGCTGCAGCACAGCAAAATGTATTGGTCAGCAAAATGTATAGCAGCAGCTTGGATTATACATTTTCAGCGTAGCGTGCTAGTTTGTAAATGAGACTAAATTTTGTAACTTTGTCCGTTTTAATTTGACAAAACATAATTTTCTCAAAATATATTTGTAATTTTATTTGAATATGTTTTTCAAATATGATTTAAGTGCACAAATAAACATATAATTAATTCGATATTTTACATTTAAGCGATTACAATGCGTGCACAAATAAACATATAATTAATTCGATATTTTACATTTAAGCGATTAAAGACGATGAAATATTATGGTTTCGATTGAATCGTCTTGTCTATTTCAAAGAGTAATATAGGTTTTGCCAAAAATGTACACTGAAAGCATGGAGTAGGTATTGTTACTAAACGTTTTCTATAATAACTTGAAAGGTTGTTATATTTTTTAAATATGTAACTTATATTTTTACTAAATTTATTGTAATTTAATAACTAATAAAAAAAATTAATAAGGTTTTCATAAAATTTGATCAGTTGCCAATCTTCTGGTTTACGTGATTTATAAATCGGCTGAGGCGGTAGAGTGCAATGGAGAAGCCTTGGTCTGTTAGTTTGGACATAGCGAAGACCTTCGATCTAGTTTGCCACAAAGTGTTTTTATTCGAAGTTTCTCATGAAATTATGCAATTAGATCACCACATTTCTTGAAGATCGGAGTATCAAGGTGTATTTTCAGACGACAAGCATTTAATGCTGGTATTTTTACATTTATTCCGCAAGACTGCGTGCTATAACCGACGCGGTTTCTTCTCCATGCCAATGATATGTTTCAAACCAGTAACATTCATTGCTATTGCGGATGACAACACAGGTGGCTTTTTAAATCTTCTGTGCCAATATTTCTCGGTAAAACGTCGTCGAATGCTAGAATAAACTTATGTTTGAAGTCGAGTCTTTGTTGTAAAAAGTCTCGGATTGGAGGCGACTAAATCTAGTTCAGTTCAATCCCCTAAAGATACAAGTTTTACGTATTTACCACTAAAACTAACCCCTTTGTCATATCTTCTCAATTTCAGGGCACTTTCCTTGCTACCTCAGCCAGAATTGGAATCCTCAGCGTTGACATATCAAATGACGAACAGTTTCGCGGTCACTTGAAAGAAAAGACAAAATTGGCCTCTAAAAAGCTTGGCGTACTCAGCAAAACGTTATTGTATTTCATGCTGAAACACCGCCTGCAACTTAACATAGCACATGTTCGGGTACCCCAGTGCCAACTCCTTCTTGTTACAGTCAGCGAAAACCGGATGTAATCGTCGACGACCGAGTTATTTTTGATCGGCTCGATTCACTGGCGTTGCGAAGAGATATGGCATTCCTGTGCATTTTCTATCGCATTTACCATGGGGATGCTCAGAGGAATTGTTCAGATTAATTACAGCCACCAAATTCCACCAACGCACATTGCGACAAAACTCCCGATACCATCTACACTATCTGAATACTTGGCGGTCCACTAACATGCAATTTACTGGGAGTTTTCTTCCTCGCACGACTTTTATGTAAAATATTTTACCACCGGCAAACTTTCGGACTAATAAGGCTTAGAGATGTTAAAGAAAAGAACTTACTTTTTTAAAAACCGGCCAATGCACCGGCGATTGCCCTGGTGTTGCAGTTGTCAGTGAGCGGCAGCGAACACTTTCCATCAGGTGAGCCGCATGCTACTTTGCCCCATTATGCCCGCTTTTCTTTAAAAAAACTATTGAGAAATCATCAAACCACTATTTAACATAGAAGTTTCTTATTAAATAGTATCTTATAAAAAAAACTTCTACCAATAAATATTCGTTCACATAATGTTTGACTAGTTTACGTTATTGCCATATTATTACTAGGTGTACTCTGTACAGTGTACATGTTCTGCAGTGGCCAATCACCATCCGGGCTGATAAACTAGCTCCGAAAATAATGTTCAGAGAAAATTTACCGAAGCTTAAATAACTTTTATGTCCAAAATGACAACGGAAAATGTAAAAACATTTAGCATACAAATAATAAACATATTTTATGCAAATAATATGATAACGCCACTAATGGTAACGCCATTAACAGAATTTTAGTTTAGTCCAAAACTATCCGCAGACTTATATCCACTTATACGACAGTAAAAAAAATTAAATCACTTAATATACAAATGTTCATATCATAAATTTAAATGTTTCTCGTATATGGGTTATATAATGGTTTGAATTTTATGGCTATAACTTGTCTTTCATGGTTCCAGAGAAAGAGTGGAGACTTTCGTTGATCAACCGAAACTAACACGTCAAATAAAACACAATTAAAACTAATTACATTAGAACTCGGATAAGTATAAACGAAGCGTAATCACACAACATGCCAATCGCCATATACGAAATAAAACATCAAAACATCAAATTAAAGAGTGATTGACATAAGTCACGGCGGGAGCTCCCCGCGCAACAAGTATAAACTTGTTTGTATGCGCTAATCGCGATCGTCGCGCCACCGTCGTTTCGCATTGACCTCCTATATGACTTCCGATTAAAATTTTACGGAACCGAAATCGGAATCGAAGGTGCAAAATTAATCGGAGTCAGAGGAATGTATATTTGGTATACAATACAATGTATTAGTGCTTCTGGAGCTTTGTTTGTATTATTTTTTAGAATATAACATAACATTTCTTTCTTTTTCTCTTTTGATATGATACCTATAATTTTAAAAAGTAGCAACTTTGTTGTAAACTATTAAGTGATTTAGTTTTTAACCCTTATTTTCCAGCGTTTGTATCTTGAAACGTTAACTTATTGTAACAATACAAAGTAAGAATTATATTTAAATTACAAAACGAAAAATTTAACTAAAATAAAAAAAATATTATGAAATATTTTTAAATCCTACAATGTTAAGTCTTCTCCACGCTTTTGTTGTTCTCAATGGTAGAAAGGGGATGCAGAACCTTGACGGGGCGGCCTATAAAAATGATATCACTGCCAACATAGGAATACACTTAATGTTTCTCTATTCGACGATATCTTCACATCGCCGAATCTTCTAGCAATCAATCATGTTTTATGCGGAGACAGCTCTTTGTAGACTTGCCTGTGTAGTCATCGGGTAATTAACGAGGATCGTGTGACTTCATTCGACCTAAATATGATAAAAATTGTGTAAATATTTTGCAGCAGGTTATTGTTATGAAAATAATAAAGTACAAATATTATCTTAATTAAAATATTACTGTTTTAACTAAAGTAATGGATTACTACTCCGTACTGACTTGCTATATTGGAAGGACAATACTGATATTTCCTGGCCAAGTTTACAGGTTTCAGCGACGGGAAACAATTTTTGTAAAATCTTTAAAGACCAAGTGGCCCCGTAAACTTAAACGCAATCAAACATACAACTTATTTTTTCCCGATGTATCGCTTATATAACTGCTGTGTAGTAGGTATTATAAATTCAATAATAATGTAAATTCTACGGCTCCTTGGCGCAATAAGTTAAGACACTTAAGGTAGTGGGTTCAAGTCCCGCGCATAACAAGTATTTGTAAATCCTACAAATAATTTTGAATGCAAAATAATTATGTTAACTGATAGAGGAAAATACCCTAGTGTAGGAGTATACAGAAATTATTTAACTTTAATGTGACAGACTAAACTATGGTCAATAACAGGTTTCCCTTATATTGCTTGATGGTGATGGTACAATGTTCTCGGAAGAAATTATAAGAATAATGTAATAGACTAATCATATACTATCAAATGTAATAGATTTTTCGTATATATTTATCTTCTTGCATGCACGCTTGTATGTTTTGTTTATTAGTTTAGACATATTGAAAATCATGATATTTCAATAGAGTGTTTATGTATAACTACTGTCGAAGCGTGTTAGGTAGACTAGTCTAGTCTTTCAGTGTACAAAATGGGTTATTAGAATTTTAGGCGGTCTTCCAGAAATTTTAATGTATCGCTAATACTGCTCACCGTCACCTGTATAAAACGATTGGCTACCATCACTATTTTTGGCATTTTGCAAAGTCACTCTTACCGAGTAGTGGCGGTGTAAGAATAACCTACTCCATACATCTCGTGGGTGTTGTAAGATTCGACAGAGGGAAGCATGAGAACATGGGCAGCAACGTCTTCCTAATAACGACTAAAAATAAAACAAAAACTGCGGTTGCCAACCTGCTTTCCAATTGTGGCAACTATGGCAAACATCGCACCTATGAGGAAATCTATGGGGAAGGCCTATGTGCAGCAGTAGGACTTTAGTAGGCTGTAAGAGTAACGCTAAACTTATGACACTTACGGAACAAAATGGCGTAATGATTTTTCTTACGTCACAATCGGACTGCAAAGAGGCTGGTTAGCGTAGTTTGTTTATATTATACTTAGCCGCTCTACTAAGTTACTAAGTTCACTTTTGGACATAACCATACACCACCAGAAAAGGAAGATTTTGTCGTTATCGTCATTGCGAGCAGTCTCGTGAAATATTGTCCAATCAGAAGTGTACTTACCCACCTGCTTTTCGCCGCTGAACTTGGTATTTTTCCTTCGGATTGCAATGAAAAAGAAGCGTTTTTCTGTAAATTTGATCTTATTTTCACATTTTTTGCTCTTACAATGAAAAGTTTAAAGTACGAAGTAACTTACATATTTTACAAATTGCTATTGTTCCTTTAACTTGATTTAGGTATAACTCGTCAAAGTGCTGAAGTCGCGGTGAGCGAGTACCACTTGGAGCCGCGAGCCCACATTGAGAGTACGTTGACTAACGACCTGCCAATCAGGCCTTAGCTTAATTGGAAATCCGTGTTTGTGGAACCACTCTCCGTTTTCGAAGGCTTTTGTGAGTAAAAATTAAATATTTTACTCACAAAAGCCTTAAAGTGTTTTAGATTACAAGCTATAATAATAAGGTAAAATATGTATAAAAGATACAAGTATTTTACGACTTTAATCGTTTATTTAAGAAATAGTAAAATGTAATGAAAGTCATGTGATTTGACATTTTAACCATTAGTAACTAAATAATTATCGAAGAATTTCAGTTAATTACTGAATGCTTCATGCTTCAATTATTTTCGAGCACTTATTTGCTTCCGAAAGCATTACATTTCCTTTACTTGTTCATATTTACTATACCTACATATTTAAAAATCATGTGATGTTATGTAAGGTGTAACGTCTTGACTTTAGTGGCGACTTAATTACCAGAAAAAATTATATACCAGATTCTTTTTAATAAGAATATTTTTTGGGGTATAAGGGAGACAAACAATCACACAGTCTACCTGATGGTAATTGGATGCTGTGGCTCATACACATCTATATCTACGCTCGGTTACGAATCAAAATAGCGATGCGTTGTTGTGAGGACTAAGATGGAATGCCTCATTTCCAGTAAAATAGGTCTTCGATTTTCTACACTCTCCATACGAAACACAGCAGCACTAAGCTGCTATTTTACGAAATATTATATTAAGTATTCTGTGAAAGCGTGGTCCTACCCCGATCGAGCCGACCCATTCGTAGAATTATACTACTAAATAGCTGCGGCATTGCTCTACCACGTAAAAATGATTATATGCAAATTTAATCTTCAATACGAGAACCCAAAACTCTTTTAGATAGGAAGGATTCCATTTTCATAGATGTAGGTCCGACTATCGATCGAGCCTTTAATTAGGTCTAGCTTAAATATGTACATATATACATAGTAAGACCAAGGACTCCAAACTCAGGATCTGCGGCGTAGTATGTAGTCTAGTTAATAGAGCATGCGTAACTGATCTGATATTTTACAAATGCAATTATATTATTTCCTACTGCCTATATACCTCATTTAATTCTTTAAACTACCAAACTTTGTATGCAGTCTAAATATGTAATGATCAATTATAATATTCAAAACCTTATACATAAATTGTGTATGCGAGTTGCCTTGCAAGGTTATTTACCATTTTTTTGTGTGTACATATAGCCAATTACCTGCCTGTCGATCATATCTTTATGGTGCTTACACAAGGTATATGAAGCTGAAGCAAATGAAACTGCGATGTACTCGTACATTAATAAGCCATATGCACGAGTTACTTATCCGGGTGGTGGGGCATTGCCACGATTTAATTGATTCAGTCACTTAAAAGTGAAACAAGCATTTTAAAATATTTTTTACACCAACACAAAGAGAGAAAGAGAGAGCGATTTTTGTCAAAACAAAGACAAATAATGTAGACATATAATATGACATAAAACTGTAATGTATGTATAACATAGAGAAATATTAGGCATTACGAAGGCCAAGTAGAGCAACATTGTTTTAGCAGGGTTGACTATTGCAGGCGTCAAGTGTATATGGTAATTTCGGTCGCTACGCGAATTCTGCCTGTCAAACTAGCTGCCGTGCTGTTAATGCCCTGCGATCGATAGTTTTGTATGGATATGCTATTGAAATAGGTGTTTTAAAAGTTTTAGAAAGTAGGTACTATTATATTATCAGATACTATTATAATGTTTTGAAACTAAAATACCTTTATAATCTATATACTTTTAATATTTTTACTTGATTCTTATAAAGTGTGCATATATTTTAGATTATTTTGCATTCGGATCTAAAGAGATGGAAGGAATATTTTGAAAGCGAATTTATGAGTGCGGAGAAGTGTGAACTAAATGAAATAGAAATTCCGAAAGAAGATGAAAGAGATAGGGAGATAAGTATAGATGAAATAATGAAAGCAATGAAAAGCATGAAAGTAGGTAAGGCAGCCGGATATGATAGAGTTTCACTCGAAATGCTAAGGGCTGGAGAGGACGTGGTGGCAGGCCTGCTGTACACCTTGTTTAATTTATGTTGGGAACTAAAGCGAGTACCGGGAGACTGGTGCAAAGCCGTGATAGTCCCAATATATAAGGGAAAAGGGTCACAGCAGGACTGTAAAAACTACCGTGGTATCAGCCTTCTTAGCATTGTGGGAAAACTGTATGCTAAGGTACTAATTGAAAGAGTTATGAAAGAAACTGATGAAAAAATTTGGGATGTGCAAGCGGGATTTAGAAAGGGAATGGGGTGTACAGATCAAGTCTTTTCCATGCGCATGATCGCGGAGAAGTTTTTGGCGAAAAACCAAAAAGTTTTTTGTGCGTTCATGGACTTGGAAAAGGCTTATGACAGAGTGGACAGGGATGGGTTATGGCAAATGCTGAACGCATTTAGGTTGAGCGCTGGTTTGATACAGTCATTAAAGTCTCTGTATAGGGACTCGAGTGCTTGTGTTAGAATCAACGGGGTCTACTCGGACTGGTTTGGCATCCATAAGGGTGTCAGACAGGGCTGTGTAGCTTCCCCGTGGCTGTTCAACCTATTTATGGACAGCTGTTTGGAAAATTTGAAAGTTGAAGAATGCGGGTTAAGAATGGGTGAGTTAACCATCAAATACCTTTTGTACGCCGATGATCAAGTCATACTTGCGTCGTCGGCGGCCGAGTTGCAAATGATGGTTACATTAATGAATAGGTCATTAAAAGAAAGGGGAATGAAGGTTAACGCAAGTAAGACGAAAGTGATGGTTTTTGAAAGAGATGAAAGCAAAACGGTATGTGAAATAAGAATAGAAGGAGAGTTAATTGAGCAAGTGGATGAGTTCGTATATTTGGGATGTGTATTCAGCAGGGATGGGAGATATGATAAGGACATTGAACGACGAGTGAATGCAGGAAATAAAGTAAATGGGGCTCTACACTCTATTGTGAAAAGTCAGAATGTGTCAAAAAAGGCACGTATGGCAATTCACAGTGCTGTATTAGTCCCTACTTTACCGTATGGTAGTGAAAGTTGGGTGTGGCAGAAGAAGCACGAGAGTAGAATAAATGCAGTAGAAATGCGGTCGCTAAGGAGTATGTTAGGGCTGAATCTGAGTGACAGGGTGAGAAACTGTGTGATAAAAGAAGAGTGTGGTTTGCAAGATGATGCGGTGACCAGGATTAAGAAAGGAATGCTTCGGTGGTTTGGTCATGTAGAAAGAATGAATGCGGAAAGACTGACAAAGCAAATATATGTTGCAGAAGTGAATGGAAGAGTCGGAAAGGGACGTCCTAGGCGGAAGTTTGTCGACCAAATTGGCGATATACTAAAAATGGGCCAAATTAAGAGTACCCTTAACCGACGAGCATGTATGCGTAGGTATATGGATGTGTAAGAGGCTAAAAAGGTATGTCAGGATCGTGCTAAATGGAAGTCTGTAGTCTCTGCCTACCCCTCTGTGTGACAGGCGTAAGTGTTTATGTATGTGTTATTTGCATTCGGCTTGCAATTCCAAAATGATGAATGTCACGTTAAACAATGGCATTGCTCTTATCAATCTATCATTCATCTGTTTTCCAGCTGTTTTATTTTAATTAATAGGTATTTTAAATTTAATATAACGTATTTGCTATCACGCAGAAATTAAGCACAAAGAGCATTACGCAATATTAACAATGTTATCCATAGACCCGGAACCAAAAATAAACGCAAAGCAATTTTGTATTAATCACTTCCGTTGTATATTTCGGAGCGAGAGAAAAGAACTACCGAAAACCTAAACTTGATAAAAATTTGGTATACTGGAAAGCGATTTATTTAAAACCATGTGAAAGTTACTGTAAATCTAAAAATAATTCCGTCGTGGAAAAAAATTCCTAAAGTTGTAACGAATATTAATAATTAAAAAAAACATAAAAAAAAGAATTTCCTATAGTTCCAACTAGGCAAATATCCAATGAGGCAATCCATGGGGAAGGCCTGTGTTCAGCAGTGGACATTTTGTAGGCTGTAATGAATAAATGATGAAATACTTACTAAACAACAACAGAACAAAAGCTTGTCTTAATTGTTTAATTTGCATACAAATGAAAGGTTTCTGAGTTAGATTGCTATTTGTGACGAAAAGTGGCTCCTGAGTGACAATCTAAAATGTTTGATGCAATGGTTGAAGCTGTAACCGCTATCAAAGAAGGAAATCTAGTTAAATACTCTACACTACTTCCATATATTGCCATTTAGTGGCGGCTTAAGGGAATCCGCTCCCGTATACCGTCTTGTGGGTGTCATAGAGAAACTAAAACAGGGAATGTGCGCTGGTATCTTTTGCCACTCAAAATGCCTTTTAATCACCCGAAATAAAAATACTAACACACCGGTTTTATAAAAAGGCTAAAAGCATAATCTACCGCTTTGCCTTGCGAATGTGAACTACAAGAAAGGCTTTGATTTCATGGAAATTTGGGCAGTGCTTCAGTCCCTTCAGTAGTGCCAAGTTGACTGGCGGTATATCAAAGTGCTGAAGTGTTTGTACAGTAGGGCTATGATGGCTATCCTATGAGTACAGAATCAGAGTATGAAACTCATCAAACTGCTGAGACGTGAAAGACAGGATGACGTTATATCCCCGTAACTCTTTACCGCTGCATTGAAAGACGTTTTTAAGCTACTGGAATGAAAAAATACGGTATTAACATCAAAAGCGAGTACATCACTCACCTTCGATTTGCCTATGGTATAGTATTTATGGCAGAATTACTGGAGAGCCTAAGCGCTATGGTTTAATGTCCTCAATAGTGGACATGGATAAAACAAAGGTCACATGTAACGTCTATGCTACACCTATACCAGTTGTTGTTGGAAGCACTACGCTCGAATTTGTCAACGTGTATGTTTCCTTAGGACTTCTTTGGGGTCGTCAGCAGGCTATTCGAGTAGGTCAGATCGTCTCTGATTGGTGCTCGTTGTCTGCTGGCGTTCCTCAAGGCGGAATTCTCTCTCCTCTCCTGTTCTCAGTTTTTATAAATCTCATTATATCCCACATTCGCTGTTCGTACCATCTGTATGCTGATGACTTACAAATTTATGCTCAAACCGAGGTGTCAGGTATCGATAATGTGATTAAGAAGCTTAACTGCAATCTTAACTGTATTTATTATTGGTCAGACAGATTTGGTATTAGAGTTAATCCATCAAAATGTCAGGCTATTGTGGTTGGTAGTTCTCGTAGGTTGTCGAAAATTGATATGAAGGCGCTACCTCCTATAATTTTTAATAATGTTACTATTCCTTACTCAACAACTGATAAAGATCTTGGCTTGGTTATTGACAAGACCCTTAGTTGGCGACCGCATATATATGAAGTGAGCAAAAAGGTCACTCACACTCTACGTAATCTGTATCGTCTCAAGAATTTTTTACCGATAGGGACTAAGGCGATGCTAATACAGACTCTAGTGTTGCCTATTTTGGATTATGCAGATGTTTGTTATACTGATACCTCTCAAGAACTTCTAAACAAACTGGATCGACTTCTTAATAATTGTATACGCTTCATTTTCGGTTTACGTAAATGCGGCCACATCTCCTCTTATCGTTCTCAGCTTAAATGGCTACCTCTCCGTTATCGCAGATATTTCAGAATACTATGCACATCATTTTTACAAGATCCGTTTGTCCCTGAATATCTGAAATGTAAATTTCAGTATCAGTGTGATTCCCATTTTTTCCGTTCGGAATCTATTCTCCGCCCCCTCTGTCACACTAGCTTCTTGTATAAATCTTTTACGTCTCATGCGGTAAGATTGTGGAACGAGCTACCGAGCAGTGTACGTGCAGCCTCTAGCAAGGTATCGTTCAAACGCTTGCTCTGGAATCACTTTCTGGCGTTGCATGAGTAGTTAGTGAATTAACTATTTTTATATCCTTAAGTTCTAACTGTTTCCTTTTCCTGTTTTAATTTCAAATATTTTATAGGTGTTTGATTGAGAAGAAGTTATATTTAAATATGTATGTACTATATATGCATAATTTATAGACGATATATCGTATGTATATCTATATAATAATATATATGTGTAATTATGTTTATGACATGTGTCGTAATATGTAATGTGTATGACTACTTTTAGATCTTTTAACTTAGTTGCACTTTGCACCCACAATATCTTCTCTGGTTAGCCTGGAGGTAGACTGGCAGAGAATGCCTAAGTCCGCCTTTTTGTACTTGTTCTGCAAATAAAGCATAAATAAATAAATAGATCGAGTAGGTTAGTCCAACTTCAACCGGGAGGTCAATCGAAAGATTCAAATCGGCTGGGCAGCGTTCGGATGATTAACTACATATCTTTACGTGAGATATACCTCAAAACCAGAAAACAAGATTGTGCAACCACTGCGTATTGATAGTAATTATGAATCTGAGACGTGGTCCCACACTGATAGCCTGGATGCTGGGGAAGCTGGGCTATGCTCGGGGTTTCTCTGCATGACAGATTTAAAAATGAGGATATCTACGGTAAAAGCAAAGTAACTGACATAGCCCAACGAATCCGTAAGTTAAAGTGGCAATGGGTAGCTCGAAGACCAACAACCGATAGTGAAGAAAGGTTCTCGAGTAACAGCCTCGTACCGATAGGCGAAATATAAGGTCCTCCACTAAATGTAGTGACGACTTGATAAATCATGCAGAAAGTCGATGGGTGCAGGTTGCTCAGAGCCGTGCTTTGTGACATTCCTTGGGGGAGACCTATGGTCAGCAGTAGACTATTTTTAGCATGGAATCTTGGAGTCCCGTAAAGAAAAACTGTATATGTGTCATTGAAAATTATTTAGAAATTTTTTATTAATTGTACGCTGGAATTAAAGAGTCACATCCATAAGTTTCTAACTCACGGCGGTCTCGCCTTCCTTGTTTGGAGATATTAAAAAATTGTTCCGGCTAGCGTGTCTAATCTCCCACAGCCGGTGTTCTCCCGCTCACTCAACGTTTTCAAACATTACATGACGACAAGGAGAATTTAGAATTTTGAAAAACAATGCTCAAACGGTTGACATTTCAAACAATTTGATGCCTTTAAACAAAAGCATAGGTTATTTAAAGTTTAATAATAAAATTTTCTGCGGCCGGAAACGGAAAAATATATAAATATGACAAGGAATAAATTAGATTTAATATGATATGGACTGGAAATAAAAGCATGTCAGTCGGTGCGTTTTAATAAATAAATTTAAGTATTAGGTTACATACGTAGAACCGTGTGTTACGCACCAGGAAACCCAGCCGTCTGGTGAGCTAAATTGTTATTGTTATAGGCCCTAATATTTGTAATAAATTTCCAAATAAGTTTAAAATTCTATATGACACCTAAAAATAGATCGAAATTGTTTTTGACGGAAAAATATTATTCAATAATAATATAATAAATAATTCATATAAATTAAAACTAATTTGACTAGAATTAAATTAAGTAGTATATTTTTTAAATTATTGTACGTTCAATACAGAGACGACGTAGTGATGTATGTAATAACGTTCTTTCATTAGCGGTCAGTCGCCGTAGAGTCTACATTACCTGAAGATGCCTCGTGTAGAGGCGAAACACGTGTCGTATTGTCGTCGATGGTGTGTCTTACCTGGAATAGTGGTGTTAGAAGTAGTGGTGCCGGGAGTAGTGGTGTTGGGAGTACTGGTGCTGGGACTAGTGGTGACGGAGTTAGTGCACGCAATTGAGGGAGGGCGGGAGGTGCTCTTCCATCCAGGTAAGACACATCATTGTAATTAGTTAGCGGAAGGTTGCAAAGTAATAAATTATTTATTGCAAATTAATAAATTATTTATTCTTTCATAGACCTTTTTCCACATAAAATATATTTGATTCAATTTGATTTGACTAATACTTGAGTCAAGAACGAGATTAATATTCTCAAACTCGGTTTTCTCGCGCGCTGGGTAACATGTAGGGTAAAGCCCGGCTTATGCCGGAGCAACAACACGACATAACGACAATGCGGTATACTATAGGACCGCATACAATAATTAATACCTAATATTGCGTATCGTATCAATGACAGGATGCATGGCAAAACCTTACGTCATGTGGCAGACTGATACCTCATATCCGAACCCGATAACATGCGACATCTTGATTTCTCACACAGTTTTAAGTTTAAGTTTTGTGTATTTGTTTTCTTTCATTCGTGCTGGAGCCACGATACAGATGTATTATAATTGTAGCAAAAATGAGTTGGTTCGCAGAATATCAGCGTTAAATAGCAAATAACTTAATGTTGTGTTTCGTATGGTAGGTGTAGAGAATCGGAGACTCTTTTACTTGAAACAAGGTATTCTTAGTCCTCAGAGGTGACAAAGCATCAGTATTTTATCTGAGGATAAATGTAGATGTCTATGGGCCACAGCATTCGCGTACCATCAGGTGTACTGTGTGCTCGTGTCACCCTTATTTTACAAAGAAAAATTCTTGGTAATTGAGTAGTCAATCAAAAATAGATTTTCTGAAAGACAGCGCTTTTAGCTATAAGGACGCCCGTTATATAACAGATTTAATACGCTTTTTTTTTCTCTTTTTCTGTAAATTGTTATGGTGTACAGTAAAGTAATGTTTAGTGTTATTATCAAAAATATTTAGATTTTTCACGAGCGTTTCGAGGAAGAACGTTGTTTATCTGTATTAAATACTAAATAAGCTGCTGCTAAAGTTACATCGGCCATTTTCTTACGGTATCCATTTCGATTACATGACATAACCACAGCGGTAGGTAAAGACTTCGCACTTCGTTTGACATGATCCTTTCCTTTTCAATATTTTGGTCGATGATCAACGAGAACAGACTTATTTTACAATACGATGCTACGATGAATGGATGGCCGCTTGCGACTTATGGCGGCAAATGTTTCCATTTGTAGCATGCCACAAGACGACGCTTGCGACAATATTGAACATGACGCAATGTTGCGTGTTGTTCCTTTGGCGTAAACGAAGCCTAAGCAACAAAATTAAGTCTGACTGAGCGCAAACATTTAAGTCAAACATATTCATCCCTCTCGCCGATTATTCTTTGTATCTATGAACGTCGTTTTTGCGAACTGGTTTAGATATATAACGTTCGCAAGCTCTAAACCAGCCTAAATTGAATAAAAAGTTTTGACTTTGACTTTGGATTACTTCTCGAACCAAGTCTACTAGATATTAATTAATAATATGTATTAAATGAAAATGTAAAAAGGTACACGTTTCCAGGGTAGCCGTGGTGACCCAGGAGATAAGTGCTTGCCTGAACTGAACGATTCATACTTACTACATGAGCTAACCGAGCTGGATGCCTGTACCACTAAAATTGCAAATTGCAATTTTAAGTGTAGTTTTAACCCGTTTTCGGCGACGAAAAAAACTATCGTGGGGAAACCTACATAGCTGAAAAATGAAAAAACATTTCAAACATGACGTGAAGTCTGCAAACACGTGTTAGTGTGAGAAAAGGCCTGTGCCCAACTGTGGGGCAATTATAGGTTTAAACTTACTAAAATGATATTATGTCGTAATATGCAGACACGCTAAATTATTTCTAAAAAAATTTTTTTAGTTACTTACCTCTACAATACATTACATTACAACACTACGTTTAATAACGTATTCGGTATTAAAAACAAAAGTAAGTATATTATTTTAGACTTATCTACTAGCGCCATCTACATTGTTGTATGCGAAGTTGAAAATCGGGAATATCAGTCCTAGCGCCATCTGGAAGAAATTTGAGAAATTACATTCATCCCTTCTTCACTAAGGGTTGCAAGTGGAAATCTGCGAAAAAGCGCCACGTGCAAAAATGCGAAAACTTCGTTAGTAATTAAATAACCCTAATATAAAGTATAAATTTGATTTTTGCTCCTATTGTACAACATAAGCCTCAATTAATACCATTCCACACCATAAAAATACATGTTTAAAAAAATTATAACTTATGAGAGCTAACCGTACTAGCTTAATTTATCTAATAGTAAAGAAGTAACTAAGTAGACTACAGATGCTATTAGAATTATAATAAATTCATATTATATTATATTTTAGTTTTGCAGAACCTTATGTCTTTCTGTGAACTAAATAATAATTTTGTATAACGTGATATTTGCGATCTGTGGTTACATACATACTGATTTAATTGTTATTTCAGCATTCTCACAAACTACTTGCAGTATGAAGAACAGAGATAAATAAAAATACCTAGTAGGTATAGGGGATACTTTATAACAAAACCAATATTTAAACAAAAAGTAACAGGTTTTTTCAATTTTTTATGGATTTATACCAAATATAAAATGAAAAATAGAAAAAAAATTTACTATTGTTTCCTTCTATATTTTACATTTTACATTTTTTACGTAATATAAATAAATAATTTATGTTTATCATGTCCGGGGAGTGGCGCCATATGCTGAAACATAGGTTTTGGCCTAGTTAGGCAATGGATGCTAATTTCATGTTATAAGATAAAATATTCCTGTGTAATTTATGAATAGACATATTGTTAACCGATATATACGGAAATAAAGATTATTAAATATTATTTGATTTATTAATTTAACTACCGAGCCGCCCTGGCTTCGTCTGGGTGGGCTCTAATAATGTAGCGTCATTAATTTTATTTTTAAATAATCTTCAATGAGCATTTATTTATCAAATTTCTGATTTCACAAAAATACTCCATGCTTTTCGGTTAAAATATAGCCTAGATTATTCCAGACATTGCTCTTTGTCTATAAAAAAAATATGCGCAAGCACAGGTGCACTCTCTACTGCCTGACTCTTATAATCCGATGGGACGGTAAACCGACACGACCGGAGAGAGATCAGGCGCAGGACCAACGGCTGTGCTTTCCGGGGCACGGGGGCGAGACACCGCCAATTTCTTGACTCCGGGCAGTCTTCTGAGAATATCTTGTCAATAATTGATTTTTTGGCCCGACCGGGGATTCGAACCCGGGACCTCATGATCAACAGTCGCACTACTACAACCACTGGACAGCGAGGCAGTCAAAAAAAGATATTTGTCAAATTTTTACAAATATCTATTCATGTGTTAATGACATGAAAATAACTCTCTGTGCTCGATAATTGAAAGTTATTTCGTTATTAAATGCAAGCTTTTTTTCTTCAAATTTGTTTAGATTTATATAATAGATTACAATTTAAACTGAATTGTCCGAAGGTTTTTTTTCCAGAACGAAAACTTTGAAACCAAAAATGTACCGTGCTTTATTTGCGACACCAGCGCCGTATACAGCATTATTCCTTCGAGCTGTTTCTGCAGCACTGGTGCCTCGGTAGAACCCTTACTCGTAAATATACCGATATTTCATGTTTTCCATTGTGCGGTAATAAGCGACGCCAAAAAAAAAATAATGAGGGAAAAACAAATGAACGACTGTTTTCAAAATTCAAATGTACCAGCTAAATGAATTTATGAATTTGAATTTGAAATTCTTAACCAAAGAGGAGATATTTCAGATCAAATTGTCAGTACGACAAAACGCTAATTTCATATGTAAGGACCTATTATTATATTTAATTTGTGCATGTAATTCCACATTGTTAATAATATTGTTTATTTTTAAAATCATTGAAAGGATTTTGGAACAATGTTCAAAATTTCCAAAGATTCATTACCCAACATTAGATTAAATCTTCTGACTATTACTACCATTCAGACCAAATATTCAGTATTCCAATATACTATCTCAGTTGTTTAACCATAATAAGATTACTGTCATATAAGAAAAATTACTATAACTTTTAAATCCGATTCAACTATTATGATTTATAGTATTTGCAAATGAGCGTATTTTGATATATTTGCTTACTAAACACATTTGGTTATTTTAACATTTTCAATGTGCTAATACACTTAAAAAATTGAAGTAATCAACTATTATATTAACTATAAATTAGGACATAAATATACTTTTTATACATAAATATCTTATTTCCATAGATTTATTTATTAGTATTATTAATCGGCTATGTTGTGTGTTTTTCACATGATGGGTGACTAAGAGTTTGCAGTTAGCAGGAAAATGTGATATAATTTTTTTATAGGATAGGGTGACAAACGAGCACATAGTCCCTCTGATGGTAAGTGGTTGCTGTGGCCCACAGACATCTACATCTATCCTCGATTACATATCAAAATGCAGATGATTTGTCACCCGTGAGGACTAAGATGGTAAAAAGGGCCTCCGGTTCTCTATACTCACCATACGAAACACAGCAGCATTAAGCTATTATTTTACGCTGCTATTCTGTGAGAGCGTGGTCCTTCCCTGGTCGACCTATTCGTGCTACATCTATACTACTAACATAACTTCAGCATGGCTCTAAAACCTAAAATATAAATAATAAATAATAATATTAGAGGTTTTATTCGAAGAACTGTTACAGCTAAAATATTTCCTTGAGGTTTTCGTTTCTCGTTGATTACTAACCATACTTTAATTATTTCTGTTAGACAAATATGCAAAAAAAAAAACACAATACATATACATATAAACAAGTTTTTATGACAACCAGCCATCTATCTACACAGGAATATAGCGCACGAGTGTGTGGCATGCTTGGATACCTAATACCTACTTCCTCATAGTGATGGGGCGGCAATAAGACACGAACGGAAAGGGATCGGGAGCTGGACCATCGCCTTTACGTGCTTTAGGAGGGAAGGATAACACCCCCAACTTTCTGACTCTAGGCTGTTACTGAGTATTAATTGAAAGAAAAACCCAATAACTGATTTTGACTCGACCTAGATTCGAACCCGCGACCACACTATGACAAATTTACGTCCACGAGAACAACAAAGTTGTGTTTTACTTGCACTAAAATACTGTCCTGCGGCGACAGCTAGGCCTTAGGTCTGGCCACCGTGACCAGAATTCGGTCTCAAGGACTCATTTTTTTTTAAATAGAAATAAGGTGATAAACAAACACAATCCACCTAATGATTTGTAGATGTTGAAGCTTACAGAGAACTGCACCTATCATCGTTAAATTTAAATTGATATGAATTGTAACCCCTGAAAACTAAGGAAGGCTCGGTACCAGTAAAAAGGGTCACCGGTTATCCACATTCACCATACGAGACACAGCAGCGTTATGCTGGCATGATGGGAGAGCGGAGTTCCTTACTGTTTAAGCTGACTCATTCGTTCTACAGCCATACAGATGCAACGTGGCTGTGCTACGTGGATATTCATCGAATATCTGCGCGTTTACCACGTCCACCATTTAATATGCAGCCATGGCCACTCTGCGCTTTACCATACAGGGTTGCTACACAATCACTGACACAACGCATTAAGTAGTTGTGTACTTTATTATGCTTTCTTTTCATATTCTTTTGTGTACTTGAGATTTTTTGTCATATGATTTGATATTCAATAAATAAATAGTAAGACTTATAAATACTTTGTGCAAAATGCATCAAATAAGTTTACATCAAACAGTCCGCAGGCGTCTCCACCGACATCACACGACATCAAAATGTTAATCGTTCAGCAGACGCCAAACTACAGTTGAGCTTGAATAAACTACATTATGCTCCGATGCTCAGATGTTCAGTTTTACAGCTCAGATAACAATCCGCGTCGAGGGAGCCAGCGAGAGAACTTTTAATTGGCGTGCCATTAGAGCGGGCGGGAAGCACTAAGCGATTTGTGGTGTACCGGCCTGCTCTCTTGAGCTTTTAATTTCTGTTTCACCTCCCCGGATAGGGTTGTGTTGGTTGTGTTCGGTGGGAATTACAAAAGTTAACCCTTTACTTAATACATGATACTGCTGTAAAACAATTTTTAAAAAAATGTGTTTATATTTGTAGTAATAAGAACAAAGTTAATGGGAGAATCTATTCAAATTACGATTTCAAAAAAATCAATCATAGATACAACCAAATTTCGCAATCATTCTAATCGTCTCCAGTTGTCTTATTCTGACAGTCACAAGTTGGCGGCTGTACAGTCATTCTAACATTTTCTTAAGTTAACTCTGACGGCACCCACAAGGTCGGCTGATGAAGGGATTTCTTACATCGCTACCAAATTAACTACATTTTAATTATAGCCGATTATGAAGCAAGTATGTTTAGTATTGTTCCATTATCAGAATTAAAAATGATGAAATAATGGGATATTAAAGCTGCTTGGATTGTGAAACTATTATTATTAATATAGAATAAAAAAGATTTATGTCGAATTTGTTCGTTTTATTCATGTTTTCATTATGATATAAATGTTGTATCCGTAATAGTTGTAGTTACTTGTAATTTCTATGTTTTTTTAAAAAATTTCGAGTCTTTAAATGTTAATGAGAATTGTAAGCTGTGTTGCTTTTAACAAAATATTTTTTTTTAAATTAACTCTCAGCATACACAAAGTGAAAAGATTTGCAAAACAGACATAATACAACAGGTATATCATATAAGTGTAGGTACCTCACACGTATATGATATACCAAAACAAAGACTAATTTATGTTTCCAAATTAGTCAATTACGCATGCCTTTCGTTTCGATGTAAGTTTTTCCAAAACAATCCCAGGACATCGAGGACGGGCATGTCTTTCGTTAACGACATCTCGTTACCGTCACAAATCTCCAACATTACGACGTATTAAAACTCTAAAACTTGACTCGTTGTGCCATTTGGCTCGAACAAAAACTTTCTTACATCACGAAGATTAAAATTCAAGTCTCGCAATGCGCTCAACTCATGAAAATATTTGAAGCAAGGCCGTCTAGGCTAGAAAAATATTTTTTTTTTATATATTGTGGCCGGCGAATGATTTATTTTTAGAAGGTGGTTTAAATTTAGAAGGTGATTTAAATTTAGAAAGGTATACTCGTAGCACAGACACGGTTCACACGTCAGGCTTATACAAAAAAATACATTTAACCTACAGTACATAAGTATAAAAGTACGTATTTAATAATACGGAACGTCGGAAATTAAACGCGATACAATCCGTATTCCAAATGTAGAATTCTTGTGAATATAAGAAATCATTAAACGCATAAGATATAAAGATTATTTAAAATTATTTTTTTATACTCGCTAAAAATGTTGTTGAAATTTTATCGAAAGTTTTTATTTGCGTTAATAATAGATAAACATCAAGGAAAATTAAATATTTTTAATAATTTATTAGGTTTATGTGAACACTGTACATTAATTCTATCTCACAGCACGTTATAAGTTTTTCTTTACCCTTCAGACAGCAAGCACTGCTACACGTCAGCTGAAATAGGTATTAAGATTGTACTCCTGGGCAGAAAACCTATAGTGTTTGTAAATTAAGGAGTTGCGGTTCGATTAAAGGGATTCACCTCGACCTTTCAGGGGTACACTATTACACCTTTTTCCACATTCCAATAATGTCTTCTAAAAATATCCGCGCTCTATATCCAACTCCCTTAAACCATCCTTCGCTAATGACGCTATAAAATCAGACACCAGAGGTCTTGCTTGGCCCCAAATTCAAGTAATGGGGCAGCAGACCGGAATTATATTTATCTAACCAAACTCAACATTTATGGTTTCAAATGGAGTGGATTTACTTACGCCGTTATCTTGCTTATTTGAAATATGAATTATATTTACCAAATAGTAAAACTTTGAAAAAATTGGGTTTTATAAGTACAAAGTGTTGGCCAGTCTAATCAAAACATTTTCGATCAGTATTTATTGGATTATAATTTTTAAAATCGGTGGACGTAATTTAATAATTTCCCGGTATAAGCTCCCGGATCCCATGTAATTCTGTCCAACCCTTCTCCGCGTTTCCCAGGCCACAACGTCGCTAAGTGGATTTTCGGGTCGGCCCGCATTTGGCTAACGGCCCTGCACTGTCGACTCGTTAGTGACGTCACTTCTCTACTTTGTTTAGGGATGCCATCAAATAATTTCCCGGTGTCACCATTTTATACATAATACATTTAATACATTTAATACACGAAACAAAAATGTAATATAGTAATTAAGTATTAATTATAATAAAATAAATGGCATTAATATACTTCACACGTAACAATACAATATTTGTGAACAGAATATTTCTAAAAACATTCACCGAATTTCATGTTATAATATGAGGTATCATTATAGTAATAGTTGTTCTCTCGATGTAATGTACCAATCACCAATTAAAACCAGTCTAATCATCAGTTTTCCGCATAAGAGTTTATTCTCTGATTCGTGAGTTTTAGACTATTTTTGATCGCCAAGATTCGAATGCAAAAATAGAATGTTGTATTATTTGACATTAACTACCCTCCCTAGTAAAATGTTTCTCTTACACAATACTGTAAGTACGTCTATTACCATCATCTACTATCGCTACATCCAGTACCCAGTACGTGATTCTTCTGGTAAAGCCCCGATATTAAACTGTCGTGTTTATTCCCTACAACAAAATAATATAATCGCTGTCGTCGTCGCCATCGATAATACGTCACAAATTTCATCTCTAATATAAGCATCATGGAAAGATATTATTTTTGTATGCAGATCTTAAGAGAATACTAGGACGGCGTTAGAGGATTTAATACTTTATGAGGTACTTATCACCCATAGGCGTTTTAAGAGGTGACAGAGATAAAAAAACGCAATCTTAGCAAACCTTTTTAAATTTAATAAACTACAAAAGTGTCGTTTTTTTGGTTTTTGACATTTTTCGGTTGCCGGAGAGAAGGCCTTCCAACTATTTAGTGACTAAGTTATCAGTATAACTAAGTTTTAAGTGATGATGGATGGGTTTTAACAACATTTGGCGCAAAATACTAGCGAACTACTACTGATATAGTAGTATTCTAGAACGTATATATAGTCTATGACGCTTAACGTCATAGACTATATATACTCTAAGCCATATTTCTTCTATAGAATTAGAATATTATCCTACAATCAGATCTGGCCTAATTCTGAACTACATCACACACAAAGACAAGTAGAATTAGAAAGAGACATCATTATAAACATTAAAAGTCCACAACGTAAGAAATCTAACTTTGATTAAAGTGACATGAAACATACTGCTAAACAGCCCTGATATTAAAACAACTACCTCTTTCGCTCGTTTATCTTGAAACGTACTAATTATTTCGTGTGATGAAAACATTTCGTCGTCAACGCGTCGTACCGCGGCTTTCCCGCCCTGCGCTATTACTCTCAATTTTGCATACGACATGACGCACGGATTTTTATGTTAAAATTTTTTGATACATTAAATAAGCTCTGTTAATCTTTTGTTCTCTTTATTTAATTCACGAGCCTTTTTCATGTTAAACTAATTATCGAGTTTTAGAAACGTACGTACCTATACATGAGGCATTGCATTTCAATCCTCAGGGATGACAGCGCATCTGCATTTTTGTTCCTAATCTAAGAAAGACTTTGGTTGGCCCCTCCCAAGATTAGGCCACTAACGGTGAGACTGCGGATGTATCAAAAACATTCCAGTGGTGGTTAAACATTTTGATATAGCATATAGATAAAGCTCTAAAATAGTAGGATTTTTAATAATAAACTTTCTTATGACAATGAGTAATTCTTTCTTCTTTGACAACTACTTTTCTAATGCGAAAACAACTTTCATTGTATTACTGTTAGATATTGATCCTAGAACCAAATGTATAATATGTTTCTACCAGATTATGTAAGCTTCTTGCCTCCCACTGCTCGTTTCTCACTGCTAGACGGGCCTACTTTTATTATTGAGAGTGTTAAGGAAGAGGAGGGATAGTACTTTTTTGCCTCAAATGCAAGAAAAGTCCGCCGCGTAGAAGCAATAACGTGTGTTGGTGGTATTCACATGTAATCTAAATGTTTTTTACTTCTCCGACGTACAGGTTTCCTCACGCTATTTATTTTACTACAGAGCTTCACCGCGTGTTAACAATTTAATTACTGCCGGCGTGGATCGAACTTGGTTTATTCATGACGTATTATTAATATTTATAAGACTAGGCTACGCTTTTCACCTGAGCTCCCTCGGGTCTTCTCGTTGTAGTGGACAAATTTTTCAGAAAAGGGTTTTCTTATTCTTATATTAAGTATTATAGGTATTTCTTAAATTTGTAAATTATAGGATCCAAAACATATTACTCATGCACCCAGCTATCTTCTCTATTGAAATTTAGATTGTTGAAGTGAAACCTCTTTATCGACGTATTGGAGAAATTTAGAATGATATTTAATAAAAACCCTCTCAGAAATGAGGTGAGGCCTGTGCCCAGCAGTGGGACGTATATAGGCTGTAACCTTACTTTTTAATTACTTTATTTAAAAAAAAACGTAACGTTTAACTACAGAGGTTGCATGAATATAAATTACATATGAGTATAATATTTAAACTTCTTATGTTAAATATAAAATAAAAGATTAATTATTATGTCGTAAAGGACTTTCACTTCATACATGTATTCACAATTACATGCACTTTTTTGATGCCAATTGTCTTGCGAATGATACTTTGTGGGAATCGGTGATCTTTTGTGACCATTTGATACAGTAAATCACTTAAAGTGTCGGGAATTAAAAATAAGTCAAATGAAATGCAATAAAATCATTAAAATTAGTTTTACTCGAGTCTTTTTTACATAAAAGTGGATGTATTTTTGTAAAACTAAATAACTATTTTATCGAAATCCATAACAGAAAATAAATTATGTTAATGTTGCTTCGATCGATTTCTAAACCGCACATCGGCTACTCGTCATAATTGCAACCGACATTCGTGTAATGAGCCTGTATTTTATACGGTTCGACTTAAAAAAAAACTCGCAAGTATCGACAATTGTGGCAAAAAGAATACAAGTAGGTGGAAGCCATCGTGAATGGTACAAGTTTATAACTCAAAGCGGGAAAAGTTAATGCTTTTTATCATCTCTCCTCCTAATCGGTCCAGCGGGGCTATTTAAAATAACATTATACAATTTTTTGCTCTATATTTTTTTTAAATGACTGAATTCAACGCAAAGACGGTCACGTGAGCTAACGTTCAGATAATATGCTATTCCCATTCATTTTTATAGTTTTCTATAGTGTTACCCATAGAATACTATAATACATACATAATAGAACGGGGGAGTGGGCGGAGTCCGCGTAGCCACTAAAATGTCACTAACACGTCAATTCACACGTATAAATGCAACACGAGATGTGTTGATTGACCTTACAATCGTTTCCAAATTTCGCATGCAAATTATTTAGAAAATGCCAAATTGCACGCTATTTACAAACAAATATGTATTAAAAACCATCTGTCAACACAGCGAATCGGGTTTGGCGACACCAAAACTCGTACAAAGTAAGGTTGACAGATATTCTATAGTGTATTATAGTATTCTATGGTGTTACCGATCGTAGAAAGCCATCTTGGCTAACCCCGGAGTACTGAATAAGCGTTTCTTACACAGTTGGTAATAACATATATCTGTGAGAAGTTTTCCATTACAATTTAAATTTGTGGATGAATTTACGATAGTAATACTATATGTTCTGCATCTCTTTGCTGTCCATTGCCGGATGGTGTTTTAAGTCAGAAATATACCATAGGTACAAAATGATTATGCCTTCGTTATTCAGAGGTTATTTTTTAACATGTTTATATTTGTTTGTTAAAATATGCTTCTCTTTTAATAAAAAAATATTGTAAAAAAGCTTAAAGAAAATTAGTAGATTTATTTATATTTTGTAATGTAAGTACTGTCAACCAATTAATTCTTGTAGCTCAACGGTTAAAATAAAGTGCTTTGTAAAAGTAAACTAATTAAATTTGATAGCTATTGAAATAACCTGTATTTTTTCAAAAAAAAAAATTTATTTGTTACTACAATTCTATACGGATAAAAAGTTAATTTGATAATATAAAAAAATCTGTCCTTAACTCGCTTCATCTTATTACTACAACCAACAATTTTCATAACGAAAGTACGCACCGCAAAACGGTGCGTTTCCACACCTCATTGATAGCCGACACGGCTGTTACAAATGGCCCTATGATTATACGGCATTATGGTAATGGATCCATGTAATTAGAACAACTATAGCAATGCCACTATAAAAACTCTGGCTACAATAAATTTACGTCTTGATAAATGAAAAACAACGTAAGTAAAAGAATACATAATTATTAATAACTAGCTACCCGCTCCGAATTTGCACGGGTGAATTCTGTATCTCAACAACACCATCCAGAGACTAAAAACACAAAAATTTCATCAAAATCATTCTAGCCGTTTCCGAGTTTAAGCGATACTAACGTACACAAATAGATTTAAAAATAAAATAAATAAAATAGCCTTTATTTCTACTACAATACAAACTTGACTTATGATTAATCTAGGTAATAATAGTATAGTTATTATATATACAATATAATAATAATATAAAGAGGAAAGATTTGTTTGTTTGTTTGTTTGAATTGAATAGGCTCTGAAACTACTGAACCGATTTGAAAAATTCTTTCACCATTAGAAACCTACATTATTCCTGATGAACATAGGCTATAGAACGTTTTCAAAAAATTTAGGGATCCGTATGAAAACTTCGTTAATGTAACCCATGGTGTGAAAAAAATACCAAAAAAAAACCGTATATCGTGTACGCTGCGGAAACTATTGACAATAGAGCAAAGTGATGTGCTACAGTTTTATGGAGGACATCAATATCTACATAAAAGTCGCAATACCATATGTCTAACTATTATAGTTATTTCACAATAACTACTTTTCCATGTTAAAATATTCAATAGTAACGTCGAAAAATCCTTATATCGCGTACACTGCCAGCACCATGCGATGCGGGTGTCACTAGGATGTGATATTAGAAATAAAAATAAAATAATCAAATATTAAATAAGAACAAAAAAAAAGATACGTAAAAAATAATAAAAAAAATCATTATCTATACTTATATATATATAATATTATAAAGAGGAAAGATGTTTTTGTTAGTTTTTGACGGAACAAGTATTTGAATGGCCTACAAATACCTAATTGTTCCGGGTCTGGATGTTTGTCCTTGTGAAAATTGTGTTTGTAAACTGCCCCCACAATATAGGAGAAAACCCTAGTGTGGAGGTAACGTGTTTTAAAAAGAATAAAAAAATAATTTCCAGCATTAAAATCTACTTGACCGGTTTTTGTAAAAGTAAAGATGAGAATGCAATACTCAGAACACCTGATGGGAAGTAAATCTACGTCGATCATCTATCTATTACGGGGTGAAATGAAATTACATCGTCACCCCTGAGGACTACGATAGAGTACCTCTTCACCAGTCAAAAGAGTCTGCTGCTCCCGCCAATCATTAAACGGAACACAGCAGCATTTTACTCCTATTTCACGATAGTATTCTGTTTTTTTTACGTGGTGTAATGCCTCGCGAGTGCAAAGACGGGTTATATCAGATTCACATCAATTAAACCCCTATGATGATTCACCTTCAACACATATTAACAGGGCCACGGGAACGCTTTTGCACATATTTACGGCGCCGGCCGCCCCATGGGCCATGGCATGGACCCATGGTCCGCCTTCTTCGGGAAAGCAATTTTCCTCCCCTTTTTTCTCAGATAAGGCGCATTCTCTGGCTTCACTGCCAACCAAGTTTTGGTCACGAAGAATAGAGAGAGAGAGAGGCCCTCGCAATACAGACACTCCTCTCTGCACGCGGTCTCACCACCACCGCATCAACGGTGCGGCCCCGCAAGAGATGCCATTTCCATACCAGCGTAAAATAGTAGCGTAATACTCTATGGGCCATAGCATACATTTACCATCAGGTGCACTGTGTGCTCGTTTGTCACCCTTATTCTATAAAAAAGTCGCGGAGGATAGGGCAAGTGGGGTATTGCCAAATCATCAACACTCCTCTTCTCCCGCTACTATCTTGGCTGCGGTGTTAGGGATCCTGTGCTATCTTGGCCATTCCTAATGTCGAATGGGTCGCCATTCGTGCTGCAGCCATAATAAACTACAATGTGGCTTTGCTACGAAACATATTTGCCTTGCTATCGGTTAGAAGTTCAGTTTATAAAACTTTAATGTACATTTTACTCCTCAAGTCCATTGTTGGACATAAGTAGGTACTTTCAGTAACTGGAAAACATTACTTAAACGTAATGTAAATATTACCTGGAAATCATAACTCATTACGCGGCAGGCGGATTGGTGAGAGCTGAGCACAAAGATAATGTTAAGTATATAGTTAAGTATAACTTTATCTATACAAACAAATAAAATTGAATTGTCTGATGTTAATAAATTCGACGAAGTCGCGGGGAACAGCTAGTATTATACTATAGTAAGTAGATTTTGCATTGTTACCATTCTTAGTAGGCGGGTGAGCGCGATTTTTTTTTATTTTTAGATCTTACCCGGAAGATGCTACTGCCCAACTTCATTTACCCTCCGTCGCGTTAAGACGCAGCCCCTATATTCTCCATATTGTCCCGGAGGATTCGTAAGCGAATCCCACAATATAGGGATTCTCTTACCACGCCAAAAACACTATTACATAAGTGACGTCTGGTTATCCATGCTTCAAGGTTCATCTAGGTAGAGGTACTGCCTTCTTACTCTTCTACCACCAAGCAGACGCTTTGGTCTAAAGAGTATGGAAATCCAGTAATAATTAGCCGTGAGGTGTATTCATATAAGTCTTTATAGGTGACAACGTACACGTAACTGCAGCTTTCTTTGTTTGAAATTGGTTTCAGACTTCAGTTTACAGTTGCCCACGACCTGTAGAAATCACCTACCATCAGGCGGACTGTCCGATGTTTTGTTACTTTATTGTTAGAAAATGTTGATATCTTAGGTCAGTTAGGTACAAAAATTGAAGCTCTTTTCGTCGTAGATACTACAATTTACTACGTAGGTACTTAAAAGTAAACTGGGTGACTTATTCATATTACATCAATTGAGCAATATTCAAAAGTTTTGAGAATTTTTATATATGTATATAAATATACAAATAAAATTACTGTAAAAGTTGACGTTAATGACTTTTGGGTAACGACCATTGGCTCCCACACTAACGATGCGACGGTCCGGCCCACTTTTTTACCGTCGATACGTTTTGGTAATTTTCATTTTCTACTACCGCTTACTGCGTAAAAGGACATTACTCTACGTTATTTTAGAGGTCAGTTTAACCGCTGAATGAAACAAAAATCATTAACGATAAAATTTCAATTTTTTTTCTTTCCGACAAAAAATTGAATTTTACAGCGTATGTATACCTTTGTAAATATGAGTAAATGTTGTTTTCTCTCTTTTGATATGTAAATTGCTTGTGAGGGAAATAATATTGTTCATTATACATAATAACTTGCTGGATTCTTAATAAAAAAATCAATAGTTGGACTAGGAAATATTTACTAGTGTTTTACAGTTAATAGAAAGTTTTAGGCCTGGAAAAATTTACAGTGTTCGTGTTGGCAGAATTCACACGTCCTTGATTTTTTATTTCTCAAAAGTGAAACTGTAAATATAGTGTGTAATGTTTTTCCCATCATTGTTGTGTACATCATGTTAAATAAGCTCATAATTAGCTCATATTACAAATTTATATACTTCGATCGATCTCGATCGAACTCGGTTTGCTTTCGTTATATGAAAGCTTAATTCTATGAGCACTTATTCCGCGAGCTACATAATTCTGAAAAATGCTTTTTGAGAATAATAAACAGAACCCTACGCTTTTTTTAAATGACTGATGTATAATTTAACTTACATGGCTACCTTTTAAAATGGAACAATTGTCTTTGCGTCGTTTCGATTCGGCGCGCATGCACACTGATTCGACACCGTCATCCGTTTACCACTGCCAACTTTCTAATGTTTATATAAAATTTGACATGACAGCTGTGTAGGAGTCTTCTGTCTATTATTTGGTTTTTTAAATTAAAGTACCCGGATGACCGAGCTTTGCTCGTTGTTTTTTTTTTTTTTGAAATTACATTTATAAATTACATACTGATGAAACATAAATAATATTTTTTGATCTTATTGACAGAATAGAAAAAACTGAACTGGTTATTTGAATAAAAAATAATGAGTGCAATTAGTTTTATTAAAATTTTCGTATTTTTTAAAAATACTAAAAAAAGGGCTTGAAATAAGAGATTTTCTCACAAAAAAAGGCAACTCGAAAAAAAAAGGAAAAAAGCCCGACGTTTCCATCGGGTATCAAAAATAAATAAAACGCGATAAAATCCGTAAAAGTAGTTTTAATCAGAAGTAACCATTAACAAAATTGGTTAGTATATGATATTTCTTGTTATATTATTACTGATTATAGGTTGTGGAATGGTAGTGTAAGGATATCCACTACCCCATATCATCATTTGGAGAAGAAATTTAGAACTGGAGAAATGCAGCAGTACCTTCCTGATAATACACGAAATTAATACAATGCAGCGTTTGATAACCTGCCTGCCAAGCGTGACTATGGCAACATCTCACCTGCAATCTGTGGAAGAAAGACTAAATGGATAAATGATGAAAATAATGTTACTTATACAAAACCGTTCTCAGTGCCTAGAAGATTTCAATGCATTTGAACGATATGAATGACAAGCTCACGGAAACTGTCCATGCGGACGGAGCTAAGTTCTGCAAGAGCCGCCGCAGAAGAACACAAAAACTCTCCGATCACACTCTTAATCTCATGGCTGTTAGACGGGAAATGAAGCTGCAGTCTTCAGCAGATTTGACAGTATACAGACAACTGAACAGACAGATCTCTGACTCAGACTTACGCAACTTCAATACAGCTCGTATTGAAGAAGCGATTGAGTGGAACCAGGGCTCCAAAGTGTTTGCCAGAGATCTGTCTGCCAGAAAGAGCCAACTGTCGAAGCTGAAGACCGAGTGTGGCAGCATCGTTTCAGAGACACCTGAGATTTTGAGAGTAGCGGTTTGTTTCAATTACATGCATTATAAATACAGAATGATTTTTTTACCACCTGGAAAAATAGGGTGAGAGAAGTGAACGGAATAGAAACCTTAACATATTATGATTTTTTTTTCTTTGACGATATCATTATATTATGTACATAAAAGTAAATTACAGCAATTATTATGTACGTAACGTTGATAGTAGTCTTAAAATTGCTTTGGAAAATATTCTAAATTTGAGATTAAATACAATAGCATGGAATCAAGCCACTTTACCTATCAAATTTGGTGGTATTGGAGTAAGAAACATTTCTAGCGTCGCATTGCCTGCTTTCCTTGCTTCCGTGCATAGTGTCAATGATTTATGTAACACAATTTTAAAAAATAAAGTAGACCTGTGTTTTGCTGCGGAGGCAAGGCAAATATGGCTAACGCTCTGTCGAAGTTAACCAACAAAAGCAATGGGTTATTCCGGTAGAACGGAGTGGTCAGAAAAATTTATTTCAAAATTTACACAGTCAACAAGATCAGGCTCGTCCTTCTAGCTGTTTCGACTAAGCAATCTAGTCACTCGTTACACGCTATACCATCAAGTAATCTCGGCACATTGCTTGATGGGGAGAGCTTGCGCATCGCCGTAGGAATCCGACTTGGAGCGGCAATTTGTCAACCTCACCAGTGCCCCTGTGGTAGCAGCGTCGATGAATTTGGGCTCCACGGACTTTCATGCAAGAAACGTGCAGGTAGGTTTTCCCGTCACGGTTCTTTGAACGAAGTCATCCGAAGAGCTCTTCTCTCCATAAATATCCCCTCGACTTAAGAGCCTTGCGGGATATTTAGAGACGATGGCAAGAGACCCGACGGTATGACTTTGGTCCACTGGGAGAGAGGTAAAGCCCTAGTGTGGGATGCGACACTTTGGCGGCCTCTCATCTCAAGGGTATCTCTCTTAGAGCCGGGGCGGCATCAGAGGCAGCCCGAATTCAGTAAATGGCGCAAATATTAGTCTTTGAGAAATGACTACATATTTGTGCCATTTGCTGTAGAGACAATCGGTCCGTGGGGTCCACGTGCAGTGAAGTTCCTAAAGGAACTGTATCCACGGCTGGTCGTCGCTGCTGGTGATGAGAGGGCTGGTTCTTCCCTCGCTCATAGGCTAAGTATAGCTATTATCTATACTTAGCCTAAGTATAACTATATACCACGGGAGCAGGACTTTTTGTTAATTTAATTATAGTTTCTTTTTTTATATTGTGTATAATTAGTATTAATTGTAAATTATAATTTTAATTATTATTTTTATTTAATAATAGGAATATAATAATTGCTGTAGTTTACTTTAACGCACATAATATAATGATGTTGTCAAAGAAAAAACTTATGAAAATAGAACTATCAATAAATACCACTAATTTGAAATAAACTTTCGGTAGTAAAAAAATAAAAACAAAATGTTTTAACTATATAAATGAATCAATTAAAACTAGTCAGTCGAGGGATACTCATCCCAATTTACCTGTCCGGTAGTTGTGGTATGGTATACGGGTATGCGACCCCGGCTACCCTAGCTATTACTGTCCTATCCCTTGCCCTCATGGACGGTAATATCCTACATTTCCTATTTCTTACCCTAACTTATCTTACTCTTCCTTTTCACACCACCTATCCTTCCCGTTTTCCTATTCCTACCCTCCGCCAATCCAACGTCGGCCGCGCGGATGGATGCATGGCTAGGGGCGAGCCTAGTCGTTAGCGTGCCACACTGCCCTGGGACTGGGCGACCCCAGAATTAGGCTAGCCTTACCCTGGCATGCGGGGCTCTGCTGGAGGGGACAAACCTTTCCTTCGCTATTCGTGGGAACGCAATGGATAATCAAAAAATTAACCAAAATGGCGGCGATGTGGCTCGCCACCCATCACGTCTCGTTTCTCGCGGGGGGCGAAAAGCGGCCCACGGAGAGCCGCTTCGCTACGTTGAATGTAAGAGGAGGGATGGATGGTAAGGTAGATGGAGTATGTCAGATGATGGATGAACGTTGCATTGATATTCTGTGCGTGAACGAAACCAAGAGGAAAGGACCACGGTTCATGGCCCCTACACGGCATACTGGTCGGGAGTCCCCCAAACCAGCCGAGGCTGTCAGGGAGTTGGTGTGATTCTTTCATCTCGAATGGTTGAATGTGTGATGGAGCATGAATGTGTAAGCCCAAGACTCCTCTGGATTAGGTTAAAAGTCGGACTCACCCGCTTGTTTATCCTTGGGGTCTATGCACCGACGGATCTGCGTGGAGGTGGGTCACTAAAATCACAACAAGAGAGAGAGGAATTTTGGGAGAGCATGAGAGAGGTCTTGAATAAATGCGGAGAAAATGAACGGATCGTGATGTTAGGGGACTTTAATGCATGGGTTGGAGTAAAGCGTGATGCGTATGAAGGAGTTCTGGGTATGTTTGGGGACGAGAGAGTGAATGACAATGGGAGAAGCCTACTTGAAGTATGCTTGGAATGGAATCTGTGCGTGACCAACACAATGTTTGACCACAAAAAGATCCATCTGTATACAAGAGATGAGGGTGAGTCTAGAAGTATGATTGATTTTGTAATTGTGGATGAAAGACTGAAGAAGAAAGTGCTAGACACTCGGGCATACCGCGGTGTAGGCCTCGACACAGACCACTTCCTGGTCATAGCCCGAATGCGTGGCCTCTTTAAACGGTGGCGACACTGAGGGGCCGAGCCTACGAGTGTTTTGGACAGAGTAAAAGTGGAAAATCTACAAGAAAAAGAAAAGAAAGACGAGTATGTAGAGAAACTGAAAGAAAGTTTTAAAGGGATAGAAGAGATAGGAGTGATTGAAGATTTGTGGGAGACATTTAAGAAAGGGGTTGTAAATGTTGCGATTGAGGTATGCGGGGTAGCTAAAAGAAGGAAAGGGAGAAAGAATAATAACGTGTGGATGGATAAAGATGTACAAAGGGTTGTGCAAGAAAAGAAGAAAGCGTGGTTGGATTGGTTAGCAACAAAAGCTAACCAAAAAGTTCAAAAGGCAACGGATGACGAGATAAAGGAAGCAAGAACGAAGTATAAAAGATTGAAAACAGCAGCGAAAGAAACTGTGTCTAGAAAGAAAGAAGAACGAAAAGATGATTTCGATAGGAGGCTCACTGAAGATTTCCAGTCAAACATTAAGTTTTTCTGGAAAACCATCAAAACAGCCAGAGGAAAAACTTCTACCTCGGAGCTGAGTAAAAAGTAGAAAGAGAGGAAGTGCAGGTACAGCATCTGCCACCTTCCACGGAAACGAATATAAATGTTGATAAAAATGAGATAAGCATGGATGAAAAAGTGTTGAAAAGTATGAGAGTAGGTAAGGCTGCAGGGTATGACAGGATTACCGTCGAGATGCTGAGGGCTGGACAGGGTCTGGTGGCTAGTCAGCTGTACCGTCTTTTCAATCTGTGCTGGCGAAATGGGCAAGTGCCGGGAGACTGGTGCAAAGCCGTAATCGTGCCATTGTATAAGGGAAAAGGGTCACGGCAGGTTTGCATAAATTACCGTGGTATAAGCCTTCTTAGCGTCGTCGGTAAATTGTATGCGAAAGTGTTGATTGAAAGGGTTGTGAATGAAACAGACGAGAAAATATGGGATGCACAAGCGGGATTTAGAAAGGGAATGGGATGTACGGATCAGGTCTTTTCCTTGCGGTGCATAGCCGAAAAGTGTTTGGCTAAAAACAAGAAAGTCTACTGCGCCTTCGTAGATCCAAAAAAGGCCTATGATTGAGTGGTGAGGAATGAATTGTGGTCAGCACTGTCCATGAACGGTGTGAGCAGTGTCCTCATACGAGCATTGCAATCTCTTTATAGGGATTCTAGTGCTTGTGTAAGGATAAACGGGGCATACACTGAATGGTTTAGTATCGAAAAAAGGTGTTAGACAGGGATGTGTAGCGTCACCGTGGCTGTTTAATCTGTTCATGGACAATTGTTTGACAGATTTAAAAGAGAATGAAAGTGGGTTGAGAATGAATGAGTTACTCGTCAAATGTTTTCTCTATGCTGATGACCAAGTATTACTTGCGTCTTCGGCCGAGGAGTTGCAGGAGATGGTAACTGCTATGAGTGGAGCTTTTGTTAGAAAGGGAATGAAGATGAATGTAAGGAAGACGAAAGTGATGGTGTTTGAAAAAGATGAGGCAGTGACAGACTGCAATATCGTGATTGAAGATGAACAAATTGAACAGGTAAAGAGTTTGTGTATATGGGGTCAAAGTTTACAAGAGATGGAAAGTGTGAAAGTGATATCGAAAGAAGAGTGAATGCAGGAAACATGGTGAATGGAGCTTTGCACTCCTTTATGAGCAGTCGGAAAGTGTCTAACAAGGCTCTTTGGCTGTGCATGAGGGGATGTTGGTTCCGACACTCATGTACGGAAGTGAAAGTTGGGTATGGCAGAAGAAACATGAAAGTAGAATAAATGCAGTTGAGATGAGAGCATTAAGAAGTATGATAGGAGTTAAACTGAGTGACAGGATAAGAAATAGTGAGATAAGAAAACGTTGTGGTCTGAAAGAAGATGTAGTGACAAAAATTGAGAAAGGTATGCTGAGATGGTTTGGCCACATCGAAAGAATGAATGAAGAACGATTGACGAAAAAAGTGTATAAGGCGAGTGTGAATGGAAGTGCTGGAAGGGGTAGACCTAGGCGGACTTTTCTAGACCAAATTAGGGACGTCTTGAAAAAAGGCCAGGTTAAGAGTACCCTAAACCGTAGAGCATGTATAAAGGGAATAATGAAAGTAGACGAAGCGAAACAAGTATGTAAGGATCGTAGCAAGTGGAAAGAAGTGGTCTCTGCCTACCCCTACGGGAAAGAGGTGTGATTATATGTATTAAAACTATCGAAATTGAAATAATACGCACGCAATTAGTAGTTATAATTACAGTCCATTTTGTAAACATGTTTTGCACAATGAACAAACAATAAGCATAGTAAAATCACTTGCAAAGTCTAAATAAATTATAATATTAACGTAGTAAAATATTATAAAATAATAAATAACAAATATATTATACGCTTCGAGATGTGACGTAAACTGAAATTAATCAATCCAAGGTGTGGTTAAATTTCCTTACCATGAACATAAAATTGCATCGCGGAACGTTACAACACAAAGATTTCATTTCCTTGTAATTTGTTTCTTGCGTGGCTTGAACTTTAAAGGAGTTTAAAACATATTGCTGAAAATGTACTTATGCCGTAAGTCAACATTTTCGTCGACATTAAAGTATAAAAATATTTACTTTGCGTAGTAAGTAACAGAGGGTACAGTTTAAAGCAAATTTATACAAAATTAAAATTAAATAATAAAACTTTTCAATCCCAAAGTTTGCACAATTTATGTAAGATTACGACTACTATTTTAATTAAGAGAAACTATGACTAGGAATCAAGAAATAATTTAATATTGGAAACAAAAACCAGATTCCTCATCATTACACCCCTTAACAAGTCCACTTCTGGACATAGGCCTCTACCAAGGAATACCACAAAGCACGGTCCTTAGCCGTCTGCGTCCATCGACTTCCTGCATGTCTGATATCAAAATATTGCTCGTCAATAATGACAATAGTTTACGCACTGTGATTAACAATCATGTACCATTTTCTCATTCCAAAGCATAACATTTATTAAATTTTGCGTAATTTTCAATCACTGTATATTGAATTGCTAACAGTGTTGAAATGTGAAGTTTTTAATACGTAATCTTCTACTTATCCTAATACTCAGAAAATACAATTCGACAATCACGCTTATAGTTCTTGTCTCTCAGAGACGTCTCATATTTTCCAACAAAATATCGGTGAAATATCCTCTCTGAGCGACTTGTTCATTGAAACTCCGACACCCCGAGCTTTGCTCCTATATATCAACGCTTACCCACGCCTCTGATGAGAAGATGATGACCGTAATTTGCGACGCACCAAGACGTCTATGTCTCGTGTTTTTTCACTGAGCTCAGGTATCACCCGAGTACGAAATTACAAGTCATTTATCGCTCGTACGCTGGGATAACAGGACGGTGTGATGCGAGTGTAAATATTTTTAAAGTACCGCAGAAAGATGCGGTACCTCCATTATATTTTAACCACACAATATTTTATATGTGCTATATTATTATGAACATTCACTCATTATGCATATAACATAAACCTTCATAGTTTTTACTTTTAAATCATGCACTTCGGAATTACTAAAGCTTGATTCTAACCTATTGTAAAAATAAATATAATTGAAATAATTTTTTTGATAGAGTAAGGGTGACAAACGAGTATACGATACAACCGATGGTGAGAAAATAATGTGGTCCATAGGTATTTACATCATCTTCGACTGAGATAGATTCAATGTAAACCCTGAGTACTAAAATATCCATCTTCCAGTAAAGAGGATATCCAGTTCTCTACATTGACTCATACAAAACATAGCAGCATTACCCTAAGCTGCTATGTTACATATTTCTCTGAAAACGTAATAGTTTTCTGGTCGAGCTGATCTCTAGGTGGCTCTACCACATTTTGTTGCTCTTGGTTTTAGTAACTCTGATGCCAAGCTTATCAGTATTTTATCATAATATTTTAAGTAGACTCAGGTGATGATATGAATTTCAAACACGAAAATCACGGAAACAATTTTTTATAAACGTAAAATAACTTAATATGAATATCCATAATTATATTGATTATATATACGAGTATCTAATAATAATAACCTACAAATGATTTACTTCTCCGTTAATTCCCAAACGCGTGTTTAGATCGAAATCTGGTAAATATACCAATCATTAAGCGCTATCCTTGCCAAGCAGCTTGTTGTTTGACCTCATACGTTAACCCATCACGCTGAGTTTTCTTACATTATTGTAATTTTTTTACAATAATTGTTGCACAATTTTTCGATTCCTAATCTAGATATCAATCATGACCGTTTTCTCAATTGTTTTTACGTCACACACGGGACTATGCAGTAATTGAGTTGACGTGGCACAAGTCAATATAAAGGCTAAATGACGCAATTCAAATTACTACATGTAGTATTTCTAGGTCACAAGGATCCAGGATCCTACAATTTTACATCAGGTTTCTGCCGCCTAGAAACAACGTACCCACAGCGGTGATCCGGTTCAAATGGTGAACAGGTAATATTTATAATTACAGGAAAATAAAGTATTTCAACTCAAGCTTAATATTTATTGAAGTGGTTGCACTTATGAGTTGTATTAGTAACTGATTGACACTCTGGTGGACTGTTAGCTCGTTTGTTACTCTAATATTAAAATGAAGATTGATAAGAATTTGTTAAAAGGACCAATACATTATTTATCTTGGTAAATCAGATTGACTTCAACTTACTCTGACAAACTTTTTGCAGAACCATTACAAACTTATTTTTTAATGTGGTAGAGCCATGCTGCTGCTATATTACGGTTGCAGCACGAATGAGTCGGCACGAACTGGTAAGGACCACGCTCTCACAGAATACCAGCGTCAAATAGGAGCTCAATGCTGTTGTGTCTTGTATGATGACCGGTGACCCATTTTACTGAAATGGAATGCCTCGTGCATTCCATCTCAGTAATCTGGGCTGGAAACGCATCTGAATTTTGATTCTTAATCGAGGATAGACGTAGATGTGTATTGACTACAGTATCCACTTACCATCAGGTGGACTGTGTGCTCGTTTGTCATCCTTATTCTATAAAAAAAGAACTAATCATTTTGATGTCATTAGACAAAGAGTCAAAGTGTTGTCGGAACTGTTGCAAAAACAGAGAGCATAATGCCAAGATATACAAAAAACGTTGCCAAAGACTTATTGGTGAATTCTGTGATGAAAAATTGGAAGATACCTAAATTAGTTTATTTTGTAAATTTCAAAAACAAGAATTACAAGAAAAATCTGTATGTGTGTTTAGGTTTTTCAGGTTATAGCGCTATGGTACGAGTATCTTATTGATCGTCGGTCAGTCGTATGTCGATAGTCCGTTGAGCAAAAAATTTATATATTACACACAATATAGCAGTTCACAACGTTAAACAGTGTGGTCCACATTATGCGGTCCTCACTGGTTGATATTTTTATAATGGCCACCTTATTTAAAACGTACACCTAGCGCATTGCGTGGTTTTACCAACTGTTTATTTTGCCTTTATTCTGGTTCCGACACGCCGATTTCGTGGCTTTATAGTATACAGCATTTACCATAATGACCATCACAACTTTATATTCCACGCGATGTAAAATATAACTTAAATATGTAACGTAAGGTCGCTATTACTGTAGTTGGAGTGCACTAACGATATTTTAATTGAGTCAATCCTGACGTAGAGTAATGATTGGATGTAACATCGATTTATTTCGAGTTCTCGTTTCTGATTGGCGGCGGCGATAAGTTGGCATCTATCTGGTAACGTTATTACGATCAGTGCTTTCAGATTTCCCAGTTATTTGGAAAATGTTATATCCGCATACGTACATAACTAATAGATGTAATCACACGCTGCTTAAATCGACTGGCAATGTGATATTAAAAAAGAAAAATTACTTCACAAAGAAACCATTATTTTATTAATATAAAAAAATACTGAACATAAGTCTAGCTGGATTATATTATTGTAAAAATCAAACAAAGTCGAAGAACTTTTTTATAGGAAAATGGTGACAAGCAACCTCACAGTCTACCTGATGGTAAGTGGATGCTGTGGTCCATATAAATCTACATCTATCCTCGATTACGAATCAAAATGCAGATGCGGTACACGGCATACACGGAATATGCTAAATTGTGGAAAATATAAAAAAAAATCTAATAAACAATCAAAAATCACTTTTCGCATTTTCTGAAACAAAAGAAATTTTAGTTTCTTTGTCATGAACACATTTTTAAAATATTAGTTACTTTCAAGTGTCCAGGGCTGTATTTAGAAGTTCTTAATCCCTCGGGATTTTCAGTTAACCAGCCCCAACCCTAAATGAGCTTTTCGTGATAAATCGCTGTTCCAGACCCGCCCTCTTTCAGTGATAAGGCAACTAACTTAAGTTCGATTTAGTACACCTTACGATTTAGAATGAAGTTTACATTATTAAAACACAATATAAAAACTATGTTTGAAATTATCTTACACGAGACGTAATTATAATTTATTGTTCTAATTGCAATTATATATATGCCTTTACCATATTAAAATGTTATGAGATAGTTTAACATTGATAGTATGTTTTTGTGATCAAATTTAGTCACGCTCACAACTCACAACTGTCAGTTGCATAGGAAATATTATTATAGTCATATTGTCATACGTGTTCGATTATAATGTGCACACTAAGACAAATGAGTATTCATCTTAACCGTTTTATGCTGAATTTCACACTAATATGGTAATATCGACAGAAAGTTCAAAACCAGTTAAGGATGTATAGATAAGCACAGCACATACAATCTTTAAGCTAGAAACAAAAGTTAACTTTATCTGAAATCGAAATTCAAGACTAATCATGATGAAGTTACCAGGTACTCTGTCCAATGAGCTTAATTTGGGAAGGCTTAAGCTAATTCCTTTATATTTTAGTGTGCTTATTAAAGTTCAGACATGTTGAAGTTGACTAGGGTGAAACACATAAAAATATTCATCTTTATGGTAAAGTAACAGTAGAATGTTACTTTGCCATAAAGATTATCTAAGATTATGTATTATGTAGCCATAATACATCACACGGCTGGACACAGTCTGTCTTTCTATTAGTTCTAATAAAAACTTTAGGATAAAGAAATGTATATTGCGTTGCCCTAATGTGTATTAATTCTTGTGTGTACTATTTCCATTTTTGTAATTAATTAAGTTTTTAATTAGTTAGTAAGGTTTTGTATTAAGCATTTGAACTTGCAATAAGCTATTGGATGTCCTTCCTCTTCTTCCATGTCTACCCGTGTCACCAGGCGGATTGAAAATCGAAATGAGATGCTCATATCCCATTTTATTTATTTATTAATGATTTGTTTTTACACCAAGTACAAAAATTAGGATATAATGCAACAGGGCATCTCTAACAGTAAACGTCCGGGCTAAGCAGAGAAGATATTATGATGGCATAGTACAAATAGCTAAGTTAAAAAACATCTATGTCTACATAATAATACCATAACTACTATTACATAATGAGATATATATTATACACACAATTATAAAATATATATAGACATACATACAATATATAAATGGATACATCTATTTATTATATACTATCTATATTTTAGTCCCGAAAGATTATCTTGGGCTGCATCACATAGCTATTTTCGTACTTAAGTATATTAATTTCTTCAAGCTTAGTCCAACATACTAAGATTGTAAATAAAATATATTTTCTATTAAAACTCGATTCAAATGATTATGTTTCTCAACATCTGAGATTCTACCTTATAAACGATCGCAAATGTGTGGGTACAACGCCGCCGTGTGGTGTCACACTTAGCGCCATTAAATAATCTAAGTTAAATTGCTAACATCCGTCTGAGCGTGAAGCCCGCGAAAATCTTAATTAACAGATAGGCGTAAGTCATTTATCTTGCAAGCTATGTGATAAGGTGAGGGAGAACGCCCCTTGAAGATCAGGTAACGATCTGAAAGTGATGATGGGAGATAAATGATTGATCGATCTAACGATTCATTAACGACCGGTAGCTGGCGGAGTCACGATGTTTGATTTTTGATTATAAGATTGAATTTTTTATTTTTTTCAATTTTGTAGATACTTTTATGTTGGTTAATTTTGAATTATAGTCTATTTCGTATAATCTATATTTCGTAAAGTCTATTTCGTTGAATTAGGTACAGAAACTACTTTTAAAAATACGTTTAGAATTCAAATTACGAAACAAAATTTAAAAATAAACGCTATTTTTTCACTCTTAAACAAATCAGCTACATCAACACATAATTAAAATACAAAAACAAACCCTAGTGACTCTAAAATTTTCATCTAAAATATTACTATACGCCAAAAGCGACTTACATTAGGGCTGTACTCTATAATTAAACATCAATACCGTTACAAAAAGTAAATAAAGCGGGTATGTATGGTGTAGCTTGCGAGGAGGGAGAGGAGGTCTCGACTATGACTAATGTCCCGCGATCCGTCAATGTCACTCGAGGGCCGAGGGGGGCGCCACTTTCCAACAGGGCCGGAGTTAAGGATATCCTTTTGGAATAAAATTTTCCCCACTTTTCTGTAGATACGTATCTATATGTAAATGACAGAATTTTTGTATCGACTGTTCAGAGATTAACGAGAGCGCGTTGTGTATAAGATTAAGATCTTGAGTGTAAAGAATGTAAACTTTTGAATCAATCAGTGGATATTTAGACTAAAATGTTTGGGAAATTAATACCAAGAACTTAAAAATTTCCTTAAAAAATATATACATCGGCTATTAGAATTGTTAAATTAATAAGTTAAATATATAAGTGCTTGATACTTTTTTTTTACAATATATGTCTGAAATAACAAACATTGTAATAAAGTGTTATACTATACTATATTGATTTGCTTAAATAAGTTATTCCCAAAAATGACCTACACGAAATATATACATCATATAATTTCCCTAGTATTTTATCGAGGATAGTAGATAGAAGACATATGTATTATTTTTACTACTAGATAATATGTCGAAAGAATTAATTATCTTGCTTTTATAGTAAAGAACATGTTATACGTTATTATATTGGCACAAATTATATTACTTAAATTTATCATTTCTGTAATTTATTATAAATTATTTTCAACATTAATCACATTTTAAGTCCATAGCTGATCATAGGGATTTGTCATAGATTGCCCCAAAGCACAGTCACAGTCACCTTTATTATTTAAAAAATTATCTGTATGTATTTGTTTTTATTTTATTTTTTAATTTTAATTCATAGACAAGTCTTATACTTTAATATATGAGAGCCGTGGTAGCTCGGTGAAAAAGATTTATTTAAAATGTCATAGAACGCGATGAAAAAAAGATAGTTATAATATGGTGAATGTTTGTTTGTGTGTTGTATATATCTTGATGTTTGGCTATTTCTAATGGATATAGCAGAGACTCGTCCGGTAATTAAGAGGGTAGAAGAAAGTGGAGTGAACAACTTCTTTAAATTCAACCTTAACACTTAAAGAAGTTGTTACCTTTCCTACCTCTCTATTGATAACAGAACCTTTGTAGAATTAGGATTACTTTGGCAGATTTTTAGGTCCTCCGTGGTAGCACTACTCCGGAGGCCTGGAGCAGAAGTGCGGTAATCTTGTTCTTCAATAGAGGCGACAATGCTATTCTATATATCTTGATGTAAACAAAATTGCAAATATAACATGTTCACATTGATAAAGCAAATAATAATAATAATAATAATAATAAGCTTTATTGATAATTATACAGTGAATATATGAAGTCTCTGATTGCTGAACTAGGAATTATACCTGTATCTCAGCAATCAGCGCCCTCTCCCAATTTTATGACCTAATAAATTAACAATAAAGGTTCAAAATAACAAGAATGTTTCAAAAGGTATAAAAATTATTAAACTTTAGACATCTTCCCCATTCGTGTCTGTACGGGTATAGGGTGTTTCGAAATTGGTTTCCGCGCAGGACGATGGAGCGGATACTCCGTGACACACAGCCCCATCTCTTGGGTATAGCAGGTTACAATTAGGTGCGATAAAAAAAAAGAAATAAGTAATCCCGGACCTGAGTAGATTGTTTTTTTTTTTTTACGCCACTAACTGTTCTTACTAATGTACTAATTTTTTGAAGTGAAATTATAAAAATTCATCTAATCAGTAACAAATTTTTACGATAGGTAATAATCACTGAAATCAAATTTATAATTTTTTTATTTTTAAAACCTTCTTATATATAAAAATCAATTGTTGTCCGTTAGTCTAGCTAAAACTCGAAAACGGCTCGAACGATTTTGATGATTTTTGTGTGTATTTGAATGGGTCCCTGGATGATCTGCAAAACTCTATTGAATCCGGTAGATGGTGCTGTTGTCGGGATTCAGAATCACTCGTGCAAAATCGGATCGGAGAACTAGTATTATTTCTTATTTCTTCTTTTGATAATATGGTTTTTCAGATTAGATAAATAATTCGTCGTGTATAAAAGCTTTTTTTATTTAATGTAATTTAATTAATTATTTTGTTAAAGGTTTAGTAGCAATTTCGGTAGATAATTTTATACTAACACTAGCGATTCGCCCTGAATTCGCACGGGTGATTTCTAGATCTCGACAACAGCGCCACCTACCGGGACCAAATGTAAATTTAAAGCATCTAGGGACCCATACACACAAAAAAAAATCATCAAAACCGGTCGAGCCGTTTTTAAGTTTTAGCGAGACTAACGGACAGCAATTTATTTTATATATAGAGAGATGTGCCTAATGTCGTTTTCATAAATTAATTTGTAATCGAATTTTGAAATTTGCTTTAAAAATAAACTCAAGTCTGCCTCTTCATAAAACATTCCATTTTGGTTTTAAATTTTAAAGTTTAACACAATTCTATTCTAGGTATGTTATTGCTATATTGACTTAATTTGAAGAAGTGACTTTTCTTGTTCTTATAATTTTCAAATTTAATTAACGGATTATTTTTTTAATTTTTGTTATGAGAAAAACAATTATACAATTCTTACATGTAGCTGCAAATATGTCTGACCTTTCAAATAAATTAATGGGACATTTAATTTACTAATTTTGTTAACAGCTTTATTACGCTTTTATTTTGAATCTTAATAATAATGTCCTCGAGACCGAATTTCGGCCACGGCAGCCTGTCTCAGCGGAGGCTAACCAACGGGGCAGGACAGGATTATAGTGCCCAAGTATATGCGCAAGCACAGGTGCACTCTCTATTCTCTTACTCTCATAATCCGATGGGACTGTAAACCGACACGAGCGGAGAGAGATCAGGCGCAGGACCAACGGATTTATGTGCTTTCTGAGGCACGGGAGTGAGACACCGCCAACTTCCTGACCCCGGGCAGCTACTGAGAATTTCTTGACAGAGAATCTCAATAATTGGTCTTTTGGCCTGGCCCGAGATTCGAACCCAGGGAACTCACGATCAGCAGTCGCACTACTACAACTACTAGACCAACGAGGCAGTCAAACGCTTAGCAATAGTATTAAACTATAGACGTCTCGTACAGGTCGGGATATTTAGGGTGTGTCGTACACGGGACTAACATGAAGTCATTTGTGGTCACACAAAACATTATCGTTGCAATTTTAATGCTGCGTTTGATTAAATATCTTCTTCTTTGATGTCAGTTCTTTATCTGTTTCTTATCTTATTGATTCGAATCAAACTACTCGTACTCTACATTTGGTTGCTACCAATACGACATTAATTCATATCTACTGAAATCGCTACCAAACCCTTAATCGGTATTCATTATTATTATATGTAAATAAACATGGCCGTAATAGCATAAATAATTAAATTAATTAGTGTCGTAGCACAAATACGGCAACTTTAATTCAATACTCATTGAAAGAAAGCATTGTTAATCTGTAAGCGACCATGAGTGGTACGCACAAGATTGATTTTACATACTATAATACTTTCCGGTAGCTCATGAAATAAGGTTTTACTCAAGCATACTAAATAAGACCTAGTATCAAAGGTTTTATGTGTTATAATCGTATGTTTTAATGTTTACGGAAGTTTTCGGAATCAGCCTTGAAATTGTCTCTGTAAAATAGTACTAATTGAGATGTCGTTAAGAATGATTTTTCTATAAACATTGTTTTGTCCCTGTACCCCACTCCGCACCACACTCTCTTAGACAAATGACATAACATTTGTCCAAATGATGGCGCGGGCGGCAGAGAGAATGAATTTAAATTATCATTCAGTGGTACCAACATACTACATTGCCCAAAATTGGGTTTCAGATCGTTGGGTGCACAGCAATTCTCTTATGTGTTTTAATCTTTATTTTTAAGAAAAAATACCTAAGCGACACTCTATGCGCATACCAGACTTGAAGCAAGGGAACATCTCGCGTATTTGAAATTGATACAACACTTAACAACATACTAGTAAATATGATTACTTTTTTTAATGAATATTTGTGTCAGAATTTTAGGACGTAGATCGGAGCCGTGAATAGGTAATCTGGTATTTAAGTATTTATAGTACAACTACATGCACGTCGCGGGTTAATTAAACCCACGGTACCTACTGACGTGGTATTGCAAATAACAAACATGTACTTTGCTGTTGTTGATGTTTACTTTTGTTGCTAAAATTTTGTTAAATATTTTTATAGTTAGCCTCGGCGTTACTGGATTCGAATCTTATCCGAAGTTTACATTTGTGCGAAACACAATTTTTTTTTAAATATTAGTAATCCTATTAATTAACATTGCTAATATTCCCTTTAACCACTCCTGGTAAGCTTAAAACGCTTGTGTTAGGAGTGGTTCACGACAGTATTCGAATGGCCGATTCGAATCCACGACCTTTTGAGTTCGCGGTCTGAACCCTGCCATTAGGCTACTGTCGCTTTTAAACTGGTTTTAAGATATCGTTGTAGTGATAGATACTTTTTAACGGAAACGAGGCATTTCATATTAGTCCTGAGGGTTGGAAACGCATCTACATTTTGATTCTTCATCAAGGGTAAATAAAAGCGTAAACGTCCATGGGCTACAGCATCTACTTACCATCAGGCGGACTGTACGCTCGTTTGTCAACCTTATTCTGAAAAAAAAAACTTTTGACACAGCATCATGAAGACAAATGTTGTAAAATTTTATTACAATCGATAATACTAAAATTTATATGTTTTTCCACATACATTATATAAATATATTTCATTTCATACGTTACATTAAATACTCTTTTCTTAAATTAAAAATACTCTGCTCTTTATCATTTTACGTTTAAAAACTTTCTGTCTTTGAATTATTTAGAGGTTTCTTTTTGGCGGGAAGGAAATTGAGTAATGGCGGCGTCACAGATGGCATCATGTTAGATTGATAACGCGGAATGAAGAGAGGACCGTTCTATTGTGTCACGACTTTGTACGGACGTATTATTTTATATAATATATTATCTGCTTGCTTATATCCAATGATTGATGTGGAATGATGTGAAATGAATGAAATATTTGGTTTTCAAAATACATTATTGAATAAATAACTGTTTCGTAAATTTATTTCACTATTTGAAATATTTACTTAATATACTTTAAAATATTTACTAAAAATTCATATTACGTGTACTTAAAAGATTAACGATTTTAAAATTATTTTTGTTAATATGTTACATGGGGTCATTGAAGTAATATGTACTTACGTACTAGAACAGCTATCTCAAACCAAAAATGTGCGCTACTCTGTGTTCGCGCGGTTGGGTTTTTTTATTGAATAAACATAGGTAGAATGACCCATAGTTAATAGTAGATTATATTGTTAAATTATATCGAGAACAATATTTAAATTTTGTCATCTATTTTTTATATTATATTTGCTTATTTAATATAATATTACATAATGTTATATCACAATTACATTTTAATTATATTTTTATCTGAATATTTTAAAAGGTATCTATGTCAAATATAAAAAACATACTAAATGTGTGTTTAACAAAACTAATTAACATAACATTTAAATTACAAATATATTTATTAAAATTAAAATAAGAGTCGTTCATAAATGCTGGGCACGCGAGATTTAAAAATGGAAGAATTTATTCCACTTTGACTTTGATATGAAAACCTAAAAATAAAATAAAAGAATAATAAGCAGATTTAAACATGAAAAATATTTAGCCTAATTATAATAACTTATATATGTTTCTACAAAAAAAAATGTGTATAATAATATATTCGTCTTATACTTACAGTGGGTGTTCAAATTATTATACTCAACATATTTATTCCATTTAGAAACCAATTATACTTTACAACGACGGTTTTAGTTCAATCAAATAAATTGAAAATGATTTTAATTTTATGCTTTATAGTTTACAACACTAAAATTGTCTAATTTTAACTAGGCAACACTGTAATAGCCGCCATTTTGTTTCGTTGCCAATTTTGCATTTCTGTAAGCACGTGCTCTCTGTGTCTTTATTATAACTAAGTGAAGGATTTATTCAGTAAAAGGTATGTTTTATTGGTTTTACTTTGTAATTAGTTATTATTCTTCTAGCATTTCGCTGTTTTTTGCTGTCTAATATATATTTTATTTAAAAATTCGTCTTTTTTATCAACATAACCTCACTTTCAATAGATTTGAAGATGGGGAAGCGTTCTGACGTGTCTCCAAAAAAGAAAACTGAAATTAAGACTTTGCTACAACACTGTAAATATTCTCAAAGGAAAATAGCAGAAATGTGCAAGGTTTCTCAATCTACAGTGCGTAATATTAGTAAAGCTGTGCAACAAGAGGAGTCCATGACGCCGAAACGTTCCTGATAATGTGGACGCAAACGCATCACTACGCCTCGAGATGAGCGAAAAATTCTGCAAATAACCATAGAAAATCGGAATAAACCCAGAAAAGTCATTAGAGATATTCTCGAAAAGTCTGGAGTAACTCTGTCCGACATGACGTTACGTAGAAGATGGAAGGAACAAAACTTTTCCTGCCGTCGACCATTGAAGAAGCCGAAATTGACTCCCGCCATGCGTCTGAAACGCCTAGAGTTTGCAAAAAAATATAAACACTGGAATGCAGAAGACTGGCATAAAGTAATATATTGTATTTTAAACGTATTTTGTATTGTATCACTGTATGGACATGTCTTTACTAATGTGAATTGATCATGTTTGGGATTTCTAGGTTTGTTTCTCTGATGAGTCGAGTATCCAGATCTTGCAAGAAATTCAAAGAAGACTGTATTGTAGAGAGAGTGAAGCATCCACTATCCATAATGATCTGGGGAGTTATCAGTGCAAAGGGTAACGGGCGCCTCTACATAGTGGAAAACACCATGGGGCAGGATCAGTACATTAAAGTTCTGTCAGAAAAACTGATCCCACAGACATCAGAATGGTTTCCTAATAAGGATTTCCTATTTATGCATGACTCAGCCCCATGTCATAAAGCAAAAAAAGTGACAAAATTCCTAAATGAGATCCATCCATCAGATAAAGATGTTGGAATGGCCTGATAACTCTCCAGATCTAAACCCCATAGATAAAATAAAATATAAAATGTGTGGGCTGCATTAAAAAAGGAAATAGCTAAAGAAAAAGTCATAACTAATAAATAAGAACTGATTGAGAAGATAATCAACGCTTGGTGTAACACCCCAGAATTAAAAACAATATCAAAAAATTGCATAGACAGCACGCCTCGTCGACTTCAAGAAGTTATTGCAAAAAAGGGTGGTTTTACAAAATATTAATTTGTAAAAAAAACTTGATTTTAAATTAACTTTTTACACCAAAAACATGTTTAATTATTTTCAGAAATAGTTTTATAAGCTCTAGTGAAAAAATAATACCAGTAAACAGATTAAATTTATTACTTAAAGAAATTTAAACTTAAAAAACTTAAAAAATCTTATTTCATGGTTTGAGTATAATAATTTGAACAACCACTGTAAGTACCCACAGAAATGTCGCATCTGAACATATTAATTTCATAATCTATATTTCATGACACGAGATGGTGTCTTAGGAATTATTTGTTTTATTATTAATCTATAATACTTTTTTATTGATTAAGTATCTTATTAACTGATGAAAAGTAATTCCTTGGTTTTTACTGAAATTTCTTGAATTATTTGTGCAATATCTAAGTAAGTATACACCACGCCGTATTTTTATCAAGAGATTTTTTTAAATCAACACAACACGTGACAACTCTACAAGCGCCTAGCGAGTGACTGATTAAAGTGCGGTGTAAGCACCGCAGTTGAGTGGAACAGAGTTGCTGAATGCAGTGTCGCCTCTAGTACGTAGTACGTAGTAGCTCAATGCATGGGGTAAATATTTTTTGTGATTTAATTAAATCAAAAACGTAATACAAGTATAAGAACATGTTTCGTTATTCTGGCAGTACCAGAAAATAATTCTGCCTTCGGTATCACAAAAAAAAAACAATAGGGTCATGATGAAGACGTAGCCATTGTGAACAACGAGCGCGCCATATTTCACGGCTTTGTATGCCTTCAAAGCCCGATTAATTCTAGATATCTCCATTCTCCTATACGAAATAGTGTGATGAAACCTTTTTCTTGATTCAGTATGGTGTTAACGAGGAATGCGTGTGTGGGTTGCATCGAGAACGCAATGTTTAAATGGGTCAATATATATGTAATGCCAATTTTACTTCGAATAATCATGGCGGATATTAATACTTGGAACATGGGTACTGCTGTAGAGATATGTATTAGATTTTGTTCATTATTTCTATAATAATTTATATTAAAATTGCCTAAAGACATTAATTTCCTGACAGAGATTTCTAAATTGAAAATTTACATTTATTACATTTGGGAACGTGAAGCTAATCTTTTCTGTTCTTTCAAATAAACTCATTAATAATAATTATGAGATTAAAACTAAATCACTTTTCATGGTGTGCTTTTTATTATGATAAGTATGTGAAGATAATATTTACAATTTATTTTAATTTTAATCAATTTCATAAAAAATATAAAAACGGCCAAATGCAAGTCGGACTCGCGCATGAAAGGTTCCGTACCATTGTAAAAACACGTTTCTAGTGAGAGAGCCCCCTTTAATTTCAATTTATTTTTATTATTTATTGTTATAGCGGCAACAGAAATACACATTCTGCGAAAATTTCAATTGTCTCATAAGATACAACTCGCTGATAGAGAGACGGACGGATGGACGGACAGTGGACGCTAGAAATGGGGTCTTGTTGGTTATCCTTTGGTACGGAACCCTAAAAACTGCCGCTTAACTTAAAAAAAAGGAATTTATACCTAGTATTAATTAACTTATACATTCCGTAACACGAATGTTGTAATCAAACTACGCAGCGCCCTATTCCAAGCGATTTCCATACTCACCTACTTCAGAGAACAAGCGGCATTATGCAAATAAAGTAAATTGAATTACCGGAGTTAAATGTCGTATAAGATAAAAACGACGGAGCAATCTACAATCCAATGAGGAGACGTCGGATTAACATATTCAAACCCCTATTGAATATTTATATAACGTAGGATGTTCCCCAAATGGTGACGACTCTACATTCAGCCATGTATCAGTAATGGACTACCATCTCTCTCCTGTACACATCAAAACAAAAACTAAAAATTAATTAGCGGTCGGCTCTTAACTTTTTTACTCCATGTAAATACAAGGACAAAACAATGACACCAAAACGAATGTGATGTAAGAAAGTTCGAAGTTATATTATTATGTAGGTATACTTTAATCCGCATACAATAATGGTAAATTAAATGTTTTTTTTTTTCATTTTTAAAGTACCTACAACACTTAATTATTGTACAATTTTCATGAAATATTTGAGACTTGATCATATTGATCCTTCAGAATTTAGATTATTTTGCTATGTATTAAATTAAAAGAAGAAATTGGATTCTAATAGTGACTAAAAATACTTATAGTACTCGTACCGAAATTATAACTAGAAAGAAATTGGTTATCGTCTACAGTGATTGCTAAAATGATATATTTACGCTTCTTAAAAATACATTTCATTTAATTTCATTACTAATTTAAGGCAGATAACAGTTTGACAATGTTATACTATACTCGTTATGTACCTATGTATGTATAGCCTAAAATATCCACTGCTCCATTGGCATTCGCCTTTAAGATACCTACTCAAAGGCATTCGCCTTTAAGATACCTACTCAAAAGCATTCGCCTTTAAGATACCTACTCAAAGGCATTCGCCTTTAAGATACCTACTCAAAGGCATTCGCCTTTAAGACACCTACTCAAAGGCATTCGCCTTTAAGATACCTACTCAAAGGCATTCGCCTTTAAGATACCTAGTCAAAGATACCTAGATTCCTTCATGGGTGCGATATTTGCCATAGTTACTTTCAAAAACTAAAAAATTAAATCCCCATAATAGCTTTTGAAGTCAGGTCTTTTACCTTACTCATAATTCTTCGATACACTATTTTGTATTAGCATCGCTTGATTAATTATTTTTTACCACTTTGTGTGGTCTAAGTAATACCACAAGCAATCTAAAAAGTAAGTATGTCGTCTAATAGGATGGAATTTTTTATAAATATTTTTATTTCGAATAACCCGTAAAGTATACTATACTATTAAAAATATTTAAATCGATTCTGATGTTTCCGATAAATGCGTTAAAATACTTAAATACATAAAAAATATCCGGTTTAGATATAGAACCTCTTCGTTTTTAACTAGTTTAAAAATGAAAAGGAATTCTTTAAAACAACTACAACTAATTTTCTATTTGATTACATAGGTAATACAAATTTTTAAACTTTATTTTTTAATGTTTATTAATGGCATTCAATAATTACAATCACGGAGAGGCGGTAAATGTTAAACGCACACATAGGCTAATGAATAAATAAACAAGTGCCTGTATTATGTCTGGCCAGGATTAAAATTCAAATATTCTGACAACTCAATCTACATTCCCGGGCGGTCTCAGGGCGCCCTCCGCGCGGACAGTGCGCTCGTCGTTCACAGTATATTCAAAACACTCGATTATTTTATCTACCTACATTAAAACAACCAGTTTTTTAAGTTACGCAGTTGAAAAAAAAATCCCACAAATAATAAGGTGAGATAACTGATAAAGATGATATTGTAATACTTTAAGTCTTATATTTTAATGTAATATAAATTATAAAAATGTAACATAATACATAATAATATAAATTAAACAATACGTGATAGCGGACTTTACATGAATTCAACATCTGATTTCCTCACAATTGTTTCCTTTACCGCCGAGCATGTATTTAGTAAAAACTAAAAACGAACCCTAGTGGAGAAATGAGAGGAGACTTGTGCGAGGCAGTGAGCAGCGTAACATTATTTTACTTCATTTTACTCGTTTATACTGTATAATAGTAATAGTTGTACTGTGAATCATAACTTATCTATAACACTACCTTCAAATTATAACGATAACAATAAATGTTAATACCCAATAATAATACTAAAGTTTACTATTTCCATGCAAGTTTATAATTTTTATAAGATGCAATACGCAAATAAAAGTAAAATAAAGTAAAGCTTAGCCTTTTTTTATAGAATTAGCGTGACAAACGAGCACACAGTGCACCTGATGGTAAGTAGATGCTGTGGCCCATAGACATCTACAATTAACCTCGATTAAGAATCAAAATGCATATACGTTGTCACTCCTGAGGACTAAGATGAAATGCCTCGATTCCAGTAAAACGGGTCTCCAGTTCTCTACCCGACCACGTCAGGGCCATTCGACCATTCGCTGAAGTCGGAACTGACTTTGCTGGCCCCTTCCTCGTCAAGTCCTCTAACCTACGTAACGCGCGTTCACATAAGGCCTAGCTGTGCGTTTTCGTGTGCCTCGCCACTAGGGTCGTTCACTTAGAACTTGCAAGTGCCCTCAGCACTGAAGCCTTTGTGGCCACGCTGGGCCGCTTCTTATCGCGTTGCGGTTTGCCGGACCGGATCCGGCCGGATTGCGGAACGGATTGTAGGGGCACGGATAGATATTTGAAGGAGGTCGTCGAATTTCTGTCCTGCAACAGGACTTATTTTTGCATAGTTCAAACACAGCACAGTAACACAGCAGCATCAAGCTGCTATTTTACGCTGGTATTCTGTGAGAGCGTGGTCCTTCCCCAGTCGAGCCGACCCTTTCGTGCTACAACCATAATATAGCTGCAGCGTGGCTCTACCACGTATAAAGCCTAAGCCAATATAAGTTCCACGACTGGGCACAGACCTTCTCTCATTCTATGATGACAATCGAGCAACTAGTCCGCTGCACGTGTCGGCGGTCTTCACGTCTTCAAAATATTTTATTTTTGTCTTGAAAGTTTCCCCAGCATCTTTCCTTTCACCACAGAGCATGTGGTAAATCAGTACTCTAAAGACCTACATGTGTTATGTTTATGTGGGATAAATGAACGTACTTATCAGCTTTACTTGCCTAGCAACTAATGGACAAATGAGATATTAGGGTTGTGATTATTTCCATATATATCAATTTTTTTACTAAATCTGGTCCGAGTAACGCTATGTATATGTATCTAAACTGGGTTTCTGAGATTTAAGGCAAACGCATAGTCCTTGAGCCATCGTGTCTCGCGTTATTAGGTATATATATTTTTACAAAAACAGAAATTTAATGTATAATATTGCACACCTAGAGCACGAAACTGGTTAGGGATTTACTTTCGACCAGTCATGGTCCTGCAACCTACTCACATTATATCTGGTTTATTATTCTTACACCGTATTAACACGTAAAATAAAACAATAACAGTAATAGAAAACAAACGAATGTGCCTGTTTGCAATACATTTTATAATAAAAAAAGTTCAAAGAAAAGTATTAAAATTTCAAAACTATTTTCACCGTCTATGGTAAAAATAAATGTATGTTACCATAATATCTCGGGAATAATTTGACGATATGATTCAATTATTTACTGTTTTTAAAATCATGTAAAGTTAATTCTTTCCTACTAATTCTCTAATGGTAGCAATACTGATCACTAGTAGATAATATTTTCTCGCTATTTTTTTCATTGTTCATTTATTCTTGGATTGAGTGACCGTTATGTAAGTGTATAATTAACTTATCATTGAGAAATAGGGTCGATAGAAGTTAATAATATCAGTTAGTTTTTTGTTTATTTAAGTATATTACGACTATACTTTATATATTTCGAGCAGTATCTGAAATGTTTGCTTATACTACAGGCAATAAGCACATTCAGTGCATTTGCATACGTTTCCGACACTGGATACCTATGACTGCTGTATTATGGCTTCATGATGCGAACCCTAGCGGCACGTTTACATTGATTAATTCTATTAAAATTTAACTAAAATAGACAAAATTAAGTTTCCACTTCTTTAGGCAATTTTATACCCACTTCACAAATCTGTGCTTCTTGATTTTCGTCATCAGCCAACAAAAGCCCAAAACTGGCCTTTCTCAAGTAGAGAGAATTTACCTTTTTAATCACGATTGGTAGCTGGAATTACGATCGTAGTACCAGAACATTTTTTTATAGTACAGGGTGACAAGCGAGCACACAGTCCACGCGATGGTAAGTGGTTACTGTGGCCCATAGACATCTACATCTATCCTCGATTACGAATCAAAATGCAGATACGTTGTCAGCTGTAAGGACTAAGATGGAATGCTTCGTTTCCAGTAAAAAGGGTCTCCGGTTCTCTACACTCACCATACTAAACATAGCAGTATTAAGCTACTATTTCATGGCTGTGCTTCCTGTCGCCAATCTATGCATAGGTATGTGTGCTTTATAATGTTTGTTAAAACTGTAACCACTACAGTAATTCAAATCAAGTTAATCAAAGTAAAATTTTAATTAATTTATAGGTTAATGAAACTTTTCAAAATGTGTGTTGTTTGTCATTTTTAACTAAAAAAGAAAATTAGAATATATTAGTATAACTACTTCTCCATAAATCATACATGTAGAATAATAAAGTTTTTATTCAAAGTTGTAAATAGTTAATGAAAAACTTGATCAATAAATATCTAATCTTACCTAAGTTTAAAATTAAATTAAATTATAAAGTACTAAAATTGACACAAACATTGTAATTAAAACGAAGCGCTTTATTATCAAAAATTAAAACGTCAGAATCTAACAAAAGACGCCATATTTGGTCGACGTGCACGAAATGGAACACGCACCGCTAACAGAAAATAAGGGACACACAGCAAGGCAGGAAGGGCCCGTGCAAGCGAGTCAGATACAAAGCAGGCTTAAAGGCGAAAGAGAGGGCGATAGTGACGCGATGATTGAACGCGCCGCAAGAAAAATGATCACCCGTCAAGCGGCGACTGAGAGAAACTACCCTTGGGTTGTGAAATAAGGAAAGAGATAGTGTAAGTGCTCAAGTGCGATAAGGACGGGTTATATCAAAATAGGGGTGACGTACGGTGATGGATTATGCTTTTCTCTCTAAAGAAGGGAGGGGCTCACAGGTCGTTATGGAAAAAGCTGAGGGAAGTGGGGACCAACATGTGTCGAGGACGCAGGCCAAGTCGATGGTGCCCCTAATTGATTCCTATATGAGTTCAAAATCAAAATTGTTAGGTTCTTAATATTTATGTATGTAAATGTATTTTTAACGTGTAAAACCAAGTAAATAGATAGGATTTTGAAAAATAAATGTATCAAAATTTTACAACAATGTGCATGTTGCACACAAATAATTTATTATACTTAATATTTTATCAAAGAAATATTAAACATTTAAAAAAAGGTTAAAAGAATGGAGTTGATAACATGAACAAATATAAGCCATGAACAAATATAATTTAGGCCATAAAACACTAGTTCCGCGCGGGACTCAAACCCCCGGCCCTGCAGCGCCGCATCCAACCAAATACTTAATATTAGCACCGAGACGTCCAATCGCAATTTCGTTATAACGAATATTAGAAAACGACACGTACACCTGTTATATTTTTACTTACATATAAGAAAATAATAACTGCTACTTTAGATTAGTAGTCACTACTAAGTAGTACTTAGTTGTATGTGTTAATAAGTCGGACCCCAACAATCAAAACTCCGTAGTCCGATCCCTCAAATTAAAATTTTTGCAAGGGGCATCTAAAATGCCACTCACAGAAATGCTATTGTCCACTTTGCAGCAGGTTTATTGTTTTATGCCTTTGTTATATGAAAATTTAAATCCTTAATTATTCATAGGATTGTTTTGCTTGACAATATTTTCACAATAGGCAAGGGTTTTCGCGAGGGAGGTAATCGGTTTGATTAATAAATTGTCAAGTTGGATCCAGCGTTAGAATATAAATTGTTGCCGCAAATATTTCATTCCATTATTACGCCGAGATCCTGCTCATTGTTTTACGAAACGTCATATCTCATTCTGTCACCTGATTGTTTCGGTTTAAAGGATTCATTTGGTGTTGCCCGAGTTAAATCAATTTGTGTTTCTGTAATATAGTTGGTGTGTATGTAAGAATAAATAGAGTAGGCTAGCTTTATGCTTAGTTGCGTCGTTTCCAATACTTTTTTACGTGGTAGAGAGATGCTGCAGTCACATTAGTAGTATAGTTGTAGCATTAATGGGTCGACTCGACCGGGGAAGGACCACGCTCTCACAGAATACCAGCGTAAAATAGCTTAATACTGCTGTGTTCTGTAAAGTGAGTGTAGAGAACCGGAGACCCTTTTTACTGGAAACGGGGCATTCCATCTTAGTCGTCACGGGTGACAACGCATCTGCATTTTGAATCGTAAAGTAGATGTCTATGGGCCACAGCAACCACTTACCACCAGGTGGACTGTGTGCTCGTTTGTAACCCTGTCCTATTAAAAAAAACTTTAAAAATATAGGTACTCAATTTTGTGACGTTTAGGTGTTTTATTTTTATCCCCTTATTAAAACTTATAAGTGTTCCTATTTTCAAATCAGTATCCTAATAGTATCGTAGTCACAATAGTTTTCCTAATAAAAATCAACTCATATAATCAATTCTATTTTAAGCTATTGAAAATTACACTAACAACGGCATTTACACAAAAATATAATTTGGCTTCAATTTAAAAAAAACTTCAAATAAAATATCATAATTTATTTTGCTACTGTTATGCTATTAAAGTTATTTATTATAATTGCCATCTAAATGTAAGCTTTCAAGGCATTTTTAAGGTTTGGCACAACTTTATAAATAACCATCGTAATAACAACTTAACATTTCTGCCACTATCACTAACAAAATTAAATGTACACTAACTGTCTGTTATGTTTAATGAATTTACAACAAAAGCTTCTTCTGTTCGATCTACGAAACAAATTAATTTAGACAAGAGGAAGATGTAAAAACTTCGAAACAGCAATTACGTTTTATTGCCCGCCATTATATTAATCATCAGCGAAATTAATTTTTCATTCGGACAAATCGCCGAGTGGTCTTTACAAATGTCTTTCGGGGTTGATTGATAATAGCGCTCTGCATAAGAATTTTCGTACTGGCTAGAGCTAGAGTAGAGAGTGGGACTCGCATCTGGCACATTTTAGTGATCGCAACATATGTAGTGAATGAATTCTTTAACAGCGTAAATAAAAAGTGTTAGATATTAACAACTGTAATACTGAATTGAATGAAGCAATGGCATATCGGTGATAAACTCCAATGTGTACACATATTTTTTAATATTATTTTTATTATCTTCATAATATTATACTCTCCGTACTCTGCAGTAAAACAGTTATAAAAAAGCTGTGTTGTTTAAATCATTTAATTCATCTAACACTTATAAATGCAATGTTATTTTACATTGAAGTATAATACAAAAGTACGTAGTGAATAATATATCGATGTTATTTCTGTACTACGCTCTAATGCGCCTTAGATTTACGCTTTAACTTTTTCTGGTGGTTCATATTTTATTTTCATTTTATTTATATATTAATTTAGACCTTATATATATATATATATATATATATATATATATATATATATATATATTAATTTAGATATATCGATAATTATAAATATATCAATATCGGAGTTTTACATATAGGTTATTTATCGATATCGGAAATCCCACATTTTAAAAAATATCTACAATTTTAGTTTGAACTGATCAGTTGGAACGATCAGTTGAACTGACCGTATGGCGTCTATAAGTCAACCCTGTAAATAATATTTTAATTACTCTTAAAATATTATTTTAGCATCAATTATATATATTTACTTAGTGTTACCTGATTTTTATTATTAATAATGTTTGTTCGCCTTATGTATTAGTGATGTATGACAAATAGATATCGAAGATAGATAACCCTACTTAAGATTTAATTCGTTCGGAAATTAAAAAAAAATATAACTTATTAACATTCATTACACACATTAACAAAAACAATTTATTTTCTCCACACACATGAACAACTTAGGAAATTTACGCATAAAATTTACTGAAGAGTAAAATTGATTTGTCGTATCATTGTTAAACAGACTACGTAACCAGTTATTCAAAAATGTACCAGAGCAAATTGTGCTAACTAATTATAAGCGAATGAGTAAGGACAATGTTGTATTTATGTTCAGCGATTCATCACACAAAGAGTCAATGTCTCGGATGCTTTCGAACACTATATGGTACAAAGGAATTAACAACCTCAAAAATCAAGCTTAGAAAAACTATTAGCATGAGTATATACATATTATATTCTTTTGTTTCATAGTTCACGCGTAACTGGAATTAACAAAAGAAAACGCTTTAAAATGTAAAAAGAAACAATAACCTTTTACGTGTGCGTTCGGTACGCAGCTAGTTTGTAGTCATGGTTTTAATTTAAAATATTCGTTTGCTATAGAAATAAATTGAATGACTTATTTAGGATAAACAGTTTGTTATATTGGGCGGATTTATTGCAGTACACTGGATAGATTCACTGAGGCGATGGTGAAACTAGGAGACTGTGTAGTACCAGTGTAAGAATATCCACTAACCCATATCGTCCGTGGGTGCTTGAGAGGCGGCAAAGGACACAAGCCAGGAGATGGGAAGCAGCATATAACAGCTATAAAATTAAAAAGAAAAACTGTGGTCTATGTTCAGTAGTGGACTTGGATGGGCTGCAATGATGATGAAAGCGTGTAGTGGCAGTGTAAGAATACCCACTACCCCATATCATCCCGTGGGTGTCGTAAGAGACGATAGAGGGAAGCTGAGGCAGGAGATGGGCAACAGCATCCTGACAACAACTCAAAATTATAAAAACTAAGGTTGCCAACCCGTCTGCCAAACGTAGCAATTATGGCAAAATGCCCACTATGATTTATGGGGAGGCCTATGTTCGGCAACGGACTTTAAAAAGATATTTAAATTAAAATTATAAGCGAATAGTAGCAACCAGGGTAATGAAGTGTACATAAAATCGTTAAAATCAAACAGTTCACACGACTACACTACGAAAGACGTTAAAGATAAAAGTGTTTTTAAAATGTACGAGTTGCGATCCCAATCTACAATTAATTAATGGTCCTGTTAAAAATAATGTGCATCTGAAGATGATCTCAGACCAGGCAAACCTAATAAAAACCAGAAACATTTGAGGATAGTGATGTTTAAAATTTAAATCATTTTCAATAACAAGAATGCTTATTAAATTCTAGCTACATTTAAAAAAATTATTTAACTTTTCTGTAGTAGATATATATGGATAATTTTTCCAAGCACTTCTTGCTAATAAATCTCTTAAAATCATCAAAGTTGTATCATTAGAGTCATGTAGTCAATCTACGTGACTCTAATGATACAACTATGAAAATTATACTTATTTTTACTGAAATAAAATTACTAAGGAATATGAAGTGTATCCGAGGACATCACGATTCATTAACAACGAGTCTGTGATTATTTTGATTGATATTGTGGAGTAAAAGCATCAACACACCCCCAAAATCTCGAAACCGAACAATAGAGAAGCACGTGAGACTCCCTTCGCATCCGAGACTAATGCTCACCCCACACTCAGGAAGGAGATGTAAAGAAAAATGCGTATTTATAGCAAATACTCGTACTCAAACAGTCCTACATTGTGTACGAGTCAAATAAATGAGAATCATTTTTCGTGCTGTCAAAAAAATCTGAATGGAAAAGAAAACGCGGCGTCGAAAAAACGGCTCGCTGCGGAGTTTTTATTTCGTTTTTAATGTAATACTGATTTGGGATGTTTCAGATATTAATTGCGACTTACCTGAGGTGGCGGCACCGGGGTGACAGCACTGAAAGAGTTCTGCGACGCTGATCGATCGTCGAGCGCGGATTGAAAGGAGAGAAACGTGAAAGGTAATTATTCATTTGACGACTAGAATAGACCACTTTTGTACCTTTATCTCTGGTTATTTTTTCATGTGTTTTGCAAGAAATTTGCAAGTAAATGGAATGTGTGACATGGCTATTTGTCTTTATTGACGTGTTTTAAGTTCTCACGAATGCAATCTCATGATTTTTGAATAATATTATAAACATTATTAATCATTTAGCATATAATATTATATTCCCATCAATGTCATTTAACGCGATAAAGGAAATAAATACATAATAGTTGATAGTTGATTAAAATATATAAATAGTAACGAATTTTCGAGAGTACTACTACAAAAAATTAAAAGTTAAAAGTTAAACAGCCCATAAATGTCCCACAGCTGGGCACATTCCTCGTTTCATTTCTGAGAGGGTTTTAGAGATAGTAAATATCCGCCGCGCTGCCCCAATCCGTGTTGGCGAACTTCACATATCTTCGAAATATTTTTTTTATTTCTCAGACATGCAGGTATCTTTACGATGTTTTCCTTCACCGCGAGCACTTGGTAAATTGGCACTTAAAATTGTAATTAATTATATAATTGGTGCCGGCGAGATCGAACCGGGGTTGCTCACGTACTGTGAAATTTACAGCGAGCGCTAACCATCTGAGCTATCACGGTTTTATACGACACGACTACAAAAAATTGCACGCCAGTATTTAGACAATAGAACCCGGAAGATTGTACAATGGTATGCACAGAAACAATAGCACAGAGGCACATGTGATCCTGACCTGATTTCACGAAATCCGACTTGCATAGACAATAAAGACGCCAGGAGCCTCGACTCAATGGCCTTTATGATTTATGTGACATTTCTTTGACATTTTATGAAGCACGCCTCATTTGAATACATCCACTTGTGCTTTGCACATTGTATCGCTCGCCCATACTTATTTTTTCGAATGACTTAGCAATAGTGGACCACGATTCCTTAGCATTTGAATGAACATTTGGTTACCAGATTAGGTTCCTATGAAGCAGAACTGTATAGCAGTAAACAACTTAGTTGCCTATTAACTTATAAGTCACAAACAAAACATCGTTTGCATCTGAATATATCGTGACTCTATTGTTACAGTATAGGTATGTATCAGTAAAATAACTTGAGGTTTATGTGGAAAATAGAGATGATTATAAATTATACAAAAAGAACATCGAAATGAAGTCTTCAAGATAGTAGAGTCCGAGTTACAAAATTGCAGGCAGCTAGGCGGCGAAAATTGGCAAATTATAGTCGTGGGAGCGCAAATGTTGGTCGCCGTGATGAACGGACGATAGTGATCGCGGCAATTACGATATCATCCTACATCCTTTTTACAATCTATTGTAAAAACGACTTATTATGGAAAGTTCGCTTAGCGTTCACTTCACTCTGAAAGTATTGATCATCAAACCTCCTACACTTCGTGACGTCTTCCTTTTTATAATGTTGATCTTCCTGTGGAACAATGTATGGATAGGTAATAATTAGTATTAATTTTTGTACGTTGTAGAGCCACGCTGCGTTTATATTATGGTTGTAGCACGAATGGGTCGACTTGACCGGTGAGGAACCACGCTCTCACAGAATACCAGCGTAAAATAGCAGCTTAATACTGCTGTGTTACGTATGGTGAGTGTAGAGATCCAGAGACCCTTTTTTACTGGAAACGAGGCATTCCGTCTTAGTCCTCAGGGGTGACAACGTATCTGCGTTTTGATTCTTAATCGAGGATAAGTGTAGATATTTATGGGCCACAGCATCCACTTACCATCACGTGGACTGTGTGCTCGTTTGTTAATGTTATCCTTATTCTATTAAAAAAATATCTTTTAATTTTTTTTCCAAAATTTCTTCATATATCATAACAAATTTTAAACATCCATTTATTCATGTAAATGCAGTTTGAGAATAATTTGTAATATTATATACTTTAGATATGATCCAATATGCAGTTTCCAAGTGTAGAGCTCTACAATCTTATTGCTTTTTTTTAAGTAAAATATCGTTGTGTAAATATGAATATTTGTTTGAGAAAGTACTTGACTAGTTAATGGATAGTTAGCATGATCCTACCATAGGTACCTATAGTCCTTGTTTATTATCAATTAAAATGTACCTACCTAAAATTTATATCACAAACAATAAAATTTCCAATTTAAGGAGTATTGTAGCTACGAAATAGAAATCGTGTATTAACCTTACTTTTAATACTTACTACTCATTTAATGGTACAAATCAATTTTGAACAAGTGTAAACACTTTTTGTTAAAATAAATAATAGAACAAAACCCAGTTATTACTCATAAAAGTTTTCAAAGAGAATTCTACTCAAATTTCCTGCAAGGTATGAATACATTTGTCGATATTCATTTTTCCGGTAAAAGTTCAATTTTATAAATAACCTTGCAGAATACACATCATGTTGCTTTTATTTCAAAAGCTAATCAAACTTTAGTGTATGTCTTCAAATAAAAATAAAATAAGAGGAACTTGTTTGTTAGCTTACGTTTTATTATATTTTTTCCTATTTTTTAATGTTGTGCTCCCAATTCATTGCAATCTAAAATATCTCAATATACGGGTAACGAGTTGATCATTAATTCAGGGATATATCGAGAGATAACTTTATTCTGGTAGCCGACTGCTTTGTATGCCGCGGTTCGTGCGTCCGTCATTACGCCTTTGCCACATTATTTACGTAACAATCTTCGCAATATATTTCTTATGTCCTAAAGTATAAGGGCTTAGTGTTTGATAAAATTGTGTTTGCAACCTGGACCCGCTCGCTTTAATCTTATTGGTCGACCATTACGCCTAAATTTAAACTCTTCATTACCGTGAGCCGAGAAAACTCGCGATAACAGGCAGATGAAATACAGGTAATGAATGTTGATAAAGGAAAAGGTGTTCGTCGGTGTGTAGATAAAAATTAATAGAGCCGAGAAACTTGTTTTTATGAAAAAGCCAATAATGAATATGCTGACAGCGATGTGTGAGATGACACTGTTAGTCATATAATTTATTACATATTGTGATTAATGTAAAGATAAGAAATATATGTATGCTTTTTCTTAAAGTACCAACACCTATATTTCAAAATGTAGACATATTTTACGCTAACACAAAACGTACAGTGGAATTTTTATGCTATCAACTTTGCAAAGGTATAACTATAATTAACCTGCATTAAAACTTGTAAATTTAGTTGCGATACGAGTATCCTTTTAGCGACCAGCAATTATTTTATATGAATTAATTTGCTTCTTGATGTGAAAAAAAGAAGGTAAAATATTTTTTATAATATTATATAAATGGGTGAAACATACGCAAGAAAATAGATTTACATTTCCAAGAATAAATATTTTAGTAGAATAAAAATCGTTTATATTATTTATTTTATTAATTTTATTTAATTGATTTTTGTATCTGTATTTTTAATTTAAATTAAAAATACAGATACAAAAAAATTATGTAAGTGTTTTATTATCACCAACATCCATCATCATTACTGTTGAAAGTTCACTGATGAACAAATGCCTCCCCTATAGATTTCCCTATAGCTGCTACACTTGCTACGGGTTGGCAAACGCAGTTTTTATTATTTTCAGGGGTTATTAGAAACTATTTCGACACCCTCAAGATGCAATGGGATAATAGACTCTACCCAGAAATAAATGCGCTAGGGTTTACTGCTGTTTTAAAATTTTCTTACCCGACAAATTAATATTTTCATAATATTACAGCGACAAATGAGCTAACAAAGCACTGGAACTTTAAGATGTTAGATATATGTGACAATATAAAAATAATAAATATTCTTAATTATTTATCAAACATTAATAACTTTTTATCATTATTTCCTTAAAAAACGTATGTAACAATTTCTCTGTAATCGATAAATTTCACCACGCAAACCGAAATCGATTACCCACAATCGATACTCCCTCGAGATCGGCCGGGGAGGGTGAGGAAGCTTGTCTCTGCACCAGGCGTTGACTAATCGAGACGCGTCCGCGCGGAATAAGACTGATTGCAGTGTAGCTCCTGTGCCTGCTATGTGGCTCGCCGGAGCCCTCCTGCCTACACAAACCGACATTATTTAAGAAATCAGCCCGCTCATGCGGCAACAAAGGGAGTTTTTACCGCCCACGTTACATACTTTTAAAAGTAGCCGTTATACAATTCGATTTTTTTAATTAAATTATTATTATTGTATATAGTTAAAAGTAGGCATTACTTTATAATATTATGCAAGACGTTAGAAAATTATAGCAAAAATATTAATATGACGTGTTAGACTTGATCAAATTGACAGTATATCGAGTATGGGCCAAATTATTATGAGTATCCTGAATGCGAAAGAAGGGATAGAGGTGTGCCAGCATCGTGCCAGATTTTAGTCCTTAGTCTCTGAACTAAAATCATAAACGCTCAAAACTGGGTGAAAGGGGTCGGTGTTTATAATTTTTGTATGTATAATATAAGTTTAAAAATCACATAGAAGCAGCATAATAAACGTTAATAAAAATTACAAGTATCATAAGCATTGAAAAATAAGTATTAGTTCCCAAAACGATGTGGATTCATTAATTTACAATTTCCATTAAATAATAGCATGCAATCCACGCCCATATCCCTCAAATAAGCACGTGTTAGACCCGCAGCGATCTCTAATCAATGCTTTGTTTCAATTAACGACATATGAAATGAATGAAACGTAAGATTCCTGACCCAGTTTGTGAATAAAACAAGGTATTGCGTCATAATTTGCGCAGTTAACGAGTCACGCGAAACCATCGAGTTGGGCGTTTTGATCGCGCCTCGATGGACGGGGCTCGACCGATGATAAAGCCGTGGGCAATTTCAATTCTTTATTGAACTTAAATACTGATTTTACTTGATTGATCGCTTTGCCCACCGTTATTTTAATTGCCTTTTTAATCACGCTAAGAGGAATGAACTTCGCTACTGTAGTATATAAATTTCGAGCGAGTTTATTTAAAAATTTATGAAAATATTGCTTTTAACATATTATGTGAGCGTCATACTAAAAAATCTACATTACTAGTAGATAATATAATTTCATTGTAAAAGCCAGATTAAACACATAATGTATACATAGACAATTTAATGTTTAAATATTACTATTAACTCGTATATCGTAGATACAAATTTAAGAGGCAGTATTAGCTTTTTTTACAGAATAAGCGAGCACACAGTCCACCTTATGATAAATGGAGGCTATGGCGCATAGACATTTACATTTATCCTCAATTAAGAAACAAAATGCAGATGAGTTGTCACCCCTCACCCCTAAGAAAAACAGCATCATCAAGCTGCTGTTATAAGCTGGTATTGCTCGAGAGCGTGATTCTACCCCGGTCGAGCTGACCCATACGTGCTATAACCATAATATAGCGTGGCCCTCGTAAAAATCATATAAATATTAATATTAGCAAAAACACTTTTTTTGTTTCAGACTCAGTGCTTATTCTATATTGTGTTTGCGGCTATGGCACTACATCCATGCCTACTATATTATAAATATTCTTCCATTGTTATAACACGATGTGAAATTACTAAAATAGACTACGGGGTTCACCGAATCACCCATTCAAGAATCGAAAGTGGCGCTTACTGATTAGCAATTGTAAAAAAGAGTCATCATATTACCAATTAATCTAAAAAAAAACATATATGGAACATAGGAAGAGAAGAAAGATATCCCGTTTGTAATTAAAAACACAAGGGTCTTTGTGGTTGGGCACTTGCTGCAGCACGCACGACACTTTTAATAAAACTATTGCAGCAGGATAAATAGAGGGTAGAACAATGAAGACAAAGACTAGGAAACAGATACAAATATACATACATATACATATACATATATATACATATACATACACTCACGCCTGTCACCCAGAGGGGTAGGCAGAGACTACGGACTTCCATTTGGCACGATCCTGACATACCTCTTTCGCCTCCTTTACATCCATATATCTACGCATACCCACTCGTCGGTTAAGGGTACTTCTTATGTGGCCCATTTTCAAAATATCGCCAATTTGGTCGATAAACTTTCTTCTAGGGCGTCCCTTCCCAACTCAGCCGTTCACGTCCGCCATATAAATTTGCATTGTCACTCTTTCCTCATTCATTCTTTCTATATGACCAAACCACCGAAGCATTCCTTTCTTATACCTGGTCGCAACATCATCTTGCATACCACATTTATCTCATAACAAATAGTATAAATTACTAGCAGGTTTCTTTAGAATCATAAACTATAAAAGTTCAGTTGAAAGTAAGATAGGATTGACAATAATATTATAGAAAAATAAACCAATTAGTTGAGTGTTAGACGCTCCTTGTAATGAACGCATCCGGACAATTCAGTAGACGGATAGCGAATGCGATCAATGCTGACAAATGGGTGTCGACACGGGAACATGTTACATGAACGCGGTATGTGGCCTACACTGGTGTGTTATGCAAACAATCGCGTGTACACTGTACACATATATAGCACATGAGTGAAATGCCCGCATGGCGCGGCGTTAGACCCTAACGTGTTGTTCGACGGCATTATTCGGATGTTGGTGTTGGAGTGACGGCTGATGCTAATGTGATTTCCTGGGAGTGATTTCAAACTTGATTTTATTTGAGTACGGCGGTGAACACGAATCAGTACTTACTAAGTTATGATTTCATAACTTACTGAGTACCGATTTGTGTTTAAAATAATTATAGATTGCAATGGAAAATTCGTTCCAGAATACCAAACAATCACATAGACTAGATAGGTCTGTCATCTAGGTTTACCAATATAAGAGTACCAGCGCTGCGTTCATTAATATATCTACCTAGCATTGTGAGAATGATAAACTCTTACAACAAATGCATGCCACCAAGCGCATTTCTGGAAAGTTCTCTCTATTAGTGAACTTAAAAAATAGATATTGATAATGAAAAGTGGTTATTAGTACACAATTTGCATAACACCCATCCAAGTTTGTTAACTACGGCATATATTTTCTTCTGGTGTAATCATAGCAGTTATCCATAAAAGTTTAATTATAGATTTATATAATAATAAGGGTGGCGGTAGAAGAGAATCTCTCATGGCATTGTGTTGCAAAAAAAAAGAATAAATATTACATAAGTTTTAGAATTGCATTTGTGATTAATTTGCTAAGTATTGCCATCATAAGAGACAGTAATATATTAATTTAAACTAGGGAGAGTCTATTTTAAATGAATTATATAACCCAATGTTTTAGTAAGTAGTAGATTGTAAATACATGGAGTTTAGATAACGACGGTTTCAATTTTCAGTGTTTTATTACTTACTTAGGCAATATGAAAAAAAAATTGAAAAACTCAATATTATGTTGTTTACATACGAGTATATATGCGTAAATACGTTACTATTAATGAGTATTTAGAAAGAAGTAATTTAAGTTTTGCTAATGTCATGTTGTGACAGTTTGTAGATTTAAATGGTTGGTCAATGTTAGACTTGTTGTCTAATATAAATCATTCAGATCCATTATAAAAAAATGCTTATACCAGTTTCCCTGCTAAGTCATATATATGCTTCGAGGACATTGTAAACAGAAATGGATATATAAAAATATGACACCCTCAGCGTTGTTAATTTCAATTTAATCAATCAAAATTTTATCTTAATTGTACAAAATTATACTAATCAGAGAAAAAAAAACAAGTTTTTAAAACCTGTTGTAAGAATCATAACATAAAATGCAGCTCCATTGAACACAACCATCACTTTACGAAGCCAAAACACTTAGAGCTGTCAATTACCAATACTTAAGTATATCGACGCTATATACTATAATCGCTCTTATATAGATGCCAAGCTCGGACATATTGCATACCTATCAGTTTTATGCGCTGACACTTACCGTTAATGCTTTTAGAAATGCACGGCATTAATTTGTAAGCTCGGCTTGATCATTTGGCAGCATCTCTTTAGTGACAAGTGGATCTTTTAGGATCAGACGCGCTTAAAAGATTGTTACCGAAGATTTAACGAAATACACAGAGTATAAATTATAATAACGATAATTAAATATGTCACTTACTTCTGCATTTGTCACCTTAATGTGCTAAATAAAAAGTTAAGACACATGTAATTTAAATGATTTTGAATATGTATTAATGAGATAAAAAAATTAACATAAAATGAAGATATATGCCTCATATTTTTTATCATACAATTTTCGTGCTGAATTATGTCACGTTATAAATACCTTCAAAAATGTTATAAAAGGTTAAAAAGTAATACTGAGTAAGGCGGACAATAATTTTGGATCCTGTAGGACAGTCTTTCTATATCATTGGCAATTGTGCTATTTTAAAATATTTAATGATAAATAAACAAGACAGTGCTGCGGCACCTATACGATATTTTATTTTATAAATTGCGCATGATTCGCATTTCTTAAAAAATCTTGCTCTGCACAACTTTCTGTTTCGCTGCACTGATAAATATTAAAGGGATATCGGAAAAATATTATTTAAAGTAAGGGTGATATGAAACTTTCTTTATTATATTCCAAACTTCCCAGCGTTATTTGAAAAGGGAGTCGTAGAACATTTAAAGCATACTTTACTGGAATTTTTATGACTAAGTCCGTTGTAGTTGTAAATTAATAAAATTATATGCGTTAAAGTTTCTATAAATAAGGAAACATAATTATAATTAGCGGTACCACACATTATGAAACCAACTGTCGATGTTCCTTAAAAAATTCGATACACAAATGCTGGCGCATATTTATAGATACTGATTAATGATGTCGATGTGTGTAGGGGACGTGTTTCGACTCGCCTTGGTGATGGATGGCATATCGAGTTATTAGATAATGGTGTTTCAATAGAATTAGAAACTTTGTGTTTCCTGCCATCGCTCGGGTCAATGCAGGCCCTATGAATATTTATTACATGATATCACCCACCTTAACCTGTAAAGTAGACTTTAATATTGTAGCATTATTTGAACGTATACAATATTATGTAATTTTGTATAAAACTTAAACTAAAATCTAATCACATAGCAATGTTAAAAGAAAATGTAAAAATTCTTTTAAGTGTATGAATTCTGGAAGCCATAATTCTGAAGAATACCTAATACCTGTATTTTGCTATATCGCCCTCAACAAAATAAAGTACGGTATGATTTTTATCAAGCAGAAAGTTCACATGGAAAGTGAACTACTAGTTACTCGTTTGATAAGCCAAGACAATACTACAACAAAAAATATACGTAGTTCCGCTTATAAAACACTTTAACGTCACAATTGTTTAGTTAAAACTGTGCAAAATTGAAGCAGGTACTTTCTTTGTACCCTTTACTTTAGACGCTATACGAGATACTTAATGATTTACTGCCGCATCAAGGGCATTTCGGCCACAAAATATGAAAACAAAACAGTGAAAGCAAATGCAATCGAAGGAAATAATAATTTTAAAGGTGTCATTGAATTTGCAAAAATGCTAGCGAAAGTGACCACCGTCGAATTCAAAGCGGTTGACATTTGGAGGCATTGTTAACACGTTGAAAAGAACTGGAGCAGAAACAATAAAGCAAATGACAATTGGCCACCTGCCGGTCAGGCAGCATTTGAATATTATTCGCAAATGGTGAAAAAAATTAAGTTCGTTTTCACCTCAACGTACGTCACATTACTTCCTTCAGTACTTTACTAGAATTGGCAAGTGACAGTCATAATTAAAAATACATTAAAAAAATAACAATTTATGTGACTATATTATAATAACGACACATTACTAAACAAGTAAAATCTTTAAAAAGTGTAGTTTAATTGTGAGCGACGAATAGAAATCAATTAACTTACAAATTTATAGCATATAGAAATAGAAAAATCCGTTACATGTCCGTACACACAAAGAATCGGTCTCGGGAAAGAGATGTCAACAAGGTAGATACGGCTGCTGTTGCCTACATTATATTTTTCCTGAGATTTGTGGCCAGGTAAGCTCACATAAGCGGTTTTATTTATAAGGTGGTGTTGGTAATAATGTGGAATGTTGTGGAGTCGGACCGACGGTTGGTCGAAAGGATCGCGGGAGGGGAACTTGTCCGCCAGTTGCTCATTTAGAGGGTGTTTATGTTGTTTTCTGGTATTCCATTCTAATGTTAATTCTTTGTTTTATTTAATTATATGCAGTATGTAAAAATATGGAAAATTTGGAGATACTCAGAAATAAAAATTAAAATCAAATTGCTTTGCCCAGAAATTAAAATTGAAATGAGTTGATCAAAAAGTTAGCAGTACAGTATATATAGCACACCACTAGTAGGTATTATATGAATATATTCATTAGTTGGAATTACTATTATAAATATGCAAAATAATTTAATATTAAACTATTTTCTTCGTTTAATATTATCTCAAGAAATTTACCTACGGTACTGTTGTATAGTAGACACGCGATCCAAATATTTAAAAAGAATTAGAACTCTAAATTTTTTGGTGGTTTTTCTGATTAAATTGCCTTGTTATTAATTAACATGTTTAGTATATGATTTCCAAAATTTATAGAGTAATATTTAATAAGGTTTTCTTTTTGCGACTTAAGTTCTTATGTACAATATTTAATACTTGCATAAACTCTTATTGTACAGTGACATACGCAAAATCAGGACGTCCTGTACAATCGAGAGTATGATATCAAGGTTAGGCTTAGCGGCACACTCCACATGTGGTCAACCTAATAAAATGCAATAGAAATATATTTTACACGCACGGGTGATAGAGAGCGATATAAGAGCTTAGCGGCCATGTTGTATTATGGATGCCTATCATATTTTGGACCCGCTTTGGACCGGATTATTCTTTTTTCTTTTGCGCCTACATCTCTTAACCGGTCTTGGAGCGACGACCACCATTTATTGTAGATTAAAGAGGCTTGTTGTCTTAATTTTAAGCCACATTTTAATTTATTGCCACGTATTAATGCACAGACTCCACCATTTTTATTCGACAGACACATCGATGATTTGTTTATTTGTATTGCCGCTTTTTATTAATTCGGCTGCGCTAGTGTCCGCTAATATTTTGTGCTTAACTTAATGGTTCGGCAATTAAATTAAATTGTTCACGTTGAGGTAGGTAAATTAAAATTAACGACTACGTTGAGAGGCTTTAAGAGCGCCGATGTCGCTGGTGGACAAAGTTTGTTATACTGTCACTGGTGGGAAATTTTGCTATGAGTTTTACCATTAGTGCTTTCGATTCTTTAAGCAAAACATGTACATTTTGCGTTTTAAACGATTAATAAAAATATCTTTAAAAACGACAGTTAGCAACGTTAAATTAATCACAAATTCCTTGTACAGAACAAAAGATAAACGAACAAGTGCAAGCTCCCATGTCTGAGTAAAAAAATTACAGCACGCTCGGGCAAACCGAAAGGACGCCAGCACAAAAAGCGCTACCGGTGAAAAAATATGATTTATTGCGTGAAAAATGTTGAAGCACACGCGGAAAGGGAGTAAGCGGTGAAAGCACGGCATTTTTGCACGGCGAATTTGTTAATCCTGCTCGCTAGTTTTATTATTTTAAATTGAATTTCTCTTACTTTAGTTTGAAAATACAACATGTTAAACATTTAATCAATTTATACTTACTATGAGTATAAATTACTTTTTGTTGATTATAGTTTAGTTGTAGGTAAAAAACCAGAGGATGCATAATATGTAGTATAATCCATTGATCATTGACCAGGCAACGAATGAATCACGAATAAAATGATGAGTTCTTTATATTGATAGTTTATTCCATTTAGTTTATTTGTATAGGGTAAATCCGGGGGAGTTCGCCATAGTTTTTAGAACCTAGTTAAATTAAAATTATAATGATCAATTAACAAAAAAAAAACTTTATAGATATTACTAACACATAAAAAATTATTTAATCTTTTAACATCAAACTCTTAGAATATAACAAAAATATTAAATTTTGAAGTAATGAGTCCCATAATATAACTTTTTTCCAAATCACGGTTGGCCATCCTAACGTAGTGCCCGGTAAAGGTGGCCATAGTATCAATGGAGGGATTTCAGTTGGTAATCTGCATTTTAACATTTGTTTTCCATTAAGTTTTTGAGACTTAGCTCATTATTCTTTTCTGTCCACATAATAAACACTTATCATCAAACTAGGTACAATTTTCGTGTAGTTAGCTTATAAAACATTAAGGTCAGACTTTGATGAGTTGCGTTTCATAATAATTTTTCCGCTGTGACACGGCGTCTCTGTTTCCAAATTCTTCATCAGTCAACTCATATAATATTGGTTATTTGTCCTTATTACTGCTTTCAGATAACTTTTTTTGCATAATTTAAACGTGATTAGCGATTTTGTGAGATAGAGAAGATTGGTCCCATGGATTATTCTTTGTCATTATTTTACTTGTATTATCTTTCTAAACTCATTATAGAAGTTGTGTATATAGTTCTTTCACGTTCAAACAATCCAGTTCCCTCGCGTGTTTTTTAGTATTCATTTGGCATATAAAGATTAAATATTGTAACTTATTACTTTAACATAATTAGTTATTACATCACCATAAATGAAGAAAAATACCGCAAGTTAGTCATTACGTGTTATATATGGCCATCTCATACCGACCATGTATGAGTATGACCATCTCTTCTAAACGCCCGGGATAGATGGCCATACATTACGTATTAAAAAAAATGTTAACAATATGTGCGCCATTTTGAGGTTATATTAAAGTTTGGGTCTTCAACTTAACATTGAACTTTAAAAAACCACTTATTTTTATAGTGCCTTATCACCTTATCTCCAAACGTAGACTCTGACAACTGTAAGCTCCATACAAATCAATAAAGGTATATTTTACTTACTTATTGTTATTTTTAGCCAGTGTTACTCGGAATAACTATTTCGTTGATTGAATTACTAAAAAAAATCAGGTAGTTGGTATTGGAGATCAAAGTCCGCTAGTAAGTGATGATTACATCTTTCTTTTGTAATTCAAAATAATAATGAAATGTACGATTGAAATGTTACGAATTGACTCTCTGTTAAGTGTAGGTAGGAATATTCTATGTTATTATACCATGCTGTCATCACTGGAAACTACGGTGGTACTATGAAGTTGTTAGTTATGACACTTTATAGATCTGGAACGTGGTCCCTCACTTCTGACCGTATGACAAAGCTTAAAGTCACTCAGCTGGATAGGGCTACTCTCGGAGTTTATGTGCATGATAACTAGGAAATAAAAACATTCGCAGTAGAAAGAGAATGCAGGTATCTACGACCGTATTTTGTGAAGGACTATAATGATGATGATATCATGATGAACAACGAATGAGTATTCAAATATATGCGTTGACACAAATGATAGATACCACTTAACCTAGGCGTGTAATAAAATATATTGATGAAATTACATTGCTTTAGAATATGATAAATAGTCAGAGACGGTAAATTTACCCCACTTTGGCCCCAATTGAAATATGACACTAAACTATACAGTCTTTAATCTAAGTTATGCTTTTTAAGCTATATTTACTTTCATTCCATTAAAACCCATTTCGTTAGTGAGATTAATGTTATCTATATAAATATCATAATCGCAGATGCCATTTTGTGGTCTTTTTACATGCATAAGAACATGTTCAAAAGGCGATTCGGTGTGATGGAACATAACGAACGTGTCGGCATTATACGTGTCCATCATTACGAGGTTGGTGTTCCTGTCTAGTTTTCCCAATGGCCACTTACGGTAATGACATAATATCTTTAGAGTTCGCCTCATCATTGTTATAACTATAATTATCTGACGTTTATATTTTGTGCAGTTGTCTGTGCCGCTCGCTTAAGAAAAACGTGTTATTTGTTCATGTATCTAGATTTTGATCTCCAGCTGCATTGACCGCCAGTGGCGAATACGACCCTGTAATTATTTTACCTTTGATATTTAGTCACAGTGCTAATAGAGTACCGAGAACTTTTTGAATCTGATTAACAAAACTATTGTTGCCTTTCGCAATTTTGAGTGTTTCAGGATTTTATTTTCGTGTTACACTTTTATAATTTGACGTGTTACTGTTGATATTTACAAAGCTTCTTAGTAGCAGAATTCACTTCCGAATCTCTTTATATTTTTATAACGGTTTTAATCGCTTTGTTTTGTCTGCTAGGTACATATTTTACATTTGGTTTTAAACTAACTTTTCAAAGCGCCTAAATACTTAAAACTTTACACAGAGCTCATAACTGAAAACTTAGTAAAAAAGTTGCCATTTTTTATTCATTTCGTATTTAAAATAAAGGTTTATTAATTGATAGATATTAGTAAGTACGAAATCAAATACAATTATTATGCCCTAAGAGTAAGAGTAAGATATTAAAATATCTCATTTTAATCGTTAAGGCGATAGTTACGATACGATAATAATAATTAAAAGTTTACAAAATCGCTTTATAACTTTATATGCATTGATTTTGTTTAGTAATAATTTAGTCTAGACTGAATTTTGGTCACGGCAGCCAATCTTCAATGAAGATTAGCCATCTGCGCTACATAGGGTTATAGTATCCAATTATATGTACAAGCACAGATGCACTCTCTATTTCCTCACTCTCATAGTCCAATAAGACGGTAATATGGCACGATCAGAGAGCACGAGGTTTTTCGAGGCACATGGTGAATAAAACACGGCCAAATACCTGACTCCGGGCTGATACTGATAATTTCTTGACAGCAAAACCCAATAACTGATTCTGTCCCAACCCGGAATTAATTGTTAATTTTTACAAGTTATATTAATCGTTAAGTAACAAAATAATGATCTTATTATAAAATTGACGTCTACAAAGTACGATGTGCCCTTAAATTCTTTGGAGTGAAGTGAATGCAATATAAAAAAATATAAATGCAACCTGATTAAAACTGCTTTTACGGGTTTTATCGCGTTTATTTTTAATTTTAATTACTTTTATTTTTAATTCCCGACGTTTCGGGCGCTTTCCAGCACCCATGGTCACGGGGGACTGAGATGACTGACGTCCCGATGTCATTGTTAAACCCGGAGTACCTTCAGCTTTTTTTTAATTATTGTTTATGGTCCGATCTATGCAAAATGAACTGACTATGTCTTGAGGTCTTGCAGTGGTATGCTTGGGTTTAGTTTTAATTTTATTGATTATAGGATCCCAAGCAGGTGGTAGTACCCAGCCTTCTTCTCTATTGAAATTAGGATGTTTTTTTAATTTCAATAGCCTCACGTATCATCCTTGGTAGGAATCGGTGTTCTTTAGCGAGGATTTGTGGTCTATCAAATCTGATGTAATGGTTGGGGCCGTCCAGGATATGATCACAAACTGCAGACTTAAAAAAAAAGTAATTAAAAGCAAAAATAAACGCGATAAAATCCGTAAAAGTAGTTTTAATCATGTGTAGTGTTCGCGTAAATATAAGAAATCATTATATAAATGCAACCGTCTGAGATGTAATGTATGAGATTGAGCAGATTTAGATAGACCAATTTAGCTTTTTTTAGTGTATATATAATTAAAAAACTGAATCGATCTCAGACTTATTATTTTACATGCACATATTTGTTTTGATGTACTTGGACTGGCGAGATTTTTTATAAAGCTTGTTAAACATCCAATTTACAAACAGAAATAACATTTAAAAAGTGAAAATCACACACAGCCACATAAATTTAATTAGCTACATAAATTACCTATTAATGTTTACAAATACGAAGCTATTTTACAAACATTTTGTTTCGTATTTAGTTAGCTAGATTTGTTTATTCAATATCAGCTTGCTTCGCCTTGCTTTAACGGTACAATAACGTTATAAAATAAAACGCGAGAATAATATATTATCAACTTCGCAAAATCGTATTTAAGCAAGAGAGATTAATAACATAATAGTTCATAACTTTTATCAATTTTTACTTTTATTTATATAAACGCAGGTTTCTATGAACTTTCACATAACTTAAAACTGAAATTGATTAACACGAAAAAGATTAACACGAAATCGAACTCGGGTTGTTCGCGTACTATGAAATTATGTCCAGACCCTGATCTAACTCAACTAGCAGTCCATAGGCAAATAACACACCCTTATCTTACAAATAGTAAAGGTTGCACTGAGGCGTTCCAGTGTGAAGGGTATGCAGGTCCAGTATAATTACAGGCTGGGGGCATTCCATCTGCTGCAGGTGTCCTGGACTGTAGAAGCCATGCCTTCAGATGAACTGTAAGTTCTTTCGCCACTTTGGTTTCAAATAAAATAGATACGCTGCAACTAGCAACGGGAAAGAACACGTTCTCACGGAATACCAGCCTAAAATAGCAACTTAATACTTCTGTGTTTTGTACGGTGTGCGCAACAAGTGCAGAGAACTGAAGACATGTTTAACTGGAATTACATTACATTTTATTTTATAGACCACAAAGCATGTAGATCGGACCAAAAATTAATATTCTAAAACTGAAGGTAGCCAGATATGACATCGAGCCTTCAAACACCTCAGTCTCTCCCGTGAACATGGGTGCTGTAAAGCACCCGAAGTGTCGAGCATTAAAAACTCAAAATCAAACGCGATAAAACCGGTAAAATTACTTTCACTTAATGTGTGGTGTTCGCGTAAATATAAGAAGACATAATTAAATACAATTTATTTTTAGTGAGGTAATAACAGCACGCTTATTACGTATATAGTTATTCTACGAATTGTACATGACAGATACGGGGACGCGCGGCGGATCTTAGGCGGAAATTAAAACTAATAATTCAAAAAGTTTCCGCGCGAGCGATCCACCCGGCCAGATTTATGGTTTAGCTAGTCTTGTGAAGCTTCCTATGTTAGGTAGACCAGGATGATTCCAAATCAGTTTAATAAACAAGATTGATCTTTTTATCAAATATTATTAAAGAAAATAATTTTATCAATTATTCTTACTTCTAAAATAATTTTTTTCTGACTAAATGACTGCAATCTACAAATTGTGAGCTTTTCACAAAAAAATGTGGTGAAAAATGGTCACTACTGGCCGTATGATATAGCTAATGGTTGCTCAGCGAACTATACAGAGTGCTATGCTCAGAGTTTCTCTGGTTTGAAAATTTTTAATGAAGACAATAAGCTGAACCGACTGATGCAAAAGCACGGCCCTTGAGTGGCATCCACATATCGTAAGCGAAACGTAGGGCGGGCTAGATGGCGTGACAATCCGGTAAGTTATGTAGAAAGTCAACGGACGCTGCCGACTGTGTTTTGTTGCATTTATTTAGGAAGGCCTATGTTCAGTTTTGAACTCGATAAGGGCTCTAATGATGATGAAGCAGAAAATTCGGTTCCAGGGCAACTTCTTCTAGTAGAGCTCTAACCTTACTTAGGAGTTTAACTACTTAGATATATCCTGTATACCATCCTCTTTTCTTCTTCTTCCACAAAGCAGGATAGGAATCAATCGCGTGTTCTGTTTAAAAGATTTTAGATTACATTATGGATATGCAGTACCTCATTACCAACCATTTAATTCATTCATAAGCTATGAATTTTGTTTTATCTTCACTGCTATGTTATAAAAGTTATTCGATTAATGATTTGCTTGAACCTGTATGTGCACAGATGTGACGTCATCTCTGAAACTTTAGATGTAATATCTCACAGCTTATTATTCTTTAGGTGTGTTTTTGTTTCAATAATTAACATATAATTACATTATTTTATCATGAGTTGTCGTTCATCGTGGTACGTGAGGCTAATATGGTCACCAGCTTTGCAGCCCTGTAAAACCAAAACTAAGAGAACAACACAGACAAAAAAGCAAGCCCATATACTTACTATAATTAATATATTGAAGAAAACAATAGCAAACAAGCTTTGGCAATAATAAGGAACACTTCGAAAAATCAAAATTGCGTCGATAAAGCAGCGCCCTTTTGACCTTTTATTATTTGATTGACCGATGAAGAGCTGTCGTATCACAGAACATTCTTTGCAAACAAAGCTATAGGTTTTGAATTATAAGAAAGTGAGCATATTAACCGGATGACCATATCTCCCTCACGTACTATACTACTATTGTCTATTCGTGACTTCATCCAACAGTGTATTGTTAAGGGCAGATGTTAAAAAAGAAGATAAGTATAAAGTGTATTGTATTATTGCTATTATACTGGCTCATCAAAATCTTCAGACCAGAAGTGTCTTCTGTGAATGCATTGCTGTTTAGCGTAAAAAATAGATATGAGGAAGCCCATTCAGATGACTTCACGGCAATGAAGGTGTAGAGGAGGTTGTGTCTGAGAAACGCAGATAAAATATTATGTCCGTTATTTTATTTGTTTTTTTGACTAGTAATATTGTAATGAAATGTGGTTAGATTAGATTTTATTTTTTATACTTGTTATAAAGATAAAAATAACGATAGATAGATATATAGATACAATAAATATATCAGAAAAAACGATTTACTTTCGCATCAATTATTCGCAGTGAAAATCAAATAGCGTTAAACTTTTCCACTGTCAAATAAAACTGCATAGATACTTTTTAGTTTCCGTAACACCTAGGGACTGTGTACACAATCGACTGAGAAATAAAACCGTTCCGAAAGTCCGACATAGACGGACAGTAGCAAACGGAATTGCACCAATGTTAGGTGCATAACGATAGCAATACGTCCACAGTCGCGAGGCATCAATCGCGGCCCCGCTGGCGCAGGCCGAATGCATCAATGCACTCCAACACTTTTTGTCCCATTCACCAATAATACAGAGCGACAAAATTTCCACTTTAACATACACCGTTCGTTCCTTTTCATCAATCCCACCTAGCAGCTCAAAAGCAATCGATAGACTGGAAAGTTTTATTGATATGGCAATATTTTTAATCATATTAGGAGTTTCAACGGAGTGATTATATATTTCTATTTCCAGTAGTCTCTATATCATAAATACTAAAATTATTTTAAATGAATATCCGATTTGATTTGCTGGCGATATAGTCCTTATGGCATAACCACTAGAGGGTCTAAGTACTATGCTTAATGACCTCTATGGTTTTTCCCAACGGATAGGTCTACAGATGAACATGGACAAAACACAGGTCATGTGAAACGCCCATTCATACCTATGCCGGTAGAAGTTGCCGACGATTGTATTTACTTAGGACAAATAGTCTGATTAGATAAGTCCAACTTCGACCGAGAGGTCATTTGACGGATTGAACGCGGTTGAGAAGGATTCTGGAAATTACGACACATCTTCGCGTCAGGTATAGGTTTCTCAAATATTGTCAGTAATGACATAATATGCATCTAACGCGCGCAGCGATATATCGAGAGGGCTATGCTCGGAGTTTCTACGTGATAAACTTAGAAATAAGGATATCAGAAGTGAGACCAGAGTAATCGACATAATGCAACCGATTAGTAAACTGTAGTGGCAATAGGCCGGCTTAATAGTTCGAAGAACCCACAACCGATGGGGAAGAAAACCGATGGTTCTCGAGTGGTATCCTGGTACCAATAAGTGCAGTATAGGGGCCTATCACTAGTTGGAGTGCAGGTCGTCACTCCTACTCATAAGATATGCAAGTCGACGGATGTGGGTGACTCAAGACCGTGCCTTGCGGTCCTATGTTTATCTGTAGGTTTTTGAAGGGCTTTAATGATGCTGAAGATGAAATTTATCCAATATTATTTAATAATTAGATAGGAAAATAAATACGACAGTGTCTATGTATAATTTCCAAAATTGTTAATATTTGACCAATTTTGTGAATAAATATCCTTTTTATTTAATTATTTTTATAGAAATTGTAAGACTAACTAATGTCCAGATCAGCTGGTACTGGGATCATAAATGCGCCTGCCAAGTGTGGCCATTATAGAAAATCCGGCAAAGGGATCCGTCTAGCAATGGACACGGCCTGATGAACCAAAAGAAAAACAAGGTATTTTTAACTTGATTGTCTATGGGACGTAGTATCATTCTTTTTTAGACATGTAACAAAATCTTTGTCGCCTTAGCCTTTCTCATGTTCGTAATCATGAAATATATACAAATATCGTATAATCAGTTAAATATTAACGATTAATTATTGTTTTATTGAAAAAACAAATCGACTTCGATGATCATGGATCAAGTTGGTATTTTTATAGAAATAATGTGAAAGAATTAGTAGATGAATACGTCATAATCGGGTAATTAACTTCGGAATTGCCTAATTGTTAAATTCCCATAGTTTTAAAGTCTGTTAATACAACTATTTTATTTAATATAAACATGCGCATAATATTCGAAACAATAAAGTTTATTTTTGTATTACACACTTTTATGTAATTCGTTTCATAAAGGCGTAGGTAGAGTGGCTGTTTATTATTTAGAATGTGTAGCGATGGGACGACGCAAGTCGATGCGCGCTCCAAGTGGAAATCTTTTGGGATTACATTGCCGTCAACCGGGTTATGTCTGGGGCATACCAAATTTTAACCGCTATATTTTTTTCTTGTTTAACTTACTATTTATAGGTACATCTCTATTTTATTTTATTTTAAAAATAACATTTACAACAGAATGTACTGTTTTATATTACTGAGAGAGTTTATTATTTATGGTCGTGACAGCTATATTTTACAAAAATTTAAGGTAAGAGAACGTCATTATCACATTTCAATGCATTATTAAAATATAAAACAACTTTATAACTAACTTTGTAATTTAAATCTTATAATATTTTAAAACTATTATTTCTCATATAGTATTACACTGAATGGATTTTTTATCTACATGACTTCTGTAGATTTTAGCTCTTAGATTAACCTTTAAATCGTTTAAAAGCGTAGTAAGGTTAAAAGTTAAACCTATACACGTCCCATTACAGGATTCAGGCCTCCTCTTCTTCCTGAGAAGATTCTCAGACGTGCAGGATTACTCGCGATATTTTACTTCACCGCTAAACCACCATCACAATTACCCCGTGGTAAATCAGGACTTACAATTGCGACCAACAATTTTATTTGTGCCGGCGCGGATTGAACTCGGGTTGCTTGCGTGATTTGAAATTTACGCCGAGCTTTAACCTCTGACCTACAACGGCTTAAATTAAAATACGTCTTATAATTATATCTCTCAGTGTGTTCCAACCGGAAACATCTCAAGCGTACCACGCTATGATGTACGAGAAGACGACGCCTGGCGAAACTTAAACCGTAGTAAAGCCTCCATCACGTCAAATGAATACTAAATCACGGACGGCTATTTGAATTTCAATATCTAATACACCATGCTCAACCGGCACGGCCTAGTGCGAATCTTACGTATTTGGTGCTCTGAAATTCTTTTTGTGGTAGGCATTTCGTAGTTTTTTGAAAAAGTAGTCAACAAATTAGTATATTTTCTTAAACTTATCTATAAATTAATTGTGCAATATGTTTTTAAAGGTGCAGAAACATTTCCCAACCATTTTCATGAACTTTGTATTTGTATTTGTTGATTGGTTGTCGAATATTATTCAAAACAACAAATCACAAAACTGTATTTTTTTAAAATTAATTAACCTTTATTAAAAATATTATTAGTATTGTGTTATGTTTAATACGACGATAATAATACAGTAAAATTTTAACTAATATTAATAATAACGCTCAATATAGTTTTATTTATTACTACTTCATGCCCAAAAAAAAATGGCTAAAGTACTTAATGAAACAAAAGGCCCCGAAGCAGCTACTCTTAAATTGCTAGATACATACTCCGAGCACATTTATCAGTGGCAAAAAAGCGGGAGCTGATTCAGCAAATATTTTTTCTAGGCGATTAGCGGAAATTCCCTCGAAATACCTATAGATCGACCAATTGGAATTTTCCGAGATATTCAAGAAAGTAGCTATATGGTTTCAGAAATAAGGTCGAATTTGTAATAAAAACTATTTCATGAACGCATTTGAACCTTTGCACGTCTTCAGAGGTTCAGCGTGGGAACCGCCGTGTCGCATTGACCCCTCCAATGCTTAGACAAATGATTTCTAAGAGTATTTTCTTGGAAATGTTTTTACGTTTGGCCCATTTTCTCGAACAGTGGAAACTTCAGCGTCTTTAGTAGTTTTATAGTAAAAAATTTCAGTTTCACCGTGTAACATCACCAGCTGCTTGAATTTTGATACGTAGAATACAACAAATCGCCATGTGCCTAATCTCGCCCCCATGTACCTCAAGAGTTAGTTATTTGATAGATATCGGCATAATCATTTCGTCTATCGTATGCTTTAAGTAACCAATTCGTGCATATATATGTATATATTAGTAATTGATTGGTTTCTCGGAAACGAATCTAACGATTTAGATGAAATTTTGTATTTAAATAATGTTTTAAGTTCCAGTTTCATTAAAGAAGGTTTCAACGCTGAAAATATTTTATTTCAAACACCTGTAGTCACCCAGGTAATTATAACATGTAAACATTTCAACCAGAGACGGGGAGCAGTGTCAAAAGTACATGACATCTGATACTGCTATGAGAAATTCAACTACCGATCTTGATAAATACGGAGAAATAGTCCAAATGTTTAACATGCACAAGTAGCTATACAGGTAACGAGGCATTTTACTCTACATTCACGATCGGCGTTATGGTCATCATGAGTTTGTTCAATTATTATTCTCTACAAAACAATATCAAAAAGGTATATTATTGATTTTCCTTTCAATATAATTTCCTCTTCACAAGTCCAACGCAAATGTTTATCCTAGAACGTGGGGCGACGAGGCTCCGCGGGCGCATCCTTACAATTTTTCTCATAAACCGAACATGACAGATTCGTACTGTGATTGATCGAGCGCGCCGCTGATCCGTTGGGGTGCCGAATTATAATGCGGAGGGTGTTCGTGATGCTGGCGACGTTCTTACCTACTCAATGTATTAAATATGTATAAATATATACTTACAAAGTATACGCAATCTAAATTCCGAGCTTATTTTCAGTAGCTTTTGAAAGAAAAAGCTTAGAAATCTGTAATTTTACTTTTCTTACTCGTATCATTGTGAATTTTATCTTTACGTAACCGAATTTTACATTTATCAGTTGGATGTGCAGAAATAATTTAATTCATTTGATAACAGTAAATTAAAGGTGCAGCCTATATACGTCCCACTGCTGGGCACAGGCCTCCCCCATTTCTGGGAGAGTTTTAGGTCAAGGAAGTGTCCGCCGCGCTGCCCCAATACGTGTTGGCGAACTTCACATGTCTTCGAAATATTTGTTTTCCTTTTTCCTCAGACATGCAGGTTTCCTCACGATGTTTCCCATCACCGCCGAGCACGTGGTAAATAATCACTTAAAATTGCAATTAACAATTTCATTGGTGCCGGCGGTGATCGAACCCGGGTTACTTGCGTTCTGTTATATTTACAGCGAGCGTTAACCATCTGAGCTACCACGGCTCTTGATAACAATGTGAGCATAATATTTAAATATGCTTCTCGGCAATCACCCTTAATACTTTAGCTAATTGAATAAATTAAGAAGTTTTATCGATGGTCGCCTAATTAGAAAACTTTGGACTTGATTTTTTACTCTTTAGTCTGAAACGTCAAGTTAAAGCGTTAACTCTCTAATTAACGGAAGAGTTTGGATTTTACCACGTGCTTGGCGGTGCAAGACAACATTGTAAATAAATCTGCATGTATAAAAAAAAACTGAAAATTATTTTTTGATTACATTTGATTTTTTTATAGTATAAGGGTGGCAAACGAGCACCAGTCTACCTGATGGTAAGTGGTTGCTGTGACCCATAAAGATCTACATCTATCCTCGATTACGAATCAAAATGCAGATGCGTTGTCACCCGTGAGGACTAGGACGGAATCCCTCGTTTCCAGTAAAAAGGGTCTCCGGTTCTCTACACTTACCAAACAAAACACAGCAGCGTTGAGCTGCTATTTGACGCTGGTATTCTGTAAGAGCGTGATCCTTCCCCGGTCGAGCCGACCCATTCGTGCTACAACTATACCAGTAATATAGCTGCATGCATGCAGCATGGCTCTACCACGTAAGCGTGATGTCTGCCAACACGCATTTGGGCAGCTTCGTGGACACATCACGTATATAGACAGCAATTATATTTTTTTATTTTCTATGCATGTACCTTTATAACGCAAATTTGTTTAATAATTTCAAATTAAACAACATTTCAAAATGGTGATTAATTTGCTTTATATCAGGTCAGAGTTCAGATTAAAATATAGATATTGATAAGGTTAGTAGTACACAAAAACCGACGTATTTTTTTTGAATGCAAATATTTTTAAACCGGCATTTTGCTTTTTAATTGAGTACGTAACTCTTTAAGTTCAAACAGACAAATGACATTTTAAGCCTCTTCCAATTTTCCCCCTCTGTGTTCAGATGAAAATCTTCATTCGTCGGGGGGCGAACTACCCTTGAGAAAAAAATAAATATAAAAAGTATTATTAAAGAAGGAGACAGTTCGGGCAACATTTGTTACTGTCGCAGGCCGTATGATGAAAAATTAGTTCACTCCTTGTGACAAAGGCGCGCTAAACTCACTACATATGGTTATCTCCTTCCAACTAAGGGAATTCAATGGGGAGGAAAGGGAAAATTGCCTGCGTTTCCAATGGCAAATGACACAGATAGCTTAGGGATGACCGTAGGAGCGAACAGCAAGTTTTTGACAGCGGCCATTTATTGTGTATTGAATATCAATATAATTTCCGTGAGAGTCGATTTTTGTCCCATACAAGGCGCGTCCCTCAAGGGCGAAGTTTGGGCTCACAGATTACTGGCAATAGCAAATATTGCGAATGATTGATAAAGGTGCCACTTGCACTTTGGTTGCTTTATTTCTTTGCTTCCCCCTTCGTTCCCTAACGTGTTGAAATAGTTTATTCGAGACTACCCCTTACGCGACAAGCTTTATTTAATTTTTCAATATACTAAATGCAATGTACTGTGTTCAATATATTCTTAAATTCATATTCAAGATTAAAAAACTTATTAATAACTTTTGTAGGTTTCATATATAATAAATAGATTCCGTTTCAAAAGAAGAAGCGTTTTAAAACCATGACATCGTCATATTCATCATCATTACAGCCCACCCCAAGTCTAATGCTGAATATAGGCCTCCCTCAAAGAATGCGACAGAGCACGGCCTGAGCCAACCTTAAAACCCACCTCAAAAGAAACCAAAGCACTGCTGCTGAAGTAGTGCCTTCGTAAAAGACGAAACTAACTCATCTTTTACCTGGTCGTTCTACTCCACTAGTGGGTTAGCCATCCTATACTTCACTTACCGTTACCGGGATGCCACTAGAGAACCTTTCTTTCCCATCTACATTAAATCAATAACTTAGGTTCTACTGTGGATAACCTCATTACGAAATCTATCACTGGGTCTCAGATGGGAATTCGATCTGTAATTTCTAAAATAGAAAGTAATGACATGAACACATGTATATGTGTATTTATGTATACATTCATTTATATTTGTGTATATATATATATGTGCATTATGTTAATATGTATTCAGTTATATATATATATATATATATATATATATATATATATATATATATATACAACTGGTCAATATATATATATATATATATATATATATATATATATATATATTGACCAGTTGGATATAGGTTTGTATCATTGAGTTATAATGTACTACGTACTAGAGAAGCTATTCCAAACAAAAATTGTGCGCTACTTCTATGTCTTCGCGCATGCGCGGTAATAGTAGAGTCGCGCATGCGCAGTTGGTATAAACGCGCTTTGCGCTTGCGCGGTCAGTTTTTGTTATTATAGATTATACGTAAGTAGAATGGTCAGTATGTAATAATTGTTTATTTATATTGTATTGTTAATTATATCGAGTACTTACAATTTTTTAAATTGTTTTTTATTTTGTATATGTGCTAATTTAATATAATATTACATAATATTATGTCAGAATTACATTTTGATGATATTGTTATCTGAATATTTTAAAAGGTATCTATGTCAAATATAAAAAAACGTACTAAATGTATGTTTAACAAAACTTATTAACATAAAATTTAAATTACAAATATATTTATTTAAATTAGAATCATAAACGTTGTAAATAATCGTTCATAAATGCTGGGCACGCGAGAGTTAAAAATGGACGAATTTATTCCACTTTGACTTTGAAGTGGAAACCTAAAAATAAAATAAAAGAATAATAAGCAGATTTAAACATGTAAAATTTAGCTTAATTATAATAACTTATATGTTTCTACAAAAAAAAATGTGTAGTATAATAATATATTCGTCCTAAACTTAAGTACCCACAGAAATGTCGCATCTGAACATATTAATTTCATAATCTATATTCAATGATACGAGATGGCGTCTTAGGAATAATTTGCTTTATTATTAATTTATAATACTTTTTTATTGAATAAGTATCTTATTAACCGATGAAAAGTAATTCCTTGGTTTTTACTGACATTTCTTGAATTATTTGTGCAATATCTAAGTACACAAGACGGCATATTTTTATCAAGAGATTTTTTTTTTAAATCAACACAACACGTGACAACTCTACAAGCGCCTAGCGAGTGACTGATTAAAGTGCAGTGCATGCACCGCAGTTGAGTGGAACAGAGTAGCTGAATGCAGTGTCTCCTCTAGTACGTAGTACATAATAGCTCAATGGTTTGTATATAGACTTTCTGTACCTACTTCTTTTTACTACTGCCTCTTTTATCTCTGCACTATTCTAAGATAGACTTGTAGATAATGCCTAGAACACTAAGCCTGGCTATATACAATTCAGTGTATATGGAGTTAAAAATAAATAAAGTTGACGCCTTTAAGAACAAAACCAAAGCACTGCTGCTCTAGGCTCACGAAGTATTATTGCCTTCGTAGAAGACGAAACTAAAGAAATTCTGACGGATTTTAAGTGCCGGTCTTTTACCGGCTTTCAGCAGTTCCATCCTCGCCCGGAGCCGTGAAGTTTTTAATGTTCCATATAATACAAAACAATAAAATATTACTTTAGTATTTATAATAATATTTTGTTTAATTTTATTTAATATTTTGAATTCGTAGTAGTATTTTGACATTTTTCCTTCAAAAAATCTTTTAAAAGTGAACGACTGTCACAAATGAAATTAAATGCAATTTAAGGTGCTGATTTAAAAGGTGGTAAAGGAAAACATTGTGAGTGATTTAGTATCGCCTTTTTAGTATCGATTGTCAGTTTAGTATCGGTATATTACGGTTATCTCCCCTTGAGGCTACAGGTTAGAAGACAGACAAATATACGCAAATCCCAAGCATTCATGTAATTTACCATCATATTTATAATTGTTATTAGGTATCAAAAAAATTTACCTCCCTTCTAGTGGGTTCTAGTAAAATCGACTTGACAAACATATAAAAAGTTCTACATAGTATGTTATACATTCTATACATGAATATTCTATAGTGAAGAGAAAACTTTGTAACCATATTGAGAGACCACGTGTGTGAGATTTCACAAAATTAAATTTTATATAGAGAAGGAGTGCAGAAAGCTCATATTTATATATATATTATGTGTTACAAATACATAAAATTAATTAAAATTAAATATCTATACATCGTTTACGTTCATACTGCCAATGTCTCAGAGTAAGCACAAGCATTTAAGTATGTTATTACTCTAAGGCCAATGTAAAACACTTAATAGTCTGTGGTCGAACAGTCGTACAGAGTAGAGATTGTCACCAATGAATTTTAAATTTTTATCAAGAGATAATTACTGATAGGTTAACTGAATAAGCTGTGAATTTTATGTGATTTCAAATGTTTCTTTTTCATCAGTGAGTGTATGGGTGGTGTATGTCAAGGCAAAAAAAAATATTTATTTTATCCTTCGCATATTAAGTATCTGTGTTTTATATGTAATTTACAGTTCAAGGTGAAATAATTTAAATTTAAAGTTACAGTTAAAGGTGAAATACAGCTTGCTTAATATGCGAACCTAAGAATTTAATGAAATACGGTCAAATTATACGGGCCACAAATATTTTTAATATTCTTTTTTGATAACATTGAAACGTAAAGGGAAATAATATATATATTTTTAAATTATTAATTACGTTACAATGTTTTTACTCAAAATACACATCAATATTGTTAAGAATAGAAATCGTCGTTGAGTCTCAGATGACATCACTCGTTAATTAATAAATAGCATCGGAATAAAACAGCGTAGGTACCTAATAATTAAAAACATTCCAGCAATGGACAGGAGGTAGTAATAAATAGGCGTGAGGCGTTAGTTTTAATACCGGTCTATAATGTCTCTATCAATGAACTCCTTCGAAAAACATGTTTTATTTTAAATTGATTAAAAAGTTTCACGTGTGAAAGACTATTTATTAAAAGCAAAAGTAAGGTTTCGTTAAATTTAATTACTATATAATATAATTTAGTGATTTTACTGACACTTACTACATTAAAAATGAGTAATTTTAATGTATTTGCTTGGTTTATTGTTCTGCTTCTTCTAATTCAGCCTGTAATAGTCCATGCTGGAGATGGGCTTCTTCTTTTGCAGGATGAATTTACCATATACGCCACTTTGACAGGCAGATTGGTATATAATAGTAATACAAAAGTATCGCATATTTAACGCTGCTCCGGGTCACCGGAGTCACCGAGTTAATTTACAGCTATAATATTCAGTTGTATTATATTTCTATTCGACTATAACAAGTATTTCCAACCATAAATATAGCGCTTTATCATAAGACCTGTGAGGTTTGGGTTCGTTATTTTTAAATACACGCCAGTAACCCCTTAAGTTGATTTGCAGAATGCACTTGCTGGTGAGATTGCTATTAAAAGATAAAGTCGTCCCCCTTACTCGTAAAATAATATTAAAACATATGTACATAAACACTAACGCTTGTCACCTAGATGGGTAGCTATAGACGACGGACTTCCATTTGGCACGATCCTGACACACCTCTCTCGCCTCCTCATCACTCTAAAATAATCTTCAATGTATCGCCAATGTGGTCGATAGACTACCGTCAAAGGCATCCTTTACCGACAATGCCATTCACTTTACAAAATAAATTTGAATTTGTCACTCCTTCTTCATTCATATTGCCTTCATTTCCAAACCACCGAAACCATACCTTTCTTAATTCTGGCCGCAACATCATCTTGCATCTAGGTGGATGTAAGGAAAAATATATGTATAATTACAAAATAGTGTTAAAATATTTAAGTTACTAATCATTTATTTACGAATTTTAAAAATCTAACAATCGTAGAACTGGACATCAAAGGTGAAAACTTCTCAGCTTCACAAATTTATAAACATTATTTTCGGGTTGTTAGGAAATATTTTTTAAGAAGTATTTTTAACAACGTATTCATATAGTAAAAAAAATCATTACTTGCGCTGTTTTACATTAAAAAATATATTATTATTATCTATATAATACAAACAAATTTATAAATACATAAAAATTTTACAAAATTTTATCAATTGGACTTTCAACATTATTTTCATTAATTTTATGTATATAAGAGTTCAGTGCTTTTCCCCATCCCAAAAGTGCCTAAAGAGGTTTTTACCTAAAAAGTTTTTACTTCAAAAGTATTTTCACTACAGGAGCAATGGCTAACACACGTATAACATCGATTCGAACAATGGACACGGGTAAATGTAGGGATTATCTCGTAATGGCGTGAGCATTCTGACTAAGTACGAAACTGTTACGTGGCCGACCGGATATAATCGATTGTCTTGCTGCTGCAAATCCTGCTACCTACGTCACGACCATGTCATAAGCTTATATAAAATATTATTAGTCAAGCTTTTTCTTGATTCTAAATATTAGTATGTTGGTGGTGTGAAAATGAAAAATCTCATAGCAATGGAAAATTTTAGTATAATTTTAATGTTGAACAGATTCCGTAAAATACTTATTTACTTATTTAATTATCCTTTACTTGTCATGTTATACGTGGTAGAGCCATGCTGCAGTTATATTAGTGGTATAGTTGTAGCACGAATGGGTCTTCTCGACCGGGGCAGGACCACGCTCTCACAGAATACCAGCGTGAAATAGTAGCTTAATGCTGCTGTGTTTCGTATGGTGAGTGTAGAGAACGGGAGACCATTTTTACTGGAAACGAGACATTCCATCTTAGTCCTCACGAGTGACAACGCATCTGCTTTTTGATTTGTAATCGAGGATAGATGTAGATGTCTATAGACCGCGACAACCACTTACTATCAGATGGACTGTGTGCTAGTTTGTCACCATATCCTATAAAAATATATCTAGATGCGCTATAATTCACATATCTTGATTAAAACCTTACCTTAAAAAAATCTATTTTTTATCACATGGAGCTGAGATAGCGTAAGAGCTAGACGATTCCATTAAATTTTATACCATCCTGAGTCTTAAGTGCTTATCTATGACTAAAAAATTTAAATATTTTAGGACATAATATGAGTATTTCCCGCTCTTTAGCTCTCTCGAATAAGAGACGACTGTGCCAAGTAGTGCAACGTACCTAGGTTGTTGCTCTTCCTTTACGCGCGTGCCTCAGTAGTTACTTTTAACATTAAATTTAACAAAGTAACACAATTATGTACACTTAAAATCAAAAAATGTTTTGAAATTACATTATATTACCTTCTTCTTAGTTATCCCTTAAAAACACCACAGCTGGAAACGAACTTCACACGCACGGGAGTATTTGCCTTTATCGCCATGCTTGATAGGCTGTTTAGTTGTTGGTTAGTTTACCCTGGAGTTAACGGGATAGTTATTAAAGTCATGGAATCTTTCTGTGAAACCCTTGATACCAACTGGGGTGACTATCGTACGCTACCACCACACATCATATTGGACATATATTATTTAGAATCATAAAATGGCAATAAGGAGTTTTGGTGTAGAAACGGAATTTACTGCTACTTACGAGGAAGCCTTGCTATTTCCCTCTTAGCGAACATATAATTATGTGACAAACATAAAGGAGCTTAAATTAAAAGAAAATACGAAAGTTTTATTATGAGAAATAAACATTATAGGGTTCCAGAGATCCCGATCAAAGATTTTTAAAAAGACTCGAAAACTTTTTTAGACGTTGTAGAGCCATGCTGCAGTTACATTAAAAGTATAGTTGTAGCACGAATGGCTCGGCTCGACCGGGGAAGGACCACGCTCTCGCAGAATACAAGCGTGAAATAGTAGCTTAATGCTGCTGTGTTTCGTATGATGAGTGTAGAGAACCGGAGACCCTTTTTACTGAAAACGAGGCATTTCATCTTAGTCCTCACGGGGGACAATACATCTGCATATTGATTTGTAATCGATGATAGATGTAGATGTCTATGGGCCACAGCAACCACTTACCATCAGGTGGACTGTGTGCTCGTTTGTCACACTATTCAATAAAAATAAGTCAAGTACTTTTCTTAACATAAGTTTACCCCAAATAACGTAACAAAGTAAATAGAGTGATCAATACACGCCTTCTTGTAGCGATATAAGCAAATAATCAAACATCGGTCAATGCCCCGTGGGTGTCACAAGACGCAACTTAAAGAAATATTTCATAAAATTAAAAACATACGTGACAAAGTGATCGTTGCAAGAATCGCGAATATATTTATACATGCAAATCGGATTCACATTCTAATCTCAATACATAGGTGTTTCACGATCGGTTGACCGTCGCGCAGCGACAGCGGCCGCAGGCGAATGACAGGGAATTAGTTGGTAATGGCGAGACCATTCCGACTAAATGCCGCGGTAGCCTCACCTAGCCGTACATAATTGATTATCCTACTGAACCCTTTTGCTGTTATATGCCTATACTATATATCTGAAAATCGATATTCGTGTTAAATCAATGAAAGAAATATAATCATAAATTTTTTCAAGGATGGAAACTTTAACAAATTCTGCTTGAAATGTGAGCCACAACGAGCTGTATCTCTCTCGTTATAATAATCAGCTTACAGTAAGCCCTTTGAGGTTATCTTAGTTTTAAAGTTCATAAAATATTATAGCAAATAAAACTGCATTTGACGTTTTTTATATTATTTGTTAAAACGCACTAAATAAAATAAGTAGTAATGACTTACATCCCACCATACTTGTCATTTGGCATTTCTTAAATCTATCAACTTATTTTATTGCGATTTTTGGTACGGCCACCCAGCCATCTGCAGACAAACTGGTAAGACATGGAGTCGAGGAGTTTTCTTCCGCGTACAACCTCTCTGTGGAGTTTTACCACCTGCGATTTTTCCGGACCGATACGACCTGGGGACCTTCAAGAAAAGAGCGTACTCTTTTCTAAAGGGCCAGCAACGCATCTGCAATTCCCCTGGTGTTGCGGTTGATCATGGGCGGTGGTAGTCACTTAACATCAGGTGAGCCGCATGCTCGTTTGCTCCCTCTTCTATAAAAAAACAGTGTTCTTACTTTGTATCCTAAGTGTCTCGATGTGATCACCCGTCAGCCTACAAATTGTGGCTATTACGGAACATTTCCTAAATATGGGAAAGCCCTATGTCTAGCTCTGAACATATTGTAAGAGTGATATGTAAAAAGCAAGAAAAAACGAAAAAAAATGGCATATTAAATTCATAACCGTTATTTCGAGCATCAAATTCTGATGTGCAGTATAAATTTTCATAAATCGAATCTTAAATCAACCTATTCAAGGGGAAGAAACAAAAAAAAACCTACATCATAATATGATACACGTTGTGAGAATTCAGGTAATTAAAACAGGAACCATGACTTCAAGGTTGAAAATGTTTGAATAATCTTATTCATCTATGTCAGGCGTCGGCTTTTTTAGTAAGACGAATCTGTCACAGATTATCTCGACTCATTTTTCATTCCTTTGGTGGAGGACCAATCTGACAGCTGTCTTAACCCTTTTTAACCAATGGGAATGTCGTAGGCACACGATTTACATTACGCCGTTTTTTTTTTGTGGCATAGATTAAGAGCTTTTATAGCATTTTAATATCTTAGTCAATTAATAATGTTATGTGCAATCTAAGAAGTAATTTTTTTTCGGACGCATCGCATTTTCAAATTAAGTAATTCATTCTCTTGCAACACGAAGTGATTCGCGTTTGTAATTTAATTAATATGAATAAATTTAATTAATATGTATAAATTTAATTAATATGTATAAATTTAATTAATATGTATACATTTAATTGTTTATACATTTAATTAATATGTATAAATTAAAATGTTACGTTACACAATTTCATCTTTTGTAAAAAAAAACGTTGTTGTACGTATTTTTACAACTCCATTGACATATGAAATTTTTATTTACAGTTGAATAGCACGTCTTCCTTAGCAACCAAATTAATTTATTACTTTCTTAAAAATAACGAAATGTGCGTTATTTCTAAATTCCTCTTTACTCGTACAAGGCTTAAAACATGTACACAAATAAAAATATTGTAAAACAATGAGAATTTTATGAGAAACTTAAAAACGTGTAAAATATAAATGATCCTCATAATGAATCAGTTGTGTAGCTATCAATAAGCAGCTGAATCTTAACATCTTCGAAACATCTCAATTCTTGTATTTGAAACAACAATAATATTTCCTGAAACAGGATATTTATTTAAAACAAGGCGTTGATAAAGTAATTTTCTTTTAACCTTAACCATGTCTTTATGGAGTGGTCATTACTTAGCAATGGTACACAGCCCGCTCTGAGCAATGGCTGCATATTAATCAAAGTGCCATCTCTCCGTCTCACTCTTTTTGTGTTATCTCCTTCCCACTAGTCATGGATATGTCACTATTCTTAGTTGAAGAGATAACAATTACCTGCAAAGTGCAAATCTTTCAACTCTACACCTTAACGTCTTCGTTTCTAGGCTGAATTTCAATAAATATATATTGATAATTATAACATTTTGTACTGAAAGTGATCACTCAAGCTTTGCAGTCTTTCTCTCCGGAGGTTTATTTCTTTTTTTCTTAGAAACTTTTTTCGCTTTTTCCAAACAAACGTAGAAAAGCGTTCCTTTTGTCTATTCCGTCTTAAAGCTTTTTGATATCGAAAATTGTGTCGTAAAGAAAATAACTAAAAATTATGAAAGTTGCAAAATATTTAATAGGTTAAGGAAGGTTTCGTTAGAAAAATTCAAATATCCATTGTAATTTTTTAGTTTAATGTGCTGGGGTAAGCCTTCAGGTGAGAAAGTTTGGCAGGGCGATTGGGGTTTGGTCATAACAAACTTGTTCGAGTTGTATGTAAATCATGCCGCCACGCCACACGCTCCGCTGAACGCTTTCCACTGAGGATTTAGGCTATAAGAACCGGTAAAAATAAGAAAATTGAAATTAAATAGATGGAATGGATTATTGATTACCAGGAACCGTGCCTTATTATAGCAAGGTGCATTTCAGGTCGGTAACGTAAGAAAAAAATATATGTACTCTTACTTAAATATAAAACATTATTATTCAATTAAAACTTGTGCCTTACCTAGTTTATTTTATTACGTTGATATAAACGGATTAATTCTTAACATATTTAAGATATATGGATTTACGCAATGTAACGCCTTATTATATTAATTATTATAATTCATATAAAAAGTTATAATATTATTCAATACACAATCCAAACCTTTATGGGTTAATACCTCACTTTCTGCTTTTTACGCAATCGGTAAGTGATTATATACGTAGCAAATCATCAAAGTCTTCTAGCCTTCACCTGCAAGAACGAAAGTCGAGTGCAAAGTTCAATATTTGAAATCATATCAAAAATACCTTTGACATGGCCCCAAGAGAAAATATTAAATAACGTGGCTGTGTCCATCTAAGTTAAGTGTGAATACATTGATGAAAATAGATTTATTTTTAAACGTGCTTGTTTCAACTTGAGATTCTTCGATCATGGAGAAAGAATGACGATAGATGTGAATAGCAATCATGGCTGCTACTTTTAAATTTTCAATATTTTTTTCTGACATGTTAAAGTACCACAAGTGATCAGAAACAAACCAAAAATTACAAATTAATTTAAATCTATACGAAATGAAATATTATTCTCTACACTTCTATGATACAAACTTTTACTAAAATGTTACATTCATGTACATTATGGATTTTCGTAATCTTCGTATGAAAATCAACAATGAGAAAAATCTAACTTAATATAATTAATACATGTATGATGACTGTATTCTAAATGATATTTGACAAGGAAAATTTATTTTTTTACTTCAAAGAAATAAATATATTTCATTTCAAACTTTGAATTTGCTACTTTACCCAAAACCTAATTCCTTTAGCTATGGTAAGCTATAGCAGTGGACTTGTGAAGGGCTTTATTAAATAATTGAATTAATATTTATTGTACTGCATGAAACAATGACAATATTTATTTGCGGAATACAAGTATATATATAGATATATATATATTTATATATATATATATATATATATATATATATATATATATATATCTTTTCTATATCTCTACATATTAGGGATATCCTATCTCAATATTGTTTAATTACGAATTTAAGTATTTTTATAAGAAGGATCGTCGTATAATAATATAAATATAAGGCAGAGCAACGTTTGCCCGCCCAGCTAGTATCGTATATATTGTCATACAATTTCCATTTTAACAGCTCTTAAAATTGTTTCAATTATTGTTGTTGAGTTGCTATGAGTATTTATTGTCCTGTTTGGGTTTTTCCCTAATCGGTACGTGCACAAAATACATAATATCAGTACATATATAAACGTACAAAAGTATTTTGCAAGTGAACACGTGCAATAGCCTCATTACAGATCACATGCGTGAAATTTGTTCACTTGCATATCTATTATGTATTGAACGTACACACTAATAGTTGTCTGGATTAATAAGATTAATACTTACTTTATTTTATAAACGACTACATATTCGTTCAATCTGGTGTAGAGACCGTTCCGTATGGTCCTTTTGCAGTGGAGTTTTTAAAGAAACTGGCAACGACTTACAACATCGCTACTGGTGAGAAGACAGCTAGTTCTTTTCTTGCTCAAAGTCTATGTTGTACAGTCATTCAGCGAAGAAACTCAGCAAACTTCTTGGCACTATACCGCGGGGAGTAGGACTGTGCGATAATTTTCCTTCGTAGTTTTTTTAATTATACAAAAAATATTCTATAAATTTGTATATAAAGTAAAAAAGAAAAGTTACAGCCTATATACGTCCCACTGCTGGGCACAGGCCTCCCAGAAATATCTGAGAGGGTTTTAGGGCAAGGAAGTGTCCGCCGCGCTGCCCCAATGCATGTTGGAGAACTTCACGTTTTCGAAATATTTCTTTTTCTTATTCCTCAGACATGCAGGTTTCCTCACGATGTTTTCCTTCACCGCCAAGCACGTGGTAAATCAGCACTTAAATTTGCAATTAACAATTTCGTTGGTGCCGGCCGGGATCGAACCCGGGTTACTCGCGTTCTGTTATATTTACAGCGAACGTTAACCATCTGAGCTACCACGGCTCTTTTTTTGTGTATAATGTACATTAAGGACAGAGAAAATAAAATGTACTTGCGAAATAATCCTTGTTCTATGAAAGTCTAATTACAAATGTCACCAAATTTTGTTCCTACATGTTAATGTGTATTGTTTATTCTGTCCGCAGTCAGCCGCACGCGATGACAAGAAACATTCACGTTGAGGTGACATGGGCCCACGTGTGGGACGTCACGAGCTCCCTCTCTTCCTGAAGTGCTGAAAACTATCTTCATCGCTTAACACGCCTTCCGGTCTGTTTGTATACTGGCTGTGAGAGAGGTAGTAAATTTACTCTTACAAAATAAATTATTAGGGTACTTATATTTATTGTAATATTGTAAAAATTTTATTATTTTTTGTAATATAACACAATTGAAATATTTGTTTTTAAGTCTTAACCTTTACTGTTTTTATATATATAAAATAAAGCTAATACACCGATCAAGTTCACAAGAAGCGCAAGTATAATATTAGTTAGTATAATATTGTTCCATATTATAATTATACTTCCCACATCGGGAATTAAAGTAATAATTGTCAGATATATATAATTATCATATCCATTGTAGATTTTATCAGGTTAATAATAATTATTAAACTATATATTATAAGGTCCTCAATTGCATTTGATGAATTAATGCTCTTGATCTAAGAAAAAAATTTGTGACGACATCCATACGACTTAGAGGCTGGACCCGATAGTGGGTATCTTTTTGCAAGACCTATTGACTTCCTGTAAAATAATAAAAAGTTTTCGTATTATGACTATAACGTAAAGTAATAGGGTTATGTACATTTATATGCTGCTATTATATATGGATAAGTTATATGTGTAAGCCATGTTGCACGAATGGGTCGGCTCGACCGGAGACGAACCACTCTCTTCAGGAATACCAACGTAAAATATTAGCTTAATGTTACTGTATTTCGTATGAATGTAGAGAACCGGAGATCATTTTTACTGGAAACGAGGTATTCCATCTTAGTTCTCACGGGTGACAACGCATCGGTATTTTGATTCGTAATCGATTATAGATGTAGATGTCTATGGGCCATCGCAAACACTTAACATCAGGTGGACTGTGTACTTGTTCGTCACCCTATCCGATAAAAAAATTATATTTTCAGGTCGTCATCATCATCACCACTACACGCTTTAAAAAATTCACCCCCATAGATTGCCTTGTTAGGGGAATTTCACCATTTTTGGTACGCTTAGCAGGCTGGTTGACAACCGCAGTTTTTTTAAGGTGCGTCTCCAGGTCTGTTTTCCTCTGTACCCACTTGAGGACATGGAGTAATGGATATCCTTACACCATTAATCACATATCTTAACCTGACACCAAACAGACAGCCTGCTATATACATATAAATCATCTAAACTGTGCAGCCACACCCGCCACTTGGTCCGTCGTTTAACCGGTCGTTCGTCATCAGCCTCCGCTTACGTACAATTCAACAATTTAGATCAATCAATACTACTTACTCTGAACCTCGTAGGGAACACAAGGGTGAACATTTGCATAGAATGAACGCCGCTGCAATGTCATCTGTCAAATCTGTGAATATCATCTACTACGCTAAGATTACACAGGGTGTTATTGTAATAAAATATAGATATCTATAAAAAAATAGGTTACGAATATATACATATATCTTAATTGTCTTTCCTTTCGCAATTTTTAAGGAATGTGACAATTTGCGTACCCCACCACACTGATCAGAGTGGTAAGTGTGCACAGAGCCGATAAACTTCCGCGATGTTCCAATTATTATAAATATACCCGCCATTTGTCATTAGTTTGCAGCCTTGTGCAATAATTAGCAGCGTACACCACCACCCGGTGCAATGGGCATGCGAAGAAAAAGTTGACGTGTACTAATGCCTTATAAGTTAAGCCTAAGTAACTAAAAGACGCATATTTTATATTTCTTTCGTAATTTTTACAAGAATGTGCCAGCTGCCTTATGTAATTTTAAGTTATTACAACAATAATATACGTATAATATATACGCACTAACCCAGTATGGTGCTTATAGAAAGGTTAGTGTGGACAGGGCCAATAAGCTCCCACTGATGACAATGCTGCTCCCATTTCTGAGGATAATCAAGTGTTTAACTGGATGACCATTTAATTCGCTTCTATTCTTAACATGCTTGTTAACGACTTGGATAGCTCATTATGGAATCGGTGCTATTTTAGTTTCAGCTTGGAGAAAGACTTGATTAGCGTGAAGACTAGCTTCATTAGAATATAACGTATAAATCTTACGAAGGATTTTCTTTCTACAAATTTCAGATTAATGTAAATACTATTTTCTAAATTATTTAAAAAAAGTTAACTAAGGAGTATAGATAGACCTTATATAGATAGAGCTTATATTTCTATGTTGGGTTAATTTATGTATATAAAAAGACTTATTTTCATATATTTATTTAAAATACATATGAAATACACATTGTGACACTTCATTAAGTTATTTATTAACTCTAATATAACCTACAAACACCGATATCTACCGATGAACAGCAACGCCACCTGTAAAATTTAAAGTAAAAATAAATAAAGGTTGCTAGTGAAACACCATGTAAACAAAGGGAGGGTGTAGGTAAATAAAACCTAGCGGTAGAGCGCATTAAGGCATTCGGGTAAGACGCCATTGTTGTCATATCGGTAGATAAACTATGACATTAATCAATTGCCTGCGACAATGGAGCCGCTTACCTCAAGAACCGAACAGTGGTTCGAGACCTCCGAACAATGCGACGGTCCTCCTAAAATACCTTTGTTGTTTGTTAAGAGGGGTGCAGGGTAGTTCTCACTACATTTGCTCCCATATATTGACGTGTAGTGAGTCTGTTTATCCATAGAACACCTTACACATACCAGGTATAACGGTTGTTTGACTGATATCGAATTCATTAAATGCTTAAATGTGAAAAAAAAAATTATTAAATTTTTTCCGATCCACAAATGAAAAATTATGGTTGTGAAATTAAAATGCTCTGTTGTAAATAAATTCATTATTGTCAAAATTCCAAATCATCCAAGTTCAATTCCACTAAATATATTATAATGTGTGAAAATGTAAAAGACTTTAATTATTTTAAGCATTAACCATTAAGCCCTTGGATGTGACAACGTGTCTGCATTTTGTAATCCAGGATAGGTTTGTCTATGATTCATAGCATCATTTCACTATCAAACGGAGTGTATATTCAGAAATCTTTCTTATTGTGAAAAGAAAACTTTCAATTTGACTATTGCCGATATTATATTCAATTACTGTACCTGTTATTGATGGATTTTATCCTAAAACTGAGGCTGAGCATAGTAGGAAATTGTAATGACACCTGGCAACAAATTGATTTACATATAATGTATTATAATATATTGTAATTATAGTTGTAGCACGAATGGGTCGGCTCGACCGGGGAAGGACCACGCTCTCACAGAATACCAGCGTGAAATCGTAGCTGAATGCTGCTGTGTTTCGTATGATGAGTGTAGAGAACCGGAGACGCTTTTTACTGGAAACGAGGCATTGCATCTTAGTCATCACGGTTGACAACGCATCTGCTTTTTGATTTGTAATCGAGGATAGATGTAGATGTCTATGGGCCGCAGCAACCACTTACCATCAGGTGGACTGTGTGCTTGTCTGTCACGCTATCTTATTAAAAAAAGATTTACTTATAATACTGAATGTATTTATATATACTGAATGCCTCTTCCTTTTTACATTCAACTCACGGTATACATGTACCTTACCATCAAGTAAGTGTCAATGGTAAATTATCGAATTATTATACCACAACAGTAAATCTTTGTCTTTTGGTTCGACACAAGTACGTGAACAGATTATGACATTGATTTATGCGAATAAAAAGTTTAAATACTGACTTAAAAATAATTTTTTAATCTATTCTTCAAAAAAAAAAATAACAATGAAAATCTGCTAAGGAAAATTACACACAAATCTTAGATAGATAACAAAAGACACCCCATACTAAATAGATTTAAATTCTACGTTATTTAACAGCAACGCTTAATCACAACCCTCACGATATTTTCCACGGCGAATAGCAAATAATTTCATTAGCCGTCTCAGAAATCCGCACAAACACATAAGCTTTGCGGGAAGTCCGCATTATTCATACATCAGGCCCCTTTGTCTGGCGACACGTCACTGCATCCCTTACGCGACGCCAACAACACTACTACAGGACTGTTTTATTCAATGAATGAAATGAAAAATAAAAAATATTTCTACTCTAGAAACTATGAATATGTTTGTGAAACTAGTTTTATGTTTTATTTTATTTAATTATTAAAATGCTTCTGCACAAAAATAGTATATAAAGTCCTAATGCTTAAAAGGCATCCCTTTGAGTCAACCATTAGGTTAAACAAAGAAAAAATATCAGTAAGTTGCTGCACAAATAAAGAAGAACACTTATCATAAGTTAACTGAGGACAGGCGATGATGAATATGATTGGTGAATTAGTAAAGACTATAAAAACACTTGGTCTTGGCGGCAGAGAGCAGCGTCATAGATGCAAAAAGTCTGGCACTGCAATCGCACATCAAACACAAAGACACACAGACAAAACTCTACACTATAGTAGTGAGACCCGTATTCAACTGGGGACTATAAATGAGCTGATGATAAGTAATAAGAAGATATTATTTCTGCCGCCGCTGTATTCCGGTCTGAAGGGTATAGAGACAGTATAATTAAATGCTTTGAGACTTTCCTCAGAAGAAAAACGCATCTTTGGCCCTTTTTGTTTGAAATTGTATTTTTTACAGGAGAAGAGTGACAAACGAGCACACAGTCCACTAAATAACCAAAATCATCTTGGTCCTCATGGGACGCATCTGCATTTTTATACGCAATCGAGGATAGACGTAGATGTCTATGGGCCAGAGCAACCACTTACCATAAGGCGGACTGTGTGCTCGTTTGTCACCGTATCCTATAAAAAAGATGGAATGCCTCGTTTCTAGTAAAAAGGATCTCCGGGTCTCTACACTTACCATACGAAACATAGCAGCCTGGAGCTACTATTTTATGCTGTTATTCTGTGAGGGCGTGGTCATTTCCCGGTCGAGCTGACCCATTCGTGCTGCAACCGTACTACTAATATAGCTGCACTGCAGTATGGCTCTACCACGTAAAAAACACGTATAGTTTCAGGGATTCACGGACTGCAGTGGTATTAGATAGACTGTGCGTTCATTTTTTTTACATCAATTTTATACAAAAAATACAACACGTTATAAGGTACGATATTAATTGATTTTGTTAAATAAAATAATTTCCTTTTTACGTTTGTAATTTTTTATCGTTTTTTTTTTTAAATAAATAAGTTGCATATGCACCAATGTATTTGTGAGAATAATAACCAGTATATTCGAGAACTTGTAGTTCGATACATGAATTGAATTTCGACCTCCTTCGCTCCATAAGTCACAGCTAAAGCGGAGAAACAACTGACAAGTGAAAACTTAACTCCTGCCGTGATTCGTGTGCTAGGAGACACGGTATACTAAAAGCAGATTAGTTTTCTGGTTAGTATAATGGATTTTCAGTAGAACTATATATATATATATATATATATATATATATATATATATATATATATATATATATATATATATATAGACAAACTTTTAAAAAAGTTCAGATTTGACTCTACGTGTTTACTTATAAAATTGACCGTGTACTGGCTAGTTTTTTTAAGTTGTAATTCCAAATTATATGTAATGTCATATTAAAACTTCTATGTCATTGTTTACAGAAATATTTGTTTTTGGCTGAATCAATCCTAAATTCACGCTATTTTCGAATATGAGTATCGTCGTAGTATCAATGCTCTACAGACGGCCCGTAATATCAACCTACGCCTGATGTTATACCACGAACGGATGCATGACACGTTTGTTAGTTTGATGGCTTCTGTATTAGAAATTTTAACGCATCAAAGATAATTTTAAAGCTATAGGTAGTAGAAGCGGAATAATCTAAACTGCGTATTAGCAGAAACCTTTTATGCAGAAAAAGGATTCCGTCTTTTTGAGATAATAAAGAAGCTTAGAAATTATGCATTATTAAAAAAAAGTAGGTAGGTGGTACAACTACTCCTTAGCCTAGAAATCCATCTTGGTCTCGGTCTCGGTCTTGGTCTCGGTCACGGTCTCGGCAGCGGTAACTGCACTGCCGTGTTCCAGTATGAATTTATTACCAGTCTTCGGGGCATTTCATCTTAGCTAGTGACAACTCATCTGTAGCCTATTTAAGTTTGAAGTTGCTTGCAGATATTCATAGGCTGCAATAGACATTTACTATCAGATAAGCTCGTTTGTCATCTCAGTCTTTTCAAACATTGACTGCCGTGTCAGCTCACTAAAATGTGACACGTGACAAAGGTTGTCTGCATTTTTTGAATCAGCACAGAAATGAAGGACGAAAGCGAGTGACGGAAATAGAGAGAAACAAAAAGAGAGAGAAAGTGAGAGCAGGGTATGTATGACTGATTTTTTTTTCAAACTTTGGATATGTTTTATTCTGATGAAAAACTCCAACTGGGATAGACGATGACGACTAGATGTCTATAGACACATCCATTAAAACGCCGAAAAAATCGCCAAAGTTAAGGCTGGATAGTTCAAATGATTAAAAATATAAGTCACAAAAATTGCTTTAATTTCTCTAAATTAAATTGTACTTTTAAAAGCAAATTTATACGCCTTATAATTAAAAAAAATGTAAGGAATTGCTATAACTACTCTCTAGAGGCATTAGAGACGATATGTGTAAGCTTTTTCTTCTCCAAATCTAAACCTCACATAGACACAGTGCAATCCGCTGACAGCTGGTTGACAGCGAAAAATGCTTGAATATAATGAATCGAACCCACATCACACAGACTGTCAATGCAGAGTATTAGTGTCCAAACTTGGGTAAATGTTCTGCGCTCACAAATCTGTTTGCCCTGTGGTGTGCTTGGTTATTTCTTCCAAAGTGTACGTCTACGTGCACGTTCGTGAAACCGTCCAGCTGTGAACGACCATATCCTTTGGTACGTTTAACGTTCTTGGACTTTTAATTGCAATCTGAGGACGCCTCGATAATCAATATCTTTTAAATCCCCCAAAATAGTATACACTCTTAGATTTTCACATCTTATTTTCAGTCTGCTATCGCTATACTCAAGTCTCTCTCGTTCGTCGAGTATCTATCAAATACTTGCTGTATAGAATCTTTTAATCTACCTTACTACTGTTGGGTAGTATTGAAAGTTCTATACAGCATATATTCTATAAGTTGCTAGTTCAGTAATTCATTCATTACAACCTATAAAAGTTCCACTGCTGGGCTACCCCCATAGATTGCCTCATAGAGACAATGTTTGCTACATTTATAACACTTAGCAAGGAGGTTGGCGATCGCAGTTTCTTATAATTTTGTATTGTTACGACACTAACGGGGTAACGGATTCTCTTCCACCGCCATTGTATGGCGTTTTACAAGATAAACATTAAGATTTGTTGAAGTTCCAAGACGTTCGTGGCACTTTCGCTTGTCTACTTATACCTATGGGATGACATTGGATGATGAGTTCGTTTAAACGTATTAGACAATGTACTGACATCAATATGACTAAAGTACATTTTGAAATCAATACCAGATGTCATTAGAATCTTGGTTGCGACACACTTTAGGATCACGAAACGCTTATGCAAATGTTATGAGCCGACCTTCGTCTGACAAATAATGTAAAGCAGACTACTAAAATCACCCGCAGTTACATTAAAGCCTAGGACACACTGTGTGTTTCTATTACGTGTAGGTATAGTATCTATGAATGCACTAATTTGCGCAGTTTCATTTATAATTTAGAAGCCTTATAAACCTTATGATATTATATTAATTAATGTGTTTTTGGGTATTTTATTAATAATAAAACGACAAGATTTTTTCCGTATAAATTGATTAAATCAATGTTTTTTTTATAGGATAAGGGTGACAAACGAGCACACAGTCCACGTGATGGTAAGTTGATGCTGTGGCCCATAGACATCTACATTTAGCATCGATTTAAGAATCAAAACTCAGTTGCATTGTCACCCCAGTAAAAAATCAATTTATTATTTTTGCGATGATATTAAAAATCATTAAATAAAATCATTTACATATTCCATTTGTATGTACGATATTAAATTTGTTTAACTAATAAATTTGTGTCAATTACTTAGTATTCTAGGCTATTTTTATAGGGTAAGGGTGACAAACAAGCACATATTCCACCTGATAGTAAATGGTTACTACGGCCCATAGACATCTATCCTCGACTACGAATCAAAATGCAGATGCGTTGTCACCCGTGAGGACTTTGATGGATTGTCTCGTTTCCAGTAAACTCCGGATCGCTACACTTACCATACGAAACACAGCAGCGTTAAGCTGCTATTTTACGCTGCTATTTTATGAGAGCGTGGTCCTTTCCCAGTCGAGCCGACCCATTCGTGCAACAACTATACCAGTAATATAGCTTCAGCATAGCTCTACCACGTATAAAAAGGTTGTTACCCTTAGTGAGGGTTCGCACTACACTATGCGAACTGGTAGAAAACCGTCAGTCTAGAAAGTTGTTCCTATATCATTTGTCTTTATTTAACCTTACCCGTAAAATAACTATCATTTTATTGGAAAATAAGCGGTAGTGTGCACAGACGTTTTGTCGCTCATAAAATGCTGTACAAATTGACGCAGTGTGCACTGTGTAGTAGTCAAAGTCGTGTGGAGCGATCGCTCATCCCATGAATACCGTTAAATAGCACCACAACGCATTCAAAGGTCGTTTGTATTTGTAAGTCGACGTCGTTCTCGTTTAGCTGTATTTTTATTGTGTACAAAACTACAACTTATACTTTAATTTGTTATGAAAAGCTTTTCCACGTTTTTTTTTAAATTGCAGGAACTCTAGTTGATAGTTTGATAGTTAAGACGTCAACTTCATAATACACGTAATTAAATAAGTTACAGCCTATATATATCCCACTGCTGGGCACTGGCCTCCTTTCATTTCTGAAAGGGTTTCAGGGCAAAGAAGTGTCCACCGCGCTGCCCCAATGCTTGTTGCGAAACTTTACATATCTTTGAATAATTTTTTTCTTATTTATCAGAAATGCAGGTAGATCAGCATTTAAAATCGCAATTAACAATTTCATTGGTGTCGGCGGAATCGAACTCTGGTTGCTCGCGTACTGTGAAATTCACAGAAATTGTTAATTGAAATAATAAAAGCTGACTTATCATTTACTCGAAGTGCAGAAATGTAGCAAAACTTATTATATAGCATTGATATAACGAATCGAAAATATGTGAAGTCTGCTGATATACAACGCAATTTAGCTTACTTGCCCTAATTACTCTTTCAAATCAGAAATAAAATAGGTATGTGACGTCAATTAGAAAGTGTAATAAAATACAAAACCGTAGGTATTTAAAAATTTGAAAGCGGTGTGGTATTTAGAGGTCCTTACCATCTGGATGCTTGGTGGTCCACCATTGTACGTTTTGTTAGGAGTTTTCTTCCGCGTACAACTTCTCTGTGGAATTGTTTACCAGTGGCGATTTTCCGGACCGATACGATTAAGGTACCTTAAAGAAAAAAGCTTACTCCTTTCTAAAAGCTCTGCAACGCATCTGCTGTTCCCCTGGCGTTACAGTTGTTCATGGGCGGCGGTAGTCATTTACCATTAGGTGAGCCGCATGCTCGTTTACCTCCTCTTCTATAAAAAAAAAAAGAAAAAAGGATGCGTACAGTTGCCATAGTTTATCTTTACATTTATTTAATAAAAAGAAGATACTTAGAAACTTATTTCATACAATTCTGGGTGTAAAAGAGCTTACAGTTCACCTGATAATACGTGGATGATATTGCTCGAGTATCTTACGTTCCCGATATCTTTGCGTACTTGGGCGGTTTTAACCGCCCAGAACATCGACCAACATGAACTAAGCAGTTATACGCAAGGGTCCAAGCAGTCCACACTCCCCCACTCAGAAAGCGGTTAGATAGCTCAAGAACCACCACAGAGGCGACATGATGATTGGTAACAATACTAAATCATGAACCATCATTATCCTCATCACTATTGCCTTTCCTTTTTGAATCAGCTCGCGGCCGTTCGGCCAACCAACATATATGAGAGTCAGCAAACAGTCTTAGCGCGGCTCAACCATGAATTTGGTGTATTGACTTTATATCGACGGATTGATTGGCAGATAATGCCGACAGGCATTATGTTCGTCCATTGTTATCTTAATTGTAAGTATCAATATATTTATTCTTTTGTATAAAGAATAAATAAATAAATATTGGTGTATTTTTTACGGAATAAAGGTGAATAACGAGCACACAGTCCACCTGGTGGTAATTCGATGTTGTGGCCCATAGAATTCTACATATATCTTTGATTAAGAATCAAAACGCCGAGAGGTTTTGATAAACCCCTGAGGACAAAGCTGGAATACCTCGATTTCAGTAAAAATGTCCCCCCAGTTCTCGACACTCACCATACGGAACACAGCAACATTAAGCTGCTATTTTACGTTGGTATTCTGTGAGAGCGTCGTCCTACCCCGGTCGGGCCGACTCATTCGTGGTATAAACTACAACTAATATAGCTGTAACGTAGCTCTATCACGTTTATTCATTGAAAAGCCAGCAGTAAATTAAGACGTATGTCAATTTACCTGCTAAGTGTCAATAACGACGATTAAGGTAAATCCTCCTTAAAACAGTAGAGGTCACTGTCCAAAAGTTTATTTGTGTAAAAACACTTTCTTTCAGTGCTTAAAATTAGATTTACGATAATTTGTTACTATTCCAACGCGTAGCTATAATCCCAAGTGATGTCAAATGGTGATGTAGCCTAAGATGGTGAAGCGCACTGACTTAAAAAAAGCCTCTTGCCTTACAGACATTGTAATCGGATGGAAACACAGATGCTGGCGACTTATTCCACTCCGTTGCTGTACGCGTGACGAACGATGTAGCATAACGTTTGGTTCGAATGCGTGGTAAGATAACAACAAAAGGGTGAAGACTGCCCGAAAGTCTGGTTGTCATATGGTAGAAGAGTGAGGGAGAAATTAAATTATGCAATTCCTGCGCACACTCTCCGAAATGCATCCTGTAGAAAACTTTGCGCCTGTATTCGAGGATGATAAGTTTGATTTTTTTGTAGTTGCCTTAATGTGAGACTACCAATACTATATTATTTACTTTAGTATTCTTTTAGTAAACAAAATTTTTTGTAAATAATGCTGCAATTGTATTAAATATATGCAAAGAAACAAATTTGAATTGTTTTTTTGTAACGTCAAAATAACAGCTTTTTACTTAATGTACATAAAAGTATATACGATACTTATAAAAGACCATATTGTTCTAATTTTTATATCTGTCTGTTTATTCCGGCTAATCTTCAAAATGGTCGAATCGATTTTGACGGACATTCACTGGCAGACAGCTGATGTTATAACGAGTAACTGAGGCTATTTTATTTTATAAAAAGAGTTAGGTTTTCGCGCAAAAAAAAATTGAAACCCATGAAATCCAATTCTAATAATTAATAATTTACACGCGGGCAAAGTCACGTGAACAGCAAGTATTATAGTATTACTTTTCCATACGGCGCATCTTTTGCGTGTAATCAAGGAATACCTTTCACATTCTTCACTGATTTCAATGACAAAGGCAATGCATTAGGCAGTATCTAGAAAACACATTAATATATAGAGAGAGATTGGGCATGACATGTGAGTTATGTACGAACGTGGCATGTGGTTACGATTCCACTCTTCATTCTTTTATCGTGTTGCCAATAAGGTATGTATAAAGGAATTTAATGAATACCAATATAAACAACCTTTCATAAATCAGTTGTACGATATTTTTTTAAACAAATTGATTCGAAAATTATCATATTCCCGGTGTTTTGTGTAAGGCAAGCGATTATTCTGAGTACAATCACTAATGTAACTACGAGTAAATATGCGTTCACCAAACCGCTTGACAAATCCTCCCAATAATGGGTAAGGCCACAGGGGTTGATAAAGAAGATAAAAAAACGCAAAATCGGTAGATGATTATCATAAAACTCATTTTTTTGAGAACAAAATATTCTTTTTATTTTTATTTTATAGAATAAGGGTGTCAAACGAGCACATAGTCCACTTGGTGGTAAGTAGATGCCGTGGCTCAAAGACATCTACATTTATCTTCATAAGAATTCTGAGAATTAAAATACAGATGCATTGTCACCACTGAGTACTGAGATGGAATGCCTCGTTTCCAATAAAAAGGGGCTCCGACACAGCAGCATTAGGCTGCTATTTTAGCTGGTATTCTGTGAGAGTGTTGCCCTACACCGATCAAGCCAACCCATTCGTTTTACAACCTCAATATAGCTGCATCACGTAAAGGTTCTCGATGTGTTGCGTAATATGGTACCTAGCTGGTACCCGGCCTATTGCTATCGCAGAAGAAATAATTGCAGAAAACTCGTTTTAAATTTGGAAGAGCAATATCGTTTAATTAGGAATTATTAGTACATTATTAATACATTCATTGAAGTTGAATGGTATATAACTTATATTTACATTATAGGCATAGTACAATTAACTTGTACTATGCCTATACCTTACTATAACCTTCGCGCAAGTGCAAGCAATCAGTTGACAAAGTTTTACCGCAATCTGATGAAAAAGGTATGGCAGCACATAAAATACGAACAAACAAACATTAATTTTTATATATTAGGTAATTTCATATTAATTTAAAATCCACTTATGATAATTTATGTTACATATACGGTAGAGCCATGTTGAACATTATATTAGTAGTATAGTTGTAGCGCGAATGGGTCGGCTCGACCGGAGAAGGACCACGCTCTCATAGAATACCAGCGTAAAATAGCAGCTTAATGATGCCGTGTTTCGTATCGTGAGCGTAGAGAACCAGAGACCCTTTTTACTGGAAACAAGGCATTGCATCTTAGTCCTCACGGGTGACAACGAGTCTGCATTTTGATTCGTAATCGAGGATAGATGTAGATGTCTATGGGCTACAGTAACCACTTACTATCAAGTAAACTGTGTGCTCGATTGTCATTCTATCCTATAAAAGAAACGCAACGTAAAAACCTACTATATTTTTTCTTTTCTTCTTGATTTAGATCTTACTATTTCTTTGTTTCTTCCTTGACCACTACGGTACAATCAAGTCCTCTGCTTAAAATGAACTTTCCCATAATAATGTCACAGAGTACGGTTCTGACTACCTGCATCTACGGACACCCTACATGATCAGATCGTTACTGTATCCAGTAGCGGACTGCCCTACACTGCATTTCCTGATACAAGGCTGCTACTCAAGGGCTTTACTTGTTCATCTTTTGTGGAGTCTTAGAACTTTTCGTTGCATTGTCCCATGTTTATCTGAAACAATGCTACGAAACAAAATAGAACAAGGCAACTGTGTTACCAGTAAAGCCTGTCGTAAAAGGCTAGTAATGGGTTATTTATACGTGGTAGAGCCACGCTACAACTATATTATGCTTGTAGCACGAATGGGTCGGCTCGACCGGGAAGAAAGTCGCTCTCACAGAATACCAGCGTAAAATAGCAGCTTAATGCTGCTGTTTCGTATGGTGAGTGTAGAGAGCCGGAGACCCATTTTTACTGGATACGAGGCATTCCATCTTAATCCTCAGGGGTTACAACGCATCTATATTTTGACTCTTAATCGAGGATAAATGTAGATGTCTGTAGGTCACAGCATTAACTTACCATCAGGTGGATTCTGTGCTAGTTTGTCACCAATATTCTATAAAAAAAAGTTTGTGACGGCGTAGGCGATGAGCTATCCACCAATCACCTCCTTCACGATTTTACTATACACATATTTTTTGGCTTAAAGTGGTCCAAGTAGCTTTCTGCACTTTGGTCTCTGTTTACTCCCTTATGGATAACAGGCGTAACGCTATGTATTATTACTTTTATCACCGCAATAAAATATATTGACTTTTGTTTGGAATTGGCTATTGAATACACACAATAATAGAAAAGACGAGCGAGAAGCGATTTCACCACTATATAATATTTTAGTAAAAACGTAGGAACAGTTTTGTTTTTAATATGTATATAATAATGATTTTAAAAACATACTGTTACTTTAGTTTACTGATCCGTTGGACCTCGTCACTTCTCTGGATCTACTACAGATATGATCGTTTCGGATTTTATCACGAAGAGAAAATCGAACATATGAAGTCGTTAAAGGATCAATGGTGAGGCGATTGTCCATTGATAGACATTTAGTGAAAGACCACATCTAGACTCGTTAGGTCATTCCTAGTTACACGCATTGGTAGTACAGTTCCTGTGCATTAGCTAAATTAATAAATATCTTCTTAAAAATGTACTGAAAAGCATTTTCCAGTAACTATTTGGATTTTCATTTGCAAGGTTTACTTATAACAATACATTGTTATCGTATTATGATCGTAACTTTTTTAACTTGGTTTTTTACATTTTGTCTTTTTTTTTTTAAATTTTGTTAAAAGGAAGTATTTACGTTTATACAGAATGGCGGTTTTGTACAGAATGTTGTGGATTCCATGGGTATTGTACAAGTTATTTTATATGGTTAAACACATCTTAGAAAAATCTTATTGTTTCATAAAGTCATTGATAGCATATAAGTCGCTTTAGTTAGGTAAAAACATTGTATTATAAAAGCGTGCTAGCTAAATGCGAAGACATTCAATTGAGTTGTTTCAATACAAAGTAAGTACATACCAGTACCATAACGCCTACGGTATTACAGTGTGCCTTGTAGTGATGCACAACCGGTACAAGTTTATTTAAGATTTTAAGTTTAATCAGGTTAAAACAAATTAAAAATATAATTTGTACATGAAATTACTTAAAGTAAAAAAATAAAATGCATAAATTCCTAAAAAAAAAACATAAAAGCTATTCTAATACGTGCATATATGGAAAGTGTACTATAGGTATTATTTTGAACACACTAAATAGGTAGAAATAAACAAAAAAAATTAATACAACCTTTACTTCTATATATTCAAACATACATTTTAGGACATACATTAGTCATGATATCAATTAGTTAAATACTTAATTTCGCTAGATATCCAAATAGCATTAGAATCCGGAATCGATAATTGGCATAGACATTATGCTATTGCACGTTAATTAAAATATATTCGACGACAGACGACTCATGCAGCGTACAACTATGAAATCCTTTATTTGCAAATTTCCTTTATTTTTGGCGGCACTTGTGTCTCGTGGCCGACGGCGGAGGTTTATTCCTGGACACCCGTCGGGTGAAAATGTCGATTTACAACTGCAGAAATACTAAGGAAGGCAATATAAAGTTTATTTTCTAAATATAAGCTTTACTGGGATAAAAAATAATATATAGCTATGTACTTAATGTTTACTTTAAGTTGAATTAGCAATTGATATCATCGTTATTAAATTACTACATAAAATGATTTAAATTTGATCCTAAAAGTTTGTGTCCGAATATTTAATAAGAGTTAAGTAGATTTTCATTATTAAAAAACAAATAGATAGAACTTTTATATATTTAGGTACAAGTAACAATCACGTCCGTCGTTTTGATGGCTCGTAAATGAATGTAAATTTACACGAGTGAGCAGAAAAAGCAAAATGTGATTTAAATATAGATGTGCTATGCATTTGTATCCAAAATTGTATGGATAATGTTAAATAATATTAATAAAAATAATATTTCGTAACCCTTAACTAATTCTTTTATACGTGGTGGTGCTACGCTGCAGCTATAGGTATTATGGTTGTAGCACGGATGGGTCAGCTCGACAGGGGAAGGACGAAGGACCACGCTCTCACAGAATACCAGTGTAAAATAGCAGCCTAGTGCTGCTGTGCTTAGTATGGTGAGTGTAGAGATGCGGAGACCCATTTTTACTGGAAACGAGGCATTCTGGTCCTCAGGAGTGACAACGCATCTGCGTTTTGATTGTTAATCGAGGATATAGATGTTTATAGGTCACCACATCCACTTACCATCTGGTGAACTGTGTGCTCGTCACCCATATTCCATAAAAAAGTTAGACGAAGCGCTACTTACATTTCAAGTGATGTTTGAGCCTTACTCAACCTCTTGACACGCACACATTTTTGTTCTTTCTTTTTTATTTATCAGCCCGTAAAATTTTACAGCTTGATGCCCACATATGAACTTTAGGTTAAAACCATGTTGTTATTTGCAAATGATTTGAGAGGATATGTGTATTGCGTGTTCGTACAATAAGTTTTGCATGCTTTTGGGCTGAAATTTGCTTCACAAGTTCATAGTACCTATAAAAATTAATTGCGCGATTTATGACTCGTATTTAATTCTCTTTAGTATTTCTTGTTCTACGAGTAAAACGTTTACAATTAAGGTCATTTTGCGTTATTATTTAGCGATTCAGGGAATCATCAAAAGCTCATTAATCGTAGTCAATTATCTCTCACTTGATGACGATTAAATTGTTCAGGTATTATGTCTTAGTTAATGACATTATTATTAACTGCTTAAGATGCAAGATAGTTGCAGTCACGTGTGTTTAATACAACAGTTTTATTGCTGCCATACCATAAATTATATTGTATTTATGCACAGAAATATCATCATTACAACTGTGGTGAAATTAATAATGCAGTTGAGAACATTTTGCTAATATACCAAATAATAGTAATTTATATTAAGATATTTTAGCAGGTTCGTTACAACCTCAAGTACTGCACATATCTGAATCAGATTTGTAGGATAGGATACACAAGAAAAAATTCAGTAGCACTTTTTTCAAGTTTGGTGAATATTTTCTTTTTATATAATGAATGGTAAGATAACGAGTGTTCATCATTACAACCCATCACAAGTCTGCTGCTGAACATACGCGTCCCCACAAGGATTCCAAGGAAGGAAGTCCAGAGCCATGTATCCATCGATTTCCTGCATCACTGCGATAGCTTACACGAGGCCGTCTGTTGCTGCTACTGTTAATTATTTATACATTATGTTTTTAATTACAGAGTTATCAACTCTAAGGTTTCAACTTCACAATTATTCTACATAAGATCGAAGAAGGAAAGACGTTTTTGCGAGTACCTCTTGCACCTGTAATATAATTTGATTATTGTACAGTTACATTTGAACAGTGTTGTCATTATTAATGAGGAAAATATCATATTTTTATAACAAGTAGTAAATATGTGCGAAATGCACAAGAGTCATGTGTAGTGAAACTATCTTTTTAGCATTTATATCTAATTAATAGCTATAATTATATTTTGTTAACAATTTTTTCACTTACTATGTTTTTTCTATTTAAAATGATATCCATTTCGCCAATATTATTAAAATTTCATTATAATTTATCTCAAAACTTTAAGTTTTTATTGTAATTTACCTATGAGTAAATAAATTATAAAATATGTATTCGGTTCGAAAATATTAAACTATTTAGACCTTATTTTCTTTCATTTCCCTGTTTATTCCAAAGTCTATTTTATGTTTTACATGGATTTACGATTTTTTTGTTGTGTCACCACCTGGTTGTTGACTGATTAGATGTTATAGTTAAGTATGATATAAATTTCACCACAAAAATAACGTTCATGTACTGTCAGTAAAAAGTTCACCTGACATTTGAGCTACAAATATATGTGCAAATAAGTAGACAGTCATCCAAACCTACACGTATCCTTTGTAAATGGAAATCCTGAGATAGAAATCAAACTTAGCATTGGATGAGGGCTATAGACATGAGACAATTACAACCCATTCAGACTGAAAACCAACACACACAGACCTTAAAAATTGTGTTCTTTGAACAAACGTCGACACCGACCGGGATTTAGGATTCATAAAAATTTAATTAAGTTCTCTGATCTCTAACCAATACGATAGTCGTATATATTCAATGACTATACTCTAATAAAACATTTTAAGGGGTTATTGTTTCTTAAAAATGTACATAACAAAAACTTTGTGGTAGCCACATCCATAATATTTGCGATTACAATTGTTCAATCTGTGATTTCACATTTACAAAATACATGAGATAAATTATTAGTTTCAAATATTGGGAAATATTAAAATGAAAATCAAAACAGTTTTTTAATGTTTAAATTTAATTGGTGTTTATTTAATGTTTTTGTGGTTGTAGGGATGTTAGGCTAAAGGTATTAATTTAAAAAATTAGTCTTTAATATAATTAAATATTGTAAAAACATTCACCTGTTTTTTTTTTATTTCTTCAATCAATCTATTCCTTTACTTACTTACTTACTTACTTACTTATCTTCACGCACAATCCCTAACGGGGTAGCCAGAGAGAACAGATCGCCAAGTGTCACGATCCTTACGTACCTCTTTCGCTTCTTTCAGGTTCATTAACTTCTTCATACATGCACGTCTAGGTATCCGAGTACTATTGACCCTCCCCTCTTCGAGCAATTTGCTCACATGGTCTTCGAAAGTTAGTCTCGGTCTACCTCGACACCTTTTAATATTTACTTTCGCTCTATATATTTTCTTCACCATTCGGTCTTCACTCATTCGTTCAACGTGCCCAAACCATTGGAGTACGGCCCTACCAATTTTTGTGATAAGGTCATCTTTCAATCCTGCCATATTACGAATCTCTTCGTTTTGCTTACGGTCGGCTATGGTAACGCCACACATTTTACGAAGAGATCGCATCTCCACTGCATTCAACTTTGCTTTTATGCTTCTTCTGGCATACTCAGGTTTCGCTGCCATATAACAAAGTCGGTACCAACACTGCATTATGTATTGCAAGGCGTGCACTCTTCACCACGCCTTGCCTTTTTACTAATGCATTCAGGGCACCATTGACTTTGTTTCCGGCAGCGACGCGCCTATCCACATCTAAATCACATCTTCCATCCCGGCTGAAAGCACTCCCCAAGTATACAATTTCATTTACCTGTTCTAGACATTCCTGATTTACCCATATTTCACATTTCGTTCTATTTATCTATTCCTTTAGTTTAGAATATTATCGAAATATAATTTAAATGTCTTCAAGCGTATTATGCACTGATTTTATACTATGAAGATCGGAGAAAGGCTTGGAATAGTCAGACACATTGGGCGACACTAGTTCCCTTAAAACTTTAAAATTATTTGCCGTACTGGCTCTATTAGAAATTACCAAAAAGTTTAACTTAACAGCGGCGGTTCTTTGATTTGTTTTACATATTTTATTATTCAAGAAAATTTTTAGTATTATTAAATTTATAGTTAAAACGAGAAAAGTCTAATTCTCTCTACACTCTACCCCGTATTGATTTATTAGTAAAAGAAATTAATTCTTCTTATTGTAAATCAGCCATAAATTACCCACTTGTAGCTCTATAAATTAGACAGGTAGATGGGCTAAGGGGGTAAGTATGGGCTGGGTAAGAGAGATCTCGCGCTATTCGTACTTTTAAGTAAGCTTTACGGTCGATACTAGATAATAGAGTACGACAATAGATCATTCCGTGCAGAAAAATGGCATCACAGAATCAACCATCAAAGAAATATGATCATTTTTGTCCTAATGACCAATATCGGCCCCGGAAATATATTCTGAATAATTGGATGTCATCAACTGCGCAGAATATAGTACCTTATAACAGAAGTGTACGCTTAAACACATTTGCACCCACGTGACCTAACCTATCCAATTATACATTTTCGTGATGAGTTTGGAGGTAGGCTCAATGTAAAGGTGGGTCTACGCTAGAGGAGCCGAGCATGAGCCGAGTACAATTTCGTGTAGTGTGGACCGACTTGCAAGCCTCGAACGAGGGCGCATGAAGCATTTGGTTCGCGCTCGACTGTGCTCCGCCTATTGTCGGTGTTTTGACGAACACAAAGGAATTTGCATCGCATGCTGCGATCTGCATGTTGTAGGCTCGTTGTACTTCTACACTTGACACCGCGAGTAGAGCGGCCCAGCTTGTGCTCAGCTCGGCTCCTCCAGCGTAGACCCACCTTAGTGCAATTCGACAGAGACACTGATATTTTAAAATCAAACATAAAACCCACGTAAAAATCAAACATTTGTGGTATACAAAACTTTGACTCCGGCTGGGAATTAAATACAATCTTCGCCGCGCAGTAATTAAGGTAAGAGATCAGAAAATAGTACCTCGTATATCGCTTCTGGTTTTCGTATGGAGACAACTATTGGTTTCTTGTTATTGGTTACTAGGCATTTCATCTTGAACCACATACCTCAGAGAGAGAGCAATATTCTTATATTCACTTCTTAATCAAGGATAATTATAAATTGTAGGTGTTTAGGTAACCAATTAAATATAGTCCTCTGAGGTGACAACGCATCTGCGTTTTGATTCTTACTCAAGGATAAATGTTGTCTATGGGCCACAGCATCCACTTACCATCAGGTGGACTGTGCGCTCGTTAGTCACCCTATCCTATAAAAAAAGACTTAAGTTAATATTTTGTGTATCGTTTTAAGAGATATTTATGATTGTTTCATATCTATATTTTTATAATATTGAATTGACCTGACCTATAGCCACAGCTGCACTCTATATATATACCTAGCTCAACTTTGAACAAAGAAGGATATTTTAGATGCGTTAACACTTCTGAGGAATACCTTAAAGACTGTACTTATACTAGCTGTCTTGTAAGTACTTCAAATCGGAACAGAAGTTGTTGCACTGTTGTGTGGCAATAGAAAAAGGTAATAATCCTCCAGACCGAATTTCGGTTACGGCGGCCTGCCTCAGCGGAGGCTAGCCATCGGCGCAGGACAGGATTATAGTGCCCAAGTGTATGCGCAAGCACAGGTGCACTCTCTATGCCCTCACTCTCATAACCCGATGGGACGGTAAACCGACACGACCGGAGAGAGATAGACGCAGCCAACCTTACAGTTTGAACGGACCGCCAAATTCCTGACTCCAGGCAACTACTGAGAATCTCTTGACGGAAAAACTCAATAATTAGGTTTTTTTTTCTTGGCCCGACCCGGAATTCGAAACCAGGACTTTCGGAACTTTGGTAAAGCTGCTTCGAAAAGAAGCAGCGGTACGCTGGGCAACTGAGTTTGTTACTTTTTTTATATACTTCATTGGTTGTATTAATAAGTTTTTTTATTAGAATTTAATTGTTACTACACAGATGCACCGTGTAGTGGCGATGTAAGTATAATAACTCATATCACCACGAGGGTGTGGTAGAAGACCACAGAGGGAAACCAATCAGTAGATGGGCAGCAGCATCTTCATAATAACGACTAAAAACAAAAAACTGCGGCCTCCAATCTATGGAAGAGGCCTATGATCATATGGCAAACGGTCACACAGTCCACTGGACTTCAATAGGTTATATCGGTAACGGTATGAGGAAGATGCAGCTGTGCATCTACCGCCTGCTCTGCCTCTTACGACACCCACGGAAGTAATACTAACTACCGATATTATTTAAAAATATATTGTGTATAAAAATAAAAAGGTGTTCCTTAAGTAGGTGCCCGTACCTGAGGATCGTCTCAACAGCGCATTAGCTACGCGTTTTGACGCGGGTTTTGTTCTCGTGGTAAGTTTTGTAGAACCCACAAATAATTATTCTGGACCTTATTATCCATGTGCAATTCGTGTATATAAAACGCTTTTATGATAAAGAATAATCTAGACAGGGTCATTTATTATAAACATCTAAACTGCTGAACATTGGCCTCCAGCAAGGAATGCCGCAAAACACGGTCCTGAGCCACCTGCATCCGTTGACATGTCATGTGATGTGTAAGACGAATAGATACAAGGCGGAGTGATGAGCTGATAAGACATGCAGAAAGACAAGGGGGATTAGATCTAAATTTAAAAAAACTTTATTATTAGTAAATTTTTATGTATTGTAGTGTCATCATATAGTGACAATTTTATTTGTCACTATACGATGACGTCCGTGTATTCGTTTAAAATTTTAAATCTAATTTTTGGGTTTCGATGTGATTTTCGCTACTAAGTATTTAGAGCATTTTTGAGAGAGATTTGAATATATATATTTCACTAGGTATAGATGAAAAATGTCTATTCATCAATTGACAAAAAGATAACACCATATTTGTAAAGCGCGCCCATGCTAAGAGCGAGTCACAACTTAAAATAATTTTGGTAGAGCCATACCGTAGCTATATTAAGGTTGTAGTTCTCGGTACTGTAGTGTCTAATGGATCGTCTTGACCGGGGAAGCACCACGCTTGCATAGAATACCAGCGTGAAGAAACATCTTAATGCTGGATTGTTTCGTATGATGAGTGTATAGAATTACTGGAAACGGCGGGGCATTCCATTACTTAGTACGGTGGAAAAGAATCTGCGGATCCTTAATCGAGGATAGACGTAGATATCTATAGGACAGAGCATCTACTTACCACCAGGTAGACTGTGTGCTCATGTTTATTCTATAAAAAAGTCTATAATTTCCAGACAGTGGGTCTTAGTGCAGATGCATCTTCCCAGTGAGTTTACGGATTTTACGTACACTTAAAATACTCTTATTTTCCATCATCGTCACGATATTTTGCCTCACACTCTAGGAAGCAGTAGGTATGCACTTGAAGTTGCAGTTAACAATTTCATCGATGCAGGCGAGAATCGAACTGGGATTACTCTTATTTTATAAAATACAAAGAAGTTCAAGACTCCAGCAACTTAGCCGTCAAGAGTCTGTATAATGTTGTTCTATATAAAAGTAAATTTTATATACAAGTCTAAATTTATTATTCAATTGTCTTCTGAATCCAGGATCTTATCTCTATTTTTTCAATTTCCCAAGGCGTCTATAGAATTCTAGATATCTAGGCATCCATACGTGCTTCTCGTTAAGCTGTGACGTAATAACCCCCTCCACCCCATCGCTGTTATATTTGAAGACGTTACTATGAAATCTGTAATTAACAAGGATGAATGTATATAACTTACCGTATACAGAAAGGAGACGGTTGATTTCACGTCAACACCAACTTTAAATGCGACGCTGTTGGGTATCCAATAAAAAAAGGTTTTGCTACTTATTTTAAATACGTTATATGAAAATAGTTTTTTTCATAATATGCTAATAATATGTATATATTAAAAAACTCTCATGTGACTGCTTCGTAGGTCTACTGAGCGTAGCGCAACTATTGATCATGTGGTCCCGGGTTCGAACCTAGATAAGGCCAAAATCAGTTCTTGCGTTTTTCTGTCATGAAATTCTAAGTAGGTAACAGTAAGTTGGCGGTATTATTCTCGAGTCTCAGAAAGCACTTAACGCTGTTCATTTCTCTCCGTTCGTATCCGACTGCGAAAGTAAGGGAATGGCAACTGCATATATTCTTCGTCACACACTTGTGCACTACAATTACATTATTAAATACACCTTACTTGCGCAAATGGCTAGGTTGTGACAGGCCGCCGTAATCGGAATTTGGTCTTGTGGGCATTACTATTGGATATTATTAAATTAAAATGAAATATTAAAAATCCTTCCTACATACATTTTTGTGTCGTACATAATGTTCAAACCGTACGTTTTGATTTTGGGTTGTTACATGAGTAAACGTGCAGCATTCCATTCCTGGACATAGGTCTCACCTAGTTAAAGATCTGCCGTAATCACCACGTAATTGTTAGATGGATTAATAATCGCAGTTACAGATTCCTGGCGTTATTACGCTGCTTATCGACCATGTTCAGCTTTTTTTTACTTTTCCGTTTTTAGTTGGATTTTGAACATATTTCCGGCATTTCCCTGAAGTATATTTGGAGACGCTGATGACTAAATCTTTTGGTACGGATTTCGTTAGAATGTGCCGCACACTGCATAACTTAGTAGTTTGGTTAAACTTTCCGGTGTATATACTTACCTACATCAAAATTTAATGATGGTTGTGAGGGTTTCTTAATCCACGGCTGGTCTTTTCAAGATTGTGTAATTATAAAAAGTTGTCCATGATCATCACAACATCACTATTCAGTGGGATTTAAGTTTGGAATTGCAGCTTCGATTTTTATTTAGATAACTTTCTAGACACTGCATACCTATTTCATATTATATTTTTATTTCAGTAATTCCACACAAAATCTGCATCCTAGGAGATTTCGGTAATTCATACAGTATCATTTTATACAAATAAAAAAGGTAAGAGTTTATATGTGAATTTTAAAAATATAAACAAAAATAAGTTATACCGATTTAATAGAAAAACCTCAAAAGACAGCTTATAGACGTAATATAAAAAAATGGGTACACCAATCCGGCGCAGAAACTTGTGTGGTTTACTGTACAATATAACAAATGAGTTGGGCTGCGTCCGAGTGCATGGCAAGCGGGAGTGGCGAGGGCGGGACAGGGGGCCCCGCCTTTATCAAAATGGCGGTTGTCTACGCGCCAATTTTTGAATTCAAATTAAGAACTACTCTACAAAAATATGCTGTTCATATTATGTATAATATTATTAATTTGTAATACTTTCTTTATTCATTTGATTGCTTATATTGAACTATTAGAAGTAAAAGTTAAAATATTATTAGTATATCTAATATTTTTTTTAATATACCTAAGGCTAATAAGTAATTTGTCGTTTAAAATTTCAGGCAAGAAAAATAGATAGTATTCAAAATATATTTACCATTTTGTAAGGTACTAAACGAGTAAGTATGTATATTCAAATGCCTAATGACTTTGTTTCATTTCATATTAAGTATGAATAAATTGATAAAAATGACAACGTAATGGTACAATAAATTAAAACTCTCAACAATGGCTTCGCCGACTTCACACAAACATCTATAAACAAATCGTTATTGCAATTTAAAGATCCATTTAAAACCTATAAAATATACATAACGACCAAAAACCAACCAAGCGCTTAACCAATAAAGTTTAAACTCAATTGATATAATATCATCGCCTTAGTGCCCATAAACTATTTTCAGTATCGGCGAAATGAAGAGTCGCTGCGACTGTCCTTTTCGAACCTGCACAGATTATGCGAGTGTGAAAGAGTAACAAGATATTTACGACGTGTTTATATCGATACAGCGGTGTTGATTTAACCATTGCTTTAGTTTATTGCAGTCAATAAAATTGAACGTTATGAGGCAAGGTCGCTGAGGCAGACCGTCTGTGATTTATGTCTTTATCTTCAGGCCCCACAGTTTTAATACATTTTGGAGAATGGAATGCAGTTTTTTGTGTTTTAAACCTTTTGAACACAGTCGATCTCAAATGCCAGTAACTAACAAAAAATACCCTTTTTCAAGTACAAATTAGCATGACTACTGAATGTTATATAAAAGTCCGGTATCCCAGTGGCTAAAGGTTTGTCCGTGGCACCACGAATTATGGGTTCAAATTCCCACAGGAAAAGAATTTTTAAAGAAATACATTTTTTTATTGGTCTGGGTGTTTGCTATGTATATGTGCTAATCGTATCACGCATTAACTATAGGTAATGTAAGATTAAGAGGACAAAGAATAACTTTAAGAAAAACAGGTGCTATGATTGAAAATTAAGATTTGATCGGACTTTTTGATAATTTTTGTTAAGAATGAATGAGATAGGAAAATAAAAATCGACGTAGTAGAGACATAACGCAAGTTTTGAGATCCAACATGAACCGAAAATACAAATCCACACTCAAGGGTCCACGCCGGTTGTTGGTTGAAGCTACTGATTATTGATTTGCGAAGACCTCAGTAGTAAAAAAATGGGAGGAAATAATATTGAAAGACCTAGTTCAAGTTTAGAGTACCTAGAACTGAAAAAACAATATTACCTCAGTTCTAGAGGGAGTCCGTGAGCTTTCGCACATAAGCTTTAAAGATAAATAGATTAGACTTAGGCAGTTTAGCAACGACAAAACTGTGTAACTGATTAAATGCTGAGAATCAAGTGCTAGAAGATAGCAAGCTTATTTCGTGTCTGTATAGGTAGGTATACCTAGAGGTGTAGAGTCCATATAATGGTATATTTATATAGGTATTTTATTTATTTATATATCATCATTATCATCATCATTACAGCCCTTATTTATATACCTATATGTGTGTGTGTGTAACATATATTTAGGTATATTATAATAGACAAATTAATTAAGAAATTGTTATTGAATACGAAAAATTATTAAAAATTATAATTATTTTAGAAAAAATACGCGAAAATATTTCCATGTTTAATTAAATCATAAAATACGGAGTGTTTTTTTTTTAATTGAATAAATGGCAGAATAGCAACACGAGTCCACTGAACGTCATACAAAACAGTGTTATTATCTCGTCGCGGCCGTGAACCCAATCTGTGGCAAGTGCAATGTGCTACAGATTGAAGGAGAGCCACATAAATAACAGTTGGTGTCATTGCGGCCCGAGATGACTGACTGACCAATTTACAATGACCTTTCGATCTATCACTCAAATACGTGATACCTGCACTTTCAAACTTAGTGCTATATATTATATTATAGGTATAGAACGAATAGCAAATACATCCAGGTAAGGTATGACGTATTTAGAACGTCATGTAGAGATAGGTATGCTGACGGAGAGATAAACGTAACGAACTATAGTAAGTAGTCACTTGAAAAATTATTGTTAACGCATTTTGAATTTACAAAATTACGCCTGCTTGTTATAATAAAATCCATACCGGTAGAGGACCTTTGCGGTAAGGCCTCCCTTTTCCGACAATGGACTGATGAGAATAATAACATAAAAAATTGTTTCATATCAAAAAAAGTCAAATTATTTTTTAACACAATCACATCAAATCATAATAATTATAGGTCGAGTTAAACGAGGCAACACAAAAGAGTGTTTTAGACCAAAAAAACATCTACCAATGACTTCCGCAGCGCCTATTGCATTACTGAAACGTCCAACAGATAAATACGTGGCCATTTAAAATCCTGCAAACCATAATTACCTCAATTTCAAACTTGTCAAAAACGCATTAGTTCACCTTACGAGGAGAATAATGGTGCGCCTTCAGCGCTCATTGGACGCGAGGGATTATTAAAAAGTCATTAGCGTCGACCACACCTAGCCGTATAAATAACCCGGTTCGTGTTTTGAAACAGAAAAAAGCAATTTCCAGATTTGTGGGGGGCGCGGCGGGGACCAATCAGCCGTGACTGATACGGTAGGAACCGTGCCCGTATCACGCGAAATCATTATTTGGTCGTTAGAGGCAAGTATTGTAAAGTTGTATCTTGCTTCACAATCTGCCCGGAAAAGCGTGAGATTGCTTACGAAGAAACATGAACACACCTCGTTCATGTTTTCTTTTAAACAAAACAAGGGATAGTTGAATCGAGGTAATTTTCATTAACTATTTGTCAGGATATTAATTTGAAATACATATATACAATGAACAAGATTTTAGCTACTTTTGAAATTTAACATTTTTAAAATAAATCTATTTTAAAGTATATAGTTACCTACCAACATTTATATCCTGTTTGAAAAATTAGTCTTATTGGAAATTCGAAAATCGGCAAACAGTTTAGTGCAAGTTAATTACAACGAGTTATAATTCCAGAACTGAATAAAATCAAACGTTTATACGCGAGAAAATTAAAATATATGTATGACTTAAATTAGTAATACGCTTACATATAACGCACTTACAATCAGTTAATATAAACAATAACTATAATGTTTAATTTTTTTTGTATTTAATATAACTTAATTAAGTACGATACTGCATAGGATTTAGTACCAGAAGTATACTTAATCCATTATGCGTATTATAAAAAGTAAACATATAAAATACACATACATATATTTAAAGATATAACATATAGATTGTGTCATAAAATGTATGTACTTTCGTGCATCTTACAGAATTATGTAAAAGTCTTAGCTTTTTGTAATAATATCACCTTTCCATCTCAATAAATCTAGATTAAAATAAGAGAGTAAATATACCTTCACTTTGAAAGTTTATTGAAACATTTCATTGAAGTAGTATTTATAACATGTTGAATAAATGAATAAATTATTATCAGGAATGGAATAAAAATCTTGACAATACAATCATTATGCTTTATTAATTTCATGTATTTATATATTTATGACAATATCGTCTCGCCTAATCTTATTAAGTTACTAATTATAGTTATATTCCATAAATTTTGAATTGATAGGACATAATGGTAAATAAAACAATTCAAATTGCTTTGATCATAACTTCTACGGGCCTAATTTCGATTTTTTTAGAAATTCTCAGGTCAGATGCCAGTACTTAGATTAAAACCTAACAGTAAAGTTTGCAATTAATGTAATTATATTTTATTAAAAAAACTTTACAAATCAAGTTCAAATTGGATAAATCCATCTGGCAAGGGACTTACGTTTTTTGCATTCTCATTTCATTGCACTGCAAATTAACTGCAAATAATTATAATTATTTAAATAATGACTTCAATAAGGTATTTCTGATGTAAGTAAAAATTTGTAAATTATTATACAAAAAAATTCTTAACTGCTAATAGACATTACAACACAAATATGTGATGGTTTGAGCAAATTTTACACAAATAATATAATAACATCCCAGCCAGACAGCGACTGAACTATTTACGAACACAGCAAATAAACGTACCGACCTAATTAAGCAAATCAATAAATAAATATCGTGTAAATATCGACAATATACAGTTATTACAATTTACACTTATGTAACGAACACAGCACAAAACAGATGTGTAAAGGATGACAAGGCTCACTGAGTTCTAAGTCAAAACATTTACTAGTTACATTACTATGTGTAAAAAAGAAAAGAAACAATTTACAATAAATATTTTACATTACAGCTAAACAAGTATATTGGGAATTCCTGATTCCTAATAAAACCTCAATCATCGTCCCTTTCAATTATTATAGTCGTTCAGCTATCGAGTTACATGTAAATATTTAAATTTCGATATTTGTTTACGTATATACGTTTCTTTAGGCAATGATTTTATAAAAATACCTCTTGCTACGTGTCTTCAAGAGACGTACTGTGGCCAAATGATACTCATATGCTAAGTTTATAATATTATAAACAGTACTTTTGTTGAATGCTAAGAAATCAGCCGTGTATTCTCTAACTTTGGTATACTGTGTACTCGTCCCAGCTATCGACCACCCATATAATTAAATTACAAAGTAAATAAGTATAGAGTCACATCTACGTGATTGAAGGTAACTTTTATTCCATTATGATTAAGTCCTTCGACAAATTCAGTTGGAATTGAAGAATTTTGTTCACACTTAGCTCCATCTAATGGCACGACGTTTATGTTCGTGTAGAAGAATTTAATAAAATTATATCAAGAGATATTAGTTTCACTTTACAATAATAATATTAGATTTCGTATTACTTTATAATCAGTATTAATTACGTATAATGTTGTCTTCGAAAAATCGTATACATTGCACTTGTATAAACTGGCCTTCCCACTACGAAGTAAAATTGTTAAATAAAACCTGCGGTAAATTCATAAACTGAGCACTCATTCTCAATGGATTAAAAATAACAAACAAAAACAATTGATGTTTTATTCCAAAAAAATCTCATTAATAATATTATTCACACTAAAACAATTGTACATAACTATAAATTCTAAACTTTACCGTGTTTTATATGTACAACATAGCATTCTGATAGCTTAATTAGAAATAAAACTTCAAATATATTAAATAATAACAACATCGATTCTAATTGCCTTCTCATCAATGGTTAATTATAAGAGGTCCTTATGGTTTTGTGATTCAATGTAAGTAAGAATAGTGTTTATTTTCTGCCAAAGTGCTCGACCGTATTACCAGTAACTAATATACTATCGTGTTTTTTAAATAGTCTCATTTTATAAAGTTTATAGCAGTAGGTCACAGAGTACTAAATAAAAATCAATTATGCACATATTATAAGTCGAACACTTTGACAGAAACAGTTGTACGAAATCAATTGCAACAGAGTATAATATAATTTTTGTCCGATTTTCAAATTATAATCCATCTATATTTAATCACATAAACAATGCAGTTTTACTAATATTTAAACACTGCTTTTTTGGTAATTATTGGTATTGAGATGTTCTATAAATTAATTTATACTTAACAACTGTAAAAATCTCTTCATCACACTATCATTACTCTTTATGCCAAGTCACTAAGTTACGTATTAGTTAGGTATAGTGTAATATTATGAAAAGTCCAACATACAATTTATACAAATTAAAGTTCCAGTAACTTCGGCCCTCGAGTCGACTGTTTCAGGTTTAAGCCCACAAATTCAACGTATCAAAATAAATTGTCGATGTTATATCGGTTGAAAGGAATCCGAAACGTACCGAGATTGTTTCAGATTGCCGGCCGTTGACCAAAACTAAGCTAAGGGTTTTACTGTGGCGATGTTGGCGGACTCATGTTGTCCGGCTCGTCTCCTGAGCCTGGCTCGCCTTTGGTTTTGTTCTCTTTCTTCCATTTCATGCGTCGATTCTGGAACCAGATCTTGATCTGGCGCTCGGTGAGGCAGAGCGCGTGTGCGATCTCGATCCTTCTCCTTCGCGTCAGGTACCGGTTAAAATGGAATTCCTTCTCCAGCTCGAGGGTCTGGTACCGGGTGTATGTCTGCCTTCCCCGCTTCCGTTCTGAAATTGGAAAAGTAAGAACATTGAGAACTGATTTACAAAGAAGTAAAAGAAATATCCCATACAACTTTTTGCAGGGATTACAAATTACTCATGTCACATTGAGTACTTTGCTTCATTTGTTTGGTCAACATATTATATTAATTCAATTCGTTAATATCTCTATAAATTTACGTTTGTATAGATTTAATTCGTATTAATGTTAGCATGAGGCAGCCCTGAATGAAATCAGACGTTAAAAACTGCATAGGCATTTCTGATAAATGACGGTTATTTGTAAACAACGAACACTCCTGGGGAAGTTAATTGAAAATTGTTTTGAGCTTATCAATTTGTTAATTGTTTTTGCTTGTTCGGAATTACTCTTCGCTGTCGGGAGTAACAAAGTTTTATAGAAAACAAAACCTTTTAAAACTCTATCGCCGAGAAATAAGAGCAAACAACGAATTTCTAAAATGTGTTAACACTTGACAAGTTACGCAAACCTTTTCCTACTACGAACGGTCATATTAAAATTAACTTTTATATTATAAAAGTATAAACAAATTGATTCAAAATTTAATATATATAATACAGATTCCTGGTAGATTCACAAATATCTTACACGAATTTCAGAGTTAAAAATCTTTGGTATGGATCATATTCGAGCCTTTCTGTCTGTTTACTCATAAACACGTTTTCCGAACGGCTACCGAAGCCAATTAAAATAATTTAAGACGCCGCAGGCCTGTTTCATTTTATAACCATTAGTCTTCGAGGAAGATGCGGAGCCTATTATGCACGGTTTAGATGATGCCCTGTACTCTGTAATTTGTCAGGGATAAAAGTAAAATAAGTTTAAAACGTGGAAGGATAGTTATAGATATTATAAAGGTCGCGTCAAGATTTATCGCAAAATAAATTACTCTGTTATCAATAATTGTTTGACATTCACATGCAATACGAGTGACGTTGATCAAAATCAGTCAATACGTCGTTTAATTGCTTTGTACGCAAATAATACCTAGCAGCAAACGCTAGTGTATACAGTGGGACTTTAGATCTGACGGCTCTTAATGACGTTACGGTATGTGACCGCTTTAAGATTTATGTATCGGGGTTCAAGTTCTGCATAAATTTATACGTAGATTACAGATATTAGAATTTCAGTATAAAATCTTCCATATGGGTCAGGAAATAAGATAGTGAATCTACGAATAAATACATCATAATAAAATCTTGTGAGAAAATCTAGCAGACAGAGCATTTTTCAAGAACCAATTAAAGTGGACTCCTACACTAACCAGAAGTCGTTTAGAAAAGTATACCCCTGATGAAGCTATTTCTGTCAAATTCCGATTACTATATAATATTATATCTTCATATTTTCCTGGTAAATAATTCAGTCCACCACAAAACTTCAAAATAAGATTGTACTTTAAGCACGTGTTGACAGTGATGACTTACGAATCTGAGACGTGGTCCTTCATTGCTGGCCGTACGAGGACGCTCAAGATTGCTCAGTCAGCTATGGAGGGGGCTATGCTCCGGGTTTTTGTGCACGATAAACTTAAAAATAAGGATATCTGCAGTAGAACCAGAGTAACCGACATAGTATTAATGAAGTTTTTTTTGTTTATGGCCAAGCTGACATGCCATAATGCATATTGTGTAGGGAATATTTGGGCAGACTGGCTAAGGAGACATGCCCCTTCTAGACACAACTCATTAAAAACAATGAGTTTGCAAAACAAACAAATTTGAGAAGATTTTGGAGCAGAAAATAGTTAGCCACGCTCCTCGAATGTTTGTGTTACTTGAGAAACTTTTTAACCCCTGTCGAAAAAACCTGAGTGTGTTTTTTTCTGTGGCGTCATAGCTTCAAACGGATGAACAGATTTTGATTTAGTTTTTTTTTTGAAAGGTAATTTGATTGAGAGTGTTCTTAGCTATGATTCAAGAAAATCTTTTCAGCCAGAAGACCATCGGCTCATGCAAGCTTCCTTAACACTACTACAGACTATGTGTTTGAAATTCTAAAACTGCGTAACGGTAATCTATAAATATACCTTTCGGTAAATTTAATTTAAAATAGAGAAATCGATCATTATAACAGTCTAATTGCATCAATTATTTTAAATGATTTCAGACTATTATTTTTATTATTAGGGAACTATGCTACCTTAACTGTTTTCTCTAATAAAACATTTTGTTTAAATAAGGTACGTGGGGGTAATATGGTCACTTTAAACTTTGCCGCCCTATAAAATCAAAACTAGGAGAATGACAGAGACAAAAATACGTAGTCGTATACTATAACTAATATATTAAGAAAAAATAAGCAAACTAGCTTTGGCAATCATTAGAAAAACTTCGAAAAATCAACTTTAAAAAAACTACACTACACCATACTAAATTCGACTAAACTATTTACAATAATATCAACTTAAGCCCTTTATTATTTGATTGACTAATGAAAAGCTATCGTATCACAAAGCCATCTACAACAAACAAGGCTGTAGTTTTTGAGTTATAAGAAAGTGACCATATTACCCTCACGTACTACCTATATAAAAGATTTTGTTACATTGATTTTCCAGTAAAACTAAGTTTGGCAATTTGAACAAACATTAGGCTCATTTTACATAAACTCAAGGAGAAATGAAACAACTAAAATGAAATTCTCAAGTAAATTTAGGCTTAGTTATTTTGGTTTCAAAACACGCAAAACGACTTGCTTTATTAGACAAACACGGGAACGTCGAAGCAGTTCAAACAACAAAATGCAAGGATTAAACACTCCGAATGACGCCGTCATGTCATTATTTCGCATAAATAAGAATTCCATAATTGCAAGGATAAAACAAACATGAATTCAGACGTGTAGGCATTTTGTTACTGTTTGCTTTGACTTGACAAATTAGTCTCATAGTATAAACACCAAGAGCGTAAGGCGTTATTAATTACTCCCTTAAACGAACAAAATTTCATACTTGTTTTCAAAATGTTCCTTTTTTATAATATAAGTACAAAATTAAATGAACTATCCGCTTTAACTGACATTAACTGGCTACAGCAGTTCATGGATACCTAGCATCCAGCCTAACAAAGAAGCCTAGTTAACAAAGAAGGAAAAAATGCGTTTTTTTATCTCTGAGAAACAAATGTATATGTAATACGTTCTCTTCACAGTCATACATATGCTTTACATGTTACGTGTCATGTTCACTTATTTCAGATCACAATTATCGATAATAAGTGTTTAACTCTGCCTCTCCTATACTATTATAACTATATATCCTATACTATAAATTAACAACTTTTAGGAAGTACTAGTAAAGCTTATATTAGTAGCGAAAATGAAAAAATAACTCAAAAAAAAACTGAATAAAAGTGTTGGAAAAATATAAAAATTATACTATAGTCAATAATAGAACAGTTCAATGTATTTATTAAAATCTTAAATATCTTATAGAATGGGTACAAAATTTGAGAAAAGAATTTGAAAAATGTTTACTTTAACTTCTAAATCAATACTTAGACAACTCTATGAAAAAACAAAAATGTACCTTAATTATAAAAGAACAGCACCCAAACTGAGGGAGCTAAAGCTTTATAAAACAAATTATCCGCAGTAACTGGCAAAAGTTCGAATAAAATACTGTAACGAATGAATTCTCGAGTCAAGTGTAAAGTACCCCAATCCAACTGAGATGTTCCTTTGAAGGAATAGCGTAAGTCCTGTTCAGCAAGTGGCACCGCCACTGCAGCCGGGTTCAGAATTATTGCCCACTTGTTGCTCGGGGAATTGATAACAGCACCGCTTTAGGATTTTGGGACGCATTCAAGAATGCAAATGTTTCCCTATGTTCGATGAATTACAAATACGTTGGCTATCACTAATTACAAATACTTACACAACCCAAAGAAAAATTAATTGTATTAACTCATATTATTGACAACATCATTCATTACGTTTATTAAATTTCCAGGTCCATTTTTATTGTCTTTCAAATTATATTCACATCACAAAATTAACATTTTTTTAACTAAATCATGTTTATTACAATATGAGTAAAGAATGCATGTAAATAATAAATAAAAAATTTAAAAAATTAAAAAAAATAATAAATAATGGGTTGGAAACCAACAATGTGAACCATAGATAACATGGTAGTAATATGGTGATAGTGTAGTTAACTACGAGGGATACAGTTATACAGCATTTTTATAGAATAAGTGTTACAAACGAGCACACAGTCCATCTGATGGTAAGTGGATGCTGTATACAATAGACACCTACATTTATCCTCGATTAAGAATCAAAACGCAGATGCGTTGTCAACCCAGAGGAATAAAATGGAATGTCTCGTTTCCAGTAAAAAAAGGGTCTCTGAATCTCTACACTCACCATGCGAAACACAGCAGTATTGAGCTGCTATTTCATGCTAGTATTCAGTGAGAGCGTGGTCCTTCCCCGGTCGAACCAACCCATTCGTGCTACAACCATAATATAGATTTATCAATTTAGCCTTATCCTTGTACAAAACACATTATAAAAAGGAAAATGAAGAGTCATGCCGACAAATTATTACTCTCATTTTAAAGTATTTTGTCCTAAAATATTTCTCATGTCATACTTATTTAAGATGGTTCACAAAAGAATACTTCATGTCAATGACAATTAAACTCATCAGTCTGCTTTCAGTATCAACAATTAGGCGTTCTCTCCATCGGTCGGTGCAAAACCAGTGCATCATCTTTGCCGAGGTATCATCGATGTTAACACCGGGTATATTATATTTCTTGATATCTCGACAAGATATCTCGTCTTGTCGAGATATCAAGAATATAAAGAAACTTGATATCTCGTCGCGTAATGAACACGACGCTGCATTTTTTGATTATCTTTGCCACTATAAAACAATATAGGTTTATAGGCATTTATGTATGGAAAGAAACGAAAAAATATTGCGTTTAATATATAAAAGTACATGACAAACGTAAACGTAAAGGAACGTGAGGAGGTTTCTGTGGGTCTTAGATATCTACATCTATTGAGATACCTCGATTGAGGTTAAGACCTAAGACGAATTGCCTCGTTAACTGTACAAAGGGTCTCTTTGATACAGTTTTCATCACTCACTATACGAAATAAAGCAGCATTATATTGCAATTTTACACTGGTATTCTGTTCCAAATTGGTCTTACTCCGGCAGTAGCCTGAGCCTGCGGTATTTACTACAGCAAGATTTTGACGGATGAAGTAGGATATACAATGATGCAACACTAATTTGATGTTGCAAAACATTATGACGAGGGCGAATAGCATTATCGTCTCATCTAGTCGAATAATGACAGTCTCTATTGTTTAATCATCATAGCGCATCGTCGTGTATCGTCGTCGTAGATACCAGCAGATACGATATATATTGTGACAAGTATTGAATTCTTGGGTTGGAACTTCATCTTAATAAGATCTTAATTATCCATTGATAGACTGGAGAGTCTTTCATGGCAATGATAATTTACGTTAAGTAAATCTTAATTTAAATATTTAAAAAAAATTACGAAATAATAGATGGACATATAATATGCATCTTTCTGATATCAACTCAAAAAAACTGCGTTTGCTAATCCACGTGCCGAGCGTGGTCCATGGTCCATGAGAAAGGCCTATAACTTGAGATAGCTTCAAAAAAAACTTTCAACTTCTATAACGATTGCAATAGGTCGACTTCGACCAGCTATTAAAGCGTACCCATACTGTTCAGGTCCAAACAAGTCACAGTTAGATAGTCAAAAATAAAGTTTACAATAACATAGCTTGTGAAATCCCCTGTCCGCGGTCTTCATATATTACACTGGCGGGTTTCATCGCGCACTCGGATGCATAATACATGATCCCGACGTCAGATTTAAACCGTATGTAATAAGAGCATTAAGCAGGACATTTCTGAGGCGACACAGACGTAGTTCGGTGAAAGAAGGCTTCAGTTAGAAAGCTTTAAAGTCAATGTTTCAACTATGTCTAACTTTATTTTGTGAAAACGTTGTAATTACGTGTGTTCGAAAGATTTGTTTACGTCTGGTATTTATTAACTACGGAAATCGTCTTTACTACAGGAGACTATGTTACTAACAAGAAGAAAATACTTAGTATTAATTATAACAAATTATTGAAAGTATAATATTTGTTGCTTATTGCTTAATCACATAATAAGCCCACGTATTACAATTGGTATTTAGTAGCTTAAGTCTATACTTATTTATGTTATAAGAAGAGAATATCATTATAACAAAAAATAAGTAGAAGAAATATAACAATGAATTTGTAGATAATATCCCCGTGCTTGCTAAATCATATCAACCAAATCATATCAGGTTACCTTACTCAGATATCTATATATACTATAAAAATTATAAAAGTAATCATTTTGAAGCTATAGGCGATGTTTGATTTACTGATATTGGTATTTGTATTCAGCATCAATATGATAACAAAAATGTAATGTTAATTTATGTTAAGTATTTTTTTATAAGATAAGGGTGACAAGCGAGCACACAGTCCACCTGATGGTAAGTGGTTGCTGTGGCCCATAGACATCTATATCTATCCTCGTTTGCGAATTTAAAGGCAGATGCGTTGACAGCCGTGAGTACTAAGATGGATTGCCGCTTTTCCAGAAAAAAGGGTCTCCGGTTCTATACAGTCAGCATACGAAACACAGCAGCAATAGATAACTATTTAACGCTGGTATTATGTGAAAGCGTGGTCCTTCCCCGGTCGAGCCGACCCAATCGTGATGTTTTCTATAGCATTGGGTGACAAACGAGCACACAGTTCACTTGATGGTAAGTGGATGCTGTGGCCCATAGATATCCCACATTTATGTTCAATTAAGTGTCAAAATGCAGATGCTTTGTCACTCCTGAGGACTAAGATGGAATGCCTCGATTCCAGTAAAAAGTTCACACAAGTAGCCACACACGTACACGTTGCCAGGTCGTGCCACAACCATAATATGCCAAGGCACAATATGCTACAGCATGACTCTACCAATTTTTTAAATATTTTATCTCTCTATCAATATGAATGTTATTGTGTATAAATTCATCATTATTGATTTCATTGCAAGTTGATATGGTATACATGAAATGAAATTTCATTTGAAATGCTATCTGAGAATACACATATACATGTGGGAAGGGAGTAATGATAGTGAAATTTTGCTCTTAATTTACTCTTACCTACCAGATATCTGGATGCTTGGCGGTCCACCACTGTATGTTTCACAAGGAGTTTTCTTCCACGTACAACCTCTCTGTGGAATAGTTTACCACCGGCGATTTTTCCGGACCGATACCACCTGGGGACCTTCAAGAAAAGAGCTTACTCCTTTCTAAAGGGCCGGCAACGCACCCGCAATTCTCCTGGTGTTGCGGTTGATCATGGGCCGCGGTAGTCACTTAACATCAGGTGAGCCGCATGCTCGTTTGCCCCTTCTTCTATAAAAAAAAAAGATAATTCGTGATTCTGGCGCTGTAAAAAACAACAGGTCCAAGTATTTTACATCTACCCTGCATTATGGGTGCGCCGCGTCTATGAAATCTTTGTGCTTTTACGACACCATAAGAAGAGAACGTGAGAGGAAGTTGTTATTCATTATCTTAAGTGTCCCATCACACGTTGCATAACTAATGATATTGTATTATTATAATATTGGTATTAAAGTAAATCTGATATAAAATGCTCGAGTATGCTATTCGATAATTTTTAAATTATATCACAACAGGATGGTGCGGGTTTGACATTTGTTACGATTCCTTAGTTATTTGAAAAGATATTTCGTAAATAATCTAATACATAATACCAAGTACAAGACACATTCGACACAACATATCAAATACAGCAAATTGTTGGTGGTGTGTCTTTCCTAGTGTAGTGGTGTTGGGGGCAGTGGTGCTGGGATTAGTGGTGACGAGGATAGTGCACGCAATTGAGGGAGGGCGGGAGATGCTCTTCAGACCAGGTAAGGCAATTCACTTTATTTCATTGAGGCGGATATGAGCGAAGTAATTCTTACCAACTTTGATATTATGGATTTCCGCGCAGTAACGCCTGAATCTATTAATTATATCAAAGACCTGCAATCATAGTCAACAAACGGGCGTTTAAAACGCAGCGTCCCGCTCGCTCGTTCATTTTGAACCAAATCGCAGCTTTAGGGGCGTCGGGCGCAACGCTGCATGTGTCGTCGGGTGCACATAAATCATCGCTGGGGGGAGAGCGGAGTTACAAAATCGGGCCGGCTTACTTTCACGACACGGCAGCGGCGCGGCGCGGACAAGCGCGCGTGAGATTATTGAAGTTTGTTTTGTACAGAGCACAACGTGCAGAGGTCAAACACCGTTCGTGAACAGGAACTTAGTTTCGAGGGAGTTTTGTATTTCGTATATCTCATGAAATTATTTACCCTACAAATTCGACCTATTTCTGATCAAAGAAAAATAAGTAATTTAAAAAACTAAAAACAATTTTTTTTTAAATGACAAAGGCCAAATCAGAATAAACTTAAATTTACAAAAACTAAAGAAAGATTCAAATGTAATTTCGTTGACTCAATTTATTTTCTTATGACTCACTAAAATTACTCATATACATTGATTTGTAGTTATTGTAGTAATTAATAATAAAAAAAGCTACAATCACTCGCTCAATTCAATCTGTTTAAAATACAGGAAGATAACGTAATCAAATGATTAATTACACACGTCCACAAAACGAAGTATTGCAACCAACAAGGTTTTCAGTTATCGGGCTTACTGTACATACGCTTGGAGCAAAACTAATCTTCGCTAGACCTCTAGGTCAGCTTACATTTATACGAATGAAGTGCGTACTAAAATATTGACCGAGCCCGCACCACTATCGCAGATCGCATTTGTACTGATTATACGCACGATAGAACTGCCAGGGCGGAGGTAAAGGGTCGAAAATTGATACCGAGAGTATTTTTGGAAGAAGGTAGAATACTTAAGTACCTACATGAATAAATAACCAATTTTTTTATTGTGTGATAACTATTACATCAAAAACGGATATTTGAAATAACATATTTTTTTAATTGCAAATACGTGAAAAACAGTTTTATACTCTATATCGCATTTTGACATAATCGTATTTATCCAGGCTTAACATATTTCATATTACTTATTAGGTTTATTTAACTTTAACAATTTAAGTTAGTATTATTGATTGCTTATTTATATAAAAATAAACTATAAAATTACTACAAACACAACAATAATATAGTAAAATATAATTTCTTAAGCATTATTTTATGCTAATTATCCCCTTATCACGTTAAAACTATGGGACGAATTAGTAAAACTTTAGGAACGAGATCTTGATTTGTGTAAACGTTTTCCAATTAATCAGTGATTAATTCCGATGTATTCTGATATCTACATTTTCAATTTGATCAAATATATTTAATAACTTCAATTATTAAATTATACGATAGGTGTCTATAGGTTGGCTGGTTTTCGAAGCCTCTTGATAAAAATGCGAAGATTTCCTGTGGGCTAATGATTATCCTTGCTAGTTTTTTGTATTGTTTATTATTATGTTGTCTTGTCAAACTTTTGTTTGTACAATTGAAAAATATCTATAGCGTTGGAAAAATATGGAGTCCGACAGTTAAATACAATCTTACAATCGACGAAGCATTAAACAATAAGTAACATACGAAAATAAAACAATTTAATGTTAAAAATAAAGTATTTTTTTCTTACATTGGTCTGGGAGGTATAGGTCACACGTTTATGTTAGACTACGTTGAGTGTGTCATAAAAAGCTTGCAATGAGATATTAGCTTTGTGTACATCTCTAAAAATAAATAAAATGTTCTCGTTAGAATCTACAGTTGATGTAAAGGAAGCAGGATATAACAGCAACGCCTTCATTGATAACACCAAAGCCTGGTTATTAAGACCAGTTCATTTTCAGTAATATATATATATATATATATATATATATATATATATATATATATATATATATATATATGAGAGTGTATGGAGATACTTCTTGTGGAAGTATCACAGCTATTTTGGACGATACCTACGACTTAAGGACCTTGGATTCTACTCTTTTTTAAAAGGCTCGTAACGCATCTGCAATTCCCCTGGTGCTGCAGTTGTTCATGCTCGTTTACTCCCTCTCTTATAATAAAAACCTATCACACGGCTAAGAACTCAATAATAAAGGTGAAATTTGTGCAAATAAAAATACACGTATATGCAAAATAATAATACAAAGTTCAAGCCTAAAATGAAATTCATCAACGGATGACAAGTTGAAAGAGCTTTTAATTTAATTCGTTGTGGTATCACGCCGGAGGAGCACGAAAAAAAAATACAGCAACAGCTTGCAGCGATATCGACAATCCATAATTCATGTCCTACAATTTCATACGTTTCAACACGACTATTCAGACTTAAAGCTCGAACAACAAAACATTCAATTTACAACTTTATTCTTTCAGCAACGAGAATTAAAATTATTTACGAGTGTGGTGTACATATTTCGTATTGAATTGCGTACGCTACTCAAAGCATTGCAACATCGTACACGATATCAAACGGGTATTCAGATTAATGCAATTTCTCTTAAACGCTTACACGTCGTAAATAAAATTGCTGGTTCCCGAAGAGATCTCTGAACCAAAGGCCGAATTGTTAATAAGTTTAATTGATGCAGCCATTGCGAAAAAAGATGAATAGCTGCCGGACAGCGTGATTGCTTTGCATTTAAAGCTGATGCAATTAAGATGTCAAATGAAAATACAATATCGTGAGTCAGCCACAATCTATCACCAGTCCGAATTCTTGTTGGTTGCCCGAGTACTAAGTCAATTTTTTTTTTAATAAAACAAAGGTGACAAACGTACACACAGTTCGTAAACTTCGTCTATTCCGATTAAGAATCCAAATGTCAACGCGTTGTCACCCCAGAGGTCTAAAATAGAATGCCTCGCTTCCAGTAAAATGGATCTCCGGTTCTCTACACTCACCATACGAAACGTAGCAGCATTGAGTTGCTATTTTACGCTGGTCTGTGAGAGCTTGGTATTATCCCGGTCAAGCCGACCCATTCCTGCTACAACCGTAATATAGCCGCAGCATGGCTCTACCACTTTTAGAAAAATGGGAAAAATTGTTTAGGTTAGTGAAATGATGGTAGAAATTAAAAAAAAACAATAAACGTATAAGTGTTTTTATAATTTCGAAGCTTAGTAGTATTTATTTTTAGATGTTGGTATAATCCGGTACAGTAATTAAAACGCTATGAGGGGAGTTTAACCTATTGCTAGACATCAACTTTTTTATAGCATTGGGTGACAAACGAGCACACAGTCCACCCGATGGTAAGTGTATGCTGTGGCCCATAGACATCCACATTTATCCTCAATTAGGAATCAAAATACAAATGCTTTATCACCCGTGAGGACTAAGATAGAATGCCTCGATTCCATTAAAAAGGGTCTCCGGTAGTGTAGTAGTGTAGAGAACACTCACCATACGAAACACAGCAGCATTACGCTGCTTTTCTACGCTGGTATTCTGTGAGAGCATGGTGCTGCCCCGGTCGAGCCGACCCATTTCTGCTACAACTATAACGTAGCTGCAGCCTGGCTCTACCACTTAAAAAATCAACTTGTGCAAGTAATTATCCTAAACACACCAATATTACTACATTTGGCTTTATTTTGTGGCTATTAACATAATTGATTACACCGGACACTTGAATCCAATAAATAATACAAAACTTAGATTATCTAAATTGTAGAGGTCAGTTATGTTGACTCACATCCGTTCAGCCTCGAAATTTAATTAAGTTTTGAATAATATTACTCAACATAGAATAATTTATTGAATCAAACATATTATGTATGCATGCTATTTCACAATATTATTTCGTAATTCGTGCTCCATTTATTAAATAATAGATGTATATATCACATCATATTAACTTATAATAATAATATAATAAGTTTGTTAGTACTTTGTTAGTAGATAGAGAACTCCCTTTCAGTACTTTTTATAGAATGAGAGTGACAAAGGAGCATGCAGTCCACCTGATGGTAAGTGGATGCTGTGACCCATAGATACCCACATTTAACCACGATCACGAATCAAAATGCAGATGCGATGCAGATGTTGTTACCCCCGAAGAATGGACTCATGCTCATTACCTAGGAAGGAGTCCATCTGGAGTACTACCTTCACTACTACTCCTGCCGGCTTGTATTGTTATATGCCATGTATTGGTGTGGAGGGACTAAAGTCAGTATGTATACAGGTCGTAAGGCGTTCCAACTAAATCCTGTGTAGCCTTCTTCGTTTTATATTGGTTGCTGGCACAGAAATCGTAATAATAAAGACAATAGATATGAATTAGTGCTCTATTACTTCCAAAACAGATGTCGCCATATGCAGCCGTATTATAAACATACGTAATGCACAATGATATCTAATGTTTCACATGACATTACTTGGCGAGATTTGTCAACGTCGCGTGCGTCGCGTACTACGGTAGAACAAAAGCAGTAATGGTAATTGTCAATACAAAAGGTAATACATGAAAGTTTACGAAGGTAAATATCTCTAGATGTAAATTAGTTAAACCAATGATAATTAGTAAATAATCAACTCACCGATGAAATGTTAGTGTTACAGGGGTGGTATATAAGATGTAAAATACCAGTGAAAAAGTGTAAAGTGCTGCCGATCTCTTGATTTTTTTCCCTCTGTCGCCACTTACGATACCCCTAATATGATATGGGGTAGTGTTCGTACATCCCCACTACATAGTAAGCTTCATTAGATGTATCAGAATAAATTGGTAGGTAATCTGAGTGGTTGACGATCCTCTTCGATAAAATGAAGGTATCTTTGCAGTGTTTGTAAATATAACATCCATTTCTTTCGGTCTTCCGTCTTACTATTCATAATATTTTGCCTTTCATTGGTATTGGTATCACTACCTTGGTAAATGTAAATTAAAACTTAATTTTATGTTAGTTGCTAAAAATATTTAAGACATATATTTCTTTGATTATTTTATACTGATTTAGGTGTTATGAAATTTAAAACCCTATTATTTCAATATTTAATAAAATAATATTTTGGCAACGAAACAGATGTAGTAGTAAAATTATCGACCGAGCAAATAAAACAAAATTATAGACATCCATATAACATTAATCGTTTTTTGAAAGCGAGTTATTAAAAAAAAACAAATCGTGATCCCCGTGTTGGAATTAAAGGAAAACAGTGTTCCAATCTAAGCTGAATGTTAAAATGAAAAAGCATGGCGGACTTTCAAGCGTTGATATTCATTAATCATTGGCGTTGGGCGGTGCTCAGACGTATCTGCATCGAAACCGCTCTATATACGAACTTAATGACTTTGTGGTTTACATATGTATATACAGTCAGAGTATATAGGTCTGTTATTACGAAAAACTATGAAAAATCTTCACAGAGATAATATTTTAAGAAACAAAAGTTTTTTTTCATCATCTTCCAAGTGTAGGTATTTTTGTTTTGAGACTAAAAAAAACTATGGAGTAATGGAAATAGGTAAATGCTTTAAATATTTAAAACTTTTGGTAAAAAATATCTTAAATTACACGAATTTAAGAACATAGAACCGTATAAAAAAGTGCATCAATTATGTAGCGTATGCCAAATGTCAGAAATCGTAATAAAATACGGCAAACATTTGGCCGGACCTCAATAAGAATTTATATCGCGAGCGCAGGGCCATCAGTCAGTGTTCTGTCGACGCTGATTCCACCGTGTTTCGCATCCGAAATGGAATGTTATTCACCGAAAATTTCGCTAACGTACGCGAAAAATTACGCGAGCCAAGTTGGGGATTGAACGAAATACCAGCGGCGCGGAAAAAAAAGGTGTCAAATGAAATATTCAAATATATTTTAATATAATTCATGCGGCGGGCGTTTCATTTCTCTCCCTCGTAATGGAATGCTAAATTTTCAGGCTAACAAAAAATATATATTAATGCGCGTACCTAATAGCTTATACAAACTCGTTTGTTGGGTATTGTTGCGAACAATGGCTGCCATAACTCCGCGTCGCCGCCACCGCCGGTGACGTCTTTGTTAGGCCGGAGCTTTGTTCTGCACCCGACTCCGCCTGTCGACGCGAAATCCTATTCTGACCTCTGCCACACCATCTATCTAACGTATATTTCATACGTTTAAAACTTAACATATTTTAACATCATTAGGCAAATTTTAATGACGCATCAAGCCCTAAAGAAATTTCCCAAACATTATGTAAGATTAAAAAATTCCCTCCCTACACATAGCTAATTACCAGTTTTGTTTGGGCCATTACTGTAATTTGCAGGACAGCAAGAATGAATATTTGAAAAGGCGATAGAACGTGAGTAATTGACTTGGATCACGAAAAGGAAAATTATGAAAGGTGGAAAGCAGGGGCGATTTTTCAACGCGTCTTGACTTTGAAAATCTTAATGAATAAATGCGAAATACTCTTGCCAATATTCTCATAAATAAATAATACATTTAAAGGCAATCTGAGAGAACACTGGTGGGATAGGCACGTAAAAATTCATTCAAACGTAATATGGAGCGCGAAACGCATTACGGCATCAAGATGAGCTTCGCCGCGGGAAAGCCTGCCCCAGGGGTCTCCCCTGCCCCAAGCCGAGCGGGGGCGGTCTCCGCTCCAGAGAATATTTGACACGGGTCTGGCAGATAGACAGGCCGGTCATGTGTGATCCCCAGGCAGGAAACCGAGTTTTTTTCCCTCTATCGACATTGCTGCTATGTCTATATATAATAAAAAGATATGTTTATGATTTATGTGCTACCGTCGACCCGCACATGTGCACGCATCGTGTTATTCGACCGTTTTTGTACTCAGCTAATGAAAATATGATTCGTTTTAATAACATTAATGATTGTTGACGGAATTTAATTTCAATAATGCCGTAATTTTCTCTCATAATTACTGATAGAAAGTTGTTAAGTCATAGGTAGTTTATATCGATGTAATATATCATAATTAATGCTATTTACCGAATTACCAATAAACATTTAATACCATTATGTTTTCGTTTCAATTTCCATTGGGTGATGTATGAAAATGGAATTTTAATACCACATAATAAGTTCGGCTCTAACGGCTAAGCGCCGGTCAAAGTTTGATTGGCGTCCTCTCTCTGTGTGTATATTAATGTTGAGCGTACTATCCTTATTTCGGGTAGGAAGAAGACAGAAACATTAAGGAGAGAGAGAGAGAGACAAAGTTATAAAGAATGTTACCAGGTTATTTTTTCAAACCCACCATTAATAGTTGGATTAGAGTTGTTTTATTATAGTTATTGTTTTTTGTGGTCCAATTGTTACTGATTACACTAATAATTTCTTTTATTAATTTTAATTTTTAAAATTATGTTTATATTACAAAAGTTAGACATTAGACGCAGTAAATTATGCATAAATGTAAAATATTTAAAATTTAATAAAATTAAACATCACATTATATTATCTTTATATGTCAAACTATTTAAGAGAATATTCTAGTGGTGTTTAGTCCACAACTTTTTCTTTGTTTTCATTCTGGGCAATGACAAAAGAGAAATTCTTTTTTGCAAATTATTTTAAAAACTAGTAATATTCGAATATTACTAAAATTGCCTCGTTATTTTGCCGCTATCAACATCAGACATCACAATTAAAATTAAAAGAAAAACACGGAGACAGCTAAGCCACAATTTTATATTTTACATTCTTTTGAAAAATATTTAAATTGGTCCAGTTTTGGAGGAAGACACAGGGAATTACGGAATGATGACAGACAGTCCGAACTGCAGGTGCTTCGGAAACTCTGGCACAGCACGATTGCAATAGATCTGTTTAAACATTTGTTTTAAAAACTGCCTTGCCGTTTCCGCTCAGATCTTAAGTATAGAAATAATAATAATATTAATAATAATAACAGCCTTTTGTCCGGTGTGAATAAGACACACGCATATAACGGTTGGGTCATGCCTGTCCTCATGTATACCTTTGGCATACTCAGGTGGACTCAGACTGAACTTAACGCCCTGGATAGAAAAGTCCGCACTACAATGACGTCCCATAGGATGCATCATCCGAGATCGTCGGTAATGAGGCTGTACTTGCCGCGGAAGCATGGTGGTCGTGGCTTTTCTGAGCGCGCTCACCATGCATAATCGCGAAGTGTGCAGCCTCCGTGATTACTTCCTGGCGAGATCGGATGATCCATTCTATAAGGACGTCATTTCTTGTGATAAAGGACTTACCCCTCTATCCCTAGCCAACGAGCAATGGCAAGACCCGGCAGTGCAGAGCATTTCCGACCGGGAGACCGTATGGAAGGAGAAGGAGCTCCACGGGAGGTTCTACAAGGCTCTACATGAGCCTCTCGTAGACACAGCAGCCTCCCTCCAACTGGCTACGTTTTGGTGATCTCTTCGGGGAAACCGAGGGTTTTGTCTGTGCAATACAGGATCAGGTTATTAAGACCAACAACTATCGGAGATACATCCTAAAGGATGGCACTGTCGACGTCTGTCGAGCTTGTCGCCATCCCGGTGAGTCACTTAGGCATGTCATCTCCGGTTGTTCGGCGCTTTCTAACTCTGAGTATTGCACAGGCACAACCTAGTAGCCAGAATTCTACACCAGGAGCTCGCTCTGAAATACGGTCTCGTGGATCGGAAATTGCCGTATTACAAGTACTTGCCGGAAGCCGTGCTCGAAAATGACCGCACCAGGCTCTACTGGGACCGGGCCATCATCACAGACAGGACTATTCTAGCGAATAAGCCTGATATTGTGCTGATGGACCGGGCACAGTCAAGGATATTTTTGGTCGACATTACCATTCCGTATGACGAGAACCTCGTGAAAGCCGAAACAGACAAGCAAACAAAATAACTGGACCTGGCTCACGAGGTGACCGACATGTGGGGTGGTCTGCCGACCGAAATTATCCCTGTAGTCGTCTCTGCGAATGGGCTAATCCCAGTCAGCCTCTCGGGTCATCTGAGGCGGCTGGGACTACGTGGCGGACCGCTCCGGGCTCAAATGCAGAAGGCGGTGCTCCTCGATACCGCCCGCATCGTCCGCCGGTTTCTTTCCCTTTCCCCCTAACCCTCGGCCGTTTGGTCTCCCCTGCCGAGGGCCTCCATCTGGTTGGGCTTTTACTTATTTATGTACTTTTATATTTATTTTATGTTATTGATATTTATGTATATTTATCTTTTCATTTTCATTTATAATTATATATTTATAGAACCCAACCAGATGAGAAAACTATATAGATACCCCACAATAATAATAATCTGGACCTGGCTCACGAGGTGACCGACATGTGGGGTGGTTGGCCGACCGAAATTATTCCTGTAGTCGTCTCTGCGAATGGGCTAATCCCAGTCAGCCTCTCGGGTCATCTGAGGCGACTGGGACTCCGTGACGGACCGCTCCGGGCTCAAATGCAGAAGGCGGTGGTCCTCGATACCGCCCGCATCGTCCGTCGGTTTCTTTCCCTTTCCCCCTAACCCTCGGCCGTTTGGTCTCCCCTGCCGAGGGCTTCCATCTGGTTGGATCTTTATTTATTTGTGTATTTTTTGTATTTATTTTATTTTATTGATATTTATGTATATTTATCTTTTCATTTTAATTTATAATTATATATTTATAGAACCCAACCAGATGAGAAAATTATATTGATACCCCCACATAATAATAATAATGTCCTCCAGACAGAATTTCGGCCAAGGAGGCCTGCCTCAACGGAGGCTAGCCATCGGCGCAGGACAGGATTAAAGTACCCAAGTGTATGCGCAAGCACAGGTGCACTCTCTATTCCCTCACTCTCATAATCCGATGGGACGGTAAACCGACACGACCGGAGAGAGATCAGGCGCAGGACCAACGGCTTTACGTACTTTCCGAGGCACGGAGGTGAGACACCGCCGACTTCCTGACTCCAGGCAACTACTGAGAATTTCTTGACGGGAAAACTCAATAATTAATTTTTTGACCCGACCTGATATTCGAACTCTGGACCTCATGATCAGCAGTCGCACTACTACAACCACTAGACCAACGAGGCAGTCTATAAATACTCGTAATAAGTATAGAAATAGTTGAATATCAAATATTTAAAAAAATATAAGAAAACTAGTACAGATATGACATGTACAATATGTGTTAAAAGTTGTAATCTGGCAATATTAACGGTACACAGGCAAATCTACACACACATATACAAGTTTTTATTCATGTTGCCTTGTCGCATTAGCGAGCTTCTCATGAACTGCGTACGTGTGCGTAGTTCTGTGTCGTCCGACATATTATATTAATGGGATTGGTGCGTCTCTATGTAGGTGGGTATAATTATAAGCTGGTTATAATGTTTTTTTAATAAGCTCCAAACTTTTTGCTCTTTCAAACTTTTTTGTTAATCATTTTATTTCTTTTTGTAAGATGTGTCTGAATAACGGAAATTATATTTTTTGTTATATTATAGATTAAATCACATTTTAACGATCAATTTTTTTTAAATAGCAGGCTCGGCGAATATTTTGCGTTTCATAATAATTAATTTATGAGAGAGATAATCATAATAATAATATTACTTCCTAAAGGAATGACTAACCTTGTTAGATTTCTTTTTGCATTGGATTTTAGTTATTGTATTTGAAACCTTTTTAATATTGAGAATTGTCAGAAGATTATTGTTCTAAAAATGTAATAAAAATAAATATTTTTAATTACTACCGATAACAATAAAACAATATCTAATATTTTTTAATTTATTTTAGTAAAATATATTATATTAACTCTTTTCTTCTGTTTTTTTAACTACCCATCCATCGCTCAGACGCGGTATTCCACCAAATGTGAAGGTCTGTTAAGGCAGTCACATACTTGTCCACACAATTAACCATTTTGTTTGGAAATCGAAGTATAAGTTGTACTTCTGTATATACATATATAATCTTAGGTATCGAAGTTAAAATCATAATATTAAAATATTTCGTGACATGTTTTAAACCATAAATGCTTTATATTGAGCAAAATAATGTCGTAGTCAGTTATTTTGTAACTTACGATACCAAAACATGAGCGTTTTTGAAGAAACATAATAAAATTTTGATACGATTAATTTCAGGATAACTTTTTACAGTGAACACAAAAGTGAAACCTCTTCCATAAAATGTTTGTAAAAATATTTTGTGTTTAAGTATGTAGGTGATTCTATGTAAGTAAGACCGTTTAAATGTCAAATAGTTAACAGCTTGGAAATGCCAACAATAATGGGTGCGTTTGGCAGAAAAAAGCGCTAGCAAGCGCTTATAAGCGCTAAAATAGTTTTCGGCCAGGACACAATTGCTACTTCAGTAGCGCTGACACAATCCGCCATTTTGCTTATTTAATTTGTTTGTTTTGAAGTAGAGTTTATAAATTGTTTTGTGCAATATTAGTTTTAAGTAATATAATGACATGAATAAACATATACATGCTATTAAAAACTCATGATTGGTAAGTTTTTAATATGAATACTTTACAAACATATATTTAAATTAGGTTAGATTCCCCGGTTAAAACTAACATCGTGTCCCGGAGGAAAATAGCTACTTACGATTTGACAGTGCTTACCGCTTACGATCGCCATTTTGCTTACAAGCGCTTGCTAGCGCTTTTTTCTGCCGAACGCACCCATTTATAATGGATGGAGCATTTAGTCAATGCAGAGTCTGTGAATGTAGGTTGCCATGTGATTTGATAATGATGATGATAACCATGAAATCAAACAATATAATATTTTCAGAATATCTTTTCGTATTATTTTTAGTACTTTGGCCTCATATGAAATTTTTTATGACATCTGATATTAAATTAAGTAATTATAATCAAAGCTTATCGAGAAATCATCACTATCAAAGTTTTATATTTTACTTATACTTTACTCAAAGAGTAAATAATAATTTCTTAAATTTACGCGAACACTACGCACTACTAGGTACATTGAAACTATTATTTACGGATTTTATCGCGTTTAATTACTACTTTAACTTATTTTCCTATCCCAACATTTTGAGTGCTTTACAGCACCCATGGTCATGGGGGGGGGGGGCACTGAGATGTTTGACCTCCCAATGTCATAGTTAGTCCGGCTACCTTCAGTTTTTGAATATTAATTTTTGATCCGATTTACGCAAAACGAGCTTATACTCGTAGTATCATGAAGTCTTGCAGTGGTATGCTTGGGTTTGGGTTGAATTTTGTTAATTATTGAATCTCAAGCAGAAGACACCACCCATCCATCTTCTCTATTGAAACTTGGATGGTTTTTAATTTCAATAGCCTCGCGTATCATCCTTGGTGGGAATCGGTGTTCTTTTGCGAGGATTTGTGGTTCATCAAATCTAATGTAATGGTGGGGACGATCTTGAACATGTTCGCAGACCGCAGACTTCCCGGAGCGTAGGTGCTTCACGTCAGCTGTATGATCTTTTACGCGGGTTTTTATAGATATTTTTGTTTGACCTATGTAAGAGAGACCACATTCACAATCTAGCTTGTGTTTTCCATTTGTATTGTACATGGGTGCTGTAAAGCACCCGAAACGTCGGGATCATAAAAATAAATGAAAGTAGTAATTAAACGCGATAAAATCCGTAAATAATAGTTTTATTCAATCAAATAGTGATTGCTGTCTTACATTATTTCAAACCGCACCATTTGACACCAAAGCAGAAATCAATGCGTTCAATAAATACCTACTAATGCTAATAAACGTGGACGCACTCTTATATGTTTTTTCTTACTCTATTTTATAGTTGTCTAGACCACTTAACGAGTAAAATCATGATACGCAAATATTGCATTGTTGGTACCGTATTTCTTTAATTAAATTCAGACTTTACATGCGTACCTAATTACTGTACCATATAAAATATGTGAGAATTTTCAAGCTTTAATTTCTCATTTGTGTATTACTGTAATAAATATATCCATGGTTGTTAGAAATAAAAAATAGCCATTGTTTTTGCAATTTGCGAAATTTTAATGCCTCAAAACTAACCGTATAATAACTTAGTTAACTATCTAGAACTGTCCTTTTTAATAGTTCTACCCATAGAAATTATATAAATTTTAATTAAATATGAAAGATAATTAGCCTGCAGTTAACTAAAGTTTAAATGTTCTGTTAAATGTAATCATTATATCACAAAAGTTCAAGATCTTTGTAAATTGCATAATGCAACAAAAATGTAATGAAATAAGCCATAAGACCTTTATCTGTGTAATATACCAACAAAAATTCTTGATTATTTATGCGAAATAAATCGTTATTATATATATATATATCAACTTATTTGAAAATATTATATTGTTACGAACAAGAACATGAGTAAATAGACTCGCGTAAGAAACATTTGCCGCAAGTTCAAAGAAACCGACTCGAAAATAATATCTCAGAGGCAAAAATGCCATCCGTCAACGTCCCGCTTACTACCGGGCCACACCGGAAAGCTGGTAGCGTACAGAATTAGAAATATATTTTTACAGTCACTGCACCCCTGTACGAAGTTAAAAAAATCTTTATGCAAATAACGGCACGTGTAAATACGAGGGGAAGTTGGGAAACTGGCCAGTTATTTTTTTGTTCAAGTTGCAACTAAATAAAAGAAAAAAAAACACTGCTTTAGGATACCATTTATTTATACGTTTCAGAATTACTCAAGGGCGACTTTGTTTTAAATTAAATGGGGCTAAAGCTTAAAAAAGCAATGTGTTGGCAGTGAGAGGATATCTGCCACCCCATTTCGTCTCGTAATTTTTCATAAGAGATGTCTTTGGGGGATACCAGAAAAATTCAAGACCGACGATACATGACCGATACATGACGATATATACTCTTTTACGTTAGTTATAAAAAGACTGGTGGTAGGGAGCAGTATCAAAGGTACGAGACGTTTGATACTACGATCGCTAATCCATCTGATAAGCGTGGTGATAAAGGCATACCTCCCTAACAGTAGAGGTCCATGTCTATCAGTAGACTTTTACGAGCTCATGATGATGATGAAGCTTAAGCGACACATTAATTATAATTACTGTTGGTAATTTAATTTAATTTACAACAACCTTGACTGTATTAATTTTTTACAATATTTCATTATTTGTCTTGACCTCGGAAAACAATAGATACCTTTTCTAATGAATAAATTACATTAACATTGTTTTAAGTTTGATTGTTGATAGCTGAATAGAAAGATTTATATGTAAACAAAAAAAAAACGAAGAAGAAACTGCACTTTTCATTCACAATAAAGATATAAAACCAAAAAATTGCACCTGCTTTATTCCCACACATACAATAAAGCCTACGTTAAGAGAGGAAGAGGAAAGCCGTGAAAAGATTAGGAACTTCAATCTGAGCAGGCATTTATCGACATTGTTTGCGACAATCGTCAATCTATCAATGGTGTACGGAACCCCACAATGGGTCTTTTCAACTACCGAGCGTCTGAAAGGAAATACAATTTTTAGGTATTGCTGTAGGTTGATTGAATAAAAGTCAAAAGGTACCTATACATATTAGATATTTATCTATTCTTACTAGAGTTTATGAGTACCTACTTTATTATAAGCGATTAAAAATTAAATTCATATATATTGATTGCAATTTCATTGACATAGACACTGAGTCAATTACTTCCATGAGTTTTGAGTAAAAAGTTTTGTACCTTTTCTGTAAAAATACGATAAGAAGATATGATATACTGTTAAAATATTCTATTAATAAAAATGAATAGTTAATGAGAGAATTATAATGACTAATACATAGAAAAAGAACAATTAAAGATACACGAATGACAAAATCTAATAAAATAATTTTACTCTTCTAGCACCTTCGTCTTACGTAAAGTCTCTTGTAAACGCTTCAATTTCGATATCGAGCGAACTGAAATTCAGGGAAAGCTCATTTATAATTGTATTATACGACTCTTAGTTTAATACCATTTGAGCTTTCAGTGGCAAACGTAGAAAATCAGTGGCAGGCACCGAAACAAATTCGTGTATTCTATCATCGGGCGCTCACAAAGGCCTCGGGCCTGATAACTGAACAATGAAATGTAACAAGTCGTCTATTCGGCATTGTACGCGACGACGGCGGTAAAGGGGGTCCGGAGAGGGAGATTTCCATTATATTTCCATTTCCACCTCGATTCCGGGCGACTTATCACGGCCTCTCGGACTAGGTAAGTCTATCTTTCTATACAGCTAGTCATTGGGTCGTGTCAAATCGCACTTCCTTAATATTAATACGATAAGAATAAAGAGCTCTTACTTATGTAAGCGTAGCAAAAAAGGATCCTTAATGTTGGATTTAGGATAGAATTTCAGAGATTCATCTCAAAATTAAAAAGAAATATGACAATAATTGATTTAATGGTTAATTTCATTATAAAAAAAAACTATTGTCAATAAAGGTTAGAAATGAACAATAAAATATCTCTACTAATTGCACCCTCATTTAATTAGACAAATAGTCATAAAAATACTAGTAGGTATACTACGGGTGATAACTAAGAACTGATAGTTAAATATTTTGTGAAATATACACATGTATTTATTTATTTAAACTTTATTGAACCTTACATTGGTACAGGATCAAAAGGCAATCTTTTAATCTTGTTGTTAATCGCAAATTAGTTTATCTCAAAACGACATCTACAAAAATCCATTAAAATTTGCACAAAATGCGCTATTATGATTGCACGATGTTCGCGTATAAAAACACCACGCTAACGCGCGAGCATGCTCACATTTAAGTAATGATAAAGACCACATTCAAAACACATACCTATCTTACCGAGGTATCAAATATCTACCACCTTTCAGCAAATGTTTTAATATTCACATCTAACTGCCAATACATTTCAAGCATCCTAAATTCAACACACTAGTAATTCTAAGCATCTCATTGTGTACACTATGGCTACTGTATAAAATATTAGTGACTACACGGGTTTAGATGAGATGCTTTCAAATATAATCTAGTAAAGCCTATCAAAAGTACGGTATTGAACTGCCTACCCCATACATTGTTTCATAACGGATGTGATTTGAAAAAGTTGTCAAGCTTGGCAAATACACACAATCTACAGTTTTTTGTTATATTTGAATTTGAAGAGTTGCAATTATGGTAAATATTTTATATAGAATAAGGTGACAAACGAGCGCACAGTCCACCTGATGGTAAGTGGATGCTGTGGCCCATAGACATTTATATTTATCCTCGATTAAGATTCAAAACGCAGATGCGTTGTCACCCCTGAGAACTAAGACGAATTTCCAGTAAAAAAGGGTCTCCGGATCTCGACACTCACCATAAAAAACACAGCAGAATTAAGCTGCTATTTTACGCTGGTATTCTGTGAGAGCGTGGTCCTTCGCCGGTCGTGCCGACCTATACGTGCTACGACCATAATATTGCTGCAGCGTGGATCTACCGCGGATGTAAATATCCCCCCTATGCAATCTATGGGGGAGTTCAATGTTCAGCACAGGACTTTTGATAGGCTCTAATGGTAATGGCATTAAAAATTGAAAAAAGTCTCTTCCAATCAAGATTACCCAGTGCTGGCAGTACTCAACGCTAATAGTAGAATCAGTGCTGATTAATCACAAAAACATCGTGAGAAAACTTGCATATCGCGTGACATGTGGTTCGGATATGTTAAGTGCCTACTAAAGTATCGTGGTGGACTCTTCTCTACTTTGTTACCTTCACAAAATTGGGAGGAAGCATTTAACCTGTAGTTTCAATTGAAGTGAAAACTTCAATAGGCACGTTGAGCACTTTTGTAATGGGGAAAAATACACGAAATTGATGAAAGTAATGTTCAAAATACAATAAATAAATTTGGTATATAGATAATAATTATTCTTTTTCATATAAAGCAACACAATGAATGAAAATTTTTCCATACCATATGAATACGTTGATAAAAATAAATTCTGATAAAAAATACTTCCTAAACAAATATTTCTTAAAAACCCAATTAATAACGTTTCCAAATTTGTAAAGCTAAGAAGTTTTTAATACTGACGTACAGTCCTGCGACTGACAGTTTCGTTTTTAAAACATTTTGTTTTACCTACTTAACATAAGCATACAACATGTAATTCTTCAGTTTAATTCAGCATTTTTATATTTTTAATAACATTGCGTCATATTTATATCAGTCTTACAATAACATTATGTGAAATGATAATGAATGGTGCAACAAACGAAAATCTTTTATATTAGCAAATATACATAAGTAGCCATAAGAAAACTTAAACCGGATGATTAATGACACGTCTGCTTCGAATGCGTAACTATTTTAAGCAAAACGAGACGCTCCCATTGGTAGATTTTTCTCGAATGGTAGACAAAAATTTGAAGATAATTAATGAAGTAAAGCTCTCTGGCAGATAATGTAAAACTTAACTGGAGCTTGGTATAATTGCGATGTATTTGCTCCTGTGTGCTGAGTGGTGTACATTTTTCATGCATTAAGTAGCTCCATGCATTGCTCTCGAAGATTGTAGTCAGCGATAAGTTTTTGTTGTGTTTTTTTTTGTTATTTTAATAAATATTGTGTTAGCAATATATAAAACTGATGTATTATTATTTTTATAAAAACAACATATTAATTTTTATTAAAAATTAATATATTTTTTTTAAAATTGTAAATTAAAAATGTGGTGCTATTATTTTGATTGAAAATTCATAAATCTTCTATTATTTTGACTGAAAATTCATAAATCTAACGAACAGTTAAAGTACTATATAAGTGACTTTTATTTCGTTATTTTTAAATTTGTCTAAGGTTTAGTAAGTGCTCACTAGTATAAAGCTGTTACTCTATAAACTTTCTTCCTAATTGCTATATAATTAATATATGATGCTATATAATTAATAATTTCCTATTGCTAATTCCTAAGTTATTGACTTTAGATATGAAAACTGAAAACTAAAATTTCATTGGAATTTATGTAAATGGCCAGTCTACATTCTTTTATATTTATATGATATAGAAGTAAGAAATAAGATATAGGTACAAAAACCTATACACGCCCAATTGCTGGGTGCAAGCCTCCGCTCACTACTGAGTAGGCATATATGTAATGACTTCCAATATCAGAATTCACCTGTCTACATATACTTTATTCCGCAGACATCCAGGCTCTCCTCATATTGCTTTCCTTCACCGCCGAGCACGTCGTTAATCAGCACTTAAAATTGCAACTAACAATACATTGTGCCGGAGGGATCGAACCGAGATTACCCGCTAATTATGAAATTTACGGCGAGCTCTCAGCACTTACGCTACAACGACTCCAACATTCAATTCATGTATTATATAGGTATTATCATATATATATACCAGTACTTATACATAATTCTTTTGTCCGTATGTATGTGATTGAAATTTTCATAAATGGATGGACCCATTTTTATGAAACTTTGTGTGTGTGTGTGATTAAGTTGATTCAAGTTGGCTTAAATTCACAATTGTCCCCGGTAGGTGGCGCTGCAGTTAAGATCCAGAAATTAATCGTGAGAAGCTGGCGCGGATCGCTAGTATTATACAGGGTTATTTTTCAATAACTGGCCAAATTTGCGGACAAGGTTCAGAATAAGTATAATAAGTAAAATGGTGAAGAAAAATGAATTTTAAATATCTCAAACATTCTGTGCTTTTTATTTTTTAAATTCAAAATAAGTACGTGGTAACGCATTATTTTTACTGATTTTACTGCGCACGCACACATTCGTAAGGGTCGATCAGTAGGAAAAAACGTTGTTGCCCATAAATCATATTCAATTTGGGATAATTTCAAATAAAAGTCTTATTTACTCGTTTTTTCAAAAACTGAAATTACGGTATATCATTATTTGTATAATTGATCTTAAGTTTAAAATTTGGCTATTCTTTGAAAAATAATCCTATATATTATTACCTGCCATCATCGTCATGGTCATTATTAATAATGTTTTCGTATAATATAAGGACTTATCTCGTCCGAATCTTTTATAATAAAATACATGGCTATTAATCTAAACTCTATTAATCCCAAACTCATCAAAGGCCTTCGAAGTTGAAAATTAATTAACCGCTACGAACAACTCCAAAGCGCCTGAAACTAAGTCAAAATTGTTGCATCTTATCTGCCCCGGCTCGACAAGGGTTATGACGCGGGCTCTTCGAGTCGCCAGGACTTGCGCTTTGTTGGACTCAGGCGGACGTGCGACCCACACGCAGCTTGTACAGATAGCGTACAGATTTGACATAATCTTAATATCTTAATATATATAAATTACGTGTCGCGTTGTTTGTCCGCGATGGATTCCTAAACTACTTAACCGATTTTAATCAAATTTGCATACCGTGTGCAGTTTGGTCCAACTTGAGAGATAGGATAGTTTTTTTTGTCCATGAGTGACCCACAATTTTTTTGTTTTTTTAATAGGACATGACAAAGGGTCGTCGAAAAGGGCAGATCAACGTCTGCCTGGCAAGCTAGTGTAATATGAAATATTTACTGGACATTTTACAGAGACTAATTACCTCTACCCCAACTAAACCCCATATTACTCCCGAGGGTGTCGTAAGAGGCGACAGACGGAAACTGAAACATGGGCAACAGCATCTTCCTGATAACAAGGTTATACGTGTTATGGCGGTTCAGGTTTTTTATAGTACAGTTGTTGCCAAAGTTTTTCTCCGGGGAAACCACGCTCTCAAAATAGTAGGGGGGTTACCGTTAATTAAATCCCGGTTCACAAGCTGCTCACCAAGCATGGCAACTATGGCAAAATCCCCCCTATGAGGCAATCTATGGGGAGGACTGTGTTCAGCAGTGGACTTTTATAGGCTGTAATGGATGAATGGAATAGTTACTTTTAACGTTGAAATAACAATAAAAGTATTCCCTAAAAACACCCTCCTATTTCATTGATAATCAACTCATTATATTGAAAGGTCATTGACGTAAGTAGTAATAATTAAAAAGAAACCACGGCCTCTCTTACATACGACCGTACATCAGATGTATAAATATATATATCAACGACAGCAAAAAAAATTAAGATACTTTTTTATAGAATAAGGGTGACAAACGAGCACACAGTCCACCTGATGGTAAGTGGATGCTGTGGCCCATAGACATCTACATTTAGCCTCGATTAAGAATCGAAATGCAGATGCGCTATCAACTCTGATGACTAAGATGGAGTGCCTCGATTCCAACAAAACGGGTCTCCGGTTCTCTACACTCAACATACGAAACACAGCAGCATCAAGCGGCTATTTTACGCTGGTATTCTGTAAGAGCGTGGTCCTTCCCCCGTCGAGCCGCATTCATCTCCAATATAGCTGCAGCGTTGCTCTACCACGTATAACGTCAAGGATGACGAGAATGGCAAATCCTTCCTTTTATGGGAGAGTCACATCATCACATGCCTAGAAGTGGACAGCTACGGACTGATAAACAAAGAGCAACAATAAAAAGGTTTCTTTTCAGTTTAATCTAAAGTTCAAAGACCCTTAATGTTTACGAACAGTAAATTTTTAAATTACCTATATATTAGTAAGTAAAATTATGCTAGTGGTTTAGGTATTTTTCGTATGATGATTCCACTTTTTATCAGCCCACAAAAGTAAACATCTTGACGTAGGCATCCTATAGGGAGGATCATGCTTGGCAGAGTTAATATGACGATTGCAGCACCATATGTCCCATATCATTCACGGTGCTGTCCCGTCTCAGTCTGGTATTTATTTTACGTCTGACTTACATGATATGATGTACCGCCATCTATCGGAAACCGTAAGATTTTTTTGGCACACCCCATTGTCACCTCTTATTCTTGTGGTTTTTCATCTATAGATGGCGCTTCTATTATATTTTGTGTAACATATCCAGAGCAGACCAGCTACGAGCAGCAGATAACAAAGTGCAATACATAAAAGTGTTGTTCACGAACTAACGTGGTGAAGGAGGACGATCACTCAGTGCCCTATAAGGATTGCGGGCAAATTGTGACGTGAAATTGAATATGACATCTATTTTTTTATGATTCTACTTTCAAAATTTTAAATCATGTGAAACATGTGTGAAACTAAAAAACTATTGGTATCCATCTAAATTATTACACACACTTGTTAGGTACTTCAATTTATGGTTTAAAAGCTAATTAATGTACTGAGTTTACCGATCTACATGTCAGTACTAACCAAGAATTTAATTAACAAAGGTCTACGCGCTATTCTTCTAGTAGGAGAAGTATTAAATTTTGTCTCATTGACTCCACTTATCATGTCCTAACACTAAATTTAAGTTACTGAAGTCAAACTTACTAAAAAAGTACCATTATATTATAATATATACGAGTAAACACTAAATATGCCTTGATTTTTAGCACTATCACATACATTTTAAATTACGTGCATGTATAAAATAGTTTGTTTACATATAAATTCAAAAATAGTTCACTGTAACAAAAAAGACGATATAATAAAGTTCTTTCTTATGATAATATATTACATTTGATTAATCAAAATAAACCATATTAGAATAGCAGTATGATAAAAAGTTCTCATAATCAAGTGAAATCTACTGAAACAGAGTAATTAATATGGTTCAAACGTCAATACGCTTTACGCAGTAGAATTAATCTGTAAATACTTAGATACGAGTTCGAGCCAATGAATCGGGAGAAAGAACTAGAGATGATAACATAGTGATTTCACAAAATATTAGGTTGAAGCAGGTAGCAGCGTAACGCTATCATGATTCATATGGTGGATTATATGGTTCTTATGGGTGATGGGTGACCACTCCCATCATATGGACGAATAAAACGTAAGCAAAAAATTATAATCATCTTAAATGTTATTAATATAAATGTTATTAAATAATATACAACCTGGTACCTAGTGTGGTAACTTTAGAAATATTTACTCTGTAATCTTGACACTCATTCAGCACTCTTTTACGTTTATTTTTTTGGCAAAACTAAACAACTACAGACTTCAGGTTAGCACGAGGCAAATAACTAAACTAAACTAAAGAAGACACACCAAACTTTTGGAGCAAAATTTGAATGACCTTTCAATTACAATAGAACCAGTAAATCAGGCAACTTGACCATAAATTAATTCTCAGACAAATTCGAAAACAGTAGGCGACGGTAGCGCAACTTGAGGGCGCTTTGTTCCACTGCGGCGTCAGCAAAACAGAAGGTGAACGCCTTTGTGTCGAGAGTTGTAAATTTTATGAAAAGTGAAATTCCTTTTGAATGCCTCTTCGGATCATAAATAACTTGCGAATAGAAGCAAGGCCATTGTTTCACAGACTTATTGTTTTACGTCGATACGCACGCGAAGTTGGAGGTTTTGCAAATTGGGGAGTATTGCGCTTTTGCTACCTGCGCAATTGTGCAAATGAATGCGGAAGTACCTTACAAGTTTCGACTATTATTCTATTTTACATTTTTTCGGAATAGGAACAATCACAAAATATATCGAACCTACGTATGTTTGACATCAAATGATTTTGAAACATTTTTCAATACTATCGACTAAGGTGGAATAATATGATTGGGCGACCCCAGTACCCCAGGTATCTTACGCCTTGGACGCTACATATCTTCGTTGGTTGGGTGATTTTACATGAATTTACGTGGTGGTAATCCATCTATCCATAACAGCTTGTAAAAGCTTGTAAAAACGCCTCCCTTATGCTTATGCCTCAGTTTATCAGGATGATGTTCTCCCCATCTCGTTTCCATCTTCCTCTCTCGCCTCTTACGACAGCTACGCGGTGATATGAATATTCTTTCACCACCACTACAATGTTAATAACATAATCTGTGGTAGCGGTAGTGCTGATACCACAATCAATAAGCATTACTCTTGACCTTATCACAAAAATTGATAGGGGCGTATTCCAATGGTTTGGGCACGTTGAGCGAATGAGTGAAGACCGAATGGTGAAGAAAATATATAGAGCGAAAGTAAATATTAAAAGGTGTCGAGGTAGACCGAGGCTAACTTTCGAAGACCATGTGAGCAAATTGCTCGATGACGGGAAGGTCAAGAGTACTCGGATACCTAGACGTGCATGTATGAAGAAGTTAATGAACCTGAAAGAAGCGAAAGAGGTATGTAAGGATCGTGACACTTGGCGATCTGTTCTCTCTGGCTACCCCGTTAGGGATTATGTGTGAAGATAAGTAAGTAAGTAAGTAAGTAATAAGCATTAAGGTCTTTCTGATCTCTTACGATCTATAACGACACCCACGAGCAGAAGTGCAATGATCGATTATTTTACCTCAATTACGTGTAAACCTACGCCGCTATCCTTTTAGTAATTCAATGTAACTTTTATCATTTTAGTAGCCATTTTTGTTAGATTATCTTTGTCTTTTCTTTTGATTGCATAAATCACGAAAGTAACATCGTAAAGTAACAACGTTTCATTCTATTGAATGAAAAACTTCATTGCTTTTTGGCCCATACATTAATGGAGATTTATGTACTTTTAATTATGAACGCACACATAAAACATAATGTATTTGTTTGTAATAACTTGTGCAATTAGAATAATTATTTAAAAGTAGAGCCATGTTGCAGATATATTATGGTTGCAATGGTTTCAGCTAAACCAGGTTAGGACCACGCCTACCCAGCATAAAAGTGTGACACAGCTAAAAAATGCTGCTGTGTTTCGTATAACGAGTGTAGAGAACCGAAGACCCACTTTATTGGTTAAGTAGAGAAACGAGGCATTCCATCAAAGTCGTCATGGGTGACAACGCATCAGCATTTTGATTCTTCAAGTAGCATCCACTTACCATCAGGTGTACTGAGTACTAGAATGTCTTCCTTATTGAATTAAATAAAATCTCAAATAAGAAATTACGAATGTGTTATAAATAAATGAATAAATAGATGCACATAAAGAAAATGAAAAAATAAGAAGCAACTCTTACCGAATTGACTCCGCATCCAAGGATATAGTGGACTGGGCAGCGAGGCGTTGGTGTTCGGGGGAGGTTGCTGCGGGGGCGCCTGCTGCGCGTGCATGGACTGCTGGTGCATGGTTGGCATCTGAGTCTGATGCTGCATATCGTCCACTGGGTACATAAGGTGCTGCTGATGCGGCGGCACCCCGTGCTGCACCATGTGTTGCTGCGGGTGCATGTGGTGGGGCATCTGTTGCGCTTGCTCCAGTGGTGGGCTTCCCGGAACTCCCCCCGCCGTCGCTGCCGCCGCTTGTAATTTGCAGGACGTGTAAACTGCCGGTGTCGGCGGTTGATGTCCATTTGGGCCGTACCCATCCGACTTTGGGCCCATGTGTCCCATCTGGGAGGGGCTGTCGGGCCGGTACCCATTTTGCTCCATTTGCTGGTAATACCCCAACCGATCGTATGGCGGAAACCTTGGGTAAGGCATTCCCGGCGCTGGTTGCGCGGGGTAATGGTGTTGCGCCGGCCTGAGCTGCTGATCGCAACCGTCCATTTCGTGCCCTTGCTGCGGCACCGCACCATAGTGCGCGTGCGCCTGCTGATGCTCATGACCACTGCCGTTCCTCATATCTGGCATGTAGGCGTTAGAGAAATATGTCATGCTGTCGCAGTTGTTCGCGCTCATCGCGGGCCCGCAGCCCGCGCTGCTCGCGTCCGAATCTTCCGTCGCAGGTTCTCGGCCGAAGAGGCCGACACTATCACCAATATAGTCACCACACAAACACTTCGGATTCCATTCACTACACGGCGATCGAACCCGCTGTTGGTTCACGCGATGGCAGCGGACGGTGTCTCCTCATCGGAACCTCGGCGAATCTGAAAAGTAAAGGTGAATGCACTTAGTCGATCTATATTTGCATTATTCGTTAAATGGACAGGTGCGGGAGGCGTTCGTCAATCATTTAAATGTTTCTATTGGCAAGCTCACGATAAGCGCGGGCTTCATCGCACCGCCACCGACCTGACGGTCGATACTGACTGACACGTGTCCCCAGCCCATGACACACATGAAGCCGTAAAATTTCATATATTCCGAGTAAAACGCCTATTAGCGACAACCTGCCTGTGATACATGCCCCCGTTTGGTGTAGATAACTAAGCGGCGCATTCTTAAGCGCTAGTAAGTTTGAATTCCGTCTTTGTCTGACTGAAGGAAACGGTTCCTCAAAACTGAGACGGGGAGATGAAATAGTGTCACGTCTCGTTCGACATGTGGCTGACCCGCCGTCATATCCTCGACATTTCCCAGCAGTTGATGGAGCATGAGTGACAACCGCGCCGCTACCTAGCGACATAACTTTGCACTGACGTTAATTTGTGTTTCGAGGGATAAATGTCGCCGAAACCTTCCCGCTATCGCTAGATCTCGTTCTACTGGTTTTAAACTATAGAATTTATGACGCACTTTATAAGACAGCTACTAGAATTTAGTAAGTAGTGGAGAGAATAAAAACTTTACCGTGTTTTTTAGGAAACAAGGAGATTGTTTAATGACGGATAAACACGATTAACTTTGCTATATGGATAATTTTCTTGTATAATTATTACGATGCCCCGCTTCAAAGTTACGTCTTTATATTTTTGATGTGGTTTGTTAAAGACATGTCCAAAGTAAAAAATCTACACGGCACAATGTTTAAGAGCAAAGCCCGCCTCCCGCGCTGGCGCAAGTTATTTAAAACTCAAAAGCTCAAGCTTCATTAGCAAAAGTTAATGACGTCACTACTCCTCAAGACCGTGTGCTCTTTACATAGTCAATATTTTTTAAACACAAATATAGTTAAGAATTTTGATGATTATAATTTATTACATAATATTTATATTAGTTGCTGTGGTTTTATAATTAAATATTTAGAAGTATGTGAATCAGACTTAACACCAATATACATCCGTGGTAACCCAGGGGCTAAGCATTAGCTGTAATTCCACAGTACGCGAGCAGCCCGGGTTCGGTCTCTGTCGGTACCAATTAAGTTGTTAATTGTAATTTTAAGTGCTGATTTACCAGGTAATTTCACCGCCGAGTGAAGGAAAACATTGTGTGGAAACCTGCATGTCTGAGAAAAGAGAACAAAAAAAAGTATTTCGAAGACATGTGAGGTAAGACACTTCCTTGCCATAAAACCCTGTCAGAAATGAAAGGTGGCCTGTGCCCAGCAGTGGGACGTATATAGGTTTTTAACTTTCAACTTCAACCAATAGGTATACATACTTTTGTGAAAACCGGATCCGAAATAATTACTGTAATTGTATAAGTAAGCAAACAAAAGAATTTGCATGTTGAGGGATGGACAATTTAAATTTACGATTTCGACAACCCCAACGAGGGACATCCCTCGCATTTTTTAAAATTTTTCAATTTCCATTTACATTCCACCAACTAGATCGTATCCAATCTGCGAACGTGTTTTCTATATCTTATATCTATAAGTTTATATAACGAATGAGCTCTCATGTCGATTGTAAAAAGTACGTCTATATGACACTGATAGACACAGTGACAGTTTAAAATGTTATCTATACAAATAAATGAAATTGAAATGTCTGTTTGTAATGTCAACATAATAGCTGTTTACTAAATGTATTTGAAAGTATATACGGTATTTATAATTAAAAAAAAAAACATTTTTTATAAATTTTGTGTCTGTTCATCTGTCTGTGTGTCTCTTTGTTCGTTTATGTTTATGGTTCCGCGCAAAAAAATTAAAATGCATGAAATCTAAACTTTAAATATATAACTATAAACACTTTTAGCTGTGAAATATATAGAACATTAAGTAGTGTAGTTGATAAGGAAAAAGGGGACAATCATACATTTACTTATATATATATATATATATATATATATATATATATATATATATATATATATATATATATGAAAGATTATCTGTAAATTTGTTCACCCGTAGTGCTTACGTCCAAGCTAATGTTTCTAGTATGCAATTACGAACGTTGATATGATCTCTGAGCGGACACGGTTCAAGGAACATGTCTTTAAACTGACCGACGTGGAAATTAACAGTCTCACGTGCTTTTGATAATTTGATAACGAAGTGTACTTTGATTTATTTCACAGAGAACTTGTTTTATGAGCCAATGGCGTTCGGTCGCGTTCACATGCCCTTTGGCTGAGGCCAACGTGATACGTTAGTTACTAAGAAAGGATTTATAATTATGTTGTTATAAAACGAATGTTTCACTAGAAGGCGACATTTTGTCTGCGCGGACTACGAGGAAAAGTTTTTGGTAAGGAGATAAAATAAACTAAACACATTTCCTAACTCGCCTCTCTCGGGAGATGTCAGTTGTGTATGTATTTCGAAGTACCTTCTAGCTGTGGGAGTTAAAACTTGAAGTAAACAAAGGCCTCCAACAACAAAGAGTAAGTAGTAACATTATTATTTTAATATTAAAAGGACGTTCCTGCTGCCCTTTTTTAAATTTACGCTGAGAACCTAAACGAGTACCGGGAGACTGGTACGAAACCGTTATAGTCGCATTGGCAAAAGGGTCACAGCACGACTGAAAAAATTATAGTGTGATCAGCCTGCTTCGCATTAACAGAAAATTTTGTGCTAAAGCGTTGAAAGAGTTATGATAGAGACGAAAATTTGGTTCACGTTTAATGTAGAAAGGGTGTACGGATTAAATCAGATCAGATCACCTAAAAGTTTTTGATTAAAAAATAAAGGAATTATGTCGTGTTTTTTAGACCTGAAAAAGGCAGAGTGGACAGGGTTACTTTATGGCAAATACTGGCCGAGTCGCGTTGAGTGCTGGGCTGATACAGGCATTAAAATATCTTTATACAGACTAGTGTGCTTGCGTTAAGATTAGCAGGGCCTATACAGAGTTTGGAATCCATAAAGGTATCAGACAGGATTGTGTAGCTTCCTCGTTCAATCTATTTATGGACAGTTGCTTTGAACCTTTTAAAATTGAAAAATAAGGGTTAAGAAAAATAATGTAGATCGATTATTGATAATTCGTAGAGATTTTTTTACCTTGCATACTAATCAAGAACTAGAATAAGTTTTTCCATGAAATTTATTAGAGGGGAAAGATTGACGAACCACTGTCACGAAAGTGACATGAACGTAAGTTTAGATAAAAGTTAAGATGGTTTAGCAAGTGGATCAGTTTGTGTAGTTAGGTGTTTAGCAGCGATGGTAGACGTGAGAAGGATATAGGAAAATTAGTGAATGCAGGACTCAGAGTAAAATGGAGATCTCCATTATATTGTAAGAAGTCGGTATGTGCCAAAAAAGGCACCTATGGTGTGTTAGTCCTTAACTTAATGTATGGTAGTAGATTTTGGGAAGGCAGAAAAAATTCAGTCGTTGAGAAGTATGTTAAGGGGGAAACTGAATGGTAGGATGAGAAATGGTGAGATAAGAGAAGTATGGTTTACAAGATGTTGTGACCAGTGAAACTAATGCTGGGTGTTTGGAAACGTAGAATTAATGAACTCGTTTTCGTGGTAGACCCATAAAGTTAGTAAAGTTACAGCCTATATACGTCCCACTGCTGGGCAGAGGCCTCCGCTTCTTTCTGAGAGGGTTTTAGGGCAAGGAATTGTCCGCCGCGCTGCCCCAATGCGTGTCGGCGAACATCACATGTCTTCGAAATATCTTTTTTCTTATTTATCTGACATTCAGGTTTCCTCACGATGTTTTCCTTTGGTCACGTAGAAAGAATGAATGATGAAAGAGTGACAAAGCAAATTTATATGGCAGATGTGAACGGCCGAGTCGGGAAGGGACGCCCTAGAAAAAAGTTTGTCGACCAAATTGGCGATATTTTGAAAATGGGCCACGTTAGAAGTACCCTTAACCGACGAGCATGTATGCGTAGATATATAGATGTAAAGGAGGCGAAAGAGGTATGTCAGGATCGTGCCAAATGGAAGTCCGTAATCTCTGCCTACCCCTCTGGGTGACAGGCGTGAGTGTTTATGTTTTTATGTTTATGTTTTCCTTCACCGCCGAGCACGTGATAAATCAAGACTTAAAATTGCAATTAATAATTTCATTGGTGCCGGCGGGGATCGAACCCGGGTGACTCGCGTTCTGTTATATTTACAGCGAGCGGTAACCATCTCAGCTACCACGGGTAGAGCCATGCTGCAGCTATATTACTAGTATAGTTGTTGCACGAATGAGTTAGGTCGACCGGGGTAGGACCACGCTCTCACAGAATACCAGCGTAAAATAGCAGCTTAAAGCTGCTGTGTAAATGGTATAATGGTAATGGTAAATGTAGAGAACCGGAGACCCTTTTTACTGTAAACGCGGCATTCCATCTTAGTCCTCACGGGTGACAATACACCTACATCTTCATTTGTAATCGGGGATACAAGTAGATGTCTATGGGCCACAGCTAACAAATTAATATAAACTGCGGTTGCAAAGATTCTGCCAAGAGAGCAACTGTGACAAAATCCCTCAATGAGGCGACCTATGAAGGCCTGTGTGACTATGATAGACTGTTATGGAATTATTTTTCTTAAATATAGAAAGAATTTTAAGAATTTAGAGCAAACCTTTATTAAACGATTCAATTCACAACGCTTGATATGCGAATCATTTTCCGTGTGAATTTCATTGAAAAAATCACATCGACATAAATCACTCAAAATAGTTAATAAAATACATAAAACTGCGTTAAGCGTTCTATGAATCATCAAACTTAACTTTTTAACTAGGAGAGTGAAATAAATCACACTAATATCGTGTTCTGTTAGACCAGAGGCGGAATTAAAAAATATATTAATAACATTTCGCGTACGACACTCCGTTACTGTTAATCAAGTAGCGATCAAAGGATGTATTTTTGGAAAATTCTCGGCGCGTGTATTTATCATTTCCACTATTTGTCAATTAAGGAGCTATTGTGGGATCACAAAGTGGGCTTGATATATGTAGTGTATCGGCATCATACGGACTTGAAAGCGGAAGAAAAAGTGTTTTATTGCATCAGGTTTTTAGCACTATATGATGAATGACGACATCGATCACGTCGTCGCGTTTTTTTCTCTCCCATTTTGTTAAAATATCTTAATCGATAATTAACTGATACGATATTTTTATATGTTACTTGTAAGCTTGTAGTTGTTACTAAACAGTATTAATTTCATTATGATGATGCATTATCTTAGATCTAATCAGAGTATGTTCTTGTTCGACCTATTTTAATAAGTCTTCTGACCAAGAGAACACAATTTCTCTTTTTCAAAAGGCTTATTGGAATATTCAATGAATCTAGTATCCATTTTTTCATCAAGCATAAATTTATATACATATAATATATATTATTGAAGTAAAATAAAGAGGTCTTTGGCATTTCTTACATTTAAATTAGTTTTAAAAGTGTAGTTCTTTAAAATAAAATCTAAGTAAAAGTAAAGTAAAGTAAATTCTAAGTAATAGTATTAAAATGTATTTTTTAAATAATTAAGATAAGTAATAAAGATATTGTTGTTAAAATGTATGATATGTTTTTTTTTCTCTTAGATTTTAAGCAATTTAGTTAAAAATGATTTTATATTAATGTTATGTTACTAACCAATTTATGGACTGTTGTCTGACATAAAGTTTTATTATTATATATATGTATTTAAAATATTGTACGATAAAGAATATTTCTGTATGTAATTACATACAGAAATATTCTTTGTATTTTTATTTTTTTAATTTCAAGCCCTTTAGTTACCTCTTCCTATACAAATTACTAAAATTTGAGTAACCACAAATATATAACAAGTTGTAATCAAATAATAGCAAACGAACATTAAATATTGACGACATCACGAAAATCTTATAAGAAACTTAATTTTTTGCAACTCACTGAGCAAACTAAGTTGTAAATTCTAATACTTTAGAAAGTGATAATAGAAGCAATATTCTTTAAAGTATAAGGTGTTTAATTCATTCGAATGTAATACTTCGTGACCTGTTAGAGTGCACTGATGGTGCCAAAGATGATCTATTGTTACTAAGACTTAATGAGAATGTAAAACGATCTTCATAAAAGATGTGATCAAAACATATATTTAAAAGATAAATTGCGTAGTAGAATTTGATGTGTGTAATATGAATCTAAATTTTAGTCATTTGTTATATACGAACAACGCTTTAAATTACTCATTAAATTAATAAGATAAAATCACTAATATGTTTTTGGTAAGACGTAAAATAAATTAGAAATTGTAGTTTTAAAATTTATAGTTCTTTATTTATCTTTTCATAGAACAAGGGCGATAAATGAACACATAGTTTATACACATAACACCTTATGGTAAGTGAATGCTGTGCACATCTCTCCTCGATTAAGAATCAAAATGAATATGTGCTGAGGACTAAGATGGAATGCATCGCTTTCACTGAAAGGAGTCTAATATATCCATACTTCGGTCCGGGACATTCATCATTAGAAACACAGCAGTATAATTGTTACACTCTTACACTCAAACGTATTTAACATACCCCATGTGCATATTATGTATATGTTAACATATTATATTTTCGATTTTTAAAAATAATTCTATTCTGACCTTATTGGTTGAAAGTCTCAAGAGACAGAATGTAGAGAGCATTTATTCTGCGCCCGCGCACATTTATCAATGTTTCGCTTCTTCTGATCTTGGATTGCTTTCATTTACATTAATATTAATGTTGCTCCCAATGAGAGTAATTAGAGAAATCAAATGGCAAACGGTGATTGTTTAATTCTTGCCTCTAATAATTATATTTTACCATTCTATTGTTAGATAACGAAGATTATTAATGGAACATACCTAATTGTTGACGGAATCATTTTTGTCATAAATTCAAAGTCCTATGGTGGTAAAATGTACGACGTTCGAAAAACTTTGACATTCCAAATATTAATACTATAATATGTTTGTAGCACGAATGGTTCGGCTCGACTGGGAAAGGACCACGCTCTCATAGAATAACAGCGTAAAATATCAGCATAATACTGCTGTGTTTCGTATGGTGAGTGTAGAGATCCAGAGACCCTTTTTTACTGGAAACGAGGCATTGCATCTTCGTCCTCAGCCAGCGTAAAATATCAGCATAATACTGCTGTGTTTCGTATGGTGAGTGTAGAGATCCAGAGACCCTTTTTTACTGGAAACGAGGCATTGCATCTTAGTCCTCAGGGGGGACAACACATCTGCGTTTTGATTTTTAATCGAGGATAGATGTGATGTCTATAAGCCACAGCATCCACTTACCATCAGGTAGATCTCTCTATTATCTTGATGTTAGTGCTGTTAGTCTATGCAACTCTTACAGCTTCATCTTGTCTCAGCTAATTAAAAAGGGAAAGGCAATGAGGTGAAAATGATGATGAGATGGTTTATGACTTGATATTGTCACCAATCATCATGTCGCCTTTTAGGCGTTTTTCTTTGAGCTATCTAACCGCAGTCCGAGGGGGGGGTGTGCGGACCCCCGTCTCTGACTGCTCAGCTCGTGTCGGTCTGGGCGGTGAGAACCGTCCAGGAACGCGGGTGTACGGTGTGTACGCAGTGTGAGCTGGAACGCGTCGTGCCCGTCTGCGGGTGCGACGCGTCCCATTCGTTGTCCTATTTGTGTTTGTCCCATTTAGTGTGGGTGTAGTGTCGTTGTGTGACCATCAGGCAGACTGTGTGCTTGCTTGTCACCCTTATTCTATATAAAATAAGCATTAACGCTATTCCGTTATCCATCCCGTTACAGCCTATTAAACTGCTGAACATAGGCCTCCCCATAGATTGCTTCATCGGGGGGATATTTGCCATAGTTGCCACGCTTGGCACTCGGGTTGGCAACCGCAGTTTTTTTTATTTTAGTTGTTATTATGAATACGCTGCCTATCTCCTAATTTGTTTACCTCTCTCGCCACTTACGACACCCACGGGATGATATGGGTGGTGATTATTTTTAAACTGCTACTACACGGAACTTATGTAGGATTAATATAACATAGCTGATTTTTTGAACAACAAAATTTTTTTAACTTTTTTAAAAATATATCTTTGTAACAGAAATAATTTGATAGATTTTGTTTACGCTTAAATATCAGGGTCACACATGTATGCTGCTGTATTACCTACAAATCATTTTTCTAATACTGTTCCCGTAAATACTATTTAAATAATACTTTCTAAATTTCCGCATTTAAATTGTCAACTACTAAAAACGAACCTATCCAATTGGAGAGAGGATGTGCCGTTATCACCAAACATAGCCATATGATTGGCATACAGGACAGTAAGGTGATGGTTGTATCGCCAATGTGACATTAGAGAGGGACAGATTTTGGCGCTTACCTTCAGTCGTGATTTACAATTGCTAGGGAATGAGATAGATTCTGTTAAGCTTCCTCCACTCGACAAACTTCTCAATATACTTGTATTATAATTAAGGAGATGCCATTAAAAATGTTCTAGCTAACGTCTCCCTTGAGTAAATCCGTGACAACTCTAAGCAGGCTTTGAGTGAAATGCGATGTAACCACTAATTACTGGCAACAACTTCTAAATTTAATCAGACAAGTTACGCAATTTTCACCGCACCTTCATTAGGCATCATAAAAGCTACAATGTTTAAAATACTGTATCTTACGGTGTTTGTTTGTATGTAATGTGTTAGTTTTTTTTAAACTAAATTTAATTTTTTGCATCATCTAGTTTTACTCTAAGATAATGAAATTGAAGCGATATATACTGACCATGATTTAAATGAAGTTTTGAACTAAATTATAAATATAATCTATGTTTATGACAAACCTGCTAGTAAAAGTACGTGAATAGTAAGACATCATTAATACCATTTTATTTTAAAGATATTAGGTATTTTAATTTTTTTAAATTTCTCACTATATTAATGCCAACATACTATATAGATATTATTTTGTTACAAGTGTACGCAAAAATACAGAGGCTTACACGTCGAAAAATACCCGTACAAAATAGATTCAAGTTTCCTTTTTATTTACTACAGCCCATAGATATAGATATAGATGCCTTACAAGACACGCGTTACCAGTGGGTTGATAGCACGTTTTTATTAAAATTGAGACGAAACTCCTGAGGAATGATATCAGATAGTGGATGCTGCTATGCTATGCCTACACAAAAAAAAAACTAGAAACTAAAACATAAAACCGACCATTCAGACTCCGGCTAGGATTCCAACATAATACGCGGCTCAGTAGCTAAGTACACGGACCTTTAATGTATACAGTTGCTAGCCGGACACGGTTTACAGAATTTAATTTAACGTACATCCAAGCGTTTCCTAGTGGAGTGATATCATTTAATTTGTCGCCGTGTTCGCGTGTGGACGCACAAAATTGCATGCTCCACCGCAGCTGGGGTGAAAAAGTGCAGGATCGCACGTGCATACATGAAACATGCTCCAGGTAGTCGTGTTGTCGCGAGATATCGTGTTTTGCTTTGTTTTGTTTACTTTATCCAAAAGAAATTAACTGTACTTTGTTTTATACGTTTGCTTTAAAACATTATTTTATAGCGTTCATCTGATCAGTACGAATCTGTACAGACAAGTTAGGCTTATTAAAAAGATGTATGAACATTGTCCTAACATCTTTTTAGTAAGCCATATACTTGCTAGGATACGTTTTTTATCCAAGAGTCTGCGAACATGCCATGCTCTTATCTATTTCTGTCGCCTAACAGTCAGTAAGACAGTATAACTACATTTTGTAAGACATACCGTCTTATTCCTAGAAGGTGACAACACATTTATAGCCTATATGATGATGGCTGTAGATTATATAGGACCATAGTTGCCAATTACCATTAGGTACATGGACTGTAAATTCGTATACCAGTTAAGTTTTGTAAAAGAAAAAACATTTTCAATACTTCTGTATTTTTATTTTACGGTAACCTAAAAATCGAAGTCGGGATCACTCGATTTTTAAACGGATTAAAGCGATTCTAAAACCGCTTGTAATTTGGTTTTGAGAGATATAGAGTTTTGAGAGGTTTTTATACGTGGTAGAGCCATGTTGCAGTTATATTAGTACTATAGTTGTAGCACAAATGGGTCGGCTCGACCAGGGAAGGACCACGCTCTCACAGAATACCAGCGTGAATGTAGAGTACCGGAAACCCTTTTTACTGGAAACGAGGCATTCTATCTTAGTCCTCACGGGTGACAACGTATCTGCATTTTGATTCGTAATCGAGGATAGATGTAGACGTCTATGGGCCACAGCAACCACTAAACATTAGGAGGACTGTGTGCTCGTTTGTCACCATACCCTATAAAAATAAATAAATTGATAGAACGTAAAGTCCGTATATCTGTATTGTAAAGTATGTGATAGCGCGGTACATAGAGCGGCTAGCAGGTAGAGTTAGTGGAATTTGTTAATCAAAGCGAAAGCAATCAATAACGCACCGCGCAATCAAAATGTCTGGCATTCCTTAGCGTCCATAGGGCACGAGACATCTTAAAGGATTGGTTGTTCTGTGCCAATGGTGATTTATCTCTTGTTGGTGATTAGAAACAATTAAATGAAGAGTACCGCGCTAAGTTGTAGGTACATTATAAGAAATATGTTACTGAATAATAAACATTTATAATATACTTTTTAATTATAATATAAAATGATGATGAATTATATTTTTTAATTATTTTGCTATTAAATGAATGCTAGAGCAATGTGATACAATTTTTTAAACTGTAATGTGGTCGACGTTACGGTTTTAAAAATTGTATCAAATTGCTCTAGCATTAATTTAATAGCAAAATAATTAGGAGGTATAATTACAATGATGGTATACCATCATCCCGTGGGTATCGTAAGAGGTGACAGAGGGAACCTGAACCAAGAGATGGGCAGCAGGATCTTACCAATAACAGCAGAATAAACATCAAGAAACAGTGGTTGCCGCCGCCAGACGCGGCAACTTTGGCAAATCTCATTCTGCCTGTCTCATATGCCATATGAGGAAATCTATGGGGGAAGTTTATGTTCAGCAGTGGAGTTTAATATGCTAAAACTTTAACAGTAACGGTAATCCCAATGAGCCCTTAATATTTTAATATAAAGCAATAACTTTTCCTGTCACTTGACTTTCACTTTGAAAATACGTTTTTATCCGTTGTAATCATCGACATAAATCGACTTAAACAACATACATCTATTATAGAATCTGTCTAGACAAATACTACTTACTATATTAATGAATGTTTTTTTTTTTAATTGAAAATCAAAGAGAAAAGCCTTTAACTTCCTTTTGGAGGTAGATACGTATTTACATTACTAGTAAATAGAGTAAGAAAGTTGACAATTTTTTAAATGATTTCCCTTTGTAAGACTTTTGACGGTTGCTGTTTGTCTTAAAAAAATACAATGTTACCTTATTATACCCTGTTTGCTATATTAAATTTAGAAAATGTTTTAAGGGCTCTTGTCTCCATAAATATCCCCTCGGTTTTAGAGCCATGCGGGACAAGAGACCCGACGGCATGACTTTGGTCCATTGGGAGAGAGGTAAAGCCCTAGTGTGGGATGCTACTTTCGTTGACACTTTGGCGGCCTCTCATCTCAAGGGTACCTCTTTTAGAGCCGAGGCGGCATCAGAGGCAGCCGAATTTAGTAAATGGCGCAAATATTAGTCTTTGAGAAATGAGTACATATTGGTGCCATTTGCTGCAGAGACTATCGGTCCGTGGGGTCCACGTGCAGTGAAGTTTCTAAAGGAACTGTATCCACGGCTGGTCGTCGCTGCTGGTGATAAGAGGGCTGGTTCTTTCCTCGCTCAAAGGCTAAGTATAGCTATTCAGCGAGGAAATGTAGCCAGCGTTCTTGGCACTATACCACGAGGAGCAGGTCTTTTTGACTATTTAAATTTTTAGTTTTAGTTTATCTATATTATAGTTTCTTTTTTTATATTGTATATAATTAGTATTAATCGTAAATATTATAATTTTAATTATTATTTTAGTTAAGTTTCTTATAATTAACTATGAAAATTTCAATTTTAAAATAAACATTTCCTGCTTAGTAAAAATATAAAATGTATTACTTGTGAGAAAAATGATTTTAGATATATCAAAACTAGTTTATTGCCAATAATTACCAAAAATCGGTAGTTCATTGGTCCACACTCCACAGGTAGTATCTATAGACTATACACGTAGAAACAATAAAGGGGTTTTCTGCTTTATTTGTCTTTTCCTATTAAAATGTCTTCAAATAATAAAAGCGTCAAATGAGTATAATAATAATAAAATAATCAATATCCTTACAAAACAATTTTGTACTGAATTTAATTGCACTAAATGCATCATAGCCATTCGTTATTCCCTTTGGTCCGAGGTTGCTTCATAGTTCCAAAAGCGGCCGCTGTGGCGTTTCAACGTTGACATTATAGCAGTTTAATTAACATTACTATCATACCAGCTAATTGTTATATCGCGCAGAGCTGATTTATGAGAAGATACCAGCGCCGACATCTTTGTAATTGCTACACGTGATCCTGGTTTGTATACGCCCTAACAATAGAAGCACGCGTTGTTAAAATATGACTTTAACATTTAGAACACGGTAGGTGTGTAAATTATGTATATAACATATTTAATACATCTAATAGAGAATTTTATAACGTCAGAAAATTAAAGATGTAAGTAATGTAGACTATTAATAAATTATAAAATTCATATGAAATAAAAAATATTAAACTAGGATTAATAAAAATACTTGATAAACACTGTGTCAATATTCATATATTTAGACACGATTTCAAAACTTTATAACAGCGCCATCTTTAAGAAACAAAATATTTTTTGTACAGCGCCATCTCTACTGATTACGAGGAACAACCACGAAAGCGAGAAAGCTACACTTGCGAACGCCTTAAATGCAGTTAAAGTTTTTCTAGGAGCTTGACGGAATTATGGTTTGAAGTCGAAGTGTGTATAAAATTAGGAGAAACGAGGAAAAAAATGCTCCGATTGTGATAAAAACGGATTGTAGAAAAAGAGATATTGTGACGTCTCCATATGTTGTGAACAAGTGATATGAGGTAATAAAGAATGTACCTACTCTAAATTATTGAAAACTGCAATAGTAGGTACCTACTTATCTTAAGAGCCCAGGACCTAAACTTTAGGGAATTATTAGTCAATAAAAAATGTTAGAAAATTTGAGTTCAATATGCTAAAAAAAAACAACAGAAATACTGTTTCAGTCAATTCAGTTAATACCTATGATGCACACATACATCGATAACTACTTATATTTCAATGCAGACCTACATATTATAAATCTGTGCTTGCAAATATTATTCAGTTAGCGTGACTTCATTTTTAAGTTTATCATAGTTTAGATTTAGTGAAAAAGGAAATGCAGCATAAAAAGCGGATATGTCCAAATAGGTACCGCGTTTTATTTGGAAGCGGGGAGCTTCCGCCTTATGGGAGAAGAACGATGTCACTTTTTGGTCACGGCGTTGCCTCCAATAAGCGTTTGCTTGTCAACATTGCGAGTTGCGTTTTGTTTTATGCTTCTGAATTTATTTAGTATTGTGCTGACGTCATAGTAAGAAACTTGATGATATTAAATTTCTTATATGAAAGATGAATCGCATAAGATTAAGGGTCAAGTACATACGCAAGCAACGCGAATTCTATCTATACCGGCACCAGTGAAATTGTTAATGACAATTTTTTGTAATGATTTACTATTTATTGGAGACGGTGAACGATAACATCGTAAGAAAAGTAGAATGGCGGATAAAAACACATTTCGAGAAACATTGTGCAGCACGCAAGCAGCTACTAGGACACTACGGCGGACTAATTTCTGTCGCTTTAAAGATAGGTAGATACATTAGGTCTTTAACTATGAAATTGCCGTTTTTTTATGAAATAGGTAGATACGGTTTCTTTTCACATATTTTTTATTTCAATTAATCAAAGTAATCACCCATGCAATCGATGCATCTTTACCAACGCAGTGACAATTTATTGATGCCCTATTCATCGGCTGGACGAGAGGCAACAAATTCTTCAAAAGCATTTTGAAATGTCTCTCGAAGATGTTTTTTTTTTCAACAGAAAGTTATACAAATTCCAAAAAACTAACAAGTCTGTAGGTGCACGGTCTGGTTATTACGACGGAAGACGGAGAGCTTCCAGTCCCAGCTCTTGTAACTTGGAGACCGTCCATTGTGCAATATGAGGTCGTGCGTTGTCGTGCATTGGCAGCGAGCGATTAACCAAAGCTGGTTAGAGACATGCGAGTTTCGCCATCATTGTGTTCAGTTTTTCACAGTACACATCTGCACTCATGTTCATCCCGTTAAGTAAGAAGCTGTAATGAATCACACCGGCGCTAGACCACCAAACACCACCATCACTTTACTAGAGGTAAGTTTTCATTTCGAGCATTTTTTAGGTGCTGAACTAGGATGCAACCAACTTGCTGAGTGCTTGCAATTGTTAAACAGAAACAGAATACATTTTCGTCACAGGTAACAATGCGTTTCTAAATTCCTTCGTTTGTGTGACGCACTTCGCGCTGGCCATAATTGAGTTCGTGGGGCACCCATTTATCAAGCTTTTTATACCTTGCCAGTTTGACGTAAATGGACCAATATTGTTTTGGTGCTAACGTCGAAATCTGCTGCTAATTCAGCCCTAGATTGAGTATCATCAGCTTTCACAATCGCCTTTAATTCGTCATTGTCGACCAAAGTTTCGGACGACCACGGGGTTCATTTTGAAAGTCGAAATTTTCAGAACGAAAGCGGGCAATCCACCTACAGGTGGTCTGTACGTTTGTAGTATTAGCTCCGTAAGCGTCGGTGATGTTGAGCGCCATCTGTGCCGCGTTGCTGCCACGATGGTACTTATATTACATAATTACTCGAATCTTCAAAGTAAGTATCCATGATGACGAAAAAGATTCAAATGCAATGAAAACATAACGCTAATCAATTAACATATGATAAATTTTGTAAACTGAGTTCCATGTTTTTAAAATTAAATTTATTTGAAATTAGAATTCTTAGCCAAACATAAATTATTTCGATTTGAAATGACCATAACTACAGAACGTCAATTTCATATGTAAATATTATAATTTTGCTTATTCAATTTATATTTTTATATATCTTTGCTCATTCCAAATTACCCATGACGACCACAAAATATATAGGCACCTAATATCACAAAGCTCTAAATCATTTTATTACAGGCATTTTATCGCCTTATTTCGCTAAATACCTTCACGCACTATTAATTAAGAAACTGTCTAAAATGATAAGGGTTAAACCTTTCTGATGTATAATTCAAATATAATTCCGAATCAGATTATGTTGCAATGTAAAAATCAAGCCATAACATAATACACTAAAAACTTACTTTGTTAAAAAATCAAACAGCACCCTCTGCTAACTCTTAAGAGAACTACGAGCACAAGCAGTCATTCAACTTTTTAAAGTTTAATAACTAGTGACCTCTATGGATGAGTAGCAGTAATAGGTCGAATTCCCAATCTTGCTTTTAACTTCGATAATTTTGATAGTAGATGGCATTAACATGTGACAAAGTGTTGTAATATTGTATTGTAATCATGTTTTTTTTATCGAGAGATTAAAAATATAGCTTTATTTATAAATAATAGAGTTAAAAATTTGATTAATTACACGTACCACTACTTTTTCTTACACAAACTGCTTTAAACTTATTTTAATACATTTTACTATTTAAAGTGACAACTTAGATTTATTGTTACCAGCAGTTTTTATAATACTATTGTAAGTGTAATTATCACGAAAATACACACTTAATTATACTTTTTTCAAAAGTAATAATATTTTGCAACTTTGAAATAAATTGCGCTGAATATTAAAAATACCTATACTTTTAATATATATAATAATGACTCAAAGCCAAAGACAAACTTTTTACATTCCTAAATATAATTTAATACCTAGTTCAATGTCGCAACCGAGAATATAATCAAAAAGTTCATCGCAGAAAAAGAAGTAACAGATAAAGCATTTCCATTATACCCCAAATTTAATTTTGAAATTCTTTGGTGCACGATTTGGAAAAAGGAACGGCACGTTAGGGATGGGATCGGCGTCTGTCGAGACTTTTTGTGCGATTTTTTCAACGTTATTATTATGAGAAAAAAATTCAGAGTCAGTAAAGCGGAACGTAGGGTGGGGGCTTGACGAGGGTTCCCGGTTTGATTGAAGCGGGAGGTGGGGGGCGGGGCGGTGACGTCACGCTCTCATAATAGGCCGTACCGCGCAGTGATGGCCGCCGTTTATCAACGAGTGTTAACTCACGTTCTTTTACTTCGTATTCATAATTTTGTATTGTAATAACTTTCATGTAATAATTATGTCTTCCGTTAACCTGTAAAGTTTTGCAAGGTGAAACTCACAAAAAATGTCAGTGATTGTGTTAATTAATTAAAAGTTTACATTTGGGTTGTGTTTTAGAATAACGTTGAACAGGTTTTTGATTTATTATTTGCTAGAATTTTATGACTGGTTGTAAAAAAATATAAAACTACACTGATATTTAGTTTAGATATTTTTTCTCTACTAGATACACGATATAAAAAGTAAAATAGGTGTAGTGTAATTTAAAAGCAAATTTATAATTTTTTCGTCTGCAATTCTTTATTATAGGCTATAATATACAAAATAAAATTATTAATAAAATATTTTAAAACTGCCACGGCTCGATGCAACTTAAGTTTAAATGTCTGCGGTCAATAGTTCCGCTTGATTAGTTACCATCAATCATAAACTTGTCTGCATAAAGTACGAAATAGCAATAATATTGCAAGAATGTAAAAAGTAAATTTGCGAGTTACGGTGCGTGAGTATGGGCGGAGCGGTGTTCGCGTGACGCGCCGCATTATCGCGGGAACACCTCGCGGCACATCACTAGCTACGCCTATACCCGCCGGTTGGTCGACTATGATTATACTTTTTTTGGATTGTAAAATATTACATTTGTTTCTGTATGGATATAAGTCGATATCAATACTCACTTCCTTCGTATTGCATATAGCTTAATCAATCTTTAAAATTGTATCTACTCAAAACTTTTGTCGAATTTGTGTTTTCTTTGAAAGCATATTCCTAGCAATAAATTTTAAACAAATTCTATTTTGTACAGGCAAATTGATTCCCTATAATTATTATAAGTATTATTTTATACTTCTTGAAATTAAACGTGAGTTTAATCAGAATGATTAAATTTCAAACATACGAATATAAACTAGTGCCTATTTATTTGTTGTAATTAATTTCATTACAGCTTACAAAAGTCCACTTCTGAAGATAGACCTTTGTCATCGATTGCCTCATGTGGGGGTTTTTCATGGTTGCCAGGGTTGGCAGGCAGATTATAATCATAGACATGCTGCTGCACGATTGTCAGGCGGGTATAATCAGGAAGATGCTACTGGCCATCTTCTTTTCTATTGTATTATCGTATTTGTATTTATTTATTAAGCTTAGAAGTAATATTGCAGCCAATTATTATTTTGTCAAAATAGGTACCTAACATAATAATAAGTGCATATCCATAAATATTATATACCTACTGAAGTATAGACTTCAATCTAAGTAATTAAACTTTATTTTCCGTTCTAGAAACGAATATTTAAGTAACCCTCGGCAACAAAATGTCAATTTACGTGGTAGAGCCGTGCTGCAGTTATATTAGTAGTATAGTTGTAGCACGAATGGGTCGGCTCGACCGGGGAAGGACCACGCTCTCACAGAATACCAGCGTGAAATAGTAGCTTAATGCTGCTGTATTTCGTATGGTGAGTGTAGAAAACCGGATACCCTTTTTACTGGAAACGAGGCATTCCATCTCAGTCCTCACGGGTGACAACGCATCTGCATTTTGATTTTTAATACTACTTACCATCAGGTGGACTGTGTGCTCGTTTATCACCCTATTCTATAAAAAAAAAACTACATTATATGTTGGAAAACGTTATCTATATATAGATAAAATAAATTAATTCAACCGTCGCCAAGTTTTACTATACAAATACAGATACATTAATTAAAATATTAATAAGATTTAAATTCAGTTATTCTTAACTAATTATTATACATTACAAGTTGGACTGGCAGACGTTAGATATTCTGCCCCTTCCAAAGACCTTTCCTGTAAAAAAAACCCTCACAATTCGCTTAAAAATTGAGAATCGCTTATCGGAAAAAAGCTATCCTATATCTCAAGTTGGAACAAACTGCACACAGTGTGCAAAATTTCGTTAAAATCAAGTTCAGTAGTTTATGTGTTTATCGCGGACAATGTGACACGTAATTTTTATATATAACGATGATCTAAAAATGTATCCTACTGAATCAATATTAATTATAAAATCCATAATAATCTTATCAAAAATAGGAAAAAATATTTTTTTATTTATTATTTAAATGTGACAGAAAAAATAATTTTGATATTCTAATTTCGAATTTTAATTTTCAATGTGAGAATAGCAGGAACGAGACAGTTAAATATTATTACTTTATTATTTATTTACTCTTCTCTATGCTCAATTATTGTCACTACATTGAATACCTATAGTTCACGTAAAGATGTCGTCTATCAAAAATATGATGCAAAATGATTAGTTTATTTTACAGTTAACATATATTCATAGCAAGCAGGATTTAGAAAGGGAATGGGATGTACAGATCAAGTCTTTTCCATGCGCATGATCGCGGAGAAGTTTTTGGCCAAAAACCAAAAGGTTTTTTGTGCGTTCATGGACTTGGAAAAGGCCTATGACAGAGTGAATAGGGATGTGCTATGGCAAACACTGAACTCATTTGGGTTGAGCGCTGGCTTGATACGGGCATTGGAGTCCCTTTATAGGGACTCTAGTGCTTGTGTTAGGATCAACGGGGTCTACTCGGACTGGTTTGACATCCATAAAGGTGTCAGACAGGGCTGTGTAGCTTCCCCGTGGCTGTTCAACCTATTTATGGACAGTTGTTTGCAAAATTTGAAAGTTGAAGAATGCGGATTAAGAATGGGTGAGTTAACCGTCAAATGCCTTTTGTACGCCGATGATCAAGTTATACTTGCGTCGTCGGCGGCCGAGTTGCAAATGATGGTTACATTAATGAACAGATCATTAAAAGAAAGGGGTATGAAAGTGAACGCAAGTAAGACGAAGGTTATGGTTTTTGAAAGAGAAGAAAGTAAAACGATTTGTGAAATAAGAATAGAAGGGGAGTTGATCGAGCAAGTAGATGAGTTTGTATATTTGGGCTGCGTATTTAGCAGGGATGGGAGATATGATAAGGATATAGAACGACGAGTGAATGCGGGAAATAGAGTAAATGGGGCCCTGCACTCTATTGTGAAGAGTCAAAATGTGTCGAAAAAGGCACGTATGGCAATTCACAATGCTGTGTTGGTCCCTACTTTAACATATGGTAGTGAAAGTTGGGTGTGGCAGAAGAAGCACGAGAGTAGAATGAACGCAGTAGAAATGCGGTCGTTAAGGAGTATGTTAGGGCTGAATCTTAATGACAGGGTAAGAAATTGTGTAATAAGAGAAGAGTGTGGTTTGCAAGATGATGTTGTGACCAGGATTAAGAAAGGAATGCTTCGGTGGTTTGGTCATGTGGAAAGAATGAATGAGGAAAGAGTGACAAAGAAAATTTATGTTGCAGAAGTGAATGGCAGAGTCGGAAAGGGACGTCCTAGGCGAAAATTTATCGACCAAATTGGCGATTTATTGAAAACGGGCCAAATTAGGAGTACCCTTAACCGACGAGCATGTATGCGGAGGTGTATGGATGTGAAGGAGGCGAGAGAGGTGTGTCAGGATCGTGCCAAATGGAAGTCTGTAGTCTCTGCCTACCCCTCTGGGTGACAGGCGTGAGTGTTTTATGTTATATATTCATATCCCAGTACATCTAAAACCTATCGATATTAAATTAATGGTTTTAAGGATATAAGACCGTTGGTCCCTGGCATTTCAGTAGATCCGTTCTCTGATGTTAACGCATTAGCGCACCGAACAAGGCATATATGAGTGGTCACACATTTTCGTAACAAAAGTTTAAAAAACTATAGTTTACCAGCCAAGAAGCATATAGCATCATCGCTACATTAAACGTGGAGTCGTCTCTACATTGTGTTTTTTAATACAAGGTTGCCACTCTTACAAATATTTTTTTACTAAATAAAGGATTTTCGTTATATAAATAAAGAAGTTATAAATATAACATGTCTGAATTCAACAAATACAGCATTATTTTATGATTCCAAAAAAACAAATACGGGTTATGTGTTTACAAGTATCTTTTCTGAAATAGGTATACCTGATATTACTTCGATATGTTATGTTATTAGTGAAACCTATAAGAAAAGGTTTTACATAAATTTATATTTTAAACTTTAAAAGATTTGCATTGTTTAAATATATAGCAACGTATTAACTGCATAGTTTATGCAGTAATTACATTTATATACATATTTTGCATATTTGCATTACATTTATACACAGTTCTTGCATTACATTACATTTACCATTGCGTATAATAATAATAGCATATAGAATAGTTATAGTGATAGCATATAGAATAGTTACACTATCGTATTCGGATAACCTGTAAAGATAATTGTAAGTCTTCAAATAAATAAATAAATAATAATTAAGAATCAAAATATCTTGTTACTCCGATGTACTGTCTCATTACCAGCAAAAACACACACACACACACACTAAATTTTCAATTGTACTTTAGAAAGGCTATCTTTCGTAAGCCTTCCTATGGCTATTTTGCTTTGGTGTAATATGAATGTTTTCAGAAATTAAACCAATCAAAACTCAAATCGATCACTCGCCGTCATCGTAACACGTTAACACGAGTTTAACAATTGAATAATCAAAAAAAAACTAATCGTCCATATTGTGTTGTAAATTAGACACTGCGAGTAACAATTTCTGAATTGAAAAAAACAAACAAATTATGAGCATTAGCTGTATTAATATGAACCGTCGTGTTTGTTCAGGTGCCAGCGACGATAGGAGTGCGAGCCGAGTGTCCGATGTAGGTTGTGTTACAATTAGTAGTTGCTTAAAGGACGTATCATTCCGTTTAACAGTTCCTAAAAACAAATGTTATCTTAACAACATGTTATACGGTTCTTAATCGTGTGATTGTACAATTTTATCGCAATGACTGAAACACAGAAAAGAAAATTTTAAATAAAATATGATAGGGTATGCTTCTTAATATGTTTTCGATGAGGTTGTCACTATCTATGAATCTTATGGAATCTTATTATTTAGGTATAAAGAAACAAATAATTTAGAATGTTTAATAAATACATTGAATAGAATAAAATTTAAACATACTCCGTGTGTGTTTGTGTGTGTGTGTGTGTGTGTACTACATCGATCGAAACGTTTTATATATAGCATATAGACGTATATGCTATATATATATATATATATATATATATATATATATATATATATATATATATATATATATATATATATAAGCATATAGTCTCTGTATATTTTTACTTAAGTTTTCCATTTATATTTTATTCTTAGTACTTAAATCTACCTACTTACTTTCTTACTAATTTCTATCATGGATTAATAGTAATTATTAATCAATTTATCCATCATAAAATATTTAGATAACTTAAACCAAAATAACTTAAAAAGCCATTTAAGAAATTCGGTAACTTGGCGATGATTCGTTTTTCTTTTCTTTGCAACGGAAATTAGTACTCAAACAAGGCACGAAGGTGTCCCTTGTACGAACAAATTTTATTTTTCAGCTGATGTAGTTTTACATTTGCATGTTCCAGTGTGCGGGCAGGTGGTGCTTAATCAGGGGATACACGCCACGAGTTGTTAAGGCGGAAATAATCAAAATAAGTATAGACTACGATATATCAACCTGTAGACACGCTCCTTTGTACTGCTTTAATAAGAGTTTACAGTTTTACCATAGCCCCTTATATTTACAACGGTTTTATTAAAAAATAAAGAACTAGGGAAAACGAAAAATAAAGGTATAAGAATTGTTGAATTCAAATAATAAAAAGAAATAATCAAATATTAAAAATAAAATTGTCATAACATAATGGTAAGAATCATCTTTTCTCACATCCCGTGGGTAAGTTAGAACTAAGGGGAAACAATAAGAGATTTCTGAAAGACGACAAAATAATAATCACATCGTATAAATTAACAATATAACATATGCGACACAGAACTTTTTTTTAAAGAAAAAGGCTGAAGAACGAGCACAGAATCCACCAGATGACAAGTGGATGCTGTGGCCCGTAGACATTGACATTTATCCTCGTTTAAGAATCAAAATGTAGATGCGTTGACAGTTGTCACCCCATGAGGTGGTGACGTGGTCTCACCCCGGCCGAGCCGACCCATTTGTACACAACCATAACATATCGTAGCTGCAGCGTGGTACCTCACTATACGTGACTATAAATAGTATGGGTCCATCGAGTAGCCATATTACATGTTGGAGGACTTGAAGTCTTATTAAGTTATTGATGACATTTTTCAGACCAACGCAAACGGTTATGATGTTTTTCTTCAAAGACTTAAACTTGAACTTTAAAACGAGAGATGGAATCAGGCTTATCATTTATGATCTGAAAACTTAGAGAGAACTCAGGTGAGAGGGTTTTGATCGAAGTTAGATGGCTGTAGACATCTGTCTATGGGTTACTATATGCACTTACCATGAGGTGCACTATGCTTGTTTGTTTCGATTAATTTACACTATTATAAATTATTGATAATGTTGTGACCAGGATTAAGAAAAGAATGCTTCGGTGTTGGTCATGTAGAAAGAATGAATGAGAAAAGGGTGACAAAAAGCAAATTTATGTTGCAGAAGTGAACGGCAGAGTCGGAAAGGGATGTCCAAGGCAAAAGTTTATCGACCAAATTGTCGATATATTGAAAGTGGGCCAAATTAAGAGTACCCTTAATTGACGAGCATTTATGCATAGGTATATGGACGTGGAGGAGGCGAGAGAGGTATGTCAGAATCGTGCCAAATGAAAGTCTATAGTCTCTGCCTATCCCTCTGGGTGACAGGCGTGAGTGTTTATATTTACTATATAAAAGCTATTCCTGAATTACATCATAATATACCTAACAGCTAAATTAAAGCATATATCACGTAATTATGCCACAGCACGGGCACTTATTTCTGAGAGGGTTTGAGGGCAAGGAAATGCCGCGCTTCCCCAATGCTTGTTAGCGAACTTTACATATCTTCGAAATCCTTGATATTTGAGCACGTGACAAAACAGCACTATCAATTGCAGTTAACAAATCCATTGGTATAGGTGGGGATCGAACTCGGGTAGCTCGCTTAAGAAATTCACATTTTTATATGTTAGTGTACGGTCACTGGAAACTACACAAAAATGTGTAAATAATGTGTAAACTGTGTGTGGGTTCTATTGTTATAAAAATCCTTAATTTTATGTTAAAAGGAGAATTAAAGTGGGTGTAGTAAGAGGCGAAAGAGGGAAACTGGTGAAACTGGATGAGATGGGCAGCATCATCCTAATAACAACTCTAAATAGTAAATAGCTGCGGTTGCAAATCTTGGGTTAAATAGGTTGCAATATGTAACGAAAGAAATGAACAAATGGAAGAAAGAAAATGACGTCCGCGCTTTCTGAGTGTAAATGCCTTTTACATAAAAAATATCCCTTAAAATAATGTATAAGCTTTTATTTTGTTTTTAAAACAAGTTACTAACCCCGCATTAGTGTGGAACCAATCGACAAAGTGCTGCGGGTATGAAGAGGCGTTCATATACAAAGTTGTAGGTGCATTAATGCTAATCGCAAGCGAGGTGGGAGCGGATGATGGATGGGCTGAAAAATGCATGCAACATTGTTGGCGACCGACTTGCAATATTAGATGTTACGAAGTAGTGAATTGTGCTAATTTAATGAGCGAACGTTTGACGAAGCAATGGATTAACTCGTTTAATAAGTAAGTTCTGACTGGGTAAGTGCTACAAACGGTTTTAATGATTAGTGAACTACTGGTTCGGTCGTTCAGTAGCGTAAGGGAAACTGTTCTTAAACACGTTTAAGGAAGAGGTCATTTGTAAAGAAATAATGGCCTGTTATAAAAGTAGGACGACTGGTGCTCCATTCCGATTTAAACTGATCACTCGAAATATATTGTTATGTCATGCAGATTCCTTTAACATAAGAAGAATTAGAAATAGACAGGCGTTTAGTTCTTATTCCCGAAGTATAAAATTCTTAAAAGGTGATTAGTAAGATGTACAATCTCGACAACAGGCCACAGTACAATTATATTAGGGTTGCCAACAAACTAAAGTGACATGCGAAGTTTAATAGTGCACCTGATGGTAAGTGTCTACTGCCAACTTCAAACAAAGAGAGTTATAAATGCGTTGTCACTTCTAAGGACTAAGATGGAATGCCTCACAACCTACAATTATACTGGCTCTCTTTTCCCTTCAGTCTGGAATACAGTAACGCAGGTAATCTCCAGACATCCATCCAGACAAACTCATAAGCGGAAAAGAAGAACTACCGTCTAAAAATAATATGTATTTTGTCCTTATATAATTACAAGCCAGAAGTGCTGCAGTGCAGTGTACGTTAAAGAACCATGTTCCCGCATGGCCGCAGCACGAATGGGTCGCTTGAGCGGGGAAGGTACACGCTCTCAGAGAATTTCTTGACTTGTAGCAGTATACTGCTAAGCTTCGTATGATGAGTAACGAGAACGAGAACATGGGGCTATTTTTACTGGTAACGACGCATTCCACATTAGCCCACAGGTATCTGCATTTTTATTCTTAATTGGGGATCAATGAAGGTGTCTATGAGTCACAGCATCCACTTACTATCAGGTAGACCGTATGCCACATTGTCACCATGACATCTATTAAAAAAACCAGAATGCCATCTGGGGATATGAGTGGTGGTGTAGTCATAGGAAGTGAACCGTTTTATCTTTAGTGTAAAAAAAGCTTTTTCGCTTATGTCTTCAAGACACACACATTATAATCCATAGATATAATTATAATCGGAGGGAAAGTAAAATGACGCTAATTTTTGACAATGCAACTTATAGAATAACTGACGATTGATATAGAAATGCCTATATTTTTTGTCAAGGTAACACAACACAATTCACCTGATTTACGTGGATGCTATGTCCTTATCCTCGATAAAGAATAAAAATGCATACATCATTGCCACCAATGAGGACAAAGATGGAATATGACATATTATGACTAATAAGGTCTGCAGTTTTCGAAACCCACCATATAAGATACAGCAGCGTTACGCTACTGGTATAAGCTGCTATTTTACGCTATTATTATGTGAGAGCAAACACTATCGTGTTCACTTCGTTAACTACTGTCAATACGATCTAATCGTGCTGCAACCATGGTGGAATTTTTACTATGGATGGAAATTTAAATAATTTCAAGTAATTAATCGTTATTTTTGAATAATTTATTAGGAAATATAGATTTGATTTTTTGTTAATTTATGATTATTTATATCATTAACTTGCCATGTGGTGGCGGGTTAAGATAATTCATTATCCATTACACATACACTATGTCACAACGTGGATGTCTTAAGAGGCGACTGAGGGATACTAAAACAGGATATGAGCAGCAGCTTATTTCAACAACTCAATAATAATTAAAAAATGTGGTTGAGCAGTGAACTTTTGATAGGTTGTAGTGGAAAAAAATTGTGGCGGTATAAGAGAGTTTATTACGCGTACCATCTTTTGAGTATCCTAAGACAATGGGGCATGTTTCGACAGATCACAGTATGTCCATCTCCTGAGTAAAATTTTCCTGTAACCACCTGTATCCTCTCCGGTGCATGCATATTTTGTCCAGCACGAAGTAACCGCGCGACAATCGATAGATAAAGAGTTACTTTATTTGAAACTTTTTCAGGAAATAAAAGATATAAATAAAATTTTTGCGGATGAATAATTTCATTCAATAATGTGCCTTTCATATTATTGAATATAAAAAAACGAGAACTGGAACGTGAAAGTTTTTCCCCGCGATTAAATAATATTTTGTTTTTTATCTCGATTAATATAAAGCATTTTAAAAATTAATGTAATTGAGTATTTACCTATTTCAAAAAGTATCAATCCTTGCTCGTCAAATTCGTGTCTAAAATACGATATTTTGTCCTGGTTTTAAGTAAAGTTTATAATTGGGTCAGTAGTCAAACTGAAATGCATTTTGTTTCCTAGTACAAGTTACGCAAGTACCTACTTATTAGATCCAATACATATTAAAGTTGTTTTTTTTTTATAATTATCACACATAACTAAATCACTTGTAGTTTTGCTTTAGTTTCTTATACTTTTTCTTAACATAGTTTAATTTTTAACTTATGCATTAGTGGTGTTTTCCTGAAGGTAATTGTGTCATTAGTATATTATAATAAATTAGTACATTAATCTAATAAATAATAATTTTGCGTTTTGCATGTTAAATTGTTAGATATATTTTCAGAAATAAAAATTCCCAATCCGATGACGGAGAGTTGAATCAAATGTACCACTAGTTTTATAGTACTGAGATCACCTGCTTTGAGAGGCCCAGCAGTGGACTGATACGGTTATATAAAGAATTATAGGGAGATAGAAGAGAGAATATAATGGTTTGTATCACCTATTTGGAAAAATATCATTCTTAATCTCAAAGTTGTGTATACTAAGTACATACTTATTGTATCATGCGCTTTTGCTCTGGGAATGAGGCAAGGTAATCCCCCTCCCCCCTCTTAATCTATTATATTTATCTAACGCCACCACAACGGACCATTTATGTACTTATTACTTATGATGACTAGAATTATGTACTTATTATGACTAGAATTATGTACTTATGATGACTAGAATTATGTACTTATGATGACTAGAATTTAAAAAAAAAGTATTCTTAATGAAAATCAAATAGCAATTATAACCCAGCAAGCAATGTTAAATACGTTATTGATATTAGTACAATAAAATATTCCCACAAAAATTCATATCATGTAACCTGCATTCTTTAAAACCTCCGCTCTATGGAACTGTTCTTGAAAAAGAGGTATTAAAGCTAAATGTGTTGTTTGTGAAAAGAGGAAACTTTTATGTCATTTTGAAACCAATAACCTGATTTAGTTAAGACGGACTTTTGGTGCTAATAAATAAAGGAGAAGAAAAGTATAACAGTAATAAGTGAATCGAAAAAAGGTAAGAACACTTGAATTATTAAGTCAACGTTATATTTTGCATCATTGTGACTATCATTTTAGACAGACATTACGTAAAACAGGGAAATCGCGTGGCATGCAAAAGATGGCGTAATAGCCATGTCTAAATTTATAAGGCCTAAAATATCTGGACCGTGGACGGAAAACCGCTTCTTAAGGTGTGAGACGTCTTTTATTAAAATTGCTTTCTTCCGTTGTTTATAGCAAAAAATTATTTAAGTCATAATTTTGTAACAAAAAAAACACAAAATAATTACCCCCAATTGAGGTACAAAAACATCGTTAAAAATAACTCAAAACGGAATGAAATCAATACGGGTTTTTGTCTTCATCTGAATCAGTTTAATCTATTGAAATCCAGACTGTGTAGCCGCAGGCCGCCGCAAATAGTTGTCTACTCAAATTTAGATGAGGTATCTACCTATTATAACTATCTAGATATCTGTTCAGCCCGCGAGCGCATCTATTAGTTTCAAGGCATGTCATTATTTTACAAACTCTACATTGACATTTAAAAAATAATATATCTGTAAGAATACCGAACTCAAAAACAGTTTACAGGAAATTATTTAAAAAAAATTATCAAAAAAGTACTGTTACACGTAATGTTTATTTATATTAACGCGAATAATACACTGAATAGTTATTTTTACGGATTTTATCTCAATTAACTTTAAATTATTATTAGTTCCCTATATTTTCGTTGCTTAACAGCATAGTCACTTAACAGCGTAGATCTACACAGAACGTTTACAATAGTTCTCTAGAAGTTTTGTAGCGGTATTTTTGGGTTTGCACTAAATTTTATTAGTTATAGGTACCAAGCAGATTATGATAGATTGATTATGAGCACTAAGACATATGGTATCGGTGTGTTTTCTGGGGATTTGTGTTCATTAAATCTGATTTAAGTTATAGCAGGTGACAATTCCGATCCTTTTAACTGGCTGCAGAAGTCTAGTCGGTAGTATTGTGAAAAGGAAACCCGGGTTACCTAAGACGTTAGGTCGCCAAAAACTCAGTTTCCTCGTGACCAATGGTACAAAACATCGGGAATTAAAAAAAGTTAAAATTAAGCGCGGTGTAATCCGTAATTTTGTTTATATATGGAATAAAAATCTAAAGGTGTTGTTTGTTTTCTTCAAGCGATTACTTTAATCCACCTTTGGAGCTAAGACATCTTGTCCCTCAGATTCATATTATGAAATTGAAGAACAAGATGTATATCGGATATAAATCTCTTAGATTATTAAGCTGTTTTGATTTTTTTATGGTTTAGTTTATAATCGTTTCATATATATATATATATATATATATATATATATATATATATATATATATATATATATATATATATATATATATCCTTTGTCTCAATTTGGACCAAACTGCACACGGTGTGCAAATTTGATCAAAATCGGTTAAGTCGTTTAGGATCGCGGACAAACAACGTGACACGTAATCTTTATATATACATATATATATATATAAAAGTATATATATATATATATATATATATATATATAGGACTGGAAAGGATACGGTATTAACATTAATGGCGAGTACATCACTCACCTTCGATTTGCCGACGATATAGTCCTTATGGCAGAATCTCTGGAGGACTTAAGCACTATGCTCAATGACCTCAATAGTGCCTCCCAACGGATAGGTCTTAAGATGAACATGGACAAAACAAAGATTATGTTTAATGCCCCTGTCACACCTATGCCGGTAGTAGTTGGGAGCACTATGCTCGAAGTTGTTGACGAGTACGTTTACCTGGGACAAATAGTCCGACTAGGTAAGTCCAACTTCGACCGAGAGGTCAATCGACGGATTCAACTCGGCTGGGCAGCGTTCGGGAAATTACGACATATCTTCTCGTCAGGTGTGCCTCAATCTCTAAAAACTAGATTGTACAACCAGTGCGTGTTGCCAGTGATGACTTACGGATCTGAGACGTGGTCCTTCACTGCTGGCCGTATGAGGACGCTCAAGGTCGCTCAGCGAGCTTTGCTCGGAGTTTCTCTGCGTGATAGACTCAGAAATGAGGATATCCGCAGTAAAACCAGAGTGACCGACATAGCCCAACATTAGTAAGATGCATGGGCCAGCCATATAGCTCGAAGAACCGATAACCGATGGGGAATAAAGGTTCTCGAGTGGCAGCCTCGTACCGGTAGGTGTAGTGTAGGGCGACCCCCCACTAGATGGAGTGACGACCTGGTAAGATATGCAGGAAGTCGATGGATGCAGGTGGCTCAGGACCGTGCTTTGTGGCATTACTTGGGGGAGGCCTATGTTCAGCAGTGGACTTGTGAAGGGCTGTAATGATGATGATGATATACCTATAAAAATATATAAAGATATATAAAATACTCAGTTGCATCGATAGGCGTCGACCAGATGCGCCGTTTACATCGTGGGTGGGGAGGTTAAGATGTTTTTGACAGCATGCTGATGATCAGGACCACTTGGTAGTGGAATTGTAATTATGATACACTTCATCATGTAAATAAAATGTTAATTTTTTAAATCTATATGAATATTATTGAAGCCACGTACGTTCTAACAAGCATGTTATGTACAATTTCTGTATTGTGTACAGTTAGTATTAAAACGGCTCTCCTAACTCAAATTCCGAGGACACTCAGACAACAAACTAATTATACTTTGCCGCTATATACATACAGAACCATTGTTCTTTTGTACACACACTGTATGTGATTAGGTACCTAGCGTCGTCCCAATCGTTTTGTGTGTTTAGGAATATTAAAATAGGCATCGACGTGATACGACTGGTCTATTGTAATAAACTATCAAACATATTGAATGCAATAATTGCGATCCGTTTTTACAGTAACGCACTATCCGTAAGCTGTGGCTTCATCCGGGAAGTCTCGTTGCCCGAATATATTGACTCGTATAACCATTGCGACTTCTTCCGGTAAATAATAGAAGCTGCTGCCTGAGCAGGATATTGGATGCGCATTATTATAGGACGTACGTACCTATTTACGTAACAGTTGATATAGCTTTATGGAAGTGGCAGATACATACGTCACCGTACCTATTACGAATCTGACACATTCTCTGAAGTCCAGCTTTTGCATTATTATTGATTAATATATTTAATACATTCCATCAACTGCCTCGTTGGTCTAGTGGTTGTATTAATGCGACTGCTGATCATGGGTTCGAATCCCGGATCGGGCTAAAAAATCAATTATTGAGTTTTTCCGTCAAGAAATTCTCAGTAGCTGCCCGGAGTCAGGAAGTTGGCGGTGTCTCACCCCCGTGCCTCGAAAAGCACGTAAAGCCGTTGGTCCTGCGCCTGATCTCTCTCCGGTCGTGTCGGTTTACCGTCCCATCGGATTACGAGAGTGAGGGAATAGAGAGTGCACCTGTGCTTGCGCATACACTTGGGCACTATAATCCTGTCCTGCGCCGATGGCTAGTCTCCGTTGAGGCAGGCCGCCGTGGCCGAAATTCGGTCTGGAGGACATTATTATTATTACATCCCATCAAAAGACTGCTAAACATAGATTGCCTTACAGATTGGATATTTTACACAGGTGTCAGGCCTGGCAGGCGAATTGGCAACTGCGGTTTTATTGTTATTATTGAGTTGTTATTCTATAAAAAAAGAGTCGTTATCAGGCCCATCTTCTTCTTCAGTTTGCCTCTATTGTCTCCCACGAGATGATATGGAGCAGTTTATTCTCTACGACACCACTTTATGACAGTACATTAGTAGTCTTATAGAAAACTATTTCTAAAGAAATGAAGCAATCAATTCTCTCCATCATTTAAAATTACGTACATAATAGTAAAATAGTACCTATTTGTTTTTATCTACTAACACAAGGTAGGTACTTAATGGTTTAGCCTTTTTGTTATATATTATTAAATTAAATAGTCCTCATAAAGTTTATTTTATTTTATTTCATTAATGTTTAGGATTTACGGGCTTGTTTTCATAGCTATCGAGTTTAAATCAACTCATCACTAATCACTATCATACAAGTATTTCTTTCAATAGTAGTAACAAGTAGTAGGACAAATTTTCTTTAAATAAATTATTGCGATTGTATAAAACCCCTAAACGACATAAATTCTAGCATTACACCACAGAAATAGTAACAATAATATTACGATTTCTGTGCAATACACGAAAGCTACGTAATAACCAGTATGTACTCGTAATAAGTAGATAAATGAACAATTCATTTTTGATTATATCAGAAACTGTTTTAGAAATTAGCTGAATACATTTATAGACGAAACCAGTAGCTTTAAACTTTAATTTTAAGCATACCTATGTACCATTCATCAATTAGTTAGTAAGATAAAATCGTTTTAAATATTTTCATCAAGAACATTCAAATCTTAAACTTTACATATTTCCATTTATTAAATTCTGATCAACAAAATCGATTTTAGAATAAAAAACTCTTAATCTAACGTTCCCGATCGACGCCAGCGCAGCTCGAAGATTAATATTCAAATCGTCCGCACGATAATTTTACAAATTCGCCGTACAAACGAGCGGGTGTTACGGGGCCTATAATACACATTAATTTTACCGACGTCTCATGTCAAACCTGCAATCCAAGTATGATTATCTTTATTTAGTGATAATTTATCAATGTAAGCGTTCAATCTCGATCGTTCTTTTGTTGTAATTTACTTGCAAATGAGCGGGAAAACACTGCGACAACGTTTTACAAAAATAGCGATTTTAATCAGTTATATTATTTACAAGGTTCGATATTATTTATGTAAACCATAGAATAAAACTCAATAGAGGTAAAATTTTTAAATTTACAATGTTTTAAGGTATCATTATGAGGTAAGTCACAGAAACACTGGTGTCAATTTAATTGTTTAAATGTATGTATCAGATAATGATTTCTTATATTTACGCGAACACTAAGAGGGGCTGAGGTATTCGACGTCCCGATGTCATAGTTAACTGCGGTTACCCACAGATTAAAATTATTAATTTTTGTTAACTATGACTTGAATAACTACGACGTCGAACGCTTCAGTCCCCCCGTGACCATGGGTGCTGTAGAGTGCTCGAAACGTCGGGAAAATAAAAAAGTTAATGCGATGAAATCCGTAAAAACTAGTTTTATTTAAATGTGTTTAAGATGCCAATACCAATCGCAGTTTTGGAATTAGATCCCAGGTAGACAGTCTAATTCTGTTCCTTTGATAAAAATTTAATAAAATTAAAACCAAAAAGCATTACAAAAAAAATGTTAAAGATGTCAAAAATTTATTAGCTAAGATCCTCGTAACATAAACTAAATACCATAACTAAATAACATAATGTCATACCTAATGATTTCTTACATTTACGGAAGTACTATTATGCATATGAAATAAAAAAATTATTATTCATATGAAATAAAACTTTTTTTCCGGATTTTATCGCTTTTATTTGACTTTTTTAAAACCCGACGTTTCGGGCACCTCATAGCACTCATGCTCGCGGGGGTCAGTCAGTCCCCCCTAGTAAGATCCTGTGGACATTTTACTATATCGTAGTTACAGGAACTCGGAGCTATATCAACGTCGCAGCTTTTTCTAGGAAAACATTACATTTTTTAATAAGTGACAAACGTAAAGTAAGTGAAAGGGTTTTTGCAACAAAAAAAAAAACACTTGCAAACAAATTAATAAGCAGAGGAGTACAGATGCTTTGTCACCACTATGGTCTAAGATGGAACGCCTCACAGTCTGTAATAATACTGGGCTTTATATGCTGTTCAGACCGAAACACAGTACAAGCACAGTTGGCTTTGTTACAGAAATAGATAAAAAAGAGGTATTTGCACGGAACTACAAAAATTTACATAGATGTAGGTAACAACGGTGAAACTTCCTAAAATTAGATCTAAGTACTATTCACGACAGTATACAATCAAAATTGAATGTATTATTTATGAAATTATGACAAGCAACGTACAAGTCTGTGGAAAGTTAATTAAAATATTTAATGAGGCAGCCGTTTCGTTAGCGGGAGCCGATGACACGAACAAATGATATTAAATTAACGATACTCCAAGGTGGGCGTAATCATTTCTGTCTTTTATAGAAGAATTAAGATAACGCTAGTGGCAAATTAAACATGAGATTATAAATTTGTACATAACTATGCCACGGAAGATGAATTCTTTTTCAGAAATTATTTTAATAAATACTGTAGGAATAAAAGTATTATTTAAGACAAGAAATGCAAATTATCAGTCAACTATTTTAATAGGAGACATGTATTGATTTATTTCTAAGCCAATCGACTAAACTATATAAAAAAAACTATTTCCTGATCTCTGCATCGATATATTATGATTTTTTATAAACTTATAATAATTAGTTTCTTTTATTATGTATCTAAAATACTGTTTACACGTATTGTTTTATATAAGAACGACCTTCACTCATTAAAAGATTGATGGAAAAAAATTCATCACTCGATTTCGTGAAAGACGACAAACGAAAATGCTAAGAAAGTTTTTTTTCCTAGAAGACGAATGGAGGAATAAAATTTTGCAACTAAAATAATTTGTTCACTGCTTCAAATTTGATTATTTTATAATCTAGCCAATCCTCTTGCCAAGTGATTTCGCCGGGTTTTCGTTTGTTGCCAAAAGATATTTGTACAGCAGCCGACACCTTACAAGCCGGTGATGATATTCAAGGTTCATAAAGACTACAGACAGGTGATAATGTAAAAGCTTCATATTAATATTTAGGCTAGAATTTGTAACTAGTCAAACTTTTGTACGAAGTTATTTATTATCTATTGTATTTCAACTTTTGACAACTTTTAATCAGATAAAAGATAGAGCATAGCCATGTTCATGTTACCAACCAGGTCGTGTTATGGGGTTTCATTATAATACTATAATATTGAATTAGCTTTTGAATGTAGATTTTAATCAATTTGATATCATTCATGATTTTAAGAAAGGCCAAATTGAACAATTTCCAATTAAAACTATATGTGTGAATTTTGCCTCTACAATATTCTGTCTTCCTCTTTTTGCGCCACTCGCAAGGTCGTGAATAATTCATAGGTTTTTTTATGTTTCTTGCCTCATCATTTAGCGAAATAATGTTTTCTGCTGTATAACTTATCATAATTAACAATAATATCTAATTTACTTGGTAATTATAAAATACAACATATCGCCACTCATTACACGAACCTCAACTACAAACATTAATTACTTATGATTGAGTGATTAAAAAATGTATTTAGACAAAATATTTAACTACGATCATAGCCTGAAGGATCAATAGGCTGAAATCGATAGACCGGCCATATAGGTCGAAGGACTGGCAAAGAATGGAGTGGAAAAGAGATGGAGTGACGAAACAGGTAAGATATTCAGGATGCCAATAGACGCAGTTACATTGGAAACGTATCTTATAGCTACCTTTTTTCATGTAGGTACATTAATCATAACAAAATGTTTCAAAAAGTACTCCAATAAAAAAATTGAAAATAGATATAATTTAGAGTGTTTTACAACTTTTACTATCGTAACATAAAAACTTAAGACCCCAACGAATATTATGTTTTATGTATGAACACGCAATAGTTAGAACTAAAAATATTTAAATAAATTCTTAAAAAAATCATTAAAAATCAATTGTCAAATATTTAATAAATTGGAAATAAATCTAAATTTGTTGATATACTGGTCGTTCTAGCTATTAATGAACAATTTAAATATACCTGTGAATAAATATGCTACATATTTACATACATTGTAACTCCCTAATGACGTTCGCTGTATAGGGCTGTAAAGGGCAATCCAAATTTGAACGAGCGAAACAGCCGCTACATCCTCTCTAGCTGTCCGCTCATAGAAAGTCGTGCGGACAGTCACGCCGCATTATCACATCAACCAAATCTCTTAGACTGCTGCACATTAAAATCTTACATGTTGTTCGCTTTATTAAGGCAGTTTAAAAAAGCAGTTCATCTGATGGTCAGTAGATAGCGGTGAAAGGTACCGTTAGAATAATAGCCGGTAGAAAACCACCTTCTATTTTCAAATGCACACATCGAAGTGTTCGTGTATCTGGATCAAATTTGTGAAAACTTGTTTTAATAAGTCAATGCTCCCATAATATATTTTAAATTGTCGATCATTTATTTGATTGCAATCGTAAATTGACCTGAATAAGCTGACTTGGCGTGTGAATAATTGAAAATAAAACCTAAGATATTATAACATATAAAATGTATGAAGGTGTTATAGAACTACGGCTAAACAGTATGAAAATATTCTGAAGAGAAATTAACTCTGTCACATAATTAAAAGTTTGGTTAAAATAAAATATAAGAAACTCGTTTTTTTCTGTAATGCTCGCAAAGCTATTACGTATTGTAATAATTTATCCAAACATTTATCAAGTTAATTGCTCACAGAAGTACAAAACCGGTTTGAGAGCACCAAATGGTTTTTATTAAAATAATTTCTATGAAATATCATAAGACTATAGTAACTAGAAACAATTATTACTGTTATCAAAATTAGGTATTTGTTTACTACTATTCTGTTTTACGCCGTTTTTGTATCGTCAGCGAAAGAGAGTCCACTACCCTATGTCATTCCGTAGGTATTGTAATTGGCGACAGAAGGTAATATAATGAAAACCTGGTATCCGTAACAGTTTTAATACGTTGTAATGATGATGATGATGATATTAAGATAAGGATGCGTGAAGCCGCAGTACGAGCGGGAAAAGACCTGCGTCTAACTGTTGAGTAGTAGCTGATAACGATGCCTTTTATGTGATCGTATTACAATTAGTATAATGATAAATGTTACCTCAAAGTTTTATAATCACCATTGACTCGTCGTTTTGTTATTCTTTCGTTACTCATAAAATATCGATAGTTATAGAGTGGATGGCGCCCTATTCTTTGCTTGTATTGAGATAATCGCGATATTTTATGTATTTGCGTCCCCATTGGTTTTTTTATATGATAGGATGACAAACGAGTACACAGTCCACCTTGTAATAAATGGTTGCTGTGGTCCATAGACATCTACATCTATCCTCGATTACGAAGCAAATGCAGATGCGGTGTCACCCGTGAGCTCTAAGATGGAATGCCTTGTTTCTAGTAAAAAGGGTCTCCGGTTCCCTACACTCACCATACGAAACACAGCAGCATTAAGCTACTATTTTACGCTGGTATTCTGTGTGATGGTTGTCGATTCTTTGAGCTGTACAGCTGACCGATTGTCACTTTAGCTTACTGACACATTGTTGGTTGTATGCCGCTTGCTACGGTTATACTGTAGATATCTACGAGTATGTTACGGATACTATCACGTAAAAAAAGATGTGAAGTGAAGGGTCATATCTCGATTTCAAAGGTCATCACTCCAATAGCCTACAGCAAGGCAAAACGGCAGATTGTGCTCTTTTTTCTTCTGTATATTTTGTCGAAAGGTAGGTAGGTACATAAATACATACTTTGTTTACAGAACTAAAGTATTTTCGGAAGCCGCCTTGATGTGTGGATCGTTTAGTCTGCGTGGATGTCGATTCGTAATAACTGTCAAAATAGCATATATGTTCATTTATCTTTATATAGCAATAATGAGTAAGGTGGCAAATTTTTCTAGATTAGGTGAAACAGTCCCGTATCAGCAGTTTCCCACATCGTAATAATTAATAAAGTAGTCTCACAAAAAGTGTTGTATCCTGCATGTTCCACACTCCTCATAAAAATCATTCAATTTTTGCGACGATATGTTTTGTTATGTTGTTGTTATATGATGCATGCTCAATTAATAATCTGCACTCCATTGGCTTAGGGCGCTTACAATTTAGACATTTCGTGTCGGACCGCTGCCGCACGTTTACCGTACCGCTAGTTACAACCCGATGTCGGACCGCTGGAGTACATTAGCAGTCCGATACCAAACGCCTATTTAAAGCTAATTAAAGACTTAATTAAGCTATTTAAAGCGTTATTTGTATAAAAACAAACGACCGTCCGATCGCAATACGACAAACGCACCGCTTCTGCACCGCAACGGTCCGACACGAAACGTCTAAATTGAAAGCGCCCTAAGAACGCTTTCAATTTATTAAAACATTATAAAGATTAAAAAATGTATCATACTAAATTTGCTTATTTTTTATTTATTTATACGCATACTGCTTGTTTACTTCTCTGACTAACCTAAACAAAAACTTTCATTTTATTCTGAACTACAATCTGCCCCTCACTTGATACCTTTATATTGGCCACCTTAACTTAATAATTATGGAACATCATAGAAATACTTTATAATATGTATTATTCTATAAACAAGATCCAAGTGCATTACATTTTTAGAATGTATAAATTTGATATATAAATTTAAATTGAATGATATTCAAATTGTAGTTTTATAATGTATAATTGCTTTATACATGTTGGAGCTTTAAATTTACACGACAAGTAAGTCTAAAATCTCTTCTTATTGCTTTACAGTTTTGGAGCTCTTTAAATAACTTTTTGTGGACAAAAAGTTTCGATGTTGTTTGTACTTTATTTTATTAGATGCTCTCATAGTATATCTGAGTAACTACAAATTAATGAAATAAAATAAAAAAGCTGACTTAGAAATCGTAAAATCATTTTATCGATAATCTCTTGGTATTAAGATAAAAGCCTGTGTTTCTTTTATTTGTAACATGTCTCAAACCTATTATACAATTAAATACATCTAGGCTAACAAAACATTTTGTTTTTAAATAAAGAAATTATAATATTAGGTTATATGAAAGGATCAAGGTGAGAATAATTGTCGAAGCCATGCGTTAAAATCTCGAGAGCATGGATGAATTTTTGTTAGCTTGCTGTTTTTGATCGCAAATGGAGAACAAAAGTGAACGAAATACTACGAGTTTAATCATACCTCGATAGTATTATAACCGATAGAGATTTTGTTCTAATCGTAAAAATCAGTATTATGAAATATTATTTGTTCAATGATTTATTATAGGTAGGTGAATACATTACGACACACTAGGTACATAAAAGGCAAATAGACTATTAAATTTATGTATTTTGTTTTGCGCACAGCAATAAAATATATATAAAAGTTTTTATTTAATATTTGATTGCCGGATTAAACGTTTTGATTAGGTTGTAAATTACTCCGACGACAGAAGCACGGAAATATCTGCAAGTTTTTAAAGGACACCAGTCAAAATTGTGAATCACGGAATGAATCACTTATAATGTTATAAACACAGTAAATTTATGTACGTGATGTCTAAAACACGTTAAAAATATGCAAATAGGTTATACTGCTTTGTTTGTGATCTATTTTTTCATAAACAAGAGGTATTCAAGTGATGCAATACACGCTGTAGCTCACTTTGATAATCTTTGTAAATAATGTACTGATATTTTTAAAATTGACAAACTGAGAAATGAAAACTGAGAAGACATATGTTCGACAATTATTCTCACCTTGATCCTTTCATATAGCCTAATATTATAATTTCTTTATTTAAAAACAAAATGTTTTGTTAGCCTAGATGTATTTAATTGTATAATAGGTTTGAGACATGTTACAAATAAAAGAAACACAGGCCTTTATCTTAATACGAAGGGATTATCGACAAAATGATTTTACGATTTCTAAATCAGCTTTTATTTCATTAATTTGTAGTTACTCGGATATACTATGAGAGCATCTAATAAAATAAAGTACAAACAACATCGAAACTTTTTGTACACAAAAAGTTATTTAAAGAGCTCCAAAACTGTAAAGGAATAAGAAGAGATTTTAGACTTACTTGTCGTGTAAATTTAAAGCTCCAACATGTATAAAAAAATTATGTATTATAAAACTACAATTTGAATATCATTGAATTTAAATTTATATATCAAATTTATACATTCTAAAAATGTGAAATACATGACTGAGAAAATAATAAAAAATATTTCAACAGGATTTGTCGCGCGAATTTGTATTAACCATCTTAAAGCGGTCTCTCTGACTGTACTCGCAATATTCATATTTATTTCTACATCACGCTAATTCTCGTATTTATTTTAAATTTGCATGTCAGTGCTACGCTGCAGCTTTTTAATATGGTTGCAGTACGACAACCATATTAAAAAGCTGCAGCTGTCGGTATCGACTGGACCGAAAAAGGACCACGCTCTCACAGAATACCAGCGTAAAATAGCAGCTTATTTCTGCTGTGTTTAGTACGGTGAGTGAGAGAACCGGAATCCCTTTTTGTTGGAAACGAGGCATTTCACTTTAGTCCTCTAGGGTGACAACGTATCTGCATTTTGATTCTTAATCTAGGATAGATGTAGATGACTATGGGCCACAGCATCCATTTACCTTCAGGTGGTCTGTGTGCTCGTTTGTCACTATTATTCTATGTAAGATATAAGTCTTTCATGTTCAACGAATGGAATTTTTGAACACTTATTTTAGTGTTTGAAATTGATTTTTATCCTATTAGCTTATTATGCATTAAAATAAGTGCAAGGGAATATTACTTTAATTCCAAGGTATTAATAATGATTACTCCATTACGCTTAGCAGTCTGCAACGAAAATGTTTGCACCCTTGTAAACAACACATTTCATCGTGTTTATTTTTGTTTACACTTCGATAATTTTTAAGAAAGAAAAAACGTACAGCTATCGGACATGCTTTGTCATCCATTGTCCATATTTTATTTAGATTTTTACGTTACTTTCAGTACAAACAAATACTTTGCAAGTTTACATTTAAAAACACTGCGAATGATAAAACTTAATATCTTGGAAAATGTAGGTACTAACATTTAACGGAAAATCTGAAGTCTAGGAAGGGATGTAGGAAAGCTAAAATTTCAATTACCTAGACTCCCGTGGGAGAAATCAATATAGGTAAAGCGCTCGCATAGTAGGGGGTTAATGTAGATTATCAAATAGATTATTAAATTTTATCTTTGTACCTATATTAAACCAAAAGTAACTGTATGTTTTTATTTTTAAACTTTAATTTTACCGGTTAAATTTTGACTCAATATTTAAAAACACTGCTAATTTAATGTGGAAAAGACATTGTTTTGGTTTTTAATTAAAACCATACGGGTTAATGTGTTTTATAAATTTATTATGCATATAACAAATACAAAAATTAGTTATTTAACAAGCGGTAATATTAAATACAAAAACTGTAAAGTTGGGATATGTTCATTAAGTTATTAACGCTTATGTAGATACGGACAGTAGTGCTTAGACGAAGAAAAAGTTTGATTAATGATAATTTTTGAGGCGGTCCCAAAGCAACTTTACTATAGACAACTCTATCTACTTTTGCCCGTCGAGTCATTTCAAAGAGAATTTTGATTAATGATTTCGGATTCCCGGTACCTGCTTTTCGGCAACACCCACAAAAAGATGTCCGAAGTGAGATATGTAAAGGAAACAATATTTATGCTTATTTGTGTTAATATCTGTATTAATCTTGTTGACATGTGCATTTTAAGCCGATATAATTTTCTCGCGGCGATGTCGGCACAGCTGTTTGCATTATCATTTTTTGTATTCTCTTATTTATTCTGCACATTAATTATTTTATTGAAATATGACATAATAATTATTATCTTTTAAATAAAACTAAAAACTATTTTTCAAAATTAATACTAATGAAGATATAAATTTAACAATATAATCGCATATGTGTTAAATTTATATCTTAATATACAATTTGAAATAATATTTCTTTGTATTATTTCAAATTGTATTTTATCGTTCATTCATCACAGCCGTCGAAAGTTCACGGCTGATCGTAGGCCTCCTTATAGATTCGCTCATAGGGGATTACCTGGCATAGTTGCCACACTAATAATAAAAATTGCGTTCTTATCAGAAAGTTGCAGCTGCCATTTCTTGTTTCGGTTTCCCTCAGTTGCTTCTACATGGTCCCGTAAATTTTATTAAGTAAAGATCAAGTCATTTCAAATAAAAGTTATATATAATAAGTTTAACTGCTTGTCATTCCATTGTACTTAAAAATGGTAATAACAGTGATTATAAGTTAAATAGCACTGCTTAAACTCACCAAATCCGTTTCGTTTGCGACATAAATAAAGTGAAAAAAAATTCCAGGCTCTACAAAAGTCACAAAACCCAGTCACTAATTGCTAAATTCACTATTTGCTTTAGTTTTACACTATTTGATATGTTAAAAATTAATTTAAAAGGTTTTCACACATCACAAAGCAATTACAGTCAAATGCACATTTTTATCATCTTATTGTCATCCTTAATTGATGTATTTGAACGTCTTCGCCTCGTTATAGAGTGCGCGATAAATTTTTTTCAACTGCAAAAAATGTTATCGTATCTTTGTATTGGGACCACCAAACTGCTAACAATATTTTATTCATACCGTTGCCCCTCAGACCGATTTTCAACAGAGCGCGTCTAATTGCGAACATCATAAGTAAACACTCATTGAAACGGCCCGGACACAAATCAATCTGGATATTTGACACATTCTGATAGCGCGAAATTCAAGTTCAAGTTCGCGGGAAATTCGCGCACACACATTAAAATCACTGCGATTGTAATTCGCGCCAAAAAAAATTCCTACACAATTATTAGTCGAAAAAAAGCTAAGTATTTTACAAAATTACATCGGTCGGCGTTTAATGAACGTCTGAACCCGCATTGAGCTAGCTGTCAAATCTACGAACCGTCATAGTCGGCTGCCATGAGTGAGCACGCACACAGCGAAACGAGCGCGTATCGTGACGGTCACTACTACACTGACAGGCTCCAGCGGAGCGCAAACGTACGGATACTCGCACAAGCGAAGCTTCATGAATCATACGTGCTCCGCGCTTGTGTTGAGGCGGGTGGGAGTGCGAACATGCAGCGTGCTTTTAACGCGGCCAGACGAAATGATGCCTAGCTGCAAAAGGGAATGTGGACTCTATCAGTTCTACTACATGGCTGGTTAAAACGTACACGCGCCAATGTGGCCGATCACATGAGAGATTATCCGAATGCGTGTGAATGCATGTAACGCCGCGCGACGGATGGGCGGGAAACGCCATGAAGAGATGCGTTGCTGTTTCTGCGATCCCAATCAAAATGAATGATCTCTTATTTAACTTTCGTAAGAGATGAATGTTGTTATTTCAATGGTTGTTTAGAAATTGGTCAATAGAATTTAAAATGAACAGAACCAGAATGTTTTAGTTTTGATGTACAACTATCGGACAGTCCATTTCAAGAAATCAAATTTTTTAACTTTCTTTTTTGCAGTATATTTTATTTTCCAGTTAAACATCAACATTGATGGATAATCAAAAGACATGAAACTAGTTTTAAATCTAAAGCGCGTAAAATGAAAACAAGAGAAATGGAGATTGTGTTAACTGGAAATATGACTTATTATGATCATAATTAAAGTGTTATTTGCATGGCAAACACCTGTCAAAACAAATAGACATTATTGTAGGTACACGAAAATCGCAAATTATACCTTAATCTTTTTCCTTATGTGTAGACTGTGGCCTAATTCTGAAACTTACCTGAAATAAAAGAAAATTAATGAGATTATTAAGCTTAATAAACATCTGATCAAATTTAACAGTAAATATTAAGGCAATTAAATTACATGGTGTATTTTAAAAATCATTGAGAAAAAATACTTGCAAGGAAATCACAAAAATAATTTAATGCACTCTTAACAAGCTAAATGCAATAAACTTAATCCGGAGCCAATAATGCCATTCATTATTAGTTATCTTGAATTCAGGAAAAATATTTTCAAAAAGTACGTTGCCTCTTTCTATCTCGTGACCTACGACTCGCATATCTCTTGATATACAGACAGGGTCAGGAGTATTCCAGCGTTGATAAGTAGGTCAGTATAGCGTTGCATGAAGATTTTGCTTACATATTATAGACTGGTCAAGTTCATTCTCGGTGTTTAATACGTCCCTGGGCTGGATCGCGAAATTTTTGGAACAATTTATTTAAATTTTAAGAATTTATTTCAGCGATGTGTAAGGCATTGTTTTTAGGTAAGTGCAATATATGTCTACCTAGGTCGACAAAAAACTACCCAGATACACATAAATACTACCCTTCGCATACTCAGCTTACAAATAGGCACGACGTTACTAATTTTGATACTCGATGGTTCGAAACCGTCGATTGTTTACACCTAAAACTGTTTTTAGAAATAATATTTAAACGGCTTTACCGATTTCAAAGACTAATCAGCTCTTAACCTAAAAAAATGACGTCGAATGCCGTTCGGAAAATAAAAATCGGTTCATTAGTTCGTGAGATATCGAAGGAGAAAGAAGTTGAAAAAAAAAACGTTTTTTTAACATAATTTCGAGATTTCGCAACATAATTTGGAGAAATTTGGAGTGCTTTGCATTTGAAATTAGCGGGAAGTTCCAGGGATGGCCTGCAGGGTCAACCAATTTTTTTTCTTAATAATATTAAATCTAAACAGTGCGACTTATAAACCGTGCCTATAGAGGCGAAGATAATTAAAAATTATTGAAAAAATATTTTTATAAAAATTAGCATAGAACAAAACAATTAAACTCAATCTACGGAAGGCGATAACTATTATGAGCTAAGCGAAGCACAAATATAAATTGAAATTAATAAAAAATAATTTATTGCATTCGCTATCAGCTTATGCGCGTCAGAGTTAAAATTATTGCACTCAGATAAAAAAATTCGTAAACAAAGGGGTGAACGCATCCAGTGGCCGATGTTTACACATAGATCTGGATTATTTACGTTCATTGCCAGCACTATAGTACACCTTTACAATAATAATTGGTGTAACTTAACCCGTGCTTCGTACGTAAAATAAGAACTTAAAGGGATGTCACATGTCACAAAATTAAGCAATTATTAGGCAAATAAAGACTGACATTAAGTATCTACCTACATTAAAAACCGGTAAGCATTAATGAAGTCGTCAACGATTTTCCACGTCTCGTAGATGATGTATTTGCCGTGAAATTTTTGAAAATAGAACCCGACTACTGACAACGCACCCTCCGAGAGTTATTACGTAAATATATTTACCAAACACACTCGCTATTATTACGTTTTCATGTACTCGCTTACGCATAAATTAAAAAGTTGCCGGTTTTTTGCTTTTGTCCCAACCCTTATTTGGTATTCATATTTGATATTTTGATAATACAAAGGGTAGACGCGTTACAAAATGAAAACACAAAAACGTGTTCATAACTTACACAAGAAAAACCTGTTTTCAAGAGCAAAGTATGCTAAAGATACAAATTGTGAAAGGGGCAATCCTTCATATGTTTCTTATGTGTCGCAACTTTGTCAAACTATTATGAGCTTTTATACTCACGGGATAAGCTTTCGATTCTAACGAAGTTGGACACTTGGCTTCAATTATGGTCATATTGAATGATATATGGTATAAGTGAGGGATATTAAAGGGCAAGCGGGGTTTATGAAATGTGAACTTTGAAATATATACAGCCACAGCGAACCCCTTGTTTAATTTGTCCTAAACTATAGACCGTATCGAAGTGTAAATTATCAAACGCACTATTGCTTTTTGCTATAAAAATTTCGCTGTTTTCATAAAAGTAAGAATTAGTGGATAATTCATTAGGAATTCTCGTGTTTCTTATTGCTTCCGCAACGAATTTCGTGCGACCCACAAGTCGATACGATTGAACCTATCGGGCATTTGCCGGCAGCGGCGAACTCCAATTTAGTTTTTCGGATTAGATACGGCGCATATAATAACATAATTGCTCTAATAACAGGCTAACCTCGCCGTGCCTTACAATTCACTTTCCAAATTGGTTTATTTTTTTCCCTTTGGTCTGTCTAAAACTATTATGATTTATTATCAAATTTTCGTGCAGGCAAATTACGGTGCTTTTTCGACCGCGCTAGGAAACACTGCTTTCTCTTTCCAACTCGTGGTATAATTCGCCATCAGATAAGGAAGCAAGTACTCGATTGTACTTCCTTTGAAACCTTACGGCTTTGTAGATGAAAATATTTTACAAGATATTTTTTTATGAACTCGTAAGGAGAATTATCAGTTAAATTAATAAGTTATATGCGAACAAAATTTATAATTTTAAAAAGTTAAATTAATACTAAAAATAATGGTTCCTAATAATGGTTTATTATTGCTATACAATTTAATTAAGAGTAAAGACAATTATTTATTTTATATTAGTGCTAGTATACTGAAATTTTATTTAGGTAAGAGTAAAATTGTTTTTTTTTTTTACATATTTTTTAATTAACAGATAAAAGCATTATGCTTTACTTTACGTAGTTCTGCTATTTTATAAAATATAATCTATGTACCACATTATTTTATTGATCTTGCATTATTTAATTTTCTTTACTTCAAAGTGTTTTTTTTTTGTTAGTTTTGCCGCCTGTAGAATATTTTTTAAACACATTGGTACTATCCGCCTATTTTTTTAAATAAAGTTGATAAGTTGAATTTACTAAATTTCAGTCCACTTGACGGTAAGTGACATTACCGCAGCCCATTGATACCAGCAACAAACATCGAAAGAAGAAAGCTACAGATGCATTGTCACCTCTGAGGACTGAGACGGTGTACTTTAAGGTTTGTATTATAAGCACTCTATACACTCTATAGTCTATACTTTATATATCTACTCTATGTATTAGCACTCTATATAGTTTATAGTCTATACTCTATATATCTACTCTATATATTAGCACTCTATACCCAACACAGCTGGGCAGCCACTGTAGCTTGGCAGAGACATGTTGGTTTTCGGCTGCATCTCCACTTATCATATGGTGGGATAGTAGTTAAGCTCTGGCTGCTTTAGTTAAACAGAGAATATCGAGAGTAGAACCTAAAAGAATATCTATAAGATATAAAATTGTTTAAAACAAAGAGAATCGCTTAGCACTGCGATTGGTAATCCGCCCAACAAGTGTGGCAATTATAGCAAATCATCCATAGGCCAATCCAAGGGCTAATGAGGATGCGGATGAAGAATATTCAACAGAAACACATTTGTAAGCAAAACATATATTTAGTCAAATGTGATAGAAGAGCCCTGGTAGCTCAAGGGCTAAACACTCCCTGCAAAATTTCACTGCACGCGAGTACTCGGGTTCGATATCCGCCGCCACTAACGAAATTGTTAATTGCAACTTCAAGTGCCGATGTTTCGCTTGGTGAGTAGTGAACCGAAGACTCTTTTTACTGGAAACGAGGCATTCCAACTTAGTCCTTACGGGTGACAACGCATCTGCGTTTTGATTCGTTATCGAGGATAGATGTAAATGTCTATGAGTCACAGCAACCACTTACCATCAGGTGGACTGTGTGCTCGTTTGCCACCCTTACACTATAAAAAAATCGGCGGTGAAGGAAAACATCGTAAGTAAATCTGCATGTCCGAGAAATAAGAAAAAAAATGTTTCCTTCCCTAAAAACCCTCTCAGTAATCAGAGGAAGCCTGTGCCCAGCAGTGGGACGTACATAAGCTGTAACAGTCAGGCAGATGATATAAAACAAAATTGTTTTCAACAAATTTGTTACATTTTCAGAATTTAAAGAAAGCGTATTGTTTACCGCAGTGAGAGAAATGTACAAAATGCTCGAAATAGTAAAACGACAAATGTTTATGACAAGTGACTGCATTAAACATGAGACCTGCCACCGCCCGATATTTACATATAAACTTAGTTTTCACGTTTATGCCGAGGACGCGGATTCTACAAGCAGGAATAGCTTTAAGGCGATTTCTAAAAGAAATATTATGAACTTAAGCTTTTCTGTGTAAAGAAAATATACCAGTAAATTTCTGCTACGAAATATATTTTACTGGAAAAGAGATGCAGAAATACTGAGAATTGATACCCCTTTTTACATGTGTTTGCATAATTGGTGAGAAAGCCGTAACGAAGAAGACATTCAGGACACCAGAATGATATAACAGCATGTTGCGTAAACAAAGGTCAGTAAAATTCATTACCATGACTCATCTCGTAGAAAGCGTAAATTTTTTCTTAGGAAAATACTCGGAAAATATCGCGGCGTTTAACACATGGCAAGCATCCTTAAAGTTTGTAAAAGCGTAAATTTCCTGACCAGTATGCGTTACACCAATTTATTAAATACGATAAAGATTAAAAAAAAAGAATATTAACAATGCTATAAACATTACTAATATTCCCCTTAACCACTCATGGTAAGCTTAAATTGCTTGTGTTACGAGTGGTTCATGCCAGTAGCCGAATGGCGAATTCGAACCCACGACCTTTCGAGTTCGCGGTCCGCGCCCTGCCATTAGGCTACTGTCGCTTTTTAAAAAAAATTACGTGGTAGGACACAAGAACGGGGAAGGACCGCACTTTCATTTACACTCAGAATACCTACTAGCGCCAAATAGCAGCTTAACATACCTGTGTTTCTTAAATGAGTGTAGAGAACCGGAGACACTTTTTACGAATTGAGATGTATCTACATTATGATACTTAATCGGGGTTAGATTAAAAATAAAGCGTCTACAAGCTAGAGCATCCACGTACCATCAGGTCGACTGTTTACTCCTTTGTGATTCATATTTTGTAAAAAATGTGCATCATAATTAGGCATATTATATCTGTACTGACAGAACGCAAAGGTCTACATAATTGAGAACAAATTACAATTCTGTTGAAACAGAAATTATAAGCACAACAATACATGACAAACAGGTATTTTATAAAATTCAATGAAGCTATTTTATTTAAGCAAGCACCCAGAATTTAGAAATTTTATTGCCACAGGAAAATGTCCTTGTGTTATAATTTAATTTAAAAAACGATTACAGTGCTACTGGTTATGAAAATATGACGGTAATGATCTCCTTTTTCAGAATAATCCTAATTGTATCGAAACAAAAGACGCGACCTTACTTATTTAGAGATATTAGAATGTATTTTGGATTATACCCATATAGTAAATCTGAACTTAAGCTTACTATATATTCTTATAGATATTACAGATTATGAAAAATAATTAAATAATAGACAGAACAATTGTGTATTATAAAGTTTTTCTTTCATACCTAATTACTGACCTTAATTAATTAAAAATTTTCATATCAACTTCAGAAACAATTATCGTGTAAAGACTGAGTGAATCTACATTTTTCTTAAGCATAAGTTTCGAAAAGATTATCAATTTGGTGTGTACAATTATTACATTAACTAACAAATTTACTACAATAACCTCGATGTTCGGCCCATTTTCTACCAGTCAGTTTTTCATTTTGAAAAACTATCATCAATATTGGTTAAACGCTGAATTGACATTGGGCTAACTTTAATTTTAAATTTATAAGAAAACTTAAACGCGTTTGAACATATTTAGTTTCTAACAAAAATGAGAAAAATTGCAACAGAAAATTCATTGAAAAAGATGTACTAGGAGCTTATAATAGTAAGTAATTAATTAAAGTTTATGATAAAAATGTATATAATATAACATGAGAGCAAAGTACATAGTCACATATACCTTTTATAATAATATAACTGTTATATTATTATAAAAGGTATATGTTACTATGTACTTTGCTCTCATGTTACATTATATACATTTATATTATAAACTTTGATTAATTTTAACACAACTGATGGTATCAGAGTTATTGACCTCACTTATTTTAATTCTGGTTACAGTACACTATGAATTAAATAACATTTTGAATAATTGTATCTAATAGATTTTGGGAGACAGTCAGGGAACGCTATTGGCTATTTACCTTAGTAACGCACACATCAACGTGAATTCTCATGTGTGCGTTTATGAATACTCGGGCAGCCGCCACCACCTCCGCGCAGATATCGCGCGTGGTGAAGCGGAAGAGACCTCCGACAAAGGATTGTGACAATGAACTCGATACGTTCCGTAGGGTTGCTTTTTATTTATCCCTCGTCCATTAGTTACTTAATTTTTAATACCAAAGAAAAGTTTATTTTAATAAAGTTAGCCCATTCCCTGACCTGAGTACCTCATACCTAAGGCTCACAATTGTTGCCTTACAATTGTGTCTAAAAATCAGACAGGGAACAAGGCAAAAAAAATTTTATTTATTTATTAAGGTTTTGTATAATACATGCCAATAATTTAGTGTTACACATTTTATTTATGCTACTAAAAGACGGACGGACAGACGAGACTAAATCTACGTACATACATATACATATAATAAATATATAAACTTAGTCTTATATAATATATAAAGTATATTGTATACGTGATACATGGTCATTAAATAAGAATAAAAAAGATAACTATAACGCTGATGATGAACATGACAAATAACCGATTTTGAACCAAATCTTATAGCAAATTGGTTTTAACTGTCCAGCGGTATACAATTAGCGAACTAATGACGATTAAACCTTCTTAAATATTATAATTGTTAGCTAAATATATGATTTTTCTTATATGAAGTAATTCAAACAAAAATTTTTCATATACGGCATGTGCGGCAAGCATTTTCATTTTTATAAAATACCATTGCGGCTAGGCAAGGAATAATTTCGTGCATTATATCACATGCTCGAGTGCGAGTACAAAGGGGCAGCCCTATCCGACGCCGCGTCCGACACACCCGCCCGGACACGTTTCAGGATCATGAATTATGGCGCGAGCCGATGTGACTTTTCAATTTGAAATCATCAACCTGGAATTAATTTCATTTTTGAAAAGCCATTATTTCTGTTATCTCCCGATGTTGTACAATATGCGAACGCTGCTTTATTGCTATGACGATAATATTTCGCTACTATTTGTTTAATACGAAAATGCCATTTTAATTCGGGTTTCATTTCTACTTTTCAAATGTACAATGTGTTCGGTAATAGTTTTCTTAAATAAAACGTTTCCTACTAAAATACAACAATATACAGATAGTTATAACTTCCGGAGAAGTCACGTAACAATCGTTTCTTATTCACAAATCTGTCAGTGTTGGATACCCACATAGTCCCGCGGCAACTATTCATAGTGCTACCGATCCCACTCGCCACCGTTACCGGTGTTGACGAAAGCCGGGCCAAAATAGACGTCGCAACGATAAATTTTATTCAAAATAAAACTTGAAAGTTTATTTCTGAAAAAACACGCGTCGCGTTTTTGTTGTTATAATCGAGGGTGTTCGGAAAAAAAATATGTCGAGAATCGCCTAGTCACGGCCGTTGACCCGACATTCCTTCTGTTATTTACTGCTGTCTAATTTGAATTTTTATGTTGGATAAACGCATAGTGATGTGAGGATTGCGATACGCTCAGTATATCTCAGTTCTCTACGTTTGCTAAAATTTATTCGATGTCTAATTATAAGAATGATGAAATTTACCTAGCTATATCATGAACAGTTTTTCCATTCGACATATAATGAGCCTTGCGGTATAAATTAATTAAATTCATTGGTATACTTAACATAAGTAAAAGAAAGTCTAAACCAGGTACATATGAACTTTATAATATTCTGTTAAAGTTATACTAAACCTTTTACCGATATGAAATTGTACATTACCAAAATACGTCGTGAAGGTACACTGAAATCCCTAAAGAGGAACCTTATAACAAAGCTAATATTAGACAATCATTTCCTGTCAAAAGGGAGGTAAAGCTTCCCACCCTAATAGACCGGGCGGGGAGTTTGGAATACCACCTCGTCTCTCCAGATTTCAGTCGCGGTGTTCGAGTGTGAATCTGAATTCTTATTTTTTGCTTCTTCTGTGATGAATGGATTTTTAATATCCTCCTGCAGCGGAGACGAAAGTATTTTGATGTAAAACGTGTCTAACGGCGTAAGCTCGGAGACGTTTTTTCCGCATCTTCAGTCCTCAATAACTCATGCGATACGATGCGTCATTTTTCTTTCCTAACTATGTATTTTGCACATGTTAACATTGTAGAGTCCAGCCTAAATTAACACTTTTTAAAGGTAAAAAGTGGATTGAAGAATAAATGTCACCGTCACGTCAAAGTATAGCAAGGGCAGACCAACAAGACATCAGCATCCAAAGACGTCTCAATACACGATGGGCCTTACGGTTGGCAAAAAACTTACCGTCCGTTCTCACAGCACGACTCTATTACAGCTCCGCCGCGAATAAATAAAACATGACGGGCCCTTCTCACGTATCTATATGCACATAGTTATATCTGGCCGTACATATGTAAGTGCTGCGGTGCGGATGTTACCAGATCTCGATTCGTTGTATCTGATTTGAAACGCTTTCTCTCGCTTCGATTTTAAATGTGTAGGAGTTGAAATCACGCGATATTTTTTTGTTAACATTGATTTCGGAATAGCAACCAGATCGCGTCAATTTTACGCAATAGTGTTAAAATCAGCAAACTGCGTGTTTGATATTCACATATACTATAACAAGAATGGTATATTTTAAATGGAGGAAAACGTACAAAACAGTCAAAATTTTTAACAAAGATTGTATCGCAATAATTATTAAGTAAGTTGCCAATTTCTTTTAAAGCAACACAAAGGTAACAAACACATATTAATGATAACGACAATATAAAGTCGATACGAATAAATGAATACAATTAAAACGACAAAGTTAAAAAAAATGAAACTTTACACAACAAATTCAGTAGTTATGCACTCGTACATGCTACATTATTACAAAAAGAAACGCAGCTTGGTTTAAGGTTATCGTGCGTGAACGCTTTAGTTTTACTTGCATGCGGAAATGTAGTAAAATTAGAAAGGCCGAATGACAGACTGTAATCGTCTTATTGCCATTAAAATTTCTGGTATGTTAAGACGCTCACTGAGTTTAAAAAACTCGACTGTGGTCTGCGTAGCATGCTTTATGTATGAGTTGTCCGGTTTTATAATCAATGACATGACTTCTATCGCCTCTGGTGTGATACATTTTGTTGTTTTATGTATGAGAAGCACAGGGCTTATCCTGTTTTCTGGGATTAATTAAACAATTCCTATAAATATATTTTTATCCTAAATCTAAAAACAATCTCCATAATATCTAATAGTGTTGGACATTACAACCTACTGATACTTTCGTTAGGTACATAACTTAATTGCTTCATAAATTACTTGCTTTTAGTTTAGTTGTTTTTAATTCGCTGCTTTTACAGGCTTTCCAAGAATCATTTCACGGGAAAGTAAACTTGGAAAGACTTGGCTATACTCATTACGCTTACTGTTCAAGCTGATTGGTAAACGCTATGTCGACACCATCCCGCTAGTGATCTTGCTCTCCAACATCAGGTAATGAAATTAGGCGTCGCCATTTCAGAACGGATATCCCGCTGTTTATTCGTTACAAAGGTTTTATTCTAATTGAATAAAGAAGAAATAAGGTACACATGCAAGTGAAGTTAAAATTTGAAGAATTAAAAGAATTCTTGCCTACTTGTTGAAGAAAATCCCATAGTTTAGTGTAATCACTCGTAGATTGAATACTCAAAAGCATAGTTGTGGTGAGACAGTAGTAAGTTAGTACCAGTTCTGGCTCACTGATTCAGAAGTGGTACGTTCGTCGAGACTCACGATCCTAAAAAAAAAGGTTTTGGCATGCTCTGATCACGAATGTCCGTTTTTGCGTAGGATGCACGGTTCCGGAGATGTGCAGATCAATTAACTCTTATCTAATTGATATCCGGTGAAGGCCTCCACCGTCATTAGCGCTCCATTGTTCTTATCTACTTATCTATTGTTCATTGAATACCGTCATTGTCTATTCGTGCGTCGGATTATCAGTGCTATTATATTATACTCCCTTGTTCCTAACTGCAACGGTAATCTGAATCATCAATAAAATACATTACCTAATTTTGTTACAATTTTTATTTACGAAATAAAAATCTTTTTACTTATTATCTATAAAATAGGAGCGAAACATCTCATCCACTAAAATATCGTTGTACAATGTGTTCCCTGTAAATATACTCGTAAAACTATGCATTGAACATGCCTGAAACTTATATAGCAAATACATTAAGCAATATTCGCCACAAACTGAAGTCCACTCATTCTGAATCCTATCAACATTCCAGTTCCATCTTTTACAATTCCTTTTTAAAAACTCTAGATGATATCGTACAGGTGCTCGTCCGTATGAATCAAAATATTGACCGACGTCATTCGTATCGATATATAAAGCTACCCAATGTGACCCTGGTTTATCATCTGTATCCAAATTGCATATTATATACGTTGACACGTGGGTGTACATGGGCAGTCTATTGGAAGCATAAACATTATTTTCTAGACTGGGGTGAATCTTTTTCAGATGTTGTTGTACATCTAGTGTATCCACGATATTACCGCTATTAGTAGATTATTACAGTACAATCTACTCAATGACTAACATAGGAATGATCAATTATAGTGATTTCTAAATATTAAATTGCATTCTTTTGTGTTATACAAAACGTATTTGAGTCATCAATACACTGAAAAAAGACGCGACACGAATTAATGGTGAGATAAAGAACAAAATGTGAGATAAGCTTGTTGCCGCATAAAGTTACTATCAATTCCACTGCAGAAATTCTTTAGATTAGAATTATTACCTACTGGTACTATATAAGACCAAGCAAGTGCAGTCATGGAGTTAGTGTATGGTCGTTTGACCGCAGTGGATCTATCAATACTACATTTGTGTTACTTCAACGCATCAAAGGCCATGGATGTGTTTATTCTATTGACAAACTTACTTTTCTTTCTGTTATTTTCTTAAGTGTGTATGATTTAGTGTTAACAAATTATATTTAAATATTGTGTGTGTGTGTGTATATGATTAAGCCGTGGTAGCTCAGATGGTTAGCGCAAGCTGTAAATTTCACAGTACCCGGGTTCGATCCCCGCCGGCACCAATTAAATTGTTAATTGCAATTTTAAGTGTTTATTCTATTGACAAAGTTACTTTCCTTTCTGTTATTTTCTTACGTGTGTATGATTTAGTGTTAACAAATTATATTTAAATATTGTGTGTGTATTATATTAAGCCGTGGTAGCTCAGATGGTTAGCGCAAGCTGTAAATTTCACAGTATCCGGGTTCGATCCCCGCCAGCACCAATTAAATTATTATTTGCAATTTAACAAATTATATTTAAATATTGTGTGTGTACCACATCTACGAATACTAGAGTAGTTAAAAATACTTTTTTAACAATGACAGTCATTAGTTGATCATTAGTGAATGTGATTCTGTTTACTTAAATTACAAGGAAGACAAGAGCATAAGGAAGAAATGGGATGATGGGAAGTAATGAAGCATTGTTATGTGAAGTTTGTTGGAACAAACATATTTTTAGTCACGTGTAAATACTTTTAACATTTTGGTTCAAAATGACACAAAATCTAAAAAATATTAGATACATCATCGACATGGACGGATTTTACATTACATATCCTCATAAACATTTTCAATGTAGAGAAATGGCTATTCTAGACGTAAAACTATCTAATAAAAATGATGCGTTCAAAAGACAAAAAAACTGTTCGTTATTGTGAAACACACGTGCACGGCATTCCATATTTTGATGTGACCGAACAAAACCACAAATTTTTCAACGAAATTACCAAAAGCTATTAAATTAGAAGGCGAATGGTCGGTTGGAGCTGTCGAGTTTCAATATCCATGTATCATGTTTACTGTTCAAGATCATGAAAATGTTATATACATTACAAAATCTATGTTAATGCCTAATGAAGATAAACCATATAGATGTGTACTACAAAAAACATATTCCAGATACCAACTATGATAACGTTGAGCATATTTTAATAGTGTTAAATGGTATCGGAGAGAACTTGAAATTTCGCTATGATGAAATAACAAAATTTGTGTCTATTTCTGTTTTGGATAAAAATATAACATCCATAACATTATCACCCAAATTAAGTTTACAACTAGGTTATGAACCAAATAAAAATCTCCTAGAGAGAAATTTTGGAAAGTGTCCTGCTAATTTACACTTAGGGTTACCATCTCAACTATTTCTATATCGCGACATTATCGATCCTCAGATTGTGGGTGATGTTATGACTCCTTTACTAAGAGTCATTTCATTAGATCCTACAAAATACATTTGCAAGGGGCAAATAAAATGCACGTTTTCTCTCAACCTCACTACTTATCTGTTATGCGAAGAGAGTTCGATACGCTGGAAATAGTTAAAAGATCGAGCACAGAACAAAAAATACCATTCCAGTTTGGAACCGTGTGTATTAAACTACATTTCCGAAAATTATAATAATGAACTCTTTTCGTGATCATCATAAATGTCCATATGAAAATTACTACACACATCAAGCTGGGTCAGGAGTTGGAGTAATTTATAAGGGTGCACCATACCAACGCGGTCATGGTATTGGGAGCTTCTTAGGAGGGTTATTTAGATCAGTTTTACCTTTACTTTCAAGTGGTGCTCGAGTGATTGGTAAGGAGGCATTAAGCGCTGGAGTAGGACTTTTATCGGATATGGTTCAAGCGCGTCCTATGGAAGCCTCAATAAAAGATCGTCTAAAGCAAGTTAGTACAAATTTAAAACGAAAGGCTGATGAGAAAATTGATCAATTTAATTTCTTTCCAAAATGTATCACTGGAAACGACCGTCTTCAGTTGTTGGGAGTTGAGATACCTTCAAACCTGAACTTGGGTGGTTCATTAAAACCAAGACCAAAGCATCTGCAAGTAAGCTAGGAGTCTTTGCAAAGGTGCGGCAGTACTTCACGCCGGAACAGCTACTTACACTTTATATAGCGCAAGTCATGTCGTGAATGGAGTAAATCTGCCTTATATGGGCTGATGCTGCAAGCAGCTTTTAACTCAATAGAAAGGAGTGCTAAGAGGCTCATTGGTGAACCAAATCTGATTAAAACAAATCTTACCAGCCTCGAACACAGGCGCGAAGTAGTCAGACTTTCGGTTTTCTACGGGATGCATTTCGGAGATTGTGCGTAGGAATTACACAACTTAATTCCTCCCACTCTCTTCCACCATCGAATAAGCATACGTTCGACTAGTCTCCACACTATCGTTTCTTTCTTACTGCGTCGTTCATCATGCGTACAGCAAAGGAGTGGAATAAGTTGCCAGTATCTGTCTTTCCATCCGATTACAATTTGGGTGTCTTCAAGGTAAGAGTGAATAGGTTTTTGTTAAGTCAGTGTGCTTCATAACCCTAGGTTACATCACCACTTACCATCAGGTGGGATTGTAGTTAAGTGCTGGCTTCGAATAGTAAAAAAAAACTGAAGGTAACCTGGTTAACTGACATTAGATTTAGCTGACATCAGGGCGTCAAACACTTCAATGCCTCTTAAACAAGACTTCTGTAAAGAACTCGCAACGTATGATGTTAAAAATAAGTTACATAAGCACAATAGGTACATTTTTTTCTATGAAGTCATTCAAGATTCTGAGCTTTATTTCTGTTCAAGGCTCTGAATTTTATTGACAAATAATATATTATACAAACTGCGAATGATTGTCATTTTATTACATTACTATAAAATAAAGTACGAGTAAGGTAGCATTGGTCCAGATTATCTCAAATTACATGATTTGGTATAACTGTTAATGGCAATCCTAGACGTGAAGTAATGTTTCATGTGTTTCGCTTGTGACGCGACGACAGAGCAAACACATCGAAGCCTAAATCGCGCAATCAAAGTTCCGAAGTAAAAAACAGTATATACAAAATAGCTCCAAACCACCACTCGGCCGAGTCTTATGAAGCTGAAAGAGCCGTAGAGCCTAGCAGCATTTACATCATCGAAACCAGTTTGAACCACCACTCGGAGAGTTGGTCGCTCCACGGTCAGAACACCTTGCACGGCGTGAGATCTCCCCTTTTCCTTTCACGTCCACAGTTTGTGTGTTTGTGTTAATAAATATGTGTATTTATAAAGAAAAAGAAAATATTTATAAAATGTGAAGTTCCTGGTGTGCACAAAGAGACAAACGTACTTTAAAACACCTGATGGTATGTACACCTGCAACCATAATCATTCAAAGAACCATAGAGGACCGAGGAATATATATATATATATATAATTGTATAATGTGAATAACAATATAACAGTCAGACTGAAACAGCGGTGCGGGCACTACAGCTGCAAATTTAGGCGATGAGCTCGCAGATGGACTCCATGGCAGACAAGTAGTGTTCTTCCTAATTTAAAAATCATTATATCAAAAACTTGAACGAGTCCTTAACACGTTTTTATTGCTCTACTTATTATATGTATCGTCTCTATTCACATTATGCATGTTACACTGTGTGTGGCAGTTCGCATAGATGAGCTAATAGTTAGACGACTCTTGCGCAGGCCACAATAAAAACATATGACGAGCACCGACTGTACATTAACGCGCTCGCCATACTTGGCACCACGATAGCTCCGCCCGCTGGCAATTGGCACGCAATGCGACACATCAATAGAGCTGGATAAACAGGTATCTATATTATTTATCGATAGAAAAACTCAAAGCTTAGATCTTATATGTGTTGATGAATTCATTTTATGATTGATGCTTTATAAATACTGTGAAGTGTTGCTCTCTCACTGCATTTATTGAGCGGTCAATTCTATAACAGGAATACACTTTTAATAATTATAATATAATAGAATACACATTACATTGTTATATGAAAAGACAACGTAGCAACAACCGATGTAAATACCTACATTCAATTTACGAAATTATAACATGATAAAACAATTATAATATGATAAAATGCAACTTACTTAAAATTATTAATTGTCTAAATAATCATCTGACCCTGCATCTCCTCAATCAATTCAATTTATTTAATTTCATGTAAGGATGCAAACTATGTTATGTTATGTTACCTAAATGATATAACTGCTTATAAAAAAACCGCATAGAATACAATCATTGTAAAATAGTCTTTTAGGATTTTGTGCCTATTTATTTTTTGTATAATAATTTCTAATTCATTATTTAGTGTTCAAACAATAAATAAATAAATGGATGTATCATTATAATTATATTCACAGAGAATGCAGAGAAAAATTATTTTATGAATAAAAATCTAGATATTCCATAGTCAAACTCTTTTTTACTATAATAACTAATAGATTTTAGAAGTGATTACTTTAAGCTTAACTTTTTAAAATTGAAAATGTGGCGCAGTGGCCGTATATCGATTACATTTTTATATTCCTAACGTATCTATACGCAAATCGTTACAATTCGAAAACGTCGCAATGTTCTGTTTCTATCAGAGTTTTTAGAATTTCAGTCGCAAGACAGATGGTAACAGCGGCTGGGAATTTGTAATACAATGGCGGCTACAATCCCACAAGTGATCCCTGGCACGAGATGCGTGACAAGACGGCTGTTCCTTTACTTCAATACACTTGGCACTCAATAATTTTCTTAGTTTCGTATCAGCGGAATAGATAATCATTTCAAAGTAACGTTTTTGAATTGATCGTAGCGAAATGGCTACTTACTTAGTAATTTATTTAAACAAATAATAGGCAACAAATATTAAAGCTGCAAGCAATTTCCGTAAATTTTTTGGTACGTTAATAATAATTATTTTACTTCTAAATTGATGTAATAAAATATCATGATAAAAAAAGATTCGATATAATTTTCAAGATACGTTTATAATACGTTTTTATACTTTGGAACTGTTACTTCGCATAGAAATAAAACATGAATACTAGTGACGCATTCGACGATATACTACGCGTTATTTTATGTTCCCTTTTTAATTTACAGTAGCTGTGTCTACCAATGCGCTCTTGTATTTATTTTGTATGCAATACGATAGTGAAGTATCAGAGATGCTATACATTACCCTTAACCGCGTAAAAGGAACTGTTATGACAGCCCAATACAAGCGGTGGCACATTTTGTCAGTGGAGGATGTAGTGCACGGCGACGAATATTTATTTATTTATAACATTGAGGGGCTGTAAATTAGCGGTAAATTTACGGCGCGGCGGAGGAGTGATCGCGCGCGGTTTATTTTCGGCGCAGGCGCATGATTTAAACAGTTCCCGGAGTTTAGCCGTTAGAAATTGAAGCCGAACGGGGTTTTGTGGTCGATGCTGCGTTTATTGTGCATTTATATTGCTGAGGTCTAATTAAAATCACGGACACGCTCGCCTTTGGTGGTTTCGAATGAGTAATGTGGAAGTTTTGAATGCGTGTTCTCTTTGTTTGGCACTGTCTTCTAATTAGTGTGAGAAAATAATTAACGAATATAATTTCTTGCAAAAATAATCACAAAAAGCTTGTAACAGATTTCGAAATTCATTACATAGAAAATGGAGAATTTTCAGCCTATATACTTCCCAATGTTGGGCATGGGCATTTGATCAGATAAAACATTTAAGAGTGTTATGAGAAATTAGTCCGCTGCACTGCTCCAATTTGTGTTGGTGTACTTTACACAACCTGGAAATATTTTATATCTCAGCAATGCAGCATTCCTTATGATGTTTTCTTTATCACCGATCACGTGGTAATACAGCACTTAAAATTAACATTTTATTGGTGCTAGCGGGGATTGAATTAGGGTTGCTCACGTACTACGAAACCTATGGCAAGAGGTTACCCCCTGGGCTGTCACGGCTCTTTCATTACAAATAAACTTACCACCAACTTACTTACTTAGGGAACAAAATGTACGAACATAAAAATATTAATCTACATTAACATAAAACTAAACTCAGAAAGAAAAAATACCAATAAATTTATTACAATTTATTAATCTTACATTGAAACTCTTACATTACATTACATTGAAAGTCTGTTTTAGAATCTCCGAATTTTCTCACTTTATTTGCTATTTAAACGTTTAATTTAGATAACCAAATAATGCATTTGGCAATACACCACTGATATCAGGATTATATCTGAGTCACGAAAACATTATATTTACGCGTGCTTAATATTATCTAACATACGTGACCTCAATCCTTTTTGATCTTGCTTTCGCTCGAGATATTTGTACTTCAACATTGTTATGGTGAAATAGAAAAAATAGCATTTGATATAACAATATAAAAAACGTATAATGTTAAAATTATTTCGCAATATACTGACTGTGCCTTTTAACATTAACCTTATTTTGCATGTAATTCATAAATTAGTTAACATTTTACCGACCAATATTAGATTATTTTGAACTGATCAAAATCTTACGCAATTTATTCAAAATGATTTACATGTATTTATTGAAACTAGATGCCTAAACTTAAATTTTTTAATATTTAATACTAGTATTTTTTTTCAAAAAACTCCTTTGCTGTACACATGATGAACGACGTAGCGAACCGTTTTATTCGAATGCGTAGTAATTCTACAACGAAAGGGTGGAGACTGGCCGAACGTCTAGTTTTTCGATGATGGAATCATATGAGAATCTTCTTATCTAATGATATGTCGGTAATAAAAATAAAATGTCTTTACCATCGCTTGTACATTCTACAATAGTAATATTACATCGAGTTGGCAACGCTATTTCTTCATCTGAGATAGGCCTTACAGAGAGAAATTTGCAACAATGTAAAATTCAGGACGATTTTGTGATCGCCACACACGGTCAGTTAAAATGATGAGTTGAACTGACGTACATCCAAAAACTGACCGTGAGTGTGAAATCTGAAGTTGAAATTTTTAACTGATACAACCCACGGATTTTTTCGGGAGTACTGTCAGTTGAACTGACGTACATCCAAAAACTGATCATGAATGTGAAATCTTAAGTTGAAATTTTTTACTGACGGTACTTCACGGAGTTTTTCGGGCGCATCGTAATCCGCTGACTTCAGTTCGTTTTAATTACTGGTAAGTACTTACTTTCTTAGTAGCTACTTACATTATTTCTATACTGTTTAGATTTTTTATTAAGCTATTGCATAGCTTCTTTCGCGGGCCTTGAGCGCGGTGACCGAATCCAGAAATTCCGTAACGAAAAAAACCTCACGCTCCCCACTACGACGGACACGGAGGTGTGGCGTTGAAAGCCGTGCATCGTCTAACGTCGTTTCAGTTCGGCAGACTTCGGCACGGTGTTTGTGTGCGTGCGACTATACGTATGCGTGTACACTAGCTGCTCACTCAATGATAAAAATTCCTGAATAACCTACATGTATTGTAACATATTAAAAATATTTTTAACAATATTAACTTCTCATTTATTCAATAAGAGAAAAAAAATTGTTTTCTTATCGGTCACCACGCCCAATTAGTGTAACTTGATTTAATATCAAAGACTTAACTGCATAAATAAAATAAATAAATAATTATAATTGCATAAGTTAATAAAAAATGCTATGCAATAGCTTTATCGCGGCAGTCACCGAGTGCCACACGTATTTTTTATTTTATATATTTAGAGAATTTCGTTTGACTGAGAATGGAGACTAAGGTGACTGTGATGATGTCATCTTCCTTATGATTGACTCAGAAGCTGGGTAAAGGATCTCAGAGATGCTACGTAGAACCATCACGCTTTTATTTCAACTAATTTTCAAAAAGATTCATGAAGACCTAGATGACTGTGATGATATCACCTAGGTGACGTTGGACTCTGAAGGTTTAGGCTCTCAGTGACGTCACTCCATATAACCATTGTGTTTGGACACATTTACATAAAAAGACCTAGATGGCTGTGATGATTTCATCTTTCTGATGGTGCAATCCGAAGGTGAGTATAGGATCTCAGTGACGGTACTATTTTTATATTTTTATTTTTAATTTATAGGAGTCACGCAATTTTATCTGTCACAATTTCAAACTAAAAATTAAAATTTATGTCTTTGAGGGGGACAAACAACACAAAAAAACACAAGAAAAAAAACTAAACTAAATATAGTGTTGTGTAATGTAACTTAGAACAATACGAAAAATTTACTATTTTATGAAACTCAACATATTTGATTATCAAACAAATCAAATAATTATTTTATTTATTCTAGTCTTTTATTTATTTCATCATTGTTGTACAATCCCAGCGCGTTCGCTCGATGGCGCAGCAATACGATGGTCGCACGGTGGGAAAAGCAAATATAGTTATCGACAGTCGATTTTTTTTTCAACAAACAGTTTAAACTTTTTATTTTTTCTTGTAAATCATTTAAATACCATATTATTTCAGTACTCCTTTTTTTAATGTTCTGAATTAAATTTATACGTGTTAGAGCCATGCTGCAGTTATATTAATAGTATAGTTGTAGCACGGACGGCTCGACCGGAGAAAGACCACGCTCTCACAGAATACCAGCGTCAAATAGTAGCTTAATGTTGCTGTGCTTCGTATGGTGAGTGTAGAGAACCGGAAACCCTTTTTACTGGAAACGAGGCATTCCATATTAGTCCTCACGAGTGAAAACGCATCTGCATTTTGATTCGTAATCGAGGATAGATGTAGATGTCTATAGGCCACAGCAACCACTTACCATCAGGTGGACTATGTGCTCGTTTGTAACCCAACCCTATCCCATAAAAAAAATTAAACTAGTCGCATTAGCTAGTCTGTTAACGTGCTGAGAAAGTTGAACAGTCCCAACAAATTTTCATCATAAAGTTTGCTAATATCAAACCGTACATTAACATTTGTAACTAATAATCGAGTAATATTCTATCCTACATAGAACTGGTAGAAGATAAAAACTTGTTTTAAAAACTAACGATCAACAAATAGAAACATTAGCAAGAATAGTATAAAGAATAATGAAGTCACAAATCTAAATTGAATTGAATAATACTAGTTTTGAGAACAAAAAGTGAGAATTTTAAATTACTTGAGGCCCATTGCCTCTAAAAAGGCGATGAATGTAATTTATGAGTTTCTGAAGATCGTTCGACGTTGCAATGTTGACGAAGTACGACAAAGTAATTTAGAGTTCGTTAACGATGACAAATGGCTGAAAAACACGGCAAATTGTTAAGGGTATGTGCAAATTAATAGTGACGCTGGCCGAATGTGAAAAACGGCCTGCGAACGACTGTTTGTGGTATAGATTACCGTCATGGCGGCCGCCGATGGTCACATTAAAACGCTTCACCTGCTTAAAGTATGAACAATAAAAGCGACATTGAAATAGTTTAATGCGTCGCACTCGCCTAATACGGCCCGATTATTGTGCTTGCGAAATTCAATTTATTTTTTGTTGGGCGCGCATGAAATTTTGTATGAATAAACAAGGACATTTGATAAGAATGTTTGCCGCTCTACCTTTTCTTCAATGTTATATTAAATCTTTGTAAAACATTATAAACAAGATATAACATACATATATTATGTTATTTATAATGTTGTAATAAAAGTTTATTAAAGTACCTTAAACATCTTTTGAATGTGACAAACGAGCACAATGTTGAAGATAAGTTGACTACCATATATTTATCTATCTTCTATTAAGAATCAAAATGTAACTTCGTCGTTAGCCCCCGATGTTAAGATGGTATGCCTCGTTACTTGTAATAAGGGTCCCTGGTTTTCTGCACTCACGATACGGAATAGCAGAAATATGGTGCTACGTAGTAACATAGCATTTTCGCTGAGATCGTGGTCCTTCCGCGGTTGAGCCAACCTACAGTTACAGCTATAATACAGCTGTATTACGTGGATATAGTAACACATTTCACTCCAATTCGCAAATCCTATCCTATATCACAGATCAAAGTATCTTTTATTAGCGAGACGGAGATGTTTCAACATCAAATAAGATGTTAATAAATTTAAAGCAATCTTCATAGAGGGCCCGCCATTTCATGAAAATAATTTTACTTTTCGTAACTTTTGTTTTTACTGTGGCCTTAAACTTTTTTGACTATGATAACTTGCTTGTCTGCTTGATATATTGTATCGGACCTCTACATTATCTTTCTTCACTAACTTATTAAGTTAACTGATAGAGAGCACTTTGAGGTATTAAGTGCGACTTGCTCTTTTTATTCTACAATACAGTACAGTATAGTACACTATTTTTATTTGTTTTTATAGAGCCCTGGAAAGAGGTTGTACGTGGTAGGGCCAAGCTGCAGCTATATTATTGTTGTAGCACGAATGGATCGGCTCGACCGGGGAGGGACCACGCTCTCACAGAATACCGGCGTAAAATAGCAGCTTAATATTGCTGTGTTTGTATGGTGAGGTTAGAGGTCTGGAGACCCTTTTTACCGAAAACGAGTCATTCCATATTAGTCCTCAGGGGTGTCAACGCATCTGCGTTTTGATTCTTAATCGAGGATGAATGTAGATGCCTATGGGCCACAGCATCCACTTACCATCAGGCGGACTGTGTGCTCGTTTGCCACCCTTATTCTATAAAAAACACAAATGTATCTAATCTTCTTTGAACCATCCTCAGTTTTGTTTGACTGCCTCAAAAAGCTTTATTTGTTTAGAATTAATATAACTACTACTATTTACTAGTTCATTTTCGTTAATTAATAAATAAATAAAACGTTTTAGCAGATTTATTATTTAGTACTTAATTATTTTTCATGTGGTTAAAAACCTAATATTATTAAGTTGTTAGTAGGTCGTAAAACGGTAGCATAAGATGATTTATAGCCTCGTCTCATCCTTTAGGTATCGTTAGAGGCAAATAAAGGAAACAATCCCCGTAACGTCCCGCGAACCACACCGAAGTATAACAATATCTTATTTAGTACCAAACGTAAAATACCCGACCGGCGACAGGATGCAGCGTCAAAGGTACGAGACGTCTGGTACTTTAATAGCCAAGACACATGCCATGCCTGACGATTACGGTAAATTCGAATACCGAGGAAGAAACCGATATCAAGAAGATTAGTTTTATGGACGGTTAAAAGTAACTATGGTATGATTTTCAGAATTATTGCAAAGACATCATACGTGTTACACAGGGCCATTTTGCAATAACCGTTCAAATTTGCAGAGAATCTTCAATAAGGCTGTGCATTTGTAAAGAAAAATTAATAAAAAAAAATCTCAAACATTCTGTCTTGTTTATCTTTTAAATTCAAAATGCGTGGGTAATGCGTTATTTTAACTGACTTTACTGTGCGTGCACATATTCGTATGGGTCGATCGGTAGGCAAAAACGTTGTTGCCCATAAATCACATTCAATTTGAGATAATTTCAATTAAAAGTAGAAGTCTGATTTGATTGTATTTGCAAAAACTGCGGTAACGTTATATCATTTTTTATATATTTATAACTTGAGCTTAAAATTGGTTAATCTTTGAAAAATAACCCTGTATAAAAAATTTAAACAAAATAATGTTGAATAAAACTATTTTACAGATGTTATCACGTTAAGTTTAATAAAAATTATGTATACATACAAGATATATACAGTATATATACAAGAACTAAAGGTAACCAGGCTAACTATGACATAAGGATGCGAAAGACCTCAATCCCCCTCCCTCCCCATAACCATGGGGTTCTGTAAAGCAACCGAAACGTAGGGAATTAAAATAAGTGAATAAAACAAGATAAAATTCGTAAAAATATCTTTATTCAATTTGTAATGTAATCGCGTAAATATAAAAAACAATGTTCTAGATATTGTTACAGCGGTTATGAATACACGGAGTTGGTGACGCGCTATAGCGGGACCACGTTCCTCCGGCATAAATCAACGGCGCCGTTTGTTTTGCCAATGAAATTGATTCTATTCACGATTAAATTTCGAGCGATGTATTTTTTAAAACAAACTTTTTAAACTGAAATCTTTATCGAATACTGGCAGTATTAAATTTATTAATCTTAATTAAATTTATATAAATTTAATATACCTAGCATTAGTAAAATTTTACGCCGCGACAGATGCCATAAACGTAAATTATAAACTACTTAAAGTTTAATGAATATTGAAAGATGCTAAATAGGTAAAAATAAAAATCACTATTATATGGACACCGTTTCATACTACATTTTTAGCTCAGTTTCGAATAGTAAAATGCTTTTTCTTTTACGCATTTCATTAACGGTTCACTGATTTAATAGGCGTATAAAATTTTTGTTTTTGGGATACGAATTACACTGTAAAGAGATAAATCAAGTACTGTCGATGGTATCAATGGTGTTACCCTACTAAAAGAGAATCTATTTATCGGAAGAATACAACGGTACACGCGCGGGGATTCGTTAAAATGGCAACACTGACAATACTCTTTATCAAAGTTGATAATATATTGGATCAAAACTGTCAGATGCACAATAATCCATCATTTGAAGCCGAGTTATTTCTGAATTTAATACATCAGTGACAACCGATTAGCAGTATTAAAATGACATTAGTGAAAATGAGGTGGTTACTGCGTTATGTTTGCATGTAGGTAAAAAATCGACGGGTTTGCGGTCGTATTGAACTTAAATTGTTATATTAAAAGGTGTACAACGAGACTATTTTTTACTTTTTATTATTAACAGGCTAAACTAAAATGTAGTAGTCAAATTATTATTGTTTAATACAAAGTATTGGTGAACGAATTTAAGTTATAAAAAAGGCTAGATTTGATGTTTATGATTTGGTAAAGTGCTTATATAGCTAAATTTCTAACGTAAAGAAACAACTAATGCTTAGACTTATTACTCACATGTGTAGTAATAATGTACCTAAACGGTATAATATTGTGAGTGCTGTGTTAGTGCGAGGTTTATTATTTATTGTACGGAAAACAGAGCAAACTAACCAAAAGTGTCCGCGGTACGAAAACAGCGGGAGGCAACGCAACAAAATAAAGTGGAATAAAGAAAATAGAACGACGTGTGTCGCCGCACAGGGACCGTGGAGTGTCTTCAACAATATATATTAAAAATATATACGGAAATCTTGCATATTTTCACTATACAATTTTTATAATCAGGTATATTTATACTTATGTGTGAATTTCGTAGGCTAATTTTTCTTATTATGATTGTCTTTGTTATGTTCGACATGACAATAGGAAGTACAGAACTAGACAGCTTAGAAGTCCTTAATCTAGAAATTAATTTAGTCTGATAGTTCTTTCATTTTTAGACAAACACACACACACACACATACACACACACACACACACATATATATATATATATATATATATCTATCATCATCATCATCATTACAGCCCTTCACAAGTCCACTGCTGAACATAGGCATCCCCCAAGTAAGCCACAAAGCACGGTCCTGAGCCACCTGCATCCATCGACTTCCTGCATATCTTACCAGGTCATCACTCCATCTAGTGGGGGGTCGCCCTACACTACGCCTACCGGTACGAGGCTGCCACTCGAGAACCTTTCTTCCCCATCGGTTATCGGTTCTTCGAGCTATATGGCCGGCCCATTGCCACTTCAGCTTACTAATCCGTTGGGCTATATCGGTCTCTGATTTTACTGCGGATATCCTCATTTCTGAGTCTATCACGCAGAGAAACTCCGAGCATAGCCCTCTCCATAGCTCGCTGAGCGTCCTCATACGGCCAGCAGTGAAGGACCATGTCTCAGATCCGTAAGTCATCACTGGCAACACGCACTGGTAGTACAATCTAGTTTAATATATATATATATATATATATATATATATATATATATATATATATATATATATATATATATATATATATATATACATTTTTTAACGTAAAAATCTATATCTTTATATTATTTTTCTACATTATAATTTGACTAATTGAATTGAAGAATTGAAAATGAAAAAAAGCCCTTGATTAACATTTATATATAGCATTTATACATATAGATACACACACACACACATATATATATATATATATATATATATATATATATATATGTATGTATGTATATGTGTGTGTGTGTGTGTGTGTGTGTGTGTGTGTGTGTGTGTGTGTGTGTGTGTGTGTGTATCTATATGTATAAATGCTATATATATAAATGTTAATCGTAGTAAATTTATGACAGTCATAATATATAGTTAAAATAACAAAAACGTTAATCAAGGGCTTTTTTTTCATTTTCAATTCGAATTAGTCAAATTATTTAATGTAGAAAAATAATATAAAGATATGGATTTTTATGTAAAAAACAACCATATTACTAACCTACTAAAATAAATATTTAACAGTGATTCAAGAGCAACTCTATTGCTTTTATTGGTAAAGCGAGAAAGAAAGTTCGGAAAAGGAAAGCCTGACAGGAAAACGGGACAAAAAGGGTGGCGTGCAGTCGCCTCGCCAAACCTTCTGAGGGTTGGCTACAGGGAGGACAGTGTGCGCGGGCGACGGGAACGTACAAATGTGTCGTACAGTTAACTATTTTAGGGTAGGTTTATTTAAGAAATTAAAAAAAAAACAACTAATAATAAATAATTTATTTGAAAACTGTTACTATGCTCGCAAAAATACTTTAATTTAACTTAGGTTTAGACTAGACACAGAGGGTAAGCTGGCATGTTGTAAGTTATCACAAAGTCGTTCGGTATTTCATTATTGATATTAGACTTATTAAGTTTATTCTTCTTATGTTCTTTGCTTTATTTATATTAGCACGTTCAATTAAAAATATACTAACAGCCCTAATAATACTGCTAATATTCCCGTTCACTCGAGTTAAGTTTAAACTTACGAAACCACGACCTAATTAATCATACGCAGCTTAGAAAGCTGACTTATTCGTTCCATATGTTCCAATACTTCTAGTATTGAAGGTTCCACGTAATTGCTTTGTTAATCAGATTAACGATTTCAGTGCCAGACATTCTCGCACTTTTGACGCCTCTGCTTGGCGCTAGTTGATTATTATTATAATAAATACATGAAAATAATATTTGTATTTAAATTAATAACATACATCGTAGGTAAAAAACGAAGAATGAAATTCTGAAACTTAAACAGCGAATGCGCTATAGAATATTTAGCCATCTATGGAGGAGGCTTTTGTTCAGGACTGGACTTTAGAAAGAAGTTAATTAATATAATATAGCTTTCATCCTTTTTCAGTACGGTTTTTTCAAAGCGTTAAAATGAAGTACTTAATACGTAATAAATTTCATTTCACAAACAATCAATCATTTAATCATATTTAAATCATAATTAATCAACGTGGTTTAAATAAGTTAAATAATTTAGTAGGCTATCATCATGTTTTAGTGATATTTCAGAGGAAAGCGTTCACCGTTAAATTTTACATTGACCCCGAGTTCAATCCCCTCAGTCTAATGAAATATATAAAATAAAATTGCTACTTAAATTAAATTAAAACTTAAAGTAAAAACTTAAATTGGAAATATATTATTTATGTACATGCAAAAACTCTCTCACCTGCCATCCAGAGGTGTAGGCAGAGCCTACAGACTTCATTATGCCGCTATCCTGACAAACCCCTCTCGGTTCTTTCACGTGCTATACGCAAACTAGTCGATTAACGGTTACTCCTACAACTACTCGTACTACTCTTACTACTTACAGTTACACTTAATTTCCAAAAATACCACCAATTTGGTCGATAAACGTTGATTTTGGGTAATTTTTGTTTACTATGCTACTCACAAGTAGAGGAACAGGACATCATCACTAAAATAAATATAAAAAATATGTAAAATACAGCGTATTACGCATTTAACTCAAGCAAGTACGTACAAAGTATATAAGCCTTTATTTTACTATCTACCTTCACATATTAATATAGCAACAGAAGTGATTTATTTAAATACAATATTTCGCCATGGATTTGATTTATCATAGAATGTGATACAAAATGTTAATGGTTCGTTTAAATTAATAAAATCCTTTTGAATTGTAAATAAATTAATAAAGCTTAATGGAGTTTATGTCACCGAAATATAATTTACTGCCGCCAGCAACATGATATTATTTAAATTTTATTCTATTACATATTCATTTCATGAATATATTTTTTTGGTTTAAATTTTTAAATATATCTAAAAATAATTATCTATTTTAAAATAAACCATGAGAAAATATAAAAAAAACAAAGATGTATTCTTTTATTTATTTATCACTTCAAAGTTGAATATATATAATAAAGAGATATATAATATATAAATATATTTAATAAAGAGATATAGAATATACGAAATATGAAATTGTGTTGCGAATACATAGTTTCAAAATCGAGCTACATTTATAATTTTAATAACTTAGGTGATTAATTAACTAGAGGACGTTCTAGGTCGCTCGTCTAGCTATGGAGAGGGCTATGCTCGGGCTTTCTCTGCGTGATAAACTTAGAAATGAGGATATCCGCAGTAGAACCAGAGTGACCGACATAACCCAACGGATTAGTAAGCTGAAGTGGCAATGGGCCGGCCATATAGCTCCAAGAACCGACAACCGATGGGGAAAAAAGGTTCGAGAGTGGCTGACTCCGTCCTCCTCAGTACCGGTAGGCGTAGTGTAGGGCGACCCCCACTAGATGCAATGACGACCTGGTAAGACATGCGGAAGTCGATGGATGCAGGTGACTCGGGACCGTGCTTTGTGACATCCCTTGGGGGAGGCCTATGTTCAGCAGTGGACTTGTGAAAGGCTACAATGATGATGATATTAGTTATTTAATTACCTAATTAAATAACTAGATGCTTGGTAAGTTCATTTCTAAGTGTCAGGATCAGTGTTAAGTAGGAAGTATGATTTTAATTTTAATTTAATTTATATCTAATCATTGAATCTAGCTGGCGTAGTAGACGTTGCCTTTTCCGGTAGGTTCAAATTCATTCCGGACTCTTACAATGTTTATAAATAAAAAATTACTAGACCACCATGTCGTGACCAAATATTATGATTATATTTATTGGCATTAAACATACCTAATTATATATTATGGGTATTGCTTATCCAAACAAAATACTCATTCATTTTGTTCCATAAATATAGGTAGAGCTTTCTATCGGGTCCTAGCATATTTATGAGCTACAACAAATATTTGCCAGTGTTGCTTGTTTGAGTTTGAAGCACACACACTATTGGACGGTTTCTGTTCATCATTGAACTTTGATAGACGATAGACCTTTAATAAGTTAATAAATGAACACAAACACTAACTGGACAAGTCTAAGAAATATTTAAAAAAAAATGACAATCGTTTTTAAAATCTTGGTTTTAATTCACTTCTATTAGTTTTATCAAAACAATATGTTACAAAAACGTATAAAGCCAGCATTTTTTTTACTGTAGTTGTATCTAAGAAAAAGTAAAGCCAATTCATTTAAATAACAAATTTATACCGTTTACAGCACATATGCAACCGTAACACTGCACTCTTTTATTTTCCCTCCAATTTCCATTTCCGCAAAGCGAAAGCGACTTTTCAGGGAGACTTTTTTCAACGGGAAAAGCTGCGAGGAACTGTGGTGAAAATAATAATAAAAAAAAACAATGAGCGAAGAGAAATGGAAACAAAAATTTGCTTTGTCATAAATCGTGAAATGCTTCCGGTCCGTTGCTTTAACACAAAGAAAGTTTGTCGGACTTATCAAGTTTTTTATTTTTCTGGGGTCTAATGAAAATGACAGGTAATTATTTTCTGTGTAGTGCTTAATTCTGTTGTTATAAAACTAAATACCAGAATTACGTTTTTATATAAATGTAATGGAAAATGTCGGGTGGCTATTTAATAAAAGCGGTACACTACATAGTATGAACTGTATTCTTTCCTTGCATACTTAGATTAGGTAACCAACTAACAGAAAAATATTTATAATTAAACATTTTTTTTTCATAAAGGCATTTAGTAAAAAGTAAATAATAATAGCAAATAAGTTTATTTTGTTTCGACAAAAGTTGAAAGAAATCTGAGGGCTGGCAGTAAAGCATATTGTAAGTAAACGGAAGCGCTTAAACACATCACTCGACACAAATCCCAAGCGGAGAGATTCCATTAAGAAAATCAAAAAAGGCCTTCTCAGTTCACGGCACGCGACTATTTTCATTTAGCAAAAACAACCCATAAATTGTCATCTTAACGAGATTTCTGTTTTTGCTGGATTCGCACCCTCAAACGTTCGGTAACTAGAAATATCGTGATAGCGTTGCTTTTAACAGAAAACAATCTATCCGTCAGCTAACTTAGCAAATCTGTGTATAAGTAACGTTTTAAAAGATTGGTAGATAAAGAAAAACCGAAAAACATGTTTTAATTTCATTTTGTTAAATATTAATATATTATATACAATACAATATTTAAAAAAGAGTTGACTCTTATTTTATAGAATAAGGGTGACAAGTCAGCACAATATCCACCTGACGGTAAGTGGTTGTTAGGCCCAAAGACATCAAGATCTATTCTCGATTAAGAATCAAAATGCGTTGTCACCCCTGAGGACTAGGATTGAATTCCTCATTTCAATAAAGAAGGGTCTATTCAACCTACGAAATATAGCAGTATTAAGCTGGTATTTCACGCTAGTATTCTGTGCGAGTGTGATCGTTCTTCGGTGAACCATTTGTGCTACAACCATAATATAGCCGCAGCATCGCTCTCCCATGTAGAACCTACCTTGCCTACAAGTACTCGGAACATTAAAACACATTATGCACGCAGACTTTGAAAATGCTAGTATAAAAACACGCAAATACTTTTTGAGAACATTCCAGAGTGCGCAGACGCCGTGCTTGGGCACGCGAGTCCCGCGCATGCGTGTCAGGACACCCGCTAGTGCTTGCACCCGACCGTTATTTATCGCCGCACCACTGAATTAGTTTTGTTTATAACATCTTTCATTTGCGGCTTAAGTAAAAAACTTATGAATATGTTAGTGCTCTCGCCCGCTGCTTTAATGAGAAACCGCATATAAATTGTACTAAATTAGTCGCTTTTTTAATGAAACTAAGCTGATAAACTACACATCATACGTTAACTTAATAATCAAGTTTTTCTTTTATCGAAGGATACAGGAATAAAATATTCTGACGAGTACTCCAAGTAGTTTTATTTCTTTAATATTTTTCAAATGTACTTTATCCTAAAAAGTTGATAGCAACTTTCAATATATATAGATACACAGAAACGAGTTAAGCCACAACAATTATCATCTAAACAAGGCGATCATTTGTTAAAATATTAACCGAAATACACTTCGAGACTATCATAATTAAAGTGTCGTTTCAGTTCGGGTAGCAGTCACGTGATACCGTTGCCCAAATTATCCGGGCATCGTGTCATCTTGTCCCAATCCAATATGGCGCCATAAATCCTCGAAGGGGGAGATGTAGAGGGGGCACGTCACTCAAACTTTCTCTGTACTCCGTCTTGCCTCTAGTCTTGGAGACTGGGGTGAGTACGGACAGGCACATAATACGTTTTTATTTACTTTTTGACGCAAGAACGGTTGGGCCGCTTGTTCTTTATCGTTTAAGTCGCATATTTACCATTAACGTACCGTAAGTTTACGTTCCTCACCTTGATAAGTAACGACGTAATGCGATAAACGCATGCTCGAGCTCGTTACTTACTACAAAAAATTGTGTACAATCGTTAATTTTTGTTTATTCGTTTTTATGTTTTGCGACGTTATTTTGCTAACGTTACACTAAGTCCGACGCGATGGTGCGCTTCGAGGAATTCTCAGATAGAGTTCGAGCGGTGGGATGAGTAATCTCTTTTGTTTTTCTAAGAACATTCGAGCCAGCCTCTTCGTAACGTCGATCGTACTCGATTATCGACTTGTTTTCTATCTACGTTATGTTGAATAAAAGTAAATACCCGTTTTTCCTTCTTTTCTAATTTCTTCATTATTATTATCATAACACCCCCTCAATAAGTCTACTGATGGATATGGTCTCCTCTAAAATAAAAAAGCACTGTCTTGAGCCTGCTTGTAGTGAGAGTCTCCCTAGAAGCAGGCTCAATACAATCCATTTTATTAAAGAACCAGAAATATATACAACTTTTTGACACAAAAATACTATATATATATATATATATATATATATATATATATATATATATATATATATGGGTATTTATGATCGTAAATAAAATTTACTATTATATGTATTAGTTAACAAATATAAATTTTTCTTGCAAAAGTTATAAAGAAAATTACATAGTCCTCAGGTATGACAATACATAAAATGCACTTTGATTTTCATACGAGAGACATGTAGTTGACAATGGTGCACAGCGTTCACATGCTATCAAAAAAGATACCCTCTAGACTTTGCACTATTAATTAATAAATACCTAATAATGTACCTAAAGTTTCGCATAGCAGTTGTTTTTTTAACAACACAGGCACAGAAGAATCACTACATCGTATGGAAATAAGTAGATATTGAATATGATGAATTTTGTATTAGTTCCATGTTGGTCTAGGACTCATAGATCTTATAACCAAATTCATGTACCAACTGTGTTACTTGTCTAGCGTATCATTAAAACCGAGTTATAGGATACTTGGTTTGTGATTGTGTTTTTTTAATAGAATAAGCGTAACAAACGAGCCGAAAGTCCACCTGATGGTAAGTGGAAGCTGTGACCCATAGACATCTATCTACATTTATCCTCGATTAAGAATCAAAATACAGAATCATTGTGAGGACTAAGATGGGATGCCACGATTCCAGTAAAAAAAGGGTCGCCGGTTCTCTACACTCACTATACGAAATACAGCAGCATTAAGCTACTATTTTACGCTGGTACTCTATGAGACCGGTGTCCTACCCCGGTCGAGCCGACCCATTCGTGCCACAACTAATATAGGTAGCTGCAGCGTGACTCTACCACGTAAAAAAACGTGTTAGCTGTGAACTAGTCACCTAACATTGTTTTTTCCTTCTAAACCTTTATTTTTCGGCTATACGTGATCCGAGTAGCTCGCTGCTCATGGACTCCGGATACAGTGCAGCGCAGAAAATTACAGGCTTGATGCTGTGTAGGTAGATATATCTGTTCCAAATTAGTACTTACACTTTTAGTCCAAACTTTGGGCAGCAATGTTGAAGAGAAGTGTTTGGCTTCTAGCGTACAAAACCTAATTCGTAACATATAAAATATAATATCTTAGTCTCCTTACTTGTAATAAAAACTACGTTGAATGATAGAGACTCGATTTTACTTCCCTGAGATGGTTGTTTTCCAAGAACTTCTTTGGGTTTGATGAAGTTGATTATGTGAATGAATTATAACTGGAGTTATCAAATTATAAGTAGTTTAATAAATAACAATAGGTAAGGTTTCATTTAAATCAAGGAGACAGATGCTTAACTTAACCACTTTTAATCGGGATAGTATTGATGACACGAGATTATGAGATTTTGATTTACTTAAGCTATAGGAACTGAAAGGAAACCATCCACCTCATATAATATATAATGAGTCCAATATGGAAAAACTAGTAAAATTATATATATCTAAATTCGTCGTTCAGTCGTTTTAAGCAAAAATCATGAACCTGTATTGACCAGCATCATACATGTTCGTGTTTTACTATTATATTAATATTAATTTACTATTTATAGCGTTAGGAAAGAAGGCAAGTCTTAAAGTGCATAATGAGCTAATCAACCTTGTCCATGGCGTGAATATCATAAAGTAATCTAACGGGACTCTGTTTAGTGCTGCACTTACACACACTTTAGTGCTGTAACATTCTCGATCTATAGAAACTGAGTGTCCGCTATGTTTGAGCACCCAACGGAGCAGATTTTTGCAGAATCGTGTGTTAAACGAGCACACATTCCACCTGATGGTAAGTGAATGCTGTGGCCCATAGACATCTACATTTAACTTCGTTTAACAATCAAAATGCACATACGTTGTCACCCCTGAATGCCTCGTTTTTTCGTAAAATGTCTCCGGTTGGCTACACTCATCATACGAAACACAGCAGCATTAAGCTATTTTACGCTGGTATAACTGTGAGAGCGTGGTCCTTCTCCGCTTATAGAGAAGCGTCTCCCGTATAATGCACGTCACGCCGTACACCTCGTCGAATGCTCTCTACCGAGGCCCTACCCTATCTTAACTCATTCGTGACCTAACCGTAATCTAAAACCGCGGCGTAAAAACATAATCGTGCACTAACTATACGAGTACATACTTATCGGCTCAATTACACCGCCTTTCTCATGTTTTTATTTCACTAATTCGAAGTGTTTGCGTTTAAGTAATATCGCGAGACTGTACAGAATTTTTGTCTTGTAATTATAGTATGTTATTGTACACATTACATTAGTTATTCGATTTAACTTATATTCGTTTGTTCATAATATATGTCGATATAATAACATGCTATTTACATACTACTGTAATTATAATAAACTAACAGAGTAAATGAATTAAACACACATTATAATTTGCTTTTATAACTACTTATTGTGATTATGATAAGGTTAATTTTTTATCATATCTTAAAAATTTTAACATTTATTTAAATATAATAAACAGAACAATAAAACTTTAATTGCAACATCTACAGTAATTTAAATAACAAACAAAACATTAAATCATTTGTTCAAAAAATGTAAAAAAGAACCTAACATAGTAATTTAAATTTTTTGTACTTTTTGTCTTTATATTTTGACATATCATATATATCATATATTTCGTCCAATCAAATCTTTATTTTTTTCGACCAACTTAAGTCTAAAAATACAATTTTGCTATGTTTGCGGATACCTTTTAAGCCAAATAAATAATTGATTGTTATAGGAAACTCCGCTCTAATTAAATTTATATTATTCATTAAGATGTGTTTAGGTGCAAAAAATATATTATTATCATATTGCAAAATGGTGACAACATGTATCGACATTGGCGCAAACAGATAATATATCTATGTATGTTCTACTTATTTTACGTTCCATAATTATAATATCGAGTTTGAATAATCGAGCTGTTTAGAATTCAGTTGAGACTTTCATCCGATACCAGTATAACCAAGTTTCTACAGTAGAATATAATTAAGTTAAAACTGCCACAACAATTTTATTAGAGTTCGCGTGACCACACAGTATGCGGTGCGGAATAAAGTAACCTTGCTATTGGTTTTCAATAAAGTGACCATCCATCACGGCGCCTTAGCACACCGGGGGGCGACTATATTACAAAACCTCTATCAGATCTGTATCTTACGTAAGTACTTAGGTAAAGCATATGAAGTGCGAAAAATGTAATTAATCCTCTCCGAGACATGACACACATAAAATGGTTGGTAATATTCTATCATTACATTTTTCAACGCCAAACTACACGTTATAATAAGTACTGATACATTATAAGTCATAATTGATTATATGTAGTCAACAATAGTAAGTTTGTGATTTAGAATATGTAAGTATCGTGTTGCTGTATTTTTTACTACGGAACCCAAAGAAATGGTTTATACTTGAGAAATTTATTTTAAGTATCTTGTAATTTTATGGTTACGTTACAATGCTTCTTTTAATATAATAAAACATTGTCAAAAATACATAATAAGTCAGAATTTTTAAACCTCATAAATTATTTATTTCATTGCGTAAAACAAAACGAGAATGTTCAAAGCATTATTACATTTATAATACCATTCATTATGAGCATTGTTTTATCTATTGGGAAAAGTTAAGTGAATAAGTACGAGAGGAACAAAAATGATTTTTGACAACCCTGTTGCGTGTAAACATTAGGGCTAAATACAACCTTATTGTCTAGTAATATGGAATATTGAATAGTTAGGATATCGTTGCGTTTGCATGCATTACCCGCTGTGTTTACGAGTATAACGGCATGAGTGGGACCAGACGGTCGAACGTTTGGGATTTCAGGCTAGTATTAATTATGCAAACAAAACAACTTTATTGTATCTTTGGACAAAGAGCGGAACTGTTTAGACATTTTGCGTAATTCTTGACAAAATGTACCAATTAGTGACCAATAAATTGGCAAACACAGTTGAAGAAATTATCATAAAACATTTGCGGTTCATATTTGTTACAAGCTTTCAAAATTGTTTTTAAAATAATATAATAAATCAAAATAATATAAATATAATTTGATTAAAAATAATATTTAACACGCTTCTTTATAAAATACCTTATTAATAGCCCTGCCCTCATTCACCAATTTATTGTTGCGGTTGGTTGACTTTGTTTTAGGTAATTTATGAAGCCACTAAAAATATGATTAGTCTAACACGGCCTATATAAAGACGTCACTAAGCGGGACTTTTATGGCCTCATTTGGACAATTCGATGGAACCTCCTTGGACCGTGACTAGCCAATATTCTAAGACCTCTACCGAATTTATTTCAACGAGACGAATACAGGTTTTATTGTGAAAAGCGAAAGGTCTACTTGATTTGGGTAAAGGCATATTTTGTTTAATTGCAGTCCACACTCTGATCCATCGGATTTGATTATTAAAAGAATAAGAAAGGATACAGTGTTAACGCGAGCATGATAAACTTTATGGCTGTTGTGATGAGCCGTGAAAATTCTTAATGGCCGATCACAGAGCAGCGCTATATTTTATAAATTATGTTTGCATTTTTTTTTAATATGGAATCAAATGTATTTTTAAACATCTTGTTGATTTTCATATTATGATTGTGTATAATGAGGAACAAATTGTGAATGATCAAACACCTAAATGATTTCCTAGATTATAACGGGTGGAGTTATAAAAAATACCTAATATCTCTGATGTCAAAATGTGACATTGAGTGATTTGTTGCTAAGCTCCGCCTGTCCCGTGTTTCAAACATCACCGCTCGGGGCAGACAGCTGAGCTCTAAGCTTTGCAGGGACGCAACCAACATGCATACACCTGTTCTACTCGCACCCATTCAGAACGCCTATCTATATTTCACACGTCGGATAAGACTCTATCCTATTCTATAAACGATACTTACATGGTATATTTACCTGAGAGAGCTTTTGTGTAAAAGTTCAATGCTTTTTTCCCGTGCAATTTCTATTTAAAAGTATTCTGTAAGAAGGGCATTGCTCAAAGATCTTTGCACTTCCCTTTGCATTTTGTTAATTATTAAAATACGTTTTCATTTCATTACTGTTGGCTGGAACGTACCTGAAAAAAAAGAGAAAATATTGTAAGTTACTTTTAGTTTTACAATAATTAGTAAATTTCATTGGAAGATGAGTCAACCTTCATGTTAATAAAACTAAAACTCGATTTTTGATTAAAATCCATGCGGCCCGTCCATCTCAATTTGGTAAGTGCATCATTAAAATTAAGGTAAATGTTTTCTGATAAAAAAAATTATAAAACAAACCTATTTATGAATAGTGCTAATTAATGGGCATAGACATGTGGTCTTTATGAATGGATGTTAATGGTTAAACACTTTTTGATCATCAGCTTGTTTTGTAATTGAATTTCCAGTTTGATAAAACTATGAGTCTTAATATAAATCAAGAGATGTAATATATATGTATTTTTAATACATTAATATAAAAACAAAGATATTTACATATTTTTTTTACATAATTTATAGTTTTTAAGTTTATTCAATTTTGTGTGTATTGGGGGGCTATACGAATTAAATGTTTTGAAATAGACAAAAAATATAGATTCCGAATGGCAGTTTAAAGGCGACTACATTTCCGGATTCCACGACATCCGAAAATCAATTAAAAATCGTGACAGTCAACGGACAGATGCCCCGCTTTGTCCGTCCAATCTGTCGTCCAAGTAACCCTCAGTTGATATAAATAGCCTCACTTTAAGTGGCAAAGAGCGCCGACGCGGGCCCTTCGCCCTTCCTTAGATAACATCGCATTAGCCCGCCGGGGGAAGTGACACCGTCCGCTACTGGTTTTTGTCATATTAAAAATTAATGGTAAGCAAACTTGGCGCTTAAGTGACTTTGCTATAGTTTTATCTAAAATTTTAAGTTATTTAGTCCCCGTTTCATCTCTAAACCAAGAAAACTTTCGAAATTTCAAAAGTACTTCTTTTGAAAAATCGAGGCTTGTCTTGGATTTGAAATCTAAATTAAATCTATAACAAACTGTTTATATGAGTATAACTGGCCATTTTTGAAAAGATAAAACTTTCACGTTATTACAAATTTTAGAGATCATCGTATTCATAATATTGAACATTCCTCACAGCATACTACGCCATCTTAGTTTGCAACATATAGAACAATTTGATGGTGCCACAAATATATTAGCTCATTTTACCGAAGTATGTTTTGTGTGACCAATAATACCTACGTAAATTAATCAAAAATCAACGTTAAATATATTTAGAAAAAAGACGTTGTAGCCAATTAACAGTCATTAAATTGAAATTATGCAGCAAATTGGCGAATTAAAAATTATTTTGGCAAGCTTATCAGTCAATTTGATTGCAAATTTTAGTAGTAATTGCAAACATCCCTTGTGGTTTTTCGAAGACAATTTAAATTAATTATCTCTTATCCGATCGACGCTTTAAAATGAGGGGAAATGTTCACACCAATTTCAAGACATTCAAAGTTGATACCATTTCGTATATAAGAGTTATTAATATATTATAATATAAGTTACGTAATAACTATTATCTAATCTGTGGTAGAGGCATTTATATCGTTCCGAAAATATTATAAAGACAAAATGTCAATGAGGATAGAGACAAAGTATATGCGACTGGCTTGCATGATGGCTTAGTTCTATGATTAATAATGAGGCTGAGTAAATAGTGCATTGACGTTGATTCAACTGGAAAGCATTGCGATGCCGCCTGGTGTGGCGTAGACAAATTATGTTCATTAAGAAACTACGTCCAAAATAAATAATTTAGCAAATATACCGCATTAAGATGGCTTCTATTTGTTGACACTACGCGGGTTCGAAACCCGCACAGAACAAGTTTTTGTATAGCCTACAAGTAATTGTTCTGGATCTGGATGTTTGTCTCTGTGCAATTTATGTTATTAAACTGCCTCTAAAATAGAGGAGAAAATCCTAGTGTAGTGTAACCTTTTTTATATTATACAGATAAGTACCTAATTGATGATTGTACCCATACGCGTTGTTATTATGATAATTATATGGGAATTAAAAATATGTGGTATCATTTTCGTGAGCATTAAAAATGTCACCATCATAATCAGCTTGCAAAAGAAATTTACGTGTTATCACTTCTTTGAAATAGACGGCCAAACCATTGTCACTTCCGCTTGTCGATACTGATCCATTAGGTTATTGTCGGTTACCCTGGATGTCGGAAACTCTAAACATAGCCCTCTTCATAGCTCGCTCATGACGCCAGATCCTTCATCAGTATATCAGTATCCAACAGGGAAGTTACCAGGTGTGGATGTTATTTCAAGACCAAATTTTTATTTTCCTTAATTAAGTATACTTAAAATTAAAAAAGTACGTTTTAAAAAAAGTAAAATTTTTGTAAAATTAAATAGGTTTATTAAACTTTAGAGTGCGTAATTTTTTTAAAAAATTAGAGCATTAATAGCGACGAATAGTTTTTAAATCAATGTAAAAATTATGTAACGTGTACTAAAAATTTTAAGTCTGGGTTCAACTTCCCTATAATAGTATCGCTATATACCAAAGTTCGCCATGGCAGTGCAGCGTCGAACGGACTCGCCACAGTGGCTCGTTCTCAACGACTTACCTCTGCGATTTTTTTGCGTCAGTTAGCGCCGACTCCAAAACTAACCACGGCAACACGCCCGCTGGCAGTTCGAGAAATAAATTTGCACTTGATTATTAAGACCCTTAGTTCGTTTCCTTTAAAGCAGACTCCTTTTCTTGCGCGATATTATTTTTAAGTTTTTTTTTAGATATTCGGTAGAGTTTTAGAAATACAAGGCGTTGTCTCCTTTATTTAGTGTCATTTAAAGTTTGTTTAGACTCTAATATTCATGCATTGTATTGTATTCCAATTATTTAAATAAAGCTGAACAAGACATCTCCCCCGCATCCATCATCACAGTATTAGTCATCAGTACGTCTCTCCAAACTGCCTGCTTGGTTGCCTACACTCTGCTCTCGCTTTACTCGAGATACTTTTATCCATATCAGATGTTGTTTCTTCAGTTTTATTGCCACCAAACGGCATAGACAGCTCAATAATGTGACAATGGCTTAGGAATGAGTAAAAAAAAAGAAATGAGTTACAACGCCGAGGTTTGCGGGTTCGAATCCCGCGCGGAACAAGTATTTGTATAGCCTACAAGAATATTTCCAGGTTTGGTTATTTGTCCTTGTGCAATTTAGGAATGTAAACAGCCTCCACGATACAGGATATTTAAAAAATACGTTATTTTATGGCGATTTTAGTTATACTATGAACGTTACGAATTTTATCACCGGAGAAAATTTCTAATCACATCTAACTCCTTAGACCACTTAGTGAAATAAATATGGATCATTTTTAGTGTTTTGATGAAATAGTGATTTATAATGTAATTTTGAAAGCTTCAAAAAATTGTGTGTGTTGACAGTGTTGTTTTTACATTACTTGCTACTGATAAATGTTGTTTCACAAAACTATGTGAAGTTAATCACCAGTTGAACTAAATCAATTTAATTTAAAGAGCATAGTTGGGCTTATCTCATTATTGGGAAGATTTGGTTTAATCGCCATGCTCTTTTGCTTTATTGGCGATCCTAGCACCAGACACCCCGCACGTTTGAAACTGCACCCCGACGCCGGGTATTTTATATCTGGCATAATACACGAGATGTTTATACCCACCATATATCAGAAGCTCTTAAATTTTTCGGACAATTTTCATAGTCGGCTTATCCCACGGGAATGAGAGATGATGTAATTTCTGAACAATGGGTGCGTTTGGCAGAAAAAAGCGCTAGCAAGCGCTTACAAGCGCTGAAATAGTTTTCGGCTAGGACACGATTGCTACTTCAGTAGCGCTGACACAATCCGCCATTTTGTTTATTTAATTTGTTTGTTTTGAAGTAGAGTTTATAAGTTGTTTTGTGCAATATTAGTTTTAAGTGATATATTGACATGAATAAATATATATATATGTTATTAAAAATTCATGATTGGTAAGTTTTTAATATGAATACTTTACAAACATATATTTAAATTAGGTTAGGTTCTCCGGTTAAAACTAACATCGTGTCCTGGAGGAAAATAGCTACTTACGATTTGAGAGCACTTACCGCTTACGATCGCCATTTTGCTTACAAGCGCTTGCTAGCGCTTTTTTCTGCCAAACGCACCCAATATAACATACTAGCGATCCACCCTGTCCTTGGTTAGATGGGATCTATATTTAGTTGAGCTATAATTATCATCAGCCTTTCAAAATGTGTTTTGAACAATATTTTATCTAGATCATTCTTGGTATTGCTCTATATCTGTTTGTATAAGTATATAAGTTTCATTACAATCGTACAGATGGATAGGCACACAGACAAAAAATGGTTATTTATGTTTTAATAGCATGCATATAACCCACAGAGCGTAAAAAAGGCAGTTTTTCAATATTACAGACATACACTTTAACTTTCCTATATATTTATAATATGTATAGATTAAAGAGACATTCTATATACATTTTAAATAAGATTATATAGATAATAAACTACTTATTTGACATCACATTATCATAGCAATACAACAAGAATAAAAGTTATAAAATATATGACGTCAAATCGGGGTTTGTACCAATGCTATACATTGGGTGACAAACGAGCACACAGTCCACCTGATGGTGAGTAGATGCTGTGGCCCATAGACATCCACATAATTGATTAAGAATCAAAATGCATATGCGTTGTCATCCCTGACGATTAAGATAGAATGCCCCGTTTCCAGTAAAAAGGGAGACCCTTTTTACTTCTTTGGTTTTCTACATTCACCATACGAAACACAGCAGCATTACGCTGCTGTTTTACGCTGGTGTTCCGTGAGAGCGTGGTTTTGCCGCGATCGAGCTAATCATTCCTGCTACAACTATGTAGAGCCACGCTGCAGCTATAACATGGCTCTACCACGTAAAAATTGCTCTAGTATTACTCTAGTAAGAATGCTACAGCGCGGATTTTCAGATGAATCCCAACGTACATACTAGATTAAAAATTCCATAATTTGTGCTTTAAAAATAAAAAAGCGTATGGTTTTATATAAAACTGAATAACAGTTAACGTAATACAATTGTACCTAAGCTTATTGGTTTAATTAAGCAAATTACACAAACGTCCAGAAGCAATCGCAATTAGATTAAATTTAATGCTATTCAATTACTTGCCTATACAACGGTTAGAGATATAGTTGTACCTGCACTAATTAAATTGTTAATGCAACGAGATAATATTTAATAAGTAAGCTGCTGACGTTGATAATATTCTAAGATAAGATGTAAGAACGCCCACGAGCTACCTGTTACCTTGTTTCCATGTATTTAAGTGTACTTGCAAGATAAAGTTATTCAACTTTTAATGTAATTTATGTTTGGGCATGAAATTGAGATGATACTCAAAAGCATTATAAGGAATGCTTTTAAATCGATTTACCTGTACTTAACATTTACGGTCGCCTTTATCGATATACCGTAAACGGACTAGTGTGCCTTATAAGCTATTCCTGTCACAATCCATTCGGTTCAGGGGTTCTCTTCCGTAGCTGTTAAATCCACTAATACATTTCGAGCTCAGTGTCGACATCGGGCAAAAATCAGAGCGAGTGTTGCCCTCTGCATAGTAAGTAGGCGGGATTGGTTGCAAGCGTTCTTCACATAGAATCATAGAACATAGATTAAGGCACATTTAAGTTAAGGAAAATGGTTTTATGTCCTTAAAATTTATAAAATTATTTTGGATGTAAAAGTTAATAATTAAAACTTTTATTTCACGATTATAAATAAACATCTTAATTTCATTTTGGAACAAATATTTTAATTGAATATTGTTGAGTTATGGTTTCTTACTTAGTAATACATGAAAAATAATTTTTTTACTGCTAATAATTGTTTCCGGTTGGCCGGATAAGGGAGAAAATCCGAGTATGGAAAATGTGTAACATGTAAAAAAAGCTTCCTTTTAGCCAAAAATTAACATCATTAAATCTCATAATTCTAACATAAATTTTTGTCCTATGGTTTTCATCGTGTACCTTTTGTAAAGTGCCCGAGATACGGGAGCCATCACAACATATTCTGACTCAAACCTCGAAACCATACCGAAGCAAAACGCGCCTTATGGCCGTTAAGTCACTTGATTTATTTTTATATCCCGTTGAAGTAAAACTCTGATGGTAGAATATAATTGCGCTAAAATTTTACTAATTAGTTAAACTAGAAACTAAATAAAATATAACACTCGTATATTTTGTTTTATGACTACTAAAGAATTCTTAAAATGATTGAACATACTAGAATAAGGCGCTTCGGGCTAGGAAATAATTAAAATCGTCTATGATAGAGAATTACTTTTATAAAATGCCTTTGGGGCTTAACTTTAGTAATTTATTATTTATAAGGGTTATGATTTGTGTATAAAATTGTAACATGGCATGAAAAATAAAAGGTTTCAGAGTTTCTTGCGTGTTCTCTCCTGATTTTTACGTTCATAAAGGCTTTTAAGAAGCCTAAATTACTGACTTTGACTAAATTAGTAACTGACTTTGACTTTGAAATAGAAGTATTACGAAATAAGGGAAAACAAAGATATTTCATCGAAAAATAAAAAAGAAGTACGCTGCAGTAGTGTTTTGTACGTAACATCGCGAAACGAAAATATTTAATCGAAGAAACATGAATAAACGCTTTAAAATACGAAACAGAGACATGAAAATTAAAAAAAAATGATATTTTCAGAATTCAAAAATTAAAAACAATTATTACGAGTAACAAACTTTAAAAAGTCAACGTAAACCTCTCCATCACTAGGAATGTGAATAAGCTTGCTAAAGGTTGTATAAGACAGAACAATTGTAAATAGTGTTAAGTAGCGCTACAAGAATTTCTGTGTTTCGTGTCACGCGATGTGCAACGCCTTGTCTACACAACGGGAAGATGCACTAGATACGGACAGAGCTTTCTTAATTGGGTCCAATAAATATAAATAAACTTTGCCCCTCATTTAACCTCCCCTCACATGTTCTTCGTTTTAATGGCAGTATAGATAGTTGTTATGTAAAAAAAAAACTTTTAGTTTAACCTCTTCTAATAATTTCATGGAGGATAGATGTTTGGTGGCGACTTGAACGACAGATGTTTAGTTGTTTTTACATACTTTGGAATTATCTTGATCTGCAACTATTGAAATTCCAAAAACGTTGTATATTCCTATAGATCCTTATGATTTAAGTAATTGCTATAAAGCTTGGCACTCGTTTGGATTTCAAATTTTAGACGAAGCCGACATTTGCGAACCGTTTTTGATGGAATGTAAAATTTCAAAACAGGAAATAGGTGGTCAATAGAAATTTTGTTAATTAAATAATAATATTTTATTATAGTATACTATAGATTATTTATAATAATATAAAGAAAACTATTCTTTTCATATATTTAATTAAAATCAATGAGGATCGATTGATTAGAAAAAAAAAACACTGGTTTTCGGAACACCCGTAAGATGCAATAGTGAGCAAAGTGGTTATAAGCAATAAGTTGATGTGGCTTTTGATATTTGACGTTGCTTTAGATGACAGCCGTAAGGATTCCCTGTTGTAAGCAGGGTCATTAAATTCTACTTTACGACGCACTCAACGACCTACAACCGTCGAGCGTTTATGCAGTCGTTACACTAACCCTAATTGGCATATTGAAATTATAGAGCCATAAAATTTGATTTACGCGTAACATTTTTCGAGTGAGTTGTTTAATAGATTTTATAACCGTTACGATAGGAAATTGAAACCCGATATTCATTTAAATTAATTTAATGTATTTCTTTAACGTCCATTAATGACTAATATTCATTAATGATTTCTTGACATATTTTGGTATCAGACACAACTGCCATTTTGTTTGTTACTCACCTGAATGTGTCTGTGCGAATTTTAATGAAAATTAGTGTTTTTTGTGTGTGTTTTTAGTGTAATTTTATTGCATGTAATAAAAAATCATTGTATAAGGAAACGTAACTGAATACAACATATTTTGATTTCTTAAATTTACGCGAACACTACAGATTGAATAAAACTATAATTTACGGATTTTAATTCGCGAAAATACTATCACCACTGAGAGGACGTACCAAAGCACACACAAAGGATTCATACCATTTTGTGAGTGAGTAAAAGACCTACATCTCGCTGACAATAAAACTATGGTCAGTTTTGATGTTCAGTCACTTTTTTCATACCTACCTATTGTTGACTGCATCTCAATTGTAACTAGGAAGCTAGAAGAAAATAACATGCCTCAAGAATATGCAATATTACTTGAACACTGCCTCACATCTGGCTATCTATTGTGGAAGGAGGAGTTCTACAAGCAAGCAGATGGTGTGGCGGTGGGTTTACCTGTGTCTCCCATAGTTGCCGACATATTCATGGAGGACTTTGAGGAGAAAGCCCTTCTTACTGCTCCTGTAAATCCAAGGTTCTACAAGCGGTACGTAGACGACACTTTCACAATTTTACCATCTGACAAAGTAACTGCATTTTTAGACCACCTTAACTCCATAAACTCTAAAACACAATTCACAATGGCGTTAGAGCCAAATAATTATTTAGCCTTCCTAGATGTTTTAGTCATCCGAAATCCTGATAACGCTATTGGTCACACTGTGTATAAAAAAAGACCCATACCAACCGATATCCAAATGGTGAATCTCACCATCATCTGTGACGGAAAACATCTGGCCGCCGAGCTTCAGCATGTCAAGCAAGTATTGCAAGACAACAAGCTTCAGGTTCGCCTACGTCACAGTGAACGAGTGAAGCCGGCCACAGACGAGCGCGCGCCTGCTGTACTACCGTATGTTAGAGGAGTCACTGTCAAGATTGGCTACATCTTGAAGCGAGCGTCCATTAAAACATACTACAAGCCGCCGAAGAAGATTAGTCAATTTTTACCATCTATCAAATGCAATATTCCTCTACAAGATGCAGGTATTGTTGTACTGTGGTCTCTCTTACATAGGTCAAACAAAAAGATCTATTAAAATCCGCGTGAAGGAACATATAGCTGACGTGAAGCACCGACGCTCCGGGAAGTCTGCAGTCTGCGAACATGTTCAAGATCGTCCCCACCATTACATTAAATTTGATAAACCACAAATCCTCGCAAAAGAACACCGATTCCTACCAAGGATGATACGCGAGGCTATTGAAATTAAAAAAACATCCAAATTTCAATAGAGAAGATGGATGGGTGCTGCCAGCTGCTTGGGATCATATAATTTACAAAATTAGACCCAAACCCAAGCATACCACTGCAAGACTTCATGATAATATAAGCTCATTTTGCGTAAATCGGACCAAAAATTAATATTCAAAAACTGAAGGTAGCCGGACTAACTATGACATTGGGACGTCAAACATCTCAGTCCTTCCCGTGACCATGGGTGCTGTAAAGCATGTAAGTGGAATTTGCTCGTAAAGAGAGGTCGACAACCTTATAGTTATATTAATGTGAAAATTTGAGCTGCCCTATAGAATGGAACTAATCATGTTTGGTGCACGTAAAATCGACAATTTAAATTAGTGTGGTCAAGTTTTTACGTTAACGTTGATTTATATTCATTCAAAATCATCTTTTCACTCAGAAACTAAGAATATATTTGAGTGATAAAACCGTTTATTATGAATATTAATAAGTATCTAAAATAACTAAGTATATCTGCAATATTACACTTTGGCTACGATGGTCTTTTATTGGACTTTTTAACATTTTTCAATATTCTTACTTTCAGTCAAATACTAAAATAACTTGTAACGAGTAATTAACATTACGTTTTTAATTGAATTCGCCAGTTATGTATTTAGGCGAAACAGAAACCTTATAAATATAATATAATATAGCATTTTTTGATAATAATACGCTATTAAACTTTAGTTACTTGAAATAAAACATACCTATACTATTGCATATTTAATAAATATTATGTCTTTATAAAATTGCTTTAATGCTATTTTAATAATAATATCGTGACCAAATGTAATATTAAGCAATTTGTTACTGCAATTTAAATCTAAAACGGCATAAAATACGCGTGCAAATAACTCCCAAAGCTGACATTTTTTACAATTACAATTTTTCACTATTTCCATATTTGCATGGTTCACGCTCGCAATATCACTTCCACGTTTTCGCGTCCCTCACTACCAGCCGCGTAAATTTGGAATGCCTGATTCTGGCGTACACCGGTATTTTAATTACTCGTTTTGAGGATGATTTATATCACGCTCAGGCACAAATGGCACTAGTATTGTTATAATCATTCGCCTGTTTTTTATAGGTTTCTGTGAATTAGCATTTTTAAACTCGTTAATAATCCAAAATGATCCATATAATTATTGTCAGTAACAATAAAGTTTTCTATTAAAAACTATAAACATACCTATCTTAGATGATATGCCAGATGTGTGTGGAGTATGTGAAACACCCTAGTCGGAAAGCATTGCCCATAGTGCAAAAGGTTTACTGCGATCAACTATAAAGCTGACTAAGCTTAGTTAGCTTAGATGTTAAGTCAAATTATTTCTACAATGGAAGAGACTTATTCGGCGTTAGGTTGTAATTGTAAAAAAAAAGTATTGTTAATGTATCGAAAGAATTACAAATATGGAAATCTATTTATAAAAGTTAGGCACTACCGCCGAGAAAATTGAACTGGAAAATTAAAATAAGATGCAGTTCATCGGGTCGCGGGTCTTGTCACTTAAAAATGTGCATGGGAATTAATATGGCTATGTAAATTATACAAATTTTCTATCCAATCATAAAAGCGAAGTTCACAATTATTAATGTATGCATAGAGAAGGAGAGCTTTTAGGCATCAAGTAACTTTGTTTATTTAGAATAACTTTCAAAATATTATTCAAGTTGTCAATAACATTTTACCATAATAGAATAAAAAAGTTGTTATATAGTGTTACATATTGTTTATGACTTGAATGTTGTTAAAATCCGTTTATGACAAATGGATTTTAACAACTGCGATAGTTATCATTGGACGACATTTCATTATTTTTACAGTAATATTAAAGTGAGTTCGGTTTATTTATGGTTCAATTGATCACATAACAACCATGTAATAGACACATAAAGGGCGCAGTAAATAAACACAAAAGACCATTTGTGAAAACAGTAATAATTTAATGCTATTATTCTGTCTATAAATATCAAAAAGTCAGAAAACTATTAAAGGTTAGGAGAAGCTAGGTATTTTTAAAAAGACTACCTAATAGAATTGTGTCTTAAGGTATTATTTATGTTAATAAAACATAATTCATTTTTGGAACTGTCATAAAAATGGTCTCAAAAATGTTTGTTCAGAAAAATAATTAAATAAAAAATATTTTAATGAATTGTCTGTGGTCGAACCCTCTCAGAGAAAGAAGTAGGCCCAGCAGTGGGACGCACATACACTCACCGGCACGGAAACTTGGCCACTCGTGAATTTACTGATTATTTGCACTGAAACGTTTTTTTAACAGTAAATTAAGGGTAGATGCATTCAATAATTGTCTCTAATGGTTTTAGAACATAGAAATTTAATGTTTACTTCACCGAAATTTTTCTTTTCAAGATAACATGTTTTCACTAAAATTAACATCTTTCCATTGTCACTTTAAAAACACTACAAAGTTAAAAATTAAGTCTGTTTCTTTATTGTCTATCAGTTTTAATATCGGGTGTTTCCTCCTCTAGCCCTGATAACCGCTTGCATTCGATCTGGCATGCTTTGAATGATGTTTCTGACATCAACTTGCGGTATGCTGCCCAAGCGGCCAGCGCTGCATTTCGGAGCTCATTTAGAGTTTGTGGCGGTTTGGAGCTGGACTTTATCTTTCTTTTGAGCATACCCCATACATGCTCAATTGGATTTAAGTCCGGGCTACGAGCTGGCCACTGTAATTTTTGTATTCCAACCTCTTCCAGATATTCCTCTACACAATGTGCGACGTGCGGGCGTGCATTATCGTGCATGAGGAGGAATTGGTCGTGTCCAATGAATCCCGAATAAGGCATTACGTGCTCCTGAAGAACTTCCTCGATGTATCGATTAGCTGTAAGCCGATTATCGACGATGACCAACTCTGTACGTGCGTCGGAACTTACACCTCCCCATACCATTATTGAGCCTCCATGGAAACTCACAGTTTGGGTGGTGATAATGGGTAGAAACCTCTCTCCTCTTTTTCTCCACACTCGTTCTCGACCGTCTGGAGCACGTAAAGCTATTCGACACTCATCTGTTAACAACACTCTAGCCCATTGCTCGTGGGTCCAATTGACATGTTCTCTTGCGAACTGAAGTCGGGCTACTCGGTGCTGTCTGAGAAGTTCTGGACCTCGTGCTGGTCTACGAGCTTTTAAATTCACTTCCTCCATTCGTCTTCTCACCGTACGCTCACTAACATTAACGCCTCTTGCGATTTGGAGCCGCTGGCGTATCTCAACAGCGGTCAGGTAGCGGTTTCTCAAAATCTCCATAACAATAAAACGATCGTCCCGGGCCGATGTGCACCTTACGCCCCCACTGCCTGGCCTGCGGGTGTAGCTGCCTGTCTCCTGGTATCGTTTCAGTGAATACTGCATTGAGGACCGTGGTACGTTAAGCACAATAGCAAATTCACGCTGTGTCAGCCCTTGGTCAATTAATGCTACTGCTTGTGCAACTTGTGCTGGTGTTAATGGCATTTTTATTGGCTTTAAAGCACCTTTAGTTATTTAATTAAGACACAAGATCACAATAATTGAATAACCTTACAGTAAACTTTTCACAACACACAAATTTAAAATGTGAACTTAGTCGCTCAAATGACCCGATTCAACTAAAAATTAAAGAATTCGTCATGGTGCACTTAAACATGATGAATTACCCTCTTGAACTTGAGGGTAAACATTTTTTGACATACTTGCATAACAAACATTCATCAGAAACACTTAAAGCTTTTGCTATCGCGAGATAACCGCTTGGCCAAGTTTCCGTGCCGGTGAGTGTAGGTTGTAACTTCACATTACTTGTTTTTTTCTTTTAAATACAAATTTATGGCTGAGTCCAAGAGCAGCGTGTATGCATGGTATTATAGCGTGGTAACTACGGTAAATCTTCCCATGCTAGGGAAGAGGTGTAATTCTCATGACCACCAATGAGCTATTTAAACGGAATTATATGATATTTTAATTTTTTTTAGAATTTGATATGATATGATGAAAGAATTTGATAGTTCTAAACTATAAATAGTTTGTTGAAAAAATAAGAGTATTGTAAATATAAACATTTTTATTAAACATATATGCTGAGGAAAGTCTTTTGATTTAGACCTGGGCGAATATAGAAAAGGTATATTTCATACAAATTCATATTCAATCATCAATAAAATCTCGCTTTCACCGACCACCCCGCAACAATACTGAGTATGCCTTAAACGCTGTCCACGAAAATTCCTCAGAAATAATAAATAAAGGTCTCTTGCGCAAGCCCATTCACGTACCTACATTATTGTTACCGTTTTGGAAACCTTTCGTAACATTGTAATGCAATGTGCCGTTAGACCCACGCAGTAATTCGTTCAAAAAACTTAACTTGTTTCACTTCCTTTGTATCTGTGAGGACAAAAGGGTCAAATTTAGATTTATGACATTTGTGTTATTTGGGATTTAAGTTTTTTATTAGAAATATACATTGCAATTTTTTACCATTGGAAGCAGCATGACGTCTTAACGTGAAGATAATTTCAAACCTATTGTTTCTATAAAATACAATTACACTTAACAAAATGAGTAATGTTTTAACATTTGGCTTTAATGAAGAGAGCGTAGGTACATCCTGATTAAGTAATTTAACATTTACGTAAAATGAATTACTTTTGAGATAAAAACACAACGTGAGTATGGAAAATTATTCCTCAAATTTGAAACGAATGAAGATCTCATTATTTATTTTCATGCAAGATAAATCTTTTATATTCACATTTTTTCTGTGACGCGATATTCCCATGAGTTTGAGGAAGCTCGAATGTAACATTAACTAAAGATTAGGAGTGTGTGAGAACTTAAACGTGCATTTCTAGAGGAAAATATATAAAATAACGACCGCATTATATTATTAACTTCGATTTATGTTTATTGCCAAATAAAAAAATTGCTTCCGCTTGCCATGGTTTTGTACAAAACACTAGTAAAGAACGAGTTATGTAAATCGAACCTTGATTTCATTAAACCGAGAGGAAAACCAAAGTCGATTGAACAATTTATTGACTCAAAACATCTTAAGTAAAACGCTAACGCAAACATGTACAAATACAGGTGATTAATCAAACTTTCGGCGCGTAAACGTTTTGCGTATTCTACGGCTGCTAAGTTTCAATGCATTCAAAACAATCGAGAAGCATTCGATTTACGATCGGTATTTGTAAGTGCTAAATTTAAGTTGTTAAGCTCGGGACAAACAATTTGCGGGCTGCGAGTGCAGAACTCTTGTCGCTCTGTTCTCCGTGCCTCCTATCTTGATTTAGTGTGTGCTATAGCGCTAAATCATATCCTATCGTGTCTTTTCCTGGAAAATATGCATATTTGTGTTAGCGAATGAAAGTAGCGAATGAGGCGGCCTTTAATGCTGTCTGAGAAATAATGAATTACTTCTTTAGTATTTTGTTGCGTTATTTCTTACGTGTTACATTAGTATTATTACATTTTTAGACATTAAGATTTTGAGCCATATACTTTTTAATTAGATTTGAAGTGTTAAGTAAGTTCTTTACGATGTTGTTGACTTATTTTGGTTACAAATTTCGATCGCAGTATGAATTACAACTTACCTAATATCACTTCTGATAAATAATTGGTATGAACAGTAGCGATCACGTCGACTTAAACTACAATCACATTGAATTACATACAAACTGACCCTGTATTATTCGTATGTATCCTATAGGCGCTAAGGAGTTGCTATATTACAAAACTTTGTACTTTAAAAAATACTAATCTCTCTAATAATACAACTTTGTACTAGGGGAAAACGAAAGTGGTGGACATCTACAGTGCTAAGGGCATACACATAGAAACAAGTCAATGTAATGGTCCAAGTACGAGGAGGATTTGTCGAACTTATTCAGTTTCGTGCGTGGTGAGGCGCGGGCTCAGAGCGCGTGCGGTGCGTGGCGCGAGCGGGCGACGGACGGCATCGCGGCGGGCGGCGGGCGGCGACTGGGCGGGCGGCGCGTCGGCCGCGCGCGGCGCACTGCCGCCGCCGCCGCCGCGACGCCCACCCCGCGCCTCGTACACCCGCACACACCGCACTCACCGCCCCCGCGCTCCGCTACTTACAAATTCTTCGAAAACTTTCTTGTTGTACCTATTGGGCCTCAGAAGAGTCCACATAAGTCTCAGGCTGATCTTGTTTCATACTCGCCCTATCCCGTAAACGTCTTTATCCAAACTATGGTAAGTTGTTTTATATAGGATAGGGTGACAAACGAGCACACATTCCACCTAATGGTAAGTGGTTGCTGTGCCCCATAGACATCTACATCAATCCTCGACCACGAATCAAAATGCAGATGCGTTGTCACCCGTGAGGACTAAGATGGAATGCCTCGTTTCAAGTAAAAAGGGTCTCCGGTTCTCTACACTCACCATACGAAACACAGCAGCATTAAGCTACTATTTTACGCTGGTATTCTGTGAGAGCGTGGTCCTGCCCCGGTCGAGCTGACCCATTCGTGCTACAACTATACTGCTAATATAACTGCAGCATGGCTCTACCATGTAAAAAATTCAAACAATTTCATGATACTACTACCAAAACATACCTGGACGTACACATTCTTCGCAAATAATTATTTGAAATTATCAACAGCTCTCAAAGGTCACACCATAATGGGCATCGCCCTTTTGAGGAAGATTTTCCTCGCTGTCTTATAACTACGCGAGTTATCTATAGCCTGCAGTCTTAGAAAGAATTTGCCTTAATCGTCACGATTGAAAGGCAAGTGGATTGACAATCGCAGCTCCAGACGTTTCACATCTTTAAAGCTCTACGACCACTTAACCCCATTAAGTGCCCGTAGTTAAAGCTGCTGCTTACAGTCGGGGCTAACTGCGACAATACGAGTAGGATGTCAAATACGCTGCTGCAAAGCGATCGAGAACTCAAGAAGTTAGAAATTTTAAAACCTCATAGAGTGGATAAAATGAATACAGACAATTTTATTTTTTCTAACTTAATTTAAACTTACATAGTTTACGTTATACACGACCACGACTCCTTACATCCTCTCTTGACATATTTCGAACATTGACTAACCTTGATCTTATACCTACCAATAGGTATAAGATTGTCCCGCAATAGCGGGACAGTTGGACTGTGTCAACTCAGAAATTCTTTTCAAACCTTCTTGCCATATCCGTCGACCAAAGAAGCATTATTCAAAACTTGCTTATGCGACTTAGTTGTACCGCACGTACCCTTACAAATTCTTCGAAAACTTTCTCTCTTTAAACATTGGGCCTAGAGAAGCTGAGGTCAGAACTTCATATCCGATTTAATTTTCCCACACGTTTTCGTACATTTGTTAGGGTATTTATAATATTGGGTATAGAGAAATCTAGAAATTTTAAATATCCTTTAATTGTAACATGCGTCACATCAAATGAAAACCAAGAACATATGGACATGTACAACTAGTCTAATATAAACTTACAAAAACACTTTAAAAAAGATTAAGCAATTTTAAAGTTTTAAGCGAGCATACAGAGAAATACGGATAAGCAACTTATATTTATAGTAGAATAGTCAAAAAGTTTAGATAATATTAGTGAATGTACCTTCAATAGATTTACAAGTATACAAGACTGTCTAATAAACTGCCGATATAAAAAACAGTGTAAATAAATAATTAAAAAAGACACTGTAGGTTTCGTTTTCAAAACACATACATAAATCTGTATCGAGTTGGATAAATTAAAGTTTGGAGAAAGAATTTATGAGACAAAATCTTGTTAAGAGAAAAAAAAAACTAATTCATTAAGAGTAAATAAATTAATGAAAACGTAACTTTACTTTTAAACAGAAAACTACATAGATGTTAGAAATGCGTATAGCGTTTGCCCCCACAACTTAAGTGGCGACCGGATTACAACGGACCGGTATTTTTAGTCGAGTCCTTGGCATTATTTGGAATTATGAGGCCGGAAAACTATAAAATATTTTCGAAATAACATAAATTCTGCGTGAGAAATACCAACGTGAAGTATTAATTTGTAAAGTAAGTCACATATATTTGTAGAAAAATAATCAACTGTTGCAAAATATTTGTACATAATATGTTTCATTAACTGATGTTTTTAAGAAGAGCAACATATACATGCAATTCCCAACACTCACTCGCATGATGATTCGTTTACTTTGCTGTTAATTCAACTGTTAGGCTCATGACCAGAATTTTTTTTATATACAAACAAGCACACAGTTCACCTGTTGGTAAGTGGATGCTGCGTCCCATAGGTATCTAGTACATTTATCCTCGATTAATAATAATCAATACGCAGATGCGTTGTCACCCCTGAGGACTAAGATCGAATGCCTCGTTTCTAGTAAGGAAGGGTCTCAGGATCTCTACACTCATCATACGAAACATAGCAGTATTAGGCTGCTATTTTACGCTGGTATTCTGTGAGAGCGTGGTCCTATCCCGGTCGAGCTGACCCATTTGTGTTACAACCATATTATAGTTGGTCAGTGGCTCTACCACCTATATTATTATAATTAATTATTTTCTTTATATAAAATAATAATTAATAACAAATATATTATTGTTTTATTTGTATAAAATAAGTGACCTTGAAAGCCACTATGTAATAAGGATTTTACTAAATATGGTCTATAATTATTTATAAAATACATGTCTCTCTCACACGTTTGTGTGTGAGTAAAGGAGAAAAGAAGAGATATAACGTATTTATAATAACTACGATATTCAAATCGCTTTTAATCAAAGCTAACGTCAGTCAAGTTACTATGAATTTGGCCACCTACGGTGAGCTCACAAAGGACCCTCCTAATCGGCCCCTGCACCGCCTCTCCCCCGGCACCCCAGGAAAAGCGTGACGACCCACAAATATAATTTAGGTAAAACTTTCCCTCGATGGTTATGAATGCCTACTGTTTTCAAGTGCATTAACTACGAAAAGTTTCGTGTACGCTTCAACTGATCGCTTTAGGCTATAACCGCGCTCAGAAGTTTCACAAGACAAGAGACCACAGCTAAATAATTATGCATATCCGAATGCCAATGTAGTGGAATGAAAATTACATTTCGTATAAGTAACTTATTAAAATTTACTTTTTTGAAAAGAAATTTGTGGATGCGTAAGTGAATTCATCAGTTTATTTCGTCTCGTGGATGTTGTATGAGACGACTATGGGAAATTTCAGTAAAAATTTTATGGCCTTCGTTAAATGACTGTATAACTAAAACTAATGGCAGCAAGGTTAAAGGTACGAGACATCCGGTAGTGCGCTGATCAAGCCAAGGCTGCTAAGCATGGCGACTAAGGTAAATTCGGCGTGCATGGGGGGAGGGGGAGAGAGCCCAGCAGTGATATTTTATAACCCGGTTAGTAAAATATAAAAATTTCGCAATGCTACAACAACCTCAAAATAATCTCGTAATTAAATTGTCATCCTTTCTAACGGAGATTGGTTATTAGAATACGTACCAATTACTTGGGAGTTGTAATGACAGTGAACTGTACGGATTTGATAATGATAATCAAACAAGTCGTGGTCGCTCAAGGTCTGAGCGCTTGCTGTAACTATAACACACGACCGCCACTGGGCTACATAGTTATTAGAGAGTAAATAAGAACCATGGTAACTCTGGAGTTAAGTGCTCTCTGTAATTTCACAGTACGCGAGAAACCCGGGTGTGATCCCCGCCGGCACCAATGAAATTGTTAATTGCAATTTTAAGTGCCCAAGTGGTCATTTACCATAACGCTTGGCGGTGAAGCAAAACATTTTAAAGAAAACTTATTAGAAATACAATTTTTGTGCCCACTCATCACCAGAACCCATTTTAGTCAAGAGTGTTGATTTTTCTACAAATATTTAGCCTCAACATAACTTTCATAACCGTACACCACTAGTCCCCGTTTTGTTACTCGCAAAATCGCGACACACTTTTTAATTTATTTCGTCCACAAAAAGCGTTTTGCTGTTTTATTTCCGTTTCAACGGCGACTTGCGCTGTAGCGGGATCTCTATTTTTATTTACTCGTATTCTTCTCCGCATTTTTTTGTTTCTCTTTTTTTTCAATTCGGTCTCGATCGACGCGGGCCCAAGCGGAACGTAGACAGATCTCATTTTAAATTGAATTCGTCTCTTCTTTGCATTTTTCCTTGGCGCTCCTACGCAGCAATTCTAATTGGAGATATTTGCATGTAATCCCCTATTGTTTGCTTTCATTTAAACGTTCGTTATTATAAAATACACACTGTTAACAAAACAGCGACGTTTCTCTGTGAATATTGTATTACACACATTAAAACTTTTGAAAATGGTAACATGTCATTAGAGAAAGCAATTGGTAACTTTAATACAAAATATTTTATTATAGTTGATTTATGTACGGAGTGTTAGTTGAGCTATAAATTTAAATTTTTAATCTTAGAATTCTTTTTTACCTGAATACAATTGTTTTACCTAGATCATATCTCGTGAGACATTATCATGAGTCAAAACAAACAAACAAGCAAAATCCCCAAATATAAGGCAATATTCAGTGGTAGGTGTTTATTAGGATATAACAACAGGTAGGTAGGTAACCGTAAGCTAAGTGTTGGGCGGCTCACTAGATGAGTGATGATCTCGTAAGAGATACAGCATGTCAATAGACTGATGTAGGTGGCTTAGGATTGTGCTATGTGCACTCCTTTGAAGAGGCCCATGTAATTTGTGATGATGATAAGGATGTTATTTTTACGATCCTAATTAATAATAAGATTAGAAAAGAATTCATATGTTATCGTTTTGTATTATCAGACGTACGGGTTATTTTAAATTTTTCTTCGAATATAATATGATAAATCTAAATATTTTACGTTCGTATAGGAAGCGTTTTTGGAGCATGGAAAATTCCGCTGCTTTGCCTCAATGCGTGTTGGTGAACTAAACATGACCTCGAAATTCTTTTATTTAGTAAAGGTTCCTGTTCCCAAGTGTTTGACGTTGGAAGAAAATAACTTAGGTTATTTTCTTCCAACGTCAAACACTTGTGAAAGCAGTACACAACATTTCAATTAACAATCACATTGGTGTCGATAGGAAATGAACCTAGGGTGCTCGTGTCCTGCCAAATTTATAGTAAGCGCTTAGCCACCACGATACCGTTTCAGAGATATGATTATATATTCCAAACATATATAGTTGTACGTTTGTATTAGTTTTTTGTCGCTTTTTCAACAAAATCTATAAGACCATGTAATGATAAATGACTATAATTAAATTATCGTCTTTATCTTCTCGACGTTAACTTACTAAATGGTCATTTATCAGAAGAGATAGTAAATAATGTTGAGTTAGTTTAATATAAAGTTTGTGAACGTGTATAAATTTTAAAACAGGTATGAAGGAAAATAATTTCAATTAGTTTTATACAGGTTGGCCTATAATATCGCTGGAATATTTCAGTGCAAAATATGTATTAACATAATATGAAATGTAAAATTGTGCAACCATTGAAACGTACGAATTAACTCACCGGAAATAGAGACGCTTTTGAGAGCCCACACGGAAACTTCTGCAGTCTACAAGAGATCTACATTAGTTTTATCCATAGTTATATGTGTATATATCCTTATTTATTCATTAATGCTTTAGCTTTTTGCTGACATTCACGTCTCTGTTTTGGGACGTAGCCCAAAAGAAAGACGCGATTGTAACGCGAATTTGTCAACTACATGATCTCTTTGAGGAAAACAAAGGATTTGTCTATGCAACACAATATCAAGCTAACACTATTAATAACTATAGGAGATGAATCTTAATAATTGACTTCGTGGGTGACTTTCGTGCGACTTCGAGTAACCATCCAGGTGAGTCGCTCAGGTATAAAATCTTTGGTTTTTCATCATTTCCTTTTTTCTCATCAGCACCTATTAACTTATCTTCTTCATCATCAGCTCCGAAAAGTCCACTGTTGGACATGAGCCTCTACTACTAGACGTTTCGCGTCTTCGACGTATTCTGCATCTGGTGTAAACGAGATGATTATACCGCCATCTATCCAATAGTCTACTGCATTAATACCTCAGTCTATTTTATTTTACTAATATTTAATTTTTCGTTAACTTCTGTCCTCGGTCATACAATGCAAAAAAATCATATTTTGAAAAAAAATACATATTTAAGTCACTGTTTTACGATCAAACGATACTGTTTTATTTAATTTCATATAATCGTTGTAATGTCGCGAAAACAGTCATTGATACTGACTGCAGCCTGATATTGAATTAATGAATATGTATGAGGGCAGGTGTGCAAGCTACATGATTAAATAGGTGCCACCAACGATTTTTGTACCGATCTGAACACATCGCTGCTGTGATGATAACGTATCGATGTACGTGGAAAGTTTTTAATCGAGTATAATGATTATTTGATTTGGATTCATGTGCTTTTTGTGCGAATCACAACATCGATAGTCAACGTAGGTATCAATGTATGTGAAAACTTTTTTACCATCAATACAGCCCTTCACAAGTCTACTGGTGAACGTAGTCCTCCCCAAAGAATGTCATAAATTATCGCATGATAAGTTATTACTTATTATTAAGCTATTATAAGTTAATGGATTTGAATTTACCTGTCGACCTGTTATCATGATTGTTCTGTAATTCATTAAATTACACGGAAAAGTATAAAATATATCAATTCCATAAAATATACCTTATATTTTCTAAATTTTATGATTTATATTAAATTAATTCGAAAAAAAAAAACCACTCACGACTTATTACAAGGTAGATGACAAATGATTTGTATTACAAACAGAGACATTTTTAAAAATCTTTTTTCCACCTTATCCTATTAAATTGCTCACGGATGTCTAAGACTAATATTGCACATCCCTAAACACGATACAAAAGCGTCGATAAATTAACCGAATCATACCCTCGTCCACAGCACTATAAATTGTTCATAATCAATTACAGTCTTGCCTAATGGTGACGCTGTTGAAGTAACAGCTACTTATTAGTTACCACATAACAAAGTACCTAACAATGTGTACAGAGAGAAGCGTACTGCTACAGACGTGTCCATATTTTGACTTATGATGTTATGATACTTTATATTCATTTCGTTTATATTTATTTGCATATTTCATAGCGTTAACTATAGTGAAAGCGGTGTGTTCTTCCCTTAGTGTGACCTAGTTTTACATTTAAAATACATTTGCATGAAAACAACTACACTTCCTCTGAGGTGCAAACATTAGGTAACTGGTTGCGATAGACAACAAATGTACATAATTTATGCAATGAGTAGGTAAGTATTTTTAAATAGTAATATGTGTTTTAATTTTAAATAATATTTTAAACATAAGAAATATTTAACTGTAAAATGTCTTACCTTAAAAATATACACAAAGCATCAGATGCACAACTCATTCAAACATTATTTTACCGGAACATCATTTAAATACTTAATGTAATATATAAGTTATGTTGCTTTTTATATCACACAGTAACAAGCGTGACAAATAAGCACGCAGTCCACCTCATGGTAAGTGTATGCTGTAGCCCATAGACATCGACATTTACGCCCGTTTAAGAATCAAATGCAGATGCATTGTCACTCCTGTGGGCTAAGATAGAATGCCTCGTTTCCAGTAAAATGGGTCTCCGGTTCTTTACACTCACCATACGAAACACACCAGCATTAAGCTGGTATTTTGTGAGAGTACTTGTCCTTACCTGATCGAGCCGACCCTTTCGTCCTATAACCATACAATAGCTGCAGCGTGGCCCTGCCACGTAAAAATGTAAACATTACTTCTAATAGTAATAATTTTTGTTAAAATTACGTCTCATAAAAAGTATCATATGCATATAGTTGTTGTCGCTGAGTGCATAATCAAACGTTTTATTACCCTTTCATTTAGCGATAAGCTTATTATTTATTCAACATTGTTTACTATTTCAGCCTGATCCGTGAAAATATGTCAAAGCGGTGAAAATCATTAGGTCGTTTACGATAGCTATCTAAAATTTTGAATTAGTATTTTATAAATAGCGTTTTAAACAGTTGTTACAGCTTTTAAACCACCTCACATATCTACAGCTTTCTTACTGTAAAAGCTGTAAATATATTATAATGTAGTAATAATTATGAGTACTAAATAATAAGCACAATTTAAATATTCTAATAACATCAATACAGAAACCCAAATAATTCGTGTAACTTATTGGAAGGAAATAAAATAAACTGTTTTAAATTAATTATCAGACAGTAGCATTAATTTATAAAGCAGATTAGTCTCATTTGCAATTATGCCAAAAAAATTGAAAGGTGTCGTTAATTAACGAAATATATGTTTATTTTAAGACGTTCTAAATTTCGCGTTGGAATTAATTAATATAAACTTAAGATTTCCCTCATTTAACTTTGAAACTGGATTACCTAATTTGCATCTTCCACCAACAAAATCTAAGCTACTACCTTTCCCACGACAGAATGGCCGAAATATTGTGAAACATAAAAAAATAAATAAATGAAGTAGTTTCTTAAATTAGTTGAGTATATATTATAAATACTTTTTCAATATTAATATCTAATTAACTTTTTTAATCTACTAACCAATTTTTTAACTTTTTAGGTACAAAATAAAGTAAATATAAGTAGGTTCATTTATTTCACACATTATCTCAATTGTCAACAAGATTCACATTTTACTTTACACAGATTACCTGAGTTAGTGCTTTATATCGCATCCCCGAGGGGTCGGCAGAGTTCAAAGAGCAGGAAAGAAAAAAGAAAGAAGAGCAAAAAATATGAGTATAGATGGAAAACTGCACACCTACACAGTTACAAACCAAATATCCCATTAGTCGCCTTTTACGACCTAATAGAGAAGTAACACAGTTCAACATAGAATGGAAAGCCAAAAAATAGAAATAAAAGATTAATAATGTCCATTTAATCTTGCAGCAGTGTGCCATAGCAGCATTGGGTGAGCTCGACCGGGGAAAGAAACATGCTCGCCCAGAATACCTGCTGTGTGGTTTGTATGGCGAATAAGGAGAATCAGAGACGCTTTATACAGTTATAAAGTTACCTTTTCTGTTAACTGTTACCTAACTGTTTTATATATGGTAATAGCATACCTCACATTATTTTTAAATTAGTTAAATAATAGGAAAGTTTTATATTTTATACGTACAATTTTTTATGTATATTCACAAATTTCTCGAATTAGACGGTGGCCCCTGTATAAATTTAAAAAATTACATCCCTAATTGTGAAGAAATAGGGAATGAAGTATTTAACGTAATTATTAAGACAACATTTTAGATGTTACCTTCAGCTTGTTATAAATTTTTTGTCCACTCAATAGGGTTAAATAATTAATCTTTAAAAAAGTAAAACCAACTTTGAAAACAAAAAATAATAACGTAATTATCCACGTTGCTTCTGAAGTCGATGTTAAGTTTTAACACAAAAGATAATATGTATTATTGACATTTAACTTGAATGCTAATTATTATATGATAACATTATCAGTTTGGTTAGTAGGTACCTATTTATAAATGATAATTTATAATGGACTGGAAGATCGTATATTATAATCTCTAATATAATCTATGATTCACGGCAGAATCCACTTCCCCATATGATTACAGGTTTGTCGTAACAGGCGTCAGAGATAAACGAAACAGGAGATGAGCTGTTGCAGCATCTTCCAGACAACAGCGCAAAATGTTAAAAAAATTGCGATTGCCAACCCACTTGAAAAGCGTGGTAACCGTGGCAGATATCTTCCTCATGAGGCAATCAATGTGAGAGCTTCAGCAGTGAACTGATAGGTTTAGTATTCTCCTGTAATTTGTAGCAAAATCTCTCTTAAAAATCCATTGAACTAGAAAACTAGCGAAAATAACTATCAAGTAATAAATTAAAAGTAAGTATTAAAGAGTTCTTTAATGACGGTAAATAAGATTGCATTAATACTACTGTTAAAATTTATAATTGTATTCACACAGTTCATAATGCCCAGGGAAGCTCGATCTACTACATTGCGCAACAAGTTTAGATGGTGGTCTTGAGAAATGATGCATTCGAAATCCGACGGGTTCCATAAATTTCCATTAATTATATTAACCAGATGTTTCTTGCGCTAACGCTTCGCATCAATTTAAACGAAGTTAATTTAAAGGAAACTAACAATGCCAAAAGTTATACGTAACAAAAATATAAAATTTTAATATGTTGTTTAAAATTATAAAAAAGTCGCTGATCGGTTGGCATTATTTTTTAAATAAAAATGCATATAATTTGAGATAAAAGTAATCTGAAACGACAGGAATGTTTCTTATTCCTGATTTTTCGTTTGAGATTGTTTAAATAGACTAGGATTTATGGACAGGCGAAGTGCTATTTCCGTTGGTCGAGTTCGAGTCGAGATTTATTCGAATTTGAAATACGAGTCGGGACAAAAGTCTAAGGAGGTTCTAATTAGATTATTAACTTATATTGTGAGGTTGTGAAATATGATTTAATTTTAAAATTAATTCAATGAACATTTTTTTTACTTAATTTTAGTTTCTTATTTAAATTAAAATAAAATTTACTCGTTGAAACAACTAACCAGTAAAACTCTAGACAACTTCATTAAAGCGGCCTTTTAATCGATTCGTACTTTTCGAGTTGTTTATGTGCAATTTACACTGTCATGGTATTTTGGTATAAGGTTCAAATGCTTCTTTAATATGTACTTACTCAATCATAAAAAAGATATTCACAAACATAAACTAAAAATCATCGAGTGAATTTGGAAATATTTTACAGAAATAAATGTTAGTCGGTTTTACATTTAACAAAAGAAAATTTAAAAAGCACCTTAAGCATTTTGCTTCCCCTAGCAGGTACATACAATAACGCCACTCGAAGGAAATCCTTGAGGAAGGCCCAGACGTGGCCGACGTAAATCTTTTGCTTCTTTTGGCCCGGAAAAAGTGCAAAGGAGCGAAAACTAACACAGAAAAGAAATGGATTCACTTCCACCGTTAAGGCAAACTAATTGTTTTTAGTCGCAAAATATGCTGCTTGTATTTTTATATTCTTCGTTCGTAAAAAGGTTTGTGTTGCCATATTTAGGTATAAGTTCATATACGTATTTATATATTTTTAATTTTACTTACTGTTTAAAATAATGAAAGATTAAGATAATTATTATATTCAGATGAAGTAATGCTATATAATGTTTATTTAATCAATCATTTAAACCACTTAGACCATAAATTATACCGGGTAATTCCCAAAATCACCTCTCGCGACACCTAACGGATGAGATAATATAGAGGATTATTATATCGGTATTTGAATTAGATAAAGTTAGTCTCATAAATAGTGCCGAAACTAACATTTCGACATTTTCACAGTTACTGTATCATGAATCTCAAAAAAGAAGTAGTCTTGTCAGAAACAACTAAGGGATCATTTAAAATGATATAAATTTAGGAGTCGCATAAAGCTTTCGACACTCCCCGACATTCACAGAATCCTACTCGTGGCGTAAATCACAAAGTTTAGAAAAAGCGGCGAAATAAAGAGCTCACGTGAAAGTTCAAAAATATCAGCCGTGAATATAATTATGGGAGCGAACACCCGCTGATTTCCGGCCTCTAAGATACCTTACTACTGATCAAATATTTACAGTGGAAGTCACTTAAAACTCGAATGGATATCTCGAAACGTGAATAGAGGTCCAATCGACTACACTGTTATACCACGTTAATATCATGTGTCAATATAGCACATTGTAACTTTAAATTATTTTGGCATCTCATGTCTTTTTTAAGAGCTAAATTACGTATATATTTAGTTTTTGTTTCTAATTTAGGTAAACTGCCTAGTCAAAATTATGCTGTATTTAATGTATGGGTCTAGAAATTCAGTATCTTATAACTAAAAAAACTTTGCAGCTTCTTCCGTGAATTTGAAATTTGAATATTTTGGCAAGTACCCGTCAAGTATTTAATACATTTTTACAATCCATGTAGTGCGGTAAAGGTGGTCTGTTATTTAGTTACTTTAATTTTAAAACAAAAATAACTTTATTGGTATAAGTGTGGAATCCATAGTTGCGGAAAAGAATGAGGGATTCTTTAGTTATAAATAAAAGATAAAGTCCAAAGTCGTACCTGCGGAGCGCCTGCTGTCTGTGAATTGCAAATATCAGACTGAAATAAGCACAAGAGATAAAGAACGATTTTAGCGCCAAAATACACATTAGACGACGCACCCAAAGCTGTTCAAAATTTATTCGTATATTGTTTGGGTGCATTTTTTTCATACTCACACGTTAGACACAATCGTAACCATTTTTGGAAGAATTCAAGCTCTTTTGTGCGAATTAATTCGAGCATCTATAGACCCTTAAAACAGGGTTAATGAGTGTATAAAAATAAAATCATAAATAGGATAATTAGGCATTACTTTTTCCCGAGTACGAATCTAAACAATAGTGCTTATAACCGTACGATGCTTATCACCGGTGGAGTAATTAAAATGGTAATTAAAATAAGTAGGAAACGAACCCAAAACCGGCTGTAAAACGTAGGCGCGAGCACCGCCACAACACGATCATAAATTTTTTTACACCCGCACAGGTTACCTTGCGTAACAGAGACGATTTAATTTTGTTCCTTAAATGGAAAGATGTTTATTCTGCTAATTAATATCAGTGTCATGTTTAATGAAAAATACCTAAAATATTTATGATGAAAAAATAATCCTAATATAAAAAATATATTTCTTCATTAAAATTTTGTTGTCGAAAATGTAGAATGTATTTTAGCTAGCACATTTTAAATGTTAATACAAAATACAATACAATCTTTACTCACATTCCTTTTTTCAACAAAAATGCTGTTATTTCGGTTTTATTATACTTTGTTTTTAATTTTCACACTTACTCTATTACGGCGTTCTCACAAGCTTTAACGACTATAACGTGTCTTGAATCGTTATAAAAATATTTAGTGAAATATAACTCAAATCCTCTGATATCAATCTTGGTAATAATTTTATTAAAATATACAACATTTATAAACACAAATTGCGGGGTTAGTATAGAGTTAATCCTATATTTGTTATATTTACAATTTCTAAGTTGAACTTTATAACATATTATTTTCTTTTACACACTGCAGAAGTAGTTAATTTTGTTAGTTAAAAGACAATTTGCGAAATTGACAGTAAAATTGTTAAAACTTAGTACAGTCCTTCCCAAGCTTTGAACTTATAAAAAGAAAAAAGTTTCTTCCGTTACTAAGCTCCGGAGATAAAATTAAAAAAAGTGCCAAGAACATGTTGCGACTCAAGTAAGGTAGGGTTCTGTTGTGCAAATTGTCTCTTATATTTTCTAACTTTTAATGCTGACCTTTTGTCCGTCTGGAAAAAATAAGGTGTAACTTGTGAACGGAGTAGAAACTCACGCTACAGATATTTTACAAAAAATAAAACAAAACAAAAATAAAATAAAACAAAAATTTTGAATTAAACGTTTGAAAATGTTTTTGAACAATTACTTTACCCTTTAGCCTGTGACCCTGCGAAGTGACAAGGTCAAAGATGCCTACTAAATTTATTGTTTTATTACCGTTCGTAAAGTAGGGTGGATATGATTTGAATTTCGATAGAATTTAATTAATTAATTTATTTAATTCAAAATTTTATTTTTATTTTTTGTAAAATATCAGTATCATAGGTTCTACTTTGTTCATATGTTACACCCTATTTTATTTCAGACGGTAAAAAGGTCATCCAGTATAGATATTTATTAGAATTTATAAATTTTTGGATAAATAAAAATTATTCTAGGAGAGGGTACACATTGCAGAGGAAAACGAAGCTTAATATTTTCAAAACAAAGCCAAATTTAAAATTAATTTCTAATACTTTCGCACTCTTGTTTTCAAGCATACTATAAAGAGGTGTATGACGATAATATGTGTCGTGATACTACGTGCAACGCCCAGCCGAATTATATCCGTCGATTGACCTCTTGAACATCAGGGATTGTAATTTTTGCGAATTTTTTTACTAAATTCTCTTATTTATCTTAACCCTTCCCTGTTTCAAGGATGTTACCTTTTAGACAGCCTCGCGTACCACTATTTGAGAAACAATTGTATAGTCAGAAAATTTGTCATAGATAGATATGTCCTAGATAAGATAAACTTACTCGTCAACAACTTCGAGCGTAACGCCCCAACAACTACCAGGATAGGTGTAACATGGACATGGCTCAAGATTGCTCAGCAAGCTATAGAGACGCGTCACGAAGTCAATGACACAGAGAAGAGCAAGAGCTCTCCGAGTTTATCTGTGTGGTAGATCTCGTAATTAGGATATCTGCATAAGAACCACAGTAACTAATGTTCAGCTATATAGCTCGAAGAACCGACAACCGATGTGGAAGAAAGGTTCCCCATTGTTAGCCATGTACCGGTAAGAGGCGGAATGAAATGAAGTTTTGGTAAGACATGCAGGAAGTCGATGGATGCAGGTAGCTCAGGGCTGTACTTTTGTGACATTTCTTTGAAGAAGCTTAGTTATGTTCCACAGTGGACTTGTGATTGTTTGTAATAATGATGATGAAAAAATTTTACCATTCACAGGCGCATAACTAATTCGAGGTGCCGAACTAATTCACGCCAGGGACGCGGTTTATCTTTTACATATAATATTTTAAGCCCTATTTCTGTTTTCCTTGACTGCTGATGACATTTGCATGCTCTGTTCAAAACTCACATGAATGGAAACGTGGTGGAAAGGTGTGTATATGTGGTAGAGCCATGCTGCAGCTATATTATGGTTGTAGCACGAGTGGGTCAGCTCAACCGGGGAAGGACCACGCTCTCACAGAATACAAGCGTAAAATAGCAGCTTAATACTGCTGTGTTTCGTATGGTGAGTGTAGAGATCCGGAGACCCTTTTTTACTGGAAACGAGGTATTCCATCTAAGTCCTCAGGGGTGACAACGCATCTGCATTTTGATTCTTAATCGAGGATAAATGTAGATGTCTATGGTCCACAGCATCCACTTACCATCCAGGTGGACCGTGTGCTCATTTGTCACCCTTATTCTATAAAAATGTATTATATAATATTGTTAGAAATGAGGATAAAAAAATAAAAGAAAATACGAACAAATGAGGGTAGAATTGAGACTAGATCGAGAAGCCCCCTCGTTTGTGCAGTATAAAATTAACTGTAGGTGCCGTACGCATGTGATTCTCTAAGTCTTAGAACTAAGACTTAGTACTCGTAGAATGACGGTATCGTATCGTAATTGCTCTATACCGAATGTATAGTGCAGTACGCTGTTTTATTTCTGATAGTGATTGATTGCGTAAGCAAGAAATTAAGTTGAACATCCGCTCTCCTGCTTTTATTATTTTTAACAATTAACATCCAATATAATTTCCAATAATATTATGTTCACATTCAAATCAGTAAAAATGTGAAAGTTATGAGGCTGCGATAGTGACACAAGGTTAAGCAAAGATTACGATATTAATAGGGCTTCTTGCCTACGACAGCAGAATCCTAAAAACGGAAAACAAACAAAAAGTTTATACGAGTTTTTAAAATACAACCGATTTTAAACCATTTGCTAAAAGCTTCGCGAGTTCCTTCTTTAAGAAAAAATGCTAGAGCCCGGAGGACGTTAAAAGCAATAGACTTTAAGTTCCTTGAGACTAAAGTTAAATATCCATTTAAATCTTCGACGCCGGGACGATATCCCCTGGGAATTTAGCGGTGCAGCGCTTGAAAGCGCTTGAAGGGAAATAAAGAATATCACGTGGTTTTAGATTCATTTGTGGCTATATTGTGGCTTATTGGCATCAAGGCATTTTACGTCTAAGCGTACTACAATATGTTTAAAACATTTCGGATAACTTATTAAAATAAATTTTTGCTCACAATTTAACTAATGAAATGTAATATTATGTCACTTTTGTGCTAACACCAAATTCTATTAATCTAGTAGTTATTAACAGAAGCGTAACAAAATACTATACAGAATTACTTTTATATTAAAAGTTGAGTGTTCGCTCTTGAATATTCTTGTTCAGAGCTTTACATTTGAACTGAAATTTCAGTGAAATTACGTATTGGTTGTAAAATTTTGCGATAGTAAACTTCAAAGACTTGCCTTATTGCTGCTAATTCCGTGTTACGAAAACATAATCGAATCAGAATACAATGAAGAACATATTGAATGGAAAGTGCAAAGCGCAACATTCGACACTGGGTCACAAGAAAGCGCATCAAGCGACACCGAACTATAATTCTACCTAGTACATAGCTCCGTCGACGACGGCACTAAATCAATACGAGCCATCACACCCTCCTCCCCCACACCCACGTCCACAACCCGCGGGCTTCAAGCCGCTTTCCCGCCGAAAGCACCACCCTTGAAAAGCTCGCGAGCTGAGCTCCTACTTCTGTTCGGCTTTGTGGAGGTGTAGCGCGAGCGAAACGTCTTGGGATTTGTTGCGAACTCACCAATTGACAGCTTGTAATTTGAGAGCGTATTTCTAAATTACTTCAAGGACGAGCCCGACTTAATCGAAGTTACCTTGTCTGGGGTAAAATACATTTCTTTATGCATTAAAAATATTACAAAATGCTATTGATAGTAAAAATAATGTTAAATGTTTAATTTATCAATCAGTTGAAACAATATAGAAAACAATTGTGATCCTTGCTTCTATTTTATAAACGTTATACAAAACGTTATAAAAACAAATATTAAAATATTGCAGTCAATATTTTTTTACATTAAAAATTTGCTAATAATTTAATATAAAAACAAGTCTGTGAAATATTTACCTACTTAAACTTAGACCAGAATATGCTTATGAGTATTAAATGAAAAATCAACGCGACGTTACATAAATTACAATGTGACATGACATTTTAATATTATTCAAATATCGATCTACTATGGTGAAGGATAGACTGCGTTCTAATTTTAATAAAATATTAATTACCTATTAGATTTGTTCGATGACATATAACATAAATTATATCAAATTATTTGAGTGGTTCCATAATTAATTAGACGTTATTTAACTTTTATTATTTTTTAACTAAAATCAAGAAAAGATAATATATTTTATTTTTATTAAAATCCAATTGCAAAACCGGTAAAAGCATTAACTATGTTTAATCCTACTATAATTATCCGTAATGTTTCTACTAAACGACTGTATAAATCAAACATGCGACGCTCTTGTTCGATTCGTGTTAGATTGATAAGGTTATTCACGAGTGTGAAAGAGAAAGGTATCCATCCAGTACTTTCTGTTCACAATTGATTGTAGAGTGAATGTAAAATTTAGCGGGCATTTCTTTACTAGTGTAAACGTCAGTTGTTTACTAATGGTTTTGTGATTTAGTTCTTTACCAGCATGATGCGAAATAGGCTATAAATGAAGCGTTACTAGTTCAGACAATTCTCAGTAAAAATTTTCGACTAACAAATTTCAAATTGACATTGCTTTCGATTGAAAGTTTTTGGATGCACGTTTTTATAAGAAACTATTTGTTAATTATGCTCAAAAAGTTTGACCTTGAATGAGAGAATTTTTTTTTTCATATTTTAAAATAACCGGATTTAATTTTTTTTTGTCTTAAGTATTCATTAATTTAACTAATTTGAAACATCAAATTATAATTTCTTGTAATAAAGAATCTTTTAACGTGATACAACCGCTCTGTAGTCATATGCTGGTTGCAGCACGAATGGGACGTCTCAACCGGGGAAGGATCATGTTTTCACAGACTACCAGCGTAAAATAGTATCTTAATGCTATGTGTTTCGTATGGTGAGTATAGAAAATCGATGACCCTTTTTAAGTCGCAACGAAATATTCCACCATACACTTATATTCTTAATTGAGGATATACAAAGGTGTCTTTTAGTCACGGCATTCCCATCAGGTGGGTTGTGTGTTCGTTTTCTGACAGTTTTGTTGATTGACAATTAAAAAATCAGAACATATAAACATAGACGTCCGTAGATGAAATACAGGAAAAGCTGATTAGCAAAGCTAGTCAACTATCAGCTTAGTCTTCTGGCAACCTAAAACTAACAACAAATTAGGCTATGATAAGGATAATAGTATACGGACGGTACGAATAATAATATAAATAACTAACATTTCAAGGCATACATTAGTGTGATCAGAACACTACTTTATAATGTTTAAACTTTTGTATGACGTTCGAAAGCTGCGATGAGCGGTAATGAAATAAGCGCAGGACAAACATAATAAATCTCAGCGAGATGCGAGGGCGGCGCGGCAACTTCCTCTTACGATATTTGAATTTAATTTAGCGCTCGCGTTGTCCCTTTTGACAGTTTGAGTCATTTTTAGCCGACTTTAAAAAAAAATCAGGAACGTTCCTAATTGGAATGTAATTTTTATCTATAAATGTTACGTAATATCTTTGCCAATGATGGACTAATTTTAATATTTTTTTTATTATTTAATATACCTCAAGGGTAGTTCCATTTAAATTTGCAGATTTTTTATTTATTAATAAAAAAATAGAAAAGAAAACATCTCTAAATTTGGAAAAATATGAGATTAATGTTTTACTCTTTACACGACATTCTACTCGTAATCCTGAGGTCGTGAATGCTTCTTTATTTCGATTAAAAGGGAATAAATATTCATTTGAAAAAATTAAAAACCGGCTTTAAAAAACTAAAAAGAACAAAAACTTTTGAAGTTTGGGTTTAAACTCATTGACACAATGTCGTACGAGTAGCAACGCTTTCAAAAGCTATAACATTATATCGGGTTTTTAATATTTTTAAACCTTTCTAAGACAACAAGTCGGTGATCGATTTCAAAATTAGGTTAAACTCTTCTTTGAACTAGACACCATGCCAATTTATTTGCATAGACATGTCTTTATTCGGTTTTATGAATTCATGGTATCTTTTATTTTTATATACACGAAAATTCGAAAAAAATTATTGCTTGTCAGCGTTGGAAAATGTTTTTACAGTTTTGTACCTATTGTACGTATACAAATTTGTTTTAACTATTTTTATATGTGATATTAGCAAGTTCAGTTTTAATAAAATTAACATGTTGATAATGACGAATTTATTTATGTAAAACTATTATTTGAGCAAGTCTTCTTCAAGCAATATTTTGAATATTCAAAGTGTTTGACGGTGGAGCAACTTCTCTAGTTATTCGTATAAGAAATATTTTAAGTGAGGACGAGACGCTGGCCGCCTTTAGGTGGTGATCGTGTTTCGCGTGTTTACATCCAGGATTATCGGCCGTTTTAACTCACGGCCTTAACGTTAGGGCTAGGATACACTAAGGTCTGTTATCTATTCACGTTTCTTTTTCAATATTATCACCTCTTTTAAAATTTTTAGTTCTTTTCAAAATTAAAATATTATTTTCAAGTTCACTTCACGCTCAATAATAAAAACTAATAAACTAGATGACACTAACAGATTCTAAACATTATATTTCTATTACCATACCATTATATATATATATATATATATATATATATATATATATATATATATATATATATATATATATATATATATAGTATTTAAAACTTTTGTGTCACTATTTCTGGTAATTATTTAATATTTTATAATTCTTTTTATATTTATAAAGCTATTTTGTATTTTGTATTACAGTGTATATAATATAATATAGTATCCTATACAAAAATATGTCTTATCTTTTTAACTACAAAAATCCATGGCATGTATATAATTGAGAATTGAATTTTGATTCAAATCAGGAGCAAAACAGATTTCATCATTATGCACGATAATTATCGAATGCTTAGCGATATAATCATCAACCCAGATACATGATCTATAAGACAATTAGTTCAGCGAACAGTTGCAATAGTCCTCTAATCAATTAAGATGCTATACTGTAGTAATTAACCGACGTTCCAACTACCTGTAAATCAGGTTGCACGATATGAAGAGTCTTGGAAACCAATTTGTTAATAAAGTAGCTTTTAGCAATTACAGTTACAGTGATAATTGTTATTGACAATTGTTTCAAGTTACCAATTAGCTACTCGTTTCATTGGTAAGGTTACACGTTAGTATGGTATTGTGTGATCTTTAAGAGAATATCAGGGCGACGTTTATTCCAAACGTTTCCTTTTTTTATCCCTGGATGATGACGCTAGAGCAAATATTTTACGATATGCTCATATATCCACAGTCATGATCCTGTTTATATATTTTATCCCCACAAATTAAATTATTTAAGTTACGCTCCCGTTGTAAGACATCCAGCAAACAGATATACAATAATATAATAACTTAAAAATTAAAAGAAGATAGACCCATAATAATTTTTATATTGCTCTTAAAAATAAAAAAGGTTTGGTTTCGAAAAAGTAAATGATGATGATTTCGTTAACTTTTCATAGATGCAGTTGTTTCTGTCGGTTATTTAGCTCGGTCGTCCGGAATCAGCGCGACAGAATTAAAATGTTGTTCAAATTACTTGCATCCTGGATACCCTCCTGGCACTTATGGTTGAAATAGGCATACAGATTCAACATTTAATTTTAAATTTTTCAGTTCAGTTCTAGACGCCATATTGCAAGATTTGCCCATACAACATAAAAGTGACAACTTTTTTTTACTTTTTAACAATTTGGAAAATCGACTCCTTAATTTAAAATAACCGTCATTGTCGGTTAGAAAAGCGTTATGAACACAAATATACCAGCCCACATAAAACTTAAGAGTTCTTTTAGAAGTGTATAAGAGTGTAGAAAAGAGGTAGTATCCTTATAAGAGTGGTTTATGAATTATTATACAGCTCAAGCTGTATAAAGTCTGTATTATGGAATCTAAGTAACCTTAGGGTTCTTTACCAGAATACGAAAACTCTAGTATACATCTTTAAGTTTTAGTAACACTTGAATCTGATTTTATCATTAAAGCTGTATAGAAGCTGTTTACCGCATGTTGAAACCTGCTTATTGCAACTCTAAGTGTTATTATATAGGTAGTATAGTATAAATCAAATCTTATTTCTTAACAATAGTGTATGGAAACTGCCTTCTAAAACTTATTTTTATGACGTAATTATACACTCCTATAAATACAGTTACTTCTGTCTATGAGGCTGATATAAAACTAAAAAAAAACAACCATAGTACAATAAAAATATAAGTGATAGAATATCGTCATTTTGCATGCGTTGCGTGTTTATATTGTGCTAGTACCTAAACGAAATTAATTTGTCGATCAATACCTATATTAAAAAGAGCAGACCTATATATTACCTATATTTCAAGAAAACATTTTTGTTTCATTACATTCCTTCAGTACTAAATTTTTTTCACCTATTGTACACATACCTTCATTTTCGGATTGCGATGATAATCAGATTCCAGCCACAATATCTATACATAATATATCTACTTGTAACTTCGCTTCTGTATACAACCTAACGAGGACTATGGTTTTTAAACTCTCGCCCCATGTCTAGATTGTCTAAATCGTGACTTCCACTAGTACGACCGCGATATAATTACGGAAGATTACAACCTGCGATTACCTATTCGCCGTTTTGTTAATAATACATGAGGATCGGCTATAAATCATACGTACCGTACCAAAATATACAACATACGTTTTGTTCTTGTGCAATTATATAAAATACTATTTACTTCCACGCTTAAACATATTGAAAGTTATCTTATAGACGTGCAATAATTCTTGTTTGTGAATTTGATTAATGAGCCCATTAATTGGTCATAAAAAATATTTTATTGTTTTTAAATGTGATATGATACTTTTACATTGAATTGATTTAAATGTAAACAAAGATTAATAAATTACAAAGAAAAGTTTTAATGAATGAAATATCAAGCCCATTAGAGATTATATGTAACCAATCTCACTCGCCATTATAAAATAAATAGCTTAAGGATGGAATCTTGTTCAATGATACGATTTTTTTTAATATCCAAAATGGCTCACAAAGTTCACACGAGTGTTAGTAGGTGCGGCTGGATGGGACGGAACTGTGATGGGGTGACACACTGTTATTATTAGTTTTTTGTCCCCACTCTCGAACCTCCCCACCCGCGTCGGCCGCCATTTCTCGCTTTCAAAGCACTTTTTGTGATTCGTATTGACGAGACGAAGCGTTTTTTCCCTATATGATTAATGGATTAGATTTCGCTTCAGACTGTCCACTATTGTAATAATAACGTACGTACGTACACGGTACCTTTATGTCTGTGTTACAAAAGTTGGTTTTTGTATGAATTTCCTATGCGAATATAATGCATAATATAGATAGAAATTTCTTCTGAATTTAAAAAGTTACAGAAACCTATTTTAACATACACGTAGGTTATTTGACTGCAATTTTCTAATAAAGCTCATATCGTAGTATAAAAATGTATGTCTTCATTTTAATTTTTAAGTTTAATTGTTTTGTTTAAGTTGGTTTTATGTTAAACCGTGTAGTGGCGGTATAAGTATATGCGCTATCCTATAACGTCCCATGGGTGTCGTAATAGGCGATTATGCGAAACCAGAGAAAAAAGGAAAGTTTTCCGATAGATGGCAGTTCAAATGTTTCTTTCTGGCAGAAGTAAAATACCTAGACCGGTGAATAGAAGCAGCGTTGAAGTTGCGAGATGTCTCCAGATGTAACCAAGTTCTGAATTATCCTTTCTGTAATTACATACGATATTACATATTGAATACGATTTATGTTGTCGAGCATTTGACGCCTTCCAATAAAGCACTTCATGCTGCTACCAGAATCAAGAATAATAAAAAAGGGTTCAAATATCTTCGGATCTGGGGAGGTAAAATATATGTAAGAAATAATGATGACACGCTGTGATACCTAGTTATTAAAGATTTAGGAGCACTTAACAAATTGATGTAATATTTAAAATATATTCGAATAATTTGTGCATGTACTCGGAAAACCCTACTGTAAAATTCAATAGCTTAAAAATATATTTTCAAAATTATAGAGGCCTTCGATCTAAAACAAAGAATTTTATTGCAATGTTTGTTGTAGCAATTATGATATTATGGTACTAGTAGAAATCTGGTTAATTGACTCAGTGCTAAATGGTGAACTTTTTAAAGACCGGTTTGATCTACAGGGACAGGGAACCTTTCACAGTGGCAAGGAAGGAGGTGGAGTATTGATAGTTGTATCAAAAAATTTAAATTTAATCATGTCGCCTGCTGGGAAAGCAAATGTGAAGACGTATGGGTTAATATTGAAGCTCCAGTAACCAAGTCTTTACGTCAGATAGCACTATGTGCTATTTATATACCGCCACCAGTAAGTTGAATAACAGTCAACTATTTTGTATCCCAGTGTAATGCCGTGTTTTTTGTAGTGTTGTGCTGAGGAAATAAACTCACCTGTAGGCATACTAGGTGACTTTAACTTAGGTAACATGAATTGGGGCATGTTAAAAAATACAAGAAGAACGATTCATGCAGCATTACCAGCCACGACTCAGGATTTAAATTGATTTTTTACACATTAATAAACTTACACAATGTTATCACGTAACAAATACTGGTCGTATAATGGACCTTGTACTTACAGCTATAGATTCATGTGAAGATCCCAACACTTTTCATTAACATGAGACCAAAACTATTTTGGTCTCATGTTAAAGAAAAGCATGATAGTATAGTAGATGGGGTATCCGCTAGTACTATCATGCAATCGCTATGACAAATGGTCAGGAATTTTCTTCTTCAGATGGATTTAAGAAATGTAAACTCTTTGCGAATCATTTCTCTTCTGTTTACCATGTAGACGAAGATAGAGATTTATGTATACATGATTTCGATAATCTGAAATTATTATGGGATAACAGTCAATGTTTGACAAGCTGGAGTTTAGATTAAAAAACTTTATTAAATAAGCTAGAAGAGTGGATTGCAATAAAGGTGGTGGATCTGATGGTATTCGGCCAATTTTCGTAGCGTCTTGTGCATCGGTTTGGTTACACTTCTATTGATTATATACAACAAATAATTATCAACAGGAGTTTTCCCATCGAAGTGGAAATTTACAAAGGTAGTTCCGATTTACAAGTCAGGGGATAAGAGCAGAATATCTAATTATAGGCCAATTTCAATTTTGCCAATATTCGATAAAGTACTTGAATTTCTAGTTAGTCAACTACTAAAAACTCACTTAAAACTTTACCTCAGTAATAATCAACATGATTTTGTTCGACCAAGATCAACTTGCACAAACCTTGTAACTTTTACAGTCTTTGGTAAAAGCAATAGATGCAGGTAGACAATATGATGTTAATATACACAGATTGAAGTAAAGCTTTTGATAGAGTTCCACATAAAGTCCTAAACTACAAATTAGCCGTTCATTGGATCGTCAGATCATTGCTGGAATGGGTAAAGTCATACCTAAAAAAAGATCACTTTACGTGGTTATAAATAGATTTCAATCAGATAATCGTATCATTTCCTCTGGTGTACCACAGGGCTGAAATTTAGGACCAATATTATTTTATCTGATTATAAATAACATTTCTAGTTGCTTACAATTTTTGGACCCCTACATGTATGCGGATGATTTAAATTTTGGAAGAATATTCGAATCGAATCGAAAAAGGACAGATTTAAACAGACTTATGTATTGGTGTAATCTTAACGGCATGAATCTTAATTATTCTAAATGTTCACATGTTAAATTTACAAGAAATACTAAATTGATCAATAATCATAACTTCATAGGGAATAACGAAATACAAGAAGTAGAAGTGATAAGGGTTCTTGGTATTTTGACAAAAAACTAACTTTTTTTACCTTATATTGATAGTATTATAAATAGATCCTCCAAAATGTTAGGGTTCGTCATAAAAATGGTAGGTCATTTAAAACCCTAAAACAAAAAACAAATTTTGTACAATAGCCTTGTAAGGAGTATAATGGAGTATTGAAGTGTTGTCTGGCGTTTACACTATTCTACATATTCGTTGCGATTGGAGAGAGTTCAAAAACGCTTTATGTGGCATCTTACATATTCATCGGCAAAGAGCCGTGGTAGCTCAGATCGTTAGCGCTCTCTGTAAATTTCACACTACACGAGCTAACCGGGTTCGATCCCCGCCGGCACCAATGAAATTGTTAATTGCAATTTTAAGTGCTGATTTACCACGTGCTCGACGGTGAAGGAAAACATCGTGAGGAAACCTGCATGCCAGAGAAATAAGAAAAAAAATTTTTTCGAAGACATGTGAAGTTCGCTAACACGCATTGGGGCGTCGGACAATTCCTTGCCCTGAAACCCTCTCAGAAATGACGGAGAGGCCTGTGCTCAGCAGTGGGACGTATATAGGCTGCAACTTTACTTTAAGTTTACTTACATATTCTGTTGGAAATGCACCAAAAATATCATCCTATGCAGATAGAATTCAATATTTTATTATACTACCCTTATCGATACGTCTATAGTTGATAGATATTATGTTTTTATACAAGGTGATTAGAAATGAGGTAGACTGTCCACAGCTTCTCGTACTCCAGTAAGAACTCCTCGCAAACCAATTACCCACCACGTCGTAGGACTGTTCTCGGTGCGCATTCGCCATTCGCAAGGCTTTGTAAAGTATTTAATGAATGTAGTGATGTCGTTGATGTTAATTTTGATCCATATGTCAGTTTTATAAGAATTTGTGTATGTACTTTAAACATTATAAAAGCACAGATCGTGTACTAATTTTTTATAATTAATGTAAACACACACACACACACACACACACACTCACACACACACACACACACACACACACACACACACACACACACACACCCCCACACACACACACACACCACGCGCGCACACGCACTTACTTAATATCAAATTTTTTGAAATAAGAATTCCTTAGATAAATAGTACTTAATTGTAAATTGATAGCATGCTGTGATTACCTTTAAGTGATTGTACATTTAGAAATAAGACGATCGTAATTTTTTGATGTAATAATGTATTAATCGTAGGTAATCCTAATAAAGAGAGAGAAAAAAATAACGGGATTCCCCATGTCCAGCAGTTAACTTTCACCAGGTAATAAAGAAAAAAAATCCAATAGAAAGACTTACAGAATAATTTAGTTATACCTAAATATGATTTTGTCATTAATATTGGAATTAAAAGGCCATGCAGGATTGAACCTAATCAAGTGAGTACTTGAATCTAATGATCGTCTTCCGAGTGGTAAAACACTATAGAAAAACGAACTCTACTGTAAATGTAATAAAGTTTAACCAAAACTGTTGGTGAATTTTTCAGTCGTTCATTCATTACAGTCTATCTAAGTCCCAGCAGTGGACTTTGATAGTCGTCCCCCATACGTGGTAGGCAGTGTTAGTATCAACAGATTTTTGTTAAATCTATAAACAAGAGTATGCTACTGCATCTTCAGTTTTAGTTTCCCTCTGTCACCTTCTTAACACTCCTACGGGTTGCTATGGGTATTGGGTTCTCCTACGCCGTATGATTTATCTTTAATGTATATGACAGTGTATAATTTATCTGTAATAATACAATTAGTTATAGATGATAAATGTTACCTCAAAGTAGCTATTATAATCACCATTGACTTGTCGAACATAATATCTTGTGTAAACAGCGTGCAATCAATACACTATTCCATATTATAATTACGCATTCCAATTCACTTGTCCCTTGCCGCGATCAATTAGATGACTGTGCCATAAAAGTCGTTTACCTCATAAAATATCGCATAGCTATAAGAAAATACATCGAATGGAGGTTGACCCCCAGATTATCACTTTAAGGCGTTTCAATCTATTGTTTCATATCACATGATATTGTTTTTGTTAAATGTTTTAACTAAACGTTAGTTACGTACAACCACTGAATTTTAATAGAGCATTATTGAACGAACCTGTACTTAGCGCAGACGAAATGTTACTAAAATCAAAAATGCAACATTCAGTCAGAAGTCCTTGAGAATTTTTGTTTATAAACAAAGGACGTGTTATGCAAGAGGTTGTAAAGGTTGGAACGCGTAAAGAATCGGGTTTTACGGGCGCATTATATGGACGGGGCGAGATAAAGCGATTGTTTTGGGTCGTAAATAAGACTGCAACAGGTACAGTGCCAACGGGACTCCACAATCACGAGCCACCAACGCTTTCCCTTTCATTTGATATCATTGCGTTCGTGTGACACATTTTGCGTTGAATATATTTACAATAACTATCTGTTAATTTTAAATAATTTTACACTAATTGATTATGGGCTCAAGTTGATTCCTGTTACAGGTTAACAATTGAATTTTAACACGTTTTTAAGTTTACCATATCGTAGTTTTCACGGGATTAGGTAATTAAGGCTTAACTGTAAAAATATTTCTATATATTGTTTCTATGTAGTTTTAAAGATGTTTGAATATATTGTGTTTAGTTATAATATCTATATTTTAATGATGTGTGTATTATTATTATCATATTATTGCTTATATATTATATAAAATTATGTTGACAGTATTTTTAGATGAATAAGCTTGTTTATTAGTTGATGGATTGTGACTGTATAGTTTTTCTTTTTTCTCAGCAACAGGCATATCCATAGTACTGATTTGTTAACTTTAGGGAAACCTGTTATTGGCTATACTTATTGTTCCTCTAAGTTAAAAATGTATGTATAAGCTGTTGGTTTTCTAAATAAATAAATAAATAAGCATGTCAAAATATCGTCATAATTATTATAATACTTCCTTTTATAACCCGGTAAAGAGAATGTGTCGACTTTACAACGAGATATCCATGAAAGCTCCGGCTTGGATATTTTTGACCCAAGATCCTGGATATTCAAGAGCAGTAAAATCGCTAACACTTACAAACTCATTCCCATGTCACATGTATTTTAATAATGATTTCTTATATTTACGCAAACACTAATTAAAAACATTGATTAAAACTACTTTTACGGATTTTATCATGTTTAATTTATTTGATTTTTAATTCCCGATATATATATATATATATATATATATATATGTGTGTGTGTGTGTATGTATATATGTTGTGTGTGTGTGTGTGTGTGTGTGTGTGTGTGTGTGTGTGTAGCCACATTTTGATTGCTCTGTTTTTGTCGTCAATATCAATTTAATATTTGATTAAATCTGAATTCTACATGTTCAAAATACTAACAGATAAAATTAGGGCTAGCGCCAAGCTGCCGTCCGAAACCCAACTAAAAATAGTAATTGAAGAGGCCGTAGCATGAATAATATTAGGGCGTCGTCACGCGGGGCCTTGAATCGATACGTAATTATAGAGTGAAAACGTACCCCTCATAAATATTATATCCATGGTATAAGGCGAGGCAGGAATCGCCCGTAGCGCCCATTGTGTGAAGCTACTCACCATGGCAGCATTAGGTGACGTCGGCGTTTGAAACACATGCCATGAAAAGTGTTTCAAAATTTTATCAATAAAATTAAATCAAATTTGTAAATTAATAAAACGTCTTGTAATTTAAATATACACTAACTAATATTTACAAGAATTTTCAATGCACTGATATAAGCAATATTTTTTATATTTCTTTTATAGAATAGGGTGACAAACAATCACACAGTGCACCTGATGGTAAGTGGAAGCTATGGCCCATAGACATACATTTATCCTCGATTTAGAAACAAAATGAAAGCTTGTCACTCGTGAGCACTAAGTTGAAATGCCTCCTTTCCAGCAAAAAGGGTCTCCGGTTCTATACACTCACCATACGAAACACAGCAGCATTGACCTGCTATTTTACTTGGTATTCTGTGAGAGCGTGGTCCTACCCCGGTCTAGCCGACACATTCGTGTGCATAGTTGCAACGTGGCTCTACCACGTAAATAATGTAACGGCGACCTTTTATGAATGTCCACGGTATATAAAGGTATTTAACGGTATAAAACGGTAACGGTATATTTAATTATAACGGTTACTTATAAGTGTGTCAATTATATATATTTGATATATATGTGTATATTTATTGTACTTATCTGTTGCATGATTATATGAATAAATTGTTGAATTTGATCATGACATGATCCTAACTGCCTACAACTCACTCTCTGTTCTACCTAAGGCTAGCTGGCAGAAAATAAAAAATAGTGCCTTTTGTACAATATATTTGGTACAGTAAAGAATAAAATAGATAAATAACATTGTTTAGTTCGTCTCTCATATTATTAAAATTAAGTTTATTTTTTATTACAAATATATTAATAATAAATAGAAGTATTTTAAGCTATAACAAAAAATTTAAATCTTGACAAGTCCGTGACAAGTTTCTTAAATGTCACAGTTCCAAAAACTAAATAGGTAACTAGTTTTCCTTGATAGTTGTAACAACCAATGATAACATAAAACACGAAGCCCATAGGTATTATTTATTCAGGGACTATTCAACGTTTCCTCATACTCTAAATTGTTTTCAAGCTTTATCTAATTTTGGTCCACGCAAGGTTTGCATGTCAAAAGGCAGTTTAACTCGGTTCAGATTAAACCGGTGCCAACTTCCACGGATCGTGTAAAAATTGACCGTGAAATTTCAACTCTCAGTTGACTATAACGTTCAACATTCGTTTATAATTTTATAATGTTATCAATTTATTATTTTTTATTCACTTAACGTACTTTTAACAATTATTTAAAATATACCGTATTACGTATAGATATTAAGATTTAATTCTTATTTTAGAAAGTTACTTCACATATTTTTTAACACGATCACTTTTAGGTTTCAGTTATTTCTATGTCACAATGTCACTCAACATAAATGTTTTATGGAGGTGATTCTCTACGTAATAGACCCATTGAATTTGAACATGTGCTCATAGGTAATATTTTTATAAAAACAACGAAGGAAAAGTAAAGTGTGATCAATAATGCAAGACATCGAAACAAATTGCAAATTAAAGCGACCGCAAATTAGTAAACAAATGGTCAAGCGTTTAACTTCTATATTGTTAGAAATAAGTGAACAAAAACAAAGATGAGAGAATTTAATAAACATCTGCCTTGAGGAATCCACATCGCATCTGTTGCTCCGGCGTTGGGTCTTAACAAAATTTCAAATGCGCGCGAGCCGCTTCCAACTTGAACAGGCAGATGTTCGTGTTTCATTTAAAATTCAGTGAAGAATCTACTTTAAAATATCAAACATAGAAAACGAATTAACATCAGCACAGAAATTTAACTTTTCTTATGTCTTTTTATGTATATAATCTTCCAAAACTTAGATTATGATGTCGGTATTTAAAATTCGTCTGCGTTTAAGGGAAGCTATATGGTAGCGATCGAGAGAGATAACGGTTAACAGGGTCATTTTTTGGCCTTACCCTCTTTTAAAGCTATTTAAACGTAACGTGTTACATTTATCAAACGCTTTATAGAGGAGAATTTCCAATTATTTTCACATTTATTTTATTACTTCCTTTTTTACAATGACTTTATTAGGTAACTTATAACATGATGTTAATCTATAGTGAGTTAACTTAATCATGGCCCCCAATCTTTAACTACAATTATATGTTAAATTTTCCTTTAATTTTGAAAATTAAATTATTAAAAATAAACAGATTTCAGTCATGACGTTGGTGTCGGTCATGAAAGTTTTTTTTATAGGACGAGGGTGACAAGCGAGCACACAGCTATCCTCGATTACGAATCAAAATGCGTTGCGTTGTCACCCGTGAGGACTAAGATGGAATGCCTAGTTTCCAGTAAAAAGTGTCTCCGGTTTTGTATACTCATCATAAGATATACAGTAGCGATAAGTTGCTATTTTACGCTAGTATTCTGTGAGAGCGTGGTCCTTCCCCGGTCAAGCTGACCCATCCATGCTACAACTCTACTACCTAATGTAGTAAACCTTAATGTACCTGCGTCATGGCTCTACCACGTAAGTACTGTTATAATTTATATAAAATCGGTAAAGATCTTACAAAAATATTTATAGTCTTCTCAAGTTTTAAGTCGACTAATAAATACTAAATATAGAAATTATTTTTTTTTTGATAAAACCTAGTGATAAAATGTTAAAAAAATCCACTAATAACACGGTTCCATTTAGAAATAGAGCGCGAATCCCCACAGGGTATGACCTTTTTTCCATCAATTTAGAATTGACTATTTACAAATAAAACCTAAAATATTAAAATTACCTTCAAAATGAAGCTTTAACTCGAGGCAATAGGATTTGATTTACATCAGCATACTTGAACGAATGAACAAGGGGAAGTGAATTAATGTAACAAACTCAATCAATGCTTGCGTTTCGAGCAATTTTGAAAGGACGCATAAAATTTGAATGTTTTGTGTAAACAGTGAAGAAACACGCTATGACGAAGAATTGCTGAACTGTGTACAAAATTTTATTAAAGACGTTTTAGCAAGTTTGGGTAACTGTACCGGACGCCGTCCGTTCGGCAGCCTGTATTGCTTTATGATCTTACCGATAGTAAACCGTGTAGGTGTATATCCACTCCCCCATACCGTCCACAGAGTGTCGCAAGCGGCGACAGAGAGAAAATGGGCAGCAGCATCTTCCTGATAACAATTTAAAATAGTAAAACCAGCGATTCCCAACTCACTTGCCAAGCGTGGCAACTATGGCAAAATCCACCATGAAGCAGTCTATGAGGGAGGCCTATGTTCAGCAGTGGACTTTTATAGACTGTAATGGATTGATAGCAGGTTCAGTTTATTTATTCTACATCATCAGTCCGTACGTCTGCAACCTTTGGTGCTGATTCCCATCACCCGTCTAAGTACTCGTATTTTACGTTCGACGTAAACGAGGTAATTATTTACATGTTTGCCTTATGACATTTACAGTAAAACTAGGTGGATGTAGTCTCTTAAACTGGTAACACACGCTTAGTTATACCAAAATAAACGTTCTCAATATAGTGGAAACTTTGTTTTGCTTACACATTATAAGTATTTCTTTTATAAAAATATCTTTGCATATAAAAGTGGTGCAAACAAGCGTGGCCAAACTTAGACCTTTTTGAAGCCCCTAAATAATTTGTTACTTACTCAAAACAGTTATAGAAATATTGACATATAAGCAAAATTTACGTCTTAACAAGTCTACTATCACCATCATCATTATCAATACAGCCCTTCACAAGTCGACTACTGAATATGGGCCTAATCCAAAGCACGGTCCTGTGCCACCTGCATCCATCGACTTGAGAACCTTTTTTCCCCATCGGTTGTCGGTTCTTCGAGCTATATAGCCGGCGTATTGCCACTTCAGTTGACTAATCCGTTGGGCTATGTCAGTTACTGCTAATATCCTCATTTTTAAGTCTATCACACAGAGAACGGCCGAGCATAGCCCTCTTCATAGTTTGAGTCTCCATAGTCTGAACGACCTTGAGCTTCCTCACACGATGAGCAGTGAAGAACCACGTCTCAGAACCATAAACTATCTATCACTAGCAACACGCATTGGTTGTACAATCTTGTTTTCAGGTTTTGGGGTATATACGTGATGAGAAGATGCCCTGCTGTGTTCAATCCATTGACAATTGACCTCTAGGCCAACGTTGGACTATTTGTCCTAGGTAAACATACTCGTCGACAACTTCAAGGGTAGTGCTCCCATCGACTACCGGCATAGGTGTGAAAGACGTTACACAAGTCCAATAAACGTATACATAAAATTCTTCTTTATTATAAATAAAGATAGTCTTCCTTTGAAAATATTTGTCTTGTAATTTTTTATTATCTGGTATTATTATTCACTCTTAACTGTAAAGTTTAACTGTAAGCATATACGTAATGTATATATGATCGACATTAACATATTTAAATCAATTGCACAGCAGTAACGCGGCGTGTCGTATATGTCTATAAAAGACTTATTTCTTTGACCCTCAAATTTCGTAATTTAAGTTTTCCCCTCCGGATAGCATTTCATTTACCTCTTCAACCGATACGCTGCGTGGGACGAACTAATCTGGCACAAGAGAATCCGTAGAGTAGTAGTCAGTTCAATTAAAATATATTTCGAAGTAAGTTCATATGCAGTACCTATGCAGTAAGAGTATTACTATTTCAATTCAAATGTACACACACACATACAAATACACACACACACACACACACACACACACACACACACACACACACACACACACACACACACGCACACACACACACACACACACACACATACACACACACACACACATCACATCACTCATGTACTCTTCATATCCTTTTGTATTTTGTACTTTTTTTATTTATTTTTTTGATATCATTTGCATATTCTATATAACGTTAAGTGGAAGAGCAGAGTCACCATCACAAGCTTCTCCTTGCTTAAAAGGTGTTCTCCAGATCATGTATGTTAAAACATTGTGTAATTGAAATAAACTTTTTTTTTTACTTAAAGTTTTTTTAATGAATTGTATGTGTAAGTTTGACCGTAATACAATTTGATACAAAGTAAAATGTTTGTACATCCAAGATGCTCTAGCTTTTGAATATTTTATCAAAAAAACTTCATCAACTTGTTGCAAACTGGAATATGAAAAACCTAATCACTTTGCTTAACATTATGCAAGTTAAAGTATGTATTTAGAAACCATGAAATTATTAAGTTGCACGTATTATACGCGCTTAATAGGTGAAGATGGCTTTGATTCAGATTATCTGAATGCAAAAGTGGTATATGAAAAGTTAATAAGGTAAATAAATTATAGTTAATAAGGTAAAATAATTATATTAGGACTATTTAAAAATTATTACTAAATTAAATGCTAAAAAAACCTACTTCGATTCGGATGGTATGGTGCTTCAATATTAAATGAAAGACTTAGAAATAAGGTGAAAAAACACAAAATTTGAATTTATTTTTCGTGAATTAAAAATCAAACGAATAAAAATAAAGTAAAGGGAAGGGAAACAAGGATTCGCATTCAACAACACGACTGTCTAGAAGTAGGATATAAAATAAGCGGAGACGTGTATAAGGCTTATGACAATGGAAGTATGAGAGGTGAGTTTATGTATTATGTATGTATGTAAATCGTAGTCTTCAATTGGACATGTCAACATGGAAAATTAGTTTCCCTCTTCCAATTGCATAATTTTTTTATCGTACAGTGTTTATATTTTACAATTTTAATGTTTTCTATATCAACTATAACGTTTATAAGGAGTCTGTATGCATTTCTTGATGCCGATAATTCTCTCCATTGATTCGTAACGCCTCCCGCGCCACGCTACAATGGTCGCGAGTGAGCCCCGACATTTGCCATTGTGTTGTTGTCTATACATGCTTTCCTATATGTGCAGTTATTTATAGACTACAATTTGTGTCTATATAGGTACTTATATATTGTTATATATGACAACAGAATATACCTGCAAAATTTAGTTGTAAAAACTTAATAGTACTAGGCATTTCTGAGAAATGTTCACTAAGACATTTTCTGTTTTGATTTCGTAAAGATTATCCATAATTAAAAAACTTTATTAAATAATCACGTTGCAAAAGCAAATTTATTTTAGCCCTTTTTCCTTTTTTTGTTCACTATGTAGGTACAGTATAATTTTGTTAAATTTCTTAGGCTAAATTGATAAAAGATCTTAAAGACTTATGATATTGATTTTAAATTAATTATAAAATATCAAGAACATGTCAATAACAGAACTTATAATTGCTAAAAGAATTTGTACCTACGTATTTATTCAGGGTAATTTTGCATTGAGCCATTAATTATAATTAATTTTAAAAGCTTCAATAATTTAATTAAATATCTCTCCTGGGACGAAGCCCACTACATAATGTTCGTTAGAGCATAGCCGACATAAAAGTGTGACTGCCGAAAATAAACAATTGTTTCTTTTGCAGGGGCGCAGGGCGAACACACTTGCGAAATACGAACAATGGGGAATCATGTGGCTGGCTAGCTTAGAAGCTACTGAAATTCGATTCTAAAACAATAAATTCTATTTAATAATTGTATCGCTTTATAGAAAGACATACCTAATTAAATATATCAAGTATTCAAATGTTTTAGAACGTAAAAAAATACGCATTTAAAAACAATTAAAACACAAAATATGAATAAGTTTATAAATGATATTTGAAATTACTTTATAAAAAGGGGTGAGATTTTTTGTACATGGTTGACAAGGCAAAACAACCAATTATTTGTTAGAAATAAAAAAAAAACTGGGTTAGTGTTTGAAGAATCACACACAGTCTTTGAATTGCAATATAATTATGCCAAAAATTACATGTAGTGACTATGAAAATAGAAAATAATATTAAGTCGTGAAAAACTTTCAATGTGTTTTTTTTTTATTCTAAATTTCATTTACATATTAATTATTTAATTAATTTAATATAAAATATTTAATTAATCCTAAAATTGAACTGAAAACGAATTGCTTTTTATTGTCATATAAAAGTTTGTTTAAATTTCAGTTACGACTTCCGACGGGAAAGTCGATAAACACGGCAGGGCCACACAATCCGAATCTGATCACTGACCCATGAAGCAAGCAGAAAGGAAATTTTCTTCTTGCGAAGAAAATACGACAATATAAATAACTCCATTGGCCCCTACCTACCACTACATCACCCTATGACAAAAGAGTTATCGGTGCGTTGAAAACAAAAATGGCGACTTGATTTATTGTGGAGGCTCGTGCATTAGCCGTGCGATTCGAGCTTTGGTGGTCGGAGCGAAAAATTAACGTTAAGTATTTTCTTACTAGTTCAAATTTCCTAAATGTAACATATACAGAATATAATAAAAAAATTAAATCGCTACCTTATTTAATTATAAAAACCCTCACAACCATTTCTTTATACATTTCTATGAACGTTACTGAGGCATTGAGAAGTTACCAAAATACCAAACTAGTATAAAGCTTTGTGCAAGTGCAAATGGAGTGACTTGTCATTACATTATATTACACATACAAAACGCGAAGCACTAAAAAGTATTAATTTGTATGTTCAACCAAAACTTTCAATAAAAAAAGGATATAGAATTACTGTCACCGTTGAGGATTAAGATGGAATGCCCCACGGTATATTAACACTGACTCCTCTACCCTTAAGGGCTTTTAGAGCAACGCTGCAGCTATATTATGGTTGTAGCACGAATGGGTAAGCTTGGCCCGGGATAGTATAACTCCCTCAAAGAATACCAGCGTAAAATAGCTGATTAATCTCTGAAACTTTACTTTAATACTAGTTACTACAATAATTGCTATATTTACGTGGTAGAGCCACGCTGGAGCTATATTATGATTGTAGAATTAATGGGTCGGCTCGACCGGAAAAGGACCACACTCTCACAGAATACCAGCGTAAAATAGCAGCGTAGTACTGCTGTGTTTCGTATGGTGAGTGTAGAGATCCGGAGACCATTTTTTACTGGAAACGGGGCATTCCATCTAAGTCCTCAGGGGTGACAACGCATCTGCGTTTTGATTCTTAATCGAGGATAGATGTAGATAGATGTCTATTGGCCACAGCATCCCTTTACCATCAGGTGAACTGTGTGCTCGTTTCTCACTCTTATTCTATAAATAAAAGACTGTTGTTACTTTTGCTGCTGTTGCATTTAAAAAGGAAACATTATTAGTAATAACTGTTGTTTAGCGGCAATTCACTTACTGTTGCTGTTGCTTGCAATTTATACTGAATTATGCCGCCAAGCAGCAAAGAACTTGCTGTTGTGTTGCGGTTTGAAGGGTAAGGCAATCAGTACGATTACAAATCGTTGGTTATTTCTTTTTAAAGATCAGAGTATCAACGCTTCTGATAATTTCTTTGTATGATGTTGGTTGCATATTCACGGCGACGGTAATAATTTACTATCGGACGGAGTTTGGTCGGTTTATCATCATCATCATTACAGCCCTTCACAAGTCCACTGCTGAACATAGGCCTCCCCCAAGTAATGCCATAAGGCACGGTCCTGAGCCAACTGCCTCCATCGACTTCCTGAATGTCTTACCAGATCGTCACTCCATCTAGTGGGGGGTCGCCCTACACTACACCTACCGTACGAGGCTGCCACTCGAGAACCTTTTTCCCCATCGGTTATCGGTTCTTCGAGCTATATGACCGGCCTATTGCCATTTCAGTTTACTAATCTGTTGGGCTATGTTGGTCACTCTAGTTCTACCGCGGATATCCTCATTTCTGAGTTTATCACGCAGGGAAGCCCCGAGCATAGCCCTCTCCATAGCTCGGTGAGCGACGTTGAGCGTCTTCACGCGGCCAGCAGTGAAGCACCATGTCTCAGTTCTGTAGGTCATCACTGGCAACACGCACTGGTTATACCATCTAGTTTTCAAAGTTTGAGGTATACCTTACGAGAAGATGTGTCGTAATTTCCCGAACGTTGCCCAGCCGAGTTGAATCCGTCGATTTACCTCTCATTCGAAGTTGGAATAACCTAGTCGGACTATTTGTCCCAGGTAAACGTACTTGTCAACAATTTCGAGCATAGTGCTCCAAACAACCACCGGCATAGGTGTGACATGGACATTAAACATGATCTTAGTTTTGTTCACGTTCATCCTAAGACCGATCCGTTGGGAGACACCATTGAGGTCATTGAGCATCGTGCTTAGGTCCTCCAGCGATTCTGCTATAAGGACTATATCGTCACTAAATCGAAGGTGAGTGATTTACTCGCCATTGGTACTGTATTATTTTCAGTCCAGTAGCTTGAAAACGTCTTCCAAAGAAGCAGTGAAGAGTTTCGGGGATATACCGTCACCCTGTCTTACACCTCTCTGCAGTTGGATAGGTTTCAAACTCTGGTTCTGTACTCGAGTAGCCATCGTAGCCCTACTGTACAAACACTTCAGCACTTCGATATATCAACAGTCAACTTGGCACCGCTGAAGGGACTGTAGCACCGCCCAAATTTCGACGGCATCAAAGGCTTTCTCATAGTCCACATATGCCAGGCAAAGTGCAGGCAAAGATTGTACTCTTCGGTCTTTTCTACAATTTGTCGCAGGGTATGTATGTGGTCTATGGCACTGAAGCCTTTTCGGAAACTGGCTTGTTCGTGAGGCTGGAAGTCGTCGGGTCTGCGCGAGAGACGATTCGTAATGTCTCTCGAAATCGGTCTGTAGTTTTTCAAGAGAGCGTTGTCGCCTTTCTAGAAGTACAAGACCACCGCACTTCTGTTCCACGCCTCCGGAGTAGTGCCACCACGGAGAACGGAATTGAAGAGCTTCTGAAGGATTTTAAGTACCGGTGTTCCACTCGCTTTCAGAAGTTCCGCTGTAACTCAGTCCTCGCCTGGGTTTTAAGGTGCTGGAGAGCCATTCTAATCTCGCTCAAACTGACGTCCGGGATATCATCGGGATAGTGTTGGGTAAGACTTGCTCTTAGATCGTTACTCACACTTTCGTGTGGCTCCAACGATGATGTGTACAGCTGCCCGTGGAACCTCTCAATCTCACTCAAAATCTCAGGAGTCCCAGAAACGATGAAGCCACACTCAGTCTTCAGCTTTGACAGTTGGCTCTTTCTGGCACATAGATCTCTGGCAAACACTTTGGAGCCCTGGTTCCGCTCAACCGCTTCTTCAATACGAGCCGTATTACGAAGGTAAAGTATGTAAGGTAAGTAAGTAGGTAAGGTATGTAGGTAAAGTTGCGTAAGTCCCGCCGCATGCATTTGGAGATCTGTCTGTTCAGTTGCCTGTATGCTGTCAAATCTGCTGATGATTGCAGCCTCATCTGCCGTGTAACAACCATGAGACTAAGAATGTGATCGAAGAGTTTTTGTGTTCTTCTGCGGCGGGTCTTGCAGAACTTTGCTCCGACCACATGGACAGTTACCACGAACTTGTTAATTATATCGTCTACTGCATTGCAATCTTCTAGGCACTAAAAGCGGTTTTGTAACTCGAGCTTAAAGGTTTCTGGATTTTGGATTATAGCACGAGGGGGACGGAGCGTTAATTTCATTATGTTCAGTGTGCCTCTAACCATTCGGTGATCGCTGCCAGTTTTCACCCTTGCGATCACTGAGACATCACTGAACAGCTGTCTAGTCGTCGTAATGAAGTCTCATTTTTTGTCGAACCGTCGGGGCTCAACCAGGTCCACTTTCTGTGGGGCTGCTTTTGGAAGAACGAGTTCATCATAACGAGTCCCTCTTTCTCCAGGAATTCGACTAGCTGCTGGTCTCTTGGGTTCTGTTGCCCTATCCGAAATTTCCCTTCCTTTAGCTCACCGTTCTTTCTTGTGCCTAGTTTTGCTTTGAAGTTTCCCATTAACACAGTATATTGAGTTTTGGAGGAATGCATGGCTCTAGAAATATCCTCATACATTTCTTTCACCTTCTCATCGGGATGTTCCGACGTTGGTGCGTAAGCCTGTACGACCTTAAGCGAATACCGTTTGGTGATTCTGAGTATAAGGTACGTAACCCTCGTCGACACACTCCCAATCTTTACAAAGTTGTTAACGAGAGACTTGCGGATGATAAACAACACCACCTCCAAAACCAAACACCTCCTTGGAACAGATGGTTGCCCTCCCGATAATAGAACAAGTTTTCAGATTCGAGAAAAACCGTGTCCTCCCCCTCTCTTCGGACCTTGGATTGTCCTATAATATTCTAGGACAACTTGTCTATCTCTTCTTCCAACTTAAGTATCTTCTCGTCAGTCCTCAGGGTGCGTGCGTTTTATGTTGCCAGCTCGAGTCGTCGTTGGTGGCAACCGAACCTCCACCGGAGATTCTTAGCACCCCCTGCCTCTCTGTACCATGGTCGCCACAATAGCCAATATTATACCTAGAGTAATATGGATAGATTTGACCGTGGAAGACCACTCTCTTACTATATCAAACGTAAAGTAGAAGCATAATGACGCTGTGTTTCGTATGATGTGTAGAAAAAGGCTTTCCAAGTCTTTTTAGGAAAGGTGACAAGCATTCCATCTTAGTTCTCAGCCTAAATAAAGCTAGATGTAGACCTCGTCTAACTTCAAAGAGGTTGATGGAATTAATATGTGCCTTTGCAATGCATTTTGGCAGACTTTACGTGCTCTTGATAATTAAAATAAAGTTTGCTTTGGTATTGTTTATTTTTATTGGCTACCGACATATTCTTACAGCGCTTTATATTGCAATCAACAAGGATCGAATGCAGTTTGCTATGTTGGTACTAATAATACTATTATGGGACCTTGTCCTTAAACAATAAAGGCTAGAAAGTATAATACGTATTAATTGATGACAAATGAACAAACCTTGTTTTTTTCTCCTTCAATTTATATCAATTTTGAACATCCTTTCTTATGACCATTCCCCTACACTATTATTGACCTATTCCACAGAGTATATAGGCTTCACTTTGGAACGGGATGAATCCGCTTTGTTATTCCTGTTAGGGTTGGAAGATTTGCATGTTCTCGATACCTCATTAAGTTTCTTCACAGTGTTTTGTTTCATTATGAATAAAATTGTACATCATTTAAAACTGTGAGTAACATCTACTTTATTGCATGTGTGTCTCATTGACTGCGGGTCTGTAGGTCGCGAATTTGATACCTGCTCCGGATATCTATTCAAGTTCAAACTAATGGTAAGGTGTTTTTGAGTGAAATTTACGTTTGCTTTACAAATCCTGCGCTACACAGGTTCAATGAAAGGTTAGACATCTGTGATAGAACTCGGGTGACTCTTATGATCGTTTTATAAGAACTTTCACATGGCTTTTATAAGTTATGGTATTATTTAAGTAGTTTTAATTGGTTCACAATGCTGTGTTAGTTCCTACTTTAAGGTGTGATAGTGAAAGTTGGGTGTAACAAAAGAAGCACGAGAGTAAAATAAATCCGTGATAAAAGAAGAGTGTGGTTTGCACGATGCTGTGACCAGGATTAAGAAAGGAATGCTTCGGTGGTTTGGTCATGTGGAAAGAATGAATGAGAAAAGGGTGACGAAGCAAATTTATGTCGCAGAAGTGAACGAAAGAATCGGAACGGAACATCCTAGACAAAAGTTTATCGACCAAATTGGCGATATATTGAAAATGGGCCAAATTAAGAGTACCCTTAACCGACGGTATGTATGCGTAGGTATATGGGTGTGAAGGAGGCGAGAGAGATGTGTCAGGATCATGCTAAATGGAAGCCTGTAGTCTCTGCCTACCCGTCTGGGTAACAGGCGTGAATGTTTATGATTATGATTTATGATTTTAATTGGTTCAATTATTGTGCATAACTTTTAATATTTTCCCTAAAGAAATGAAAGGAGCCCTGTGCAACGTTTCTGTTACAGCCTAACAGCCTATTTAAGTCCACTGCTGAACATATGTCTCCCCCATAGATTGCCTCAAAGGGGAGATATTTGCCATGTTTGCCACGCTTGGCAAACAAGTTGGCAACCGCAGTATTTTTATTTATAGTCGTTATTAAAAAGACGCTGCTCTCAATGTCCTGATTTGTTTGCCTCTATCGCCGCTTACGGCATCTACGGCATCTACGGCATCTACGGCATCTACGGGTTAATATGGGGTGGTGGATGTTCTAACACCGCCACTACACAGTAACTGTGCAACCCTGTGCACACCGGGGGATTCCTTTTATAGAATTAGGGTGACCAACGAGCACACAGTCCACCTGATGGTAAGTGAATGCTGTGGCCCATATACATCTACATTCTCTATTAAGAATCAAAATGCAGATGCGTTGTCACCCCTGAGGACTAAAATGGAATGCCTCGATACCAGTAAAATAGTTCTCCGGTTCTCTACACTCACCATAAGCAACACAGCAGCATTAAGCTGCTATTTTGCACTGGTATTCTGTGAGGGCGTGATCCCACCTTGGTCGAGTCGACCCTTTCGTGCTACAACCATAATATAGCTGCAGCGTGGCTCTACCACGTATAAACGTCGGTATAAGTGTATACTTTATTAATTTCCGTTTATTTGTTCAACGTCATTGGTCTCTCACATTGTTGAAATCCGGATGTGGCAAAAATTTTCGTTTTAAGAAAGAGAAGAAATTCTCACCAACATACGCCGTTGGTCTTTCGTCGATCCCTCTCCGGTCATGTGGAATTGTCATCCCACCGTGTGCCTGTGCTTGCGCACACACTCGTTCACTATATCCTGTGCTGCGCAGATAGCTTGGTTCCGTTAAGTCTGGCCACCGTGACCGAAAGTCAGCCTGATGTAAATAGTTTTATTTAGTTTGTTTGTGACCTGTTTTAATATTCTTTTTACAAATTTGTAGGTATGTGTATTTTTAAACCAATCAATATCGGTATTTAAAAGTTATTTAGGATAGAGAAATATAAGATGAACTGATATATGTTTGTTTTATAAGAATGTAAATTATAAACACTATTTACAGTTTTAAATACTCCGATAAACAGAACTTAGTTATTACTGCACTAGGTCATCTTCAAAGAAACCCATTTTAATATACTACTACGTGGTAGAGCAATACTGCAGTTATCATATGGTTGTAGCAGTTTCGGCTTGTTCTCGGAAGGACCGTGCTCTTTCAGAATACCAGCGTAAAATAGCAGCTTAGTGTTGCTGTATTTCCTATGTTGAGTATAGAGAACCGCAGATACCCTCTTAATTGGAATCGAAGTATTCATCTTAGTCATCAAGGATGAACACGCACCTATATTTTTATTCTTAATTCGGGATAGATTTAGATGTCTAAGGACCAAACCATCCACTTACCATGAGGTGAAATGTGTGCTCGTTTTCCACTAAATTATTCTATAGAAAATCCTATATTGTTTCCAATAAAAAAAATTCACCTGTTACTTAAGCTTTAGTCTCATTAAGCTGATATTCCACACTATTATGGTACCAATGTATACCTGCAGCATAGCTCTACTACGTAACGTTAACGTTATCAAAAAAACGTATGTGTATTTTTGTAGTTCACCCGTTTACTAGGGTGCACTGATCCTATTCATTAGGGCGTAGTGCTCATATTATTTTGCGAAAAGTTTTTTAAATGAATATTCCACGAGCATCATAAATCCATTCGCGACGAAACCGAAGATTAGAGGCAAGCAAGTGAAGCCAAAACTCGATATTGGATGAATAATCGTCTCCACTACCGGCGCGGTAACCGGCCGGAAGCGCCAGATTTATACCCGGGCGTAACCGGGCGTACCGGCCTGTGACCGTCATGTACCCATTTATAGCCGGTTGTTGCGGCCTGTGATCGTCGTGTACCCATTTATACCCGGGTGTACCGCTACGTCATATCCGTGCTGTCGTCGCTCCACGCTCTTCATAAAGCACCCGATATGCCTTGAAGGCCGCGATTTATGTTGTGGAAACGTCATCGGAGTCGGTGTTTGGGGATAAATCATATGTGTTTGTTTAGTGCATGAGACGTCTAAATTTCTCGGATGTATGCTTGAACTGTCTTTGTATTTATGACTTAGAAGGGATAGACTTTGTTCTCAGTGATTCGTAGATAATTATTCTGTAACTAATTAAAAGCATTTTACGTTTATTTTAGCTAAAGAATCACGAATTAATGCAAAGAAAACTATTTTATAAAAGATTTGATGAAAGTTAAATAAAGCTATTAACATCCATTTGTAGTTTGTGTACAAAGATGTGATGGAACAATAACGTGGTCTGGTTTTAAGAACACTTTTGTCTCTATATTCTAACAACAACTAACATAAGCTATCTATCTACTATTAAAGACAGTAGAAGTCAGTCAGTCTAGGGTGTAACGACTATCGACTCTGCGCTTACCATGCCGATTAAGTGTCATATATATTCGTGTGTATATCGTATAAGAATCGTATTCAAAAGACAAGGCTGCAGTGTATTATGACGAGAACTCAAATGAATTGCCTCGACCAAAAAAGGACCACACTCGCACAGAATACCAGCATGACGGGTGTGCTTTTTTCACCCTCACTTCTATAAAAATGTCAAAGTTGCCCTCAGCAGAACCTTCTGCATATTATGATGATTACATTGGCATAACATTAACAAAGTAAAAGAACAGCTACTTAGAGTGCAAGACAAAAAAATCATCTCTTTTCAAGAGTGCTTATAAAGCAGAAATTATTCAACCGCACTGTAATTCGAACTTAATGTGCATTGTCAGTTTATAATTTCTATATCTTGTAAGATAAAACGGAACCCTTATAGAATCACTTTTGACCGACCGTCCAGTCTGTACATCTACATTCTACAAGGCAATTTTCTTCAGAAACACCCGTGCCTGTGAGGTGTCAAGTTGAAAGCAATATCAAATACTAAGGTTTACAGTTCCTTGCAGGTTAAAAAAATAAGCTTTTCAAGGCAAATATAAGATGACAAGAAGAAGAAATGTCACATATATTGTTACCTGGAAACACACACATCAATCTTTTCCTGGCAACGGACGGTTGACCTAGAACGATGAAATTATGCAAGAAATAAGGTTTTACGATAAAGGTAAAGGAATATAGTACCGATTTAAAAAAAAAGCAATTTTACAATTGAAGCTTAGACCGTGGTGTGGACAGATGTATAGGAGAACATTAATTTTTCATAATACAAAGTTAAGTTTGTTTTTTAATCTGAATTATCATTTCGTTAGACCAATTTTCGGTGTATATATGAATTTCTGTAACTTAATTATTTTTATTAAAAGCGGGTACTAAGTATGTTTTCTTTTAAATACTAATAATCTGCTACTTACTTTAGTTTATATGGAATCCTCAGGGCGCGATTCCTACTCGCACTTGTCCGGTTTTTCATAAAGGCTCTTAATCATTACTCGAATATTAACTTTTCACCCATTATTACTATAACAACTCATGTCAAGTCAATAATAAAAAATATCCTTTATTTACACGATTACTTAAAATCGAATAAAGCTAATTTTATGAATCTATCGCATTTAATTTAACTTATTTTTCATTCCCCACGTATCGGGTGCGGGTAGATATCTCTCTCCGCCATTACATCAGATTTGATAAACCACAAATCCTCGCAAAAGACCACCAATTCTCACCTAGCTTTTGAAATTAATTAAAATTAAAAAAAAAACATTCAAATTTCTACACACAAGGTCCTATAACTAACATTTAATCCAAACCTAAGCATATCACTGCAAGACTTCAAGATACTGTAAGCCCGTTCTGCGTAAGTCGGATCAAAACTTAATATTTAAAAGCCGATGGTAGCCCGGGATAACTATGATATCGTGATATGTACAAATACCTCAGTCCTCCCCGTGACCATGGGCGTAGTAAAGCACCCGAAACGTCGGGAATTAAAAATAAGTTAAATAAAACGCGATGAGTCTAAAAATTATTTTTATTCAAGGCCATAATAATTTTCAATCAGTGAGCTACGCTCCCCTACCTTTTTTATTAGAACAAAATCCTTCACACAGTTCCACTAATACTATCTAGTTTACTTTTAAATATCCTATTGAATCGATCGCATGACATAAGTGAGTAACAAGCTTTGCCTACCGAAGAGCTTTGACCAGGTAAAACAATTCAACGTCAGCAATAACGAAGACAAAAGAAAAAATTGGGTCACCTGCCTCAGGAGGTGACAAAATTTACGACCCGCATTGTCAAGTGAGCTACTTATGCAATTGATTTCAAAACAACAATACGATTGAAATAGGAAGTCGGGTATGTTTATACGATTTTAAATTTGCGTGAAGTTTTTAGCTTTCACTTTTATTGTACCGAAATAGAATGGTAGATATTTGGTACGCTTTTGTAATTGTCATTGAGCTACTTTCCTCTTTGTATCACTTGCATAGAAAAATTAAGTGGAACAAGTGGTTTGTTTATATGTCGTTTGTTTTATACGATAGTATGTAACTATCATCATTTGCATATTGCTTTACACCTTACTAAAACTTGAATAAATTGCCGTAAAGTATCGTATATAGCATGCTTAACATAGTGATTAAAGTTTGCAGTATCAGGAATGGCATTATCTGCTAATACCGGTCAGTATTTTTAAGTCAGAACTGAAATGGCCTCACTGCCATCTATCGGCGACAACATATTGACTTAAAAATTATGAAAAACGGGAAACCTCGAGTCTTAATATAATAAACTAATTACTGAGGGAAGCGCGGAATACAAATTTTTAATTACAAAAATATTTTCTTCATGGTGTTATCACAATGTGTTGAGAAAAATCTATTTAACTGTTTTCAACTGCGTGCAAATATCCAAAGGGTTTTATTATGTAATTGGTTACTAAATGTATTCTATACAAATAACTTGAACATCCTTTTACAATCTTTACGAATGAATTGATTAATATGAAGGATTATTTAGTATAGTTTTTATTAATATGACGGAGTGTAAAGTGTGAAAATGAATAATAAAAAGCTGAAAACTATTAGTTTGCATTTATTGCTTATTTTGGAGTAATACCTACTTAGTTTGTAAGTTTGGACTGGAACTAGAACTCTGAGTTCTAAATATAGGAATATAGTTGTAAGACAGTTTGCCAAAATAATATGACAGAATCTTAAGTAGAACAAATTGCGTAAATTTAATAATTATTAACTGCCCCATTAAGTGACAATATATGTATAATATAAAATTAAAGTTATATACCTAATGTATCAGATTTACGTATAAGAATTTCTTTTAAAATAATTTAAGAAAACATATTTGAAAGCTCTAGCACACTTTATAAAATTTACATGATTTTTTACGGCAGCTTTTACAAAATTTACAGCAGCGACATCTAACGGGTTTACGTCGTACTATTTCGACGCGCTGGTAACAACCCTCGCTCTTCCTTTTTATGCGATTGCTACCCCTAAGCAACCCCTAAGCCTATCTCGATTCAAACCATTTTACATTTCGCTCTAAGCGCCATCTCTGGGATGGTGAGAGAACTTTTGAAAAAGCTCGTAGTTCGAGCTTCAGCCGCTAGGTTCGCACTGTGGTAGAGCTTTGAATGAAATATCGGTTAACTTTGAAAATGATATTTATGGTCTTTGTAATGGAGTTGTATATTGGCTGTGAAGTTTGTGGTAGCTTTGAATGGAGTATGCAAATTAACGCGCCATTACATGGTAATTTATTTGAAACGAATGACCACTTTGCGGTGCAGTGCATCGAGCACTGAACGTTTATATAGAGACCCTGACCTTATAACGCGTCAATTTATAGCTCGATGCCGTTAAATGCTCTTTTACGTAACAGCTGTTGTGTCTCGAGTGGTGTCTTAGTGCACCCAGTGACCTTATTTTGCATAGAACTTTCACCTAGTACTTTTCTTTATTTACAGCTGAATTTTACTTGTTTAAATATCTATACGTCGATTTATATATACGCTTATAGGTACCTACTATTTGCTAGCCTATTGTCAGTAGGCACATTACATCAAAAAGGTCTTTACAATGTGTTTTTAATATTATGTAATATTTAAGCAAAAGTTTTCCATGTGTTGTTATTCCACGAGATAAGAAGATTAATCACTATTTCTATGTAGCTCAGAAAAATTAGATAGCCTTCCATTAATGGTGAAATCCTTTTCAAAATTTTTCTTACAAAAAATACCTGACGACATTGAACCGGTGCTGCCTAGAAAGGAGAAAGATACTACTTCTCTTTCGAAAATACATCCAAAGTAATTTGCCACTCGTAACGATTAAGCAAATACTGCGAAAGGAATACATTTAAAGCTATTAAGCCCCATTATTTCACTATATTCCTAACTAAAATGCATGTTATATGAAATTATAGCATGTTATACGCTCGTAAAAAGCATTTCAGTTTCAGTTTCAGGTTCGCGTTCAAGGTTCAAAAGCTTAAAGTTGCTACAGCAACAAACTGACGTACGGTCAAGTGTTGATTGAGACCTCCGCGACTTATCAAACATTCGCGTGAATAAAGACGCAAACAGGTATTTTATTTATGAGTTCGAACAATGTATTTGTAAGTGCTGTGATTTATAAAGACAGCATCTGTAAAAACACGACCAAAATAAACAAGCACTGCGTTCGATAAGTTATACGAATTATGCTTACGTCGGATCCAACGTGAGTTTGACGATGTTGTATAGATGATAAAATACTATATTACTGGAAATTATACGTTTATTACTTTTCTCATTGCTTTAAATATATTTTATTAATGTGTAATATAGTCAATAAGTGGGAAATTAAAAATCAAGAGCAGGCGATTATTAGAATACCGTTAACTGGATGATAAAAAGCAATAATGAAATTAATTATGCAAATATTTATTGTTAGTAATGTTACTAAATATAACCTCATAATTTACATCATAGCCATAGCTACGGACTGTAAGGGCTATTTCCACTGAATTTCAACTTCATCTGAACGTGGTTTGACTTGTTAACTAGCCGCCGACTATCTGACTGCAGATTAATGGCGGAAAAATCCTTAAAATATGTTACTAGTATGATTATATGGGCCCTGTCAACTGCATTCAGGTTGCTCAGAATTGTGAATAATGCATGGCTGATGGTATACATAAGTAAAAATAACAATCGATTTCTAAAACAAATTTTATTTTTGGAGGTTTTTAATTAATATGATTGGAAAATCGAAACAATATAAACGTTACCGTTAACCGTGAATAAAAATATATATATATATACGGATATTATCGCGTTTAATTAACTTATTTTTAATTCCTGACGTTTCGGGTGCTTTATAGCACCCACGGTCACGGAGGGACTGAGATGTTTGACGTCCCACTGTCCAAATTTAGACCGGCTACCTTTAGTTTTTGAAGTTTTTTAACTTAAAACTTCAACATCCTCATTTCAATAGAGAAGATGGATGGGTGCTGCCATCTGCTTGGAATCCTATAATTAACAAAATTATATTCAAACCCAAGCATATCACTGTAAGAAGAAGGCACTCACAGGATGATAATATGTGATAGTGGACATTCTTACAGCGCTCCAACACGACAAAAAATTATATTAAGTTTCGACAGAAGATAAGTTACGACGACAATCACAATATGAAGATTTAAAAATATTTCTGTCAATAAGATGATGACTCTAAGATTATCCCACAACTACTAAACTACAACATTTGGTATATTTTATACTTACTTTTATTATCACTTTACTTTTCATTCCCTTCCTTGTCCATTTTGCATATTTGATAATAATTATTGAGTGAAAGGATTCAAAATAATGTAATTAAATAGAATCAAACGTAATAATGTAATGTTAAAAAATGTATACAGTAAAACGTAATTAAATAACGGTGCGGTTTTGAACGGTTAGATCTATTGATAAGTTTGTATTTGTATATTTTATATCATTTTAAAATAGTTTTAGATGCAATTTAGTTTGCTTGATATTTATAAAGTTATAAAGTATCTTATCTATAAAATATAAGGAATAGAAAACTCATTAATTTCGTTTCCTATTTACATATCTTGACAGTATATAAATTTGAATATAATTAAGCGAACATTTTTCCTTACTTAGCATAAAACATCCATTTTGAAATCAACAGTTAGATAATCATCGGTCTGGTATTATCTATTCGTATCTATGTTAATCAATTTAGCTAGTTAATTGCGTGTTTTTGTCATCTATATTGTCAACGAAGTCTTCAGTTGTTGGACTTTTCCAACGTACACGTTTAACTCATTGAACTATTAATTCGTATATTGAAGACCGGTTCGATTTTAGAAATCATAAAATTAATTTATTAAGTAATAATAATAAGAAATTTTCTAATGAATCTATTCTATTTAAAGTTTTAGTATAGTGTGTTTTTGGCATCATAACCGAAAGGAAAATGTATTCAATTCCAAACAAAATATATTCAAACCAATTATAATCATCATCGTCATCCTCTCCCATAGATTATTTTATAGGATAAGGTTGCAAACGAGCACACAGTCCCCCTGATGGTAAGTGGTTGCTGTAGCCCATAGAAATCCAATTCTATCCTCGATTACGGATCAAAATACAGATGCTTTGTCACTCGTGAGGACTAATTCGGAATGCCTCCTTTCCAGAAGGTTCTCCGGTTTTCTTCACTCACCATACGAAACACAGCAGAGTTAAGCTGCTATTACGCTGGTATTCTGTGAAAGCGTGGTCCTTTCTCGGCCGAGCCGACCCATTCGTGCTACAACGTACCAGCTACCACGTAAAAGATTGCCTCATATTTACCATAGTTGCCACGCTTGGCTGGCGGGTTGGCAACCACAGTTTTTTTTATTTGAGTAGTTGTCAGGAGAGCGTTGCCGCCCATCTTCAACTTCTCTCTGTCGCCTCTTACGACACCCTAGTGATGATATGGTACAATGGATTCTCTCAAGCCGCCTCTACGTGGCCGGTTCTTCATAATATCATAATTATATCTCGTGTCAAGTCAATGACTGCAACTGATAAAAATCATGAATTATATAATATACGAAAACTAATTAGTTACGGCTCGGTTAATAACTGCTCGGTAGCGCAGTAGCTGAGCAAATGGGTCGCGGTCGCGGGTTCGAATCATGCCCGGAAAAAAGTTGTAGTAAGGTTTTAGTGACGGCTTTTAGATCACACTATAATGGAATATATTATATGAAGTTAGTAATCTGCAAAACAGGAGGCAATATTGTCTTTTTTGCCGTTTTTACATTTTTCATTTTTAGCCAGATACCAATATTCTGTTAACCGTACTTTGCAACTTACGGAAAAAAATCTTGAGGGCATTATAGAATCGAATTATATACGGAGATGATAATTAGTCCGATATTACAAAAATACGAAATGCGAACAAATTCATCAACGACAAAATGACGTCTTTACCTAACAACTTAATTCTTTAGTTATAAATTAAATGCATAAACACTAATAATTATTCAATTATAATATGAAAGGCACATAATTGACCTTTAGAGTTGGCGGCCCATTAGCCAGGAATCATAACACTTCTGATGTAGTGATATTTAGGTGCCCGTCAGAGACGGCGTGTCAACATTAAATACTACGTGGAAACGATATAAACATGGCAAGAAAATCAACTTTTTGTTCACAACGTCACCTGCTTGGTACGTGTTGGAGCGTCAACCGCTTAAATGGACATCTCGGTCGATGTAAACGGGCGGTTTGTCAGAAGCTCTCGCTAATAACCCGCAGTGCAATCAATTAATTTCGAGCGAGTTGGAATATCGTTTATAAAATCTCACTCCAGATTTTGTTTTTAGATTCAAAAGCTTGATATTTCGAATTATAACTAGTAACATGACTTTAATATGTGAACCGTGGATCCAATTTAAATAGTGTTGAGAAGGTTCACATCGTGTTCTATATACTGTTAGATAGCGAGTCTAATGACTTTATATTATTTTAACATAAAATATCACGTCATAATACAAATATTTCAGACAATGGTGTGTTGCAACTAGCAATACAGTCTATTGAAATGAAAAGAGAATTTCTCTGTTAAAAATATTTTGTGTTTAGCAGAGCAAAATAATTGGACCAAATGAAAACAAAACTATTATTAGAATATATTTAAACAACTCTAATAATTCCAAATGTTATGGGGTGCAACATTTAAAATCTAAAATGTCGCTTTCACAAAAATAATATGTACTTATGTATGGTTACAGTATGCTTCTCTAAGCCTCACCCCCACTACTAGTAGTTTCAAAATTTGAATTATGTATTTTTGTATATACTAAAGTTTAAATTTTTATAATAAAATAAAAAATTGAATTAAGTAATAAGTGTATTTTATCTTTTAAATTATCTTAACCATACCCTTTCATTAAATTAAAAAAAAATATTTGCTACATTACCTATTATTCAGTAGAAGAATACTAAATGTCACCGATATAAATATTTTAGTACTTGCAATTTTTGGGATATGGAGAGAGAAAGAGAAAGAGATCAATACATGGTGGCAACGTAAGAAAATCTATAACCCCATTTCATCTCGTGGGTAAAACATCTTTCAAAAGGCGATTAAGAGACATGCCAGAAGTGTAGGATCCATCGCGTTAACATTAAATATAAACCGTTCAGACTAGCGAAAGGAAGCAGCGTCGAAGGTGCGAGACGTACTGCTGCCAGTGCCAGTCAGCTGGGCAAGCAAGGCAGATGTGAAAAATCCTCTCTACAAGAAGTAGGCCATGTCTAGCAGTAAACTTCTGCGTGTTCATTAAGAAGAAGAAAAAGAAATTGTACGATTCAAAATACGAGCAGACGGTGACTACTGTCAGAGACAATGAGTTTTTAATCATAGTCTACTTATGCAAGGGTACAGGATATAAAATAAACGCTTTTATACTAACCGCATAATAGGGTAGCTGCGAAATTTGTTGAAAATCTTGACAGGGATTCCACATTATACAATATTTTCGTCTGCTTAGCCAAATAGAAAGTGTCGAGAAAAGCTAATCACTCCACTAGTATAGGTGGTTCAGAGGACCAATCGTAATGGTGCGAGGGTGCATGTCTGCGATCGTGGCAGCGAGATAGCATTGTGCGGACGCTTGCGGCGATTGCGCCGAAGATTGGGGCGGCCTGTCGCTTACGTGTCGCCTATCCCCGTATCGCTGCTCGCATCGCACGCAAATTATAATCGATACCATTATTGTAATATCCAACTGTAAAGCGGCATTCATATTATAGACAAATTTTTATTATAATATTATTATTTTAAGCATATCAGTAAGCTAAGTGGCTCTAAGAACTGATAACCGATGTGGTAGAAAGGGTTTCGAATATAAGTCTCGTACCGGTAAGCGAAATGTAGGGCGAAGTGAAGAGCTGGTAAGAAATGCAGGAAGTTGATGGTTGAATACGGCTTAAGTCCGTACTTTGTGGCAATCCATAAGACTATATAGTAGCCTTGATGGTGTATAGTGATAGTGTTTTATGAGGCAGAGTCACGCTGCTGATGTATTATAGTGGCACGAAAAGATCGGATTGATTCGAGGAAAGACTCTTACAAAATACCAGTGTGAAATAGCAGCACTATGCTGTTTGATTTTGTGTGGTTTATAAGAAGTACCAAAGAATATTTTACTGCTAAAGAGGCATTCCATTTTAGCACCCAGGGATGACAACTTATTGCAGATATCCATTATTGGTACAGACATATTTCTGTGAGACTATGTAGTCGTTTGTAGACCTTTTTTCATTAGTATCTTACTAATGAAAAAAGGTGTCATAAAAAAGGAAGGCCGCCGTAATCCCCTACTGTAAATATCCTTTCCCTTAAGTCTGTCCAAAGCTCAATCCTAGCTGATTTACCAGGTGCTCTACGATGAAATCAGGAGTTGCAACTCGTCTACCCATCGAAACAAGTAAGAACGACACTTTCGAGAAATGTACTGGCGCATTCTTAATTCTAATCCAGAAGTGTGCTTCGATAAAGATGAACAAATGAACAAATAAGCATCAACATTATCGACTCGTAAAGTCTCAAAGTTTCAAATATTTGTGTTCTGTTTGTGCAAATAACATTCTGTCAATATATTTTACTGGCAATTTTAATATTAATAAATACATAATATGTTAAGCGAAGGATATATCGAAAAATTCTTAAGTGAATCGAAATAGGCCAATCGTGAAAAGCCCTACTAGAACGTAATTTTACTGTGCACAGTCCCTAAGGTTCGCACGACTATTGTTCGTTTTCTTTGTTTCGAACAAAGCTCTAGATAGGTGATCAAGAAAAATATTGTTGTTTTAATTGCGGCTTTCAACAGCGAAGATATACGACTGTATGTTCTGTCCTCTAACAGACTTTACGTCACACTGTTAAATTCTATTTCGTTTTATTATTGGTTAAATCAACCAACATGACAAAAAATTAACACATTAAATCATAAGTAATATAGGTAATGTTATAAAAATGTCCTTCCTATCTGACGACGACTGTGGATAAGCCTGTGTCATCTGTCATAAATATTTTGCATTAATTTTAACACAGGAGATTTAAGATACCCTTCAACGAGACATTAGTAACAAGGTAAGCAGTTCAGATGCCTTTGGAATAGAAAAGAGTAGAAAGTCAGTCTTGGCAATCTACAGATGTTGAAAGATCTAGTTGAACTATAATTTGTACAGAGAAACTAAACCTATCAAGCAGACGAATGGACAGAGATTAGCCTACTGCGACCTGAATAATATAGTACCCTTTGGGTTATATCGCACCTTTTAGAGAAATAGATAATACTAGATCAATCTTCACTTACGAGTACTCTTCAATTTTATTTAGTAGTTAAATAAACCCTGCAAACTTATGCGAAGAAATCAAATAAATCGAAATAAATTTTATAGATTCCTACAGAATATAAAATTAAACAGAGGCATAATATTCACGTATATACATTTGTTTATAGAATAAGGGGATGCTGTGGCCCATAGACATCTACATTTATCCTCGATTTAGAATCAAAACGCCGATGCGTTGTGCCTGAGGACTAAGATGACATGCCTTGTTTCCAGTAAAAAAGGGTCTCCGGATCTCTACACTCACCATACGAAACACAGCAGTATATTTTACGGTGGTATTCTGTGAGAGCGTGGTCCTTCCCCGGTCGTGCCGCCTCATACGTGCTATGTGGCCGTGGAAGAAAAAGGGGAGATCTCCCGCCGGGCAAGGTGTTATGCCCGGGGAGCGGCCCACACTCCATGTGATAGTTCGGAGAAGTTCTATATATACTGTCTATGATTCGGAAAGTTAATAGCGCGATTTAGGCTTCGGTGTGTTTCGGTGTGCTGGTGGCGCGACGACAGCGCCGCTACATCACCCCCCTGCTCAGACCGGAGGTCGATAGTGCATCGTTGCCGACGAATGTGCAAGTGCCAGGAGATTGCCTTGTAGTCTGCGGTGAGTCGAGAAGAAGACAAGTAATCTGCGAGAGTGCCATGAAGCAGAGGCGAGCAGTAAGGCTCAGAGCCGTGCCGAACACTGTATAGCGCAGAGAGTAGCTTGAAGGAACAGGAAGCATTATTATTCCAGTGCTGCGATGAACCTTGTGAAGCTAGATGGCTTGCAGGATATGAAGACTGCAGACGATATCTGTTCGGGAGCGAATGGGTGGGGTATTCTATGACGTTGATGAAGCTTGAAGTTTGCGAAGGTTGTTTGGTTGCCGTGTTCAGATCACGTCGGGGTCACCACTGTGGCCGTGGAAGGAAAAGGGGAGATCTCCCGCCGGGCAAGGTGTTATGCCCGGGGAGCGGCCCACACTCCATGTGATAGTTCGGAGAAGTTCTATATATACTGTCTATGATTCGGAAAGTTAATAGCGCGATTTAGGCTTCGGTGTGTTTCGGTGTGCTGGTGGCGCGACGACAGCGCCGCTACAGCTACAACTATAATATAGCTGCAGCGTGGCTCTACCAGTTAAGTCGATGCTCAGCTTATAATACCGTTTTGTAATTTCTACGTGAAAATATAGAGCGATAAGTTATTTTAACGTTATTCCTTTAGTTCGTGAAAATTGAAAAAAATTGCTTGCTAATTAGCATAATTACCCAAAAAAAATTTGTAAGTTTTCCTATCTCGTTTGTCTGATTGGTACGCCTATAAATAAGGTGTCATCTTTTAAGAGTATAAAACTTTTTTACAGAGAATTTACGAGTTGATGAGAACATTGATTGAAAGGCAATGCATAGTGCTAGAGATTAAATGCAATATTATAATTTATAGATTTCGCCAACGTAAATTTTTTCAAAAAAATTATTCTTATTGAAAAAGTATCCGCTGTGTGATGGCGGTGTTAGCGAAACTAAAACCCAATTTCGTACCATGGGGTCGGGGTACGGGGAGGGGGGGTGTCGTAAGAGGTGACTATGGGATATGCCATAGCCATGCATGATTTTAAGACTTGCGATAGATGGTGTTATAGCTATTTTATTACAACAGGCGACGGAAAGTAGCGTCAAAGGTACGAAATGTCAGGTATTGCGATAGTCAATGCTTTGGTAATTAAGGGAATTCCCCTTAGTTGCTATCGCATATAATAGTATCATGTCCAATAATAAACTTTTGCTGGCTGATTAACAAGAAGACCGTCCGTGTATCTGCGGTTTAAATAAATCCACTACTCATCATATGGTTGCCACTCGCCCACCAATCGTGGCAACTATGTCAAATATCCTCTTTGAGACCATGTATGGAAGAGCCCTGTGTCCTGCAGTGGACTTTGATAGGCAGCAACGGTAGCTAACGATTTATAGAAAGGCTAGGCCAGGGCATTTCTTGGACAGACACAAGAATAAACAAAACAAGATGTTGAGACAACAACCTATCTTATCAATTATAGAACAAACTAACGCCAATCAAACGCATCCGGCTCTACAAATCGCAGCGATGTCCACGGACAGCTGGACTTAGCGGACGTCTAGCGCGAAAGCTCGCAACGAGGTGTTTAATGATGCAATAATTTGCATAGCAGCCAGACGCAGTGAAACTCGACCTATTCTCACGTCTGTCTTCACAACCGTCGCCAATTTCCTTTTTAAGCAACGACTGTTGTTTACAAGCTCGTGTTAAATATCGACGATCGTCTGCTACGTATTTTAAGGCCGTTGCGTTGAAGAATTGCGATCATTTGCACTTTAACGGTTACCATAACGAAAACGTCGGTCGCCGACTCACCATTTAACTACGCCTCGTCGTTCACAGCCGATCAAACAGCGAGACAGTTACCTGAAAATTGAAAGAAATTACTTTATTATAAGACATATATAACTACAAGTGTCACAGACGTCAAAAAAGTAATGAGGTAAGAAGCACAAATTGAAAAGCGTGCGGAATCAATTAATGTTTGGGCCGAGAGTGTTGAGCGGGACGGGAGCGCGGGCCGCTTCGCTAAACCCCGGCGCACAATCTGACATTTATGAGTGCTATAAAAACGCTCAAGTAGTGACTTTTACTACTTGTTTAGTGAACATAAATGTCTTTGCCTTGCCCGCGCTCAACATCGTCCGTATTTAAAAGCGCACAGTTTCGTGCACAGTTTTGCTCCTTTTGCTTCGTTTTATTTACTGTTATGCAACTGTATAATGCTTTGGTTACTTTTCAGCTGCGATTTATCGTTGTCGCCTTTTGTCTTTATTGTGTATGCTTAAACAGCTTACTTCTGTTATGTTGCGCTTATTGTTAATCATGAAACACTAGCAGCAATAATCAGCATTTATTGGCTGGCTCGGAAATATACCGATCATAAGTGTATTATTTGGACTTATTCAGAACTCTTCAGTTAAATAACAGCTCAGCGTTATTTTTAATCAACTTTTGAAAACAACGGAGGTCATCAATACTCTGTCTAATAGATATGTTTTAATGAATGAAACACAATATCTCTATTTTTAGCTAAGCACATATGTAGATTTGTTTAAAACCATAAAAGTATATTTGGTCTAGATTTGATCATAATGTTTTTCTTACGTGGTAGAGCCATGTTGCAGCCATATTATGGTTGTAGCACGAATGGGTCGGTTCCACCGGATAAGGGCCACCCTCTCACGAAATATCAGCGTAAAATAGCAGCATATTGCTTAAGAGTGTTATCGTATGGTGGCTGTAGAGAACCGTATACGGTTTTGACTGAAAATGAGATATATCTTAGTCCTTTATGTCTATGGGACACAGCGTCCACTTAACATCAGGTGAATTGTGTGTTCGCTCACTCTTTTTTTTTTGGCGCCCGAAGCAAATATGGGCAACCCTCCGGAAAGCGGGGGAGGGAGGCGGTGAATGCTCATAGCATACCACGCAGCCGGCTGCGTGGTTATGTGGAGACTTTTACCCACTAAACACCGCTTTTATGGATTGGCTTACCGATCTGATGACAGATCTCTAAGCCGTATACGAACGCGACCCTCCTTGGCAGAAAGGAGGGCGCAAGCGGCGAAAAGCCGCTTAGAAGTGTGCGTAACTAAGGCAGATTAAGGGATGTGTTATGTCGGCTCGGCCTGAGCCGCCAGGAGGCAGTTCAGGTCAGCCGAAAGCTTGTTGGGGGGGGTCCGAGAGAGAGTTTCTCGGTCTGTGCACACTGTAGCGAGTGTGGATAGGGGCTGCATAGGCAGCTGTCTCACAAATGAGATGATTTGGGTGGGACTCTGAGGCTTTGAAAAAATCTCTCAGAGAGTGATTTAAGGAACTGCTGGATTGTTGGTTCGCTCATTCTTAAAAATAAAATGCTTTCAATATAATGAATATTTTAAGTGGCATTTTAGTTAAGTTAGCTTACTTGATGTTCAACAATGAACTTTTAAATACTGTATAAAATCGATGGACGGACGTATGAAAAGCTTCTTAGAACTTTTGTACAAATAAAAATACACAAATAGCTACCGCTTCATTCTTGTGACACTTTTCTTATATATCACTCATTAGTAGAATTATTTATTAGCTTCATAGGTGGCCATCAACTTTTATAGCTGCAAGCGTTATGTATTCCACATTCGTGCTTCTTTTACGGTGCTAAAAATGTATTATCACTTAGGCAAAGGCCACCCACCACAAATGTTACTACATACCTTCAGGTACTACATCAAGGCCTTCAAGGAATAACAATGTTGTGCCTACGCTGAGCAAGGCTGCTAGGACAATAGACGCAATTCATAACTCCTTGCTATATCCGATTCGATGACTAATCTATGTCTACACAGTTGGCGATTGCTATTGTGATTTAAACTAGAACAATCGATAATAATGATTTCTTATATTTACGCGAACATTGCACATGATTAAAACTACTTTTACGGATTTTATCGCGTTTATTTTTACTTTTTATTTTTAATTCCCGACGTTTCGGACGCTTTCCAGCACCCATGGTCACGGGGGACTGAGATGACTGACGTCCCGATGTCATTGTTAACCCGGAGTACCTTCAGCTTTTTTAATTATTGTTTATGGTCCGATCTATGCAAAATGAACTGACTATGTCTTGAGGTCTTGCAGTGGTATGCTTGGGTTTAGTTTTAATTTTATTGATTATAAGATCCCAAGCAGGTGGTAGTACCCAGCCTCCTTCTCTATTGAAATTAGGATGTTTTTTAATTTCAATAGCCTCACGTATCATCCTTGGTAGGAATCGGTGTTCTTTCGCGAGGATTTGTGGTCTATCAAATCTGATGTAATGGTTGGGGCCGTCTAGGATATGATCACAAACTGCAGACTTCCCGGAAAGCGTCCGAAACGTCGGGAATTAAAAAAAAAATTAAAAATAAAAAGTAAAAATAAACACGATAAAATCCGTAAAAGTAGTTTTAATCACAATCGATAATTTTTAAATTTCATTTATTGCCTACATTGTCTACAGTGCGTTCAAATTTTTAAAGCACATTCCTTTTATAAAAGATTTACCTAATTCTCACTAATTAAAACAGTTGTTGAATATTTAAAAACCCAAAGTATTAGAAAACTAGGTAAAAACAAGTACTAATTTATCAGATTATACTTTGTAATAAAAAATCAACCTGTAATATCCACCCATCCAACCATAACAGCCTATAAAAGTCAACTGCTGAACATAGGCCACCCTCATAGACTGCTTTTGTGTTGGCACCTTTTTTTTATTTTGAGTTGTTATCAGGAATATGTTGCTGCCCACCTCCCATTTCATATTTCCTCTGTTGCCTCTTACGATACCCTCAAGACGATATAGGTTAGTATATATCTTTACACCACCACTACGCGATAATTATATATTATCTATTTAACATGATATTACATTTCGTTACTTTATGGCAATGCACAAGCTAAACATATATATAATCAAATCGTAGTATAAATAATCTGCTTACTATTCATTGCCAACCTTTGTTTATTTCAAGCACCAAAAGAAAGTGCTCATGCATACCATAGTAAAGTGTTCGTCCGCCAACCCGTACCTTATTTTCTTCACAAATTAGACAATTACGAGTCGGCGGGTGATGCTATGTCTATTCAATTAAAGCCCAGTACGCCCCGGTCACCTACCGCGTCGATTTTTTAATCGTATGTATGCAACGTGCGAAACACGGTGGCATTTCGCATATCAATGCGTTGGACAAATTGATGGAAAAAATAATGGCAGCGCGTGTCGAACAGATGTGCTCGAGGTTTTTAATATAATTGCCGCGCTGTGTTTTATGTCTTCATGTGGTAACCATAGGATGAATCAGAACTTTCGTAATCAAATATAACTAAGAATATATATTGAATCATTATTTTTTTATACAATCGAATTGACTGCAGTCCATGGAGACAACTTCAAATAACAAGGCTACAGATTTTTGAGGAACAAGATGAAATGTCTCACAGCCTATAACTATACCGACTGTCTATAGTCTATACCCTTCAGATCGCACCACAGGAGCGCAAGCTCTACTATTAGGCGCAGGAAAATAAGAGTGGTGTATCTATCTACACATGCGGTCTTTAAGGCAGAAAAGGAAAGACTTTACTATCTTTATTTTAGTTCTTATTTGATTTAATTGATGGTAGACGCGTTGAGCTCATTTGTTAACTTTATTTTATAAAAAAACTCGCCGTAATGAAACAAAGTAAATTAAAATCAACAGACTCGTTCCGATCGGTGCTTCATAAAACGTATTTAATTTATTCATTAGTTTCCCTGCTATACCCTATGGCTTTGGGTCGACGTCAAATATAGGTGTGCAATTTAAAAAAGTGTTAATGTTAGTTTAACGCAGTGCATTGCAAATTGATAGAATGACGTACGTCGGACGTATCCGCTTTCCAACCAGTGATACACTGAAATTCATAGTCGAAATGGAAGCGCCCCTAGAGTAGGATTCAGACGCTTTGTGCCGAATTCAATTGTTATCATTTTTTTATAGGATAGGGTGACAAACAAGCACACAGTCCACCTGATGGTAAGTGGTTGCTTTGGTCCATAGACATCTACATCTATACTCGATTACGAATCAAAATTAAGATGCGTTGTCACCCGTGAGGACTTAGGTGGAATGCCTCGTTTCCAGTAAAAAGGGTCTCCGGTTCTCTACACTCACCATACGAAACGCAGCAGCATTAAGCTACTATTTGACGCTGGTAATCTGTGAGAGCGTGGTCACTCCCTGATCGAGCCGACCCATTCGTGCCACAACTATACTACTAATATAACTGCAGAATGGCTCTACCACGTAAAAAAATTTCGTAGACAAAAGAAATCCCCAATCCGGCAGATATCGTTGATCATTCAAACCCTTTCTTTCCTGTCTTTTCCTTATATTATTATTCTAGTCATCATAAAACGTACATTGGCTTGATTTGCTGTAAAAGAAAACAACATAAGAAATCAAGTCTTGCCATAAAATTACTAGTTTATTAAGTCCACAAATAACTGTTTTTCTTCACCGACAAATGTTATTCTTCCTATAGCCAAATGTCTCGTACAAATATATTCTATTTTTCATTTTTTAATTTTTTTCGTGGAGCCGTGGTAGTTCAATTGGTTAGCACTCAATGTAAATTTCACAGTACGCGAGCAACCCGGGTTCGATCCCCGTTGGCACCAATGAAATTGTTAATTGCAATTTTAAGTGCCGATTTACTACGTGCTCGGCGGTTCACCGCCGAGCACGTAACATGCAGTTTTCCTCACGATGTTTCCTTCAGAAACATCGTGAGGAAAACTGCATGTTTGAGATATAAAAAAAATATTTCGCAGACATTTGAAGTTCGCCAACACGCATTGGAGCAGCGCAGAGCGGCGGATACTTACTTGCCCTAAACCTCTCTCAAAAATGGCAGGAGGCCTGTGTCCAGCAGTGGGACGTATATAGGCTGTTACTTTAACTTTAACATTTTTTTAAGAACAACTCAAAAAAAAGTTAAAGTACATAAGTACTTTGAGACAACACGCGTAATCGATATACTTCAGTATATTTTAAAGTCTGTGCCGTGTGGTGAATGCTCAGGAGAATCCATCTTCCCATTTCTATGAGGTACGCCAGAATGATTTCATGATTTTCGATAGATGACGGTAGAACCATTTCATCTTTTTTATAGGAGAGGAGGCAAACGAGCATATGGTTCACCTGATCCTGATGTTAACCTGACTACCGCCTACTACCGCCGCCCATCAACAACTGCAACACCAGGGGATTTGCAGATGCGTTGCCGGCCTTTTAGAAAGGAGTAAGCTCTTTTCTTGAAGGTCCCTAGGTCGTATCGGTCCGGAAAAATCGCCGTTGGTAAACTATTCCACAGAGTAGTCGTACGCGGAAGAAAACTCCTAGTGAAAGGTACAGTGGTGGACCGCCAATCATCCAGATGGTGTGGATGGTAACGGGAGGTTTGCCGCGATGTGTGATGGTGAAACTGTGCGGCTGTAAATAGTCCGAACAATTCCTCAGAGCACTCCCCGTGGTATATGCGAAAGAAAATGCAAAGAGATGCAAATGTCTTCGCAGCGCCAGTAAATCGAGCCGATCGGAAAGCACTCGGTCGTCAAAGATTCGAGCCGCTCTGCGCTGGATGCGGTCAAGTGGAAGGAGCTGCGGAGCCTCAGTCCAGAGATAGGAACAGTATTCCATGCCGAACCTGCGCCTTGTAAAGTTGCAGGCGGTGTGCCAGCATGACATACTGTCCCGCTTTGCTGAGCACGCCAAGCTTTTTGAGGCCAGTTTGCCCTTCTCCTCCAAGTGATCACGAAACTGCACGTTACTCGATATGTGGACGCCGAGGATTCCAATACTAGCTGCGGCAACGAGGGCCGTGCCTTAAAACTGAGGAGATACGACAAAAGGGTTCTTTTTAGCGGTAAACGAGCAAACTTGTATCTTCTGAGGATTAAACCGGACTAGATTTAGTCGCCTCCAATCCGAGATTTTGTTCAACAAAGTCTCAACTTCAGACACAAGTTTGTTCCGGTACTCGGTGACGTTTTCCCGAGAAATATTGGCACGGCCGGTGTATAAAGCATCACCAGTGCTGTCATCCGCATAGCAAGGAATTTTACCGGTTTGCAACATATAATTGATATGCAGAAGAAACAGCGTTGGTGATAACATGCAGCATTGTGGAACGCCGGGGAGTTCGAGTATAAATTCCAGTGTCGACAAACTTCTGGTATTTTATTGAATTACTGTAAGCAGTCCAGATATAATTGTATACTAAAATAATTACAATAAAATTTATACAAAAGAGTACGATTATGTAAAATGTGTTCCTAGTTAAGAAAGTAAGCGGCCTTCCAGAATAAATTATTGTAAAACAGCAGATACATTGTTAACGTTTGATTAAACATATATGAAAACAGTTACAAATAAGCGAAGTGTATGGCAGTCCCCCGTTACGTAGAGTAAAGAAAAACATGCAGAAAGGATGGCTGCAGGTGGCCCAGGACTGTGTTGTATGACGATCCTTGGGGGTCTTGCTTCAGGGGGGCCTTTGTTAAGCAGTGAACTTATGAAGAGCTATAATGGTGAAGATGATGAAATTGTTTGACCGAAATCTTATCAAATTACCTGAACTTACATTTCGCTTTTTCTAACAGTACGTTACAGTATGCAAGGAGAAATAACAAAGGCAAGGAAAGATGCAGTTTATACGTTGACTACTCATGCGTCCCACTGCTTGACACAGGCCTCTTTCATTTATGGGAGCCTTTTAGTACAATAAGTATAGTTAGGTTGAGTAAGGAGTAATAATAAACAGATAGTCACAAGCATTTATTCATCTTTTGTCGTATATGGGCCGCATGCATCTCTTGACCGTAATTTGTCAGATATGTTATCAGCTTGTAACAGCCGCCTGCTCAGCGCCCTGTCGGCTACTATATCTTTCATGCAGATGTAATGGACACACGCTAATTGTGTCATGATACTTAATGCTGAATGCTTGTAATGTTTTAAATCAAAGAAAATTTTGAAATTGTCATAGTTACTGTATTGTTTAGTTAATATTGTAATTTAATTAAATAAAATGACCCTTTTTACTGGAAACGAGGCATTTCATCTTTGTATTCAGGGATAACAACGCATCTGCATTTTGATTCTTAATCGTGCATAAATGTAAATGTACATCGGCCACAGCATCCACTTACCATCTGGTGGACTGCGTGCTCGTTTGGTACCCTTATTCTATATTAAAAGACTTGGGTTGCGAGAAATCTTTTTTTTTATAAGAGAGGGGGCAAAGGAACATACGGCTCACCTGATGGTAAGTGATTACCGCCGCCCACGAACAACTGCAACACCAAGGAGATTGCAGATGCGTTGCCAGCCTTTTAAAAAAGAATTGGCTCTTTTCTTGAAGTTCCCTAAGTCGTATCGGTCCGGAAAAATCTCTGTTGGTAGTTGATTCTGCAAGAAAGTTGTGCGAGGAAGAAAACTTCTTCTTTAAATCGCTTAGTGGTGGACCGCCAGACATCCAGATGGTATGGATGGTATCGCGAGTTTTGTCGCGATGTGCGATGGTGAAACTGTGCGGCTGGAATTAGTCCGAACAATTCCTCAGAGCACTCCCCGTGGTAGATGCAATGAAATACGCAAAGAGATGCAACATCTCTTCGCAATGCCAGGGAGTCAAGCCGATCGGAAAGAGCTCGGTCGCCGACGATTCGAACTGCTCGGCGCTGGATGCAATCAAATGGAAGGAGCTAGCGCTGGGGAGCTCGAGCCCAGATATGGGAACAGTATTCCATGTGCGGCTGCACTTGTGCCTTGTAAAGTTGCAGGCGGTGAACCGGCATGAAATATCCCGCTCTGCTGAGTACGCCAAGCTTTTTAGAGGCCAATTTGGCCTTCTCTTCCAAGTGACGACGAAACTGCACGTCTCTCGATATATCGACGCCGAGGAATCCGATACTGGCTGAGGCAACAAGGGGAGTGCCTTGAAACTGAGGAAATACGACGAAGGGGTTCTTTTTAGCGGTTAACGCGCAAACTTGTGTCTTCTGGGGATTAAACTAGACTATATTTAGGCGCCCCCAGTCCGAGATTTTGTTCAACAAAGTCTCAACTTCAGACACAGTTTGTTCCGGTACTCGGCGACGTTTTCCCGAGAAATATTGGCACGGCCGGTGTATAAAGCATCACCAGTGCTATCGCCTGCATAGCAATGAATCCTACCGATTTGCAAAATGTCATTGATATGCAGAAGAAACAGCAATAGTGATAGCAATATTATATAGCCTTGTGGAACATCAGCATTAATGGGCTGTCTACAGGACCGTTCAGTGATTGAGATCACGCTCCCACAGAATACTAGCGTAAAATAGCAACATAATACTCTTATGTTTCGTATGATGAATTTAGAAAACCGGAGAACCTATAACTGGTATAATGGCATACCGTTTTACCTCAGGGGTGATAACGCATATGCATTCAGCCTATATTAGCCATTACGCAATATGTCGATGACCTACTGTTTAAAGTTGTTTAAAGTCGATTGCAGGTGGCCATAGATTACAATAGCGTGGTGACTGGAAGGTGGAGTGTTATTTTTGTGTATCACTATAATATTATAAATATTAAAGAAATATACGAGTATAAAAATAACCAACGAATTGTAATGATGCATATTACATCATCTTATTATTTGAGACAAGTATGTGTTCTGTGTACAAGAAAGAAAAGTGAAACGTTACGAACGGTCTTTGTTCCAGGGGAACAACGAATATTAATGCCTTTTTTAGTACTTTGTGCGAGAAAGAGCCGTTATACATATTTAATTTTTGCAAATGAGATTGAAATAATTATAGAAAATAATAATGTTAAGCTGTACCTACCTACGTTTTTTATTCAAAATAATTTGTGAATAAATGGTAGCAATATTACTATACGAAAGTTATGTAGTAATTTTGTGGTAGCATTTAGATAGAAAAATACATAATGAACTGTAATTGCAAACCTGACAGTTTTAAAATATACAGGCTGTCCCAAAAGTCAACATCAAGCGGGTAACGGGTGAAGAAGTTGTACCAGTTGGCAATAATAAGAAGAAAAGTCCACGCAAACCAAATAAACGTAAAAATATATTTAATATAAATAGTAGTTAATATATTGAATACGTTAAAATAGAAAAAAATTAAAGTTTTATTGAGCATTTTGAAAAAACGTAAGCTTTTTTTAAATTTATAAATTTATTTCCTTAGAAAATTTTATTGCTTAGAAGCACCTCATTCAAAAAAAATATTATTTTATATATGTATACAAAAACTGGAATAAGTTTTGGAAACATAAAGAGGTACTCAAAGCAGATCTACCACTAAATTTAAAAAAGAAAGTCATGGATTCCTGCATACTTCCCTGTCTGACATATGGCTGCCAAACATGGATCTTCAATAGACAAACAAGGAATAAAATACTAACATGTCAACGTGCAATGGAAAGAAGTATCCTAAACCTAAAACTAAAAGATAAATGCAAAAACAATGACATTCGCAAGAAAACGAGAGTGATAGACGCATTACATTACTCTCAAAAATTGAAGTGGAAGTGGGCAGGTCATGTAGCACGATCTACAGATACCAAATGGACTAAACGAGTAACCATGTGGACAGGACCAATAGGCAAACGCAAGCAAGGAAGACCGAAAGAAAGTTGGGTCGATGGGATTGAAAAGACAGCAGAAAAAAATTGGCTAACAATAGCACAGAACTGAAAAGAGTGGGAAAAGATGGAGGATGCCTTTACCCAAAGAGGGGTCCTTAATTGAAATATATATTGTATTTTATTTTCTAAGCGTACATATAATTGTTGTATTGTAATTATTTTCTATTAAGGAATAAAGAGGCTTTATTATTATTATACAAAAACTAATGATTATTTATTACGGCTCCACTGCGCAGTGCCTCACATTTAGTTGCAGCGCACTATCAAGTTAGGGGCTCAAATCCGCAAGGGAAAAGTATTTGTATTACCTACAAATAATTGTAACAATTAAAAAAAAGAAAGAAAACAGTTTTGTTACATATATATCGCACACGTAATTCCAGAGAACACACCCAGAGGCTACGATTATTAATTGCTTCTTATGGAATTTGATTTATTTCAGCTGATAATTTAAATAATCAATCCGAAAACTGTATGGGATTTCGTCGTGAAGTATCAAGATTAAGCAAAGGCTTTAATGTCTTCTACCTAGGTAGAACCTAACGCTATTCAAGCATCCAAGGACGGAAACTGATCTCATACATTTCAAAATATAATTATATTTCCCATTTAGTAACGATTTCCGTTTTTATATACCTATAATAACGAACCTATCCCTTGGGATATAAAAGATTCATTAGATGCTTATATTCAATAAACGTAACATATTAATAATCTACATATTTTATGATACACGGCTAATATTTGATATTATCAAATGGAAGAAAAAATTCTAATTTGTAGGTTGGGTTTCATTGTACACATTGTTTACAATAATTTTATTAAAAAATTTTTACTGTTCTAAGCTGTTAAGCTACAATCCCACCTGATGGTAAGTGGTGATGTAGACTAAGATGGTGAATCGCACTGACTTAATTAAAACTTATTCACTCTTGCTTTGAAGACACCCAAATTGTAATCGTATGGAAAGACAGATGCTGGAAACTTATTCCACTCCTTTTCTGTACGCATGATGAACGACGTAGCAAACCGTTTGGTTCAAATACGTGGTAGGTAAGTCAATAACGAAAGTGTGGAGACTGGCCGTCTGGTTGTCCGATGATGGAAGGGAGAGGGAGGATTAAATTATGCAATTCTTGCGCACACTCTCCGAAATGCATGCTGTAGAAAACCGAAAGGCTGGCTACTTTGCGCCTGTGTTCTAGGCTAGTATGATTGGTTTTATGTGAATTCGGGTAAGAAAAAGAAATACCTCTCCTGAAATGAAAAGTAAAAAAACAAATACTTTTACAATTAAAATGCAAGTAAATATAAAGATGAAAAAGTAAACTAAAATTTTAAATGGTTTTGATACCAATGGTGGTGTCATATAGCATAAAATTACATTTTGATACAGTTTACATACACACGTACAGTTCATGAATGATGCAATTATGATGAACTATCATATTGTTAATTTGTTCTATTTGCATTATTTTAATATTTATTCAAATAAAGCGTACAGAAACTTTTGTAAGTTCTTTTTCCACACCTATATGAAATTCAAATTTTGTTACAAAAAGGTCATTTTTTTTGTTATCTTCTTTTTCAAAATGAGATGCCATTGCTTATCAAGTCAGATTTTTCGAATATATTTAGCCTAGTTTTCTACTAACGCATTTCTCTCCTTTTACCAACAAGTTATCTAAACGCACCCGCCACTGATTTAAACGTTAATCAACGAGTGTCAAAATTATTAATTACTTTGGACATTGGAGCGCGGACGTTACGCATGCAGATTGGTATGCTAACGAATGATTAACTATGTATGTATTTTGCATCCAGATTTAGTTTTGCGTTGTTTGAAATTTGGCTGTCAATCAACAATTTCAGCACGTATAAATACAGTAGCAGCTGTGTACTCTCATGACATTTGTATTGTATAAACATATTAAGCTAATACAAAATGGATACATAATAAAAAAAAGCTTTTAATTACTTATTATGTTTTGTAAAGATATTAGTAAATTGAGATTTCCCACCATTATAATAAGGAAATAGTGACCAAACAGGACAGTAGAAATTTAAAACCTAAACAGCATGATTAATAACTAGTTTCAGTAACAATTTTCAAAATGTCGTATTTCCATGATTTTTACCGTTAATACACACAAATTAAAGTTTAAGAACCCACACACAGCCATAATTTATTTATATGTCTCTAGTAAATTAACTAAAACAAATTTAAAAAGTATCACGATAAAATAAACATTCTGTAGATACGGAACATATTTCATTACAATACTGAAGAAACAATAATGTTAGAGCGGAGGTAGAGTAAATCGTCCAGTTTGCTAACATTAATAACGACATCTCAACAAGTCACTGCGGCACATAAAATTTCTGCGCCATTTGCAGTCCACAGTCCTCGCATGATGTATGAGATGATTTGCGTCGTCGTTCGCTTAAAGCTATTGATTTCAGTGATAATAAAGATATTAATGTATTTATTTTATATATTTTTTCTTTATATTTATAATTATTTATGCCAGAAAGATCTTATGGCTTTCGTTAGATAGCGGTATGACCATCTAATTAACACTGGACTTAAAATTCGGGTGACCTGAGACGGGCGACGTAGAGCAGCTTACAAGTTACAAGACGTACTGCGATCGCCAGTGCATCTCCCAAGTTAAGGTAAATCCCTACATTAGGAACACCCATGGATGAAACGAAAACTCTTTATTTTTAAAATAGAAACTTTTGTAAAAGAAAACTGTTTGAACTGATGATCTGCTCTTTTTGTTTCGGGGTTTTTTAAATCTTCAATTTAAAATATATAATCTACTACCGTTCCAAAATGAAGTACCTCTACCCAGAAAAACGACAAAAGACACTACGCAGGTATCGTCTTTTTTAATATTGTGTTTTGTTCACTGTAGATTTTTTAAACAGAATTATTTACGCCAAATATGCCTAATGGTTATAATAAAGAGAAAAAGTTTTAGTAACCTAAAACCGTTTTTGTGCTACTTCAGCTTCTCCACGATTTTGTATTTATTTTGTGTTAAAATTCTAATGTGATAAAATTTTTGTTATTATTTAGTTGGCCGTCGTCTAATGCCGGCATAATAGAAGTGTGGCGGCGCTGTCGTCATGCCACAAGCGAAACACACCGAAGCCTAGATCACGCTATCAAAAGTTCCGAATCATAAACAGTATATATAGAACATCTCCAAACTATCACACTGCGCCCTCCTTTCTGCCAAGGAGGGTCGCGTTCGTATACGGCTTAGAGATCTCTAGTCAGATCGTTATTCAGCCCCCATCGTTGCCCCTACTTCCGCAGCCCCAAACGCTGCCGCCACTCAGTCGAAAGACACTATCGCCAAGCCAGCAACCCGCTGCGCTCCCAAATTGGCTAAAAGCCAAGCCCCGCCCCCTGTCTTTCTCAGAGACAAGGCGAAATTCACACAGTTATTCAAAACCCTCTACGATAAGGGTTTCAAATATGACCAAGCCACCAATGTCGGCGAGGCCATCAAAATCATGCCGGCGTCTATAGAAGACTTCCGGAATATAACCCGTCTCTTCACGGCCGAGCGAGTGTCCTATCACACATACGCTCTCGCCGAAGAAAGGAAGGTTAAGGCAGTCCTCCACGGAGTTCCTTATGAACTCGCAAACGAGGACATTCTGGAAGACCTTAAGTCCCAAGGCTTCCTCATAGAGGCTGTGCACAAAATGCACAGCAGCAGGGGCGAGAGATTTAACCTCGCCCTCCTCGTTCTCACCAATGTGCCGGAGGCGAAGGCCATCTTCCGCGAGGTACGCACTGTGTGCGGCCTGTCGCGTGTAAAGGTCGAAGCCCCACACCGGCGCGGTTACCCAGCGCAGTGCCACCGCTGCCAACTCTACGGGCACGCGGCAGCCAACTGCTCAGCCCCACCCAGGTGCGTTAAGTGCCTAGAACCTCATCACTCGAAAGAGTGCCCTCGGCCGAAAAGCTCCGAATCCCCACCCGAATGTGTCCTATGCGGACAAACAGGCCACCCGGCCAACTTTAGAGGCTGCCCTCGCGCTCGTCTCCCACTTCTGAGCCGCAAAGCTCCACCCCAGGTCAACGACCGAACTTTCCTCTTGGAAAGCTCTTGGAAGCCGCATGCCCCGCCAGGGACAGCCCCTACCACAGCCCCCTCAGGGCTCACCTCAGCCCACACAGGGCATCTATCGGCCCACTCAGGGCCCTCCTCGGCCCGTTATGAGCCTTCCGCTCTCACAGCCTGCGCTCCCAATAAACCCTTGGTTCCCGAAGGCAACCAACATCCCGCAGCCCTCCGCCGCCCCACAAAAACAGGCAGACCCTGTAGCAGACGATCTAAGCCTAGTGTATAACACTATGAATAAGATCAATATAGGGGAAATCTCTATCCTTGCGCGTAAGCTGCGCACTGCTCAGTTACCACAGGACCGTCTCCTTGCTCTTTCTGAGCACATCAATCTACTCAGGTAGTTGTAAAAATTAAAAACATTATGCCGGAGCCCTCTGCTCCCGTAATATCGCACGGTCGTATCAAACCAAAGGGTTTGTCGCTTGTTTCGTTCAATATCCGCGGTTTGCGAAATAACCTCCCAGAGCTTAGGCTATTTCTTCGAGATCGCGAAGTCGACCTCCTCCTCCTTCAGGAGACCCACCTCAGCCCTAAGCTCTCTAAAGGCCTCCCTATTAAAAATTATTCACTTCTCCGTAATGACAGACCCGACCGCAAAGGCGGCGGTACTGCCATTTATTACAAAAAGTCCCTTCATTGCTACCACATCCCCACTCCGACGCTTACCAGTATGGAAGCCACTATCACTAGATTAGCCATGACTGGACACCAGTCTATCATTATAGCCTCTTGCTATATCCCTAGCGGAACCCTCCCCGTTAAGAAAGATTTCGAAGCCATCCTTGCATTAGGCGACTCAGTCATTATGTTTGGAGATTTTAACTCCAAGCATACTGAATGGACCTGCCACACTACTACTAGTAGTGGCAAGGTGCTGCTTAATATCACTCAGTCTCTCGACCTGACTGTCTACAGCCCCCTCGCTATCACCCACTATCCCGACAATATTAACTACGCTTCTTACGTGCTAGACTTTGCTCTAGTTAAAGGAGTCTCCCTTAACCTTAGAGCAATCGAGTCTCTCGATGATCTAGGATCCGACCACCGTCCTGTATCCCTCCTTCTTGGCCATCAGCCATCTCCAACTCCCACTTCCAAAACCTATACCAACTGGAAGGGCTTCAAGAAGTCTCTAGCCTGGGCTATAGACTCTCCGGACCCTCCAATAACCCTTCCTTCCTCGACAGTACGGGGAAAATAGACACCGCGGTCGAAAATCTCACCTCACTTATAACATTCTCTCTTAAAGAGAATGAAAAGGTCGTCCCGGTTGCTAAAACTAGTCTTCCCCTAGATATTAGCAACCTGTTAAAAGCCGAAAAAGCTGCCCTCCGTAGAGCTGCACGCTATCCCACTCCCGAATATAGACTCGCGGCCCACCGCCTTTAACGCAAACTTCATTACCGCCTCCAACATTACAGAGACCTCGAAAGGGGCAATCTCATGGAGAAAATCTCTCCCTCCCACACAGCGTACTACCAGATGGCGAGAGCCCTTCGGATAGACGCTATAACGCATACTCCCCCCTCTGTCTCGTCCCAACAGCTCTATTGCCTTCGAGGACGAAGAAAAGGCTGAGTGCTTCGCCGACAGCGTCGCCGCTCAATGCTCTCCCAGCTCACAACCCACTGACCCCATACATATCCAACTAGTGGAGGACGAGGTCCGTCGCCGGAACTCGCCCCCCACCGCCTCTGACCCTATCACTGTGTCCAAAGATGAGATTTCATCTACCATCAAAGGACTTAAGCCCAAAAAAGCACCGGGTGCGGATGTCATCTCCAACCAAGCCCTCAAACACTTTCCGGGGCAGGTGATCGCCTTATTGGCCATAATCTTCAACGCCTGCTTCAAATTCAGCTACCTTCCCACCTCTTGGAAAGAGGCAACTGTCATTGGCATTCCAAAGCCAGGAAAACCTCACCACCTCCCCTCCAATCACCGTCCCATCAGCCTCCTCAAGGCCATGGGCAAACTTTTTGAACGATTCATTCTCGTGCGCATGAGGCGCCATTTGTTTCCCACAGACGGCGACCCTCTTGTCATCCCACAACAATTCGGGTTTCGAGCCAAACACTCGTGCCCCCAGCAAGTTCACCGCATAGTGGAATATATCCTCAGCGGTTTTTATCCTCGTTGGCAAAAAACCATCGCGGTCTTTTTCGACTTGATGCAAGGCTCACTTTCGAACCCCATATCAAGAAGGTTACTCGCACCGCACGATTTTACATGGATAGGCTCAACAGCATGTTGGGCAGACACAGTAAAATGTCCCTCCGCAACAAGCGAACCCTATATAAGGTCTGCATACGACCTGTCATGACCTACGCGGCCCCCATTTTCTAGAACTTCAAATAGTTCAAAATCTATTCGGTCGTAGGACCACTAACTCGCCCTATTATGTCCGTAATGCCGACCTACACCGAGACTTAGAGCTCCCAACAATCCAGCAGTTCCTTAAATCACTCTCTGAGAGATTTTTCAAAGCCTCAGAGTCCCACCCAAATCATCTCATTCATGAGACAGCTGCCTATGCAGCCCCTATCCACACTCGCTATAGTGTGCGCAGACCGAGAAACTCTCTCTCGGACCCCCTCACCAAGCTTTCGGCTGACCTGAACTGCCTCCTGGCGGCTCAGGCCGAGTTGACATAACACATCCCTTAATCTGCCTTAGTTAGGCACACTTCCAAGCGGATTTTCGCCATTTGCGCCCTCCTTTATGCCAAGGAGGGTCGCGTTCGTATACGGCTTAGAGATCTCTAGTTAGACCGTTAAGCCAGTCCCTAAAAGGCGGTGTTTAGTGGGTAAAAGTCTCCACATAACGACGCAGCCGGCTGCGTGGTATGCTATGAGCATTCACCGCCTCCCTCCCCCGCTTTCCGGAGGGTTGCCCATATTTGCTTCGGGCGCAAAAAAAAACTATCACACGAAGTGTTGGCCGCTCCCCGGGCAGAACACCCTGCCCGGCGAGATATCTCCCATTTTCCTGCCACGGCCACAGTGGTATTCACCACCCGACGTGATCTGAACACGCAACCTTCCAACCTTCGGAAACTTCAAGCTTCATCATCGTCATTGAATACCCCACCCATTCGCTCCCGAGCTGATATTGTCTGCAGTCTTCATATCCTGCAAGCCATCTAGCTTCACAAGGTTCATCGCAGCACTGGAATAATAATGCTTCCCGTTCCTTCAAGCTACTCTCTGCGCTATACAGTGTTCGGCATGGCTCTGAGCCTTACTGCTCGCCTTTGCTTCATGGCACTCTCGCAGATTACTTGCCTTCTTCTCGACTCAGCGCAGACTACAAGGCAACCTGGCACTTGCATATTCGTCGGCAACGAGGCTGCACTATCGACCTCCGGTCTGAGCAGGAGGGTGATGTGGCGGCGTTGTCGTCACGCCACAAGCGAAACACACCGAAGCCTAAATCGCGCTATCAAAAGTTCCGAATCATAAAAACTATATATAGAACATCTCCAAACTATCACACGGAGCGTTGGCCGCTCCCCGGGCAGAACACCTTGCCCGGCGGGAGATCTCCCCTTTTCCTTTCACGGCCACAGAAGCAATATCTACCCCATATTATCTTGTTGGTGTAATAAGGAGTGAAAAGAAATGAAACAGCAATTGAGGAGCAGTATCTATCCGACAATAGTTCAAAATATTAATGTATTGCTGTTGCCGACCCGCCAGTCAAGTATGGCAGCTATGGTAAACATCCTCCCTATGAGTCCATCTATGAGAGACCTACGTTTAGCTGTTAACTTACTGTCAGCTGAAATGAATAATACAATCATATACAGAATACTATCCACAAATTTAACAGTTTTCAAATACGAACGTAACTACAATTAAATCACTCCGTATGTGTACCTTTCTGACAGACCGAATTATGCTTCTAATATTCAAATTATACTTTTTTATTACTTTCACGAACGCTACTAACATCGTGTTCATATTATCATACAAATCTGTCACCATCAATATTAAAGTTAACAAGTAAGGCATCGATTTGACACGTGTCAAGGTTAGTGATACTCTGTGGACATAAGAATAATTGCAGGCAGACTAATTAAATAGAGTAGTAGTACAGAGCTATTTGATTGCTCGTTTTTTATATTTTTTATTTTATTCATATTTCAATAATAATATAGATATATAACTTCTTTCACAAAGAAAATGTGGAACATTCGTTTAACCGTAAAACATGGATCCGTGTGAATTGATTTCTGCGTACAACTGGGATGGCGTGCCAAGTGACTATGAAATCGTTGGCGGTGGTCGAGCATAATTTTCAAATATCTGTCAAGACAAATAACATCTTAGTCTAGTCGTTAATAAAAAAAATTAAAGGCAACCGTTTCGAGGAAAAAAGAAAACATTTTTATTTACTAATATTAATTTATTCTGAATAATATCTACAATGAATAAATTCTTATATATAATTGATATTGAAGAACATAATGAAAAATTCCTCAATTTCTATATCAATATTTCCCGGAAGTAAAACCGTGTTACATCGGCACCACCAGGTCGGTCCTACATTAACATTCACCGGACAGTTGATCCAGGAGTTATCACGTATCGAATAGAATAGAATCATTATGTTTTACGACCCCTTGTCCTCCTTACTGGTCTCTGTATTCGATTCTGGAATGCTAAGATGGCGCAACCATTCGAAATGCATTGATATACACCAGTGGTATTTTAATATCAGTTTCAAGTATAAATGTACTCGTTATACTTCATGAAATCTAAGAAACACATTTTACATTGCTGTAACATTTATTGGACTAGGCATACCAATTGAAAAATCGGTACATACAATATTCGATTCCTAAGAGATATCGCTAATATGTTATAAACGCATATATATATATATATATATATATATATATATATATATATATATATATATATATTAAAATAATCGTATACAAAAGACAACGCGTTGCTTCAGTATATGTGTGGTAGAGTCACGCAACAGATAACTCAAAACACAAAATTTATCACATTTTTAATTTCCCGCTATGAAAATCGAGAAGTTACTGGATCTCGATGGTTTTAGGTCGTAGGAAGCTATTCTGACTATTCCTTCGAGGATGTCACTATGTCTGTACGTTTGTATGTAAATCTCTCATAACTTTTGAACGGCTTGACCGATTCGACAAACTTGGTGGCATTCGAAAGGATTTCACCAAACTTAGATTTTCAATACTGTTTCAACCGATTTGAACCTGTACATTTTGAGAAATTTCAATACTGAAATTTACAAAATATATATTTTTCGTGTAAATTTTAAACAGATGTTACGAGAAATTCCAAAATCTAATCAGCTCTTAAGCATAGAGAACAACGATTGCTGCGAACTACTTCAATATCGGTTAATGCGTTGAATAGAAATCTAATATATACATAGAATACTATAATACACAATATAATGGCTGTCAATCTTACTTTGTAGGAGGATTGGCGTGGCCGGAAGCACATATACAAGCAGTTACGTCGTATTATTATCAGTTATCACTACTACAAACACATTTTAGATTTTTGATTAATATTTTTGACACATAAATGTTTCTTTATTTTTATTTCTAATATTCAGAAATATAATTAACTTCTACTTACTGGTTGTAGAATATGTCTCCTTTATTTAAATTCCATTTTCCGCTGTTCTTCCGACACGTAATTATAGCACAATTTGCCATTTCCAAAATAATTTGCAGCAGCGACGCTTGACACGAAAATTGGAAACGATTGATTGTGTTGACATTTATACGTGTGAATTGACATGTTAGTGACATATTAGTGGCTACACGAGCTCCGCCCACTCCCCCGTTCTATTATATATGTATTATAGTATTCTATGAATATATACTTAGTCTAATCAATGAAGACCTAAGACTACGAGTTTATCGTAAAAAGACCTGACATTTTTTTGAACGAGCGTTTAAAAAAAATTGGCTGGATAGATTCCGCGCTTTGTTACGGCGGTACGTGAAAAAAAATACCGCGATATTTTGTTTTCGGATGAAATTTTTTTTAATATCGAAGAAAGTTATAATAAACAAAGTGATGAGGTGTATGCCCACAGCAGTAAAGAAGGCAGCACGCGTATTTCGAGGGTTTAACGAGCACATATTCCTTCGTCACTCATTGTATGGTTTGGAGTCTCATATTCAGGATTAACTGAGGTGTTTTTTTGTGAAAAAGGTGTAAAAACCAGTAGCGAGTTGTACCAAAATACCGTCCTAACAAACATAACAGAACCTCTTTCTCAAAAAATATTCAAAACAGACACTGAGTATTCCAACAGGACTCTGCACCAACTCATTGGGCACGAAGCACGCAAAACTGGTTGACCGCCCATGTTATTGACTTTATCGGACATGAAGACTGGCCCTCTTCTAGTCCAGATTTAAGCCCACTGGATTATAAGATATGGCAACATTTGGAGGAAAAAGTCTGCGCTAAACCTCATCAGAATTTGGAATATCTCCGTGCATCTTTGGCTAAATATTGTATATAATTATGGCAGCAATAGATATGAGTGTGGTTCGTGCTGCGGTTGATGATTGGCCGCGTCGATAAAAGACATGTATTCAAAATAGGGGAAGGGGTTTTTGACAGAACTTATGACCTAATTAAGTATATTATATAATACCTATAAGATAAAATCTATAATTTATAGTCCACTCATTTTTTTATAATAGAATTTATTCCTAGTTCCTAAAATGCCTCATCAATTGCCACCAAATTCGGTTGATCTGTTTGTCATCGTTGTCAAAAAAAAATTTAAAAAGTTTTTTTAATAACTTCTAAATTTCTGCTCGGATCATTTTTGATGTAATGAGTTAACTATTCGTTCGTAAAAATATTTCTCAAGCGTTTTGAGATTGAACGTAGCGGAAAGTTCCAGGGATGGCCTGCAGGGTCAACAGATTTTTCATATTTATTGCTTACCGCTAATTTTTGGAGATAAAGTTATATAAATTAAAGACTGCACTAGATTAAAAACAAATTTATTAAATCACTGTTTACAAATGGACGGAACAAAATAAAATACAATAAAATAAAATACGGTCGCTGGTAAAAATGATATAATGACTTGCTAATATCTTTGCTGGTACAATGGTAAGACTTTCTAAAAGAAGATTGCCGCTGGGCGCCCTCTGGCGCCTTGTTTTATACTGCTGATTATTAGTCGGTGTTGCCACAACATTCACTCTCTCTACAACTAGTTGAGCTGTCGTCGTCATCATCGTTTTTAGTTATTATTTGACTTTCATGATTCACAGAAATTATAAAAATATTAGACATGTTTCATATTATTTATGAAATTCTTAAATTTAAATTTAAATAAACCAATAAATAAATTAAAAATGTAATAGTTCGATCATCGGAATAGTTTTATGTGTACGGTAAGATACATAACTACATGTCATTGAAACAATGTCAAACAAAAAAGTTGATTCAGGTATTTTTTTATATTTTGCTTAGTTTGGAAAATTCGAATTTAAATTAATGATAACTAAATATTTTGTAATGAAATATAAATAATGTCATAATTCTTTGGAATTACTTAAAAAGTTATTGTAAATCGTAGGAGTACGCTTGTAGGTAAAAAAAGTTATTGCGGAATGATTGACGTGAAACCTCATAAGGTATTTTCTTAGATTTGGTGGAGTATAAATCCTTACATATATCAAATTTTTCATTATACAAATTAATTTTTTTACTTTTTAGTTTGACCACAATCTCACCTGGCGGTAAGTGGTGATGCAGCCTTAGATGGTAATCGCACTGTCTTAGCGTAACAAATGCCTATTCACTTTTGCTGTGAAGACGCCCATCGGACGGAAAGATAGACGTCGGCACTCGTCCACGTGTACTCCAAAACTAAAACTAAAACTAAAACTCGAAGTAAACCGTTTGGTTCTAATGCGTGGAATATCAACAACAAAGGGGTGAAGACCCGCCGACTACCTGGTCGTCCGATGGTGGAAAGGAGAGGGAGGGAAATTCCAGCGCACACTCTCCGAAATGCATCCTATAGAATACCGAGAGGCTAACAACTCTGCGCCTGTACTCGAGGCTGACAAGGTTGGTTTCAACCAAATCTAGGTCACCAATAAGCCTCTTAGCACGTCTCCGTACTGAGTCCAACGCTGCCTGGTGGCGACTTTTCAAATTTCTTTAAATTGAAACAGACGATCTTCAGAGGTTTATTTATGCACCGTAAATATATAAACGTATTACAGCAATTTATTGATAACAAGAATAAAGTTAAAACTAAAACCCAAATACGACAAATTATATGTTTTTCTTTTACATTCTTTTATTTAAATTATTTTGTGGCTTAGGATCGTTGGGGTTACGTACCACATAGTTCTTTCTTCAAGATATGTAATTTTTATGAACTACTTTTAATCTAATTTTTTGGTGAAATACAAAATATATGAATTAAGAAAAGACTCATGTTAGATACCAAACACGATAAATATAATACGAATTGTAGGCATAATATGGTGTTGGAGTGGCGTTGCGCTATCTACCCGATTTGGCGGCTGATGCAGCGGTGATGGTGCCGCAGGAGAATGGAGGAAGGAGAATGGAGTTTCGGTATAATAATACGTCGCTACCCTTCACGATGCGTTCTTTATCTTCTGGGCCGACATTGGTGTCGGAGCCATAGACATAGTGGATTACGTCTGGGAACGGAAAAGCAGGTGTATTTGCGTACCTACCCATTTTTTTTAACCTCAAAGCCACTGTGTAACTGATTTGTTGCGCAGATGCAGATGGTGTTCATGGAGAAAAGGGGACCTTGTGTTCCGGTGCAATTGGATCGAAGTGGAAGAGTGGTAGGAGTTGGCCTCCCCGGAAGAGATGCTGCCAAAAGGCAGCTGGCGCTGGTGGACTGTAAATACCCATACAGATTTGCGTGAAACCGCGGTCACTAATAATGTTATTAGTAGCCTTGCATATGTGGCGAAGGAGAAAGACAATGGGGTTCTAATCAGTTTAAATGTGAAATAACCCATCCTTGCCCCCGCAAGGCGAGTAGATATGTGTAGGTTATGGGTGGTTATCATGTGTGGTTTAAGCGATTTACAAACATAAATAACAAATAGAAAAACTGCCAGATCTGAACGAACAATTGTAAACTGTTATGCCGTACGGGAATAGAGTTCGCAACCCACGAGCCGCAGCCGGATCATAATGGTCTGTATTACCGAATCACCAAATTATGAGTCAATATAAACGAACATTTTCTTCTATAACTAAAATGTTGACATAAGGGATAAGTCATAGAAGTAAACTGCTATCTCTACTAAGATTAGAACGTCGTCTGGGAGGCGGGCAGCTTGCATATGTTAAAGTGATTTTTCACGGCTACGGAACCCGTGTTCAAAGGGCACGCAGCGCGGTGTCGCAATCACGATCCTTGATCACGACTGGCCCTCTACTATTTATAACGTTTACTCTCAGCACCTCATTCACTCGAAAATAATGTCTATTAACAAAGCATTAGAGGCGGAGTTAATCGTAAAAACAATGTGGTCAGATTTACTGACGATTTTGCGTTGTTGACCATCGACATTCGACCTTAATCCAATTATCATAGGAACCCATTTGCGTGTATTCCGTAATTGGCGAGTTAGTAAAATGTCTCTAGACCGTGTCGCTACTACCCGTAAATGCATTAAGTTTGTTTTAGAGATAATAATCGTTGCGAATGCGAATGCTTTGTTGTCTCAAAGATAGAGTTGTCGTCAGTGATTTATTTTTGGTCAAGTTTTGTTGGACTTAATAGAGATTAAAACAATGCCGTATAATGCGAGCAGTAAGAAACTCTACTTTATTGTACACCTTAAGTATGCATAAGATGCTTTCGAAATGCTATGTCAAAGTTTTTTTTCATATTTCTAGTTGCAGAAATATACCAAATCAATTACTATTCCAGTATTTCAGAAGTAACTCGCTTCAAATAGTAATTTTTATATTCTATTAGGTAATAATAATTTTATAATCTATAATACACATAATATGTATACATAATACCTCATATAGTCATAATAATCATATATACATAGTCATCTACACATAATACATAATATATTCATAATAATACTTAAGAGTACTTAGTGGATAAAAATAACATAAAGGTAATAAATTAATAAAATTAACGGCAATCATTAAATTGGTGTATAGATATTTGAGGTCAATTATTCATAGCCTTTTTAATACATTTGATACAGTCAAAATATAAAAGTAGACTTTCATGTCAAAAATTAAAAGGTGTCTTCTCCATGAAGCCAAATATTTAAAGTATATGTGGAGGTATTATATAAATATATATTAAACACCATTTATACATCTACTATATACATTTTATACAGTTAGTGTATATTAACTGTGTACGTTAGCACTACTCTCTAACTAGTAATTATTAATAACTCTGTAATTCTTAGCAACGCGTGATTGAAAGACAATTGGATTGCAATTTAAAATTATTTAAAAAAATATTTTAAACAATTCTTGTGTGTTTTTTTTCTGTTTCATAATTAATTAACTATGTGCATGTGTATTGCTTCTTAACAATTTTAATACGTAAGCAGTCTTAGACTTGAGATTGCATATTTTTGCTCCTTTCTTTTGTATATTTCTTAAACTGAGTATAAAATGTGTGTATCAAATAAATAGTTCTTTATATAATAGTGCTTTATATAATTTTACTTCCTATTTTACAGTTTTCAGGCGGGCTCCGATTATACTCATGGTTTTTACGTTTTTAGTGATTATAATCCAGTGTTTGAGTACAATCTTATTTGATGGTAAGTGATAATTAATCTCTAGATTGTAAATCGCAATACACTAGCGTTACAATAGACCTCACTCCTGCCTTGAAGACACCTAAATTGTAATCGGATGGAAAGAAAGACGTCGACAAAATATTCCATTTCATTTTTGTTAGCATTACATCAGTGGCTTGGTTATTTTACACCAGGCGTAAATAAAATGCATATACCACTATGCATTATGCTGTCTATCAAAAGTCATGAGATTTTTCTAATTTTTTTTATAGTTGTCACACTTACAGGACAAAAAAAAACCGAATGAATTCTCTTAGGGAAAATAATTATGCTATCAGAAAGCAATGAAATATCATGAAATATCAGAAAGCAATGAAATATCATGAAATATCAAAAAACACAAAACTATGTATTTATATGATTCATGTTTGTTCATCTCTCTATGTTCTAATGTGTTAACGTGGTAGAGTCACGCTGTAGCTATATTATGGTTGTAGCACGAATGGGTCGGCTTGACCGGGGAGGACTACGCTCTCTCAGAATACCAGCGTAAAATAGCAGCTTAATACTGCTGTGTTTAGTATGGTAAGTGTAAAGATCCGGGGACCCTTTTTACTGGAAACGAGGCATTCCATCTTAATCCTCAGGAGTGACAACGCATCTGCGTTTTGGTTCTTAATCGAGGATGAATGTAGATATCTATGGGCCACAGCATCCACTTACCATCAGATGGACTGTGTGCTCGTTGTTCACCCTTATTCTATGAAGAAAAAGACAGTAAGTTGCAATAATTAAGAGAAAACACACGCTTCGGCTTCGTCTCAAACCCGCGAGGCAAGACTGGCAGTCGTAGGTATATAAATCAAAATTTGTTTCTAAAAGACTGGGAACTACAAAAGAACTTTTCTCATTTCTTTCCGATTTTGATGTCACGGTAAAATCAAAACAACAACCTAACCTAGTTTATTAAAATAATTTCGATGAAGTGCGTGCGGTGCGTTCAGATACTGCCCTTTGTCACGCGAAGAAAGAACTTACAATTTTCTATCTGCGTCGAACAAACTTCGATAGTTCTTAGTGCTTTAAAAATAGTGTTCTATTTAGAATCTTTCTTTTATTGTAAACTGCAAATAAGTTGTAGATTTGTTATATAAAACTAATCAGTGGTTGAACCTGCCCCTGTGACTTATATCTGTGCTGTGGTCATAAAACAACAAGGAGTAAAATTACTTATGTTTAGCTAACACGAAAAAAAATATTTTTTAAACTTTCAAATTTATTCCTTATTAACAGCTCATAAGAGTCATTATTTGAAAATTTTTGAGTGGACATATTTTTTTATGAAATCGAAGCGACAATCGCACTTACAGTCCACCTGATCGTTAGTGGCTACTGAAGACTATGGACACCTGCCATCAACTTCAAGCAAACGTGGCGATTACGGACTTCAGAAATATATCATAAGATTATCTATTTATTTATATTTCTGTGCCTTTATTCTATTATAACCTAATATGTATTATTAGGTAGGCGAAGTGTAGGGTGGCCTCCCTCTTGATACGGTGACGATCTGGTAAGACATGCAGGAAGTCGACAGATGCAAGTGGCTCTGGACCGTGCTTTGTGAAATTCTTTCTTCCTATGTTCAGCAGTAAACTTGTGAAAGACTGTAATGATGATGATGAACTTCTTTTGTTGATGTAAATTTCTTATTCATATTATGATATTGTTATATATTATGTATTACTAGCGAGGACAGTTTAAAGACATGATTTACTGCCTATGTAACTGGTTACGAAACTAAATAAACTTAAAAATAGTTTTATTTAATCTAAAGCATACAAAATATTATAATAAATAACAATATATAAACAATATCCCTTCACATTGAAAATATTAACAAATTGCGTCTTAAAATTCACCTGATAAATACAAAGAAAGACAAGTTGACAAATTTATAGAGCGAAAGCTGTTTTTCTGGTCCATACATTGTTTATAGCATCTATAGTTGTATATATAAACAACTGTCGCACAAACACCCCCTTACATCTTGCTCGAGTAGATTCTCGGAAGGGGCGAAGTGGGGGTCCGACATAGACAAATGACGCGCTGCCAGCGCCCCTGGCGGCGGCTGGATGAATAATGGCCACCAATCGAGAGCGGTCCCGCTAGCGGCCATTTTTAATTTTTAGGGGTAGTTACCCCTATTGGAGTATTATTATTAATGTTTTGTGATCGGCTTGCTTTGGGGACCAGAAGACAGTTTGAATAAGCAGATGGCTTCCATTTTTACGTGGCAATTTCTATTCATGTGGTCACCTACTCATTAAAGATAAACAATAATGAGGGATAATACTTATATTCTTTTATCAGCTAATAAAGTTTCAGTTAATTATTTTAGTATTACCGTCGGGAACCAATCACGGATTACTCGATCACTATGAGAAGTTGAGCGCGCTGAGCAAGGAAAACTTTATATTGATAAAATTAGATAAACTAATTAAAATACTTTTAAAAACAGGAATACCTATTTGTTTTAACATCAAAATAAAATATTGCTCATTAAAATATAAACAATTGTAGGTATGCATAAGACATTTATTAATAAAAAAGTTATTTTAACCATTACCATTTAATCTCATACCTAATTCTTAATACTTATGAAAAAAAAATCATTTATAAAACAAATTATAATGCCTCAATAATTTAATCACGCTTTGAAAAGACCGATATAACAAATTGAAACATTAAACAGCCATCAGCGCAGTCATAAATCACGCCCTCTAACGCCATAATATTGAACTACGGGACATTTGTCGCTTCACTATCTTCTCAATCTCGTTTGTATGATGAACGACCACTTTTATTGCGATACACGCTCGTTTATTTACTCGTTAGTAATAGAACGTCAATAAACACAGTTAGCAACTGAGCAATGCCATAAAATATTTTCAAGTCATGCGGTCCATGTCTATATTATTACTCTGTTATATTAGGGTAACGTGCTGTCGATAAAGCGACATCTATGAGCGAATAGACGAATTTTACACAACATTCAGTTCATCAAAATTCGAATGTCATTTCCGTCGCTCAAGCTTAGAATATTTTGTTTAAGATTATTTAAATAGCAAACACGTATCTGTAAAATAAATGCAAAATATCTTTCTGATAGCGATAAAAATAAATTTATTTGTGTTTGTGAAAATTTATCACGCGTTACAGAACATTAATAATTCATTTCTAATAAGGAGGCATTGACGTAATTAGCGCAATTACTCGCCCACCCAGCTGGCTTGTAGGCACTTACTTCGCCTCGGCAACCGCTCTAAGGAGAATGTAATTGCATTATTTATCTTTAAGTTAGGCGAACGTAAGATAAACACATTCTTTACCTTTATAGAATGCCATGAGGTTAAACCTCTTATACAATAAAAGGCCCACTTAACCTAACTTGACAAAGGGGCGGAGGTCTTGCTCAGATTATTGAAAAGATTAGCTATAATTTATTTAAATTGGCCATTTATCCATAAACTCGACATAATAAATAACACTTAAATATTTTTTTACTTTTTTGGTAATTGATAATAAATTTATTATTTATCTCGACAAAGAGTCGACGTCTTCATTCGTTAATATACTACCCACAATTATTGTTGTCACACGTTACAACGGTAAATTAAATCGCAGTGGTTGGAAAAAATGTGTTAAAACCGATGAAATATGTATTTAAAAACTATAAAACATAGAAACATACTGTCATATCCAATTCTTTCATGCTGAGTAAATTTGAAGTAATGTGGTTCATGAAACAACGTTATAGAGTTCAGGAAACAGATAATTAAAGATCATTATTTAGTTAAACACTTGTAGAGATTAATATAGAGCGCGTCGGGTCAATTTAACCCTCGCATCGGTCAGACTAGTAGGTTCAAATTTAGGAATGCCCATTATTACCGAGGATCTAAAATTAATGTTCTATATTTTGGTTAAGAATGTGTGTTTAAATTTTTGTGTGAAATAAATATCACTCTTAAACGTAAAACAAAAAAATATATTTAAAATATATTTTGAAACTGTTTAAAACTCGTACCATTTATTTAAGATCTTACATAATACGCGTTACCAAAAGTTTTTGGGCATTTTAATTTGCAAGAAATAAACCTATATGCAATGGTAAGGAGTATTTAATTAAATGAGTTTTAAATTGTTAAGAAATTAACTGATAATTCTGTGTTGCGTTTTATGTTTACAATACGAAGTATGAGAATAACTACCATCTCTACCACCTCTACCTAGAGTCAATACTTGTTGTGTCACTCACTGTAGTTATGGTATAAAAATATTTACTTTTCATTATGTTAATAAAGTATTATTCATATAATTTTTTAACAATATTAACAGTAACTAAAACCTACCGCTTTTTATATAATGCTATAGTAAAGTTTTTAACGCTTATAAAAAAATCATTCGTTATAATAAAACCTTCTAATAAAATTTGTCAATAACCATATTAATAAATAATCCAGCGGATGTTTATCTGTGCGAGTACATAATATGGGAACAATTACACAACCATTTATCACGGAGATCCTCTGCCAGTAGGTATATCGCTCGGGTTCTCCGGCGGTGGCAACCCTTCCCAGTTTGAATTACGCCCTTTTTAGGCGACATTCTGACACCGAACTTACTTACAACTTTACACTTGATTAGCTGCGGTGACTTTCAAAAGTGGATTGTGCACGAATTTGAAGGGATTTATTTTGATTTATGGGCTTATACGCCTTACCACTAGTTGTTTATAGTTTTATTTATTCTTTTTTGTTTTCTAAAACCTTAAAGTTCGACTTACAAACTATTTTTGAGTATTGACCCAGAAAGTAATGTCAAAGCAAATAAATGGTATTTTTAAAATAACAAAGATGGTTTCATTGTCATCGCACACTTTATGGACGCGAGTTGGTGGAAATATTCGAAAAAAATTATCGTCTGTAAACTCCAAGATGCTTATTGAACTTGTACATTCTTCTTCTTCTTATTTAAAACATTATTTGTTTTGGCGAAATTAATCTATTTTTGTTTTTAAAATAGATAAATGAAATCCTATATAAAACACTATATAGTATATACCTGATTCAAAAGTGAAGTACAAGCATTATATACATGTTAGAGCCATGCTGCAGTTATATTATGGTGTAGCACGTATGGTTCGCCATGGTCAGTGTAAAGAATCGGAAGCGAGGCATTCCATCTTAAGCACAGAATACATAATAGACTCAGGGGTGGCAGCGTATCTGCATTATGATCCTTAATCGAGGGTAGATGAAGACATAAAGTGGTTACAGCATCCACTTTACATTAGGTGGACTCTGTGCTTGTTTGACGTTCTTATTATATAAAAAAAATATGGGCTCCACAGTACAATCACATCACATGTCTGATCTTGTGATCAATTTCAATGTTTCCAGCGGGTATCAAAATCCTTTCAATATTTTACATATTATCCCTCGTCACTCGTTACTATTTATTTCTGCATTAAAGGATACATACAGAAAAATAAAATAATTTGTTTATATAACTAGTGGTCTGCCCCGGCTTCGCACCGGTGATACCTGGATTCTACAACAGTGCCACTTACCGGGTCCAACTATGCCTATAACCTTCGCGGAAGTGCAAACAATATGTTGACAAAGTTTTACCACGATCTGATAAACGGTATGGCAGCGTATAAAATACGAACAAACAAGTATTATTTTTTACATATGTATTAGATTACATAAAAGTATCTATACGAAATGATGTGTGTTTTTTTCTCAATTCGTATAAACTTAGTTAATAAAACAACGAAAACAATTTTGAGCACAGCAAATGAGTTATGGAAAAACTACCGCAAAACAGCTTTAATATTAACAACTAGTATGACATATAGGTCTAAACAGTAGATTAGTTACGCAGACGTTCATAACGGCATTTTAAAGAGGCAACGTAAGCACTAGCACGGCATTGCGGACATAAATAATTTTGGCGGGAACAAATGAGCCAGCTGATTAATGATTTATGTAGCCAATTCCACGCTGACCAGGAGGGAACGTGACTGTATATAATGTAGCACGTGTACACACGACTTTATAGAACAGGTTTCCCGCTCTTTGTAGTTGTTTTCGTAACTGATTTGTTGATGTAACTCAATGAAAAACAATCGTTTGTGTTTAGAAAATATATTATTTATTGATCAATTTAGTGGTTGAGAAATACTATTAAACTTATGTAGATAGGTATAAAGTGGTTTCATTCTTCATTATTATAAAAATACAATAGTGTAATACCTACCCATTTCAATGATTACTTTTACTAATGAATATTATGACTTCCGGTCATATCGTAGTTTAGTTAAATTTGGATAAATCGGGTAAAGGAAACTATTTTTAATTTTTATAGATTTGAATCTTATTTTAACTTATTACTTATTTCTGTTAGAACCAGAAATAAATAATAAGTTAAAATAAGAGACAGTCGCCTGAATGTAAAGCATCACCGTCCTCGAACAACATCTGCAACACCAATAGAATTGCAGGTGAGTTGACAGCCTTTTGGAAGGGAATTGGCTCTTAGTAAATAGTCAATTCCACAGTGTGGTTGTGCGTGGCGGGAAATTTCACGTGAATTGCACGGCAGTAGAGCGCCAACTATTGAAATAGAGAGAATTCAGCTCCTGCAATTAATCTGAACAATTTCTCTGGGCACACTCCGCGATAAATGCGATAGAAAATGCAAAAGGTAACAACACCTTTTCGCAGCGCCAATGAATAGAGACGATCAGAAAGAGATTAGTCTGATCTTATGGGTGTGCTCAATTTACGAAGATAGAATAGGTTAACTATGACATCAGGTTAACAAACAACTCAGCCTGCCAGTGACCATGGGTTCAGCACAGCACTTCGAATTTTGGGAATAAAAAATAAGTTAAAATAAATGAGAGAATATCCGTAAAATTAGTTTTATTCATTATTCCGAATATGCAAAGTTAATAATAACATAATTGGGATAATGTTATTTAATTAATTATAATATGACCTGAGATCATAATATATTTTAAAAAGTATCTAATCTTCGATATAAGTACCTATGTGGTATAATTTGGCGGCGGCTTAAGATAATCTACAACCCCATATCATATCATTCCAAGGGTGTCGTAAGTAGAGACTAATGGAAACTGAAAGAGAAGACGGACAGTATCGTCTTCCTGATTCATAATAGTAAGAAATTGCAGGTCGCTATGTTTAGAAATATGTACAGCAATGTAATTGCGTAAATATAAGAAATTATAATCCAAAATATTTTAAAACAATTACTGCTCTAATTAAAGCTAGTTTATAAAAATGAGAAACTAAAAAGTATTCTTGGTGGCATATTTTTGTTCCTTTTTCAAAAGTTTTCAAAAGTGTGCGTAAGCACCGCGCAAAATGCGTCAACAACAGCGAAAGCTACCCTAAGTGTCCACTCTAAAGGGTCGAGAGCAGCTACTGTACAAAATTTGAGGTTTTAGCATGATTTACAAGTTTGCAACCCTCATATATTGAAAGCCATTTTAACTTTTCCGATATGGATGGCAAGAAATCTAAATTTGCAACGCTAAAGTAATGCAAGTAAAATCATTAATTTGCGTTTTTTTTAATTTGTCACATGTTATACCTACCAGCATTTACTGATAATACGAGTTTAACATAAAAATAAACAGATTGTAATTGTTTTAGTTCCCTATCACATTGTAGACTTTACGAACAAGTAGTATAATTGCCGCTACTCCCCGATCTGGGTAGTTCATTCTACATCCGTTTATCAAAAAGTACCGCCTCAGGTATACCGCCACCTATATGTAGCCATGAGGTCTTTCTAGCTATTCTTGTGGATGCCTTTTTAGTATCGTAACCAAAGAAAGGTACGGAACCTCTTCACAGTTTTATACCAATTTAAAACTTAACTGTTTATATCTATGAATAAGGAATCGAACAGCGTTGTACACGAAAATATTATAATGAAAAACTCAATATCAAGAGAATAAAAATTGCTACAAATAGTATTATCTAATTTTTATGAAATTTTAAGTACTATAACAAATTTTAGTATGGGTACACATACTTTGTTACCGAGCGTACAAGTAAAAAAGCAATATATAAAAAAGTAATATAGTTAGTACATACTATGTATTGTTTCATACAATTAATAAGCATTTCGTTTAACATTGACAATTTCCTAAGCAACCTTCCATAAGATTCACTCGCTGGATAAAATTGGCTTCCATTTAGCATCAGTACCGATATCACAATACCGACTGCCAGCCGATTTAAATTTATTTCGGACGTCGGTAACTTCCAATTTAAACCTCTTAATCCTCTATGATGTATGTTGGTATTCAGCAGGATTAAAAGTTCCACGGAAAATAACCGGGAAAACCTTTTCCGGGGTCGGATTGACCCGGGCAGGAGCTGGATTAGGCGGCCGGGATTGGATACACATAAATCTCGAACAAGGCTTTAGGTCCGACGCAATTAAGCCTCAAGCTCTGATATGTCATTTGTGACGAGCGTTGGGTCGGGTGGCCTGTGATTCGATACTAATCGCGTGTGTCCCTAAACGTATAGACACGTTTAATTCCAATATTAAAATTCAGTCGCGTCCGTTTACAATGGTCGCGCTTTTGTACGTGGACCCGTAAATTATTCAATTTCATTGTAATAAAACATGCGTGACCGGCGTTACGGCGTGAAAACTTTTCAGCAATTACGGTTTGAATATAACAAAAAGCGCGTATCGATCGGAGTGCGGCGGGGTCGACGGGACCCGTCCGACGCACTCGTATATCATGCGTCAGCTTGCGAGGAAGGGTTGGCCGCGAGTGCAGCGATGACTTATAGTTTATATTAATACGTTTTGAACACGGGAATCCAATCCGACGCAAATTAATTAAGACAGAAAAGACTTTCGATTGAAAATTAAAATACGGTTATTGAGGTCTACATCCTCGTAATATAAGAACCGACTATTTTTTTTTTACTTTAAATCATATTTTTATTGCAATACGTTTTCAAATAGTTCCTATAAGATTTTTCCTATTAGCTTTTTAATAAGAAAAAAAGAATTTATGAGTTTATTTTATAAAATTTAAAATTCATCGCAATAAATGCAATATTTCAAAGGCTTATACCTACACCACACAAATTTTTATATATTAATTATATTATATTACAATTGGAAACAACAAAGAATTAAAATAGAGCGCATGTATACCTACGTACAAAAATGGAAAGTAAAAAATAACTAGATAATATTATGATGCTTACTTCTACTAGTTAAGTTAGATTAATATGGAAGCGGCTTTTTTGTCCTACAATTTAAAAGAAATCTTTAGAAAAAAAAAGATTTTTCTTAAATGCTTTTAAACTATTAAGACAATAGTTATGTTAATAAACTGGTCATTATATTTATAAGTCATGCAAGATCTTGTTAAATATTTAAAAAAAATATCATGTTGAAACAAAACGTTCTATTACAAAATTTTAAAATAAAATAAGAAAATGTGGGAGTAATTATTAGAAGTGTTACGAAGATCTGAGGGAATATCCTTTATTCGTTCCACTCAAGAAAATAAAAGCAAAAAAAAAACGACGTGGCTACTCAACGTTACAAACCCATAAGTGACTGATTTATTGCACTTTAATTACAGCAATTAGTTACGCCTCCGGTGTTATAATTCCCATTGACATGTAGGTAAAGCTGTTCAATACTAACTAAAAACTCAATGCCTACCTCATGTTGCATACTGATTGAATGTTATTACAATAATGTAAACGGTTAATACTTTATGCTACCTACATAATACATCAACATTCAAGTTGTTTCATCTTTAAATGGAATAGGTGCGTACATGACATTTACTTCGTCTAAAGTAGTAGTTACAGAAACTTTGTAACAGATTTAATTAATAACATTAAGTTATTATTGATTAACAGTACACGACCATGAACTTATACCTGCGTTTAGAGTTGCCGACAGTATTTTTTTTAAATCAACACTTATTACACAACAATTAACACAAATTTTAGCCGCTATCAAGTTCGACATTTTGTAAATAAAACATTTATTTTATAATCATAGGGTAGACATTTCTATGAAATTAAACGTATTCTTTTTCATTTTATAATAGTTTTCTGAAAATATACTTGCTATAGAAATCAATCAAGAGGAAAGCTTACAAATAATTTTAAAAAAATTAATACATTTTCCTTCATTTCATAAGGTAAGTCATGACATCAGAATAATTTCTTTCATCAATTTAATTCATCGTTCTAAATATAAATTAAAGCCATTAGAATCTATTCCACACTTTTTATCCGGATGTAAGCGGCCATTAAAATTAGGGTTGGGCCACAAAACTCACGGGCAGGGCAGTGCCGCGGCGCGCCCATGCCTCGACTCTGACACAGAAAAAAATAAACTCCAAAATATACAATGAATAACTGCTGCGTACCAATACCGATGAGATGAAAGATTTCTCAATGTCGAATGTTATTCTTGTTACATGTAACTCAATATTAATAGTCGATTTGCTTTTATTTCGCGGTAACCATAATATGATCTCTCGACGCGTACTGTTATAATATTTTATAGGCCCTTTTTAAATATTGCTAGACTCTATTTAATTTTAACAATGTTAATGTTTTGATGAACTTGTTTTAATGTAAAAAAGAATTGATAATATATTTAAAAAGTTGAAAGTCGTTAGTAACATTTTGTTAACATTTTATTTTAATATGATCAATTGGCATAGTTATTGTAGGTACGCTTATAATAATTAACAACGAATATTATTTTGGAAGGAGTTGTTCCCACTTAATCTCCAGCGTTTGGTAGGTCGGCTAGCAACCGCAGTGTTGATATTTTGAGTTGTTATCAGGATGCCGCTGCACATCTCCTGTCTCAGTTTCCCTCAGTCGCCTATTAAGACTTACGGGACGATATGGGGAAGTGAACATTCTTGTATCGCCATTACACGCTTAACCACAAGGCAATTTAAAAACACAAAAGTTGACCTTAAAATTAACGTAAAACTCATGTTTATTAAGGTAAAACTTTAAGAGCTGCTTTTTTAGTTTTTTTTTTAGATTTTAGACACCTTTCATCAAGTTATGGGAAGACATGTCGATTCTGCAATTACAAAACGTGAACAAAACATGATACCTTTGTTATGAAAGTCTACTTACTAACGGGTAAAATTAAAAAGCAATTTGGTAACCGTTACTAATTTAGAGCAGCGGAGCTCTCAATTCGGGGGCGCGGCCGCACGCCGCCGGGGGGAAGGGGCCTAATCTAAAAGCTGTCAGTTGAAGCGCAGCTGCGCCCGCCCGCTATGTGTACCCACCCTTATGTTCCTAAATAGATAATATAAGTATCGTAGTATCGGTACCTAAAAACTGAAGAATTTTCAAGGATTCCTTAAGCCACTAAAATTTGGCAGTAGTAAAATAAAATAATTTTAATTTAGATTTATAATTTTATTTACATACTTACCATAATAATATTTTAAAATAAATGGCTTAGATTTTTAAATTTTATTTTAAAATAATGTACCTAAATTATTCTTTCTTACCAACTGTTGTGTGATACTACACGATAGGTACCTACTTAAAATTAAATCTAATTTTGAAAGTATACGAAATTGTATGTAATGTTGTATTACTTAATAGCATTATTTCATATAAAATATTCATATTAAAACTTTAATTTTATATGTTTGATTTGTCCTAATAAATACAAAAACAATTCGATAAGAAATCCACCAAGCGCGATTTCCTCTCGCTTTTGCCCGCTCTACAGTCTCGACATCCTTTTTGACAGAAGTCTTTGTAATTTTTGCGAATATAATCAATCCTATTACATAAAAAAAAAACAGTATGACAGTTGAAATAATAAAGTAAAAATACAAAACCCACTTTTGACAACAGTCATTACTAGTAGTATTGTATTTTAACTGTATAATTGACAGTGTGATCTTAACAGTGTTGTAAATTAAGCGACACAGTGGAAGCGTAACGTTAATTAATTAACCGACGCATCATTTTGATTTAGTTACAGATTCCGTAAAGCACGGACACCGTTAGCAACCTACCTCATTAACTGATAAATTCAAAATGGGAAAGCGAAATTTATATACGTGGAGAAAAGAAAAATACATAATTCACTGCCTACTCGCGCTCGGGACAGAATTTAATCTATCTAAACACCACCTAATTCTTCCTCGCCTACGCGTCTCTAAATTTGAAATTCCAATAAGCTGTAATACGAACAGGCTGGTTTGTTGTCTTTACGGTAGAAAAAAGTATCTCGCTTAGAGGTTACATAATTAGCATAAGACGCATTTGAATTTTCCATTTTTGGTGGCACTAATTTTATATATCTTGTTTATGGCAATGTGTATTTACATCCGCCTATCAATTGGCTATATTTTCTTTTACTTTATTGCTGAATACACTCATAAAGTTGTCTATCTATGTTTGGCGGTGTCAAATGCCAGTTATAATGTTCAAATTGGGACCTTAAATATTTTACTCAACAACCAATTTTTAACTTTATAGTATTGTAAGCTTTAGCAGAAATTACAATAAAAAATCTCAAGTAATAACTCGATCGAAAGCGATGAGAGTTTGAAAGAGATTTAGGGGAGACTGGGGCTGGTTGTGACATTTTTTTTTATAAAGTGTTGCAATTTTTTGTTTGTTTGATTGTTTTACCGGAATGTAGGTTTGTTTGAATAAGTAATTAGTCGGGTTATTAATTTAAAAACAATTATAGATACCAGACTATTAGAAGTGAAGAATTAATTCTGGGAAAAGAGGCGTGTAACTTTTAGCCCCGCGCCACGGGCTCCTCTCACAAAAGCCCTGGCGCCACAAATTCGCGCGGCGTGCTAGCCGATGGTCGCGTGATCATTTGTATCTTTCTCACGACAATACAGCGTTCTCAGTTTAGCCACCGTTGTCGCTGTAACTACCTACCCCTGTCACTACCAGCCCCAGTCTCCCCTATCTTTATAAACCGGTACTCTGACAATGACTTAAGAATATTTTAAGTTAATTATTAACTTTAAATAATAACATTAATAATTTTAAAGCGTTATTAGCATAATTATTACAATTTTCATGATAATATTTGGTACGTGGTAGAGCCAAGCTGCAGCTCGGTCGGTGAAAGGTCACACTCTCACAGAATACCATCGTAAAATATCAGCTTAATACTACTGTGTTTCGTATGGTGAGTGTAGAGATCCAGAGACCCTTTTTTACTGGAAACGATGCATTCCGTCTTAGTCCTCAGGAGTGACAACGCATCTGCGTCTCAATTCTTATGTCCACGACCACAGCATCCACTTACCATCAGGTGGACTGTGTGCTCGTTTGTCACCCTTATTTTATAAAAAAGACATTCGAATCAACTATTTCATTACTATCGCAAGCACAGACATTAACATAAATACATTTAAAAAAAAGTGATGACATAAAATGATACCAGAACGAAAATTGTACTATCAATACATCGGTTTTCATAATTTTAAAATATATTCATGTAACATTTTGTTTGTTTGAAAAATAAATAAATAACCATTGTGTGGCGGCGATGAAGTTTTAAGAGAATGCATCATTTCGCATATCGTCTTGTGGATGGTGTAAGCGGCGACAATGAAAAGGCAGAAAAACTTCCGATAGATCATATAGACGCTACCATCATGCACACCATCTAGTGTAAAACTGATGCAAGTTATTCAGGCCAGTGACGGAGACCGAGATCACCTGTGCTAGACGTTTAGAATTAAGACTATTGCGGTATGTTAAGGAGAACGAGGACATGAATATAAATTTATTGTAAGTTTTCACAAAAATATTCGTTATCTATAGTCAAAACCTTTTTATACTTACGCTGTAAAATTATTTAAGTTGCTTTATTATACACTACCTTTTATTAAGGAATAAAAGTTAAATGTTATGTCAATTTTATAAACTAATATTTTTGAATGAAAGATATTTTTATCACATAAGCCAAATCGATATTAAAAATTCACAATACTCGTCGCTTAGACCCACGTTCGAACGGTCCTGGTTCAAAGAAGAGATCCAATAAAACCTAATTCAAGGACCGGTTCGCCGCGCCGCGTTCGTCCACAGTGCGAGGGACAATTTATAAATTTAAAATATACCGATTATGCAAAATAAGTCTTGTGCACGTTGATAAATAAAATAAGCGAATATTTCAATGTAAATTAGCAGTTTCATCACGGTAGCCACGTCTGTTTTATAACATTAATTATTTATTAATTATTAAGAAGTTATTTTTTATATAAAGAATATTAACAATGCTATAAATATTACTAATATTCCCTTTAACCACTCGTGGTAAGCTTAAATTGCTTGTGTTACGAATGGTTCACACCAGTAGTCGAATGGCGGATTCGAACCCACGACCTTTTTGAGTTCGCGGTCCGCGCCCTGCCATTAGGCTACTGTTGCTTCAAAATTGTAACGGGAACATTGATAAATTTCGAAAATTATACAAAGTATAGTAATTGGCTAAAACTAAAACCTAACGCAGGTACAAAAATCTCTATATACTCGTATAATAATCTGTTGGTGTTTGTTAGTCTAGCTAATACTCGAAACAGGCTCGACCGATTCTTTTTTTTATATTGAGGATAGGGTGACAAACGAGCACACAGTCCACCTGATGGTAAGTGGAAGATTCTAATGATGATTTTTTTTTGTTTTCGTTTGTGTTTGTGTTAAAAGATAAAAAATATATCAACCCTGGCCACTAGAAATGTTTTTCTGCCAAGAAATCCGTCGGGGTAGGTTATTAATTATGCTTTTGTTTTGTGTTTTGTGTTTTGTTATTTTTGTTACTTTTGCCGCCAATGAGTGCATGCTGTATGCACTACTTTGTACCGGTCTAAAGGTTATAGAAAGCCAGTATAAATACAGGCTACAAACCATTCCATCTTAATTCTCAAAGGTGACAACGCATCCGTAACCATGCTTATATGTAGATGGCTGCAGGTGTCCTTGGACGGCAGAAGTCACTTACTCGTACCATCAGGTGGACTGTTAGTTCGTTTGTCACTTTAATAGATAGTACCTATATATATATATATATATATATATATACTTTCTATGAATGACCTTTTTTGCCGTCTGGAAAAAAAATAGGTTGTAACAGGTGAATGGAACAGAAGCTTATGGCACTGACATTTTACAATATTTTTTCTTTTACATTAATATATTATGTAATTTTACTATCAATAAATGCTACTAATTTCAAATAAACTTTCGATATTAAGAAAATGAAAACAAAAATGTTGAACTAAATATATAAATCAATGAAAAACTATCGAAATTAAAATAATACGCACCCACTTAGTAGTATTTCTTGATAGAATAATTTCATAATATGTTAATGTGAAATAAAAATAAAATGTAATATATCACTGCCATAAGTTTCTATTCCGTTTACCTGTTACACCCTATTTTTTCCAGACGGTAAAAAATCACCCAGTATACGCAATGTAATGTAATATTTTATGGTACATACGAAAAGTTTCAGTTAAACTTTAGTGAATATATTTGTAACATTTCTCATACTAATCATCCCATAAACAATCTCTTGCTGGACATGTTCTCATCCATAATACCCTTACTATTGAATTTCCGTAGGTACAATTGAATCGATACGCTTGCAGGTGGATTGGGGAACGCAACTCCAGTCGTCGTCGCATCATTGATGCCGATTCCCTTCGCCAGTTTGTATATATCCGTTAAGTAAACAAATATTGTTGAATTCTATAGACCATGCGAAGAAAATCACCAGATCCTCCTTCATTTGATCCATCCTTAGAATTAGGAACATGTTTAGGAAGCCAATAACGAAATATCGAATATAATAAGTTTAAGTGAATATAATAAGTCAGAGGAGTCACGGACAAGATTGGCTACATCTTGAAGCGAGCGTCCATTAAGACATACTACAAGCCGCTGAAGAAGATTAGTCAAATTTTACCATCCATCAAATGTAATATTCCTCTACAAGATGCAGGTGTGTACAAGCTAGATTGTGAATGTGGTCTCTCTTACATAGGTCAAACAAAGAGATCTATAAAAACCCGCGTGAAGGAACATAATACTGCCAGCTCATGAGGTACCTTGAGGATCACCAGCTGATTAGTGACCGCCAATACGGTTTTCGCCGTGGTAGGTCAGCTGGTGATCTTCTGGTCTACCTAACTCACAGATGGGCGGAGGCAGTAGAGTCCAAGGGGGAGGCATTGGCCGTTAGTTTGGACATTGCGAAGGCCTTCGATCGGGTTTGGCACAAAGCGCTTCTTTCGAAGCTCCCTTCCTATGGGCTTCCCGAGAAATTGTGCGATTGGATCACCAGTTTTCTTGCAGATCGGAGCATCAAGGTCGTTGTAGACGGTGCAAGCTCCGATTGCAAGCTTATTAATGCTGGTGTTCCACAGGGCTGCGTGCTATCCCCAACGCTGTTTCTTCTGCATATCAATGATATGTTGCAAACCCGTAGCATTCATTGCTATGCAGATGACAGCACTGGTGATGCTCTTTACACCGGCCGAGCAAATATTTCTCGGGAAAACGTCTCTGAGTGCCGGGACAAACTTGTGTCTGAAGTCGAGTCTCTGCTGGACAGAGTCTCGGATTGGGGGCGACTAAATCTAGTCCAGTTTAACCCCCAGAAGACACAAGTTTGCGCGTTAACCGCTAAAAAGAACCCCTTTGTCGTATCCCCTCAGTTTCAAGGCACTCCCCTTGTTGCCTCAGCCAGTATCGGAATCCTCGGCGTCGACATATCGAGTGACGTGCAGTTTCGTGGTCACTTGGAAGGGAAGGCCAAATTGGCCTCTAAAAAGCTTGGTGTGCTCAGCAGAGCGGGACAGTATTTCATGCCGGCACACCGCCTGCAACTTTACAAGGCGCAGGTTCGGCCGCTCATGGAATACTGTTCCCATCTCTGGGCTGGGGCTCCCCAGTACCAGCTCCTTCCACTTGACCGCATCCAGCGCAGAGCGGCTCGAATCGTCGACGACCGAGTGCTTTCCGATCGGCTCGATTCACTGGCGCTGCGAAGAGATGTTGCATCTCTTTGCGTATTTTATCGCATCTATCACGGGGAGTGCTCTGAGGAATTGTTCGGATTAATCCCAGCCGCCAAATTTCGTGAACGCACTACACGGCAAACGTCCCGATACCATCCACACCATCTGGATGCTTGGCGGTCCACCACTGTACGTTTCAAAAGGAGTTTTCTTCCGCGTACAACCTCTCTGTGGAATAATTTACCACCGGTGATTTTTCCGGACCGATACGACCTGGGGACCTTCAAGAAAAGAGCTTACTCCTTTCTAAAGGGCCGGCAACGCACCTGCAATTCCCCTGGTGTTGCGGTTGATCATGGGCGGCGGTAGTCACTTAACATCAGGTGAGCCACATGCTCGTTTGCCCCCTCTTCTATAAAAAAAAAAAAAAATATAGCTGATGTGAAGCACTGACGCTCCGGGAAGTCTGCAGTCTGCGAACATGTTCAAGATCGTCCCCACCATTACATTAGATTTGATAAACCACAAATTCTCGCAAAAGAACACGGATTGCTACCAAGGATGATACGCGAGGCTATTGAAATTAAAAAACATCCAAATTTCAATAGAGAAGATGGTTGGGTGCTACCATCTGCTTGGGATCCTATAATTAACAAAATAAAACCCAAACCCAAGCATACCACTGCAAGACTTCATGATACTATAAGCTCGTTTTGCGTAAATTGGACCACAAATTAATATTAAAAAAACTGAAGGTAGCCGGACTAACTACGACATTGGGACGTCAAACATCTCAGTCCCCCCCCCCCGTGACCATGGGTGCTGTAAAGCACCCGAAACGTCGGGATAATAATAAAAATAAATTAAAGTAATTAAACGCGATAAAATCCGTAAATAATAGTTTTATTCAATAATAAGTTTATGTTAAAACAAAATTGTTTATAGAAAACAACTACCAAAATATCTATCGTTACTATTGCAACTTTCAACTAGGTGTTTTGGTTACATTATTGATTAAAATCTAAACTCTAATCTGCCAGTAATGTATATTTTTTAAACTTTTTTTATAGAATAAGTGTGACAAACGAGCACACAGTCCACCTGATGGTAAGTGGATGCTGTGGCCCATAGACATCTACATTTATCCTCGATTAAGAATCAAAACGCAGTTGCGCTGTCAACCCTGAGGACTAAGAGTCTAAGATGGATTCCTCGTTTCCAATAAAAAAGGGTCTCCAGATTATTTATTTATTATAGATTTTTTACGCTTTTTTATGCTTCTTATTAGCTATTTTACGCTGGTATTCTGCGAGAGCGCCGTCCTTCCTCGGTCGAGCCGACCAATTCGTGCTACAACTATAATATAGCTGCAGGCTGGCTCTACCAGGTATAAAACGAACTAACGTTAACCTTAAAATAAGTATTTCACTGCTACTAATATTACTGAAAATTTATAACATGTTATACCTATAGTTAACCGAGTAGTGGCGGTGTAAAAATACCATATGTGTGTGGTTCAGTGTAAGAAAATACAGAAAGAAACTGAACCAGGAGTTTACATGACATTTATGATAAAAGCTGAATAAAAATAAATAACTGCGGTTGCCAATCCGATTGCGAAGCATGGCAGCTGTGATAAATATCTGTCCTGTGAGGCCATCTATGGGGCTTCCTCTATAATGGGCAGTGAAATTTTGATAGGATGTACCTTATGATAAATGGTAATGGTTGTCGTAAGTACGGAATAACAAACACAAATTACACAAAAAACTGCAAACCTTCGACTCAAAGTGCCTGCTGTTCTTCCACAAAGCATTTAACGACAGTTGCGTAACTCATTTAAAAGAAAGGAGAAATTTCATTATCCCACGCAGTGTCCAGTATAGCCGGTCAAAATCTTTTTACCCGATCGACATTTCAATAGAAAATAAAAAATGAACAATAGAAAAAAAAGTATCTCACAAGGCTACAGTGGAAGGCCGGACGCAGCTAAATGAAAGAACTTTGTAAAAAACTTTGACACATTTTTAGAAACATCAGGCACGCAATGTTCGTTCTCGCGGACCGCTCGTAAATTTTGTGCAGCGTCAGAATGAAAAAGGGGACATCATTGTTGAAAGTTTTTGAACGCGCACTGTGATTTCGAACGTTAAACCGCGCCGTGAATATGTTTAATGATAATAATTTACATCGACGCCACCGTAAAGCACTGGACGTTTGCATTTTGGTATTACGACCTTGCGTACATATGTATTTACATTGCGTTATACAGTGAGTTAGAATAAGAAAATTGACCACCGCATCTTATTTCATGATATCGTGAGGAATAATAGAAAAATTTGAAAGAAGTGAACATTTATCTATCATCAATCTTTAAATTCCCACTGGATGTCAGCCTTCCAATAAGTGAGGTTTATAAACGCTTAGCTGGTGGATAAGTGCAGTGCTGGATATTTTTTTCTGATCATGCGACCCCTACTCGACACCTAGATTTTATATTTAGTATTTATTATCCAGTTCATCGTTAGGGTATACCGCCATCAATAAAGGAAACGGAAAATAGAAATAGGAAATGGTTAGCAAGGATATGGTATTTGGAGAATGAGGTAGGATAATTTTGTAGTAGGTTATCCCCGAATAAGTAGCTTATATCTAACGTGACCATCATATAAACCCTCAAAGCAGGACATCCTTATATTTTATATAGAATAAGGGTGGCACACAAGCACACAGTCCACCCGATGGTAAATGGATGCTGTCGCCCATAGATATCTACTTTTATCCTCGATTAAGAATCAAAATTCAAATGCGTTTTCACCCCTGAAGACTAATATGGAATGCCTCGTTTCCAGTAAAAAAGGGTCTCCGGATATTTACACTCACCATACGAAAACACAGCGGTATTAAGCTGCTATTTTATACCCTACTAGAATGGATGGACCGCATAATCATCGACCACTCATCAGTTATTAAAAAAATATTCTTGTTTCAATACCCTCTAGCCAATGTTAAGGGAGATGATAATTATGGTATTGTGGCCACTAACTGACCGACTGGTTTCCAAATTTTTTATGTAAAAATACATGAAAAATAACACCAATTAACCAATTTTGTCCCAGTGATAATCTAAATAATTTTCTGTCTCAACTTGACAACCATGCAGTGGTATTTTGATTAATAATAACAATCCTATATTAGATCTATCAAATAAAAAAACGTTTACTAGAGTTTTAAATTCAGTAATTAAGCAAAAACCTAAGGATTACTAAAAGGTAACCGGGTTCAACATATTATGCGCATGATGTTATTATTATTTCATCATTATCATTATTAATTCATCTTATCTAAATATAGGTATTTGTTTTTGTTATTTCAAGGTTTAGCACTAATATAATTATCGTTTAGAATGTATGTGAAATGAATAAAAAATAGCATTCATTTAGTAAATTATAACTTAATCTTAACTCGTCAAATCCAACCCTTTACCAAACAAAGTATAAGCAATGTGCCCGAAAACGCAAGCGTTTGCTTTACCGCCATAACGCATTCAATCACAGTAATCCATTCAATTTCGCCGCTCCCGAATATTTACTTCTATATATTTTTGACTAAGCCTGAGATTGTTGTGTGATTCCTTTAAGCAATCAGATGTTATTGCACGCTCGGCTTCTCCCCTATATACTTCCTGCGCGGATAACAGAAAGAAGTGGGCTTCTTTCCACAGAGCCGCGATAAGAATTTCATTTCCGCGCTACTGAGAAAGCCCTCGCTATCTGAGGAAGTTGCTGACAAAAATACCTAAGTGATAAAAGCACTGAATTCGGTTCAGGTGCCGAGAATATTGCGCTCGCGGCTTTTTATTTGTGATTGCGGCGTGTTGGGGAAATGGCTTGCCATGAAATAGCTAGTTAAGTAATATAATCTTCAATCTTTACGAATTATTTAAAAAAAAAACTATTTTTCATATTATGATAAATGTTCATAAAACTGCTAATCAATTCCTAACTCTTCGAATTCAGTTAAATAATACCTACATTTGTTATGAATTTTAGAATAAATACGCAATTTGAAATATGTTTATTTAGGGTCGTTTTTATGTTGTTGTTATATATTTTCAGAAATAAAAAAACATCTTCTACGGTTTTGATTTTATTTATTCTTAAAGCTAGATCAGGCTTTTGTCGAAATCGTTTAGTAAAAAAGTGAGAAACGCTGACCGGATTTAATCTTTATTTTATTAGCTCCAAAGTTAATTTTCCAATGAAACGGAAAACCGCTTTGATTTTGCTCACAGGTCGAAGATTCCGGATGACATCCTTTTATCGCGACACATTTCAAACCGATCTTTAAGCGGTTCGAGTTAAGTCACGAAGTTATTTTTATTTGTTTTATTGCTAAAATAAATTTATTTTAATCCTTTCAAAATACTTGCTTATGAAAAGGGCGCGAAAACTCTGCAGACGTGACTTTGTTTTAAGTGTCTTAGTATGAAGAAAATCAGGTAATAATTATTACGTTTAATCTACATGCGCCTCAAGTTACAATATTAAAGATATAAAATATATAATATAATATAATGTTTATTATTTAACTGTTTCACGCAAACTTAATAAATTAAAACCAGTTACTTTTAAAAAATGACGTTAAAGTTGAAGTTAAATCGTGTTGTTCTAACGAAGAATCCTATTATATCAAAACCTTAAATTTCACACCGTATCAACTATTATTAATTTAACTTGAATAAAGGTATAAATATTAAATAATAATTTAATGACTATTCCAATTTTTATAGTTATACTTACAATCGATTAAAATCCTATGTTTATAAATAAACACTTATTAGAATCAAAGGCGCCACATGTACACAAAACAATCTCAAAAACACTCAAACACAAATTCCGCGTTCCTTTAAGTATCTTATTGGACCACTGTACATTAAACGGTAATTAACGCAAGTTAACTTCGACCGCATCCACTTGTCCGATACGTTAAGTCTATACAAATCCTTATTTACAACTGACACTGTTCATACTATACGAGAGTTGTGCTCGGAGCACATCTAGCGGAGGAGGCACCTATCGGCCAGCATGAACCTAACCTACAATAAACGAGATATCGGGATTATTTTTCTCCATAACACCACTAGACAACCCTAGTACACAATCGCGACTGTACAAAAAAAGTTACGAGGTAGGGGAAATTTTCGTAAGCCATTAGTCTACACAAAAGTTTGACACGAGTGTTGCGCTTGGGCAAATTCTATTTTTGTGTGGCGCGACGGCAATAGTCCAGGGACGTCTAAACACCGCGCGTGCGACGGAGACGGATAGACGAATGTGTGTCGCATTTAAATGAAGTTTAGGGGGACCAGAGACCATCGTAGCCACGGGACGTCGAGTAGGTGGATATATTTCGTTCCACGTTCGCTCCCAAATCGAATGCGATGAGTAATAATATTTAAAAAGTGAGATTTGTTACCTGTCGACCGCCAGGAGATAATGCACCGTTTTTTCCTTGATCAAAAATATAATTTACTAGTACCGAGGCGTAAATCATGCTGTCAAGGGCGCTGTTATTTGCTCTGATTCAGGTTCTACAATTATATTTCGACCAAAGTAGGAGTTTGACCATCACATGAAAATGTCGAGTAATTATAGAGAACTAATAATGTACGAAATAGAAAAAGGAAACGACATATAATTATGGTATTATAGGAACTTACGTGGATGTGGAGATAATAACTACTCCTATTGTTCACAAGCTATAAATCGACAGTTAGTTTTTTAAATAATTTAAGGAAAATCATCAAATTAGGTAAAAATTATATGAATAAAGATTAACTGCAACTACCAAAAGCTAGCATAGTGTAAGAGAAGTGTAAGTATGTCAGGCATGACATTCCCAGCCTAGGCGACGAGCAGCGGCTTCATTGATGCGAGGCATCTAATACTTCGAAACTGCTGTTGAAGTGAGACGTTAAGGCAAATCTTCCGTTTAACGGAAGGGGCCCATGACTTCTACGGATTGATAAAGAGAAGAAAAAAGAAAAAGAACGATCGTGTTAGAGCTTTACTCTTAATGGATGTAATTTTAAAATTATGACCTGCCTTAAGCCTCAATTACGATAGTACAAGCACCTAACGTTTCGTTAGTGCCGTCTTTTGTACGAAAATTGCAACGAGCCAGTGAAGAAATTGTCGGTCGTATGATTTCAGAATTACGGCCCAATCGGTGCTCGAAAAGTACAAATTACGGAGTTGCGAGTCGGTACGAAAATTGCACCAAGATTCCGAGGTATCGAGAGGTCGTGCTTACTCAAATGGAGACGTTACTTAAATCGAGGCGACGCTTGTGGAGCTTCATGGTGTTTATATTAATTTTTATGTGAATATAATTTTATTACGACCCACGCCATCGTGGGTGTTACATGCTCATGTTTGTAGTGTCGTTATGGCTCGATTCGTTTCGGTAATCGATATTCCTTTCGCTCCGATTGACATCTAAACGATGATTTTGAATCTTGTTATCGGAATAAAGATTGGGCATTTAATAAACTCTACGATGTGAGTTACGTACTCCAGCTGGATGCACACCAATTAAATACGTCTTCATATTAAAGACGTATGTTAATTAAATTTAATTATATTTTACCGTATAAAACTATATTTATACATCTAAATCTGTAACATAACATGTGGTTATAGACTTAAATTTATTATGAGTAGAAAGGCTAATTTTTAAAAAGTTTAAATTACCTAAATAAGTTAAAAGTATTTAGTAGTTTATAAGAACATGCAGTGAAAAATATTACCCTAAAGATCAGATAATGAAAGTTATTCTTTAACAAATATTAATAATTAACTTTTAAAATTTGTAGATTAATTTAAATTTCATAAATAATTCCATTTAATTCTAAACAAATTGCTAATAAGTACTAAACTTGTCGTTATGTATCGATATCTATTGAATCTGGAAAACTATTAAAAATTATATTAATTTTTTTGTTATCTAAAACTTTGTCTAAGCAAATTGCTTTGGCGATAAAACGCAAATTTTAGTGATTTTTTTTTCGGAATAATGTAATAAAACTTTATAAATTTTAATACATTATTCCGATTTTTCGACAATGCTCGAAATAATATTTAAAGACACATAATAATCTCAAAAATTATTTTAAACTTTTACTTATGCTCAAAACTAGCGTGGAAAATTTGATTTTTGTCTTCTGTATTCATTCATTCACTGCAGCTTTGCAGCCGATCGAAAGTTCACCGTTGAACATATTATGCCTCCCACATAGATAGCCTCATATTAATCATATTGGAGAGGTTATTGTATTAGAGGTATCCCTCTAAGCTGCCATGGTTGCCACGCTTGACTTATGGAGTTGTTATCAGCTAGATGCTGTTACATATATCCTACTCGTATTTCGGTTTACCTGTGTCACCTCTTACGACACACATGGAATGCTGTGGGTTAGTTGGATTCAGATTCGGGTAAAGAAACTAATAAATAATACGCCAAACTTAACCAATTATTTTATATATTTATTTATTTATTAACTTCATACAACATTATATATAGGCGGACTTAATGCCCTAATTCAAATTTAATCATCTACGTGAAAATGTCATAAATCGTTGATTTTCGGGTCTGGTTGTATTGTGATTGACCCCGTGCTCGTCCTTCTGTACACTGGGTTCTACCTACCTTTGATCTTCTCGCAGAAACGCTGTATCTGTATTACTTAGTTTAGTTAAGACGAGACGAGATATTACATCTCCTACGTAATTAACGCTTTCAATAATATTCGAATGTTGTCAGTTGGTAAAAGTTATGTAACTGAGTATTACGGGTGCAGCCGTAATCCAGAATGTCATAAATAACCTAATTTGTTTAAAACTACTGATATATACCATATTCAAATGAAATTTAATTATACAACCCATCATTTTAACATATAAACAAAAATGCAAAATGCATCCGTTGTGTATAATGAACACAAGGCTGTATCGATCGAGACTCTTGATTAAGATATTACAGCGAACAAGTTCTCAGATCTTTTGTTTTAATTTTTGGACCATACTTTAATTTTCGTACAGTTTTAAATCGAAAAATTGCAAAGGTATTTTCAAAGACATTGTTTTGACTTAACGGTAAAATTACAGGCAGGAACTGCAAGTTTTTTTCTACTTTTGTTATTTTTTTCCCTTTAAACAAATAGATGAAAAAAATTTATAATTTTTTTTTAATAATTTTAGATAAATAGATCAAAAATTCGTCATACAACAGATCTAGAACAACAAGAAGCGATCTGTTTTTAGTGATAAAGAAAGAATAATAAGAATATACCTATCAATCAACTTTTTTTTCTACAACTCGGAACACCTTTGCCAAACAAATTTTTAATTGTTTACTATATTCTGCAAAAAAATCTTTAAATTATTAAAAAATATAAAATTACCAGAGAGTTACTTGCAAAAAGATTTTTACACATTTGCTATACAACTGATGTCACTTACAATTATTGTCTTAAGCTAAACCATAAGCTAAAGTGTGTGTGTGTGTGTGTGTGTGCGTAGAAATGTATAATAAAATTCCTAAATGTCTACAAAAAGAAGAATCATTATATAAATTTCAATGGGAGCGTAATAATATTTAACTGAAAAAAGGTTCTATTCGTTGTCAGAGTTTTTCGGTGAAAAATAAAAATAATAATTTTTATATATATAATTTTATCATCATTGTATTTCCAATATTACAAATGTTTATTAAATATAAAAGTAAGTAAATAAAATATGTCAATAAATCATCTTTCTAAATTAATTAAATTAAATTGATATATAATATTGCTAAGCCCTATCGAGGCTCATATTTCATCATCATCATCATCATCATTACAGCCCTTCACAAGTCCACTGCTGAACATAGGCCACCTGCATCCATCGACTTCCTGCATATCTTACCAGGTCGTCACTCCATCTAGTGGTGGGTCGCCCTACACTACGCCTACCGGTACGAGGCTGCCACTCGAGAACCTTTCTTCCCCATCGGTTATCGGTTCTTCGAGCTATATGGCCGGCCCATTGCCACTTCAGCTTACTAATCCGTTGGGCTATGTCGGTCACTCTGGTTTTACTGCGGATATCCTCATTTCTGAGTCTATCACGCAGAGAAACTCCGAGCATAGCCCTCTCCATAGCTCGCTGAGCGACCTTGAGCTTCCTCATACGGCCAGCAGTGAAGGACTACGTCTCTGATCGGTAAGTCATCACTGGCAACACGCACTGGTTGTACACTTTAGTTTTCAGAGATTGAGGTATTACTGACGAGAAGATGTGTCGTAATTTCCCGAACGCTGCCCAGCCGAGTTGAATCCGTCCGGGCTCATATTTGGTTTTATTATATTCAACATAAGAACTATTATATTTATGTAACCACATGAACGCAACAAAATGTTTGAGTTTGAGAGTACACAACTGTTATCACATCGGATGACTAGCATAGAATGCCTCGTTACCAGTGAAATGAGTTTCTGGGTCTTACCAATCACCATACATAACGGCATCATGCTGGATTTTACTCTGGTATCCTGTGGGAGGGTTGTCGATCTCTGGTGGGTCGATCTATTCGTAGCTTGCCTTTATCACTTTAATTTTTTTAACATAATTTAAAATAGCCTTCTTAACATGCAAATTTAATTAAGTCTTTCCTACGGCAAGAAATAATTTAGCGTCTTGTTCAACATTCATTTGTAATTACAATACAATAGTAGTAGCAGTTCGCCTAAATACCTGACATATTTATGCAAATATAAGATTCCTAAAGCCCTTTTATAGTTGATTTGCTTCTAAATGTATGTTTTCATCCTTTAACTGTGTTTATAATAAGCAACAAGGAGATACATCGAATATTCCACTTTAATAAGAAATGCACCTTGCATTATATAAATGATCATCCTAATGCAGATGCATCCAATTCTACGTACAGATCGCTCACTGCAAGCGCTATTAATACTCAATAGCAGTGCTATCCCTCCCACCCAATATTTCAAACACCAATAAGCTACTAAACTCACCAGTGTTCTAATCTAAACGGCTTTTAGAACTAATAAAAGAGCTCGTTAAAAATAGCCACCGAAAATTTTCGAGTGTTTAAACGTTGTTTATCTTTCGTAAAAAGAGCCATGTTCGATCGCGTGGTTAATGATAGGCATCCGTCTTCGTTGTGTGTATAAATATATTGGAGCTGGCTAACAGATGCATTTGTTCAGGGTTGCCAAGTTGAAAATAGCATTGCTTCGTTTAAAGTATCTAACTAACCAATTTTGACTTTTTCTTTTTGATTTTAAATAATAATTTTGTAAATCCTTGCCATCAATTTGTAATTACGTCTGATTGGAAATCGCTGACCTACCTGCCTGAAAACTTTCATTATTCTTTTATTATTGTTTTATTATTAGCAAAATTGTTATATTAAATTCGCAAGGTAACTTTAACACTGCAATGCACAGACACCTTTTCATTTCTGAGTGGCTTTAGGACAAAGATATGTTCGCCGCGCGTGTTGGCGAGCTTCACATGTCTTCTGAATATTTTTATTTTTTATTCCTCAGACCTACGGGTTTTCTCACGATATTTTCCTTCATCGCCAACCACGTGGTAAGTCAGCACTTAAAATTGTAATTAACAATTTCCTTGGTACCAGCGGGGATTGAACCCGGGTTGCTACGGTGAAATTTATAGCGAGCGCTCTTAGCCCATGAGCTACCATAGCTCTTCTTTTTTATATATTAGCTGCAATTTAAATATTTATTTCTTATTTAAACACAACCATGATATCCGAAATTATTTATATAGTTATTTATAAAAAATCTTTTAAGACAAGCTCCTCTTATCCATCCTCATCAATCATCCTCTATTATGTATAAAGTAAAGTGTATTTCGACCTGGGAATTTGAATATTACTGCAATGATTGTGGACACCATTTTATTCAAAAGTATAATACATATAATAAAAATCCTATACCAGATTTAACCAACAATATGAAACTAAAGCTTCCGTATTATTATCAGAGAATTAGCAACCCTGCAACTGACTGATCTTTCAGTGGGTTTCACTAGTATGGTTACGTTGTTTTATAGCTATTATTATTTCAGTTTATTAACCAAATCAACGCTCCGTAACAAAAAGACGGTAATACGTAAAGTTTACATCGGATTTTTAATTCTACTCCAAGGACTATAAAAGTTCCATCAATTGCAGCAGGTTTATAGTAAACTGTTTCGAAACTGTGTCGTTTATTATGTTATTAACGCCCACAATCACTGATATTAAATTTTATCGCATCTTAAAATTCTATTGTATCTCTTAATTACAACATTTTTTCGTAAAGTTTTATACATATAGGGTCTAAACAGACAAACAGCACCACAGGGAAGACGTAATGATTATGATGAATAATATGACTGACTAATATTATCACTATGAATTCGATCAAAGAATGAAATAATTAATAGACTGGATATAATGATGTATTAATCTATGAAATTAATTAAATACGGTAAAGTATCTATAGCAAAAAAGAGAGTGCAGAACACAAAGAATGGGTAAAGTAAAAATATATAAAATTTTATTTTGTTAATTTAAAGATATATATGTATAAATTTCATAAATAAACTTCAACTTTAACATTCAAGTGTTAGATTTATTACTGATCGTTCTATTTAACGTCATACACTGCTTTTGATAAAAGAGTGTACGTGTACGTGATGGATTTAGAATCATAATATGAGGAAATTCTGCAGTCTGCGAACATGTTCAAGATCGTCCCCACCATTAAATTAGATTTAATAAACCACAAATCCTCGCAAAAGAACACCGATTCCTACCAAGGATGGTACGCGAGGCTAGATGAAGAGGAAGATGGTTGGGTGCTACCATATGCTTGGGATCCTATAATTAACAAAATTAAACCCAAACCCAAGTATACCACTGCAAGACTTCATGATACTATAAGCTTATTTTGCGTAAATCGGACCAAAAATTAATATTCAAAAACTGAAGGTAGCCGGACTAACTATGACATTGGGACGTCAAACATCTTAGTTCCCCCGTGACCACGGGTGCTGTAAAGCATCCGAAACGTCGGGATAATAAAAATAAATTAAAGTTGAATTAAACGTATAAAATCCGTAAATAATAGTTTTATTCAATGAGAAAATTTAAAAAATATATATATGTAGCATTTTAAAAACGTTTACTTGACAGTTTGTTGAAGATTACATGTATATATACATGTATTTCCATAAATAAATGTTATTTTAGAGGCATGAAAATACTTTACAAATATAATAATAAATTTATTTATTAAGTACAGTAGGCACTAATTAAGCCAGTGTGCAGTCAGTGTTAAATATAAATAAATGAAATAAATATAAATAAATGAATCGAATAGCCTAATGGCAGTGCGCGGACCGCGAACTCAAAAAGTCGTGGGTTCGAATCCACCATTCGACTACTGGCGTGAACCACTCGTAACAAAAGCAATTTAAACTTACCACGAGTGGTTAAGGGGAATATTATTAATGTTTATAGCATTGTTAATATTCTTTTTTTTAATAAAAATATATAAATAAATCATTCGATTTTAAACTCTACGGTAACCTGTAAAGCATCACGTATTTCGAAGATAGGATAGACAAAGGTGTGGTAAGAGTGTTTTATACTGTGTACTTCATTGAGATGTAAGTTTCTTAATAACTCAAACGGCAGAGCCTGCGGTGTTTCAATCGTTTTATAATTCTGCACTGATTACAAAGGGGAGCCGGCGGCCGTAATTTCGTCTTGTACCGATCGTGCCGTACATAAATTATCAGTTATTGATGAAGACATTAAGCTTACGTACAGCGCAACAATTGTTTTTAATCGTCTGATAACTTCGATAAAAAATTCCCAAATAAGAATTTTAATAACAAAATTCCAAAGTGCTTGTTGAAATTATATCGTATGAAAGCGCATTCTGGTAAATTTTGTTCGTAAAATATAATGTAGTTATTACTTATAAAATATGAGTTTCACGTGTGCATACGAGTATATAATACTTATATTATGTAAATTATAAAAACTGGAAAGTTCAGAAGTGATAACAAAATAAATATTACGAGTAGACATATATCTTGGCAACAGCGCCAAAATTAAAAAGAAACCTAACAAATAACTGTCATAAGCAATATCATTAATAACGATGACCTATTCTAGGACATAATCTTAATTTAATAAAGCGACCTGCGTACCATTGCAACACCGTTTAGCATTCATATATAAGAAATATAAAATTAAGACATATAATCATGGTATACATGTACTATAAATGCGGTGTACGAGAACCCTTCGATGTTTTTTTATAGAATAAGGGTGACAAACGCCACACCATCTACAGATGGCGGTGTAGAAGTGGATGCTGTGGCCCATAGACTACTATATTTATTCTCGATTAGGAATCAAACTGCAGATGCTTTGTCAACTATCAAAACTAAGACGGAATGTCTCGTTTATACGGATTACAGCAGCTTAATGCTGCTATTTTAAGCTGGTATTCTGTGAGAGCGTGGTGCTTCCCCGGTCGAGCCCACCTATTTAATAAAGCTGCAGCTTGGCTCACGTTTCTTGACCTTCACAAAATTTAACCTAAATTAATAACCAAATGGAAAACAAAAAGTCGCTTACGCATTAAATTACTAATTACAGCAATTATAATATAATACAGTCTGCGGGAAAGACATATGTTTTGTGTATTTGACGAATAAGAGCCCAATTGATTATGATAGATAACGTCGTGCTAATTTAATCGTAGTTACAAACGTACATTAGAGTCGACAGGAATTGTTAAACAACAATGTTATCAAAGGTCAATAACCTACCTATAATAGACAATTAACTTGTTCTTCTTGGTAAAGCAGTAAAAGAAATGACTGCGTTCCTTTTAAGTACCGTTCATACGTGGTTCTACTGCAGAATAAGGATATATCCCCCGCTGTACCGTTTCGACCGATGTTTTGCGGGCACTATATTAATCAGCTATTGTTTGCGCGTCAGCTTTTGCACTTCTCTGAATCTGATTCTCGAACAGGATTCTTTTCAGACCGGTTTCACCTAATTCCGATGGTAATGCAACCGGCGGAACAAATGTGATTAATTAGCGCCTTGTCCATAATTAACGGATACAGCGAAATTTTGTCACAACTATATTAAATGTACAGCAGGCACAAAATGTGTAACGACGACGTATTTTTATTGCTCTCGGCAGCGGCTGTGCAATTAGGCATGTATTCTTACGATTTATTCTTTAAAATATAATCATGTAGTGAAAGACGCGAAATGATTTATAGCCCTCGCGCCTCGGCTTTAAATAAAACATCGCCGTGAGCTTTCAACGTCCGTGGATGAAAGTCACGATTGCCATTTCGAAATTTTGATACGGTTATCAAGAGGGCGTCTTGCATCTATGCATTGTTAAGGGATCACATGCTTTAATTTTAGACATTTATATCGAGATAAATCTATTCAAGTGCACGCCATGTGACAAAGTCGCGCCACTTGTACTGTAACCTACATGGGAACGAATACATCTGTCAGTTGTTCCCGGCCTCAACAGCACGGTCTCATTCATGTGTTGGAGTGTAGATAGAACCTTATGAGACAGCTCGGTACTCTTTGAAAGCGAAAGGCATCTAATAGCTGGATAGCATGTGACTCGAATGCGACATTTGGTGCCGATTCTCAATCGAATATTATACTATCTGTTGGAATGAACTAACTTTGTTTTTTTAATTTTGATAAGATATAAATCTTATCAAAAAAAAAAAAGATTGAAATAGGTGATGTTTTATTTTTGATTATATAGATACTATATATATATCGCATGTTACGCATTATAAAACTAAAAAGTGTTGCTAATAAATGTTATTTTAACAATTTATCCAAAATATCATTGAAGTTTGTTTTATGTTTGGGTCGTTTATTTGTCTTACAAAAGTTATGTTTTTAAGCTATGCAAACCGCATTGAGCTTGAACAGGCCCTCTATAGTTTACGATGTTCATTGTTTACTCTGTGTTAAATTAGTGGTCTTGATATATCTGCTGTGGTAGAGACGATTTCAAACCACTGTGAATTTTATTGACTTGCTCCGAAGAAGTAGTTTATTTTGTTATAAAAATATTACAAGAAGGAATAAGTTTTTTTTAGAGATTTATATAAAAAATAGTTACTAATTGAACGCAAAAAATACACACTGATATTGGTTTACAGGTCGATTTCGATCAAATCGACAAATTTTGGATACAATTTGGAAACATGTTAGATAACATGGCATTTTTACCTCTACTTGGGGCTTTACGCTGTTAAAATTCTTATAATCTAGCTTAAAACATAACCAAAGTCTATAATCCTTAAAAAACAAGTACAAAAAGTTTAGGAGGACATTGCTGGAATTTATCTTTCGGCTTATTCCTAGTAATCGTTATTAGTTCATCGACATCAGAGCAGTGTGTGTTTCCTTTTTATTTCACGATAGAAGTTTTCGCCAGTTACAATAATATAATGAGGTTGTTGTTTATACTTTTTTAAAAACCTTCTAGCGATAAATAAGTATAAGTCGTTTACTATATATAAAACTACATCCATGTATTTTTTCTCTGTGATAATTCGTGTAAATTGAATGATGTAGATGTTTCGAAGTAATATAGTTTTTGTGGTACAATAAATTCAATCATTCAAAACAAAGCGACCGAGAATCGTTAACGTCCACACCGTCTATTGTAAGCACGCGGTAGAGTATTATAAGTTTATAAGTAGATTCGAGTTAGAGTTCGTTCGCACTAGGCTTAATAAAAAAGGAGACGTAGAGCGGATCGTCGTTCATGAAATGCATGTGACAGGCCGTATGCGAAAATTCCCCACATTGAGAATTCGCCGTATGTGCGCGGTGTCGGCGCGGTGTGCTACTGAATAACAATCGACGAGCGTTGGCAGTGAGCCGCGGTGATGAACTGGACCCCTACTACAGTTTTCTATCCGGTTTTACATACAAACAACGTCTAAAGTGAAAACATATCGAGTATATATTATAAGTAATTAAAAAAAAAACTATTTCCAATTTACGATAACAGCGCCTTGTTAAGTTACACAATGGTTAGTTATTTCTGATAATATATTATTCTTATGTCAATATACTTTGACGGCGCTACGAAAAACTTTAATAAAAAGTTATACCTTTATATCATTTTGAAAAATTTCAAAATGATATAAAGGTTCATATCATTTATACGTGATAGAACCATGCTGCAGTTATATTAGTAGTATAGTTGTAGCACGAATGGGTCGGCTCGACCGGGGAAGGTACACGCTCTCACAGAATACCAGCGTGAAATAGTAGCTTAATGCTGTTGTACTTCGTATGGTGAGTGTAGAGAACCGGAGACCCTTTTTACTGGAAACGAGGCATTCCATCTTAGTCCTCAGGGGTGACAACGTATCTGCATTTTGATTTGTAATCGAGGATAGCTGTAGATTTTTATGGACCGCAGCAACCACTTACCATCAGGTGGACTGTGTGCTCATTTGTCACTCGATCCTATAAAAAAAGCAAATTTTTCTTATATCAATAAAATAAACTTGACATTCAACAATTTTGACGGACAACTTGACGTGTTCTTGGTAAAAAATAGCACGTAATAGCTCTCAATTTTGCTATAAAAAATAGCTTACTTGTAAAAACTGTTTTAGTGTCGAAAACAGATCGAGGTTTATAAACAATGGTAGCAATTTCAGATGCAGTCTTAGCAGTTTCCATGCCGCAAAGATGTTGACAACGGGAAGGTTGAGACGTTGGCACCATGAGGGACATGTCCGGCTAATGTCACAAGATAAACATGCAAACGATATTAAATTATTTATTATGGAGCGCAGCGGATTTGTGAATCATGCACCGGGAAATAAGAACGTATACTATATGCTATTTGAATATATATAAGTAATTAAGGGGAAGTCTTTATGAATTTTTTGTGGCAGAAGAAGCACGAGAGTAGAATAAACGCAGTAGAAATGGGGTCGTTTAGGAGTATGTTAGGGCTGAATCTGAATGACGGGGTGAGAAATTATGTGATAAGAGAAGAGTGTAGTTTGCAAGATGATGTTGTGACCAGAATTAAGAAAGGAATGCTTCGGTGATTTGGTCATGTGGAAGGAATGAATGAGGAAAGGGTGACAAAGAAAAATTATGTTGCAGAAGTAAATGGTAGAGTCGGAAAGGGATGTCCTAGGCGAAAATTTATCGACCAAACTAACGATTTATTGAAAACGGACCAAATTAGGAATACCCTTAACCAACGAGCATGTATATGGATGTGGAAGAGGCGAAGAGAGGTATGTCAGGATCGTACCAAATGGAAGTCTGTAGTCTCTGCCTACCCCTCTTGGTGACAGGCGTGAGTGTTTATGTTATGTTATGTCTCTATGAAGTTCAGCTAGACGAAAATTTAGTATATTTTTATAATTGATGTTATCTATTACGATCCTAGCTACGGCCAAAGTTATTCTGACATTTCTGTTAGGTGGCGCGATGAGCTTTACTCCGAATGAGATCTGAATGTTTAAACAGTAAATAAAAATATAAAGATTTTGCGACTGTCTTTTTGGCACTAAAACAACGTAATATATTATGAATACGAAACATATTGATCCATAAATTTCAAATCTGTTAACAAAGCCACCTATCGCGTAATTTTGTCTTAACAAAACAAAACATTATTCACTGTTTAAAAATGACTTCATTTGGTCAAGCCAATAACACTGCATTTTATATAAATGTTGTTTATTAATTATATATTTTATTCTATACGCATCACTGTTCTGATCAAATAAACATTTTGAATTTCTCCATGATTAAGCCCTTCGAATACCATTCGAATACAGGAATTAATAAGTTAAAACACTTACGAAGTGTTAAAGTCTAACTCAGATCATAGAAACAGCAGTTGTTTCTATGATCTGAGAAGTCTAAACTGTCAATCAGTTGTCAACGCTCAGTAACTAAAATGAGTTCGAGAAAGAGAAGATCACTTTTTTACTCATGGGTAGATCCATGGTGCAACTATATTACGACTGTGGCACGAAAGGGTCGCCTCGATCTGAGTAGGACCACGCTCTCACAGACTACTGGCCTAAAATATCAGCTCAATGCTGTAGTGTTTCGTACGGTGAGTGTTAAGAACGGGCGACCCTTTTTACTGGGAATGAGGCATTCCCAGGTTACAACGCATCTGCATCATTTTGATTCTTAATTAAGGATACACGTAGATGGCAATGGGCCACAGCATCCACTTACCATTAGGTGGACTGTGTACTAGTTTGTCACCCTCATTCTATAAAAAAACATCGAAGTTATCTCGTATACTGCATTTACAGTACATGTATACCATGATTATATGCCTTAATTTTATATTTTTTATATATGTATGCTAAACGGTGTTGCAATGGCAATAAAAAAATTCTGCGTTCTTGGCATTTTATCTCTATTTCTGTTATTAAACAGCTATGTATCCTCTTATGTGGTGAATTGCAGGATAATTTGGCCAATATAGTTACTAGCTGCGAGATTGGGAGATGGCTACATAATTCTGAGGAATGAAAACACTAACTGATTATAATAAAGTGGTCAGTTAGCTAGTTATTCACGATTATGTAACGCAAAAATTTATTTTAGCGATTTTACCGGTTGTTAAAACATTGCATATTTATATTTTCCATGTTATATTGTGTTTAAACATACAAAATAAACTAGGCCAAACGGCTAAAGAAAATCGTCTTCAAATGAAAATGCCACACTAAATTCCACAGTGCTGTGTGATGGCCGCGGAATTGAATCCAACACCCCATTCCGTCTGTGGGATACCTACCAGGGGCAACAGAGGGAGATATAGCAACAGCGTTTTTTTGGTAATAATTCAAAAATAATAAATAACTGCGGTTTACCCCACCTTAATTATTAAATTTGACACCTAAACATTAAAATAATTTGATACATTTTGGAGCGTGTCAGACACATATATTAGTCAGACAGTTTCTTTATTTGTGTATTATTTTATTCCTTATAAAAGTATTCATTAAGTCATTCATTTAGTACAACTAATCAAGAGTTCACAGCAGAACATACGCTGCGATTTGTCTAATAACGGAGATATTTGCCATAGTTGCCACGCTGAGCACGCGGGTTGATATTGCGGTTTGATTTTTAAATTATATATTTAGAATATTGAAATTCAATTAAGGATAGTGACTATATAAAATTTGCATTTTATCTTATCTAATAATTATATTTAATGTTAGGTTGGTTTTCTCCACCATTATCATCGCTATAAGGAACAAATACTATTGTGACTATAAACTAAATACGGCTCTACCACATTGAATAAGTTTTTTTATAGGATATAAGATAAGGGTGACAAACGAGCACACAGTTCACCAGATGGTAAGTGGTTACTGTGGCCTTAAGATATCCACATCTATTCCCGATTACGAATCAAAATGCCGTTGCGTTGTCACCCGTGGGTCTAAAATGGAATGCCTCGTTTCCAGTAATAAAATTCTCCGGTTCTCTACACTCAGCATACGAAACACAGCAGCGTTAGGTCGCTATTTTACGCTGGTATTCTGTGAGAGCGTGGTCCTTCTTCGGTCAAGCCAACCCATTCGTGCTGTAATTATACTATTATAATAGCTGCAGCTTGACTCTATCACGTATGACTAATATATCTGCAGCATGGCTCTAACACGTTAGTTACCACAATAGTTTTCCCGCCATTCGTCAGAGACAATAATACCCTCAGGTATTATAACACTTACACGTCATCAATATTGAACATTTACGTAAGCAATGAAAACATGAATTCCATTTTAAACTTTATCTTTAGAACACACATAAATAAGAAGTCTTTTATATTTTATGAGACGTTAAGGAACTATAAAATAATAGTACATGGTATATTGGCTAATAACTTCAGATATTTAAAGTCTAGTCATGACTCAGACTAAGAAAAAAAAAACCAAATTGTGTAACGTTCAAAACAGTCTGGTGACTTAAACCTATACCGGTTTTACAATATTCGCTATCCGAGACGCACCTAATTGATGAGGTTGTAGTCAGAGACGTCATTAGAATACCTAAAATGTTAATGCCCGTGCCCGATTTCCTACTCATTGTAAGTGAATTTGGATTATACAGAAAGAATTAAGTGGATTTCTTGGTGATATATTCCTCACGCTTAATTGAGTGCAAAATATTAGATACTGTTATTATGCATTTGTTGATAAAATAGGAGAAAGGCTCATGTAATATAATAATTACTCAATACCTTATTTGTTGAGTAGTCAAGTCGTTATAAATGCACATTTAAAATAAAAATGTTTAGCAAACCAAATCAAAACAAATCATGATTTAATTTGATGTCGACGACGTTTATTTATAGTAGGATATTTTTGATTTGCGAGGCGTTTGAAACAAATAGTAGGTATCTAGTATAAAATGGGCTAATGTTATGGTCTCTTTTAGAGCTGATGAGGATGAGATGAGCATCGCCTACTGAGCTATCTTATTGATAATCTAAACCGAAGTTAAACACATCCAATGTATTTAACTTCGGTATTTAAAGTCGGTATTTAATCCAAAGCATTAAGCTACTATTTCACGCTGGTATTCTGCGAGGGCCAAGCTCTCCGAGAAACGCTCTCATCTTAAGCTTTAGGCTTACATCTATATTATATCGTTTAAAAAAAATTCACCCTATAGGGAAAGTAATGTATGGTAAAGCGGCACCATCAGAAACATAAGTACACTTTAACCGTACGGACGAAAATTACTTAATTCTGTTGAACGCTCCGCGATTTTTCATACAACCAACAAAAGGACCGCGGTAGTAAATTTCGCTTATTTTTCATTCGAGGCAGGTAATTTTAATGCATATTTAATGGACAATTCTTGGCTTCAAATACACTAAGATAAGGTACGACCATAATGTATGCAGTTTGCTTCTGTATTATTTATTGTGTGATTTTTGGCAGCGGAATGCTGGTACGCTACTTGGCTTGGCTAGATGCGCAATCTTCATAATGCATGCACTTTTTTAGGGCATCGCTTGCGGCTAGTTTCAATATAACTCGGTTATTTAGGAATATGTTTCAAGAGCTTTTTTTATCGAACATTTGGGACAGTGCTGGATTCCGAGTATAGATTTTTTATTTCGTACTTAATTTGTACGACGAGTAATCTGCTGATATTGTACGAGTACATAGCCCGGTGATGAGCAAGAGTATCGCTTGCGGCTAGTTTTGCACGTTTCAATATAAGTTGTTTATTTAAGCTTGGGTTTCAAGTGCTTTTTATCAAAAATTTGTGATAGTGCTAGTTTCTGAGTCCAAATTTTTATTCCATCCTTGACTAGTATGTCGAGTGATCTACTGAATTTATTTATATATAGCCCGATGATGGTCGTCCCTTACGGCTAGTTTTATGACGTTTCAACATAACGCGGTTAGTTATGAATGTCTTTCAAGGGTTTTTTTTTTACGGAAATTTAGTAATCGTGCGATTTTTGGTGCTAGGTTACCCTAGATTTTTCCATCCTTGATACTTTCTGAATCTATGTTTTTATTTTTCCATGATTTGTATGTCGAGTTATCTGCTGATACTATACATAGTCCAGTGATGGCGGTATAGAAGAATAATTCAATATATAAAATTGTGTTATGTGGTTACAATTCATTACAAATAAAATTTAATTCTCACTTATGCTAAACACTACAAAGCTTCCAAATGTAGTAAGCTTATTTTGCTTAGATTGGATTAAAAAATAATGGTAAAAGCTAACCCAAGTAAATCAGGTTAACTATGTCACCAGGACGTCAAACAACTGTCGCCCCGTGGCCATGAGTAGCGCAAAGCACTCGAAACGTCGAGGATTAAAATAAATAAAGCACTATTACATCATTCAATTTAATTTTCATAAATATACTACCAGCGCACTGACATTAAATGCCGACATGATAAAAACCCTACAGGTATTTCGCATTGTTTAAATGATGATGAAATTTGAATTTAATGTAGCCTAAGATTCGATTTTATTAAATATTTTCGTGGAATTTACGAATGTTAAAGTACTTTTTACATTACAGAAGTTTTTTTTATACAAATGGCTTAGTGAAATTATATTCAAAGGAAAAAATAATAACTTAGTACATACTTACGTTTCATTGCTTAGTAAAAAGGCTGCCATCGCTTTCACTCTGAATAATAGTAATCTGGTAGCGGCACGTACATACCTGAAGACAAAATGAACGATCTTAATTAAGTCGAAATTCTCATGTGTAAAAATTGTATAAATCATTTGGGCGTGATACGTTGCCGGGTCACGTCATGAATAATTCTGTCCCGCTCATGTCCGGTCAGTAAAGACGCTTAATTGAGAGAACATTAAGATATGTTTGTCGTATTTCGAGGCGTGTGAAGTTTTTTCTGAAATTTCGTAACCTGTTTTCACATTGCCGGTTTAGAAATTACGTAACCCACTGTATGTACTGCGCATTACTAAAACATACAACAACAAGAGAATCAACAAGAATTTTTTTATAACATAGGTTGACAAACGAGCACACAGTCCACCTGATGGTACTCGTAAGTGGTTGCTGTGGCCCATAGACATCCATATCTATCCTCGATTACAAATCAAAATACAGATGCGTTGTCACCTGTGAGGACTAAAATGGAATGCCTCGTTTCCAGTAAAAAGGGTATCCGATCCATACGAAACACAGCAGCATTAAGCTACTATTTTACGCTGGTATTCTGTGAGAGCGTGGTCCTACCTCGTTCGAGCCGACCTATTCGTGCTACAACTATACTACTAATATAACTGCAGCATGGATCTACCACGTATAACATGCTGTAATATAACTAAAATTTCGTTTTTTTTTTTCTTAATTTTGGCCACTTGAAAATGATTATAAATAGAACGTTACGATTATCTCCTCTATGTAAAAATATTTAACTAACATCAGAACAAATGCCTCCTCTAATTTATAGGGTATTGCCAGGTTATTGCTCCAATTTTGTGAATACATATATTTTTACTTAAAATTGTAATAAAAAATTTCATTGGTGCCTATATTCAGGGTCAAACTCACACAAGGTTAGTTTAGCTAGGTTAAGTTAGCCCCTGAGTTACCACACTACGACTGAGTGTTAGAATATTCAGATATGATGACGTCCTCGAGACCAAATTTCTTCACGGTGGCCAGTCTCATCAGAGTCTTGCCATTTGCGCAGGGTATAATCATAGTGTATTACTGTGTGCATAAGCACTGATGCACTTTCTATTCCTTTGCTCTCATAGTCTGATCCGACCGCAAACACGACTGGAGGGATTTCAGGCGCAGGATAAACGCCTTTACTTCGCACGGGGTGAAACGCCGCCACCGTCCTTATTCCGGGCAGCTGCTAACATTTTCTTGACAGAAAAGGCAGTCTTTTTAAAAAATTACACCGTAACACTAGAAAATACAACGTTTTTTGTGAAAATCGATTCAAAGAAAAGATAAGAAAAGAAATTGTTTTTCGTATCGTAACAATCACAAGTTCCCTTCAAAAGTGTACTTTAATTCGAACAACTCGACTCCGCAAGCTAAAAGGAGGTGACGTTATATATTACATTTACTTATTATGATTTATGTTTGTACCCCGAAATACCGATCGGGCTAAGCACCGCCTACGCGCAGGGTCAACGATAAATCATGCGCGACAACTCAAAAATGCCAACTTCGAAAACACGTTCGCCCATGGCCAGTACAGCACGCACGGATGAAAAGACAAGAAAAACAAACGTAAAAAATAAATTACTTTTGTATACCTCCTTTCTTTCCCGTTGTTGGACGCCGAACAAGTCATAAATCACAGAAAGATAAGCATAAAAAGATTGTATGAGGTAGGTACACGGTAGAACTAAACTTTTCGTATTTTATCTTACGTCAAGCGAGTTTAAAAAAAAGTACTCCACACCTTTCTTCGAATGGATTATTTAGGTTTTCCCGTCCTTATCATTTACGTTTTAACCAATTTTGTTTGTTATTTATAGACGTAATTCTCAATTTCCTCATTTTATAAACCTACAAGTAAATTCTATGCTTTACACAAAAAGTTATTTAATGACTGATGAAATAGAAAACGTCTCTTAAAATATTCATTATACCTATATCTTCACCTACTTAATTAATTTACGAATTATTGTAATTAAATTACTACATATAAAATATATATTACTATTAAAGAACATATTTATTAGTATGTATAACTAACAACATTCAAAGCGTTGTTTCTTTGTTAAACTATTTTCTTAGAATTTTCATTCTAATTACTAAGTACGTTTCAAATGTTCATTTATTATATTATGCACTCTATCGCTATCGTATAAGGGTGTAAGTTAAATAAATAAAAATCACCGGTCACCTGTTCGTTGAACAAATTGCCGCCGCGTACCGCGCTACCACATGAGAGGCCATTTGTCAGCCAAGACTATACACGGGCGCCTACCGAGCAATTAGATTTGTTAGCTTGTACCCAAGCAGTTTCATCACGCCCCCGCTCAACAACAGATGCTTGGACTAATAACCTCTCGAAGTTTCCCCTTCGTCCCCTCACCCCTCCCTCGGGGCTTCTGAGCTACCCCAGCCTCCCCCAAGCAACCCAACTAAGATAGATTGCGCCACCATTCTTGCAATTTTCCTGTCGTATCTTGCCTCGTAAATTCCTGGTGATATATTGGTTCGGATCTTTCGCGATGCGGCCAGGAGCATACTCGAAATATGATAAGAGTTATTTATTATTGTTCTTATTGGTTTTCTAAGGGGTGGTATGTAAAAAGTATTTCCTTATGGGGTGCCATATTTAATCGTGCATCGGTTCAGAGATTTATTCATTTTTTAAATAAAATAAAGGTTACCTACTATCATTACGTACTTATATAACATTAAAATACGTTGTATTTAAAGCTTAGTACAAATAAATAGGACTCACATGTTTGGTATGTGAGTAAAACCAAAACAGATTTCAACAAAGAAAAGCTAAGGAAAAATGGATTTAAAGTAACAAAAGCACAACATCGGGCGGTACCTACCCGCGTTTTCAGTACGAAGCCACTCTTTCAACTGATATAATGGAAATCATCATTAATTTAGTGTCGAATTAAAAACATCCGAGTCCCTTTCCCCGCAGCAGGCGCCTACTTTCCATATTCCAGCAGAGAATTATAGCCGTCGTGGTCAGATGGTGGAAATTACATAAAAATTGATTGTTACAAGTTACGTAACTAAATATGATGATCTCTGTAAAATATTCGACTATTTTTTGTGTTTAAAAACTAAAATCCATTTTGCAAAAACAAATAATTACCTTATAAGAACTATTTTCAGAAATTTTCTGTGTTTATATAATATAAATTACCAAAGTCAAAAACATATTATTATCTACAATTATTTTATGATTCAATGAATACCTAGCGATTTTATTTTTCTAATAATAAAAATATTTGCAGGTAAACTCTTGTAAAACATCTATTTGCCTTGTAACCTAGATATTTTTATGCAACTTGTTCTTTTCGCTGTCGTTTAGTATTTGTCGAAGGCATAAACAATCGGGAGGAAACAGTTTCCTCGTCGACGCCGGAAGTAAGCCGAGTGTCGGTACCGGAACTGTTATTGCCGGAACGACTACTATATCCGGTCGTGTAGACTTCAAGTCTACGCTTGGTAACGCTGACTCTCAGCTCCAATATTGCATAGGTATGATGAGGAAGAAACACTTTCATGTTTGTCTAATATGACTATTTTAAAATAAATTATATACGAATTGGCAGTTTGTACACAGGAACCTTAACGGGTATAATAAATATACACACAGAAAGTTGCTTGATGGAACATCATTATTATGATGAAGATATTTTTGTTGTAATACAAAAGTGTCGGTTCGGCCGGGAAAGGAGCACGCTCTCACAGAATACCAGCGTAAAATAGCAGCTTAATGATGCTGTGTTTCGTATTATGACTGTGGACAGCCGGAAGCACTTTTTCTTGGAAATGAAGCATTACATAGTTCTGAGGAGTGACAACGCATCTGCATCATTTTGATTCTTAATCGAGGATAGATGTAGCCTGATGTTAATAGATGACAGTATCCACCTACCGATAGGTGACTGTGTATCTACTTGTTTTCCACCAAAATACATTACGAAAAATTAAAGTACTAAAAACGCTAAGGTAATGTGCTTTTATATATATATATATATATATATATATATATATATATATATATATATATATATATATATATATATATATATATATATAAATTTTGACGACTCTGTCATGTCCTATTAAAATCATTAAATTTGCAAAAAAAAACTGAGAGTCACTCATGGGCAAAAAAACTATCCTATTTCTCAAGTTGGACCAAACTGCACAAGGTGAGTAAATTTGATTAAAATCGGTTAAGTAATTTAGGAGTCCATCGCGGACAAACAACGTGACAGGTAATATGTATTATATATATATATATATATATATATATATATATATATATATTTATTTTTGTAAAACCAAAAGCTAGGTCAAATAAAAACAATGACAATTTTAAGTACCAAAGAAGTCTACATTTATAAAAAGCTTCGGTGTACAGAGAAGTATTTCTGAACCGATCTTATCTTAGACATTTAGTAAATTGTTAGCTTTGAAAAAGTGTAATGAATCATAGGAAACATTTGCTATTAATCCAAGTGGCGGAGCGCACAGTACTAACGTTAAAACAAGTTTCAATGACGCCAGCATTTATAATTTTAAATACATATTTAATAAGGTTTGCTTGCTATTTAAAATAAATTAACGTGCATACTTATAACATGTTGTCGTGTATCTTTCTTTTTTGAGACGCCTACTCTTTTTGTTAGGTACGATTCTAGCTGATTTATCTTCTGTTTCATGTAAGAAAAAATATTGTTTATTAAGGATATTTCTTATTTCGAACCTCTTTCTACAAAAGTTCTAAATATTCTCATATTAGGGAAATACTCTACGATGGCCAAAAAAGTATTGTGAATGAGTATTAACATTAAGTATGAACAAATTTTCTTTAATAATCACATTTGCGGTGTAGTGGCGGTGTAAGAGTACCTATTAACTACCCCATACCGTCTCCAGGGTGTCGTAAGAGGAGACAGAGGGAAAATGAAACAGGAGTTGGGCAGCAGCATCTTCCTGATAACAACTCAAAATATTAAAACCTTCGGTTGCCAACCAGCTTGCCAAGCGTAGCAACTATAGCAAAATCCCCCCATAAAGCAATCTACGAGGGGGGGTCTATATTCAGCAAGGAACTTTTATTGGAATCACATTACCACATTTGAATTAAAATAATATGTGCACACTAGCGCAATGGTTAAGTTTAATCCAACACAGAACAAGTATGTTTAGCCTACAAATAATTTATCGGGGTATCCATTTGTCCATATGCTTTTTAAATATGTAAAACACCTCCATGTAAAAAATGCTAGCGTAACATTAAAAGAAAAAGAAATTAACATTTTTCTAAATGTTTTGACCTAAGATGACAATTACAAAATACACATATAATAGATAAGTGTGAGATGTAACATTATAGCGACAAAGTGTACAAACAAATATAGAGGTAGTCACTACCGTATTGATATTTGAATGTCTTGAAAGAGGTCCCTGGTTAGCACTTCACTGTCGGAAGCTGGTGATGACAATGATGTTCCTATATTTGTAACAATAACAACATATTAAACAAACGATATATGAAAATTTTAGGTAATTATACAGTCATAAATCATAATATATATGTTATACCTACATAATATAAATCTATTTCCGCTGACGCAATTTCATATGCCAAAACAATTTCGAGTATTTCGATTCGAGTCGCTGGAAAAGTCATAACCTTAAGAATGCAAAGGACGCGAAACGATTTTTAATACACCCTGCACCCCATAATGGATGTTTTCGCACCCTTAGTCTGCGGTGACATTTGAAACCCGACGCTCTATGAAAAAACAAAGCCGAAAACATTATGCAAATGGCATTATGTTCGTATTTTTCTACGATTCGCCAACTTTATGAGCCGAATAGAAAGGGTTGAGGGGTTAAGACGATACAGGGATGACGGGTGAATTTTTGATATCACATTGCGTTTATTGCAGTTTATGTAGTGAATGAAATGCGCAATAGTAAATTAACTATTGTAGCGACAGTATATTTATTTGCTTTTGTGTTTGAAATTTTATATTTAAATTTCTTTCTGCAGATAGAGAGACGTAAAATTTATAGTGTGAAGAACGTATTATTGCAATCTTTTTTAGAGTCTCGATGAATCGTAATGTTTTTAGATAGTAACACTAAAATAGAAGTAGTGTTTGATTTTTTTATAGAATAGGGTGACGAGCATACAGTGCACCTGATGGTAAGTGGATGCTTTGGCTCATATAGATATCTACATTTATCCTCGATTAAGACTAAAAATGCAGATGCGTTGACATCCGTGAGGACTAAGATGGAATGCCTCGTTCACAGCTACACCCACCTTAGGAAACACAGCAACATTGAGGTGTTATTTGACGTTGGTATTCTGTGAGAGCGTGATCCTACCTCATTCGTGCTATAACTTTAATATAAGTGGTAGCAGCGTGGCTCTACCACGAATAAAAAGTACTTACTACTACTTATCTTCACGCACAATCCCTAACGGGGTAGCCAGAGAGAACAGATCGCCAAGTGTCACGATCCTTACATACCTCTTTCGCTTCTTTCAGGTTCATTAACTTATTAACGAATAAAAAGTGTGGTTTCAATTTTCTTATTCATGTAAGGGTAACTATCGTTATTAAAAAACGTTGTCACATCAAATTCACTTCACGTTTTGTAATCGCAGCACCGGGTTATGTTAAGAATTTCACTGTAGAAATCCGGAGCCAGGTAGTTGGTGGTGTTTCCCTGTGCTGGCATACACACTTGTGCAACAAAACAATGTCCTCCACAAATAGCTGGTCTTCATTAAGACTGGCTGCAGTGACCAAATTCGATATGGAGGAAATTATTCCTAAAGCTTTATGATGTCTTGTCAAGTTTTCTTGTCTCTTCTTTGTCTGAACGCTATGTTTTAAAGTTAGATTAACTACAAAAGCAGTTTATATAAATATTATATAACTTCACACAAAATGATAATTTTTTATCCCCTCTTTAATTTATTTCTTATCCCCATAATAGTTTTTACGACACCCATGGGCCGAAGAGTAAGTGATGAATTTCTTTACCACCATTACACGTTTCACAAACTTACGTTATCATTGTGATTGTTACTATTATTCTTAACATTAGCTTTATAGCGGCGATACAATTCTATATAGGTACACATGATATTAAAAATAAAATGATTACTGCCAAATTTACATTCGGTTAATAATTATAAGATAATTATTAAGAGAATCAGACGATAGGCACAACAAACTAGGTAAGACACTTTATTTTTAATTTTTTAAGCGGATCTTTGCTAATTATTTTAACATTATTAATTTAGCTCTAAGTTCTATTTAGCTATTTTCGAAGGCTAGCGGAAAACTTAATGATTTCGTTATTAGTTGCATACGTCATATAACAGTATCTAGTATTGTGATGATATCATCACTTCTTTTGTTTTCTATCCATGCCACTTCTTGACTACTCTCCTATCTGAATTATAGGTACTCGTAAGAAGTGATGCAGTCGAAAATGGTGAAAGAAACTTAGTTTACAAAAGCCTATCTAATCTTAGCTTAAAGACACCCAAATTATATAATAATAATAAAAATATATTAAAAACTATTTTTGTAACATTTAGACCATATTTTGATGTCCAAAGAGTTGACAAGTCAAGTCTACGGTTCATATATATTGAAATTTCAATTTAAAAATATGAGACCCATTACAACTTCTAAATTAGAAGTTAAAAACCAAACATATGTATTAATTGGAATGCATTGTAGGTATATTACAATATTATATAATGATTTCAGGTTACACTTTTCCCTTAAAAAAAAGTGTTTATTTAATGGAAAACTAATTCTATCACAAAAGGAATAAGTCTCAAATTCATTTATCCCAATTGTCTCTTTCAAAACTCGTCAAAATAAGATCCGTCGCACAAATATTTGACAGGGTTATCGTGATCTGGTCATCGCGCTAAATTCCATAGGATATTGAACAAGTCGTCTTGATGTGTGGCATTTTCAATTTAGCGGTGGCGATGATGACGACACTGCACGACATGTCGATCACTTTACCTAGTTATAGTTCAATCAACCTATGACCCCTTAAAAGCTAGGACATAAAGATAAACGCTCCGCCTATTTGAAATTAAAAGCAGTTCAAAATATTTAAAATATTGTGCTTTAAGTACAAATATTTGTTTTAGTACGAAAAATAATTGTTATAATATGTAAGATATCATGTAATATGTATTGCTACTATTGAGCACGGAAATTCATACATTTAAGAGCTTCCGTGCTATATATGCTCCAATGAGATTCTTGTACATATGATTATTCCAACAAAAATATAAGCACAAATGAAGCCCGGGTATAAAAATGTATGCCAATGATATAAAAAACGCATCTGCGTTTTGATTCTCAATCGGAGATAGATGCCGAAGTCTATGCGCCTGTGGGTCACTTCCCATCAGGTGGAATGTGTGCAAGTTTATCACTTATATTCCATATAAAAACATACCTGAAAGGCCTGTATCCAGTAATTATTTATTATTTCTTATATTGTTTCTATAATTGACTGATTGCAGACTCTCCTTGTTGCAGTGACGGAAGAGAATTCACTACTCCACGTGGATATCGTAAGAGGTGACAGAGAGAAACAGAAAATAGGCAAGCATTTATATGTGGCAGAGCCATGCCGCAGTCATATTAGTAGTATAGTTGTAGCACGAATGGGTCGGCTCAATCGGGACAGGATCACGCTCTCACAGAATACCAGCGTGCTGCTGTGTTTCGTACGGTGAGTGTAGAGAACCGGAGACCATTTTTACTGGAAAGGCATTTCATGTTAATCCTCACGGGTGACAGAGCATCAGCATTTTGATTCGTAATCGAGGATAGATGTAAATAAATATCTATGGGCCATAGCAGCCACTTACCATCAGGTGTACTGTGTGCTCGTTTGTCACCCTATACTATAAAAAAGTATGTTCCGTATAACAACTCAAAATAGGTAATAAATAACTGTGGCTCATCCTTAACAAAATTAAATGCCTATCTTATAATATATATCCACCCTAAGAGGCAAGCCTAAGGGAGCCTATACTTACTACTGATGAAACTTGAATGATTTTTTTTCATATAGGTTGTATATACGTGTAATATGTTAGATTAAAAAATACCATTTATGCTTCTTATTAATCAACTTAAACTTTCTTAGCCTCAAATATATAATATAGTATCCAATTTAAAAGAAAACATCAAGCCGATGTAAAGACAAAGTCAATTTTTCCCTCCAAAATACGAAAGGTAATGCACACACAAGAAACAAATTTTTTTTATCCTTGTCGTATTCGTTCAGCTGGCTTCAAAATTCTCAGTTTAGATTAAAAATTAAATCTATACAAATAAATAACATTGCAGTCACTTTAATTTTTAAATGTCAAAATAATAGCCTTTTACTAAATGCATAATATGAAAGTATATACGTTAATTATATCAAATATATATTTTTTTTAATTTTTCCTGTCTGACTGTCTACTTGTTCCGGCTTATCTCCGAAATGGCTTGACAGAATTTGACGTGAATTTTATTGCCAGATATCTAATAGCAATCATTATAAATATAATAATATCGGAGTTTTACATGTAAGTTTATTCATGGATATATCGAAAATCCGATATTTTAAAAAAATATCAACAGTTTTAGTTTGGTTGCAATGATCAATTTAACTGACTGTGTGTGGCCATCATGAGTATGTTACTTAGGCTACTTTTATTATAAAAATAATTAGGGATCCACGCAAAAAAATAAAAAATAAAAATCCAATCGTAATAAATTACAAGCGGGCGAAATTGCGGGGAACAGCTAGTGTGTTATATAATTCAACAGTCGTATATTTACACATCCAGTTAATAAGTGTTTGTTTTAAATAGATAGAAAATACCAAAATCCTAATTAATACAATACGTACTAAATCATTAACATTTCGATTAATAACTAAATTTTTTTGCTTGTATGAACACTGCCTGGAAAACTGCTAAAAGTATTTTCTGCAAGTCAGCCTTATGGCAATAATAGCACAACGAAGGCGGTTACAGAGTACATAAAAATATAAATATATGGTAAACATATACACATATATATATATATATATATATATATATATATATATATATATATATATATATATATGTGTGTGTGTGTGTGTGTGTGTGTGTGTGTGTGTGTGTGTGTGTGTGTGTGTGTGTGTGTGTGTGTGTGTGTGTGTGTGTGTGTGTTGTGTATATGTGATAAAAGTTTTCGTCTACTACTACTAAGTCTCTTTAAAAGAAGTTTCTTTTGATGCTAATTCTTTGCTCGTGTGTCTTTGGATGAATTTCGGCCATCTATCAAACATCATGTCCGTGCAAACGTTTATTTAATAAAGTTATATGTGGCCATTAATTTATTCATTTTGTGTGCTTTGTTAATTGCTAGTTGTGCTTACAGTAAAATTTTCATTGCCTCTTTGTGCCTTGTAAAATAAATTTGACTGTAAATGTATAAACAACACTTAGAAATAAAGAGTAAATTAATCCCGGGGTAACTATATATAATTTGTGTGAATTTCATGTTCATTAAACTTTAACAGTTTACTTTAATGTATATTTCTCAAAAATGTAGGCAGGTAAAGAAGCAATAGAAGAGTTTTAAAAATAAATTTATGAACAGTTTGGACAATTTGAGACTGTGTAAATTGAAGCCGCATTGATTTTGTTTTTTTAAAGGTTTATCATGTAATAATACTTTAATATATTAAATTATCTTCTTTTAATTATATTCATTTCTACATTTAACAAGAAAATATCTAGCATTGGTCCTTATCTGCAAATCGATTCAGCCATTTTTGCATTTATACGTGGTAGAGCCATGCTGCAGTTATATTAGTAGTATAGTTGTAGCATGAATGGGTCGGCTCGACCGGGGAAGGACCACGCTCTCACAGAATACCAGCGTGAAATAGTAGCTTAATGCTGCTGTATTTCGTATGGTGAGTGTAGAGAGGTGTAAAAAGGGTCTCCGGCCTTTTTACTGGAAACGAGGCATTCCATCTTAGTCCTCACGGGTGACAACGCATCTGCATTTTGATTCGTAATCGAGGATAGGTGTAGATGTCTATGGGCCACAGCAACCACTTACCATCAGGTGGACTGTGTGCTCGTTTGTCACCCTAACCTATAAGAAAAAAAAAAGCCATTTATAGGACTAATTCGGACAGACAAAAAATATAGATGTAATTTAGAACAGTGACGAGGTCTCATTTGCTCCGTTCTTGAGTAGACCTTCGTCAATTTTATTTTTTAATTTGTGCATAAAGAACTATTGTATATAAACTATATGCACGTATCCCTTTAGTAGAAGTTCTAATCAAGTAGGTATGGAACGTAGACACCCGATACGACATTTGCATATCCCAAGCACATGTGGTCATAGACAAAGGGATGTAATAGTCCCCGTATTTAATTTTCATAAAACGAGTCCCGGTTTAATACGTCTGCGGCAAAATAATAACCTAACCCTATTTCAAAATTGGCGCCGGTCTACAATAATTTATTTTAGTACCTCTGTGAAACATGATCGTATATAAATTAAAGAAACAATAATCTATACTAGTGATTTCCTAGTGGCCGAAATTCGAACATAATTCATAATATTTTATGTTTGTATAATAGGCAAGTAGTATTTCACTTTCAAATGCACTTTTGCGCAATATAAAGCATATCCAAATTTTCCTTTAACCTGTTAATAAATATTAATTTCTTCTATATAGGTGTACTGTAGGTGCACCATTAAGTTATTATAACAATAATTGGTTACAAAATATTCTAAATGATCTATTGTCAATCCGCCATTCGCCAATTCACACTAGACAAACACGGCGGAATTCTAGATGTCTTATTAAAACCATACCAGCATTTGACCTAAGTCATTATGGTGCTGTTTGTATTATATAATACATCTATATATACAAAGATATGATAATTTAACCAAAACACACGCACGTAGGGGAGACTGGGGCTGCTTGTGACATTTTTTTATAAAGTGTCGCAATTTTTTTGTTTGTTTGATTTTTTTACCGGAATGTAGGTTTTTTTGAATAAGTAATTATTCAGGTTATTAATTTAAAAACAATTTTAGATACCAGACTATTAGAAGTGACATAAATGAATTAATTCTGGGAAAAGAGGCGTGTAACTTTTAGCCCCGCGCCAGGGGCTGGTTGTTACACTATAAGGGGCAAAATGTTACAACAAAAACCAAATGTAATATAACAATTTTTATCGAGAATAATGACAGTTTATAACAATTATTATGTATACAATGTCAAAACTATATTTTCTATATAACAGTCTTTTGCCTCATTAAAATAAAAAACGTAGTAACTTCGTCGAACAAAATTATAATCTTATTTTTTAGACTTACGCCTTATAAAAATAAAATTTAGGTAACTTCCAACCGACAGAAAATTATAAATTTCTTTATTAAACATAAGCTTAGTATAAATTGAAGATGAACAAAAAATAAAATTACATTAGCAAAAAATAAATAAGTCAAATATATCAGTCGGCAAGCAGCACTACGTGGTAGGTAATAACAAGTAACAAGCAGCCCCTAGCAAATGTCACTTTTAGCCCCAACGCCAAGACTGACCTTTTAAGGTTAAGTAGTAAAACACAAATAAGTATAACTGTATAAACGTAAATTCGTTGCAACAAGAAAGGATTAGGGCACGCATACCTCAACACACACATATCTGCTTTAAAGGAACAGAGGTTTTAGACCAATATTATGAAAAAACGAAAATGTTACTAACATGCGGTTTTGACGGCAACATGTACGTGCTCCTCTCACAAAAGCCCTGGCGCCACAGGTTCGCGCGGCGTGCTAGCCGATGGTCGCGTGATCATTTGTATCTTTCTCACGACATTACAGCGTTCTCAGTTTAGCCACCGTTGCCGCTGTATCTACCAGCCCCAGTCTCCCCTAGACTAAAGAAATATTTGAGGTTCTTAAAAAGTGTCAGCAACGACTGCGATTTGAATCAAGAAGACAAGACGTAATAGCACATCAGCAAACTGCTCTGGCATCAAATTCTTGGTCCATACCCATCGCACTCCACAGGGAATTTGTGAATCTATTACAAACTGATCGCTGGGCTACCTACTGTGAAACGTATGAATCTCACATTACACCATCGCCTCACGTATGAATCTCACATTGATGGTTCTTATTTCTTTACTTCACTGTTTACAAAAAAAAAAAAACTCGATATACCTAGGCTTTTACGAGAATACGCTACCTGATATATGTAACCATCTTGAAACGTTTTTGCTTAGGTATACTTACCTATACTTACTGCTGCTATTAGTTCTGTGCTGGGCAGAAATAAAATTCAACCATTCAAGTGTCCACTTGTAAAAACGATAAAAGCGTGGCGTATCTTCAATTATCGCGATTATTACATTAATGTGGCATTAGAATACTTGAAGATTACATTTTATTCCTATATCCGGCAACACAACAATTATTATAAATAAAAATAATAACTGTCTTATTCCATCGTATTAAGGATTAAAATAACTTGATTAAAACATTAGTTACACAAAACTTTTTTATGCGCTTGCCCGTTGAAAACCTTTTCTATAGCATCGTGCCTAAATGGATTTAAAGTTTATTTTGCAATGCAGAATTGCCGTGTATGCATTTTCTTTGCATCTTTATCACTCACTTTAGCGAACAGCCGATGCGCCGGGTAAATTTATTAACTGTGATACGCGTTCAGTGTTGCGAGCTAAAAGGTGAATTTAATTAATATTAATTATGCCCACACCTCTAATTATTGTAATTCTTAAGATAAGAAGTCTGTTGCAAGTGATATGCTTCGTTTGGTCGAAGTATATCAACTTAATGTCGAATTCGATCAAACAATCATTAATTAATTCATTTAGGCACACACTACACGTTTTTATTTCTTATAAGGAATTGACGCTAAAATGGTTTTCAGGTTAAAGTCTTTGAAAAGAGTTCGATAATAATATTATAAGCAATGTGTAATGTGTGTATATTTTTACAACGTGACGTAAAGTGATTTAAAAATTAATGATAAATTATTTCTGATATACGTTTAGCTTTTAAAAACATTAACAGATAAAATATTTCAATTATTTGGTGGGTATAGTAATGACTTTCAAACGAACTTTCATATTCGAATAAAAATACCTAAGTTGTAATCATTAATAATCATAAATACATTCCTGCCACGTCAATCAGATGACAGTAAAATTATATATGTACGTATCATACTTATTTATCTATTGAAGTGGAAAGCATTTAACACTTAGGTACGTTCAAGTATAAAGATTCTGTCCTTAATCTTTCAACGCATCAATTTGGAAAACTTTAAAACTAATCAACTGGAAACAAGGTAGGCGAGCATCGCAAGCTAGGAATTAATCAAAGTTTAAAACAGTGCCGTGTCGAGTGGGAAAGGATCCCCCCGTACAGGCGGGGCTGCTAGGCGAGGCGAAGAAACCACAGTCTTATAAACATATCATACAAATCATTCATTATTATTATGTGTGAAGTTGTTTATGTTTATACGCAATATTACGTTCGTAATTTCATTAAGGCGAGGCCAAAAGCCTAAAATATTCACAAAACTACGGTTATTAAAACGTATAATATATTAAAGGACATTGCTCAACGCCCATACATTGGTCGCCCTGGAACCAAAAGCATCGGAAAATTGTGTGTTGTATTGTCGATCACTAGGAAATTACTATATGAACTTATTTTCATAGCGGACTAGCTGCAGAAAAGATATATTCCAAAAAAAGTATCAGATTTTGAGGTTATAACAGAACTACGGCTATTATGGTTTTTATCATTTGGTGTGATTTTTAAGAAACTCGAAAAACAATATCGTGTTACTTTTAACAATTTTAGTAACGTCTTTCAACAACATAAAACCACTAGCAGAGCCGCAATTTACACAAAATACACTTTTCATTGCATATGCGTAACAAAGAGAATATAAACTCCCTTAGTAAAAGTAAACGTATGAAAGGGCGCCAAACTACTCTACCAACATCAAGACATGAAATTAATTTTTAGAACAACAGTGCTGACAACATAGGCGAATTATACTAGTTCTGTAAATGTCTATCCTTGAATAATTTTATCGATATATTGTTTATCGTAATTTTTATATTAAAAATATTAATTATCATAAACTCGTAAGTGATCGTTTAGTTAGAAGTAAGCCACAAGCATTTCTAAACCATCATTAGAAAACCTGATCATGATGAAATACTAATTATTTCATCATGATTTTGTTCACTTCAGTATTATTCTAACTACCTATTTATTTTCGAGTTTGACCTCATTCATTAGGTATAGTAGGTTTTTTAAATTATACTTTTAGGGAATAACAAAAAGAAATGGTGGTTGATTGTTTTTGTCATAGTTTCTATTTGCACTTTATTCGAAATAAATTCAAAATGTAATTCAGATTAAAAAAATATGCAACTGTTCATTAAAAATTCAAAAGATCGATTATAATCAATTAGGCGTCCCTAGTAATTTTTATACACCACACGACGTTTGGCGAAGATGGCGGCGGTGAATGTTACAAGTCGAATAGAATACTTTTTTAATGTTCATTTTGGCATGCAGCTAGTCCGTGTTATAAAAGTATTTGCAACAAATATAATAAAATAAATAGTTAATTATCGTGTATGTCCGCTGTTTTAATTGCACAAGGCGATTTTGGACATTGTCCTTTTCATAATATAAAATTTACATACCTAAAAATAAGTTTCATAAGTGTTTTAGGGCCTACATTAGGGTCCAACATTAGAATATCTGGATGGTATTACATTATTGTATTGTTACCGAAGTTGTACATAAATAAATTTTACTTCAATCAGAAGTCAGCAAGCGATTCAAAATATTATCACAAAATTTTTAACAGAAATAATATTATATATTACATACGAAGAAAGTAAGTTAATATTAGACTTGTAGAAATTGGTAGATCTTCTCCATGCTGATTGTAGTCATGTAACAACTTTAATTACCTTGAATAATTATTGTAAGCTCCGAGGCAAAGCAGGCTCACTGTAAGTTTCACCGTATGCGGGCAACACTTTTTCTAACAGGAGCTACACTCTAACCCTATCACTTGTTGTACTTATTTTCTTCCTGTTAGTCCGTCTGGGGTAAGTAGGATCCTATTATCTAGTACCTGTACTCCTGTGTTCCTTTTTTATAGGATAGGGTGTCAAACGAGCGTAAGTGGTTGCTGTGGCCCAAAGACTCTACATCTAACCTCGATTACGAATCAAAATGCAGATGCCTTGTCACCCGTGAGGACTTAGATAGAATGCCTTCTTTCCAGTAAAAATGGTCTCCGGTTCCCTACACTCATCATACGAAACACGGCAGCATTAAGTTGCTATTTTACGCTGGTATTCTGTGAGAGCATGGTCCTTCCCCGGAAGAGCCGACCCATTCGTGCTACAACTATACCACTAATATAACTGCAGCATGGCTCACTTCTTGCCTGGAGCGTATAAACAACAAGTATAATTTTTAAAAAACGGTTTTATTTGAATTTACTTTCAATAAGGTGGACTGTAATTCTTCTCTCTGTTTCTCTTTTTCTCTATCTTTTTTTAGAATTAGAGTGACAAGCACAGAGTCCACCTGATGGCATGTGTGTGCTGTAGACATCTAAGTACATCAATTCTCGATTAATAATAAAAATTCAGATACGTTGCGATTGCTGCCTTGTGTAGTAAGATGGAATACCAGATGGTTCCAGTGGGATCCGTAAAAAGGGTAACCGGTTTTCAAAACTCATTATACGAAACAGCAGTATTAAGCTGCTATTTCTCCCCGACCGAGCGGACACGTTCGTACTCAACCACAACATATCTGCAGCACAGCTCTACCACATATTACGTACTGTCATTTCAGATTAATAAAAGTAACTCGTGTTCGATCCCGAAAATATTGTAATTAAAATATTTTTAAATGTCGTTTAAAATTTCTGTAAATTAGTCTCTAACAATTACATAAATATAAAATAGGGTTGTAATGTTTCTAAGGAGTATTAAGCATGTGAGACAGTGGACGCGTAACAAAAAGCAAACCAATGTAAGGCAGGCGACAGAAGCTGGAGATACTGCTGGGACGCATCCTGCGTGCTATTTGCGGTATCGGTATGCGACCTGTTAATGCGACCGCGCTAATGTGATTTACGTCGCAGATACAGCATGTGTCTTGCCTTAGACTGTATAGTGTACAACTAGCAGTTTATTTAGCGAAGTTAAAAAGCGCCGGTACTCCAGTTGAAAACACTTGTCGGATGGTTAAATACAATAGATAATTCATCCTTTCCATCCATTACAGCCTATAAAAGTTCACTGCTAAACATAGGACTTCCCCATAGAGTAGAGATAGAGTCCCTCCTAGGGGAATATTGTCATAGTTGCCACATTATTAGCAATCTGGTTGGCAACCGCAGTTTTTTTTTATTATTATGAGTCATTATAATAATGTACCGAAAGACTAAACGAAAGTTTATTGACCAAATTGGCGATATATTTAAAATAGGCCAAATTAGGGGTACCCTTAACTGACGAGCATGTGTGCGTAATGCGTATGCGTTGGTATATGAATGTAGAGGAAGCGAGAGAGGTGTGTCAGGATCGTGCCAAATGGAAATCTGTAGTCTCTGTCTACCCCTCTGGGTGACAGGCATGAGAGTTTGTGTATGTATGTTGTTTTAGCAATAGGTATATTCAGTTTTAAAAAATGCTCGCCAATAAGCTATCAGTAAAGAATTGTATATTCCTGCCGTCTACGTTATATTGTAAAATAAAAATAATCATTCATTTGTATTTAACAAAAACAAGGTAATGGCCTAAATTTCTTACTAGGAATTTTTATTCTTGTACATTCCATGAATGAGTTAAAAAGCAGGCAACATGCAGGTTTGAGGTAAATATTGCAATTAATAGTTTCGGTGGTACTGGACACAGAATCAAAATTAGACGATGCGAGTACTCTAAAAAATTACGGCCAGTAGCCATCATCTAAGGTAACAGCACTCGCACTTAATTTTGTTTAAATAAGTCGAAAAAAACAAAAATAAAAATTTGGAAAATCCAAAAGTGCGTGCCTCATAATCTCATTTGATTATGTAAAAAGAAAAATATCTCTTTTTCCACGAAAAGAAGAGATCCATGAGAATATTTTTTTTTTGTAGAGAAGTGCCAGTTGTTTTTTACGTTTTCATTAATTGCAATTAAACGAGACCAAATTACTCAGTGATTTTTGAAATAAATGCACAGGCGTTGGGATTCTAAACCTAATAAAAAAGAAATAATTCGATACATTAATTCTAACGAACGTAATCGTACGCCATCCACACAGACATCCGAACACCATCGAAATTTTTTTCAATCAATTTGTTTTTACACTAAATTCAGAAAATTACTTTCAAAAATAATAGAAACAAGAAAACGAGTGATTTTTCTCGATATATAATATGTACTTTTATTATTCTAAAACTGCAATAGTAAAAAATAAAGACATGTTTTAGCTCAGAAAATTACTGGATTTCCATTACTCCATGAGAGTAGAGCACAACTTCAACGCTTCGCTTATGAACTATAGAAAGAGTAAAAAACCTTTATTTTCAAAAATTAGTATTAGTTTAGTAACTTGTTATTCAATAAAAACATTATCGATATCGATAAAGTCTAGATTGCAGCACCTGATTTCGATTATAAAAGGTACGTAATAATTTAAGCGCGTAGTGCATGGAACACTGATAATAACAGTGACATTCTTGAATTAGGAACGTTATATGTTTAATTTATTCCGTACATTTAGCAACATTGAAATGCTCAACATCAAAAATAGCCTTTGTAAAGAAAGAAGTAGAAGCTGTAATTATTTACGACGTATTCTGCGTTCGCATCTGCATGGTTACTGTAATCTTAGTTTAAACAGCGCACTATAATACTCAGTTTATTAATGCTTTTATTATTGATCAATGATTTTGTTGACCTAAACCGACTTTAATATTTTATCATTTACAATTCTGCACTATGTTTTTAAATCGATACTACCTCTATCTTGCTATTAACATGTATAAAACTTTACAAACATGTCATGTGAGTAATTTTTTATAGCATTGGGTGACAAACGAGCACACAGTCCACCTGATTGTAAGTGGATGCTGTAGCCCCTAGGCATCTACATTTATCTTCAATTAAGAGTCAAAATGCAGATGCGTTGTCACCCCTGAGGACTAAGATGGAATGCCTCGATTCCAGTAAAAAGGGTCTCTGGTTCTGTACACTCACCATACGAAACACAGCAGCTTTAAGCTGCTATTTTACGCTGTTATTCATTGAGAGCGTGGTCCTGCCCCGTTCGAGCCGACTCATTCGTGCTACAACTATAAAATAGCTGCAGCGTGGCTCTTGTTAGCTGTTGCTATGGTTGCCAGATGGTCGGGGTTCGCCTGGATTCTCCCGACATTTTAAATAATCTCCAGACTCCCGACAAAACTCAAAACCTCCAGACAAACAGCTTCTCTTCAAATCACAGCTGCTTTTGATTTAATAAATGCTGAGTTAGTAATTATACTGAACTTTGAAGTAAATTGTTTGAATTTTAAATCTGCTGAATACTAGTAAATGATCCAAATTGGTGGACCTAGTAAAGTACATTTGGCAACGTAAAACTTAAGTGAACTAAAATTAGTTATGGTCAACAATGTTAAGTACCTAACATTTTACTCATAATATATGTTTCTTCCGACAACAACCCCAAAATCCCGACATTTTCAAATTTTGTCCAGATGTTTTGGTCTTCCAATCTGGCATTCCTATCTACCACGTATAAGGATGGAATGGCTAAAAGGAAAAGAAAGTCTAAAAAATTAATTAAAATCCAGTTTTTATAATACTTACTTACAAAATGCAATAAATTTTGAACTTTAGTTGCAATTTAATAATATTTTTTTCATCCCAAATAATTTATACAGAACAATAAAACAAACAGACAATCTTTAACATGCCTAAAGCATAAATATATATATAAAACACTAATTCAAAGCGTTATTGCTCGCAAGACGTTAACTTTGAAATAAAAGCACAACATCATGAAACAACTTTATAAAGCCTACCCATGTACGGCGCCGCATCCACACATAAATATTACCCACTCGCTCCGTTCAAATTTCGCCACCGTCTGCCTTATATTGATATATTGTATTGTTTATGGTGCGGCCAAATCAAAATGTGATATATTGTACTATGCGCATGGTGTTCGCGAGTAACTTTCATATTCGGTTGGGTTATGGAGATATAAATTTGCTAGATAAGGCTTTTTGAGATAATCATTCATACCGTCCTGCATTATATGCGAGAGTGAACACCACACATTACAATAAAAATTTGTGGGTGACTCAAGGCAAGATGATTGTGTATAATTTGTCGACATGCAAGCAATCTACAAATATAATATTACTGGTATTGTCATCGCCTCTCAAGCATACATTTTTAGAGAGAGATATGTCCAGTCCACTTCTATACGGCCCTGCACCATATTAAGCCTAATAATGCCTTAATAATGATGATGAAATAAATTCTACCTGAAAACACTGTATCCATTTTGTTTATAAGTGTAACTTATATTTTTCATTTGAATAGAAAACATGTATCAATAAAATGATTTTACTACATTGGAATAATTTTACCAATTCAAAAATTTTAAACATAAAATTATAATACTATTGATTTTTTGAACATTATTCTAAAATAAATTTTGGATGTTGAGTTCAGTTCATCTAAAATGGGCTTTTCTAAAAACTACTCAAAACACTAGGCTATAAAATAGATTAATACATGTGTGTATTGATTTTAAATTCAAGCGCGCTTAAACACATCGTTATTCCTTCCAGTAACTTGTATATGGAATCGTTTATTAGATATGGAACTGTAGGTTTGAGCCAAGGGAATAGTTGGTATGAGGAGGGATAAGTTATTGCTTTCTGAAACTATATGTCTGTGCCATATGTTATGTTACTGTTTTAACTTACGACCAAAATTATGTGTGAGGAACATATATTCCATATTATCCAGTATAAGAAGTTAAAAGGGTAAGGGTAAGAAACTTTATTCTTGTATTCCTTGGTTTCCTTTCCAAAGACTTTTGTGTAAAGTCTTTGTTCCTTTCATTAATTTTAACATTTACTTTGACGTCAAAGAGCTGCAGCTTTAACTATCACATATAAACAGAGATTCTTGGTAGTATTTTCAAAAGTAAGAAAATGACGAAATTCGTTTATAAAACTTTTCTTTTCAACTGCTTAGCGCCAGAAATTTGTAAAACGGTGGTATATAACTTGATGGACTTGTAGACACTAACACCACTACAAATATGTCGGGTGAAAGTGTTCATTTCGTAACTTCTGAGACTAAGAAATAAATTAATTATAAGGTAAAGGTAATATGGAGACAAAAACAAAAAATCGTACACTATAAATAAAATATTAAGAAAAAAAATAGCAAACAAGCTTTTACGATAATTGGAACACTTAGAAAAATCTACTTTAAAAAAAACTAACTACACTACACCAGACTAAAATAGACTAAAATATTCACTATAATGTCAACTGTCAAAATGACATCGATAAAGCAGCGCCCTTTTGACCCTTTATTATTTGATTAACCCATGAAGAGCTTTCGTATCACAATTCACAAAGCCATCTATTCTAACAAGGCTGTAGTTTTTAAGTTATAAGTAAGTAACTATTTTAAAAGGATGTCCATATTACACCCACGTACTATAATCAATGTTTCCACATGAATATCCAACTTAGGGTGCTCAAACAACCACCGAACCACTTATAAAATGCTGTTCAATATCCATGCTACAGCAAAACAAAATGTTTGTTCTTCCATAAATCCCTGAGATAATTAAGTACATTTTTCTGTACACATAATGCAAGTACCATGTCCAAAGTGGATGCTAAAGCAACTTCTCACTTAGCCCGAGAAAGTTTTAATGCATTAAGTACGTAATCGTCAACGCACGAGCTACCTACCATTCAGAAGTTTACCGCTAATGAGCCGTTGGCACGGAACATAAATTGTTTATATAAATATTGAATTTATCACTATAACTTAATATTGCGCATCAATATTATATATCAATATTATACAAGGCCGTCCTAACCAAACCTAACGAAATGGAATTTCAATATTTAGTTACAGAAATGAGGTGGTATGCAAAACGCCTTATGATAACCCGTTCAAGAATAGTTAGTTTATTTAACATGTAGCTATTTCGATTGTCAATTTTATGTAGTTCTCTTTATTGTCATTATTATACGTAATTTAAAAGTACAATAATAACTTATTACATCCTAGTTAAACCATTAGTTAAAAACTCCCGCGATTACTAGGATAATTTACCATTATCATTACATTAAAAATTGTTTATAGTAGTATTAAGTCTACTCTAGTTAAGACGGGTTAAAAGCACAATTATTTAACTTATAGTTGTTATATTTTTGTTAAAACAACTCTTTTTGTTTCGTTTTTATTAATCTTTATTTTTGTTACAATATGGGATTACATTGATTGCGTTGGATTAATATACTACAAATAAAAAAGTATGTATATATCAAAAATCTGTAAACTGCATCATATTAGGGGTAAAACGGCTTGAAGAGAAAAACTTTTGCCTTTTTAACATTTTCTTGTGAATGATACGGTTAAAGAATTACAATAGTTAATGTTGAAACTTAATTGAAGATAGCATACGGTTGGATTTAATTTTACCAACAACGGTGTTAGCGTGCACCACACCTCACCGTAAACTAGTTTCTTTTTGTAGCGGTCTCTCTGGAATTGTTTTCAAGAGATATCAGCAGCACGCCGCTTTATTTGATTTCATTATGGGTCACCACTCACTAACAACAAAACAAACTAACTTTATTATCTATTAACAAAATCGACAATTTCCTTAAAATTTTTGGTGAAATTATTTTGTTATATTTGCATATTCAAAGTTTCGTTTATTAAGGTTGTACGAATCAATATGCAACGTTCATCCCTAAATGCCATATCGTCTGGATGACTGGCGGTCCACCACTGTGCGATTTAAAAGAAGTTTTCTTCCTTGCACAACTTCCTTTTGGAATCGATTAACACCAGAGATTTTTTTCGGACCGGTACGACTTAGGGAACTTTAAGAAAAGAGCCTACTCCTTTTTAAAAAGCCGGCAACGCATCTGCAATGCCCCTGGTATTGCAGTTATTTATAGGCGGCGGTAATCATTCCAGGAAATTCTTACCAATTGATTCACTCTTAGAAAGGTCATAATAGCAGCATTAAACTTCTATTTTACGATGGTATTCTGTGAGAGCGTGTTCCTACCCCGGTTGAGCAGACTTATTCGTGCTACAACCACTATATAACAGCAACATTTTGTTTATGAAAATTAACAACTTTGGATATTTGATTTTTCTTTAAATTCAAATAAAATTTTATTTCGATAAAAAAAAGAATTATTGAAAACAAAACCGTTAGTACAATGCCATCAAATAAAAACAATATTCCAAATGTTAAAAAAAGTATTATTAATGCACAAAAAAGTAATAGAGAGCACCATGCGTTGACATCGCGACGATATATCAGGAGGGCGTTGATTCACTAGCAAATAAAAGACCCCGTCGCAGGAGGCGCCGCGCCGGGACAAAAATAATTTCATTCGCGCAAACATTCCCCGATACATTTAAGCACAAGGTAACACACATTGACCGGCATTTACTCAACAACAACGCACTTTTAACTATCGCTATGTTAACTTAGTTCAAAGATACTTTAAAATTAAAAATTATATCTGCGTAAAATGGTAAGGGACAAGCGAAAAACGACTTTATCAGTTTACAGAACACAAATCCGACAAACTAGCATTACCAGTCCGAGAGATTTTATTGTTCAGCGTAAAATCGCAACTTAATGCTGCCGTGTTTCGTTTATATAGTGATTGTAAAGAACCCAAGACCCCTTTTACTGGATATGAGGCATTCCATGTTAGTCCTTAGATGTGACCACGCTGCTGAACTTTGATTCCTAATCGAGAATAGATAGTGACAAGTAGGCGACTACGGGTCAGAGCATTCACTAACCATCAGATGAACTGCATGTTGGTTTGTTACATGCACATACTTATTCTATGTTTAAAAAAATCATGAGCATTTATTTAAAAGTTTACAAGAGTCTCTTCCGTCAGTAAGTAGCAAGGTAAAACCACGTGCAGGTGAGGTACATATGTTGAGGAATATTTTTGCTCCTATTCCTTTTTCGTTAAATACTAATGCTAATTTCAATATTCTAAAGACATCGATGATGTTCTAAGCTATAGCATCATCGTCGTAATTTTCATCACCATAGCCTTCGCTTAAGGTTCTGTAACCTTAAGCTTTGCATGCAATTAACTGAATATAGTTCTAAAATTTTCAAAATATTTATTTCAACATAAGTTGCAGTTTTAAAATACTGCAGCTCCGTTATTATCTATAGATCTCACACGTACAGAGAAGAGGGTAAGAGATTTTAACGACTCTACCACACAATGAAACTTGTCATGGATTTGCTATTGATATAAAAGTGCACCAAAAGTTCGAAAGAGTAACAGAATTGTGAAACAATAAATTATTAAATAAAACATTCCACCTGATGATTAGGACCATGGTGTCCATCTGCAAACAATTTTAACCTGTTCGCCAAGCGGGCGCGCGACATGTTATACTCCCGTTCACTCGGGACCTTAATGGCGGGAAAATTTGTAAGTTAGAAAATTTTTTGCTATATTGCAAATTTTGCTATATTTTTACTTTGAGACAATATTTATGGATAGAAGCTCTATTTTGTATGGCTTGACATCTGTCGTGATCTTATTCAGATTCATATTTATTTATTTATTTATTTATTTGGTTATTTTGCATAATGTGTGTGTTTTACTTTTAACACATTAACCATTTCTGGTGTACAAAATTATGGAAATTTAAAAACACTCATATTCATATTATTTATTGCATCCATAATGTTGCAGTTAAGGTGTTGAGAACGTTTTAAGTTTTTACTTAAAACTACGAGATCATTATGGGCCATTTTAATGAAACAATAATGATGAATACACTATTTAAATAAGGTCATTGGTGTATTATCATCCCAGAACACTAACACAATCAGCACTGCTGTGTGAAACGATATTACACCCCTTTACACTATTTATGTTCTTCTTAAAAAAACATTAAAATACTCTATAAAACGCTATTGGACAAGACCAAAGATCGTACCAATAACTCTTTCAAAATTAGTCATTTGAAATGATTTAAGCGAAGAAAGTCTTAAATTTTATTTTTGGCTCCAGAAATTGGTTTATTTTTTTTTTAATCTACGAAGACAAAATTTATTACTCTAATAGAACAGATTGCCGCTTATTTTCAAATTGTTATAATGGCCAATCCTAAGTGTTTACAAAATTACGTCCCCTATACTGTCCCCATGTTTCTTAAGGGGCTTTAGGGGGCTGAATCCTAAATGACTCTTGATACACCCCTGTCTTTTGCACTCGGGCAGGGCGGGGACGATAGTGTCAAAAAAAGATAAAAATAATATGGATAGCGCATTAACTCAAAGTCTCCCTAAAATGTTTATGTTTTTATGAAATAGACGCATTTTGGCTCCGGCTCGGATTAAAAACTAAAACTTGAGTAATGTGTTAGCAGTCTTCATCAATGACATTATATATTTGCCACTATATAAACATAAATGTATATGTATACATATATATGTATACATCACGGCTAAAAGTCGAAGTGAGAGCCGCAGTTTTATATTGCCAGTTTAGAAGGTGACAACTAAGTGCGGCTGATTGCAGTTGGTTAAACTCAGATATATTCGATTTATTCTGGGTTAAATCTAGATTTGGCCGGCTGCTTTAGATTAAAACTATCTCTAGTAAAGTCTGAAAAAATCACGTGTTAAACAATATCAGCGACAGTAGGTAAGGTGCGGCTAATTTAATTAATTAGATATATGTAAACATGGGCTTATTACTTCTTTTGGAATTACCCGTAAATACGGTGAATAAATCGAATAGTACACTATATAAAGCTAATCCAACCGCTTTTGGTTGCACCTAGTTGAAGATTTCTGGACCTCGAAAAAGAAAGAAAGATAAAAAAACCGGGCTGCGTATTTTATGTTTGGATTAAATGAGATAGTTGTACCGCCATCTATCGGAAACCAAAAAAAAAATTGCCATATTCGCCTCTTACGGCACTCTCAGGACTTACAATACCAAAATCAATTAGTAATAAACTATATCAATGTGATAAGACATATTATATTAAGTAGTAATAAGGCGAGTAGTAAAAGAGGTTACGTACACTAAAAAAATTACTGCGGGGGTTAGTTTTAGTTTCAAGTAGTAGGCAGAAATAGACTATGAAACCGAGATTAAAAGTATTTAATACCTACAGCGATTACAACATACCTATTATACTATTTAATTTTAGTATTAATATTATTTACTGAACTAATTTTAATATTTATATTTATATAGAACATTGTTCCGTGACAGAATGAGTAAATGATTAAAATACATATAATTTCATAGAAAATGACGAAAGAGACATTTCAGAAGGTACATTAAAATTACATTAGTAAGACTTTGCGAAGGGTCCCGCGAATTTATCTCTGACAGTAGGAAAATAAATTAATAAAAAAAAAACACCGCCGACAATATTAAAGGTATCTGATACAAGCGTTTAAAGAATTAAATTGTATGGAAAGATTAAAATTAATCATCCTCAATGCATAAAAGTTTATTCAACAAAAAACCAATAAATGTAAACGTCGTTAAGTAACGTATTATAAATTTATATATTTTTTAGATATTTACTGAATGAAATGAACGACAAAAGGGGGAAATGAAGCGGGAGATAGGCAACAGCATTCCTCCATACAGCAAACACCCTCCCTACGACATTTAGTACTGTACGTACGTAAGGCACTTAACAATATACAGAGTGGCCATTTCAGAAATTTCAACTACATTATAGAACCACTTTCTGTTTGGAAGTCTGTCTGTGTGACTACTAGACTCTTCCTTGTTCAGCAGAAAATCATTCATCATCATCAGAGCCAATATTATAACAGGCTGTCAGCCATTCCATCTTAGATATACATTAAACCAAAGTAACAAAATAACTTACGGTAAATAGCTATTACAGTCTTTGAACACCCATAGCTAATTTCAAACGAGGAAGGTTACAATCGTTTGACGACAGTAACAACTAAATACAACATTGCTCATTTATGATATGGTCATATCGTCAAATAGTTCTTCACCGCTATCGACGCTGATGGCGTATTTTTTAACAGAAACAGAATGTTTAACAGAATCAAGATCACTTTGTGTCTTTTTATATAATAAACAAATGTTCGCGGCTTTGGAGCCACTGCAGTCGCACCTCAATCTTTAATTGAACATACGTGAGACACTGATTAAGTTTTGAGATATACAAAAGTATTCTAGATACTATTAATTTTTATTTTACATCTTTTCAAACTATTCTCCATCATGTTCTATACAAAGTTCTATTCGCCTAAACCAACTCTGAAAACACTTTTGCCAGTCTTGATCTGACAGGTCGGATATCGCTTCTTCGACAGCAGCCACGGCTTTTTCGGCGCTTGAAAAAAACTTGCCTTTTATTTTTCTTTGACTTTTGGAAACAAAAAGAAATCACAAGGGGCTAAGTCAGGGCTATAGGTAGGTAACTTAGAGTATCAACAACAGATTCCTCAATAAATACTTTTGTTCTAAGGGAGGTATATGAAAAGACGTTATCGTGATACAGCATGATTCTCCGAGGCCCGGTCTTTGGTCTTCTCTCCCGCACAGCTTGAAAAACTACTGGGTAATGTAACTGTAGTATACCATGGCGGAGGAACAGGAGCGAGAAAACGGAACAGCCTCCTCCTCAGGCTGTAAGAACCTCTACCCCTACAATAACAGGACCGATAGCCTCGCAGGCGCAGGTTACTGCAAGAACACCAGCACCAACTATGACAGGTAGAGCGCCAATAAGGGCCCTACCAGAAAGCAGAGCCCACTCTACACATAGAGCGCGCTCTACCCAAAGGAAGACCATAACCAACGCCCCGAGACCAGTGCCTTCACAGCGTAGCAATGAACGCAGACCACCAACGTCCGGCTTCGAGACGGCTGATGCCATCCACAGATTGGTAGGCATAGCCATCGAAGTCGGAACACAAGTCCTGGCCGATATAAGGGCCGGGACAGACCCCGTAAGCGCCGTCATGAAGGCGCTGGCATCACTACTGGCAAGGCACTACGGAGGATAGTAACCTGCGTCTGCTTTACTGGAACCCGGACGGGATTCGTCAAAGGATCCACGAACTCCGCACGGTCACCCAGCAACAGGACATCCAGGTGATCTTGCTGGGTGAAACCAAATTACGACCTACAACGCATCTTAAGCTGCCTAATTACACCATTTATAGGAGGGACGAGGTCGATCCTCAAGGGGTCGCTTATAGAGGGACAGCGATCCTGGTGAGGAGAGACATCGTCCACCAGGAGCTGGACCTGCCAGACTTCCAGACGATGCGTTCAATCGGCATAAAAATGGAGGCGGCGGGCGAGGAACTAAGGATCTTTGCAGCATACCGCCCGCCAGGGACTCCATTTCACTCCTCAGACATCCGGACGGTAATGGAAGGTACGGCACCCACCATCATCGCCGGGGACCTGAACGCCAAACACCCGGCGTGGGGGTCCAGAGTGATCACCCCACCGGGTCGTGAACTTTACGACGACGCAGAAAGCCATGATTACGACGTTCTAGGTCCCGAGGAACCGACGCATATCCCTACTGACCCTAGGAAGCGTCCGGATGTATTAGACATCGTGCTCACTAGGAACGTCAACTACCCAGTAGTGGTAGAAGTGCTGTACGACATGAATACACAGCACCTCCCGATTCTGATAACCCTTGGCACTTAGGCAGTGACTGCACCGCCCAGAGCTGTCAAGACCAAGATCGACTTGAGGCTCTACTACCAACACCTGCAGGAGAGACCTCCAGTCCATACACAGATCAACTCAGCGGACGACGTAGATGCCGCTGCAACTAGAATATCCACGTGTATCCAGGAGGCCCTCAACGCGGCCTCTACTCTCTCACGGGAAGAAAAGAGGAGCTGCCGCTAAGATTACGCGTGCAGCTAAACCATAAAAGAGCGCTGAGAAAGCTCTGGGCGCGTACTCGCTGCCCTAGAGTAAAAAGAAAACTAAACACCTTGTCAGACGAACTGTTGGTTGCAATACAGGCCCACAGAGGAGAGGCCTGGGAGCGGCGCATATGGAAGGCTGACGAACAGCATGCGTAGCTCTACAAATTAAACCGGCAGTTAACGAAAACTCGACCACCTGTTTGCCCGCTGACCAACAACGCGGGCATTCAACGTAACGATGCCAAGGGCAGAGCGGATATCCTAGCTGAGCACTTCGAGGAGCAGTTTATGCCGAACCCAGCAAGTGCGGAGTTCCTGGAAATCCATACCCGGAAAGAGAGCCGCGTGCAGGAGCTCCTGTCGTCGTTCGCGCCACCGCTTGCAGGAGAGTGGTTCATCTCCCCCCGCTGAACTGCGGAGGACAGTAACCCGCCTGCAACCGAGGAAGGCGCCGGGGCACGACGGGATTACCAACGCTGCACTACGACAGCTGCCCAATAAAGTCCTTGTAGAGATAGGTCGGCTCTACAATGGCATATTGCGGACATCCTACTTCCCGGAGGACTGGAAGAAAGGCAAAGTTATCGTCTTGCCGAAACCCGGGAAGGACAGGCGTAGAGCTGCCAACTACAGGCCGATCACGCTGCTACCGCATATAGCTAAACTGTGCCAAAGATTACTGTTAAGACGTCTCCGCCCGTGCATCCAACTTTGGGCGGAGCAACATGGATTCAGGAGGGATTACTCCACAGCAACACAGCTGACCAGAGTGCCGCACCTGCTTGCGGCCGAGCATAACCGCGGCAGCACATCGTTGGGCGTCTTTCTCGACATCGAGAAGGCGTTCGACCGGGTGTGGCACACAGGACTACTCTTTAAATTAGACGGATAAACAAGTATCCCTCCTGCTATATTGCGGCTAGTGGCGTCTTTCCTGGAAGGCAGGAAGTTCTACGTCTGTGTAGAGGACGCCGAGTCCGCAATAAAACCCATTACAGCTGGTGTGCCACAGGGCAGCTGTCTGTCTCCAGCCCTGTACGCGGCGTACACTAACGACATTCCTACTCTGGCAGGACACTTGCACGAATGGGAGGACGACGTAGAACTAGCGCTTTTTGCGGATGACAGCGCATACTTCACGTCGTTCAGAAGAGCCCACATCGCAGCTGCCAGGATGCAACGTCTGCAGGACCTGCTGCCACCATGGTTGGATGAGTGGAGGATGGCCGTCAATGTTAGCAAGACGACCGCTCTACTCACTCGCCGCTATGGAAATCTACTACCACCGCTAACCCTCGGAGGCCAGGAGGTCGCATATGAGAAGGCCGTGACCTACCTTGGATGCCGGATCGACAGGATGTTGCGTATGACTGCACACGTCGACTTTGCTATACGCAAAGCTCGATGTGCGCGGGCAATGCTCCGCCCTGTCCTGACATCCAAGTTACCGACAAAGTCGAAGCTAACCATCTATAAAACATACATAAGACCCCTGCTAACATACGCTGCTCCGGCCTGGTATGCACTCCTGAGCGATCATCAGAAGCGGCGACTTCAAGCCCAGCAGAGTTTGTCATTACGAACTATAGTCGGTGCGTCGCAACGTCCGGAACGACGTTATAGCGGCCAACCTAAAAATGGAGAGCCTACAAGAATTCGTGGTCCGGCTGGCGCGCGGTATGTTCGACCGCGCCGACAACGGGCCACATGAACACCTCAACGGCTTCGCGCCGTTGCACTCACGGCCGCCGGACGGGCGACCCTATCCAAGAGAACTCCTCCCTATATAGATTAGGGAGTCGAGTAAACCCCACAATGCCGCAGAAAGGCCAACTCCGACAAAATAATTTGTGTTAAATACAAATTATAGATAACCAACTTTAATGACAAATTTAACCTACCGCGACAAAAGCCGCTAAAACAATACGCCTTTACCACCAAGGCGCCCAGGACCGGCACATTGTAGTGTGCCGTGAGGAACATCCGGGTACAGGGGTACACCCCGAGGCCCGAGACCTGCACGGCATTATGCCCTGCAGAGGACAACAACGACGAGTATACCATTCAGAGTTAACTGCCCTACCATTTTCCGGCATTGACATTGACAAATGTCCGCTACGCGAAAAATAACTAGCCACCATTTTTTCGCCGACGTTTCGAGGTCTTTGCAGTTTTGTCGGTAACCGTCCTTCTGAGTAGACCCATACCGATGATTGCCCTTTATTTTCCGGATGATATTGATAGATCCATGTCTCGTCACCAGTAATGATTTCTGAAACACGCCTAGATGCCTCATTTTCAAAACGTAGACTCATTTCATGACACCAATCCACACGAGTCTGTATTTCGCTTTCGGAGATCAAACGAGGGATCCATCGACAACAAAGCTTCCTCATTCAAGATGTTGATGTAGGATGGTATAAATGCTCCTTGAACTGATGCCTATAATCTTTTCGATGTCCGTATATGTGATTTATGGGTATTCGCGCACCAACATCTCATTAATCCATACAATTTCTGCCGCTACTGCTGTTTGCGGGCCCTCGGGTGTTTGGTCATCTTTAAGGTTAATTTTACCCCTTTTGAATTCAGCAAACCACCTTAAAATGTTTTCGCGTCATGGAGCTGAGTCCCCTAATGCTGATTGTAACTGTTGTAAACTTAATTGTTCGGTTAAACCAAATTTAAAATCATAATAGATCATAGCGCGCAAATGTTCACGGTTAAGATCCATCGTTTTAAATGAAAAGTGCGGGAAGCGTTGCAGGAAAATTAATAGAACTTTGTTTTTTTCTCTTTAATATTGAGAAATTGGCTTATAGAGTTCTATTTTTAAATAAATTTGCTTTTGAGAAACATATAACACGGATGCGTTCCATTTTTAATTTCGAGCTTCTCAAAACTTATTGAGTGACCTACGTATTACTAAATAGTATAATTTTGGCTTTCATTATTTCATCTAATAATAGGACCATCTACTTAGTGTTAAATAAACTAACGATAAGACCTTGATAAAATTAATAAGAATGCTACTGAATACTTATTTGTTTATAACCATAACCATAAGAGGTGCGTTGACTTTCCTGAGGAATAAGGTGGAACGCCTCACAGCCTTTCAATAATACCTTCAAACTGAAACACAACAGTGCAAACACAGCTATTTGGCGGCGGAGATACATAAGAGGGCAATACCTACCCGGTAATATATACAGGACATATAAGGACTCATTTTGTGAGGAGTCGGTCTGGGGATTGACTGCTCAGCAAGTGAGTCCTTGTTTGTTTGCAGATGTTTATATATCTGCGCTGCTTTACTCACTTTTTTACTTATTGACCCAATGTTTGACCACAATACCACCTGGTGGTAAGTGGTGATTAAGCCCTAGATGGTGAATCGCATGGTCTTCACGTAACAACGTTTTTATGTTGTAGAGCCACGCTGCAGCTATATTGTGGTTACTGCACGAGTGGTTTGGCTCATTGGCTACCCCGGTAGGACCACGCTCTTACGGAATACGTACAGTGAGTGTAGGGAACCTGAGACCCTTTTTACTGAAAACAAGGCAATCCATCTCAGTCCTCAGGGCTGTCAACGAACGCATGTGCATTTTAATTCTTAATTGAAGATAAATGTAGATGTCTATAGGCCACAGCATCTACTTATCATCAGCTGGATTGGGTGATCGTCTGTCACCATACTCTATAAAAAAACAAGCCTATTCACTCTTGTCTTGAAGACACCCACTTACCAACCATCACGCGAACTGTTGGCTAAGGTTTTTATGCGATTCATCTGGTACTGCAAACGTCAATACTGACATGTAATTACCAGAAACATATTGGTTAAAAGTAAAAAATAAACTCTTCAGTGCCAATTGCGTTCATTAAAATATTAATATCGCGTTTGGACAAAACGAAACGTTCAAATGGTCTTGCTTACAATGTTGTTAGTCTTCACGTGCTCCTAGAATGAATTCATCAGTTAACAGCGCATACATTTTTGCATGATGCAAACACATTATTATTTCATCAGTCGAGGCTACCAACCGCACAGTCGCAGACAGGCTCGCAATTTGCCCCAGCAAGGCACGTTTAATATTAGAAGTCCTGATTTATGACCTGCCCTCGTAATGAAGTGTCTCACAACAAGCGCGTGTGCATCGCACTAATTCACTAACCAACGATTAGACGCAACTAAACATACGGAACACTGGAATGCGGTACTAAAACATCTTTAATATAATATACATACCAATCCAAAATGTTTATTTTATTTATTTTAATATATCTAGCTATTAAATCTTCTACGCGGTTGAGTTTGGAATGTCAGTTTCGCAAATTACCACCGTTTTCGGAATCGGAAATCGGAAAGAAACCATCATCATCCTTATCATCATATTACTTTAACTTAACTTACATGTTAACACTCTTAGAAGTCTACTGCTGAATATACTTCCACAAGGAATCTCATCATGCCACAAACTTAAATGTGAACTTCATTTTTATACATACTCCTCTGTAATTTTCGTAGTCGTCTTGATATATTTTAGCATACAATGAAATACATAATATTAATATGTAAGATTAAATGTTTCTATTGTTATTGAAAAAATGGCAACGTTATTGACAATACTACTAATCCAGGTAACCACTCTAAGTAAGCTTAATAAGTGCTGGAGTTAAGAGTGGTTCACCACAATAGTCGACGAGCTGATTCAAACTCACAACTTTCGGAGCTTGCGTTCAGAACCCTAACATTATTAATGTCGCTAAAACAATATAAAATAAATAAAAAACAAGCCACTTTCTCAAAGTGATAAATGTGGGTATGTAAGTATATATTTATATAATTATGAAACATTAAAAGAAATTTCTCATTTCACACGACATTTTACAGTTAATTCATTTATTTAACGTATTCTTATGTTCTCTTACGTACGTGCAAATAATTCGTGAGAATAATAGAGAGGTCTAATTGTCTATAATGAAAAATGCCACAAAATTAAAGATTGGTGAATTTAATCTGCTCTTAATTTTCAGTTGCAGTTGTCATTTTATATTGAAAGTTTCAAAATTTGTTCACAGTCCTCCTCATGCTAAGCGGATGTTGTGGCTCAGGGATATCTCCATGGCCCCCGGCCACCGTAGGCGCGGGCCTGTGGACGGCGAGCAATGGGTAGCTCGTCGTTCGTCCGTCTAATGACGACAGGCCGTGTCGACGGCGCGTTTTGTTCCACGCGCGCCTCAAAGAGCTGTCAGCAGCGTGAAGGGGCCCGCAAGGGCCGACGCCTGCCGGGGCTGCGGGCTGTTCGAAAGAGATACCGCGGCTCCGGAACGTAAGGGCACTGAAGGAACACGGATGGTTTTTAGTCAGTAAAAGTCCGACACTCCCTTACGCTCCACCCAGAGCGAAAGGGGTCATATTAAGAATCAAAACGCAGACTAAGAAGGAATGTCTTAAAAAGGTGTTCCTAGTTTTAATGCCTACATAATACAGTCAAACAGAATAAAAATTTATTCGATATTTTCAGGAAGGAGCGTTTAAGATTTTTGAAAATTTTATTTATAAAGTCGAGTCATCGTGCCGGGTCGTCAAATCCGCTTGATACATTGTAAGTTTATACATAAACGCAGCTTAAGTAAACGACCGCTCAAAGCCAAAACAATGTCAAGTATAATTCCAAATTTACGTCCTAACAAACCACTCCTGCATCCCGGATAAGTTAAGACGGTCGCATCACACGTTAATCTTAACGCAAAGAGTAAATGCAAGTCTGCCGTATAAATCCAATTAGTTTAAGAACTCATTAAATCAATTCATTTTGCAGACAGTAATATATAGCAGTCCCCCGTGTCTTTGTTTTCAATGGCTACAATCCAAACTATTTGTTATTTCGGTTAGCTCGCAGCTATGTGTAAACTAAAAAGTATATTAAGCAAAAGCGACTCATTGGACACAACATTGTTATCGTTAGAGTAAATTACATAGACGTTTATTGGATAAGCCCCAAATATTTCACAGTGGCGTTCGTTTTTTTCACTTCACTGTTTACTGGTAACTATATAGATTTTCATATACATTTGTACAGTGGATATGTTGATATGCTCTATTTATTTTTTCATTTATTACAGTATGACTTATTCCGTATTCTGTGGTTCAACATAAGCCTCCACCCATAGATTTTACCACGTATCTAATAGAATTTACAACCGCTTTTTCGGCAACAGCAGTTTTTATTTAGTTATCTGGAAGATGTTACTGTAAATTTTTTGTTTCAGCTTTCCTCTGTCGCCTCATATTATATTAAACTCTATATTTGTCCGTAAATAAAGTCAATAAATATAATTCTTTTCTCAATTTCTGCGTCACAAGTAGTATTCGATGTTACTAAATATAAACGGTATGGATATCTTAGTTCCACATCCTCCTCAATCCTCCTCATCCACCCGTAAACAGTTCACGGCTGGTCATGGATATTTCCCATAGAAGGGAAACTTAACCAAGTTAGCTTTATCATATAGTCACGCTTGCCGGCGGATTGGTGATTACTGTACCAGACATTTTGCATGTTTTAACTCTATTTCCTGACACCGTTCTGGATGTTTCACATCTGGTAAAACTAGATTCTTATATCGCCGTAATATATACATTCTAGCATTAAGTCGCTTTTTATGAAACTGACGTAATGCGAAACTGTTAAGGATTTATATTAAAAAAAATCTTAGCATTTATTTTCGGCTAATCAAGTCTACATTTCAAATACTTTTATTCAACTATGGAATAGTTTTATAAATATAAAATCAACCAACTTACTAATTACCACCAAGTGGCATACATGTTAATCCGTTTAGAAATATATTTCCCGTTGCCGGTAGATTCGATACAAAGGCCGCTAGCCGTTGGAGATGCAATAAATTAGAAGGAAAGCTGCGAGCCAGGATTTCCCTTGGGTTTATTCTCACTCAAGAGCGCTACACCTAATCCAGAAAGCCTTATTATGCTACCCTTAATACAGCGCTCAAGACTACTTGAAAATTTTCTTGGTAAGTAAACGGTTTAGCTTGAGATTGCTTTTTTCTTACACTGACAGAACTTTCGTTGTTGATTTTATAAAAAAGTTTTTGTTAATATGCCAATAAGCTTTACTTTATATAATTTAAAGAAAAATAAAATAAACTTAGAATATAAAAGAATATAATTTCCTATTAATAGCTTCGGTATTTAGACCTTAGACATAGTGTATAAAAAAATTAAGTAGAAATTATTTTATTATTTTGAGATCTTTGAAGGCGATTGTACTTTTAAATAAAGTTTTATTTTTAGGCCTTTTTAATGCATTAAGGAAAATCACAAGCTGAAGGTAACAATTAGAATCTGGGTCAATGTCTCTCGCAGTAGGGTTTCATTCAAGCTATGGCGTAGCTTTTCGAAGTGAAACTTCTTTATCGATGTAGTGGTGAGATTTAGTACGGTATTTAAAAAAAAGTCACGTTTTCTTTAGTGTTTCACCACTGGGACTGCATGAGTAATAAAATAAAATAATTTACGCACACAATATTTTCTTTTATAAAGGCCAATTTTGAATAAAAATATTTGGAGTTTGACTTCGAGAATGTAGTCTAAACAGTAACAAAAATTCCATACCCTATTTTGCCCACTACCACCACTACCATTATTTCTTAAAATTTAAATAGTAGGTACCATCTTGGAGTTAAACATTTATATAAATACTACACATTTAATAAAAAAATTGGTTCACAATCTGTGAAGATATCGCGTATATATAATTACATACCTTTTAAGTCGACTGAATAAATTTTGAATGAAAATTACTTAACAATATAAAATAGCCTTCTATGTATTATAGAGAAAATTATTCTTCAAATATTAAGTTATTGGAATGAAATTTTTAATTTCGCTTCTAGGTAACTTATTAAATACAGTTTTTGTACCGGTTAGATTTACCCGCGACCGCGACTTATTTTCCCTGTAATCTTGGGTTTATTTAGATATATCGAGATATGACATTAAAACAATTATAAAGTTTTTAGCACAATAAAAAACACCACTGCTCTCTGCGGTATAGTGCCAAGAATGCTAAGTGCGTATCCTCACTGAATGGCTGTAAATACGTATAATATTTCTTTTGAGCGAGAAAGATCCAGCCCTGTTATCACCAGCGGTGGCGGTGACAAGTCACTGATACCGTTCCTATAATAACTTCTATTAGATATTACATTATAAGTATAAGTATAGCGCAACCTGCGTAAATTTTAAGTTGATAAATTCTTTTTCGTTCTAATGGGGGAGGCTTATGTTCAGGAGTGAATATTTAGAGAAGGACTGTAAAGAAAAATAAACGGCCAAGTGCGAGTCGAACTCGTACACGAAGTGTTCCGTAACATCATAAAACACGTTTCTAGTGGGGGAGCCCCTTTAATATTTAATATATTTTTAATTTTATTATTCGTTGTTTACTTTTTTTGTTGCCGAAATAGAAATAAACATTCAGTGAAAATTTCAACTGTATACCTATTACGGATCATAAGATACAGCCCGGTGATAGACATACGGACGGACTGACGGACGGCGGAGGCTTAGTAATAAGGTTGCTTAACCTTCGGGTACGGAACCTAAAAAAGAACAGAAAGCTACGACCAAGAAGCTGAAAGTTGTAATGTAGATTATAGCTTTCTTTATAGGTATGTTTAGCCGTAGATAATAAGTATTTTTGCAATAACAGCCATAATTACATGATTGTTCTAGTACTATAAGTTTTATATTTTTTTATTCATATTACGTCACCCTTATAAATTTATATGCATCCACATTCAACCATCAATTTATTCATTATTCGTTATTAAATATTTATGCGTATTGGCATCACCGGGGCTAGTATCGTAATATGTTATCCGCAGAATGCTTTATCTACACACGTCGACATTTGTCCGTTATTACCAGTTCCCCGAAGTACCAGACTACCAATTTCTCCAATTTAAATTGTCTATGAGCGCCGCTCGACTGAAGTCAGCCGGCACATTCCGCAGTTATCGAATGCGCGGGCGCTGGCGCGGGAAAGAGCAAGGCATACGACTAGAAATCACGCGCGACAAAGACGCAAGCATGCCCGGCAGGCGTTCGTTTTTTAAATAATTGAGTCGGGAATGACGATAGGCACCCGGCGATTCGAAGCATTTTATCGAGCTGGCAACCCTAGCGCGGACAGTGGCCATTTAATTTGTTTCCTTGTAATTTACATTTTTAAAGGAGTAATATGAACTAAGTAACCGATTCATTCGCTTCTATTACATAAATTTAAATATATAGTAATATTAAGCTTTCACCTTTTTGCATATAACAATACCACCAACTGTTAAATTTTTCAAAAGATTTATAGAGAAATCTCTAATTTTCGAAGTCGTAAATAAAATAAACACCAAGAGATATTCTCAACAGATAACTCATAAGTAACTCCATTGTCAATTAGCAAGTGCCACAAATGTCGCTCCTAATTTGAACACAGTTATAATTACGCCTCAAGCACTGATTGGTCGACTCGCTCGCACTAGAACACTTTATTTGTTACTACTAGTTTATTTGCTGGTAATATCTAAGCACTGGCTATCTTTAAAGCGGGCGCGCTAGTAGTGTGGCGACATCTTTTATCGCGGATTGCGCTTCTGTTTTTGTTTTGTTTTGTTTGTTTTCAAACAGCGGAGCCATATTGCACTCGTAAATTATTACTGAGAGAGATTTGTTTCCATAGTTATGCGGCTGCAATACATCAGCGTTCGCCGGATGTTAGTTTATGCTGACGCTCGCTTTGTGTTTGGCGATTTCGTGCCTGTCAAACTCGACAGACTCGACAATTGCAGCTTACAGCTTTTATATGTATTCAGATACGTAGTAGATTAAATGGTTATTCCGTAAAATTGAATAAAATATTCATGAATATCTCAAAGTTGATATTTTGAATATTCCCATCGACTTTATAATTGGACAACATAAAGTGATATAAGGATCACCATCATCATCAGAACTCATAGGCCTTCCGCAAGGAACGCCACAAAGCACGGTCTCCAGCCACCTGCGTCCAACGAATTCCTGCATATCGCATGCAAATCGCAACTCCATCTCGGTATCATATTCGAATCTAATGCATTTTGGCATTATTTTATCCTATTTTTAATCATTTTTTTTTCTTATTCATTATAGAAACAGGACTTTTTAACGGTTTCCATTAGTTAATCTAAAATGTATACTAGTAGTAGTAAACTAAAAATGTGTACTATCGTATACGTTAAAGATATTTCGCAATTTTATTTTTACGACTATGTTAACAGATTGCAAAGTTATTGATAACTCCTTTTATCCACAAGAGATCTCGGCATCTTTTACCGTTCGATAGCAGCCTCGGGATCATTCTAAACGGTTTGGCTCGGGAAATTCTATAGAGCTGTTAATATGCATAAATAGAAAAAATAAATTGTTTAACACAACATAACGTTATGTCCCGAGTGTCCTTATTTATTATGCACTTTGTTTTTACTTCCCGCCTGTTAATTAATTTATTGGGTTGACTTATAAATTAATGGACTCGGGAAGACTAAAACGTGATCAGATTTATGACGCACGCATGTCGAGATTTCATATCGAATTTATCTTGCATATTTATTATAGTCACCTTACTTTCCTTCTAATTTAACTCAACTCATACGAGTATAAATGTACAATTTTATTGATCATAAATGACAAATAAAGATCAATTTCAGTTTAAATAAAAATTAACAGTAGTATAAAGAGGTTTTGACAGCTCTTAACATATGTACCGTGGTCGGGACGACTGCGTAATGTTTTACGGTATGGGGCGAGACAATAATGGCTTGCTCATAACATTACTCGTCCCCGAGCCTGTACTATGCAACCGCACAGTTTGGCTGAATTCGGGAATCGTCGTTATGTAGTCGAAGCTGCAATTTCTGTTTTGTGTGGTGAGAATTACCTCGGTAGAGGGATTTCAAGATCAGACTTTTACTGTGAAACTGCTGTTTATTTGATAGTTTTAAATGAAGTTGTAGTTACTTGAGTAAGTCTAATAAAAATGTTTAGGTATATATTATAAGAAGTAACAGTGAAATATTATTATCAAAGACGTATTAAGATAAATACATCATTACAGGTCATCACAAATTCACCTATGAACATATACCTGACCATTGAGTGCCAGTTGCCGCACAGTCCTACACCACCATAGATGTCATAGACTTCCTGCATGTTTCACCATGTCACACATCTGTGCTTGCCACATCAGATTAGTGATCAGTTAGGCTTCGCCAGTTCTCTTAATCATCTGCGAATACGGCCTCGTGACGGATTTTATCACGCAGAGTAACACTCCTACGGCCAACAATAGGGAACCACGTCTCCGATCCATAGGAAAATTTATAGCGATTTCCTGAACTTGGCTCAGTTATGTTGGATTCGTCGGTTAACATTTTGATCATTTTGACTTACTTAATTAGACGTTTTGTCTCTGGTACACGTTAACACTCAACAATAACTTCAAGCGTAGTATCCCCAACAACTACCTATATCGATAGTAAACATCGGTGTAAAACAACCGTTAGACATCGTCATGTCCATATTCGTCTTAAGACCCAACTGAGTGATACTGTTTCCGTCTTTGAGCACAGTGGTAAGCTAACGTGTTTGTATAGTAACGCTACGATGTCTATCTGTGTGAGTAGATAACCAAAGTACGAAACATATCCATAATATTTTGCAATAAACGGCTAAATTTGCAGAGAAGGTTATAATAAGTGATATTGACAAATGGTAAAGAAAAATTAACTAAAAAGTCTCAAACATTCAATCCTTTTTATTTTCTTAATTCAAAATGCATGGTAATGCATTATTTTAACCGAATTTACTGCGCACACATTCGTAAGGATCGATCGGTAGGCAAAACCGTTGTTGCCCATAAATCACTTTCAATTCGGGATAATTTCAAATTAAAGTAGAAGCCTTATTTACTCGTATTTAAAAAAAACTGTAATAACGCATTATTTACATTTATAAGATTTGGTTACTCCTTGAAAATAACCCTGTAGGATATGAATGAATTTATCCATAATAATGAATATTTTCTTGAAAATCGACTGTGTTATAGATAATTGTAAAAAGGCTGTTACTGTCAATTTAGCAATCGAATGGATAAAAACTAACTTGTCCAATTACTATGAAATCTGAACTATTACAAAAAAATCGCATTATTTTTAAATATTTCAAGACAACTTTCGTGTTTGGCAGAGGCGTGAGAGAATATGCACACTACGATAAATAAGTATTTAACCAATGATTACGATGTCCAAACTATTTAACGTAGTTAAATTGAAATGTTTTTGATTTCATTACTATCATCATTACAGTGTACATCATAAGTCCGCTTCTGAACATTAACCTCCCTCAAGGAATGCCGCAAAGTATACATCGACTTCCTGCATATCTTACCAGGTTATCGCTCGATCTAGTGGGGGCCGACCCACACATCGCTTACCGGTACGAGGCTACTCAGATTTTTGAATAATTTAAGATAATTTGCGTAGTAGCGACGTGTGTTGCCGTGTGTTGGCGGTGTAATAGACCTGTTACCATTGCAGCCTGTCAAGAGTCAGCTGCTGATAGTAGGCATCCCCCACTGATTGCCTTGTAGGAGGATATTTGCTAAGGTGTCCACGCTTCGCAGGCACATTGTCAACCGCAGTTTTATATTTTTTAGCTGTTATTAGGAAGACACCGCTGCCCATGTTCTGGTTTGTTTCCCACCGTCGTCTCCTACGATACCCTCGGAACGGTCTGGTACAGTCGCGTTAGGAAAAACATTCAGGACGCATTTGTATTCCTATTTCGTCCCGTGGGTGACGAAAGAGTTGACTATGGTAAAGGTCGTTGGCCTCAGACTGCTGTTGGTACACCATCTCGTTTATAACAGATGGAAATTATTCTGACCGACGATTGATATAGATATGATACTACGATTACGTAAACGCCTGTTAAGCGAAACGATAATTTAGAATTTTTGCTACAGTAAGAGTTACTTTCGGTAGTGAATTTTCATGTGCTCGTGATGATGAATAAAAGTAATTTACTTGCATTTATATTGCATAATCGCACAGATCTTGATTATTTTAAAAATATTTTTAATAATGACGCTGTTCAACAGTTGGTTTTTCTGGCGACACGAATGGGAAGACGCAACCGGGGAACATGCTGGCACAGCACACCAACGTGAAATTGCAACTATTTTAAATAATACGAAATACAGCAGTTTTACTACTGACCAGATAATTCAATCGTAGTCGTCAGGATTGACGACTTATCTGCATATTCACTCTTAATTGAAAATTGATGTTGGTGCCCTTGAGTGACAGCATCCACTGACCATTAGAATGGAGGAGGAGATAGACTGTGTCATTCATCATTCATCATTATCATTTGTCATCTTCTCTTCTATAAAAACAATTTTATTTTTATATTTTGAACGAACATTTCAGACCCTAAATTTATTATTACACAGCTGTAAAAAGAAACAAAAACAGTACAAAAGCTTACATGACATAATAAGTTTACATGGCTGCTTTACGCATATTCTTAAGACCGTTTTAGAGATCATTTTCTTGTGAGTGAAGATGAAAAGCAAAATAATAAAAAAATAAAATATACCTCATGTCTTCAGATTAGAAAATAAACTAAACCTTCAAATACCCGACCATGGGAAATATTTCAACAAGACACATGGTAAAGAGAGCCAGTAGCTACAATTACAGGCAGTGAGGAATTCCTTCTTAGTCCACAGAGTTGACAAAGCATCTGTGACTGTCATTGCTTGCAGTAGCCACTTACAAGTTCGTTGGTCACTTCAATTTTGTAAAACACACACACACACACACACACACACACACACACACACACACACACACACACACACACGCACGCACACAAACGACAAGAATGTTCCTTATATTACTTAATTTAATTTAAAATTCTAACATTTTTTTTTCAGTAACGCACTAACAAAGTCTCACAGTTAATTACACCACGCGTAAAAATTGTTCACGGTTCTCTGAATTTGACATAGTACGAGTTAGTAATGTGGGCTATTAATGGCTCATAAAGTTTCGAGTGAGATTGTATCGTTTTATTCCACTTTATCAAGTGGTCTAACTGGCTCGCATTTTGGTCCAGCGATATAGTGCTTACGAGTTTTTTAATGCGCTAACAGTTGCTACTGTGTATATTCACGCTGGGAGCCGTACTAACGTCGTTCTGCTGTTTGTCTGTCTGTACTTAGGTTACTAATTTCTAGATATTTGGTGTAGAATCATGAATCAAAGCTCCGAATGATTTTTTATTTTTACGCGAACACTACATTTTGCATATAGAGAGCACGGTGGATCTGTGACGGCAAACACCTGACCGCCAAGCTTCATCACGTTAAGCAGCACGACAACAAGCTTCAGGTCCTGCATCTACGTCACCGCCACTGAGTAAAGCCGGCTACAGTTGAACGTGTGCCTGCTGTACTACCATACTCGTATGTCAGAGGCGTCACATACAGGATTGGCTACATCTTGAAGCGAATTTCTATAAGAACATTATACAAGGCACCGAAGAAGATTAGTCAATTCTTACCATCTGTCAAGTGTCACATTCCTCTACAATATACAGGAGTGTACAAGCTTGATTGTAAATGTGGTCTCTCTTATATAGGACAAAGAAAAAGATCAATTAGAACCCGCGTAAAAGAACATATAGGTGACGTGAAGCTTCAACGTTCCGGGAAGTCTGCAGTTGTGATCATATCCTAGGCTAGGCGGCCCCAACCAATACATCAGATTTGATAGACCACAAATCCTCGCAAAAGAACATCGGTTCCTACCAAGGATGATACGTGAGTCTATTGAAATTAAAAACATTCTAATGTCAATAGAGAAAGAGGCTTGCTTGGAACCCTATAATTAATAAAATTAAAACTAAAACCAACCACACCACTGCAAGACTTCAAGACACAGCACGTTCATTCTGCTTAGATCAAACTACAAATAAAAATTAAAAAGCTGAAGGTACTCCGGGTCAACACTGACATCGGGACGTCAGTCGCCTCAGTCCCCCGTGACCGTGGGTGCTGGAAAGCACCCGAAACGTCGGGAAAAAATCATTTTATTTAAACGCGATAAAATACGTAAACGTAGTTTTAATCAAGTTTCGAATAATAAATTAGAAATTAAATTAAATTATTTTTCAAGGTAAAAGGATTCAACTGACAAGACATAGTAAGCTGATACTGGCAAACGATATGCTAAGCGACCTGATGACGCGCAGGTAGCCGATGGATTCGGGCGGCACAAACATAAATTGCACAAGAACAATCATCCAGACCCGGAACAATTATTTGTAGGCCATACAAATACTAGTTCCGTGCGGGATTCGAACCCACGGTCCTCAGCGCGGTAACTCATTGTTAAGCCACTGCGCCATGGAGCACGTTAGCGGTGTTCATCACAAATCAAGTCATTGTTTTGATAATGATAGTAATTTGTAAGAAATTTTGCCATATTGTGCTTGGGTGACATTTCTTGACCAGCAGGTGACAAATATTAATCTATTATACTATTCTTCATCATCATCATTACAGCCCTTCACAAGTCCACTGCTGAACATAAGCCAAAAACAGTCACAAAGCACGGTCCTGAGCCACCTGCATCCATCGACTTCCTGCATGTCTTACCAGGTCGTCACTCCATCTAGTGTGGGGTCACCCTACACTACGCCTACCGGGACGAGGCTGTTACTCGAGAACCTTTTTTCTCCATCTGTTGTCGGTGCTTTGAGCTATATGGACGGCCCATTGCCACTTCCGCTTAATAATCCGGGCTATGTCGGTCAATCTGTTTCTACCACCGATATCCTCATTTTTAAGTTTATCACGCAGAGAAACCCTGAGTATAGCCCTCTTCATAGCTCGCTGAGCGACCTTGAGCGTCCTCATACGGTCAGCGGTGAAGAAATATGTCTCAGACTCATAAGTCATCACTGGCAACACGCACTGGTTTTACAGTCTCGTTTTGAGGTTATGAGTTATACCTGACGAGAAGATGTATCGTAATTTCCCGAACGCTCCCCAGTCGAGTTGAATCCGTCGATTGACATCTCGGCCGAAGTTGGACTTACCTAGTAGGACTATTTGTCTCAATTAAACATACTCGTCAACAACTTCGAACTTAGTGCTCCCAACAACTACTACCGGCATAGGTGTCGCATGGACAATACACATGATGTTTGTTTTGCCCATGTCAAGACCTATCCGTCAGAAGATACTATTGAAGTCATTGTGCATAGTGCTTGGACGCTACAGCGATTCTGCCATAAGGACTATTTCGTCGGCAAATCGAAGGTGAGTTATGAAATCGCCATTGATGTTAATACCGTATCCTTTACATTCCGGTAGCTTGAAAATGTCTTACAATGCAGCGGTGAAGAGTTTCGGGGATATTACTTCACCCTGTCTTACAATTCTCTGCAGTTGGATAGGTTTCGTACTCTGGTTCTGTACTCGAATAATCCACAAACGCAAAGCACAGTGGCAGATTGTACTCTTTGATATTCTCTAAAATTTGCCGAAAGGCATATAAGTATGTGTTCTATTATAGTACTTAAGCCTTTTCTGAAACCGGCTTGTTCGGGAGGCTGGAAGTCGTTGAGTCTGCGTGCGAGGCGATTCGTAATGATATCACAACTCAGAAGTGAAATCTGTCTGTAGTTCTTCAAGAGAGAGTTGTCACCTTTCTAGAAAAACAAGACCACCGTACTTCTGCTCCCCACCTCCGGTGTAGTCCTACCATGGAGGATGGAATTAAAGAGCTTCTGAAGGACATCAAGTACCGGTTTTCCATCCGTTTACAGAAGCTCCGCTGTAATTCCATTCTTGCCTGGGTCCTTGCTGTTTTTGAGGAGCTGGAGAGCGATTCTAATCTCCTTAGTTTTAAGTTTTTCTAAGTATTAATCAGTAGGTTGTTCAATTTCTATAAGAGATCAGCTTTCTTATTTGAACTTAAATGGCAATAGATTTGTCACATTTAAGACAGAAAAAACAATCGAAATAAATGTGCACCGGAGTGATGACTGCACTTAGACTAGCGGTGTCGACGTAGATACCTTATTCGATCCAGATAGAACTCCGACTTGTATAAAATGACTGTCAACTAATGCAACGAATGACTTCAAGTTTGGATAAGTGGCTTTATCTCGCTTTGAAATTGAATGGCATCCACTTTCTTACATTTTCCTACTTATTTAAAATAACCTAACAGAGAAAAAATTACTGTAACAAGATTAGACCAAACTACGAGTAGGTATATCCAAAATCGATATATTATTACCCCCTATTTCCTTATATAGCTTTATAAATTTTAGCATAAAAGCAGAATTTTCTCGAACAACATACGTTAATACAAACGCGTAACTCTTCAACGCATGGTTTGATCGCTAAATTAGATTAGGGAAAGGTGAAAGTCGCTACGGCAATTTACGATCATGCAGATGTTAAATGAAACTGTTAACAACGGTCACTTTCCGTACGTAATTCTCAGATTATGTATGGGTGACCTTTAACTAGCTTACTATTATCGGAGTTCAATCCTATAGATTATAGAGTATATAGAGAATTATAGAAATATAGAGTCTTCCATCTGTAACAAAACGCCATAGTGACAGGTTTCATTGAAAGATTCTTCCTATCATTTTAGCTAAAAATTCCTATAAATGTTTTGAATATCTGGATTACAATTAATCTCAAAAAGTTTAGGTAAAACTAAAATGTGGTATTGTAAATATTATGTTGTAATTTAAATAAATTACTAAGTAATTTTAAGTAATACTTTAATATTAAAATAAGATAAGATGACTCTTATTATTTTACTTTACTAATATTGTATATCCGGTATTAAACATAACAAAAAAAACTTGTATTGGCCTTGTAGTTTTAGATCTTAACTAAGCGAATTCAAAATTGATATCGGACTGCAAAGCGAAATACGCCTTAAATGCATATAGAGCTGTAATAATTGCAACAAAATTGCCATCACAAATGCGTTTAATTGATGATGTCACTGGCAGGCCAGTGTCTGTTGCGGATTGTTTTTTAATTTGTGCGAGACTGCCTTTTAGCCATCAATCAAGCTTGTAAGCTCGCTCAATTTCATTGAACGCATTCGCTTGCGTCCAACGTAAAAGGTTCTATTCCGTAGTTTTAAATAAGTTAGTAATTCCATTTAAGTTAAGAACATGTACTGTATATTCGAAACTCTATATAATATTATTTTCTCTGTTTTAAACATTTGTATATGAACTATATTTGTAGTATTTGTGTTAGTAGTAAGTAGGTACATAACATCATGTTAGACTCCCAGGCAGAAGCTATCTTCAGCCAGCCAAGATAACAGTGAAATATTTATTATGTTCCTGATTATAAGATAATAGCATATATTGATACCATTCGATAAAAATCAGAAAAAAATCTGTTTCATCAGCACATAACATGCCTTAAAGCGTATAAAATATCAAAATTAACTTTATTATACAATTTATATATAATTATGTTATTAGCTAACTACGCAATTAAAAATCTGAGTCTCACAGAAAAATATGAGAAAATACGTGGATGATTGATGGCTACAGTCGATCATAATCAAGGCTTAATACGTATCACGTAGGTCGCCACAATGTAACGATAGAGGAACGTTCGCGCTTAAGTTTTTATTGTAAATACTTAGCTTCTAATGTTGAAATACTTTCATTAACGCCGCATTTCTCGCAATAAAACATGGAAGAGTCATAATGATCCTACAAGCCGGATTCTTGTTAATAATTGATTATGACACTTACGAGGTACTTGTTTCGTGTTCGCACTTCTTAAAATACAACTAAAAATATGAGATATAAATGTTAAAGTGACGTTAATAAATTCGGTTGCGATGCAGTAACAGTAGCACTTTATAACTGATCGAGTCCTTATGGCAGCAACGTATAAAGGGGGCTTAATTATTGTAAGCGTCGATGCCTACATAGATAGCAAATCGGTTTCAACTGGTGCTAACTAATTTGCGCTTCGCACTGACATTTTAAATATTTAAATAACATGAATGTGCAATGGCCATTACATTTGCAGGCAGAGAGTTTTGAGACTATTCTCGAATGAATTGAGTAATTCTTTACTTGAAAAAAGAATACAATTATTTTACCTATAAAACAAACTTTAGACACATTCAGTACCTACTTTTGTAATTTAAGTTCACCAAAATAAAATAATTATATTAAATACAATAGAACATACGACTGTTATTTTAAAATAAGGATAATGTTATTATTATTTCTATTTTATAATATCAGTCGTATGACTTAATAATATAATATAATTAAATGTGAATATTTTCGTTGAGCTTACAATCAGTATTTTAAAAAATTAAGAAAGAAGAGCAAGAAAGACAGACTACGTTTTGCGTACTTAATTTTAGTTTAATATTAAAGGTCGTTTTTTTATTTTTAAAATAGCTTAGTCCTAACTTCCATTATATTAAAGTGCCGACAATCTGTTTATCATCACAAGGTATTTTTAGAAGAAGTCAAAGAGAAAGAAGATCAAAACACCGTTGAAAATGTACGTGACGTGTTAAATGCGAAAAAGAAAATTAGCAGAAGGGATTAACTTTACGATGATATAAAATAATTCATTATAACAAAATAGATCTAGTATTAAGAGAATCAGAACGGTGCATAGAAGTTATTACGTGGCACGCTCGCATTAAATGTAATAACTTGTAAAAACTGACCATTCTTAACGCAATAACATGAACTTATCAATCACTAAAATGCTGTAACTAAGCAGTTAGCAGGCTGTTGATAGCATGAGATAGGTTTACCATGGAAATTTTCCTGGACAGGTGTCAAAGCAAAGTATTATCTTTTATCACTTTTTCGTATCTCTCCGTAGTTGGAAACAGGCCAGGGTTAAAACGATTGCTGTTTCTGAACAATCTATTATTTTAGGAATGTTTTATTTATGATAAAACACAGAAGAATATGTTTTTCAACACATGCATATTATAGACGTGTTCTCTTTTTTGGGGGATAAATGCACGATGAAGAACATGTTAGGTAACATAACTAATACGTATCTGTGTGGGAAGACTTTTGACATTTCTTGTAATTTATATTTTTAACCAGATTCCCTTTATAAATACACGATATTTATAATACGGAAATATAAATCTCATAGCCGGTTACAAGACTCTTCTCATTTTTAGTGTCGTAAAGTAGTTACTCTAATGCTCTGCTCCCATACTCGCAGGTGGACTTCTCATGACCACGAAATACGTGCATCCTCAAAATTGCGGTTAGTGTTTGCACATTGTAAAGTTTACGTAGACCGCTTAGCTCCTGAGCAACCATGACTCTCCACGGATTTCAATCACATAGTTTTCATGCCATAAGTGACGTGATGGTAAATGACCTTTAATACTCTAAACTTTTTATAAAAGTAGGTACAGTTTTTTCGTGCAAGTACGTGCAAATATTGTTTTTCATTTTAATTTTGTTTTTAAAAATCGCTTTTAATTATTAATATGCTATTGAAAAAACTTAGTTGTCGCTGATAATAGCATTCTTCTACTTTATTGTTCGCCAAATTGAAAATAATGATGTGTCGACATGACACTCGCATACCAAAAGTAAAATAATATAAAATAATCGCACTACAACTCGGTTAGCCAGTGAAGACCGCTTTTTGTTCTTTGTAAGAAATTCAATGAATAACATTAATTAACACATGAAATTCACACCTGAGCGCGTTGCATTGACCGCCTGTCATGAATGTTACTATTATTTTAACTTAATAATAATATTAAAAAATTACCCTTTTTTACTCAATCAATATTTTGATATAGACCAAGTATGAAACGTTTATTTATTTATATGTATTTCAAATACCTCATTCTATTATTAAAAATCTACGTATTTGATCAATAAGCAATGTAATAAAATCTTTTTTTAAATATATTCACATTCCGCTAAAGAAAAAATACACTGGTTGACAGTTTTAATTTTCGACAATATTTACGAGTACCGTATAGAATTAAGTTATATAGTGGTGTTAGTTTTAACAGATGAAAACGTATTATTTATCCTCTATTATAGAAAATACGGAAACTGATCTGGATAATATCAGTCAAGTACCCAGTATCCTAAAACAATTATTATAAACAATATAATCAGTTCTTCAAGGAGAGCACGATTTTAATTGAAATATTAAAAAAATTACAAAAGCGATGGAAATACATACATATTAGTTTCAAGTAGTTTCCATTTTAAAAAGAGGTGGCACTGTTATTAAAAAAAAGATTATTTTTAAACTTAAAAAGTAAGTTCAGAGTAAACAGAATAACGTCCGCTAAATAATATTTTATGTGATATAGGTATCGTTTTATCTGTGATTTACTAATTTCGAAAGTTGTACATATATTTGATTAATTCGAAGGGATTTTTTACTGTTTAACAGTATTTGATTTTGAATTCCGCAGGGTACATTCTACCATCGAGCAAACGAGGCTCTGATGATACACCTGCCTAACGTGGTGAGTATTAGTAAATCATCCAACAAATGCATACCAAGTCGCGCATTATTCGCTTAGGTGAAGAGGTACTATAACTAGATGAAACCTCTTGCTTACGCCGTTAAAGCTAAATAGAGATTAAATCTACCCTTGGCCGTTTTAATTCAAAATAATCTTAATAATTCTTTTTAAGATCAATCGCATCGAATCCTTTTTTTATATCATACGGTGTTGAAACGGTGGTTGGATCTGAAGTTAATATATTCCGAACAATAAATTCATAATCATTTTTTTTATTTAGGGAATTTTTGTTTGTTAACATGTCAATCCCATTAAAACTAACTTAAAATCTTAAATAAAAAAGTAAAAAATTAATCTGCACGTACTCAATGCGATATCTGAGGTGGGGGGAGGGGGCATGAAGGATGTCTGGCGCAATACCTATATTGTACACATTTGTTTTATTTGTCCTTATAAATAATTCCCTTGCCCCTCGGTTTCACTCACATTCCATTAAAAATGATGTATAAGTCTTCTATTACTCCACAAGTCTCACAATTCGGTGAATAAGTTCTCTTCATTAGATAAGAATTTTTCTTTTTGATGGAACGTGACCTTTTCTTATTCTAAATATTAGTTTAATAATATTTCTATTTAATTTCGTATCTATAAACCAAGGTATTTGAGGCGGTTCACTCCGTATCATTTTGTACCAAATACCTTTCGTTTTAGAGCGTTCATAGGAAAATTCTTTACATTTGAATTTTGGCACTGCTTCTGAGTAGCAAGGGTCAATATTATACGCCACACCATTTATACAAGCAGAATTTGCTAATATATCTGCCTCCTCGTTACACAATAGACCAATGTGTGTTGGAATCCATTGCACTCGTGCACAGATGTCGCGTAGACTGAATTCATATATTTAGGAAAGTATGCTATAGGCTATCGAAAAACCTCTGATTCCAGAGGCGGATCGGCCCAAGTGTCGGATAGCAGTTTTACTGTCCGAGAAGTTTATATTCAAAAAAATATCATCGTACTAACAACGTAACTATTATCATCGAATCGTAAATTTGTATAGTACCACTGCCAAATTAAAAATTGATGAATAAAAATTACATAAATTATACATTTTAAAAATATTACTTTTAATAAAAGTAAGGGCCGACTTCAAATACAGAAAAGTCTATATTCTTTTCCACATAATAGAATCTAAAATCGGCGCTAGATATATATATATATATATATATATATATATATATATATATATATATATATATATATATACAATTTTTGAAGTTATTTATTACTTTTTATTAAATGTCTAATAAACCTATTAAACAATGAAAGAATCATTTAAATCGTTTCAATCATTTTCGCGTAGTCAGTTAACATTTAAGTATTTGAAAAAAACATTCGCGTTGAATATAGAACCTTCTCCATTTTTGAACTTGGTTAAATACTTCTTTATAGAAAAGTACATAATTACTTATAAGAGCTAAATAATGTTTGTGACAAAATTATTATCAAACTTTTTAAAAGAGACGAAGAAGAGAAGGAATAAACATCATCATTCATTAATAGCGCCTTTTAAAGTCGATTAAAAAATAATGACGAATTCAAATAACAGATCGAATGTTAGATTTTTGCTCACATTGCTCACGAACGTGTACTCAGGACCACCTATATCACTAAGAACCGCTTAATGCGATCAAGTAAGTGCCTATCTATGTCTGCACCTTGCTGCAGCAAAAACTCGAAACAATTAAGAAGACATAACACAATGTCATAATAACCAATAGATCGCCAATAAAAATTGCACATTAATACACTATTCACAGAGATTAAGTTACGTCGTAGTTCAATTATACCGGTAATGATTATAAAACGGCATGTGGTATTCTGTAGCAGGTTTCTTCGGTGCGATGCATTTTCATAGAAGTACGAACGTTTTTCCGACACCTTTCAATTGCGTGAATCGAATTCTAGAAAGCTGCGCTTAATTTTTTACCGATGTGTTTATGTTTGGCACGCATAGCTTCACTTTATTTAATTTCGATGTTTATATTTTTTTGACATAACTGTTAATTTTGAAAATACACTTTTGTACTTACTTTTATATTTTAATACTAACTGTACTCGACGTGCGTTGCAATGCTTTTTTTGTCAGAATTATTCGCGGGTTTCATCGTAATCGAATGAATGGTATAGGATGGAGTTTGACATTGTCAATTGTGTATCATATTTTCAAAAAGAAAAGAAAAATATTCTCTCGAACGACTTTAAAAATAAATCCTAGTAATCTTCAAAAATCTCTAAAACCTTCTGCAATGCTATACAGCAGCTGCGAATGGAATAAAGCGAAAGCATAAATAAGACAGGCAAGGTTTTGCGGCACAGCCGGATTAATACGACGAAGCAGCATCTAGCTTGCGTTAAGAGTTAAATTCTTCAAGTTTCTCAACGCTTGGGCGCGAAGTTTCGCTGATGCGGTTTCACACGCTGACTTTAGTAGTGGGAGCTACAATCCAGCATTAATTATTTTTGACTGCGAATATTTAAAATTATGTAATTAATAAAAAGATGGTTTAATATGGAATATCAATAACAGTAATTTAATTCCATTGAAGTTTATATTATGAATACAAAGGGTTGGTGTTGCCATCTAAAGTCCTAATGACATTAATATCATTATAAAGTAGTGTTCATTATTTACTTGACATATTGTAGATAGTCCAGTTCTGAGTACTCAAAAGTTTTATTGACTTCTCAATTTTTAACAACAAATCGTTGAAACAAAGAAACGGTAGATTACTTATGCGACTAAAGTTCAAACCTAAGATAATGCTTAATGATATTGATTTTTCTAAAATTATTAAATGTATTAGTATAATAAACATTGCATACAGTTCAACTGTTAATATTTACTTATTTCATTACCAGTTGAAATACGTTCTTTCATAAAGCATGATGGAGTTAGAACTATTTTAATATATCACTACCGTATCTACTATCTTTGAGTTACGCAGGCTGCGTCATATTCTTTTCACTGTTCAGTTCAGTGTTCCCTATCCTGTGTACCCTGTAACTAACGATGCTTAGGTAAATAAATTGAAAGGATGCAGAGACGCATGATTTTTATAATTATCGCCTTTTCCCCTATTAATTCTAACCTCTAACATATGAACATCATCGATATGTTAATATAATACGCGGGCGACACTGAAAGTTTTTAGAACTGGCCACTTGTAAACGATATATAAAAAATATATAAGTTCAAATTTTGAAAATAGAACTATTTGCCAATATTATTGTGTATGTATTTTACTAATTTGTCATTTGTTTACGATTTGGCGGCAAATTGAAAATTGTTTGTGTCACGTCAGCATGAATTTAACGCGAGAAAATTTTCATACAATGATTTTTTATGATTTTCGATGTCAACAAGAAAGTTATGATAGACTTCGATTGGTCTTTCACGATGAAGCTCCATCTCGTGCCACTGTTTACAACTGTTTTAATGAGTTTAAACGTGGTCGCACTAATTTCTCCGATGATCTGCGTGAGGGACGGCCTTCTACCGCGACGACTGAAGAAAACATCAGTGTGTGCGGTATATGATAGAGACTGACAAAAGAGTGACTTATCAGGAGATTTGGATAAGCTTAGGCATCGGTATGTGTCAAGTGCACAAAATCCTTCATGAAAATTTAGCGGTCAGGAAGCTTTGAGTCCGGTGGATACCTCATAATTTGACAGAGGCCCAAAACCTCCGTCGTGTTGATTGGTGTCACGAAATCGTAAAAAGATTTAACAGAGGTGAATCAAATGCTGTGTTCGACATACTTACGGGTGACGAAAGCTGGATTAATTGTTATGATCCTGTAACTAGGAGACAGTCTGCTGTCTGGGTGTTTCCTACCGAGGAGTTGCCAACTAAAGTGATGAGAGGGTGAAGCGTGGGAAAAAATGGTGACCTCGTTCTTCGGAAGGACAAGTCTTTACGTAACAATTGTTTTAGAGGATCGAAAAACAGTTATTGTAGAGTGATACACTAACAATTATTTGCCACTTGTCTTGAAAAAATTTCGGAAAAAACGACCTCGCAGAAGGATCGTCCTTCACCACGACAACGCCTCGTCGCACACCGCCAAGGAAACAATCGACTACTTGGTGACGTCAGCCGTGGGATTGCTGGAACGCCCACCCTATAAACCCGACCTTGTACCTTGCGATTGTTATTTATTTCCGAAAATAAAAGAAAAACTTCGATGTATTCATGTAAATGGACATTATTTTGAAAATACATAGATAATAAAACTATTAATTTGCTAGTTGTTCCATTTTTAATTTTCTTAGAACTGTCAGTGTCACCCTCGTAAAACAACGTAAAACACAAAATAAAATTTTGCGTAAGATTTAGTATTCTGTCCTTAAATTAAAATTCATAAGAAGTCAATGCACTCGCCTAGCATACTGCAGTTTCTCGATTCAATTCGATGTATTGTAAATCGTTCACATGTTTGAAGCATCTGTTTCGCTTCTCGCCAACCCATATAAAGTAATAGCTCCGATGTCGTCGGATAGATCTGGCAAAGGACAAAAACGTTGCGTGATCCATTCTCAAGGATAATTAGATAGCCTTTGTTTCTGTATCATTTAAAATGATAATTTGTTAACGCATAACTTAGACCAACAAAGAAAGACGGAGTGCTGCATGCTCTTCAAGTATACCGACACTATGATACTCTCTCACGCTTACATCCCTCTTCATCATTTGTATACATCATGTAAACGTCTATTGCTGGAGGCATATAAAAAGTAAAAAAGTAAAGTTACAGCCTATGTACGTCCCACTGCTGGACACAGGTATCCGCTCATTTCTGAGAGGGTTTTAGGGCAAGAAATTGTCCGCCGCGCTGCCCCAATGCGTGTTGGCGAACTTCACATGTCTTCGAAATATTTTTTTTCTTATTTCTCTGACATGCAGGTTTCCTCATGATGTTTTCCTTCACCGCCGAGCACGTGGTAAATCAGTACTTAAAATTGCAATTAACAATTTTATTGGAGGCAAATATATGCATCTAAAATTATGTTATTGATTGAAAATGATTTAAGATGTATGTGTACGTGAGTGCATGTTAAGAAGTTGAGCATGGTTTGGGCGTCTTTTGTAATGCGTAGCGCTCCTTCTATCTTTCTTTGTTGATTTTTTTTTATTTAAAATGGTTTTACTCTTAAGCTTCATCTGGTCGGAGGGCAATGATGAGGTCTAACAATGGAGCGAGTTTGTCTAGGACAAGCCTGTTTACATGCACCTTGAAGAGGTTAAGTTTATATGCACGCGGAAAAGCAGACGCCAGCAGAGCATTCCACTCCTTGGCCGTGCTCATTATGAAAGATGACTTATAGCGCTTAGTACGAATATTTGGAATATCAATAAGTGTAGACGGTGACCTGCAATACGTCTGGTACTCCGATAGAACAATGGAGATGGCGGTATGAGACCTGTATCTGGTATAAGAAGTGTATATGCAGACCGACAAACGAGCAAGAAGCTTAGTTTCCACAAGCTTTTTGTCATCCATAAGCCTCTTGGCTCTGTGTTCCACTGAGTCGAGAGCGGCAAGTCGATATTTTGCTGAGCCATCCCAAAGGTGATTACAATACTCTAGCATGTTCTAACTTGAGCTTTATATAAAGTTAGAAATTGTCCAGGCGTGGAGTTTCGCTTCACTTTGTTTAAAATACCTAGTTTTTTGGGCGCAATTTGTACCTTCATCTTAATGTTAGCGCCTAAGTTGAGGTTAGCACTCAATTGTGTTCCGAGAAGCTCTAAATGATTAGTAACCTCCACAGATGTACCCCGGAAAGTATGAGTCAGATCAAACGTACCTACTTCGTTTTGCGGAGAAAAAACAGGCCTGCGTTTTGGAGGCATTGAAAGTGACCATATTGTCGTCGACCCATTGGGAGACCAGTCTTTATTACTGCCCCTTCGTCTTTTGCTCTGGACATAAATCTCTCTGTGACTGTGCTGTCAACAGTACCTGGTAGAAGTAGGTCTTTGATGTGCAGAAGGAAAAAAGTTGCAGAGAGAACAGACCCCTGAACTGAACTTTGGCATTAATATGCATTAGGTCAGAAGAGCAGCCTTCTATGACTACCCCGATCGACCGTTCACACAGAAAGTCAAATATCCAGTGGTAAAATTCGGCGGGAATGCCGTAAGTTGGAAGCTTACTGCAGACTTGCGTGCCAAGCCCTGTCAAATGCCTTCGAGATATTGAGTGAAACTGCGAGAGCTTCACCGTTCTTCTTGATGGCCCCACCCCAGAAGTGCGTGATATACACAATACGATCCCCAGTAGACCGTCCCCAACGGAAGCCATACTGATGGTAATTGAAGAAGTCATTTGTTTTAAGGTATGTCAGCAGTTTGCTGTTCAATACACTTTACAGGGTATGGAGGTGATGGCGATTGGTCGATAATTACAGGGCTCGGCACGGCTACCCTTCTTCGGTACTGGTTGCACACTGAGAAGCTTCCAAGATTTTAACATCGTTCGAGTTCTAACAGAAAGCGATACAGGTGCATAGGAACTGGAGACGACTCAGACGCAAATTAGTACCCTTTCAGGAATACTATCAGGTCCACTGACCTTGTTCACGTCTAGGTTTTCCAAAGCTCTACGTACCTCTTTCGTGTGATAGTGACCTTCGGCATCGAAACATCACAGCGAGGTAGGGTTGGTAGTTGTTTAGAGCCAACATCTAGACAAGAATTGCTCCTGATACCTTATACAAAAATCTGAAGAATAAATTATTTTTCCGGTATCGTCATACCTAATTCATCACTAATATCTGCAACACCAACAACATGTTTGTTTACTTCTAGAAATAATTTTCTTAGAGAAGTGAGGGTGATAATGAAGTACATGATGGCTATCATCGACATCTATATCGATTGAGAATCAAAACGTAGATGTTTTGTAACTGAGGGCTAAGGTGGAATGCCTCATTACCTAAAAAAAGCTCCGAAGTTATTTTATTTTAGGCAAGTATACTGAAGCGTGTAACCCTCTCAGAAATGAGAGGAGGTCTGTGCCCAGCAGTGGGATGTATAAAGGCTGTAATTTAACTTTTATACTGTGAGCGTGGTCTTTCCGCAGTCGAGCTGACCTACTCGTGGTGCAGTCATAATACACTACAGCGTATTTCTATCATATATAGAATACCTATTTTTAAAGTATGTGCCAATTGGCAAGCAATTCTTGAAAGTCCAGCCCAAACCTATCAAAATCAAAAATATTATATACCACATGTTCACAATAATTTCAAATTGGACAGGAAGATCGGTAAACACAGTGCCGATACCCACGCACTCTCAATAATAGCAAATTATTTGTTTCGAAAATTTCATCATCATCATCATTATAGTCTACCTAAGATTAGACCTATATTAGATTACCTATATTAGACTCCACAATAATTGCTTCATATGAAGGATATTAATCATTGCTGGCACGGCTGGCAAGCGGGTATTCAGCAGCAATTCTAATATTATTTTGAGTTGTTATCATACCTGTAACCGTTACCCATCAACTGTTTTCAGTTTCCCTCAGTCGCATCTTACGACGGTCATCGGATGATATGAGTTGATTATTAATATATAATAGTAAATTCTGAGATGGAACGGAAGAGAATTTTGTTTGACATTTTTCGAATTTATGTACCGTTATTTATCCGTCGCTAGAGCCCCGTTTAGTTCAGGTATCAGGGTGCACCACGTGCGAACTTGTCTTTTAATAATGATTTCTTATATTTACGCGAACACTACACATTGAAATAATACTAGCTTTACGGATTTTATCGCGTATATTTAACTATAAATACGCGACGTTTCGAGCGCTTTACAGCACCTATGGTCACGGGGGGGGACTGAGATGTTCAACGTCCAAACGTCACAGTTAACAGCGGTTACCATAGATAAAAAAATAGTGTGCAGATCGGAACAAAAATTAATTTTTTATCTATGTTAACCGCTGTTAACTGTGACGTTTGGACGTTGAACATCTCAGTCCCCCCGTGACCATGGGTGTTGTAAAGCGCTCGAAACGTCAGGTATTTATAGTTAAATATACGTGATAAAATCCGTAAAAACTAGTATTATTTCAACTAGTCTTTTGATGGAAAATCTTCCTTGTTTACAAAATCTCTGATAATAGTTATTTCCCTTGATTTTCTTTCCATAAAAATTAATCTTAATAATTTAGGAACTTAATAGATCTCTATAATGTAAGGTTAATAATATTGTCTTTCTTCTTAAACACCCTTTTTAAGTAGTGCAGTATTGGCAAAGATGTACTGGAAAGTATTTAAAATTTTATATTATAGGTACGTGCCATTAGAAATATACATACACCTAATTAACATAGGCTTTACCGCACTTACAAAAGCAATAAATAACTCAAAAACCAAAGGAAATAACAAATTACACCAACATAATAATTACTTAGTGCCATAATTATGTAATAATCATGGTTAAAAATTTCCTTTGTTCGTTAGTTTTTATATGATTAGATACTTGGGTTCTGAAAAACTAACCACGCCTTAAAGATTTCTTTTTATTAAAATACCGATTTGATAAACACTTCCTTTTTATGTTAGGTAAAGTAGTTTATTCAATAAGCTTAAAATTATTTATACAATGTATGAACTGCAACTACTTATTATATAATAGAATTTATCATTTTGACCAACACCGAGTGTAGATCAAAGTTTTTCTTTCGACTGACATGCGTACATTCACGTAGTATCAAAGAGACTTGAGTAATGAGTACTATGTGTAATATTAATTCAATTTACTTTGTTTAAGAACAAACATATCTTACATTTCATCTATTGGATTGAACAACGCACAGCTTTTTTTGTAATTTTCCCAACATTTTCGCTTTCCCACACCTAAAGTGAGGAAAAGAAATTAAAAACAGATCGTGGAATCCTTCGCAGCACACGTACGAAGTCGTTTAGAGGTTACTAGGCTGGCTTCCAACCGGTTTATCACATGGTCCAAAGCACGTGCGGCCTCCAGAATATACCTACCTACGTTCTTAACTATAGGCGAAACGACGGCCATATGCCTGGATATGGCGGTTGAGTAAGTTAATCTTGTCGATAGACTTCTTTAGAAATCAGAAATTGAATTTGTTGTTAGTGCCATAATTTCAGCAAGAAATTGCTTTTGTAATTCAAATACAATCTAAGTAAGAAATATATTTTATTGTGATGTCATGAACTGAAATATTTATTAATATAAATTCAATACGTTATACTTACGTGACTTTCGTTGCTAACAAATAGTTCCTACAAAGATATATTACATTTAAAAATCTTTGTATAACGCAAAACGATCACGATTTTATATTCGCATATCGCGATATACATCGGATCAAAATGAAGGCGTTAATGATGAAAATAAGAAGCGGAAACTGGTGGAATTATGGTATTTTTTAAATGGGCAAGTTTCCGTCTTTAAAAGGTCTTATGGTCAAATAGGGTTGAGCTTGTCGAGGCTTAATGAACCGTGCGGGCGAGAGTATATTTTGATCAAACTCAAGAGCAGAAGTTGGAAAACAAGTTCTGGGGTAAGTCGGCACGCACACTGAGGGAAGGAGGCAACCACCCCGGTTCCAACTTATCGCATTATTCAAGCGAACGCGACTCTTGAGTAATTTTGAAATATTACAAGTTTGGAGCCACACCAAAGCGCCCACAGGGTTCCTCAACGGACCGACGAAAAACTTTTGAATGGATACGTACCTATTTATCGACAACAGTTTCATCATTTTTAAGAGCAATGGGAATATTAATTCTAGATGAAAATTATTTAAACCAATTTCATTTTTAAAACAGGCGTTTACCTAATTATGATCGTAATTACAACCTCTCTAAATCCAATGGTGAAAATAAGCTATCCTATAGATTATTCATACGCGTGGAAATTTGGCTTAGTTTTCATGCTTGGCATACGAATTTGCAGTTTTTATTTTATTTTTTTTGGATTCAGGATGACAAGCGAGCACACAGTCCACCAGATGGTACATTTAACTAAATCTACTCTTGATTATTAATCAAAACGTAGGTGCGTTGTCACTTCTGAGGACTGAGATAAAATGATATGATAAGATGAGATAAAATCTCGTTATCAGTAAAAAAGATATCCCGTTCCCTGCACTCGCCATAAGAAACACATCAGAATGAAGCTGCTATTTAACGCTGGTACTCTGTGAAAGCGTGGTCCTTTCGATGTCAGGCCGACTTTTTGTGCTGCAACATGTCGAATTTTGAGTTTTTATCAATATACTGCTACTTTATATAATTATTTGTTTGTGGAGTCAAATGAGCCTGGATAATTTGTGTCAATTTCTCAAGTTGCGAATACTTCCACAATAATTATGTTGTGTTTATTCTAAATGTAATTTAATTTTATAAATTTATATATGTTTAATATTTACAATTTATCATTTTATTATTATAAAACAGACGTGACTAACGATCTTACAGCAAAAAAAAAATGGCGATGCAAAAATCACTTGCCGCTAACTTCAAATAAAGAAGAGCCACATACATATGCGTTGTTACCCATAAAGACTACCAGGCAAAAACAACTTTGGAGAAACGTAAATTGTAAGTTGATGTAAATAATCATTACATCACTTATTTAAATGTTATATCTGAATAATAGTTCGATAACTTTCGTGTATAATTTATATACTTATAAATTATTTCTACTGTAAATTAAGACGGGCTAAAAAATTACGGTCTAAAAATAAAATATGCTTTCATATGTCATTGAGAGGAATAAAGAAACAAAAGAAATAAAACAAAACAGAAGTTGCCCAAAGAAATAAAACAAAAGAAAGTTTTAGTTGAACAAAAGCTATATTCAAAATACGAGCATTTAGGTCTCAAAAAAACTGTTGATAATTCTTAAAATCGAAACAATTTTAAGTCTCGCAGTAAGCCCAAAAAAGCCGTGCATTGTTAACTATTGTATCAAATTGAGAAAAATGCAAATTTGTCAAGTTGCAGAACCGTTATGTTTACAAATTCATTTTAGTGTCCGTTAAGTTCTAAAAAATTAAGAAAGGTCCTCTTGTTCAAACCGTCAAAAAAAAGATGACGTGAAAACAATAAACGTTGCACAAATTAACAAAAGAAATTTAAACAATGCTCATTTCTAACAATTCACCTGCTCAAATACGCAGGTATAACCAATTATTATGCTAATGTTCGTGACAATGAATTTATACGCGACGATAATGTTTTGAGGAATTGTGGCCAAAGGATAACTTGCATTACAACACCTTGTGGTAATTTATAGTTCTATTTGTGAGGTTCATAACAAAAGTTTGTTTCCGTGTTCTTTATCGACAATCGCTATCATTTGACAGGGAAATTTACTGCTTTCGGGGTTGGGTGAGAAGACAAAAAATATCGGTAAAAATCGGCGAAATTTCCTGCGAACACAGCAACGATAACAGTGGGAAAACATCTTTCGATTCAGACATCTAATGAAAATCGTTTTATAACATTTAGGAATGAGTAAGTTGTTTTAAATGATGTTTCAATTCGATAATTAAACAATGTTTGTACGCGAAACGAGTTATCGACCAGATGCGGTGAGGTTTATGATGGCTAATAGACTTTATAGCTTTTTTATTGACATTAATGTTCTCTTGACTCCGGCGTTTACGACCGCCTCATTCATTATCAAACTGTGAGGTCAAAACATCTTTAAATCATAGGCGAAACATGGACGCGTGGCTGTTGCGAGCACTATTTTGAATATCCATTCAAACTTTTTGGTCATTAAATAATCATTGATAGGTTTATGAGCAATCGACTTATCTTGTTTACTTTTAGTTCTGGATTCGACGATATCAAAAATACGAAATTTTAATTCGAGGCGAATTGTAAAAATTGTAAATTATGTACATTCGATATCGCGTTCGACATCACTGATAGTATTATAAATTTAAAAGAATATAAATTAAACATTTTCTTCCAGTTGCCGGATAAAGGCAATGTAATATTATTATGTTTAAAAAAAGTTTTAAAATATTAGTTATTTGAAGTTATTTTTAATAAAATTTTTGTGAATTCTTCCTACAGCAGCTTATATTTACACTTTGTCAATAGGAATTTTTGACATAGTTTTTAAAAATCAAGTGCAGTGCTTTTGTATTCTTTATACCTTCATGACACGCTAATTTTTAATTAAACAACGGAGATATATATATATATATATATATATATATATATATATATATATATATATATATTTAAGCAATCAAAAACAGCCACACATATGTGAATCTTTAGTTGCATAATTAAAATACGCAATACGAAACTAAATGGCTCGAAGATTTATGAGACTAGAAAGTTGCTAACCCCTGACATAGGACCAATCGGTTTTGAACGCTAATCGCTTCCTTATACCTATTACGTAACGAACTCATAATATTATGTTAGTTATTATTCAATTGTCTAGTGCTGAGCACTTTAATATCATTAGGCAATTGATTTTAATTATAACCAGTCAAATGTTAATGAACAAGTTCTTTCCTTTGTGTGGCAATAAATAAAAATATAACTGGTTGAATTAGAAAACGATGTCAAACATAACAGTATCTACCGATGAGAATACAAGCGACGCTAACTCCCACACCGTACAATTTATTGCCTATACGATAATTATGCGGATTTAAAGCCGTAGAGTCGTGGTTTACGGTCCAGTTTACGGTTCTTTACGGTTTTAAAGTGCATAAGGCATTTTAGGTTTAGTTACCGAACCGGTAAGATGGTTTCCGCGCGATCATGACACGGGAGCGAAACAATCGGCTATTTGCTTATTCCGCTGCAGCGTCGGGACACTCGCTCGCCACGTTTGAAGTGACTGCAATTTGTCTCCAGCGACGTATTTCAAGTAGATATGATCGTGTGTACGACCAATGCTTGCATAAATTGCTACAAACACATGTTCATTTTTTACCTGCACGGTGCTGTAGGTAAGACGTTCACTTGGTACCTTAATGATGACGCCGTGTGACAAATGCTGTTAATTAAATTTCATGCAAACTTTGAGAAATCCCGATTGTGAGTCCTTGAAATATTATAATGTTAAGTTTTATTAAAAAATTATCTTCAATAGACCTTCCGAAGTGAATGAAATTAAAAATGTCTTAAAGGGTTTATTAAGAAATGTTTGAAAGATTTGCCTATAAACACTCGAACTAATACTCATATAATCATAAACACTCACGCCTGTCACCCAGAGGCGTAGGCAGAGACTACGGACTTCCATTTGACACGATCCTGACATACCTCTTTCGCCTCCTTTACATCCATATATCTACGCATACATGCTCGTTGGTTAAGGGTACTTTTAACGTGGCCCATTTTCAAAATATCGCCAATTAGGTCGATAAACTTTTTTCTAGGGCGTCCCTTCCCGACTCTGCCGTTCACATCTGCAATATAAATTTGCTTTATCACTCTTTCCTCATTCATTCTTTCTACGTGACCAAACCACCGAAGCATTCCTTTCTTAATCCTGGTCACAACATCATCTTGCATACCACATTTATCTCTTATCACGCAATTTCTCACCCTGTCACTCAGATTCAACCCTAACATGGAGCATTAAAGACCGCATTTCTACAGCATTTATTCTACTTTCGTGCTTCTTCTGCCACACCCAGCTTTCACTACCATACATTAAAGTAGGGACTAACACAGCATTATGAATTACCATACGTGCCTTTTTTTATACATTCTGGTTCTTCACAATAGAGTGTAGTGCCCCATTCACTCTATTCCCTGCATTTACTCGTCGTTCTATATCCTTATCATTTCTACCATCCCTGCTAAATACACATCACAAATACACAAACTCATCCACTTGCTCAATTAACTCTCCTTTTGTTCTTATTTCACATACCGTTTTGTTTTCCTCTCTTTCAAAAACCATCACTTTCGTCTTACTTGCGTTCACTTTCATTCCCCTTTCTTTTAATGCCCAGTTCATTAATGTAACCATCATTTGCAACTCAGCCACCGACGACGCAAATATGACTTGATCATCGGCATATAAAAGGCATTTGACGGTTAACTATCCATAAATAGGTTGAACAGCCAAGGGGAAGCCACACAGCCCTGTCTGACACCTTTTCGGTTGCCAAACCAGTCTGAGTAGACCCCCTTGATCCTGACACAAGCACTAGAATCCCTATAAAGAGACCTCAATGCCTGTATCAAACCAGCGCTCAACCCATATGAGTTCAGTGTTTGCCATAACAAATTCCTGTCCACTCTGTCATAAGCCTTTTCCAAGTCCATGAACGCACAAAAAACTTTCTGGTTTTTAGCCAAAAACTTCTCCGCAATCATGCGCATGGAAAAGACTTGATCTGTACACCCCATACCCTTTCGAAAACCCGCTTGCACATCCCAAATTTTTCCATCAGTTTCTTTCATAACTCTTTCAATTAACACCTTAGCATACAGTTTACCCACAATACTAAGCAAGCTGATACCACGGTAGTTTTTGCAGTCCTGCTGTGACCCTTTTCCTTTATATATTGGTACTATAACTGCTTTACACCAGTCATCCGGTACCCGTTTTAATTCCCAACACAAATTAAACAAGGTGTACAGCAGGCCTGCCACCACTCACTTTCCAGTCCTTAGCATCTCGGGTGATACTCTATCATATCCAGCTGCCTTACCTGCTTTCATGCTTTTCATTGCTTTCATTATTTCATCTACACTTATCTCCATACCCCTTTCCAATTCTTTCGGAATTTCTTGTTCATTTAATTCAGACGACTCTTCACTCATAAACACGCTTCAACACGTGCTCAAAGTATTCCTTCCATCTGTTTAAATTCGAAACTTCATCATTCAGAATACATCCATTCTCGTCTCTTATAGCATAAATTATAGGCTGTTTTGTATTTCCCCTGGCAGTTCTTACGAGTTTCCAGAACATTTTTAAATTAGCCTGGAAATTATCAGATATCCTTCTATCATTCTTATCCGTTCTTTCTTTCTTTTTCCGTTCAACTACTTCTTTTACTCTCTTATTTAGACGTCTAAATTCTGCCTTTTTTCTTTCAATCTCATGATTCATACCACCAGAATTACCAGCTTTGGTTGCTAGTAAATCTAACCATGCTTTCTTCTTTGATTAAACTTCCACCCGTACCTCATCATCCCACCACAACTTATTCCTTTTCCTTTCATTTGTTCTCTTACTTACACCACACACTTCGGTAGCTGCATCCACCGAACCTTTCTTAATATTATCCCACACAGTATTCAAGTCTAAGTCATTCATACAAAACTCATTCAAACACCTAATATTTTCTCTCAGTCTGCATTTATACTTCTCTTTCACATCTTCATCTTGTAACTTCTCTATTCTTATACGCTGTAACGCAGTGGTAGACACAGATGTCCGATGCCGCCGACGCTTGAAAAGACCATTAATTCGACATAATACCAAGTAATGATCCGTCCCTACGTTGGACCCCCGGTAAACCCTTGTATCTACGACTGCGTTCCTCATTCTTTCATCCACAATTACGAAATCTATCATGCTTCTATCATCACCTCTTTCCCATGTATACATATTATGAATCTTCTTATGACGAAAAAAAGTATTCGTCACAAAGAGATTCTTTTCCACACATACGGTGAGGAGGTCTTCACCATTCTCATTTATACTTTCATCACCAAACGTTCCCAATATCCTTTCATAACCAGACCTCTACACCCCAACCCTTCCATTAAAGTCTCCTAACATAATAATATTTTCATTTTCCTTACATTTTGTCAACACCATCCTTATCATGTCCCAAAACTGCTCTCGGATGTAAGTGGGCTTAGACATGTCTGGGGCGTACACCCCTAGCAAGAACAGCTTCTTTAAGCCTACTTCCATTCGTATCCATAGCAGCCTCGGGCTTACACATTCATGCTCTTTCACACATTGACCCATTCTTTCTGAAAGGATGAAACCGACTCCCTGGCATGCCCGTTCGGTCTCGTCTACACCAGACCAATACGCGGTATACGTGCCATGTGCAGTGGCATCCTTTCCCTTTCGTTTCGTCTCATTTACACATAACACATCTATTCCTCTTTCATTCATCATTTCGCATACTTCATCCATCTTATCAATCATTGCTCCACATACATTCAGCGTAGCCAGACGGGCATCCGCAATCCACTTTTCGCCCCTCCGGGAGACAGAACGTGATGGGTGGCGAACCTCGTCGCCGAACTAATACTCTTGCTAAATTAATATATACTAAATACGGTCTCTTATTCCTCAGACATGCAGGTTTCCTCACGACGTTTTCCTTCACCACCGAGCACGTGGTAAATCAGCACTTAAAATTGCAATTAACAATTTCATTGAACTCACCCGCGTTACTCGCGTTCTGTTATATTTACAGCGAGCGTTACCATCTGAGCTACCACGGCTCTCACGGAGAGAAAAAAAAATACTTAGAAGTAAAGTTCGCCAACATACATTGGGGCAGCGCGGCGGACACTTCCTTGCCCTATAACCCTCTCGGAAATGAGGGGAGGCCTGTGCCCAGCAGTGGGACGTATATAGGCTGGAACTTTACTTTAACTTTACTAAATACGGTTACAAAATCGTGCGATTATACGAATCCAGTAATATTTTTATATAAGGGGACGTATATATATATAAATTATACCCATAACAAAAACGTCAAATAATTTTATAATGCTCCATAATGATGTATAGTAGCGATCTGCCGAGGCTTCGCACGGGTAATTAGTAATTAGCTGTCGTCGAGATCTCGACAAAAGCACCACCTAACCTGGAAGTCTGAATGGATGCTTCTTATCTATACCTAACCTTATAAGTACTCCATAAAATTTTCATCGGAATCGGTCAAACCGTTTAGGAGGAGAAGTGTAGTTCTTCTCCTCCTAAACGGTTTTTTATACATAAAGATGATGTTTTTATTTGAATATTTTTTATGGTATAAAAACGAGCACACAGTCCACCTGATGGCAAGTAAATACTGTGAACCATGGATATTAACATTTATCTTCGATTAAGAATCAAAATGTAGATGCGTTGTCATCCGTGAGGACTAAGATGGAATGCCTCGTTTCCAATAAAAAGGTTCTCCGGTTCTCTACACTCACCATACGAAACACAGCAATGTTGAGCTGCTATTTTGCGCTGGTATTCTGTGAAAGCACGGCCCTACCCCGGTCGAGCCGACCCAATCATGCTACAACTATGTATAAAATAACTACAGCGTGGCTCTAATGTTAGTCTATATTTTATGTTTATGTGACAATAATTATGGATTACGTCAGCTCGGTCACAACAATTCAGTATTGTGTTGACAGACGATTTTAAAATCTATGTTATAATATTCAAATAGTAAATGTCAAAAATCTACGATAACGACAACGTTTTTGAGATGCATGCGATAGAATTTTACGTAAACAGCACGTGGAAGTATATCAACGTAAGTAAGCGAATAATAAATAAACATGAATTTAAATCAAATTCGTAATAGGCAGAAGCTACAAGTAATACTTACTATACGATCCACCATACAAAAACTCAAGTACTTATTAACTTATTAAGATGATAATTTATGGCCTCAACTACAATTCTCCACTAGCTAAGTTTACCTTTGTTTTGTTTAAACAAAAGCTGCTCTTTACTCTATTTCTTTGTTGGTGTACGACTTTTGCGATAAGGAGTTGACTCAAATTTACGTAACATTTTACGCTGTTTGTTTTTACTTCAATAATGTGAATTTTTACAAAAATATTTCAATTGAGACAAAGGTATTAATTTTTTAAAATATAATACCTCTCCGTTTTATATTATTTCGTAATACTATAATGTTTATTAAAGACCCTTGGTAGGAGTATAGGTAAATACTAAATATTGCTCGACCTATCATCAATGCTGAATGCACATCATATAATATGTCTTTGGAAGCTGTTCAAGAAAAGGCTTTAATATTTTAAGAGAGAAGAGACATCACTCGATAATCATCAGCAAACTAAATATGAAAAAGTTGTTTTGCTAAAGTCCACAGGAAATGCAAAAAAAAAGCAGAGAGCCTCAACAGTATATTATGCACACCATTGTCATTAATGACAGAATACACCGTTTGCTGAAGGAAGCCTGCAAAAATTCATGCCCAGATTAGAGAGGCCCATTTAATAATAAATAAGCTGACAGTAGTACAGTATCATAAAAAATAACCACAAGAAACCACATTTATGTACATGAATTATTCAGCAATGTTATCAAAAAATTGATGATGATTCTTTTTTTATTGAATAAGTAGAGTATCACACCACATGCAGCCTTAGACGACACTGAGATTTTTTAAGAAAGAGCGGTTTTTTTAAACATATTTTAATAAAATTAACGTTTATATCGTGATCGCTATCAAGATTTTCATCACCCTATGCGACTGAGACTTCATAAGAAATGACACCCAGTAAACGAAGTACATAGTGTAAAAGAATCTCTAACAAATTTGTTTCTTGCTGTCGGATTAGCTATCCCAGTACCAGAAGCGACTCACCACAGGATCTTTTCTCAGATACCACAACGTAGTCAGACAAAACCATTAGCAACACAGTTTTTCCTTTTTCTTTCTAAGGTTATTTTGTCCAACTTTCTTAGACATTCAATATTTTCTTTCAATTCCGATTGTAATCTGTTAATTTAAAATGACTATAACAGTTCTTCTTACCATACTACCATCATCTACTACTTGATAAAACACTTTATGGTCATAAACTCTTTGTGGTTTCAAGAGATCCTGTGCGTCAGTCTATGTAGGTCCCACCCCCTTAACTATTTCTGCCGGCAAATAGCAGAACCAGCAGCGTTTTATCCGGAGCACAAAAGTTTATAGAGGAGTATATCTGAAAGGTATATAGAACCAGTATAATTAGAGGTTGTTGGGCATTCCATCTTAGTCCTCAGAGGTGACAACGGATCTATAACCTTTTTTTTTTTTCGAAATATCCGTGGACTGCAGTGGGCAAATTTCCATCAGCTGGACTGTAACTACGTTAATTTATCTATTCAATTAAAAAATTACGTATACATAAACCAATCTTTTAAGTTTCAAAACAATAAATGCACTTTACTTATGTTTCATTATTAGTGTTTTTGTGCTATTTCAGTCGTTTTTGAAAGAAAGTTTCTTCGGCAATTGTAATACGTTTTACTATTGTTAACTTAATGTTATTCAATAGACATTCGTTATTTGTCTATAACCATGCTGTCTGCTATTATAAGTTGTTCAATAAATCATCGCAATTATGTGTAGTTAAATAAATAATCATAATTATAAGTCATAATTATAGGCGCATTAACGAAAACGATTTTTAAATGAATACATGATCAGTTCATATTCCTAAACATTTTTCATTGGATTTGTGATTTTAATTGATTCGAACCTATACTTATGCTTTTTTTTTACTTTAAATGATGAAAATTAGTAACCAAGCCTGTAAAACCGAGACAGTTAATATTCATAACTGTATCACAACATTCATTCAGATATAATTAGTCAGAAAGCTGATGGTAGAACTTTTAAATGAAGAAATCAAAATGAAATTTGTAAAGGATCTATACATTACGCGGTGTTATCGCTTTGCGAGCAATTTCTTCAAGACAAACTTAATACGCAAACAACTGTTGTTCAGAAGGAATGGCGAAAAGGGAGTTGTACAACAATAATACAATTAAATTTAAAAAAGAAGGGAAGGGTAATGGGAAGTATTCAAGTTCAATGTAATAAGCTTTTAGTAGGTTTTCAATGGAAAAAGGCAAAGAGTTCCACAAGTGGATAGATGTAGCACGAATTGTAAACTTTGACCGAGTAAAGAAGCTTTTCCAGAAATACAGCGTGAAAGTGACGAGAACCGGAGACTGATTCTTTTTTTTAAAGTAGCAACAAGGCATTCCAATACAGTCCTCAGGGATGATGAAGCACCTGCATTTTGATTTCAAATGAGTTTTTTTTTTTTTAAACGGAAGCATCCATTTATTAACTTTTCTTTGCATGAACCTTGCATTATAGCAATCTATAAGAACTGTCTGTGTCCAAAAATGAACGTGTACCTAATAGTTTAAATTTGTGACTTATATACAAATATTGTAATAAAATTTAGGATTTCACAATATTTATGGACTCTACTCTCTATGCTATTTGTTTTTTACTTTTAATTAATTTTTAATTAATTTTTACAGATAATATAATTGGAAAAATTAGTCATACTTTATATGTCATATATTATATAGGTACCTATATTTTTTGATTGATTAAATACCTACTTAAAATATTTATATTTATTACTTTATAAGCAAATATATATGACACAAAATATATCATTATATAAAAATCCATTAATGTCCGTTAGTCTCACTAAATCTCGAAACTGGCTCGACCAATTTTGGTGAAAGTTTTTGTGTACCTATTTCTTTTTTTATAATTTATATATATATATATATATATATATATATATTATGTTTCTTTTATTATTTGTCATATTCCCAAAGATAAATAATTAAACTAATTTCCTGTGATATTATAACAACACAGATGTTGTAACTAAAACTTAAATACGCATGTTATTCATTTGTATATATAGTAAATGTATTATATAGCAGTAAGTAAACTGAAAATATTATTTAAACGTTACGTAGTTCTTATTCAATATTGTCGAGTATAATAAAAATTTCATAAAATATTTTATAAGTATATTATACACGTTTTAAGCTACAACAATCAACCCACTTAAGTAAATCTGCGGTCGTTGTTCGTTGAACTGCGAAGCCCTCTACAAGAAGCGCAGGAAGCGTAACTTGCTTGTCATACAAACTCGTGCTTCCTCGATTAGGAATTGTTAACGCACGTTATAAACAGCCATTCAGTGGAAAGATTTTTAATAAGTCATTTTAATATTTCTTTATATTATGTTTGATTAATATTACTTTTTTAAACTTACTTTAGGTAAAAAATGTTGTTAGTTTGCAGCGAAAAGTGATGTAAAGAAATATTCAATGCTATTTATACTTAACAAAAAAGTGCCTATTGTGATTAATAGATTACATTTAATTCGTGTTAAATAGAGTCATAGTAATTCTTTTGCGAAATTCGGAAGCTAGGTAGCGTATGAATTTTCTCATCGGCAGGCATGTGAAGTTGTCTTGGTCGTACAAGGACATTATGCTCTTAGAGAAACCGGCTCTATCGACAGTGATAAGAAGATCTTAGTCAAGAACTCGTATTTAAAATTAAATGTGGTTTCTGCAAACAGTGAATGATCTTCCATTAGAGAGGTAAAATTACAAAAAACATGCGGCAGCTTCACTGAATAATAAGTGAAGATTGAGATCTAAGGAACAGGGTGATGTGAAATAAGACAAATATGGCGCTGCGCATGAGTGGAATTTAAAATGGACGCCTACGCTCTTGTAAATCCTTGTGTACCATGAACTACATTTGGAGTTTTACGTGTTCTGGACAGTATAAACGAGAGAATCGTTTATATTGTCCAGAAAATAGATTTACCTTCAAAAATGTGTATAAATGTACTTGAATAGATCTTTAAACTCAATTAACAAGGATTCCCACCACATTTCAAATAGATTTATCGAAAATACATAGCAAGCTATGATAACCGCCCTTCTCTAAATTTGTCAAATTAAGTTGTGATAGCAATTTTCTTGAAAATATTTTAACACAAACTATTAATAAAATTAAGAAAGAATGTTCTTTTTTTTACATTCCAATCAACATCATCATTACTATTACAGCCTATCAAAAGGTCACTACTGAACATAGGCCTCCCCATATACATTTCTTCATAGGGATATAATTGCTACAGCTGCCACGTGAGCCAGGCGGGCTGGCAACTGAAGTTTTTTATTTCCTAGTTCTTATTGGGAAGACACCTTCGTCGCCTCTTATGACACAGACGGGACGATATGGGGAAATGTGTATTCCTTACATCACCACTTACGGTTACTTTCAAATGCAATTTACAAAATATATTAGGTATCTGTATATTAAGTCAATACATTGTGACACAATCAGTCAATCACAATCCCGTCTTATACAAAAATCTTTGTTTTATATTTTCTTCTAGTGCCATGACCTTTCAAATTAATACCTAATAAAAATGCATAAGGTTTATTACATAAAAATCATTTTTCAAAGCAAGAAAAGAAGAATAGTTACGGTGACTTAACAGTACAGATTACTAATGTAATTAAAATATTTTATCCAAACAAACCAATAACACCGTGAGAAAATAACAAATATTAATTACAATATTCTGGAGTGGCAAGTCTCGTACCGTATAGGGTGACATCTCACTATTTGAAATGAGGACCTGGTTTTAGATGCTGGAAGAGAGGGTTGCAGATGGCTTAGGACCATGTTTTGAGGAATTTCTTGAGTTATTCAAGAGAGGAGAGGAGGTGAATTTCGTGTGGTAATGATATTGATGATATCGGAAGGTACCAAAGAAATTAGTAGTATAACATAGATATTTTATGTTGTAAATATTAATAAATTAACATTATTTTTATCCAATGTTGGTCAGTATTTCGTTTATCCGCATTACATTTTTTCTAAACTAGAATTGGTTAGTATAGTCACGGTCTTGAGTCTTGGTAAAAGAAAATTCTTAGAAGAAGAATAAACTAATACTGAAGATAAAAGTTTCTTGACTTTAAATAATTAATTTAATGTAGATAATAGCGTTATTTATTATAAATCTTGTTCAAAAATATAATAAGGAATAACATTAGAACCGTGCATAAATTTTAAATGTATAAATGAATAAAAGTTGTACATTTTCCGTGATAATATACGTAGGTATTTAGTAATGTCTAGAAAAATTAAAAATATGTGACCATCCAACGTTATTGCTCCTCACAATTTAAATAACTAGAAACGTTTGTTTTTAGACGCGTCAAATAAATGAAGATTTATAATCATGATGGTCAGGCGAATATGTGTATTTTTTGTTCACTTATATTTACTTAAGATAGACTAGGGTCGTGGTATAACTACAAACAAACTAATCAACAACAATAAAAGGTTCTATGTGTGATGAGAAGGTTAGATTGGGGTGGTAAAAAGGAAGTGAGAAATGTAATATAGTAGCTACAAATTAAAAATCTCTATATTTAGTTCAAATCAAACTTCACTTTCTATGGTGCTGGTGTTGTGGTCAATTTTTATGGTTTTCGTTTTTGTTAAAAACATCATTTGTCTTGGAAATTGACAAATAGGAACAACTAAACAATACTATTATATTACAATTTGAGAAATATAAATTAGTTTTTAACGATATAATATTACAATTAAATGTACACATATTTTAAGGAAATACTTTAGTGTGCACATAGCAAAAAATTCAGTCTCTCTCGAAAAAATACCCGTTATTGCCCACACGTGGGCAAATACTACTATAATCTTATTTTTAATACTAATTTTTACGGTAAGAATGACTTTCAAACATTTCGTAGGATAGAAAAAATCTGTTGTATTAAAATAATTTTATACCAATAGCAAACTAATGCAAAATTTGTAAGTACAAAAAGTGTCAATAAGGTCCAAATTATTTTATTGCTTATTTTAGGTATGTAACTATTCATTTATGACATTTCAATTCAAGTTAAGCCAAATATATGAGATAGTATTCTTAATTAAAACATACTTTGGTTATCTTTAATACATTATTTTATGTGTATTATGTATTTAATAAAATAACTTGTATTATAAATATTGATTACATTATACACTATGAAAATGTGTTGGTATCTAATATATTGAAATTGCTTAATTGTCTTATAAATGAAAATTTTAAAAATAAAGTTATGTGTAAGGTACGCCTTTTTTTAATCTAGTTTAATAAAAAATGTAAATCTTACAGTTTATGTGCTCAGCTGCTAAAGACATAATAGAGTTATGTTGTTCTCTCCAACAATATAAACTGTGAGAGAGTGATTTCGCTTCTGGAAATTGAGCTTTCAAAGCATTCTCGTAAAGCTTATTTGAAGTTATTACAAATCCAATTTTGTTCCTGAATCTTTTTTGGAGGTAATATAAGTTATTGTTTTCATAATTCTTTTTAATTAATTCTTATTTATACTAACATCATACCATCTTAATTACATCATTCCGATTGGAGTGATGTAATCAGCCTCTAACAATATAATTCAATCTTATTAATTAAGGTAAATATCTCGTCTTTGTGGTAGCCTATAAGTGAGGCTTATGTCCACCAGTGGACTATTGATGGACTGCAAGGAATAATGAATGAATTAACGGTGAACACGTTGCGGTTATCTTATAGAAACTTAACTAACTTAATTAACAATATGTTATGAATATGTTTTATACAAACCAATTGTAGAAAAATAGCTAGATAAAAATTAACTTTTACGGAGATTCTTTAGCAAGTTCATAATTTTCTGATAGTGTATATAAGAGCACTTTTTCATTTACACAGCGTTTAGTGTTTATTTAATTTTTCTACTGCATAGCACGTTTATGATAAAATCACGTTAACTAGCGGGAAAAAATATGTTACAAATATAATAAATATTATTGTACTTTCGTGTTGTGGCGGCGCATACCACTGCCCCATCTGCGTCATCTCGTGGGTGTAGGAAGGGATGCAAGAGGAAAATGAAGCAGGTTATAGGCAGCAGGATCTTAGTAACAATTCAAAGTATTAAGATACTACGGTTGACAACCCCTCTGCCAAGTGTGACAAGTGTGCAAATATACCATCTTTCAGGCAATCTATGGTGTAATAGGTACCATGTTCAGCAGTGGGTTTTTGGTAGGATTTAATGAATAAATTAACATTTATTTTATTAAGTTTTACACTAGTCTTAGCGACGTGACGCTTACTGTGTGTCTGAATATTTTTGTATAATTTATTATGCAATATTATTTATGTCATATCTTATCGTTAGTCGATCATTAAGGTAGGTAAATTAAAGTTTCAAATGTTAAAAGGTTTCAATGTCTGTCGTAATGCTCAATGTAAGTACCTATATTTTAATTTTATTTGCATTTATGCTTGTTAACACATTTTTGTGATATTTGTAGTATACAGTATATTGAAAAATATATGTCATTATATTCAATTTTTCAGTTAAGTATGTTTATTATGTGGTTATTAGTTTGACAAAATGTTCCACATTAGGACTAATAATAACTTAAAACTACGAGCATTGTTTACATTTACCGCACAATTACGATAGCTCATAATTGTTTTACTTAGCTTACAATTCAAAAATGATCAATCGTCTAACGCTTGTTCTAAATAATAAATTAGTTTTAAAAGTTTCCGAACATCGTATAGACGTTTGGCCCGCGAAAAACTTTGTCAGCCAAACAAAACTTGCTACATCGCACCCGAGCGGGCCGACTCGGGTGCCATAAATCGGCAATAAACTCACCTTAAACCGGCCGGTTGTTCACCGACGGGGAGCACTATCGCGCCATAGCACGCCCTCACAAAACTCACAGAGTAAGTTCACTCGGTCAAGTCACGTGTCAACGTTTTAGTGGCGGCATGAGCGCAATATTAAATGCGATCGCACGTGGTGGAAGCGCCAGGTGCGAGGTGATCACGTCGCGTTGTTTATGACGGTCGGTTACGCAACGCGTTGTCGCCGTGACGCGCGTCAGTCGAGTGCCGGCCGATGCTTTACGAGCGACGCCTCCCCCCCGAGCGCGCCGCGACGCCGCACTAAATCTGCGACTCGAAAAGGACACCCAACCCCCTTTAATCCGACACCATTGACGTACTAAGACAACGTTAATCGTTGCGATTAATTGAACAGTTCGGTTGCAACGCGATGGGATCGGATCACAGCGCAGCGGTCGGACACGGTGCGCCCGAGTCCGGCAAGTGCGGCCTCGTAAAGTTTCTACGTGTATCGTTCGATGCACCAGACGTTGATAGCATTACGCGCTGTGTGAATGTTGCTCTACCTCAGAAAATATTGTAAGTTTAGAAGAAGAAAATGAAATATAAATTCAAAAATTTTGAGACAGTCTTGATATAGAAGACTTTGCAAATTTTCACTGTTACAAATTCGTATATTTATCTTTAGTTTAAGGTTTTAAATTAGTGGCTTCATAACGTAAGTTTAACTATATACACATTTTGAAATAGAGGTAATATTCCGCGTATTTTTCGTACCCTGCTGGTCGATGGGTTTGATGCCCGACTGATAGCGGAACGTCCATCTGAAAATGTTAAACACAAATTCCGCAGACGAAAAGTTTAGTTTGAGTTGTGGGTCTCAATACCCCAAATTCATTGGCGGATGCGCTCCTTATTGTATGACAAGAAGGTAACTTCCATAGTCATCACCGAAGGAGAAAAAAATGTCTGGATCCAATCTTACGCCTCATTCACAATCCACTCAATCCACACAATCACATAACATACCGCCTCCATTTATATTTGGTAATATGTAATAACACTCTTCCTCAACATTCTCAGATGTGAGCAACAATAACTAACCCGTGGAACGACCATATGAAATCAAATAATTGCTTTAAAATGACAATGTAAATCAGCAGATTCATAAAGCTGATAAGAAGAAGCGGAGATTCACAGTGACATAATACTCGTAATTACCTCATTATCATTGCAGCGCTTCACAAGTCCACTGCTGAACCTACGCTGCCCCTAAAGCGATCTACACGCTATTGATGTTAATGCCGTATCGTTTCCAGTCCCGTAGCTTGAAGACATCTTCCAAGAGTTTCGGAGATTCATCTTGTCTTACACTTCTCTGCCGTTTGATAGGTTTCGTACTAAGGTTCTGTACTCGGATAGCTATCGTAGCCCTACTGTACAAACACTTCAGCACTTCAATATACTGACAGTCAACATGGCGCCGTTAAAGGGACTACAGTACCGCTCAAGTTTCGACGTTATCAAAGGCTTTCTTATAGTCGACACACGCAAGACAAAGTGGCAGATTTTAATTTTCGCTCTTCTGTATAATTTGCCGAAGAGTATGTTTGTGTTCTATAGCACTAAAGCCTTTTTGAAAACAGGCTTGTTCGAGAGGCTGCGTGTCATCGTGTCTGCGTGCGAGACGATTCGTAATGAAAACAGAAAAAAAACAGTAAGTACATATACGCGGCTTATAAGGGAAATCGGTCTGTAGGTTTTTAACAGACCGTTGTCGCCTATATTGAAGAATAAGACCATCGCACTTCTGCTTCATGGTAGAGTAGTAGTGGAATAGTGACACTATTCCACCACGGAGGACGGAATTAAAGAGCTTCTGAAAGACTTCAAATACCTTCAAGTAGCTCTGCTGTAATTCCATCCTCGCTCGGAAAGTTGCCGACTTCAACATCCCGAAGAGCTATTCTAATCTCGCTCAGACTGATGTCCGGAATATTGTGGGAATAATTACCTAAGTATACTAAATTATAATTAATACACTTTCTTCTTTAAGCTATCAAGGCTTCAAATTACAGAATAAATTTTAAGAACCTACAGCATTACCTCGGTAGTAATTTCATTACTCTAATAATATTGAAATTGAAAAACATTATAATTTTTAAAACATAATAATTAGGTAATACAAAATCTTAAATGAACGAGCGCTTTTTTGTGTAAAGAGGAAATTAATAATAAAATATTAACGATAGTAGATATAATTTACCAATAATTTAAAAAAAAGGGAAAGGACATGCTTCCCTGCCGTTCTTTCATCAGACAATGGTTTTCGTTTGTGATACTCTACTTTTTAATAATCCGTTTTTAACCGACTTCAAATGACGAGGATTCTCAATTTGTCTTTTTATTTAGAGGTAATACGCACTTCCATATAAATTTAAAGAAAAAAAAACAACCCTAAGGGTGGAATGACGGGAATTGCAGTTTTTGGCGTAACTCTTTTTATGACATTCTAGTTGTTACCTTGAACTTTTAATATTCCTTAGTTTACTCAGAGAGTTAAAAGAAAACTTTAAAAACTATTTGAAACTACTGTACTGTACTGTTTGCACAACATGGCTTCTAAGGTCGGGAATTTAATTTAAATAAAGTTTATTTTTTGAATATCACAACGGCTGGTGGGTGACAAGCAGACGACCGATTGAGCACTTCAATATTTTTCAAAAATAATCGCACAGTAACAAGGACATGATTCACCAGCGGTAAGAAAGTTCGGCCCAAGGAAATGAGGATGCCGATGTTGTGCTTCCTTGGCCATTTATGGCCTTTCTTGGTTCACAGATGCTGCAAGAGGATCATGTTCATCACATATTATAACGAGAAAGTAATAATACATTAAAGACCTGAATATATTAAGCATTAAAAAAGTATCACCCTAAAATTATCGCCGAAAACAGGCTTTTTTGAAGAAAAATATATTTATCACTAGATTATTCTTCAAAAAAGAACAAATAAAAAATTTCTAGTTTAATTATAAAAAATCTTCGTTACGATTAAATATATGCTATTCATAATTTGTTTATGCCTATATAAAAACAATAAATGTCAATACATAATTATTCACAGTAATTTTGGTAAGACTGTTTCGCGTTCATGAAAGCAACCAATCTCCTCAAGATACAACTACATAATGACCTGATGTCAAAAAGGAGAGAGCGGTCAACCAATGGAATGGCTTCCATGTCAGCCATTTTGGAATGCCCCACTCCTCAACTTTCCTGCGTCTTGCCGATACAGGGATGAGTAATATGGTCGCATCGCGCTCGCGCGCATACGTCTATTGCATCTGTAGGAACAAAGACGCAGTCTATTTTTATTTTCAAACTTGGTTTCTTATATTACTCGTATTAAATGATATAAAATAAAATGTATATTTAAGAGATAAATATTCTTAAATCAATAAGTATTTTTACATTTGTTGTTATATTTTATAAGGTTATTTATTTGTTTATTAAAATTTAAATAAACCGTAAATAAAACCACAATTTATTCTAACTTTTCCAAAAAATAGTAATATTTCTTTTGATTTTATGATTATGATATCGAAGAATCACTAAGACTAAGATGTAATGCCTCGTTTCCAGTAAAAAGGTTCTCCGGTTCTCTAAACTTACCATACGAAACACAGCAGTATTAAGCTACTATTTTACCCTGGTATTCTATGGGAGCGTAGTCCTTCCCGGTCGAGCCGACCCATTCGTACTACAACTGTACCACTAATATAACTTCACCATGGCTCTACCACTTATAAAACCATTATTAAACACTATAACTCTTCCAAATTTAAAACGATATTTCCAAAATTACTATCTCTACGGAATCAACGCGCTGGAACCAGCTAATTGTACAACTTCAACGTTAAGTTTATTACATTTGAAAATCCTTAAACATGTGACATAAGAAGAAAAGGTTCTCGATTGGAACCTTCATATTTTTATAATATCTTCGTAAATTATGAACCGGTCTTAATTATTCATTTTCAAGTAATACTTAAATATAATAAATTGAAATACTCTTACGGATTTGATTGCGCTTAATTTAACTTATCTTTAACCTAAAAAATTCATCCACATTTTCACTTCAATAGAGAGATGAGTTTTTAATGGAAGTATTTAGACGACATTCCAGTGGTTAACTTGAGATTGTGATATTCCATTGTACACTTGATAGGATCAACGTTTTATTTTAAAGTAAAAACTGACTTCAAACATTAAATATAATAAAACAATCAACACATAAAAGATCCTTGTGGCTTCAATTCAATTCTACACGCTTCACTTGAATACCGAATTCAAGACTGTAGCAATTATTTCATTGTTTTTGTTTCTTTAAAGTTCATCCGTCCGTCCATTACAGACTATAAAAGTCCACTGCTGAACAAGGCTCCCACGACCGGTCCATAGTGGTGGACCGCGAGGACAGCACGGGTAATGGGGGCTTACCCCGAGGCCCGAAACCTCCATGTGTTATTCGACATGTGAAGAAGACATCAACAACTGCTGAACATAGGCCTCCCTCATAGGTTGCGTAATTCCCTCGTCTCAACGATAATTTTTCAATTAACATAAAAATATTTGACTGTATGGAACATATTATTATATTATTATCTTGAACGCTACTTACTTTCCGCATTAGTACCGTAAGCAACAGCAGAATGGCAGCCATTGGGCACTTGGGGTCACGTATGTACCTGAAGAAAACTTGTATTTATAAAAAAGCTCCTTCTCTTCTCTCTCTTTAAAGATTTTACACAAATATTGGCCTGTAAATTAAAGTCATAACTTAAATTTTTCCTACTGAACTAAATTTAATGCATAAATGTATTTATCTATGTATGTAGGTACTATCAGGTATTTTCCTTTCTTTATCCTTCCAATTACAACCTACCAGAGTCCATTGCCAAACATAGGCCTTTTTATTTCTATAAGTTATCCGAGAGATGCTGTTGCCCGTCATCTGCTTATTTTCCTTCAGTCGCTCCCTGACACCCATATGAAAACGTACAAAACAGGCACTGCATCTAGACGACAGTAGATCATGCTCTTCAGAAATAATCGAGAGTATTTAAATATACTTTATAACGACAAAGGTATTTTGCTATTATATCACATAATAGCGGTGAAAAGAGTCAAGTCTATAGGTAGTAAATGTCAGGAAAATATTAACGCAGTCAATATTTTTTCTCAAATTTTAAAATGACAAATGAACAAATAATCTACCTGTAATCTACCTGAGGATCAGTCTAAGGGCTAGCGCGCACTGGTGTTTTTTGTCATTGTGACTGTTTCGTCACTCATATCACGTCCATGGATATGTATGAAGAAGCGCGCGTGTTACGACGTGACAACTGGGTGAGATTTTTGTACGCTGACCGGCAAACAAGCCCGTGACGGAACTGTCACCGCGTCGTTTGATTTTCAACATCGTTTGTTCGCTATTTGCATTGCGACCAGACTTTGGCGCGTGCAAAATGGCATCACCATCTACGCAAAATATGAATGTTCCTGAAAACGTTTTTTGTTATAAGATAAGGGTGACAAACGAGCACACAGTCCACCTGATTGTAAGTGGTTGCTGTGGGCCATAGGCATGTACATCTATCCTCGTATGCGATTCAAAACGCAGATGCGTTGTCAACCGTGAGGACTAAGATGGAATGCCTCTTTTCTAAAAAGGATCTTCGGATCTCTATACTCGCTATACGAAACACAGCAGCATTATGCATCTATTTTACGCTGGTATTCTTTGAGAGCATTGTACTTTTCTGGTCAAGACGACCCATTTGTGCTACAACTATATGATTAATATAGCTGCATCATAGCTCTACCACAAACAAAATGATTATAGAAGAATTAGAAAAGGGACCAGCGCTGAAAGAGTATTCGGATAGTAACCTAAAAATTAAAGCATGAGAAGAAATAAGTAGATTAATATTTTCCAATATTTGGGATAACTAGTCGCCATAAGAAAAAACTGAAGTACCAGCTTCAGTTTTTTCTTTCTTCAGGTTTCACATATTTATTTCTAGCTATCTACATTACACACAATTATTATTATATTACTTAGGTACGTATATAACTAAAACAAAAGTTCCACGTCGGAAATAGTAGTTGTTTAGTATTTTTAGTTGTAACTCTGAGCCCCAATATCGGACTTGTAGGTAGTAAGGTACAACCAAATGCACATTTTATTAAGCTATTTTTTCTTCTTAGCGTGATGAATTCACAGAAAATGACCGTCACTTCTTAATTTTGTCATAGTCACCATTCGTGAGCGCACTCCGCTTTGAAAACGTGACGTGACAATAACATAAACTTTAATGTCACGGTGTCAAAAATCACCAGTGCGCGCTAGCTCTAATGCATCACATAAACACCTGCAATTAAATTCAAACAAAAAAGGGCCATAGATGTGTGGCCATCAGTCATGTGTCATCTCTAACTACGAAGATGAAATGCCTAATAATCGGTATCTTATTCATATTGTATCTCTTTCTTCACACAGTAACGAACTCCTGCTTGATGGCAAGAGAAATCTTTTTAATAAAATGAATTATTGCATGAAAAATATAACTACAAACTAATTAATCCCGAAGTTTAAAGTCAACTAAATGGTAACACCAATTTGATTACTTATACTTATTTACCACAAAATAAAATAAATATAATTTAAGTAGAGCAACATTCCGAGCTATACCAGAGCACATTTTGTTTGCCACATTCCTGAGCGCATTTAAAGCATGCTCTAAACAGCTGATTTCCCGATATATTCCCATCTCCTTTATCGCGCACTAAAACAGGTAATAAAACAGAGAAAACTATACTTTATGCGCTCCCTCTGGAATTGCGCGGACGACGAGCGTAACCTACATGCGGCCATTTCGAGATTTACGATCTGGGAATTGTATGTTAGAAAGGGATGTAAGTATACGGCTCTTTGCTGATAGCAAGCACGAATGTAGTGGGCCCGTTGATGCGCCGAGGACAAGGTTGTTGTAGTATATGCGAAATTTGAAGAAAATTCTATGAAACTTTGATATAAACTTATTATGAATTTTTAAAATTCATAACTAGAAGATATAAACCTTGTAGAGCTGTTTATTGATAGAAAGTAAAATTCTAAAATATATCTATTACGTATAAAGTGTATAATCTGAAAATTTTCACTATACTACTGCCTTGAATTGCATACTAGCTCATTTTGTTACGTTTGTGTGTCCGCATGGGAGCGATAAATATATAGCTTTCCCTTTTGTTAGGCTGAGTTATGGGCGTGTTAGAGTGAGAAGTCGTAAATCGCATGATGCGGTACGAAGTGACATGTTTATGGGCGTAACCACGAAGCGTGCGGCAATGGGTTGGGAACGGCAGTCGAGAGTATGGCGCCAAGGAACGCAGGTTAATATTAATTTAAAAAATAATACATAGATAAAAACATTAGAGAAACGAAATATACACCGTAAACTGAACGATTTAGTTTTTTGATTGATATTATTAAATAAAATGAACACAATTATATTATTAGAATAATTTTTTTATTTGATACTAGGATATAAAAATACTATTTCGTAAATAGTTGTAATTTTAATCTCTATTTAGCCACTTTTTTTCTAAATTTTTTTCGTTAGAAAACCCGTAAATTTTATTGCACATAATGTAAGTATTTTAAATATAATGATATTTTGTAGGCTTTATGTAATATGCTAAAATGTAGGTATACATAAATTCAAATACTTTTTTTAATTTATCGTAAAATAAGATAGATATTTTTATTAATTATTATACTTTAGTGCAGCCAAATAAAAATCATATTAATTTTTTAAAATACTAATATCCATGTTATTAATATAAGCAACGGAAGCTAACTTGTTCCATCCATTTCTAAATAAATAATCTCATTCATTCGCTTAAACACAAGCAATAGGAATCATAAACACGCGATTCATTCGGGCATATCATTCTACAGGTGGCAAATTACGCGCAAATCCAATAAATTAGAACAGAGCGCCTCTCGGAATCTGCTGTTAGTGAAATGTCCGTAAGTCATTTTACGAGCTAACTCCGAAGTGGGCACGGGCAGATGTAAAAGGACCTTTTTTAAATTAAAGGGACCCGTTGTAAATTCGCCTTTACAAGACTGGAATAAAATGATTGTTGGGGACGAAAATGGTCACATTTTTTCAATAGAAATTGTATGTTTAGGTGTATTAATTGAATAGATATTTATAGATGAGGTTGTTACTTGTTCCAGTAACAGTAGATAAAATATGAAGTTATAATTATTTTGATATATTTTTTTAAATATTATACTTTTAGAGTTTTCTGTAAATAATTAACGCATAGGTACATATAACTTCCATATACAGTGGTGGTCATATAATTAAGAACGCTGATATTGGGGGAAGATTTTTTCAAACTAAAACACAAAACTAATTGCATGCAATTTTTTTTATTTCTCTCGGTATCGTAAAACTTTTCCATGGTACTACTGCATTTATTGATACACATGATTAGCTAAAAATAAATAGACAAACTTTTTACACTACTTCTAAACATAGTATTGTAGTGTTGTTCTATTTACTGGCTGGTCACGTAATTAAGAACGCTAAATAATTTATACCTTTATTCAAATTTAAATAGAGAACACTCAGTTGATTTATAATTTTGGTGTCATTTAGTGCTGTAAAAGATTGAAAGCGATTGCTTCTTAGGAAAAAACAATAGGAAAAAATGCAAGTTGTGATAAATCTACAAGGGAAGAAATAATAAAACTTCGCCTATATTGGTCTTATAAAAAGATAGCCGACCACCTGCAATGTTCAAAAACGATGATTTTCCACGCTGTAAAGCATTTTGCTACGTATCAAACTACTTCGAATGTTCCACGTGTACCTAAACAGAGGAAAACAACTCCTCGAGATGTCCGAAACATCGTTCGTATGACAAGTCAAAATCCTTTCAAAGGGTCCAATGAGCTGAGAAAAGAATATTTCGGTGAAAACAACCCTTCAGAAATCTCAGCACGCACTATTCGAAGACGTTTGGTAGAAGAAAAATTGCATGGTAGGATAGCAAGAAAGGTACTCATGTTGAAACTTTGCCACAGGCAAGCCCGGCTTGCATTTGCGGGAGAGTATGGAAACTGGACTGTGCGACAATGGAAAAATGTACTATTTTCTGACGAGACCAAAATAAACAAAGTATGTTCTGATGAAAACTATATGTACGACGTCCCCCGAATATAGCATTCAACCCTAAGTACACGACAGTTACATCAAAGCACGGTGGTGGAAATGTGAAAATCTGGGGGTGCTTTTCTGGACATGGTGATGGACCTGTAAAGTTGATAAATATACCATGGATCAGTTCCAATACAAAAATATACTGGAAGAAATAATGTTACCTTATGCTGAAGACGTTCTACCGGTTATTTGGACGTTTCAGCATGACGATTATCCAAAGCACTCTGCACGCACCGAAAAGGAATTTCTTACAGCGCAATCAGTTCCCGTCTTAGACTGGCCAGCTAACAGACCAGATCTAAGTCCAATAGAGAATCTGTAGTTCGAAGTAAAGAAAAAGGTTTCAAATACACAGTGTGGGAATTTAAGAGAGCTGTATGACGTTTTTTTAGAAGAATGGAACACTATTTCTCTTGCGAAATGTCAAAAATTAATTATTAAGTCTATGCCTCGCCGGTGTAAAGCTGTAATTAAAAGCCCTGGATATGCTATTAACTATTAATTTTAGTTAAAAATGTTTTTAAAATTGCTTTTAAAATTTTCCGCGCTACATATTATTGTGATGTTTTAAATGTGTCATACAAAACAATTTCCGAGCAGTTTTTCGTTTCTTAATTATTTGTCCAGTTTCAGTATTATTTGAATGAGTTACTTTGGTAAAATAAATTAAATGTGAAAAAAAAGTTAGCGATTTTATTCTTTATTCCTAAGCCACGTTGCTCTATTAATGTGGCTATTTTATAACATAACTAGTTGCTTCTCAGAAGGTGCACATCACAGTGTACGACATGATTTAAATAAAAAACTTCTAGAACTTCAAATCGTTCTTAATTATGTGACCACAACTATATAAGTATAATTTATATGACTTTAACCTGAACAGTAAAATTTTTTCTTGGGTACTTATAAACCGTAACAAATTTCTATTGTTCTACTATTTATTGCGAATACCACGCATAATTTGATATTGCATCGATTAATTAAATCATAAAAACGTTTGATCAGGTAAAGCCACGTAAGCACTGCAAGTAGGTAAAATAAGTACTACTTTTAATGAGGTCGGCACTTTTAATTCCCCATTAAATTCTCAGTGGACATTTAAAAAATATAAAACAACAACACAGCTGGGTACAAGAATGACATAGTTAAAGTCAGGGAAAAGTTCACCACTGAGTAAATTAAATGTCCTTAAAATATTTTTTTCCGATAACCAATTTTAGCTGCACGAAAATGCACTTTAATCCCTGTGTTAATCCTCGGGAGTTACAAAACATCCGAAAAGGGGAATGTGGATGAGCTAAGAGTTATTTAAAGTTATTTAAAAATCAATGAAATAATTTGTGATTCAAAGTCAGTTGATCTTCTTCTTTAAATTGTTATTAGAACAACATAGTCAAAATGAAAGACATTTTTGAAAGTCAAAGAACCGACGTCATCGCCCTACTTGACAAGAAGCGGCAAGAAACTCACATAGAGATACAATTTATTCTATCCCGCCATTTTCTTTCTTTATATGGCAATCGGACATGACTGGAGAGAGATCAGGCACAGGACCACGACTGCTTGCTAAGGCAAGGGGGTGAAACATCACTAACTTCCTGACTCCGGGCTGTTACTAAACATTTCTTGACAAATAAACCAATAACTGTTTTGGTCCGATCCGGGTTTCATACCCGGGAGGAGCTCGTGATCAACACTTAACGACACTCCCTCAAGAGAAATAGGGCAGAAAGGGGAGAGTAGAGATGATTATAATGTAATGCTCTTGTCAGGTTATTTAACAGGCAAGGAATCACTAAGCTTCTTAATGTGTGCCCAAATAAGCATTACAGTGTCTTATAAATGCTTATTATAAAGCTTAAGCAGCTTAAACGATAAGCGAATACCGTAAGTCGGCCATTAACCAGCTTCCTCATCTGTAGCCTATCAAGGTGTACTGTCTAAGAAATCCATTTTTTTGAGCGTAGAATGTGGAAGCGAGTTGTCATTGTGAAACAGCAGCCCACATGCTCCGTGTTTAGTTGCTTGTTGCTAGTGAACTCTTCTAACTAGCATTTGGTACTATAATAATTTGTTCTTATTAGTGATACTAATTCGATTTCGTAAAGGAATTGAAACAAGATTCCCCGTCAAACTTAAAAATAAATGGTGTTGATGCATTTGCATGATTGATGCAGCATATTACATGCAGATTGCATGAAGAAATCAAACCGTTGACCAGCGCTTCGTTTTTGCATCGTATTGTCCAAGATCACCTGTATTAATACCATCAACACGCCGAGACGGGCCTCTTTCAAATTCAGTAATCATGTAACGGCAAAATTTCACGCGGGCCTGCTTTGGAGTAGGTATTGATGAAGGTTTTCGCATTAAATCTCGTGAACTCTTACTGAATCAATTTGTATTATATGCTGGATCTCTGTATATGTTATTTAATCTATTATTCTCTTCAAATAAATTTTTCTTTTCTAACACGTTTCCTTCCGTAACAGCCGTCAAGGTTTTGTCGGGAACTTTAACACTGGTGCATTGCTGCTTCTCTTTTATCGTTTGAATAATGATTTGAAGTGGGATTTGATAGTACGTAAAAGTGATGCAATTTTATGTAAAATGTCAACGCATGTGAATTAATAGTGGGAACGATGAAACAAGTGCTCCGATTATGGTGTGAAACTCAAGTTATTGTGGCTACTTTGGAGTCTTGAGGTACTGGCTCAAAATCTCTCAAATCTCACATTGCGAAGTGATTGAGCATCAGCATATTTTGAAGAACTTTTGAAACAAATTATATTAAAGGATAATTTCTTATTAACTAGCTACTTGAAACTGGCAAAAGTACAACACCTACGATGGTTCATACAAAAGAAAAAAAGGCCATCAAAGGGCGACCACATATTATTCGTATGTTCCTTTAGATTATTTTCACAAACAGTAATCAGAATCAAAATACTGTAAATAACTGGCCAGTATAAAAAATACTTTTTTTCGTAAATTTTATGCCTTTCCTGTCTTATATTTTTAACAAAAAAGTTCGAATAAAAGCGAGAGTTTTTCTTAACTTAATCATTTTATTACTTAGAGCTTTGAGATGCAATTCCAGGTAACTTACATATTTGATAATGTCAAAAAAACGGTCTTGTAGTTATACATTACTTTCTTTAACCTTACTTTAATACAAAACGTACTGTTATGTCTACCCCTAGTTACTTAATAACGCTGACTCGATTATTTTATTTAATATACCTAAAAGCCTAGTGTTTGAGGTATAAGGTAAAGGGGGCTCAGCCCCCCCACCCCCCAACGCACCTGGCGTTAAGTGCCTAGACCCGCACAGCTCGAAAGAGTACCCTCATCCCTCATGCCACGTGATGCCGAATACCCACCCGCTTGCGTTCTTTGCGGACAGACTAGCCATACGGCCAACTTCAGAGGTTGCCCTCGCGCTCCTTAGCCCGATCTCAGCAACAAAGCTGCCAAACTAGGTCCACCACCGGTTAGGCCAACTTTCACCCACCTCTGGACCCATATCGGCCCCCACAGCTTTGCCCACCAAGACTCCCACACCAGGCAAAATTCTCATATGCCATGACCTAGATACAGTACCCTCTGCAATCCGGAACATCGACGTAACGGAGATCGCCATCCCAGCACGCAAACTGCGCGCTTCTCAGTCCCCACGGGACCGTCTCATAGCTCTTACCGAGCACCACAACCTTCTGAATTCAATATAAGTTATTCATCCCAATCCGTAAGCTGCCTTAGTAAGGCCGCTCACGGATACAATTCCCAGCGGCTACTAAGCCGCATGCGCTCCCCCTGCATACAAGTCGGGGTCGCTTCCGCTAAGGATAAGATAAGATCTCGCGTTAGATCAATCCCTCCAGGTGGTGTTTAGTGGTTGAAAGTCTCCACATAAGCCGGCTGCGTGGCATGCAATTAGCATTCACCACCTCCCCCTCCCTTTCCGGAGGAAAAAAAGGTAATCGAAGCAGTGCAGCTCCAACCCATATTAAGTGCATATCGCATACGCCGTTCGCGGCTTTTGTACAATTTTTGTATTATTTTAATATTGGGGAAATAAACCAAAAGAACTTACGGGATTGGCTGTAAAAGTTTTTTTTTTTAAAAACATCTTCAGAGCGGCCCTCCTAACAGTACGTGTAGTCCATTTACCTGTTGGTTAGCTGTGGTTAGTGCAGCTCATGGTAAGCTGCAACCACCATCAAACATAGAAGATTACAAATGCGTTATCACCTGTAAGGACTAAAATAAATGCCTCTAAGCCAGTAATTATGCTGACTCTCTATTCCCTTTAGACAGTAATACATACATACATACTAAAGGGAACAGGGAGCCAGTAGCTTTAGCCTTTAATTTTAACCCAGTCAGTATAGATATATGCAAATAGTAAAAAGGCTGCTCACCTACGATTCACAACAACGATTTCCAGTAGCACTTTGTCACAGGCCACAACGATCGTGCAAACTTGCAAGAAAAAATACTAAACAGTAGTTGATTTACTTTCGATGCCGTTGAAACATTCGTTTCTTAACTAACATTTATACCTTTTATATTATACAACTTGCCCGAAATAATTTAAGATGGCGTTACGATTGGACTTCTATAATAATTATTTATAAGAGCAGAAACTTAAAAAAATATCTATAAATAATACTTTTTAACTCCTCTCTCTTCCTCCTCTTAGTTATGGTCGTTAATCTACCCAAAGTATGTTGTCAATTGTCATTCTGGTATATAAGTTTGTATTCTTTTTTTATTTAGTATTTTTTATTTAGTATTTTTTATTTAGTATTTTTTTATTTAGTATTTTTTTATTTAGTATTTTTATTTGGTATTTTTTATTTTGTAGTTTTTTATTTAGTATTTTATTTAGTATTTTTTATTTAGTATTTTTTATTTAGTATTTTTTATTTAGTATTTTTCAGGACCTTCCTGACAGAGACTGACGTCTCATCCGGACGGATATCAGGTCTCCGTCGATGTCCCCTCTTGTCTTCACGGACCATTGTCTGATCCGGTGCACGGTGCCACTCACGCTGCCATCGCTGTTGCGTTCTGCAGGTTGCCGCCTTTAGGATTTGCTTCTCGCCGAATGATCCCAGCGTTGTTGCTGATTCTATCGCTGATGTAGTGCTTCCCTGAAGCTTTTTATTCCACCATCTGTGGTACCCATCGGAGGCAGAACCCAGTAATGGTTTGGTCGCTACTGCAAAATTACATCACGCCATAAGCAGGAGTGCTACCAAGCATCGACGTTTCGAGATGCAAATACCAGCGCTCTTAAGCTGAAGTACAATTCCGCCTCCAGGTCCTTCAAATGTGTCATTGCCAAGGTAAAGTCAGAGCACATTGGCAGAATTGGCGAGAAACTAGTTCGACTTCCTTTAGGAACAGTTTCAAGGATCTGATTGTAAATGATGATCATCTGATGATCAATTTCAGGAACACCAAGGGACCTTCTGTCAGCCATCTCTCTTATGTCAAGACGATCAAAAGACAAAATCAGCATTTGACATCTGATTTATTTTCTTTATTGTTATATTTTGAAATGATTTTCTGCTTTTGTACGCTATCATAGTCACTTCAAGAAGTGAAGATATTGATAGAGTTTGTTTTTAAATTGCAAGCAGTATTGTTTTGATTATTAATTATTGTTTCGTCGCTAGTTTATTAATTATTGTGTAGTTTTATCGAAAGTGATTGTTGATCAGGTAATAGTATATCAGTCAATTTAAAATTTGGCAGGTAAGTTATAAGGTTTAATATCTTAAAAGAGAGAATAGGAAAAACAATTAACGTGTATTTCACTACAATCAATACACAAATAGTTATAAAGGATATTGTATAGACTAATATTAGAAGCAAGTGTGAAGAGTCCTAATGAAAATATGGAGCCCTTAATGTAATAAGCAATTTTTCTGCAAGTCACGGTGCGTGCGCGCCGCCCATAGTCGCGTGGAAGGACGAGTGTGCTGCGCAGGGCACAAACGATCCTTTCGAATATATCAGACATTTGCCTTGGTATGCGTAATAAAAATATAATTTAATACAATTATTTACCTTTTTTTAACTATTCTAATCCAGTACTTGACTACTTGTATTAACTGCAGTATTAACAAAGGCCTCCCTCATAAGTTGTCTCATAGGGAGACTACTTGCGTCATAGTTGCTACGCTCTGATGCTGCTGCTGCTTCCCATCTCCAGGTTTGTTTGTCGCCTGTTACAACACCCCGTAGGTGTCGTAAGAGGCGACACCAATATCCACAATTTTGTCACTACCACTTTTCTTGATTGAATAAAATTAAGAAAATTTCTAAAGAAAAATTACATAGCATAAATAATTTGTAGACGTAGTCACCTTCTTTCACAAGCTACCAACCTTGCCTTTTTGTAAAAACTTTTTCTGTGAAATACACAATCAAGTTAGACCAAAAACTATCAAGATACATCCTACAAAATGGCACCGCCGCCAGTAACGAGATTTCCGCCATTCCAGGCAGTCACTTTGACATGTCATCGCGCAATTTAACGCCAAAACTAAAACTTAAACTTAGACATGTCATCACGCAATTTAGTTTTCGAGAGTCATTACGAATCGTCTCGCACGCAGACTCGACGACTTCCAGCCTCCCGAACAAGCCGGTTTCCGAAAAGGCTTCAGTACCATAGACCACATACATACCCTTCGGCAAATTGTACAGAAGGCAGAAGAGTCCAATCTGCCACTTTGCCTGGCGTATGTGAAAGCCTTTGATTCCTCCTCAAACCAGAACTTCCTGAAACCAGAGTGACCGACATAGCCCAACGGATTAGCAAGCTGAAGTGGCAATGGGCCGGCCATATAGCTCGAAGAACCGATAACCGATGCGGAAGAAAGGTTCTCGAGTGGCAGCCTCGTACCGGTAGGCGTAGTGTAGGGCGACCCTCCACTAGATGGAGTGACGACCTGGTAAGACATGCAGGAAGTCGATGGATGCAGGTGGCTCAGGACCGTGCTTTGTGGCATTACTTGGGGGAGGCCTATGTTCAGCAGTGGACTTGTGAAGGGCTGTAATGATGATGATGATGATGAAACCCCTACAATACAGGAGAAAATACTATTGTGGAAGTATCGTTTTTTTTAAATGATCATTATTAAACCTTAAGTCTTTGTAACAAGCATGGGGTCGTGGTTGACATCAGCTATGAGCGACATGGTAGAACACTTTTTTTACCAAGGTTCGTAGTCTTAATACTCTCTTTAGGTATAATATTTTTCGTTAAGTAGCAAAATAATTATACTTATCTACATTTAGTTCCAGACCAAGTAAAAGAGAAAGAAAGAGTAAGAAGGAAAAGTCAGTTAAATTAAAATTGTTAATTAAGTTTATTAAAAAAAATACTAGCAATAATATTAGATACTAATATTTTCTTTTAACATCTCCCTTTTCACTCAAGCATTCCATTTAAACAACCCTTTAATCAGGTGAGCTTAAAATGCTTGTTAGGAATGGTTCACGATAGAAATCGAAGGGCGGATCGCAACCCACGACTTTGGAATGTGTATTTTGCTTCCTGCCGTTAAGCTGCATGCATTACAGCCTATCAAAAGTCCACTGCTGGACATAGACCTGCCTCATAGATTGCATCATAGGGGGGAGATTTGCCATAGTTGCCACGCTTGGCAAGCAGGTTGACAACCGCAACTTTTATTATTTATGCAGCTGTCATCAGAATCCACTAGATATGATAAGGATATAGAAATATAGAACGACGAGTGAATGCGGGAAATAGAGTAAATGGGGCCTTGCACTCTATTGTGAAGAGTCAAAATGTGTCGAAAAAGGCACGTATGGCAATTCACAATGCTATGTTGGTCCCTACTTTAACGTATGGTAGTGAAAGTTGGGTGTGGCAGAAGAAGCACGAGAGTAGAATGAACGCAGTAGAAATGCGGTCGTTAAGGAGTATGTTAGGGCTGAATCTGAATGACAGGGTAAGAAATTGTGTAATAAGAGAAGAGTGTGGTTTGCAAGATGATGTTGTGACCAGGATTAAGAAAGGAATGCTTCGGTGGTTTGGTCATGTGGAAAGAATGAATGAGGAAAGAGTGACAAAGAAAATTTATGGTGCAGAAGTGAATGGCAGAGTCGGAAAGGGACGTCCTAGGCGAAAATTTATCGACCAAATTGGCGATTTATTTGAAAACGGGCCAAATTAGGAGTAGGTACCCTTAACCGATGAGCATGTATGCGTAGCTGTATGGATGTGAAGGAGGCGAGAGAGGTGTGTCAGGATCGTGCCAAATGGAAGTCTGTAGTCTCTGCCTACCCCTCTGGGTGACAGGCGTGAGTATTTATGTATCTGTCATCAGAACGATGGAGATCCCCTGGTTCCCTCATGGTACTCGTATCATGTGGGAATACACTACCTCAGTAGTGTATATTCTCACAACGTACAGTTCGCTGTAAAGTGTGAGGAAATTCTTCGAAATTATTATTAGTGACAACTTAAGTGTAGGTACCTACCCATATTTATTTATAGTCGGCTACAGATATTAGATTGCTGCATCTGCGGTAAAGTTGCTGCCTATATAAATATCTACGTTCCACAACTGGGTAAAGTCGTCCTTACACTTGAGATGAGTATAAAACAAGTCCACGCTGCTGGGTCAGTCACTTACACGTAGGTAGGCGAATCTCGAACTTGTCTAAAATCAAATTAAGAAATTGCTGTAGTTTCTTTAAGTAACGCAAATATTCATTTCGTAATTTCTAGTCGGTTTCGTGACATGTAGAATAATAAAATAATCATATTTTTTAAGTTTAGTTAATGTATAACTATTCTTCCGTTTTTAATTCTGATTCATAATTACGATCAATAAATTATAAAACTAATTGATATAGGATATTAGCAAACGCATTTTTGGAGCAATATTTACGCAATGTACCTAATATTCAAATGAACCGGATGGCATTTGCGAATAATTTATGAGTAGCTTAGTGAGTATTCAAATAAGTTTATAAATAAAATGCTCGTTTATATGTGTCTTTAGGTCCTTTTATTTTAATGCCGGGAAATATGTCTTTAAAGTAATGGAACGCTAAAAATTCGTCTAGTTAAAAATCAAATTCTTAAGTAAAATGTGGAAATTAAAAAAATAAGAACGCCGCATTCAGTGCTGGCTGTTTCAAACTAAATTTCTTTTTTGAACATGAAACGTAATTTCTTTTCTTATTCCTAACAAAGGTCGAGTATGAACATAAATATAATTAATAACAACCCCTAACGCGTTTCTGGCTGAAGTTTCATTTGTTCGCAAAGGAAAATCTCCGCTACATGTAACCTATGCATTGCCATTTATCTTTTTCCACAAAAGCCGGACATTATTGTTCGGTCCAAACACTCCTAAATCTTCGGAAAAGTAATATATATTCGTTTTGCCCGCTGCGTTGTGGGCTACACAGACGATAGTCAGTTGCCTCCGTACTTTTCTGTATCTACTAATGTTTAATACATTGCCAGTTCTTGTCTATTACTTTAGCCCTTCAGTAGTGTAGCCGTTGCGACGGAAAAGCGAACAAAAATTTCCCTCGTATAGAAGCGTGTTTTCTAAAATCCACGTAGTTTCATTACGACTGTTTTAAACGAGCGTTTCTATTGATGTTAAGTTTGACAGTTAACTTTGACATGGTTCTATTGATGAAAAGCCGCGATTTTAATACAAACCTTATCTCAAAGCCATAAAGTTAAAATTTTGTTGTCTTTTCAACATTTTCAAAACCGTAGCATCATTGAAAATTTCTGTTATTTGTTTGTGTGCAGAGATATTTGCAAATTTAGATGGATGTGGGAAATATTAAGACATTCTTTCATATAGTTCATTGTTTTCGACGTATTTAGTACTTGGATAATTTGTGAATGTAGAAAATTTAAATAATTTGTAATGTATCTAACTCTTTTAACTTTTAGTGTTAGCATTTGTATTTTGTTTGTGACTATATAACACTTCACATGTAATAGTAAAAAGTTATTTAAAGTATTACTCGTAATATTAAAAATAAGATTTTTCGTTTCAATCATTAAGCATTTTACGTGGTAGAATTACTACGCTGTAACTTGTAACTATACTATCGTAAAATCTGACGTATGATCGAAAATTATAGGTATTCTGGTGTTAGATTATTGAGTATAAATATTTCTTTTTTTGTCAAGTTTCTAAATGATTAATCGTCATTTTAAGATATTCTTTTATTATCTAGATTATGCTATCTCCTATATAAAAATAGTTGAGACTCAATTTTAATTTCTAACGTTTAAGAATTATAAAAATAACTTTCTTACTAATAATCAATATTTTACAAATAATTATATTCACATAATTAATCACTCAAATAAAAAAAGTACTTATGTTTCAAATGTTATTGTAACTAGGCAACGAGTGAGCGAAGGTGGCGGCATTGGATTGAATAAGTGACGAAGCGTGATTTGTTAAAATTGATTAAATAATTAAAAGACATCCAGACCTATTAATTTTATACTAGGTATTAGAAAACTTGAATATTTTATGACATTACATTAGATACGATAATGCAAAATGAACATTTCAAGTGTTAGTAGTCCATAAGTGTTGGGTAATTAAGATGTAAAAATTGAAGGTATATCCTATATAAGTTCCATTATTGAGTACAAGCTGCCTTACATTTTTGAGAGGGTTTTGGAGCAATTAATCCATCGCGCTGCTCCAATGCGAGAAGACCAACTGCACCTAATAATGTTGTCCAAATCTTTGATATCTCGGTAGGTCCCCATGTGTCGCCGAACACGTGAAAAATTAGCACTTAAAATTACATATTTTTTATTTATTTTAAAAACGTTACCCACATGAAACAATCCATACAAATACTCGTACCGAGCGTGATTTGAACTCACATACTCAGCGCTGTAACTCATTGCTAAGCCACTGTGCCGCGAATAGGTTTGCCAGATCGGAAGACCAACTTATCTGGACAAATTTTGAAAGTGTCAGAATTGTGAGAAATAAATGTTAATAATAAAAAGTTTATTTTCTAAATTAAAAGGCTACATATTGTTTGTTTACACATAATGACATAACTAAGTTAATTTTTAGTAGTTTTTGGTATAAAGTATTTGTTATTGGACTAGAGTCCGCCAATTTGGATCCTAAAATATTTGAAATTCAAACAATTTACTCCAAAGTTCAGCCTCATTACTAACACAGCTTTTATTAAATTAAAGGCCATACGTCAGTTTTCAGAGAAGTTGTTTATCTGGAGATTTTGAGTTTTGTCGAGAGTCTGGAGATCATTTAAAATGTCGGGAGAAATCAAACGAATCCCGACCATCTGGCAATCCTAGCCACGGAGCCGCTGGTATTATACCCTTGTTTATGTATTACAATTTTCGTATTCGTTTCCATTCACAAATACATACCTATTATATAGCTTAAAAATTATGTACATAAACCTGTTCGTACAAAATTACATACTGTAAATATGCAGCATAGTCGGAGTAGTGTTACCTCTAAGAACACATACTTCTCGGTATTACGTAATGGATGAGCGTAATTTGAGAATAAACTCAGTAAAGCAGCGTCAAAATATGTAAAGATCTTTATCTTTTCCTTCAAATGGCTTGGGAAAAAACATAAAGAAGGTGGTGTCACCTGATCCCGACAGGCGTGATTTATTGGCTGCGGTGTGGACGTGGCCTTAGGTCCCGACCCCGAGTTATGACGCCCCGAAATAATTTACCTACATGTGACAAGAAACAAGTAGGTAGGAACCGGTATAATGACTGCGATGACTCAGATCATTCGCGTTTTATTTGGCCACAAAAGTGGTTCCGCGTTACAAAAAGTTAATAATAAATTAATTTAAGATCGTTCAATTAGTAGCTAAATATTTCAATTACTTTATTAATTTATAAAGGCATATTCAAAGATAAATATACAATACTAGCGATCCGCTACGTCTTCGCACGGGTATTTTCTGTATCTCGACAAAAGCGCCACCAAAAAGGGACCAACTCAAATACCTACACACAAAATATTCATCAAAATCGTTCGACTCCTTTTTTTAGTTTTAGCAAGACTAATGGAAATCAATTGGATTTTTATATGTAAGAAGATTTACAGTTATTAAATATATAAATGGTTCACTCAGACAAGTACCACCAAAATCTCTGGAATCTGTAGCAGTTCCCCGATGAATTGTTACATTGAAACCTTAGTGTAGTAGGCGGCGTTCACGTAGGTATTACGCAACGCAATCTTTGAAGATTTTTGACTTTCCCTCCCCCAATGTAACGTGTTTCTGTCCCCCCCCTCCTCCGTAAATATTACGTAACACCCAAGTGACCATTTTTGCCTAAAAGTCACAATTATGTTGCGTAAAGTATCGGAAAATCGGTAAAAGATCTTTGTTATTGTAGCCCCCCCGTAACTGAATGACGACCGTGGTACTCGTATATTACGGGAAATTCCTCGTGTGTTATAAACATGCTCTTAGAAAGAAGAGCTTTAACCATTGAAGCGTGTTCGACATACTACCCGCGCGCTTAGTGATGATCACCACTCCTTTTCACAGCTTCAATACCGCCAGCACCTAGCTTGCTTGCTATCTAAGCTAGAAACGCTTTCATCAACACGTGACTTTGTGTAACTATCGGCAACTTTTCTGCGCGCGGGCAGTACGTACCTATGTATAACGCGCCGCTACGTCGCAAGTCCTTCGCAACTCTACATCACTCCTTAGGCTTAATTCAATAAACTAGTTCTCTTGTCACATGGAATAAATAATAACCCTTTTTGCCCAATGACTGTTGCATAGTTATTAACAATAAGGATTATTAATATCAAGTGAGAAATTAATGTAAGTACCAAGTTGTTAAATAAATTGATTTCTTTTTTTTCTTTTTTCTTTAAAAGACGTTACCCCTACACTAAGATTTTATCTTGTATTGTGGGGGCAGTTTACAAACGTAAATTGCACAAGGACAAACATCCAGACCCGGAACAATTATTATTTGTAAGCCATACAAATATTTGATCCGTGCGGGATTCGAACCCGCGACCCCCAGCGCAACCACTCATTGCTAAGCCACTGCGCCACGGAATCGTCGATAGATATCAAACCTAGTACGGAACCCTGCGACAGACCTTAAGCTCACACCTAATTTTTACTTCTTCTCATCAAAATTATGGAGATGAATTTATTTACTTAATATAAATCATCAGTGTTCATAACTCAGTTCACAATAAAAATATTTCGATACTATAACATAAATTTAGTGTTTAAATATGTGTTCAGTTTCGTGGAATCAAAAAAGGTGCATATGATAAACAGCTTTTAATTATATTTCTTTATGATGCATTATAAAGAAATGTAGACTATTGACAAGGTAATACGAGTAGAACAGGAATAGTTAAAGCCATACGAGATTATCTTAGGTACCCTTAACCTTTTTGATTTGGTATATAAGTATTAAATATAATTTTTCTGATTTTAAATATGCTTTTATAAAAGCTTTAATATACCTAATATTATGTATAATGATAGTAATAGATAATATTTGAAAAGTACTAAAAACATTAAAAGATTTTTAAATGATAGTTCTACATGATGGCAGGTGACACATGCCCCACCTGCCTGGTTATTATTATCAAAATATTTCGTTCGTAAATCCGCTAAGTAATTTGTAGCTGACATCTTTCTGTTATGCAGAAAAAAAGGGAATTAGCAGTTTGTCCTGCAATGGAGATGTTTTGGTTTATAATTTAATTTTAAATTCAAAGCTAATATAACAGTCTTAAAAGTTGTAAGAAAAATGATCAGATCCATAAGCTTATCCCAAAATGTCTATATTCCTTTCAAAAAACAACGATCTAAAAAAATATTCAGCAACAAAGCATTTTGCACCTTAAAATAAAGACGTTTAGAGATAAATATGTGTCGTATCTAAAGTGTTAATACGCCACTGAATCCAGCAGCAGTGAGAGCTCAAGTAAAGTGGAAGAAGTCCCTGAGAAAATTGGCACAAGTGGTTTTAGCTAGAATGGTAAGCGCGGGGCACTGCGACGCAACACAGAGCTAATACACTACAGAAGTGACAATCTAGGTATAGAAAATTATTTCGTGTTATTGTAGTGATCTTGTGTAGTGATTAAATAATTTGGGAGAAATAAGAGATAAAATCACATTTATATTTTACAATATCATTTATCTAATTTTTGCCGAGTGTTGTAAATTCATGAAGCCATTTAGTCCCGTGTGGTCATATTAGACAACTATAGAAAATGTCTCTCCCATGGCTTTCAATAAACGGCCTTATAATCATCTTATTACGCCAGATAATAAAGATGAAGTATTACATACTGAATAATTTTTATAATTGGAGACGAGTAACAGCGTCAAAAGTGTAATGATACTGAGATGTCTGATATGCGACCGTAATCTGTCTGCAAATCGTGATAAAGGCAATTATTCCCTACAACGAGGATAGTCCATATTTAGCAGTGGAATTTGAAATTGTTAAGACGAAGAAGCTATCTATGTATTTTGTCTTTATTTTTAAATATTACCTACTTAAAAGAAACAAAATGAGGTTTGAAGTTCGTTTTATGTAGGTATAGCATTTACAACAGGTTGAAACCTGTGTCCTAAAATAAAATAGAACAACAAAAATAACCTTGTTTTATATATTGCTATAATGATAAGACAATTGTAAAGATAGAGATGGCATTTCATCTCTGTGGCAGTACCTAACATTACATCATAATAATTACTCCGTTAGCTGTACTGACTGGCTACCACTGCCTACTTATTTTTCCTCCCAATTAGCGGTATCATTACTACTACATCATTTTCCTATCCTATTCCAATATTATCCCGTCCTCTTCTCCACTTATTATTCTTTCTCTCTTATTCTTTCAATCTTTCATTACTTTTCGATTTTTCCACTAATGAAGTAGTAACCAAGACAGTCAAGGTTTAAAAAGAAGTAAAAAGTTAGTAAAGTAAAGCACCCTTAATATACGTCCCACTGTTAAGCACAGGCCTACTTTCACTTCTGTGAGGATTTCAGGGCAAGCAAATGTCCGCACGCTGCTACAGTGCGTATTATCGGATTTCACGTCTTTAAAATATTTTTATTTTAAACTCTCAGACACGCAGGTTTTCAGTGTTTACCACATCAGCATTTAAAATTGCAAGTAACAATTTTATTGTAACCGACGAGAATCGAACGGGTTTCTCACGTGGATATTTTGAATTTTAATGCGGTCCTTAGCCCATGAGCTACTAAAGTTCATGTACAAAAAAGTTATTTAAAAATATTCAACACCACTATCACCATCCTACCTACCAAGCGTGGTGGTTATGAAAACACCTCTTACTTTCAGTCATCCGTAGGTACACTAGGTAAGCTTTAAGTTATTTATAAAATATCACATATCACTATACATCCATCCATTACCAGCCAATAAAAGTCGTAAGAGACATTTTTACATTGTTAACAAGCTTGGCGAACGCGTTGGCAACCGCAGTTTTTTTATAATTTTTCATTGTTAACCGGGTTGTTGGCCAGCTGTCCATCTCCTATTCCAGTTTCCTTCTGTCGCCTCTTACGACAACTACGGGACGATATGGAGTAGTTGCTATTTTTATACCGCCAATATACGGCTATACACTGGTATGACTATGAAATGTATACAGGGTATTAGTGTAAACACCAGTAATTTGGTTTCACTTACAGAACTTAAATTCAATGAATTAAAAAAACACTAATTTCTTTCATAAAATTTAAAAAGTTTCTGTCCGACACCGTCCGTAAATTCATGGATACCCTATGCGTCCGAGTGACGTAATCACTTTAAAAATCACCGCCAGCGCTAGCTACCTATACAACATTCCAATAAAAACACAATAGGTACATATAACCTGTGATGTAACTTTTCCTTTATACGTTCATCCTGGCTTAGGACAGGCAAAAATTGAGGAATTAAGGAAAAATTGAGATTTTACTAAAAATGTTGTTATTTTTCATTGAATTTACGTTCTATAAGTGAAACCAAACCACTGGTTTCAAGGATAACGGTGTTTACACTAACATCCTGTATAGAATTATTTGAATAAGTAGAGGCATATCTGTGTATTTTTATTCTATGACATCAGTATAGGGGTGGCCGTCGAATGTTCGCCCAGAGATAGCACTCGCGGCAAGATGTATTGCTGCTTACGAAAAATTTTCAACAGTCCTCTATCAGATTGGCCCCGAACGGAAAATAAGAGGGGACAGCGAGAAATAAATGAACGTTGTAAATATTCCTATGACAATAATACAGGTCAGCAATAGATTTGCTTTGCGAGATAAAGTATATATTATTAATGAAAGAACAAAATGGGATAAAAAGTAGTCTATTGATGAACTTGTGCGTGAAATAGGCTATAGAATTGGCAAACTTACTCCTGATAACAGTGGCACTTGGAAGTCATTTACAGCCTTTTGATGGAATCCAAGCGTGAGTTATGATATACTTGACATTATTTTTATTAGCAATCACATCAAAGTTGGGCTATCAGTTTGTCCGAAATGCTAATCGAAATATACTTAAGTGTAGAAATTTTTTTTTTTGATGGCTGTCTGTATCAATAAATGTATTTACATATGAATAGATGTATAAGAACGTACAGAGTATGAATTTTTATTCAGAGAAAGTGGTCATGTGTTTTTTTTTTTTGTTATTTAATTTAAATCTATGAAACGGTTTCAAAAAATTATTGGACGTTATTAAACTTTAAAAATTAACTTAACTTATTTAAAAAAATTAACTTATTTAAAAAAAATACAAAGCCTTCCATTGATGTTCTATTAAAATAAAACATGTATAAAATATGTGAAAAACATCTTGATGAAACTTACATGTCGATGGAATAATATATTTCGAAGTGTAGGATTTTGTTGCTCTAACACACAAGTATGATTTACCATCTTCTTTACAATCTTACCACTAGGTAAAATTGTAGTCAAACACTGGTGTTTAATAATAAAAATATTATCAGAATTCAGCCAACACTCATGGTAACAGTGTGACGGACTAATTGCTCCATAGCACTCTTAACAAAATGAGGGGAAGCTAGTGCCCAGTAGTTGGATATCCATAAGATGAAATTTTCCCTTTTCCTATATATGTCATAAAGTTAATACTTCTCATGTAATTAAAGATAAAAGATAACTGAAATAAATTCAATTAATAATACAAATCACACGTTCCAAGAGAAACTGTCTCGGATTTTTCTTTCGGAATTTATTTCCGCGGGCCCCTTCCCAGAGACACAGTGGTGGGGAGCGACACCCAAAAGGGGGGCGCGACTTCATTTCGCCCGCGTCGTTTATCTTGAGGAACATAATTCAGGGACGAAGTCTCTGTCAACTTATTCCTATTCTCTCGCCTAAGCGTGAAATGGGAGTGTTATACTTTTTTTTATAGCCGCTACGAGACTGGGACTTACTTGTCTTAAATATTTTAAATTTAAATTGATTATAATATGGCTATACCGACCATAAGACTTTTGATAATTTATAATACGGAGTTTAGTTTTATCATCGCATTGAGGACATAAAATTTATGTTCTATTTATTATATTTCTTATGTTTTCGTTTTTAGGTATATTTAAACAATCAAATAAAAATTTCCTTCTACACTTATTATGAATGTCTACTCTCGTTAGTCATTCACAGTAAATGTTCATTATTGGACTTGAGCCTCTTTCAGAATTTCCCCAAACCATTACATTAACCGTGCGGATTGATGATGGCAATACCAGACGTCTGGCATCTGTGACGCAGCTGCCCGTCATTGTACTGAGCTGTCTATGGCAGCCGTTAAAACTATAAGATTTTTCCAGCATTTTCCATAGCTGCTTTATACGAATACGTTGAACCGCGCTGCAGCTATATTACTGTTGTAGCACTTATGAATCGGCTTGACCGGAAAAGGACCTTCAAAAAGGGCTATCACAGCATACCAGCGTGAAATTGCATCTTAATTCTGCTATGTTTCATGTGGTGAGTGTAGAAAACCGCGTAATTCACCGTACAAATGATTTCTTAGATTACGTGTTCTAATAACTGTGATTCTTAGAACGACTAAGGCGTCTAAAACGAGTGACTATGAAGAGCAACGCACATAACTCATTCAGTAACCGAATGTAATGGCGATATGATATTGGGAGGGACGTTATCGGTCGTCTGCCAGTCTGCGGCTCGTAAATAACCCGCATTCATTACACCCCCATAACGTGGATGTTAGAGAAAAGTATTTAATAGAGGAATCGCTATTGTACTGACAAATGGAATGGACTGGTATATCACATTATCCATTACAAGAATTTCTACAACTTCGACAAACGTAAGTTGGAAATAATTTCTAAAGATATTTTTGGGATGTGTCCTAAAAATATTATCCTGTCAATTATTTTTCTTTATAGAATTAGGCCGATAGACAAGCACATAGTACGCCCGGTGTTAAATGGATGCTATGGTCCATAGACATCTACATCTATCCTTGAATAAGAATCAAACTCCTGAGGACTAAGATGGAATGCCTCGCTACTAACAAAAATGGTCTCCGGTTCACTCTCTCCTGTCGAGATCACCTATTTATGACGTAACGTAAGTGTAGATAGCATAGCAATTCCATTAAAATTTTTAAATATCAAGGCTTATAATTAATAATTCTTTGCAAAGAAAAAAGTTTGCTAAATCTTAATTATTATTATAATATATATAGGTATATATATATAGATACATAATTATTCTCCTCTTAAACGGCTTGACCGATACTGCTGAAGTTTTTATTGTATACTAAGGGAGTTATCTGGATAGCCTTTAATTATAGTTGGATACGCTAGATGGTGCTGTTGTCGAGATCCAGAAACTCGTCGAACTCGTCGAAAAAGAAGTCGTGCGTAGCTGGAGCGGATCGCTAGGAATATATATGTAAACAACAAGTATCAAGTAAGCAACTACATTCACATTTTTATAACATCACTCACATTGTTGTAATTCTCAGATCACAATAATCCAAAAATCATGGCGCGGGGTCCTTAATTATTATCATCATTATTACAGCCCCTCTTCTTCAAGTCTACTTGGGGTTTAAATGAGACAGCATAGTACGGAGAGCTCAACAGAAAACGTCACATCTACTCAACTACTTGAAATAAAATGTATCTTCGTTTTAAAATGTGAGATTCAAGTTGTACAATAATGATAATTAAAGCAATCGGCGGTCATAACGTTTTGAAATGATTCGTCCATTAACAGATAGATAAAATTTTTAGAAACTATTAATGTGGTTTCTAATTTCTATTCACAACCTAACATAAGTTTTTCAAACTCAATACAGAAACAACAAAATCAACAAATACACTCAACAAACCTTCAGTGTGGCTTTACAAGAGAACTGTGCGAAGAAACCTCGCTCAAAGTTCAATCAGCTCAAAGCTCCAAAGTTCAGCCCTTTCTACCAAAACTGCGCGGAGGTACATACTGGAGCTGTAAAACATGTGTAAAGAATCGAGAGGTGTGAGGATGCATGACGGTTGACTGTAGTGTAAAGTGATCTCTATTACTTCATGTTTATTTACACTAAGTTCTGTGAAAAACCAACCTTACTTTATTAACTTGTGCTTTAATGTATACCTAGATGAGCAGTGTTGTGCAAAACTCAATATCCGGTTTTTTGTCCAAGGGAGGGTTCTAAATCTTGATTTTATTATGCCATCCGAATCACATTAGTTGGCACTAAAAACCTTTTTCATCAGTGGCGGGAATCCTTTTCTACCTACGAGTCCATTTGGGTGATATCTGCATTGCTGTGTTCCGGCCTGAAGGGTAAACGGAGCCACTATAATTAAAGGCTGTGAGGCATTTTATCTTAGTCCTCCGAGGTGATAACTCATGTGTAGTTTTCTTCGTTTAAAGTTGGTTTCAGGTGTTTATGGGCTATAGTAGTGTTCATGGAGTGCACGCTTACAACTCGTGGGACCTTACTCTAGCGCTGAACGAAACGTTGAGGGGATAGCTGCAAATGTCGTATCAGTACAGGGGACGGAAGCGACTGGAGTGCTAATCAGCGCGTGTGAACGATACGCACAGTCAATCATAACATAATATAAACACTCACGCCTGTCACCATACGCAATAATGCGTAATACGGCAAATTATGCGCAATAACGGTCAATGCTAGACTTTCGTGCCGCGAGTTGTACCATCAGGTTGACTGTGATTCCGTTTGTCACTTTAGTATCATAAAAAAGACGCATGATACCTACCATGCTATGCGGATGGGCCATCCATCCATTACAGTCTATAAAAGTCCACTGCTGAGCATGGGTCTCCCGCATAGATTAACTCTTGGAGGGATTTTGCTATAGTTGCCACGCTTGGCAAGAGGGTTGGTAACCACAGTTTTGTGTTATATTACATGGTTATCAGTAACATACTGTTGCCCATCTCCTGTTTCATTTCCCCTTTGTTACCTTTTACGAGACCCTCAGGAGTTAAGTCAATATTTACGCATAGGTGATGCTATTGCTCTTCGACAGCCTCTGTGATTGCGTTTCGAAATTTTCTTATGGGTAGGTGCTCAGTCAGTCGTTAGACTACTATTTTCTAGTGATTTTATATTGTTAGTGTTTTACAGCTACGTCTGACTCAGGTCTTCTAGATCGCAAGCAGACTCGATCTATAAAGTTTCTTTTGTTAATAACAAGGTGAAGCACGCTTTACCGTTCGCCCTGTAGAGAGTGCAGACGAGGTTGGCACCGGAAAAAGTAGTCCAAGCCCTTATTAAGAACCTGTGCATACTTAATTTGTAAATCGCATAAATGATCGATATCAAGAACAAACTGAAACTTCGTTGTCATCACGCGTGGGGCATCCTTAATCGTACGTACAGCCGATACGTCATTTGACGCAATAACGGTCAAACGATAAATATCGCTTTGCGCAGACAACACGCGCAAAGTAATATATGAAGTTAAGAATAAATAGGCAATTTAGTGCGGGACGCACGTTCGGCCGAATATTGGCGAATATTGGCTTGAGCGGGCGGTGGATTTCCATACCGTATCGCGATTCGTGGGGTGCGTTTATGGGGTAAAAATTAAGTTGGCAAATTCGGTGCGTGGTTGATATTCACTTGCATAGTCAAAATATTTTTAACGTTGAAATTAAGGAAATTCGAAAAAACAGAAACGTTCTCTCATTCGAATTTATGTAATTTGTCCTTATGTTGCGAGTTACGAGTAGTAGATTCGACTTTTAATCACCAAAACCATCAAGACCAAAATTAGTTTGGGTATTTGTTATTGCATTGCATCTCCAACATTAGCCGAATCTCAGTCTTAGGACCAAAAGCCTTATTTTCAAATTTATTTACCATTTTAAGCATATTGTCAATTTTCAGTCCGGGTTGAAAATGATATTAACATTGTCGCATGTGGACAGGGTTATTTACAAAAATAAAACATTATTATATCATTATAGTGACCTTTTCTTAAAACTTTTGTCATAAGTTATATTGATATTTTTTCTATGTTTACTTACTAAAAGGTAAATAATATTTAAAAAGTCAAATTTACGAAATTAAAACACTACTAAAAATTAATATACCTAAGTAAATTTAATTTGCAACAATAAATTTTAAAATAAATAAGGTAATAAGTTAATGTTTAAAAATTATAAATGTTCAATTAAGTAATGGAATTTTTTAATAAATAAAATTTAAATTATTCCTACTTTTGACGTTAAGTTATTCGAGTCTAAGTCAGCGCAGACCAAGGCTCCCCGGGCACACTAAGGTATTACTGCTGGGGTGCGCGAAACGAAATGTGGCTTTAAAAATTTGGAACACAATCCGGCTATTTGTCTTTCCTACGTCTCTTATAAATCAAGGAATAAAGCAGCCAACAATGCTTTATGGCGGAAAAAAGGTTACATAAGATGGGGAAATAGCATACAGGCCTTGTACATACATATATTATGAAACATAGAGGTTACGTGAAAATGATATGAGTTCAGTCAATGTAACGAAGAAAACTATTTTATAAGAATTATTCAATTTTGAAAAATACTATCTAATAACATAATTCTTCATCTTTTGTTAGTATCTAAGTTATTCCACAGATATTTTTATTACTATCTATTAAGCGCAATAAAATTCAATCAATTAAATTCGACTAAGAATTTTGACAAAAGACATAAGGTCTATATAGCACGTAGAGTTTCTGTTCATCATCCATCATTACGGCTTATTGAAGTCCACCACTAAACAGGCCTTCTCCATAAAGTTAAAGTTACAGTCTATACACGGTCCACTACTGGGGCACAAGTCTCCCCTCATTTCTGAGAGGGTTTTAGGGCAAGGAAATGTCCACCGTGCTGCCGCAATGCATGTTGGCGAACTTCACACGTCATCGAAATATTTTTTTTCTTATTTCTCAGTCATGCAGCTTTCCTTACGATGTATACCCTTCACCGCCGAGCACGTGGTAAGTCAGCACTTGAAATTGCAATTAACAATTTCATTAGTGCCGGCGGGGATCGAACCTGGGTTGCTCGCATACTGTGAAATTTAAAGCGAATAATCCTCTGAACTACCACGGCTCTCTCCTCCTCTTCCATAGATTGCCTTATATGGGGGTATTTGCCATAGTCGCAAAAGCAGATTTTTTTAATCGTATTAAGTTGTTGTCAGGAAGATTCTGCAGCAGCAGATAGGGTAGAAGATTCTCATACACCGCCACTGCACTGCTTTTCTGTTGCTACCTGCTAAATATTAAATATCGTGACGACCTGCGCCTTGCATTAATTGGATGTTGGACGCCACACACTGATCGACTGATCATTCCAAGTTCCAACTGATCAGTTCAAACTAAAACTGTTGATATTTTTTTAAATATTGAACTTTCGATATATCGATATTTATAAATATATCAATATCAAAGTTTTATATATAAGTTTGTTTATCGATACATCGAAAATCTAATATTTAAAAAAATATCAACAGTTTTAGTTTGAACTGATCAGTTGGAACGATCAGTTGGACTGACCGTGTGTGGCTACCATAAGGCCTAAGATAGGGGCGATAACAAGATTTGAGAAAAGCTTTTTCGACGATAATGATGTTTATGATTATGATATGTTTATGATATCTTTTGTGATGTTAAAGATTTAGGTATGTGGTACATAGTATAATATTTGCTTTGTTCTTAAGCGTGGTTAGTAACGTAGCAACGTTCAAATATCTAAACTTATTGTAGGGACTAGTACTTTTCGCCTCTCCATAGATTGTCTCATGGGCAGGATTTTGCCAAAGTTGCTATGCTTGGGCAAGCAGGTTGACAACCGCAGTCTTTATCATATTCGGTGATTATTAGAAAGGTTGCTACTGCTCATCTCCAGCTTCAATTCCCTCTGTCACCGCTCACGACACCCACGACACGATATGGGGTATTTTATAATCTTACACTCTACTTACTCTCCGATTATGATAATTAAATGAAAATAAATTAAGATCATATCAAATTTAATTAGAACCTGATTGCAGAACGCTTGATATGAAAAAATGACGGGTTTAACCACGTTTTAGTAAAGCTAAATTTATACCGAATTATATGAATTAATTTTAATATGTTTAGTTATGATTAGAAACTAAATTTATTTCTCTTCGTTACATTAGGTTTATTACTATAGTTACTGTCCTAAAATATATCAGCGGCCATTTTAATATCGGCCGTCATTATTTAAGCGACGTCACATCCGTCCACACTAGTCGATGCGTTCGCAGAATTATTACCGTATAACGCACTATATCATGGTGAATTTACGATAACCTGAATATGATAGATTTTCAATCCGACGCCCATAATGTACGGCGAAAAATACTCCGCCGTCAAAATATAGAAATAAATAAAGTTGTGACAACCAATTAATAACTAGCAAAGTGTCAGTCCTCTATATAAAAACTTTGGATAAAGGATGGAGAGACTCACAAAGAGAAGAGTCGTATGTAAAAAGGCCCCGATATAGCCCATAAATTTGGCAGGATTCAAAACAAATCGCCCTTTATTCATTACACGCATGACTTATTGCCGCGACAGGTCGTAAAACATAATGCACTTATATAAACGTCACAAAGGTGCGGATTCGTTTCACAATACAGTTTTAAAGATTAACAGAAACAAACCCCAGACGAACAAAAGGTAGATTTCAGTTCATTAGACACGTTTTTCGAACAACAGCAGCCATAATAATATATGAATATGCATCTAAACTATTAATGGGTTGTCACAACCATTCAACAGGAATGAGTGTTAAGATATTTTTAATACATAATAAATAAACAAATAAATTGTGTAAGCGACAACTAAATTAAGTGTTACTAATTTAATTTAATGATCCATTAGCATTTTATGAATTTCAAAATAGAGAAAATGAATTGTTGTTGATAATATAATATCGTGTGATAATTAAACGTAATCAACAATATTTTATTTTGTTACATTATATAACAAAATAAAATATTGTATACAAACTCAGCACCGAGTTATATCATTATGTGCGTGAGTAGGTTAACGCTTACATATAGCGCACAACGCAAAAATATAAAAAAATGTTAAAATCGAATGAATTTAAGCTTTTTTTTATCAAATATCACATAACGAGACCCTTATCAAGTGCCGCAGAACGTTATGAGATGTCGAATCGAGGAAATAAATGGCGTTCAAATGTGTGATCGAAGATGTACAAAAAGAGGGAAAAGATGAAAAAACGTTGGGCAAAATGATAAATTTCCCTGCTTAAAGTGAAAAAGTGAGTTTATTTATGACTATGGTTGTGCATTGTGCCTTGAAGCAAGGTCATTTTATCAGATCTCGCTGAGCCTCATTTTAAAGTGTGCCCGAGCTCGCGGTTTGACTTGAAAGCAATGTTTTGCTTATCAAGGAAATATATCGTTCCGACGGCAGATTAGTAGGTATTTTGTAGATAATTTATATTACAACATATTTGAAGATTGCGAAGTATCACATCAAGAATTTTCTAGATTTAATAAAAGTAAAAGTATAGTAAATTGCTATAGTGATTATTTTTTTTTCTTTAATTTTTTCGTGTTTTTGAATAGAATAAGGTTGTACTAACAGATTTTTACCAATATGAATAAAACTGCCAATTTTCGGCCAACTCCTGTATAAAATCGTGCCTTTGTCTTTCGACTAGAATGTTTTATATGTACATTAATTATTATATTATATGGAATAGTGTTTATTCACCTTTTTAATTACGCACATTCTACATTCAAATTAATATTCGTTTATTCATTACAGTCCATCAATGCTGAACACGACTGCCTCGCTGTCGAGTTGGGTCAAAATCAAAAAATGGGTTTTCCTGTCAAGAAATTCTGAGTAGCAGCTTGAAGTCAGGAAGTCGGCGGTGTTACATCCTCGTATTTAAGGAGTATTTACATCCGTTGGTCCTGTACCCGATCTCTCTCAAATCGGGTTGAATTGCCGTTCCATTGGACTATTAGAACAAGGGGAAAAATGCACATGTGCTTGCGCTCACACTCGTGCACTATATCCCGGCCCAGAGCAGAAGGCTGGTCTTCGCCGTGACCCAAATTCGGTCTGAGCGACTTTAGTACATAATTGTGCACCGAATAAAACTAGTCCGACGTCGGTGTCATTATTATTTATACACGATATGCGCGAAGCAAAAATTAACCTTGAACGTGCACCAATAAACACATAGGTACAGACATTTTCTAACTCTAACTATAACTTCCGACTCAATCCTAGAGATATCTTTAAATATTGACTTTAGAAAATCGGACCCGTAGTGTGAAGTTATTGAAATTCCTCTGAGAAGTTAAAAATATAACTTAAAATTAATACAATTATGAGACGGTTCCGTGGTGGCAAAGGTTTACCAACAAATTGTTGCACTGGGACCACAGGTTTGAATCTCGCACGGAAAGAGTATTAGTATGGCTTACAAATAATAATTGTTCCAGGTCTGGATGTTTGTCCTTGTGCAATTTATGTTTTTTAACTGTCACCGCGATACAGGAGAAAATCCTAGTGCGTGGGTAACGTTTTTAAAAGAGAATAAAGAGAAAGAGAATATCCTATCCAAAATATAATATATCTTTAATGTACATAACATATCTATGTATAAATTTTATAATATAAGAAATGATATCAAATAGCCTTTTATTTATTTTCTTATATTTGAAGTAACACTATTGTATTTCTTAACCGAGAGGACTACTATCGTGAAACGTTAAATTTTCATTCAGAGCTATGCGCCTTTAGTTATTATGCGCCTTAATATAGTATCGTGGTTCGTATGAGTAATAAAATTCCCAAGTTTCACAACATAAAGACGGTGAGCTGTTGACTCAAAATGACAAAACCGGAGCGCACAAACTGTATTTCGACCAAGGATAGCCACGTAATATTGCGAATGTGACATAAATTATTAATATACGTAAGTAAACATCAAACGTCACTTTAAAAAAGTTCTTTCATAACGCAGCATTAAACAGAAAATAACTCTAAATAATATGAAAAAGATCACATCCTTGACCCTGTTCAAGTTTGTATTACTAATTCTTAATCCGCAAAAAAGCCGATTAACGGATATTCTCCGCACCGCCTCAGCCATAGCAAGACGTTCTCGCAACTTTAAATTAGGCAAAGAAAGAATTTATTATTCTCCAATCTTCTTTAGAGCGACCACAAATCACGACGGTGCTTTGGATGTAATTGAAAATACATTACGCAACCAAATTAAAGTGGGAAGTGGTACAAGTTAGGAGAGGGCGGCAGGTGGCGTACCCGCGACATCCCCCCACCCGCGGAATGTTTTGGCATAAAATATCGTTTCAATTATTTACGTGAAAGATTTATGGCACTTAGGAAAGTGCGCCGAGAAAAAACTGCGAGCGACGTGTGCACTGAAAGTGTTTTCTTTGAAAACTTATAATGGGTATGAGAGTAGGTAAAAGTTTTTGAATCTCTTTTCTATGGTAATTTGTTTTGACTTCACTTATAAAGATTTTACTGTTGTGTTGGTTGTTTATTGAATAAACAATGAACTCCTATATATTAGCTAATACTTTCTACATTAAAAAATTATATACTAATGGTGATTTACAGCACATTATTCTACTGCAATTGTTACTTTTTTATAAAATAAGGGTTACAAACGAGCACACAGTCCACCAGATGGTAAGTGGATGCTGTGACCCATAGACATTTACATCTATCCTCGATTAAGAATCAAAATGCAGATGCTTTGCCACCCTTGAGGACTAATATGGAATGCCTCGTTTACAGTAACAAGGGTTTACGGTTTTCGACACACAGCAGCATTGAACTGCAATTTTATGCTGATATTCTGAGAGAACGTAGTCCTTCTCCGGTTGAGCCGACCCACTCATGTTATAACCATAATATAGCTACAGCATGGCTCTACCACGTCCCCTAATACCTGCAAGAGATATCCATAAATGAGATGTAATTTTTATACTCACATTATTTATTTATTTCTAATCTTTATTGCATTCCCTATAAGAAAAGATACAAAGGGCATACTTAAAGACTATAAGCATTTTCTACCAGTCAACCCATGGAGTGGAGAGAATTGGACATAGGTGTAGCAATTCAAAAAACAAAGATTAGAAACTAAAATATAAATAAAAAACACTTATATGTGATAATTGTTCTACAACAGCTTCTCACGAGTAAACTTTTTGAAGGAGTTTTTATCAGGCACTTTTTGATGTCATCAAGCAAGGTATTCCAATAACTTTCAACCTGAACAGTGTAGAAGTTACCTTAAAGCGCGGTAAAATGAGTTGCAATATAAATCTCGTTGTTTACGAAAGATTGAAGAAATTTATCATGAGAAGAAGAAGATATTGATCTTTAAGGTATAAAGGCGAATATGGGTCGTTTAAAATAGAGAAAAGAATAAGCAATATTCTGGAGTTGCGCCTTTACCTTATAGTGAGCGAAGGAAGCTGAGATCTATATTTAGGAACGTATCTACATTATAATTACAAATTGAGGATGGATGCAAGTGTTTCAAGGTAACAGCATCACTTATTATACGGGCTATGCTCTTACAACCCTTAATAATACAGATCTCTACTAATTTCTATAAGGTACAACAACTTCACCGCGCAGCTCCTGTGCGCTTTGGACTTCGTATATTCTCAAAATATTTATTCCTCATAATTGCAGGTTTCCTTACGATATTTTCCTTCATACCTGAGCACGTGGTAAATGAGCACTATAAATTTCAATTATGAATTTCGTTGCTGCCGGTGAAAATCGAACCCGGGTTGCTCGCGTACTTACGTACGACTGACTTATCAATGACGAGTATTTAGCCCCTGAATGTAGTATCTACTACACTTGTAGTATCAAAAATGACTTAAAGCTTCATAAAATAGAAGGTTAGCTATCCCTACTTACGTTTTATAGGTTAACCTCACGTATCGTAAATGATATTAGTTTCTATGACTTAACGGCTACGATCTATTAACCAAGGAGGAAGTTGCTTAACGCATGCATTGAAGCACGAAGTCTTGAAATAATACTACTCTATTGGTCGTACTGTATTCACCATGCGTAACGTTATTAAAATTATGCAGATATTTGTAACATATCAAATACATAAGTTAAATAGAAAATAAAACAGATAAATAAGTCGAATAGAACATAATAGTAAAAACTTCTTTAGAATCCTGTTGTACATTCGATGAAACTAAAAAGCGACACTAAAAAGAGACAAACATATACATCTATGGGATTTAGCCTGTGAGAAAATGAGATAGACTACAGTATAGTGTTCATTATAAGCTTATTTATATTTTAACTACATAAACCCTACAATTATCCTATTATTGATACTCTATTCGTCTTATTTTCTCGAAGTTTAATTTTCTGAAGGTTTCATTTCTACCGCTTGTGAACTGAATTCATGTTTTTTAATGTAGATTATTATATAATACTTAATGAAAGTCAGTTTTTTATGTATTATCTTTGTTCCATCTCTATCCATTACAGCCTTACGGGATTTGGCAATAGTTGCCACGCTTGGCACCTTGGCGGGTTTTTTATAGGATAGATAGGTAAGTGGTTGCTGCACCCATAGACATCTACATCTATCCTCAATTACAAACCAATTTGCAGATGCGTTGTCACCCGTGAGGACTAAGATGGGATGCCTCGTTTCCAGTAAAAAGCGTTTCCGGTTCTCTACACTCACCATACGAAACACAGCAGCATTAAGCCACTATTTTACGCTGGTATTCTGTGAGAGCGTGTTCCTTTCCCTGTCAAGCCAACCCATTCTTGCTACAACTATACTACTATATAATTGCAGCATGGCACTACCACGTATAAAAGGTGGGCTGGGAACCGCAGATTTTTCTAATTTTGAATTGTTATCAGGAAGATGCTGCTGCTATTCTCCTGATTCAGTTTTCCTCTGTAGCCGACGTCCACGAGACGTTATGGGGTAGTTGATATTCTTTTGCAGCCACTACACGGTTAACCGTTTATAACCGTTAATAATTTTCAGGTACAGACAAGTATAGCTAGGACAAACTGTTGTTACCATTTTCTCTGTTGAAATCGTTGTAAAATTTTAATAAATTCCGAAGCTACGTTATATCGAAACAGTCTTATTTTATCTTATTCGAACTTAGAATATTAAATTCATGATGATATGTAACATATTGTAATAAAAAGACAAAACTAAATTATAACGATTCCTTTTATAACAACGGAACTCTGGAAATAAATAATACAACGCAAAAAAGTGTCTGTTTGGGTATTTTATTCCAGTGTGTCTGGTACCAATCTATTTGCTCATCGTGATAACTGAGGCAAGCCCATCAAACGGTTAAGGAGTCAATTTCGAGTTCCTATTATAACTACTACCAGAAACCCTCTTTTACTTGTAAGGAGAGATTTCATCTTATTCCTCAGAGGTGACAAAGCATTTGCATTCTAATTCTAAATCGATGATAAATTTAGGAGTCTATATGTCACAGCATCCAATTATCTCCAGGCGGACTGTTTGCTCTTTTATCACCCTTATTATATAAAAAATATATCAAATCTTTAGAGAGAAACCGGCAAGAAACTTTGGATTCAAGGCTTTAACCTCCAAATAACCAACAATTTTATAATAAACCTGACTAGTTTAGATAAATTTAACATTTTTTTTTAAATAATCGAGTAATATAATATGATATAACCAGAATAACCGATAATTATGGCAAAAAGTAAAATAAGTATTGCTATAAAGGATAGAAAGGTTAGCATTTTTCTCCATTAGTCTAAATCAGTAGTGCAATCGGCAGAAATATTTATATTCCAAACGTGACTACAAACAAGTCAAGCCGAGGCAAATAGATCAAGATTTATGGTATTTACCTATAAGTAAGCATCTTTAATTTTCCGAAGAAAAAAAACTATATCTACCTGAAGAAGCTTTATATTGTACTAACATAAACATTTTTATAATGACAGCCTTCATTGTGTTTGCCTTTAACAACCTACTGCTGCCTGCCTGTCTCCTTGTTGTTAATTGTTACAGAGAGATTATAATCATAATACCATGGTGTCATCTCCGCCGCCATTCCCCGCTAACTATTTGATGTCACCTTTAATGGATTACGTCGTAACTTTAATATGCTCAGTATACCGCAGATCTGCCGCGTAATCTAATTTAATCTCAAAAGTTGCCACCGCATTTTCCGGGAAATCATCCCAACTTCACTTCATGTGCCTGATGAAGGTGTGAAAGGTGTGATACTGTTTGACACCCACTGCTTTCTTTCCTCTGTTTTTTTTCATTTTTTTTCTATTATAAAACATTACATAGACACTATGATTTTTCCTATATCGTGGGGGCAGTTTACAAACATAAATTTCACAAGGACAAACATCGAGGTACAATTATTTGTAGGCCATACAAATAATTGCTCCGTACGGGATTCGAACCCGCGGTCCTTAGCGCTGCAGGTAATTGCTAAGTGACTGTGCCAAGTTGCCGTCTGCTGAATCCCCGGATTACCGCATAAAGAGGATTATGGCACAGTTAGTGCGTAAAGCGTGGCGCTTCGCTGTTAGGTTGGAAACCGCAGTTTTTTTATTATTTTCGGTTGTGATCAAGAAGCTCCTGCTGTCCACCTCCTGCTTCAGGGTCCCTTTGCTGCCTCTCGCCTGCGGGTTCTCTTACGCCGCTCTTACGATTTTTTTTATATTTAAAAATCAACCTGCTTACGTCACTTAGTACTCGCAGATTATTGCTATCCCTAATCCCTGTTTTACACGCTGTTCGTCACTGGTCAGCCAATTCAAGGCCAGTTTGCCATCTCGTGAGAATAACCCTCCACCATTAGTAGGATGCAGGACACCTTTGACGAAGAAACTTTTTTGAAAATTTTAATTTATTACGTTGTAACAATATTAATATCTCTTTTAATTTCCCTTGACGTCGTTCACTATAAGTATAAAGTTAGTAAAGTTACGGCCTATATACGTCCCACTGCTGAGCACAGGCCTCATTTCTGAGAGAAGGAATTGTCCATTGCGTGTGGACGACTTCACATGTCTTCGAAATATATTTTTTTTCCTTATTTCTCTGACATGCAGGTTTCCACGATGTTTTCCTTCACCGCCGAGCACGCGGTAAATCAGCACTTAAAATTGCAATTAACAATTTCACAGACAGGTTATTCCTGCCACAATAGGCAGCTACTTTTTTTGCGCGGTGCAATTCCCACGGGTAAGTTTCGCTTCAGTGCCATCCCGATGATTCAAGACATCCTCCAAGTTATCACCTCGTCGAATTCAAATCACTGGCTGTTTTGAAACAACTAGAAGCCCCGTTTTCTAATATGGGGACACTGTTATCTAACGGAGGTTCGAGATGAATGTCCTGGTGGCATCTTCACACGCTCACAACACTCAGCAGTACCCTATTCCACATTGGGAATCAAGCAGGTAGAAAATAAACCAAAACCGTATTTAACATTTCATGCCGCATTTTATATTAAAGAAATTTTCATTTATCTACCTGTAGGTAACAGAATAAATGAATAAAATGTCTTAAGGTATTTTAATTCTGAATACACTAAAGCTCGCTGTGAAGCTCTAAGAATCATAATAATAAGCCAACACGTACCTTGTTTAACTACTAAATTGAAGGAAACACGGCTGCGAACTCTCAAACAATGATAATACGAGTGACATCACAAGTCGCATAAACCTCTCCACGCATGTTTATTTTTCATTTACGAGGCGCGCTTCGGGAAAACACGGGTACCATTATAAGTATGGCAATAGCCGACTAATATCCTTTAATCACTATTACGTTGATGACATATAGCATACTTATAGATTTCGATTTAAAGAAAGATCATAATGTATATTTTTATCGTAAAAAGCCTATTGTGTAATGAGTACTTAGTAGAAAGTAGAAAAAAAGACTTTTTTATAATATAGAACATACATGATGCTTAGATTTCTCTACGACGCGACGCACAACAGGACAAACTATTTTTATATTCTTGAAGGAATAATGATACATTACACTAGCGAATTACTTTTGCTATCAAGTTTGTCAAGCAATAGTTTACAAACGTAACCTTTTTAATAAACGTAATGTGTAAAATACTTCTTTAATAAATAAATTAAAGGTTTGTGTAGAAATATTCTGGCATTACCGATACAAATCATTAAACTTAAAGAGAAAAAACTGACTAATGAACTAAAGATAACATCATCATCGAAATTGGTTGACGTGGTAAATAATTCGTTCGGTAATTCATTACATAATGTTGTGTCCGTCATAGTTGCTGCGCTCAGCAGGCGGATTTTCAACAGTAGTTTTTTTATTTTCTAAGTATTAGCCGCTGCCTATCTCCTGGTTTCGCCTTTCTAAACAAATATACCATTGAAATTAGACAATGTGGTAAAGAATCATTGCTAAACATAACTTATATGGAGTGTAGAGGTAAGGAGAACAATTTCTCCTAAGATCTCCGGTGGAAAGGAATTAATAATGTACGAATTTACAAATTATTTATTTATTTAACAAGTAGACTTTCAATACCTACACATCATCGTTACATCCATACAAGTTCACTGATGGACATAGGCCTCCCGCAAAGAATGCCACAAGGAATGAAAAATTCATAATATATTCAAAATACACACACATGCATATCATTAATTTAACAAAACCATACAAATTTTTACACTGATATGCTCTATCTCCATATTGAGACATACAAACTTAATTTTGGATTAACTTGTAGATGAAAGAACATCCCACCAATACAGTAGTAGTTTTAGTATTATGTATAATAAACATATCAGCAATATGAGAGAATATGTTATAAAACCAGAGACAGAACTAAACTTTGATTTAATAATTAATAAAATAACACACAACACGTAATAGGTGATAGCAACTTTTCATACTTTATGTGTGCGTGATAATCTTCAGTAAAAATTTAATTGAATCTGGGAAGTGGGAGCAGATGGGACGCAGCATTGTTCAACCTTAACGGCGTATATTTCTACTTTACGGGCTTCCCTCGAGAAAAAACGAATTTGAAGCCTTTCCTTTATTGGACTACACGCTGATAACTAAAATAAAGTTATGATAAATACATGTATACTAACCAATAGGTTATAGACCATATATTTTTGCGCAAAAGACTTATCTGTATAAATCCCACTGCTAGGTAGGATATAGACGTTCTTTAATTCCAGAAGTGATTTAGGTCAAAGAAGACTCCACCCTAATTTCAATTTACCAAATTAGCAGACTGCACAAGCCTTTTGAAGTAAAACTTCTTTACGCACGTTTGACTTGGGGAATAAGCTTGCGAACGCGTTACGAAAAGTGTGATCGGGAGTGGCGAACGGGAATTGAGTGGGGGATATATGTAATCAAGAGCTGTGCGCGCATATTTTCTTTCTTTCATAGCCAGTTATTTTTCGTAATTTTATTTCGTTTTGAACAATTTTATGAATTAATATTTTGTTCAAATGCATTAATTATTCTACGTTAAAAGTGAATAAAATTGGAAATTCATTTTAAAGTTCATGTTTTGTAAATTTTCGGGTAAATAATAACAAATTAGGGAAGGAAGCCGATAGTACATTTAAACATATGTAGGAAATTAATATATGTATATGTATATTATACATCAACATATTATAGACATTTGCATATAAAAACATAATATATTTGCATATAAAAATAAAAATATAATACATACAGTCATGTGGTCATAAGCACATTCGTTTTTTTTTAATATTTTCTTGTATTTTCAACACAAAAGAAGGTATATAATTAGATAATATTGAAGTATTTTAATGATATAAAGTATCTGTAAAGAGTCATTTATCTAGTCTATAGTCTTTATAGTGTTTGCCATGTAAGGTCCCTTAATAGATTCTTTAACGTTGCAATAATACTGTTATTAAAGACACATTTTAACCTAGCCCGGGTGACAACTCTTTCATGCTATCTCACATCTCCAACTCACCTAACTTTATAAGAATGACAGGTGATTACATGAATATATGTAACTCTTTTTTCGGGATTATGTTATTTCTGCTAAATGAACCTTCTTACTTTAAAAGTTTAGACGTTATCTAACTTCGACATTTTCTACGAATATTTATTTTCGGCGTCATAAAAATCGTGTTAATTGTAATTCGTAAGTTTTAACATACGGAATTTAATGCCTTAGAATTGTTGGTTATTTCGAAACTTTTGACAGTAAGTCAAAACATCGTTCATAATAATGAAGAACTATGTTTATGAACACAGAAACAACCACCAAGCGTAGAGTGTTACTTGGGCATTTGCTCAAGTAAGTAACGTGTGTTACTCAACTATAGAATGAGATTTTGTAATTAAGAATTCTAACCTTAAGTAATGACTTAACTAAGAAATTACTTGGCAACAAGTAATTACTTCTTTATAAATACGGGTATAACAATTTTCCGTAGAGAAGAGAATTTCTTGCCACCATTGCATCCATCTGTTACCACAATTTGTTCTCTGTTGGATAGGAATGACTGAAACCATCTACATGTGTCTTTAGAAAAGCCATAGTGCTCTAATTTATTTAAGAGGATTTCAGGTTGTAGACAGTCAAATGCCCGCGTGTAATCCAACAGCACCATAATACTGCTCAATCCCATATCGGAGGCCTCTGTTAGATCTTCAGTGACATTTAAGAGGGCAGTTTCCGTGCCATGCCCTTTTCTGAACCCTGATTGAAACTTTGGTAGGGGGTTATTCGTTTCTAAGTAATTTAGCATTTGAAGTAGTATAATCTTTTCTAAGACTTTAGACAACACCGGGAGGTTCGAGATATGGCGCAGACACGGTAATATTATCTATATATATATATAATAGATAATATTACCGTGGCGCAGATCTTTTAGTTCACTTGCTGTGTTCTTTTTAGGAATAGGCTTGACTAGAGCTCTTTTCCATTGCGTTGGGAATGTACTTGTTTCGATCGACTTGTTTACTATAAATGTAATAATAGGGAGAGTTACAGGTAAAGTTAATTTGAGCATTTCAATATTTAAGTTATCGTGCCCTGCGGCTTTTGTTTTTATTTTATTGATATCTTACTGATTTCTATTTCATTTGTCGGGTTTAGGTCGAATAGGGTATCGTGTGAGCTTTCGTTACATACTTTATAACCTTGTTTGAGTTCTGGTTCGTCACATAGCGTCAAGTCTAGAAAATAGTCATTAATAATATTCGGGTCATTGAGATGATGTGGAATTGTATTTAAATGAGTAGTTTTAATTTGTGCGGCATTTTTTATATTACGCCACAGCGAGCTCGGATCTTTTAAGTTTTTGTTTATACAATGGTTAAAGTAAGCTTTTCGTTCGCGTTTACGGGTTGCTGTGACTAAACTTTTAAGGGTTCGGTAGTATTCATTTGAACAATCTTTTTTATCCTTCTGGGCTTTTTCTAACGCATCGTCACGTAAACTCATCATAAATAGCAACATATCTGTAATCCATGGCTTTGGTTTGTCCCTTATCGTCAGCGTACGGACAGGTGCATGAGCATCAAATAATTGACTCATATATGCGTTGAAAGTTTGAACCATTTCGTCTACGTTCTCTAGATTATAGATAGAGTCCCAGGGTATAAGTTTCAGATCTCTTGCGAAAGCTTCGCAATTAATATTTCTTAATAATCTCTGTTGTTTTACTTGTTTATAAAATTTTGGTTTTATTATGTCCAAATCTAACAGCACCAATGCATGATCACTAAGACAACGATTGTGTATAAGTTTAATGTTTTTGCATCTTGAGGGAGTGTTAGTCATGACGAGATTCTAAAATAGTTTCAGTCTGATCAGTGACTATCGTTGGTTCTTTGACGAGTTGTTCAAGGTTATGTTGATAGCAGAATTGCATTATATCTTTTACTCTATGGCAATGTTTGTTAGTCATATCTACGTTAAAATCACCAAGTATGCAAGTGTAATCGCATTGTGCCATTGTATTCAGGGAGTCACTCAGAGCGTCCAGTGTTTCTGTAATACCAACACTGTTAGGTCTGTAGGGCGTGCCAAGGGCCATTAAAGCTCCCGGGAGTTGAATTTCTAGCCACATCTGCTCTAGAGACGACGTTGGGTGTTACCGTACTTTAGTATTTATTTCCTGCTTAATATAGAAGCCTGCACCTCGTCCCTTTTTTTTGTTGCCTACCTCTATGCAAAAACTTATAATTTGGTATTATAGGCGCAAATTCATCTTCTCCATCTTTTAACCACGTTTCATTTATAGCTAATATATCAGGAGTGTGATTACGGACAGCCACAAGAAATTCATCCTGCCCAGTATTCAGAGATCTGGCGTTTAATAGACCTATTCTTAGATATTTATTTTTAATACTAACCATTTAGGATATAATGACTTGATATGATAATAATAAATATTTAAAGTAATATAAAACTTGTGATGAATAAGTGGGTTGTGTACGGTGTGTCAGAAAGTGTGATTGAGGTGCTAGTTGTTTGTGTAGAAATAGTCTCAATTTCAGATTTCAGGAAGTAAATTTAAAAGAAACGATTAAATACATTCCTTGCACGATACCAAAACACATAAAAAATAGTTGGTGTGTATGGGATGGAAAGATATTAGCTGTCCTTATACTTAAAAAACCTTTGATAAGTCCATTTCATTTCTAATCCGAATCCGCAGTTTCCTTTGTTCCTTGCACACAAATATCTTTCCCTCCCATACCCATACATATTTGAATTGTACTTCGCGGGCAAGGGAGCGTGCTTTTTGAAGAAGTTGACGGTTAAATCTTGTCAAGCGTTCGTTAAAATAAAACAGTTTGGTGGATCCATGTAATTCGGGGCCATCGCTGTTGAGATTACGTCTGGAGCAGGCCGTTCCGTTTATCACGGCGTGCAAGGCGCACGGCTATAGGTCTTGGGCGCGGTGTTGTGCTGTCCTGTTTCGCCGGACGAAGTGTTCTGCTGATACGACGTCTTTATCGTCCAACTCCATACCAATTTTCTTAGCGACCGTCAGAATAAAGTGGGTGCAGTTTTCATTGGGTGTTTCTTGAAAGCCAGCTATTTCTAGGTCGTTAGAGAGGAAGGTTTGGTCTCTTTCCGCAATATATATATATATATATATATATATATATATATATATGTTTTTTTGTTTAAAAAAACATATTTGAAAATTTAAAACAATACATTAAAAGAAATTTTGTGGCACTATTCGGTTTAAAAAAGTTATATAAAAATTATAGTGGTTCATTATCACTCTAAGATTCATTTAAAACACTTTTTGTAAATGAGTGTAATACCCTATTATAAAGACGAATTGTAAATTTTTAATGATTTATAATGTGATGTAAAAACCGAGTAGTGGCGGAGTGAGAATATCCAGATTAGCTGGCAGAGAATGCCTGTCGAAACATTATTTTCGCCTTTGTACCAAATCTGCTTTTGTTTGAGTGCAACAAAAAAATTATCTCTGCCTATCTATCCACATCATATCATCCCATGGTTGATGTGATCGCAAGTAATAGGCGTAATTTGAAGTCACCTATACAAAGGGAAGAAATCAGGAGTTGTGCAGCGACGTGTTCCTAACATTGACTATAAAATAAAAAGGTGCGGTTGCCAATCCATCTATGAAGCGTGGCAACTATGGCAAATATCGCCTCTATAAGATAATCTGTGAGGAGATAGATCTGTGTTTAGCGATCGGCTTTTGATAGTCGTAACGCTAACAGGTAAGTTAATAACATAGTAAAGTAAAGTAAAGTTACAGCCTATAACACGTCCCACTGCTGGGCTCAGGCCTCCCCTAATTTCTGAGAGGGTTTAGGGCAAGGAAGTGTCCGCCGCGCTGCCCAAATGCGTGTTGACGAACTTCACATGTCTTCGAAATATTTTTTTTTCTTATTCCTCAGACATGCAGGTTTCCTCACGATGTTTTCCTTCACCGCCGAGCACGTGGTAAATCAGCACTTAAAATTGCAATTAACAATTTCATTGGTGCCGGCGGGGATCGAACCCGGGTTACTCGCGTTCTGTTATATTTACAGCGAGCGTTAACCACTGAGCTACCACGGCTCTAAAGTTAATAACATACATTATATTAATTATTTTTTATTACAAAACACCATACGTGTTTTTGTGAAGTTTTACGCTTTAATTATAGCGAAATTGCGATAAGCATCTAAAACGTAACGCTATTTAGCTGTAGGCGGAGCTGCGAAATTAAAAGCTGAAAAAGGTAGGCGATAAAAAACGCTAAAATCCTCGCGCTCTTTAATAATTTGTTAATGATAAATAAACACATAAATCGAGGTGGCGCGCGCGCGAATTTGTTTACAACAGATCCACATTTAAGATATCTCTGCCGCTTTGTCGCTAATCTCCTAACAACTTTGAAGCGAAAATTTTAAATCCACGAACGTTGCAGGGTTTTTAATGAAGAAAAACTTACGCTGGCGCGCTATTTCACACTTGTTTCGCCATATTAAAGGAAATTCATTTTTATTATTTGTCGAAATTAAAATAAATTATTTATAATAAGGAAAGCTAGCAATTTATTTAGAAATATATTATGTAACTGATCTAAAAGTAAACAGTAACAGTTCAGGATCTAAGTTCGCTTCGAACGTGAGCAACCCAAGTTCTAATAATATAACTGAAAATAATAAAACTGAAATATTTTTTTTAATTTTAAATTTCGAATTACTACATGCTTTTCAGTGAAAGAAGACATCATTAAAAAACTTATATGTCTGAAAAATTAAATGTTTGGAGGAAATGTAAATTACTAAATAACTTGAATATGTCACTGTCAATAACCTACATAAATAAGAAGTGGCCAGGAACCACCTCTCAAAGTAATGCTAAAGTCTACACAAAGTTGAAACGTTTACAAAATTATGTATTATACTATCGAGGTATTTTTAAATCAATCCTGTCAATCAATATCAATCACTGCAAGCTGGGACACATAATTCGGTACACTTATGCTTCGCGCAGAAATAAGTAGTGTGTATTACTAACATGAATAGACTGAACTCAACAAAAAAGACCATCTAGTAAAAATAGTAGAAAACTATTTTTAAAATATTTATAAACCATGATATCGTGCTTGATAAATATAAAAGTAATAAATAAATACAATCAAAATATGAATACATGGAAAAAAAACTGTGTTCAATTACAAATGTGGCTGCCGGCTTGAACTGGCTTTATTCAACAGCCTTGCATCTCGAAACTCATCCACATTTCAAATTAGGGATTCCTGGAAGACGAATTACGGAAGCTTAGCATCCTTTGCGCCCTAAGGAAGGCATTATGCTAAGGCACGTAGCTGAATATTTTCACGTATACCCCCTCTCATCTTGGGACCAACCCCAAATATAATATATCTGGCAAACTTTACATATATTTGTCTCGTAAATCCTCTTAATACATCGCTCTATTTTTGTTTGTTGCCTCTAAATTTAAGTTGAGAACGTAGGTATTTAATGAATGTTAATGTTAACTCGGATTCGCGTTTCGTAATTGGTGTTATACCGCTTGGAATTTCTATTTTGCACAGTAACGTTTGTATCTAACTATTGTTTTATAGAATAAGGGTGACGACTGAGCATACAGTCCACCTAATGATGGGTGAATGCTGTGGTCCATAGACATCCACATCTAACTATAATTAACATTAAAATGAGATATTAAAAACCAGACGCTTTGTCCCCTCTGAGGACTTATATGGTATACTTCATTTCCAGCAAAAAGCTTATCTGGCGCTCTACACTCACCATCCAAAACACAACAGCATTAAGATGCTATTTTATGCCAGTTTTTGTGCAAGCCTGGTCCTTTCTTGGTCCGGTACAACAATAATATAGCTGCAGCAAGGCTCTACCATGTAAAGTGATTAATATAAGTAAGATTTACAGTATCGGTGTTTTCAGCAGCGTTAACCGTTGATCAATGTGATATCAGTGTAATTTTTACAGCTCTATGGCGTAGAGGCTTAGCAATGAGATGCGGCGCTGGAGATCGCGGGTTCGAATCCCGCGCGGAACAAGTATTTGTATGGCCTACAAATAATTGTTCCGGGACTGGATGTGCGTCCTTGTGCAAGTTATGTGTATAAACTGCTTTTCTAATAATATTGGCAAATATTTAAATAATTTCATTATTGGCGTTTTAATAAAAGGCTATCTAGCATGGAATTCAGATGGTTGTTAAATAATAACTGACCAACTTTCTTTATCGTTAATTAAATCATAAATTAACATTCTAATACTTATAGGGAAAAATATATGTACTTATAAAAGCAAGATTTACCGCGCAACTAGAAGAATTACGACGGTCGATTCATAACGTGAAAATGGCCAGGCTTGGTCCGTATTTGACGCGGTAGATAAATTGATATTTATAAGTTGGAGGGACATGGATGCCTAGCACGTTTAAAGAGATTCCCTTTATTGCTGTATCGCTGAAGGGCGAACGCCTGGTTCCTGTCTCGCCTCAGGTTATTATGAAATATACGAACTCCGTCTAACTTGAAAATGTCGAAGGTATATTTATTGGGTAGAGAGCGGAGGAATTATCGGTGCGGTCGGATGCGGGGGAAGCCATTATTATCCCTTTTATTGGTATAATATTTAATTTTGGGCCCTTAGCTAGTCTGAAGTAGTAGTAGTTACATATAAATCGAGGAATTATTTAGTAGGTTCTTGAAATAGATTTTAGTCTTCATTGTGAATAGAATGAAAATAAATTTCTAAAGCCTCACCAAAAATATTCTGTGGAATTTATTTTTTATAAATATAAAAATCATGTAATAAAATTTTATTAGAGGGCATAGTAAATAAGTACTTAAAATTACTTTTAAATCATTACTGAAAATAAACGATTCGAGATTGATTTTTTATCCTGTAAATTATATTTGACACCATCAAAAAGTTAAGAGTTGCAGCAAAATATTGTGAGGAAATCAGCATGTCTAAAGAAAATAAATCATTTTGGATAAAAGGTAAAATTTTCTACTTTAGCAATTAAATAGTTATTTTTAACTACCATATTACTAGTAATCAACTTAATCACTTCAACTAAGCTAAAAATGCTTGCGTTAAAAGGAATTTACTTACGTTTGTAGTCGAATGGCGAAACGTTCGAATTCTTTAGCTGAGCTGTCCTAACGTATAGTAAGCCATAACGCTGTCATATCTGTGCATAAGAGCTTTATTTTACTAAAGATATGCCCAAGCAATATTAAACTAATAATAGATTGAAAGGCAAGAAATGAATATCCTTAAATTCCTTGCGTAATATTACTTACATTACCGCAACAATGTCTCAATAATAAAATAGAAAACTGCGATTGTCAAACCACCTGCAAAGCGTGGTAACTGCGTCAGTGACATGCTCACGAGTAAATATATCATATTATGTGAAGTCGTTAGCTTATGATAAATGTTAGGAATTTGAATTTCAATCCAATTCATTATTGTGATGAACTTCACTTTTTATTTCCTTGTTACAAAATGATTAGCTAACAAGTTCCCACAATAATTATTAGCACCAATAAATTACCTTATAAGTAAAGAGTTAACAGACACAATTGCTTAATGAATAAAACCCTAAGTATACGAACAACGTAGTTAAATAGGTCTAGAACTAAAACTCAATTACATTGTAACGATGGAATATACAATAAAGCGCCAATTTTTTTTTTTACGAAACGGCCACAACATTCCCGTAATTAATAATATAAAATATTTGTTAAATACTTTTAAATGACAAATAAATTAAACGCGATAAAATACTTAAAAGTAGTTTTAATCAATATTTTTAACTGAATATATTCGTTATCAACATAGGTGGATATCTATACATTTCCGGTGTGCGTGTGTTCGTATTTCTTCTCCTTAACGGCTTGGCCGATTTTGATGTAATTTTTATGGGATACTTATGGGGTCACCTCGATAGTTCTCAGCTAAAGTTAGAATCGATAGGTGGTGCTGTTGTCGAGATCTAGAAATCACCCGTGCGAAGCCGGGGATGATCGCTAGTTACAAATTCGCTCACGAGGAATACAATTATTTACGAGTATCATAATATGGTTAGGGTATAAAAAATATTTCGATTTTTTCATATTTTTTGTCCTATTTTATTTATTAGTTATATATAAATCTAGGTACATTAATATTATAATAAATGGGGTTCACTATTACTTTTTATTTTAAATGGGATTTTTATAAAGGACAATGGCGAACTCCCTAAAAAATTTAAGTGACTTTTTTCTTGCGCCTACAAATGCAAAATATGTAAAAATGTAGAGTTTAAAATTCAGAACATTTTTTTTCTTCGGTCGTACTACTGCAGGAAGTCAGGAATTAAAGATATTCCAGCTTAAGCAAAATACACATCAGACTAGGCTGTATTATTTGGCATATTAATTGGCGTATTAATTGGTATATTAATTGGCAAATCGTTACAACAACAACTAGTCAATATAATTTTCATACATACCTATAGGGTAATTACTAGCATAGAGGGAATCCTTAAAGAACACATTAGTATATATAGAAGAGTTTTCTGAATAAAATACACGTCAAATTCGGTTGTATGGTATAAGATCTTTGCCTGTCTTAACTGCCGAATCGTAATAACTAGTTAATTAAGTTTTGAATTGTGTATGATGATTTTTTTCCAGACTTCGATAGACCATAAGCTTGATTAGATAATACATAGTAAATTATTTTATTTATATCTGTAAAGGTGACTGACAAGTAAACGTTTAATAATTCCATCAACAATTTGCCACAACAACTAGTCAATTTAGTTTTAAATTTCATTCTGTACACATTTCGACGATGTCGTAAGCTAAAACCGGTCGGTTCTATATCTCTATTTATGAAAATCAATTGCTGTGCGTTCGTCTAGCTAAAACTCAAAAACGGCTCGACCGATTTTGATGAATTTTTGTGTGTTTGAATGGGTAAAGAGATGATATATAGAATGATGGGTTAGATTCATTTGCACCCGGTAGATGACGCTGTTGTCGAGATCCAGAAATCACTCGTGCGACCGCTAGTAGTAAATAAATTAAAATATAAGTAAAACAAATGTAATCAAATAAATAATTCTTAAAAAAAAACGCCAATTTTGATCATGGTGATAGAATTAAATAGCGGGAGGTGATGTAGATTAATAAATTATAGTGATCGGCTGCAAGTTTCAGGACGGGTCAGAGGTGTTCAGCCAGGGCGCTCGGGCGGCCCGCAATTATCGGTTTTACTTCCATACAAGCCACTGGAAGCGCACACAATTATATTTTTTATACCGTACAACTATAGCGTATTGCGTTCGCCAGTGCGCATGGGTTCGTTTTTAGTATTCGCTCCGTAAACGTCGTTGATGTTGCGTGCCGCTCGACGGTACTCATATTCCATAATGACTCGAATTTTTACGTATTCTTGATTACGAAAAAGATTTAAAAACATAACGCTAATAAATACTAATTTTGAAAAAAAATTCAAGTTATTAAAATAAAATTAATTTGAAATTCTTAGCCAAACAAAAATTATTTTGATTTGAAATAGCCACTACTCCAGACCTGCAGTTTCATATGTAAAGAACTATTATTTTTTATGCTGCTTTTAAATCGGAATAAGTTTACAATTCAATATTCTACTAGTGATCCTAAGGAAAACTGTTTAATCGACTAATTATTTGATTGTACTACAAGTTAATGGAAGTAGTAACCTGTATTATATTTAGTAAAGTAAATTAAAAGTATTTTATTTGGTTATTACATCATTTACATACATCTCCAAATGGTACGCTATTATCACCAAACAATTCTATTTTATGTATTTTTTTAACGAAACTAAGAACACCATTTAATTAGTTTTGTAATAAGAAGAGCAATGACCCTAATATAGATTCTTGGACACGCCGGTAATTAAAGTCACTACTTTTTAATAGGTCTTTTTCAAACGGGTATGATTTTATAACATTAACTTACTCTTAAACCTACAATTGCTACTTATATCTGAACCCTTTTTATTTTTTTAGGTATAAGTTTAAGCTTTATTACGTATTATATGTATTACGTGTGAGATATATATTTCTTGCGATGGCCAAGTCAATCTATTTTTATATCTTTATTTGAAGCATAAAAGATTTTGAACATTGATATGATCACTATAAAATGTTGTTAGGTTAGCTAATTACGTAATAAATTAAAACAGAAGGACTCTTAAGTAGGGACTGAATAAATTAACCGACTTATTATTATTAGACTTAGGTATTACATGAATCTCACAACTTTTTACGGTAGAAGAACTGAGTTGCGAGACTGGTTTTTTTACAAGTTATGTTTTTGATGGCATATGTCTAGTCCAGTGTCCCTTAATCCATGCTTCTGCGTCACCCGCACGCAGTAGATAAAGTAAAGGCCCGGGGCGCGTCACCCGGCCTGATTTATACAGAAGCCCTTATCCAAGATTACAATGACCGCGATCCGCTTGCTTACTTTACTACTCACATATACATATGCAACGTTTATATATGTATTAATTAATGCCGTACATTTACGTAAGTAAGCAAGTATAAAATATTTCAGCACGGTTTGGAACTTTCACTGCGTTACGTCTTTTACGTTACGTCTTTTACGTTACTTACCATTGATTATAACTCAATGTTACTTACGTTTATAATTTAGATCAACTGTGGTAAATTAGTTAAAGTAAAGAGGGTTTTGCGTCTATAATGCATCAATAATGTAAGCCAGACAACAATAAGGATAGATTTATTACAATTTTATGCCAACGTCCTGAGAACAAGAAAGCTTAGCATTCCAGATTATGTGGGTACTTTAACTTGATTAAATATTTTTTAGTGATTGTCGTTGTAAATGTAGATAAGGATATAGAACGACGAGTGAATGCGGGAAATAGAGTAAATGGGGCCCTGCACTCTATTGTGAAGAGTCAAAATGTGTCAAAAAAGGCACGTATGGCAATTCACAATGCGGTGTTGGTCCCTACTTTAACGTATGGTAGTGAAAGTTGGGTGTGGCAGAAGAAGCACGAGAGTAGAATCAACACAGTAGAAATGCGGTCCTTAAGGAGTATGTTAGGGCTGAATCTGAACGACAGGGTAAGAAATTGTGTAATAAGAGAAGAGTGTGGTTTGCAAGATGATGTTGTGACCAGGATTAAGAAAGGAATGCTTCGGTGGTTTGGTCATGTGGAAAGAATGAATGAGGAAAGAGTGACAAAGAAAATTTATGTTGCAGAAGTGAATGGCAGAGTCGGAAAGGAACGTCCTAGGCGAAAATTTATCGACCAAATTGGCGATTTATTGAAAACGGGCCAAATTAGGAGTACCCTTAACCGACGAGCATGTATGCGTAGGTGTATGGATGTGAAGGATGCGAGAGAGGTGTGTCAGGATCGTGCCAAATGGAAGTCTGTAGTCTCTGCCGACCCCTCTGGGTGACAGGCGCGAGTGTTTATGTCGTTGTAAAGTATAATGTTTTTGTTTAAAATAATCACTTTATTGTTCTGAAATTTCCCATATACTAACAATAAAATACATATTTAACATGTATATAATATATGCAGACGCATTAATAAATCATCGTTGGTTCATTTGAGTTGCTCACAATATTAAAAAGGGAGCGTAATTTTTTTATATAATTTTAAATTTTAAACTCTTTGTAAGCTTAAAAATTGTATTATATAATTATAAAATTATAAATAATATCATCATATTTATTTACATTTATTAAAATTGTAGGTTTATAGTTTGCCAAATCATATAATACATCAAATTATACATTCACTTGGAACAAAATTTCTTCTGTAAGAGATTATTCTGTGTTTTTATAATTTAGGCTCTTTAAAACATGTGCATGTTTTTTTATTATTCTCCATATTTTTATTGCCAAAAAAAATAAACCAAAAAAAAAAAAAACAAACCCAAGATGTTTCTGCTTATCAATTATATGTTGCAAACCAATAATATACTCATCTCTGGGCCGGGGCACCTCAGTGCCAGCTCTTTCCACTTGACTGCGTCAAAGTACAGTCTAACGTTACTACCGGCTCGATCCACTTGTTCTGCGCAGAGATATTTCCATTCATTCCATTATAGCCTATAAAAGTTCACTGTTGAATACTGGCACTGTTGAATACCATAGATTGCCTCGTATGAGAGAAGATTCTGCCATAGTGGCCACGCTTGGGAGACGTGTCGGCTACCACAGTTTTTACTATTTTTGGTAGTGTAGGAAGACACTACTGCACATTTCTTGTTTCAGTTTCTCTATTTGTTGTTGTGTCTCTCTTACGACACCCACGGGACGATATGAGGTAGTGGATTTTACTTGGCGGTCCATTACTGTGCGATTCACCAGAATATTTCTTCTTCTTTGTGGAATTGACTCAAAAAAAAAACAGTACAACAATTGTTGAACCTAGCGTTGAACCTAGCGGCAACCAAGCAATTACTACCCTCGTTCTTGACATAGATGTATTCCTAAGCAAAAAAGTAGCTATATCATAATAATATATCTAAGTAATAATACGTATAGCATATGTATATTCTGTAAGTTATATTATATATCACTATTATAAAATCGTCTGTTATGCTCATAGCTAATATAAATTTAATTAAAAAGTTTGTAAACAACATATGTATTGTGTAACACCGCGAACCTAGCGACTTTTCACACGCAAAACGAGAATAATGTATTTGAATTTGATTATAAAGATCCGCCCGGATTTATGGGCGGTACGTTTCAAAGGGTGTATATTTATTAAAATGCTAATTTTCCTACACTCCGCCACCGCGGCTTTGGACGCTCCTATCGGAGTCCCGCACGCTTTGTGTACAGTTTTCTGATTTATTTTGTTTAAAATTTAAGTACCATCGTTTCTCGATATTATAAAATAGTTGACCAATTATATATTTCGGATGGAATAAGGGTGACTAATCAGCAGATAGATTATATGATGGTAAGTGAACGCTGTGGCCTGTGGCCCATAGAATTACATATGTATATAGTATTCTATGCTGTGGCCCACAAACATCTAAATCTGACCTCAAAATGCAGATGCGTTGTCACCCCTGAAGACTTAAATGAAATGCCTCTTTTGCTTTGGCATATGTAAATATAAATACGTAGTTATTAGTATATATAAGTATTTTTATTTATTGTTGCACGTTAATATTGAACACAGATATTGAATATACAAAACACAAACGCTTATTAACCTTGATATAATAAATCCGTCAGTAATTTATTGATAACATTTTAAAAAGTTTTGACCACAAAATTTACTTAGATTGTTACTTAGATATTTATTATTTAGATATTGACCGAGTAGTAGCCATTTTATCTATATTACTCGAAAAATTTAACGAGCTGTGGTTCGCCTTTTTATCACAACAATTTGAAATAGTGTTTCTGACATAAATAAAACATGATTATTTATTTAAATTCCAATTAAAAAGTATTTGACAAGAAATTTCAAGCGCAGAATGAAACAAATAATAAAATAAAAATGAGACTTTGCTATGTATAATAACACGACTCCAAAGAAGCAATACGCGAAAAGAATTGTTTTTATATATATAATTTTATATTGATAAATTTTATAAAATAAAAGAACCGAGAAAAATATTTATTAAAATTAATTTTGTTGGTTTTTTTTATTTAATAAAATTTAAATTTTATAATAATTCCTACGTAGCGCAATTTTATATGCCGTAGGTACAGGGTCACGAGTTCAAATCCTGCATACATCAAATATTTTATATTATAAAATTTTATTTTTTACTTTTGTTATCAAAAGTAATCTTATGTGAAAATACTTAGTAATTGCTGCGTACATATACTCACGGTTAGGGTATGAGCATACAAAGGCAACGGGAACGCAAATTCAATCATGGTAGATTAGAGAACCCCTTAATATTTTAATGCTTGACCACCATCCGGTAACGACGAATCGATTCGATGTTCCCTCGGAACAAATATATATCATGCCACCATATATCTTATCCAGGATAATTGGGGTCGCTTAATATGGCTTACCGAAGTAAGTGCGTAATTTATTTCATTTGCAAAGATACGTTGCTAGTAATTTTAAGACCTCAAAAATATTAATGTGCTAACTTTCATCGATTTCATTTCAAGGCGTTCATTAAGTCACTCCTCAGAGGTAGCAATATGTCACTTACTTGATTCTTACGCGAAGAGAGAGGTATCACAGCAACGTAATATCAGACAAACTGTGTACCCGATTTTCACCCTCATGAAAATTGTTACTAGGTTGGTCTATTTGCTGTTCTGTGAAGTGGTGCGTTTTGAATAAAAAGTTAAGATAGGCGTTTATTTTAGTATAATCATTTGAATCTAAATGCTTTTATTTGTATTTATGTAACGAATGAGTCATAGAAGTTTGTTGGGAGGAAAACTCTAACAGAAAAATTGATTTAGTTGTTTGATCTCAAACTAAATGAAAAGTTATTTGTGGGTAACCGCATATAATTAAAAACAACTTCTTTAAACCTGTCACAGCTTCACACAAAGCTATCGAATACGTATAATCGACCGCACAAAATCGAAGCAAACGATTTCTACGCCTTAACGCTAACGTTAACAACACAATTAAAAAGACAATTTAGTCGGTATAGTCAACTTCAGCTCAAAGGTTCTAATTCAAGCTTTATTACTATTGATATAAGATTTTTTGTTTTAGTTAAATATAAAGTTGCAGCGAGGAGTGTCCGGGGGCTACGCACGCGAGCGTCGTGCAAAATAAAAACTAAAGTTAAACTTCGTTTAACATGCAAATTTGAGAATCGCCACGACAGAATGAGCGTCGATACTTAATTACTCGTTTAATCGCTTAATCTCGGCAAGTTAAGGTGGGTGCAGACCGGCGAAGTTCAATTTGCAGTCGCAGTGTCATGCAAATCACTGGCATCAGAACTGTGTTCTTAATATTTCAAGTTAGATTCAATGATAAAGGTAACTACATTTTTTAGCAATGTTGTTTCTACTGTCGGTAATTTCTTAAGTCATATCGCTTTTCCCGTGATTTCGTGTTCTGCGTAGAATGCAGCGAATCGCGTGAATGTCCATTGAACGTTATCAGATTGGTACGGGCATGCAACAAGACTACCGGTCGCGAGCCAATAAATAAACATATGCGCTCATCTCGGAATGAGAATATATTGCTCGTTTTATCTTAAATATTAATTCAATTAGCATGTACTTTGATGACGTATGCGATAATAAAGAGCAAAACAATATTTTATCTTGAAAAAACTTATTGGAGGGCTCCGTAGCGCAAAGGCTTAGCAATGAGTTACGTTGCGTAGGGCCACGCGTTCGACTCATGCACGGGCAAGTATTTGTATGTCTTACAAATGATTGATTCGGATCTGGATTTTTATCCTTGTGCCTTGGTGACGTATTGCTTGCAAATCTTATAGAAAAAAAGCTGAAAGAATTAAACTTTTATGAAGATACTAGAGCGGCATCGAAAATTGGAAAATCGAAATCGAACCGGAACAAAATAATTGTTCTGGTTCTAGATGTGTATTCTTATGCGATTTATGTGTGTAAATTACCTCCACGACACAGTATGAAATCCTACTATGGGAATAATGCTTTTTGGAAACTAACGTCAGTTATAAGATCTAATGATCATATGCATAGCAATGAATCACCTACAAATGTGTGTAAATGTGAACCCAATCGGTCAAATGGTTCAGAAGTTACACCTTCACTAAAAGACGCACTATTACAATACATATTTAAAAGTAAATTGAATTAAAATTATATTTTTATGACTAAAACGTAATGATTCATTATTTTGAAAATACCGCTGAAAACAATATTCTTGTGGATAAATACGATAAAATAAAAAGCAAACAACTTACGTGGCTAATGCCATTCTGTGACTTAATCACTAGTCTAGCACTAGTCGTGGTAGCTCGGAGGCCAAGAACTTGCCGTAAATTTTGTACATGAGATATTTTCGAGCTCGATCTTCGCCAGCACAATTTCAAGTTCTGATTTACTACATACTCATTGGTGAAGGAAAACATCGGAAGGAAATATGCATGACTAAGAAATAAATCATTATGAGAACTATGAATATTTGTGGGGTGTTTAGTTACGGCGCCGAGAAGTTTCGAGATCGAATCCCGTGCGGATAAAGTGTTTAATATATATCCTTACAAATATTTATTTCGGGTCTGGATATTTTTCACCTTGTGCAATCTATGTATGTAAAATGCAACTGCTATTAAAGTGGAAATTAATGTGAGGGTAACGTTTATTAAAGTGAATAAATATTGCCTAATCTCAACATTTCACTTTACGTATGTAAATCAAATGAAAAGACCGCGCACACATACTCGTATAATATCAGATAAATTATATTTTCTAAACAGTGAGACATTACATAAACTCACAGAATACCAGCGCCAAATAGTAGCTTAATGCTGCTGTGTTTCGTATGGTGAGTGTAGAGAATCGGAGCCCCTTTTTACTGGAAATGAGGCATTCTATCTTAGTCGTCACAGGTGACATCGTATCTGCATTTTGATTTGTAATCAAGGATAGATGTAGATGTCTATGGGCCACAGGAACCACTTACCATCAGGTGGACTGTGTGCTCGTTTACTATAAAAAATTAAGCCGTAGGCATTTTTTCTGTCGTTGATATGCTTATAAGACACAAATTGAACATATTATGTAAATAAACATTAAACAAACTGAGCAAGGTTGTTAATATTACACGTGATAAGATCCTTAAAATAATTTTAATCTAATAGGTACTACTACTCTCGTAAATAAAGCTTTAATAACTCCACATATCATCAGGTGGACTATGTGCTCGTTTGTCACCCTCATCATATAAAAAAACACATAAGCTATCAATATGTAAATCAGAATTAGAACAATGACTAGTAAATAATATAAATATTCAGTGATGTGGTAGCGACGCATATGAATCCGCCCTCCCATTGCATCACTGGTGTCATAAGAGGTAAGTAACGAAAACTCTGTAAGGATCTCATGGCTCTCGAAGGATAGCGGAATAATAACGTTTACACCAGACGTACAACATCAAGATCGGCGACGGGAAGCAGTGTCAATAGTGCTAGATGCCTGGCACAAGGATGTCCAGTCAGCCGGCAAGCGTGGTGATTAAGGCTAATCATCCTAACAGGTGAAGCCCATGTCCAGCAGTAGATTACGCTGGCCTAGGTTGATCATGTGGGATCTAGTTCCAAGTTAGGCCAAAGGCAGTTATTTGGTTTTCATCATCATCATTACAGCCGTTCACAAGTCCACTGCTGAACATAGGCCTCCCCCAAGTAATGCCACAAAGCACGGTCCTGAGCCATCTGCATCCATGGACTTCCTGCATGTCTTACCATGTCGTCACTCGATCTAGTGGGGGGTCGCCCTACATTACGCTTACCGGTACGAGGCTGCCACTCGAGAACCTTTCTTCCCCATCTGTTATCGGTTCTTCGAGCTATGTGGCCAGCCCATTGCCACTTCAGCTTACCAATCCGTTGAGCTATGTTGGTCACTCTGGTTTTACTGCGGATATCCTCATTTCTGAGTCTATCATGCAAAGAAACTCCGAGCATAGCCCTCTCCATAGCTCGCTAAGCGACCTTGAGCGTCCTCACACGGCCAGCAGTGAAAGACCACGTCTCAGATCCGTAAGTCATCACTGGCGACACGCACTGGTTTCTCATCCTCGGTATCACAAGTACTTGAGTTAATACTGTACTCTAACCTAAATTAGATTTCTTTTATTTTTTAGGTTTTGTACGTAGTAGGTCACACAACATTATTATGCCTACAGCACGAATGGATTGGCCTGACGAGTAAATGATTACGCTCTTAAAAATTGCAGAATAATGCTGTTATATTTCGGATGGTGAGTGTAGAGCTAAGTTTGTCATCCTTATTCTCGAGCCGATCCATTCGTGCCATAAACCTATTATATCTGCATCGTGGCTCTACCACGTATATATTTATTTTGATTCGTCGTCGTGGATAGATAAGTGTCTATAGGCGTCAGGGGCTACTTAATCAAGTAGTTTATGTTTTCTTTTACACCCCTGCTGAAATAAAGGAGAAATATTTTTTCTATGTAACGCGTTGATTTGTATCTAAAGATCGGTTTACATGGGGTTGATATCACTTTGGGGTCAATACAGCGGGTTGGTTTAACGCTTGTGACGACAGTGTCACCTTACGTTACAATTTGTAATTCAGCGCCAATTCAAAGCTGCTATGGTAGAAAGGTCTTTTTGTTCTCCAAGAGTCCAAAACAAGTCTCCAAAAATCCACTCATAAACATATCTACCCACAGATTGCCTCATCGGGGTGATTTTGCTACAGTTGCATGCGTGGCAGGTGGTTTTTTTTAAATAGTTTTGAGTTATTATCAGAAAGATGTTGCTGTCCATTCCTGTTTCAGTTTACCACTGTCACCACTTACGACGCCCACGAGACGCTGTATGTGGATGTGTGACGCACATGTGTGTGCATATACATACACCGTCACAGAATACCAGGGTAAAGTAGTAATAGCTGCTGTGATTCGTATGGTGAGTGTAAAGAACCGGAGACTCTTCTTACTGGAAAGGAGGCCTTCCATCTTAGTCCTCATTTGAATTCATCTGCATTTTTATTCATAATTGAGGATAGATGTAGATATGTCTATGGGTTACAGTAACACGAATTTTTTTTCACAACAGCCGCAAAATGTTTAATTTGTTCACGGACTTCCCGCGTTGTAGGGAGGTAAATACGCCTTAATCATCATGCCTGACAAGCAGATTGACGACGACAGTACCAGAAGTCCAGCACCTTAGAAGCTGCAGTCCGCCGCCAGTCTGGATGTTCCACATCTGGTGTAAAGATGCTTATTCAACAATCTATCCGACATTATAAGATTTTAGCTTCCGAAAAGAGGCATTTCTTTTAGTCACTCTTACGACGCCTATGCGAAAAAACGGAGTGACCGATTCTCTTACGTTGATACCACACTGGTGGCAGAAGATAAAGATTTCATAGTCATCATTGCTGGCCAAAAATAAAGCAAGCACAATTTTTTGAGGTTGGTTTTCTCCCGCTTTACGTATCCTTACTAGTCGCACTGACCTTTTAATAAACACAGAAGTCAGTGAGTGCCTAACAGAGGTTATTCACTAACGTTCTAACTTGTGGCGCTTGACTAATGCCAGTTACTGGGCCAATGTAAGACTACCTTAATATACGCGTAGGTACAGTAACGAAAAACAATAACAGGGAACATGATTAATGTAGTGAGATGAATTTATTGTTTACTTATTTTTGTAGTTTTTATTGCATCTCGTTCGCAAGCACTATTATTGATGATTCATTTTCCCAACGGGCACGACGTAGACAATTATTAATGGATAAAATATTGGAGAAAATACGCAATCTACCTGAGAACTGGATTTAGTGTTGAATTGGCAACTGTTTTAGTAAATATAATTTATTTTATTTTAAGTAAATTGGCTGTTTGACTAATAACTGAGAACTTAAAGTGAACACTTAGCCCTTGAGCTACAACTAATACTGCTACTTGACTGCCACGTTGGGCTAGTGGTCGTACAAATGCTTGCTGATCGTGAGTTCCTGGGTTTTTATTGGGTTTTTCAGTCAAGAAATTCTTAGAAGCAGCCTAGAGTCAAGAAATTGGCAGTATTTCAACCCCTCGCCTCGGAAAGGACGTATGTGTAAAGCCGTACGTCCTGCGCCTGACTTCTCTCCGAATTTTCGTACCACCGGACTATGAGAGTTAAGGGAATAGAGAGTGCATCTGTGCTTGCGCATACACTTGAGCACTATAATTCTATCCTGCACTGGTGGCTAGTCTTCATTAAGATTGGCCGCCATGAGCGAAATTCGTTTAGTAGTAAGTTTAGTAATTCAGTCTGAATTGGCGTACTTCGGTCTACCCAAGAACCAGAGATTTAGTTGTATTGGTAATTCATTATATTAATTATGAATTGCCAAAAATTTTATTATTTATGTTTTAAAAAGTGCCTTAATTTACTTCAATTGCATATAATAACAGGATACTATATGTACGAAACATTACTGGTATAGGTCTTCTGAGTTAAGAAACAGCAAAGAGGACTCTGTCGCACTACTTCGGTGCAGATTGGTGTGTTTCGCATGACCACAAATTTGCATTCTTTATCACCACCACGAAGCACGTGTTGGAAGAAATGAAATCCAGTTGGTTTTACTAATTGTTGACGTGAAACGGTATATAATAATTATACATTTTTATTCAAATGGAGCAGTGAATTGGAGATGTTGGGCTTAACCGTCATCTTCATTATTTTTATACTGCACAAATAAATTAAGAAAAGCACATTAATATTAAAAGGAAATACTATTGGATAAAATATTTGTTTTTTATTATTAATTCTTATATCATATTGATTTCGGCCTTGTATCTCGCCTCAAGAAAAAAGGGTCGCAACGCAACGCTCATTCTAACGAAGATCATGGACGTCAGCGCCGCGCCTCGGTAGGTAAAAAAGTGTAATGTCAGGCAAGTCATGCTGCTCCCACTACTGTTTCGAAATACAGAATACTAACACAATGATACCGAATATAAGGAATACTGCAAAAATTATATTAACTTATGAGGTATGTTGTTCTTAATAGTGTACTAGACGCACCTTAATTCTGAATTTCCTCCTCGTACTTACATCATCATCCTTATTATAGCCTATCTGAAGTTAACTGTTGAACGTATGGTTCCGTAGATTGCTCAAATATTAATAGAATAAGGATGACAAACGAGCACACAGTCCAACCTAATGGAAAGTGAATGCTGTGACCCATAGTATGAGAGCGTGGTTCTACCCATAGTTCTACAACCGTAATATAGCTGGCTCTACCACGTACAAAATTTATATATATATATATATATATATATATATATATATATATATATATATATATATACTATTCTGCCCTTTTCGACGAGCATTTGTCATGTCCTATTAAAAATCCTTAAATTCGAAAAAAAAATTATGGGTCACTCCTGGTCAAAAAAACTATTCTATCTCTCAAGTTGGATCAAACTGCATACGATGTGCAAATTTGATTAAAATCGGTTAAGTAGTTTAGGAGTTCATCGCAGACAAACAACGTGACACGTAATTTATATATATAAAGATATATATATATATATATATATATATATATATATATATATATAAGAGTAAGAGTAGCCAAATTATAAAACTTAAGTTCAACAATATACTGTTATTGTGGTTTTTGAAACTAAGATTAAATGAGGCTTCTTCTTCACCGGTTTTGCCTGCCGATCGACCCTTACAAATGTGTGCGTGCGCAGTAAAATCAATCAAAATAATGCATTACCGCATAATGCATTTTGAATTTAAAAGGTAAAAAGACTGAATGTTTGTATATAATATTCGTCATAATTGCCACACTAGGTGAGTTAGCAACCGCAGCTTTTTATTATTTTGCGTTGTTATCAGGAAGCTACAGCATCCCTTCCTCTGTTTTATTTCCATTTGTCGCCACTTACACCACCCACGGGATGACAAGGACTCCCTTACGCCGCCACTACACGGTAAGTGTAACCATAGAATACTATAATACACAATAGAATGGCTGTCAACCTTATTTTGTACGAGGATCGGCGTTACCGGGAGCACACTTACAAGCAATTACGTCGTATTATCAGTTATCACTACTACAAATCCGATTCGCTGTGTTGACAGACTGATCGAATTTACATATTTTAGACTTTTGATTTATGTTTTTGACACAAATATTTCTTTATTTTTGTTTCCAATATTCACAAAATATAAATAGTTTCGACTTACTGGTTGTAGGATATGTTGCCTTTATTTAAATTCCATTTCCCGCTGTTCTTTCGACACGTAATTATTGCACAATTTGCCATTTTTTAAATAATTTGCATGCAGCGACGCTTGACATGAAAATTGGAAACGATTGGTTGTGTTGACATTTATACGTGTGAATTGACATGTTAGTGACATGTAAGTGGCTACACAAGCTCCGCCCACTCCCCCGTTCTATTATGTATGTATTATAGTATTCTATGAGTGTAACCATACACACTGATATTGTATTATAATATTCAGACAAGCCTTTTGTCCCTGAGCTACCCACAGTTATTACATCAAACCATAACAGTGGTTAGCTGAATAATTCATTATTACTGTTATAACCTATCAACACTTTACTGCTGAATATAAGCCTCCCCTATAGATTAAATCATACGGAGGACATTTGCTATAATTGCCACGTTCGAAAAGCGCATTGGCAACCGCTGATTTTTTTTAATAGTTATTAGGAAGACTCTGCTGCCTGCTGCTGCATCTCTTGACTGATTTCTCTCTGTCGTCTCTTACAATACCCATGGGACGATATAGAGGTAGATAGATATTCTTACACCGCCAATACAGTTAAAGTAATAATACTGATAATCATAATTATTCTTTGTATTCAGCGGAAACCGACTTAATAAGGAATATAATGAAATCAAATTATGTCCTTAAAACTTTCGCCTACATTACTTGCTCGATGAGGCAACGTACTCGTACTTCAAATTTATGAGTAATTATACCGACAAATTAGGTTAATTGCTACTAAATAAATATTAATGAACCACAAATTACGTTTAACGGGTCTAAAAGATTGGGATCACCAATCCGTTATACCTTTAGAAAAGGAATTTTTGGCAACGCTAACAGCGCGTCGAAGAGCGCTGCCTTCGTGTTATTATATTGCTACCTACTCGGTGCCGAACTGAAAATAATCAAAACTTTGCTCATAAAAATCCAAAACAAAAATGCATTATTCGTCCTACCAACATACGCTGAACCCGCCCACCCCTCTAAGTACAACGATAATAATTCGATACAGGGTACATTAAAAGTATAGTTACGGATCGCACTAAATTGGATGAATACAATGGAACTAGAGAGGACATCGCGAGTAAAGTATGAAACTGTCTGAAAATACATAAATATTGTATTTAGGGGATGGGAATCAGACGGGAATAAGTTTGATTAATGTGTAGCGCTAGGTTTGTAAGCTAGGTATTAAAACAAACGTATTTCAGAGACTTTTTAATAATGCTTTATGTGCTAATTCACTCAAATAAAACAAATCCAGTGTTAAAATCTAAGTTTAAATCTCGGGATAAACAAAATAACCCGATAGTCACGAAAAGCAACTGTATCAATATTCTAAATTCGCCGTGCACGTCCGCTGGCGTCTACACTGCCGGTCTTGGCGCGGATTTATTCGAACTCTATCAAAGAAAAAGTTGTAGCTCGCTGGCAACCCACTAGGCACCGTGACACCCCCAACATTATAAAGGAACGTACACAACACCTTAAAGGTAAAATATAAGTTATCGTTTCTGTTATATTTCGCTAAATTGAAAAAAATAAAACCTATGTTTGCATATTTGTGTACAAAATTTGCATGTAACTTATAATTTAGTATAAAGCTATTCTAAGAAATAATAAGATTAAATCAAACAGTAATCTTTCAGTCCGATAATAATACAATGTTGCCAATAATCATTACTACCAGTTCAATTGGTATCATAAGTTCATTTATATCATAACCCTGGGTTTGCCATTTCTAGATAGACTTTAACCGTTTTTTTTAATATTGGAGGCCGAGGTTTAGTGTAAGCGAAATTAAGGATTTAAATATATTACAAGCTCACAATCCACTTAAAGTCACTTTGCCACTATTAAGGTTCGACAACAATTGAATCTCAGGCTAAAAATAGCATTGTAAATAATATAAATCTTAGGTCAACAATATAATCATACTTAAATCTTTCAACTACTACTAGTACTACTATGTACTAGTAACTAGTATGTTTTTTTATCTGTGATACCTCAGAATTTGTTTTTGTTAACCGACTTTGATGATTCTTTTTTTATTTGAAAGCTGATGCTTTTCATGTGGTTCCATATAAGTTTGCTCAAGATCTGACCGGTAGTTTTTGAGTTATCCTTATTAATGCGTATTTAATTGACTTCGACTACATTGATGATGTTCTTATTTGATTTGTATTAAAGTCGGTTGTACAATTTTTTTTTATTTTACCACTTGTTCTTAACAAATTTAATTTCGTGAAAAACCGGATAGTGTATGATCTCCTTAACACCGTAACTCAGTATTCTGGCATGCATGCAGCTGTTTAATACACTGTCAATTGCAACGTTGCCATTTGTCGGTTTAAGTGCCTCCCAGTAGTATTTTTCAAATGGAAGACACTATTCATACTTTCTCAACCTTTAATAAATAAGATTTAAGAAGGACCTGTAATAAATATTATTTAAAAGGAATGGTTATCTCATTCGTCTTTTTTATACTAAGAGAGTTAACGGATCAATTTGGAAACATTGTGGTTTTCATTATTTTGGTAATTTCACTTGCCGTACGATGACGGCGTAAGAGAAATCATCACATCATTTTGTCTCGTGGTTGCCGTAAGAGGCATCTATGGAAAATGCCAGAAAACATCATGGCTACCTATATAGTTATAAGCATCTCGTTCGCATCAAACATAAAATACCCGGACTTCTCGGACACTAGCGTCGAAGGTGCTAGACGTCTGGCACTGCGACCGTTAATTTTCATCCAAGCCACGCGTGAAGATTAGGGCAAAACGCGCCTTCAACAGAAGAGGGTCACGTCCAGCAGTGGCTTTTTAGAGGTCGGTTTTTTATTTTTATAGAATAAGGGTTACAAACGAGCACACAGTCCACCTGATGGTAAGTGGATGCTGTGCCCCATATACATCTACATTTATCCTCGATGAAGAATCAAAATGAAAATGCATTGTCACCCCTGAGGAGACTAACTTGGAATGCTTAGTTTTCAGTAGAAAAGGGTCTCCAGATCTCTAAACTCACCATCGACTCTTTTTCGGCTCTAATCAGATATAGCAAACCATTTTGGACTAGATAGTTTTTAAAATTCCTTAATCCAATTAATATGAAGTTAAAAAATATTAAACAGACAACGTTATCAAAATATCACTCAACAATAGTTATCAAAAAAAAAATACCTTAATAAGCTACTAAAACTGCCGTCGGTCACGTTTTAAATGCAATACTCCGTACAAAGTAAAGAACGTAAGAAAAAGGTACGTCGTTCATCATTTTGCAATTTGATCGTAAATGAATGCCTTGAGGCCACAGATAAAATAATGTTTGTCCCATGAATAATCTTCCACTTGTCAGTATTTTTTAATCGCTCCACAAACTCGGTAAACATGTTTACTCCCGGTATTCTAGCTATATTTCTATCCTCTTGTCGGTATTTCCACATACTGTAGAAGCAAGGACACAAAATCTAGCTAGAAATACATCTCCTTGATGATAAAATGCGGAGATACATTCTATGCATTTTAACATTACGAGTGTTGTTTATAGTCTGTTGTGCAATTCGCTAGATTTTTTATTATATTTCTCTCCTTCTATGCAGTAAGCTTTAGTAATATTTCGTTTTAGTAGATAACATCCTTTAAAATTCTCTCTGGCATAAATATTTTTAAAAGTTTGCATTGTATAGTGTATATCATTTTAAGGACAACTAAAGGATATTTTATACATATCGTCATCACATGATAGTGATATTATGAATATCCAGTAAATAAGGCTCAAATTTGAGTTGAGAAAGTTTTTCCTTTGTCAAACCTGTCTATATTAAACAATAACACCCGTCTTTGATCCACGGAGAACATGGGATTTATAGTCTATTTATTTTTAGTATATAGTATTTGTGATTCTAGGAAACATTTAACGCAAGTGAAACTAGGAGATTTATTAGCTTAAAAAGTTAAGATTAACAATTATGTATCCTGATCCATAAAATCTTACTATACTCATCCAAATACAATACTGTTAGAAAAATATTTTTGATGAAATTGGCTTTAAGTATAGAAGATTTAAACCCTTCAAAAGTATCTTTGTTTTTGTGTCTTTATATATATATTCATTCCTTCATTTCAAATATTGTTATCAGCACGTAAGATCTTCCACTCCAAGATACATACGGCTTTCTCAAAATAAAATTTACTGATATCACCATATTTAACACGTAGTTTTCAATCATCATTAGAGGTAGAGCCACGCTGCAGCTATGTTATGCTTATAGCATGAATGGGGCGGCTCGACCGGGGAAGGTCACACACTCACAGAATAACAGTGGAAAATATCAGCTTAATACTGCTGTGTTTCGTATGGTGAGTATAAAGATCCGGAGACCCATATTTACTGGAAACGAGGCATTCCATCTTACTCCTCAAGGGTGACAACGAATCTATGTTTTGATTCTTAATCGAGGATAACTGTAGATAGATATCTATGGACCACAGCATCCACTTACCATTAGGTGGACTGTGTGCTCGTTTGTCACCCTCATTCTATAAAAAAAACTCTTACGCCACCACCACAAAACTTGAATCTATATTGTAGGCATTTTCTATTTTTTCTAATGAGTTATTTATAATATTGGGTACGTTAAGGTATAAATGGAAATATGCCGACTTATTCTATCCACAAACACAAGTACGTTCTAACTCCGTTGTAAAGCTTATATACAATTTTCACTGAAAAATTTGTATAGCACTTCCAGTATTTAATATTTTAGCAAGGGATGTCCAACGCGATATATTTCAGTCGTTTCTCTACGCGAATATATTCGTTTTTGGTGGATGATTTCGCGAGCTCCGCTGAATGTGGCCTGTAACATTCATCTCGCATCGCGCATCGTCGATGGATTTTTATGGGATTTTAACGTGTGTTATACTTCTTTCAGCTTGAATTCTCGTTATGTATAATACATTATCATACAAAACAACACAAGTATACTGCAATTAAGTTCATTGAAAGTTACGAATTAATAGCTTATACAACAATATTAATTTAAAGTTTTTCAAAGTTTTTTAACAGCATCCGTTTGAGCATATTTCATTTTTAAGTTCACTTTATTTACATTCATTTCATTTTATTTACATTTTAGTAAAATTTGGATCAAATGGAGTGTACCTATATGCAAAATTATGTTTGTTTTCGTATTCATCGACAGAAAGATTAAATAAAATACAGAGTTAATTAGAAATTGTATTTAAATAGACAATTTTCAATCAACTCTGTGATATAGAGGTATGACAATAAAGCATTCCTTTGGGTAAGAAAAATAAAGCTAAAAAAATTAAAATCAGACTTTAAAAACCAATAAGTAAGAAGTCATTTTCGAATATTTTGAAGTTCATATTTTAACTCCTTTGAACGAATGAATATCAAAAGTTTAAGGTCTAGGATGCCGTCTAAATAATTAAATTTAAACCTTTATTCCCTATTGTACTACATTTAGGGGTAATTTTTTTCTTAAAACTTAAAGGGGACTAGAAGTGAAACCAACTTGATAAAAAATCATCAAAATCGGTTCATAAACATAAAATTTATGTCTCACACATATTTTTTTATAGAATAAATGTGATAAACGAGCACACAGTCCACCTGATGGTAAGAGGATGCTGAGGTCCATAGACATCTACATTTATCCTCGATTAAGAATCAAAATGCAGATGCGTTGATACCCCTGAAGACCAAGATAGAATGACTCGTTTCCAGTAAATAGGGTCTCCGGTTCTCTACACACACTATACGGTATTCTGTGAGAGCGTGGTCCTTCCCCGGTCGAGCCGACTCATTCGAGCTACAACCCTATTATAGCTGAATATATGTGCCGTGGTTCTACCACGTATACGGAGGAATTAAGGACTCTACTCCTTGTTTATAGTCGCCCGTTTTTTTATCTCAGGAATAACAAACTTGTAAAGTAAAACATTATCTCAATACACAATTTCATCTAAATATTAGTAATTAGCCTTCACCGAAAAACAATTATAGGTAGTAAATAGATTGCAAAGACATCTATGATAGATGTCTTTTGTAAATTCATTAACTTACTGTGTATTCGGTTGGTGTACCTCAGATATCTGCAGAATAAACCAGTTAACGTTCAATTATTGCTAAGAAAATATAATCATAAATTATGTTCTTGCTTAAAAATATATTATAACGTCTAAGGATTTTAAGAACACGGCTACTGAAAAAATTAACGATCTTTGAAAGATTGGCAAACATATTCAATCTTGTTTATATGATAATTCTGTAATTTCACTATTCATACATTTTTAAACATCTGGCCAAAGTTCCAAATCATATAATAATATAAGCTCTGAGAGATCTCAGTATATGTGTACAGAGCTCAGTTCAGAAATTGTTGGCACTAGGCGGTTGGTTTACGGCACTTTAATGTCTCTAACGGAGTGGGCGACCATCATCGACCCTTAAGCTTCACCGCAACTTGTAAACTAACACCTCAGTTATTTGAGACTTAACGTGTTCCTCTACAAGAAAATATTGTACCACATATTTCAGAAAAAATGGGGTTTTATAGCGATCTCTGTTTGATCAAAAGACTCTGCACACAGTTTCTCACTTTGAATAGAATTATTTTTTCGAATTTCACTGGGTTTTTTTTACTTATTAAGATATTTAATATATCCCTACGTTTAGAGTGAGCAAGCATAAAAAATTAGGTAGGTTCTAGAACGACCCATGCTCTTTCGGAATGTTACTCAGCCTACACTGTCTGGAATAATTATTAGATTAGATAGTGAAAAAAAATTTATATTACAGCTGATAACACAGCACATCTAACGCTGAAAGTGTCTATAGTATCGATAATGATTTTTTCATAAATCACTTTACAATGTTTTAAAAAGCAAATATAAATCATTCATCACAACATAGTCCTCCCCTACAGATTGCGTCATGGGCGGGATATTTTTCATAACAGCCACACCTGGCAGGCGCAGCTTTTTTATCATTTTGAATTGTTGTCAAGAAGATGCTGCTGCCTATCTCCTGTTTCATTTTCCCTCTATCGCCTCTTACGACACCCACGGGGTGATATGGTTGAGTGAATTCTTTTAAGCCATCATTACATTGACTATTTCACTTATTTTAACACGAGACATTAAGCGCCCTTAAATAAATAAAAAATATTATATCTTTCTTAGATGTTTTTTTATAGGATAGGATGAAAAACAAGCACACAGTCCACCTTCCCATGTTAACTGCCCAACACGCATCAGCATTGCTATTAACAATTTCAGTGGTGGCAGGTCTCGTACTATTCAACTTTAAGGTGAACTACCCTCACCTCTTAGATTATTAAGTTTAGCATGTTATTCCAAAATAGTTATTACTAGCAACGAATATGGTTATGTTATAATTGCTTAACTTAACAGCAATATGAACATTTGTAAACAGTTAAAGGATTTCAAACATATATATCAAATACTAAATGTACGGTCTAAGTCAACGCAATCATAAGATACGGCCTTTTATTTCCCATATTTGATACACGCAGACTAGCTCATCAAAACCTATAGGGTAATGACTTCCGTTGACGTCTCCTAACAAATCAATACGAAATCTATTGTTTTTTAGATATGTCACATAAATAATATTTTTTGCGATTATGAACTAATATTCGAAGTTTAAGCATCGACCTTGATATACACCGATAAGAGGGAGAAAGTTTTTCCATCGCAAAGTTAGTTTTTTCTTTAATCCGATTTAAAATTTCGTTAGAGCAATGTTTTTGTTATTTGTTTGCTTATATCATCTATAATTTACGAATTACAGTAAGTAAATTATTTAGGTTAAATGGGTTAGTAGTAAAGTAGATTTTTATTAAACTACTTAAATGTACCTATTGTATATAACTTAATATTAATTTTGAATTTACGGCATTTGTGTATCGGTATCGAAAAAACAATTTACATAGGTACGTAATTATGTTCGGAACCCTCAGGGCGTAAATCCTACTCGCGCATGTCCGGGTTTTTTAAATTAAATAACCTCACGAATCATCTCAGCAAATCGGTATTCTTTCATATGGTAGGTACCATTTTAACAGTTCACAGATCACACGTAGACTTCCTAGAACTTTAATGATTCATGTAAGTTGTATTGATCTTTTACGTAAGTCTTTGTAAATCTTTATGTTTATTTCATGTAAGAGATACACCATTCAGAGGGATATTACACTTAACATGTTACTTCTTCAGGAGCCTAAGGAATGTATTTATGGAAGCCCTTTTCAAGATATAGCCAATCGCGTAATACTCTAATCTAAACTCAGTTTTCATTCTAGGCTAGCAATTGTCTCTTCTGCGACCTGATCACTTCATTGCTACTTCAACATGCAAAGAAAATGCAATCTCTGATTGCAATTCTAAGATAAAGAGAGAAGACACCTCACCTCGTCTTTAGTGGTTACAATTTTTAATAAGAAATCTATCCCATCAAAACCTTTATGATTGACATTGTTCACTTTCATTATTTACTTCGTATAATGATGACCTGCGGGGTGAGATACGATGAATCTCTACGGTTGACAATGGAATACTATTGAAATGAATGGGAATGACATAACTGAACTTTAAATCACGTGACTTGGCTTAAATTTCATTTATTTTTTAGTTTCAGTAGCTTTTAGTGTCAGTTAGTTAGCGTTAACGATCGTAGAATGTGATTTTGGCTAACCCCGCTGTTATAACATGTACTATGATACATGTGTTGCTAGCATTTAATCACATGTACGTATAAAATAAAATAGTAGTTTTTGAAGAAATTTGTCACGTAACTGTTCTATTTTAGTGGCAGCCTCCGGCAGAACAAAAGAAAAACAATTGCCTGCGGAACTTTCCACGACGCGCGACACGTAGCGGTTCAAATTAGCTGACTTGAAAATTGATCATGTCCGTATACAGGATGAATAATTTTTGGGTACAACAAAACTTTTTGTTAGATATTGCACTACATAATAATGTAAGGAAGTAAAATTAACCACATAATAAAATGACATATCGAGTCAAAATATTGCAGGTTCCTCTTTTTCCTACCTTTATGTATATCTAATATTAAGAGGAAATGAGTTCACAATATTTCTCGGGAACACTTTGTCTAGTACCTGTAAAAACTTGTGTCTAAAGTTGAGCCTTTGTTAAACTAATTCTCCGATTGAGCACAAGAAGAAGCCTTTATATCTTCTCTGTATATTCCCTCTCACTCCTCATTCACTCCTCCTCCAAACACTCCTCCTGGCACTACCCCCGTTGCCTCAGGCAACATTAGGATTCTCGGCCTCGATATATCAAATGATTTTCAGTTCCTCGGTTTCTTGAAAGGGAAGGACAAACTGACCTCTAAAAAGCTTGTCACTCCTTTTCGAGTAGCACAGTATTTCATACCGGCACATCGCTTGCAACTTCACAAGGTGCAAGTTCGGCCCAAAAACGGAATACTGTACTCATCTCTGGGTCGGGGCACCCCAGTGCTAGCTCCTTCCACTTGACCGCATCCATCGAAAATCAATTCGAATCATTGACGATCGAGTCTTTTCTGATCTTCTTGATTTAATGATGCTGCAAAAAGATGCATTTTATATCGCATTTATCACGAGAGTACTCAGATAAATTGTTAGGTTAAATAAATGCCAGCCACCAAATTCCACCAACATTGCGACAAAATTCTCGTTACAACTTAAGGGCTTACAAGAAACGATCTTACTCCTTTTAAAAAGCCGGCAACACAACTGCAATTCCACTGGTGTTGCAGTTGTTCGTGAGCAGCGGTAGTCACTTACCATCAGGTGAGCCGCGTGCTCGTTTGTCCTTTTCCTATAAAAAAAGACTTGAAATATTGCAAGTTGCAAGCATTCGCTTCTTCGTATATTTGTATATCGTGTATTATACTCTTAGTTAGTCCGAGATATATTTACTTTGCAGTTCCACAATCTTCAGCTTTGTGTGTTCGCGATTATTAGAAAGCAAAATAAAAAACTGGCAACACTGGATCAGTTAATCATTCGCTTTTTTGCGGCTGTGTGTACGCAGCTTACGACGCAATATATATGTCTGAAAAATTGTCAAATAACTGTTAAATTGCTTTAGTGCTTAGGTTTCATTACAAATAAGAACAAAAGCCAACTTATTCCTCCACATATTGCTACCTTTTTGGGGTTAGTGATTACAAAAGACATGGCTTTATCTCTTACAGCAATAAAAGGGTCAAAAACGTATCAGTTGATTAATAAATTTCTAAATATAAATCAACGTGCTATTAGAGATTTTCCACATATTATTGGAACATTAATAGCTTGCTACCCAGCCAGCTGTCCCCTTAGGCGATGTTTATACAAACAATTTTTAACAACAAAAAAAATACAAGCCTTATGTATATCAAATAATAATTTTGATGATAAAATGATTATTAACACCGAATGTTAAGAGGATCTGCTTTGGTGGATGTCTCAGATAAAAATCTCTAAAAACTTAATGAAACAAAATAAATTTGATTTGGAAGCTGTAACGGTGAGGTAGCTCATGGGTTTTGGATAGATTTAGATAAGAAAAATCATATTAACTTTTTAGAGTTATTAGCTGTAGTGTTCCTAGGTTTGCATTGTTTTGCTAAGGATGTAACATTTTGCCAAATTTTGCTGAGAATTGACAAAACCACATGCCTACGTTAATAAAATGGGTGAAACACAATTTCCTAATCTTAGTCAGTTAGCTAGGAATATATGGCAATAGTGTGAAGTTCGACAAATATAGCTGTTTGGATCATACATACAATCAAGAGAAAATAATGAGGCTGATTATAAATCCAGAATTAAGAATGTTGATTGTGAATGGGAGTTGTCACATAATGCATTCCAACAAATTTTAATTGAATTTGGTGAACCAGACTTTGATTTGTTTGCTACAAGAGCTAATGCAAAATGCAGCAAATATTTTTCATGGCATAGAGACCCATATTCAGAAAAGATTGATGCTTTCACTACTAAGTGGTACTTTAAATTATTTTATGCATTTCCACCATTTGCATTAATTTCAAAAATCATACAAAACATTAAAAATGAACAGGCCACAGGAATATTGATTTTCCCCTGCGGCCCTCACAACTATGGTACCTATTTATTGATGAATTGGCCATATCTAAAATAATGAAATTCAATCCCTCAAAGCATTTATTGTTCTCGCCTTTCAGAACACTGCATCCTCCACACAGCAGTCTTTCCCTGGGAGCTTGTGTATTATTAGGGAAGCCTTTAAGAAAAGACTGATCCTGATTGAAGCTGTAGAAGTAATCATAGCATCACTTTCAAAAAATTGAATAAAACGGTATACTACAGCACTTAAAAAGTGTTTTGTAATGTTCTCAATATTTATGAATTGTCAATATCAAAAGTTTTATAATTCTTTAGCGAAAATTTTAAAAAAGGTGCTTCATTCAGTCTTAATACATACCGTGCCGCTTTATCCCTCATCCTTGTTTAGGTACTGATATCCAGATAAAAGGTTTTTTCGAAAGAGTATTCAAACTGAGGCCTTGTAGGCCTAATTATGCTGACACATGGGATCCACAACCATTTTGTTAAATCACATGCAAGAATGTTCACCCATTAGAAATTTGAGTTTAAAAAATGTTAACTAAAGTTCATGGTGTTACTTGCTCTCGCAAGTGCACAAAGACATTATCTGTAATTAAGTAACGTAATGTTGAGTTTATGGAATCAGGAGTTAAGATTAGGGTCACCAACATTTTAAAAACTACTGCGCCAGGTAATAGGGATATGTTAATTAATTTACCTTTTTTTAGTACAAAGCCGGATATCTATCCAGTAAATACACTTAGATATTATATTGAATATACCGAAACATTGAGAAACGTAGAGTCAAATGATACAGATTATTTATTTATTTCTTATAGAAAACCTTACCAGACGGCCAGTACTCAAACTATAAGTCGTTGGATTCGACAAGTGATGGGAGAATGTGGAATAGATATTGGATTCGACAAGTGATGGGAGAATATGGAATAGATACTAAAAATTCACCCCACGTTCTACTAGTCATGCGTCCACTTCTTTTGCACATAGAAATGGTGTGACTTTGGTCACAATTTTTAGAACATCAGGTTGGTCTGCAGGTTATTTTTTCTATGTATGTATCTTATTAAGGGCACTCTTACGTTTCAGCGTTAGGCAAATTTAAATATTTTACGCAACGAGCGAGGGGCGAACTACGTAAGCGATGCTTCCTTTCGTATCTATTCACTTGCTCGCACTATAGTGCTGTGAGTATAGCGACTAAACGATCTTGATCTTCCTTAATACTAGTTTTCTTAGGATGGAGTTCAGTGGATGGAAAAATTTAGGTATTTAATTTTTATGTTATCTAGTTAATTTATTATAATCTTTTTTCATATATTTTTCGTTATATATGAACCTAATCGATTGTTAACCGATGTTGGTTAATACTCGATTATATCTACTAACGGTAGCACAGTGGTATTAATAAATTATTAGTGCGGTTGCAACCTGATTTCATAAATAAAATAACCAAATGTAACTTATATTTTAAATCGTTACTTACAGTTAACTAACATATTTTTATGATAAAGATATTTGCCGCAACGGCATTGACCGAGCTTATCTCGAGACAATAGTTTCAGGCAGTACACATTTTTCATAAAACTCTTGTTACTTGAGTAACATATTCAAAATCCAAAATTGGTCATCTTTGTAGGTTTTAGTACTTTTACTGCATATTCTTGGCCAGTCCATATGGCAGACATTTTTATTCTCAATTATTATTTCTCCAGAGATATGATATTACTTTTTTACATTTAGTGCCTCATTGATGCTTGTATTTTTTCCCCATTTCGACTGGTAAAATGGCTCAGCTATAATCAAAATAACTTTAGTCTTTGTATTTGCAAACCATTACAATAGACCTTTAATGGAAGAAAACCATAATTATTGTTTTGCAAATTTAGTTTTTGTAATGCAAATATGGAACAATTGTAATAATTAAAATACGTAAAATACGTAAATATATCTCGGACTAAGTAAGAGTATAATTACTAAATTAAACGATCTTACCTTAAGTGAAGTTTCATTGTAATTATACGAGGTACTTAGTCCGAGAAAGTCTCCCACCCTCCCTAACATGTTATAATGTTATGTTTATTACATTAAAAAATTGTTCCAATTAAGAGTTTAGCTTTGAAGTGAATGATTAACAGATCCAGTATTGCCACTTTTTTTAATTTGGATTTCTAATAATCGCGGACACACATCCTGAAGTAGTACCTCGTATAATTATAATGGAACTTCACTTAAGGTAAGTTCGTTTAATTTAGTAATTATGAATGTTCATTAAGATCGACATTTTAAAAATATCAAGGTGTTAAAAAATCTGATGTTGTGTTTACGTCCCTTTTACTTACCTATGAAAGTGTTATACTAAACGCCTATAATCATTAGCAGACATTTTATAACACTGAGAGGAAAAAAATGTTTTGGTCTCTGGACTCTATTTTTTTTCTCTTTATTCGATATTGATTCGTCTATGAAATTTATTTGTTTTATTCAATACTTATCCACTCACGGAATTGATGACTATTTGTAAAACTTTAGTAAATCTCATCATAGATCTCCTTATGCTTGCATATGCTTTTAGTATTATAATTTACCCTACACACTGGTGAAAATATTTCACGAATAATGTGCACCTGGCATTTAAATGTGTTAAATCATCCTGTGTTTACAAAAATACGAGAATTATCTAAGCTGCGACAATTTAATCCGAGTCAAGTCAGCTCGGGCGCAATGTTCCATAAATTATTATGTACTAAGAATCTTAATAAAGCGGCTACACCTTTTGTAATAAATGACAAAACAAAAATAAGAACTGAATACTAAATGATCTCTAAAGCATTTAATTCAACAAACACGTGTTTACTTTATCAAGCAGGACAATTAAAATGACTCTTATCAAACGCAATTTATTTTCTTACATGCGATCTGCCCCGGCTTCGCCTATATAGGATCTATTAATGTGACGTATTATTTATATTTAAAATTATCAAAAACCATTTATTATGGCAATAATTTGTTTCTCAAAAATACTTCAAATTTTTTTTTACTTTTACGTTAATGTGTGTTAAAATGCAGTGATTACTCATATTTTAATTTCATAGTATAAGTAAAATACAAACTAAATAAAACTGTTTTTTTATTTGGATCTGCATTATATGTAATAATAACAATAACGTCCTTCAGACCGAATTCCGGCAACGGCGGCTAGTCTTAACGGAGACTAGCCGTCAGCGCAAGATAGGATTATAGTGTCCAAGTGTATGTGCAAGCACAGGTGCACTCTCTATTCCCTCACTCTCATAGTACTGTAAACCGGCACGACCGGAGAGAGATCAGGCGCAAGATAAACGGCTTTACGTGCTTTCCGAGGTACGGAGGTGAGACACCGCCTACTTCCTGACTTCGGGCAGCCACTTGGAATTTATTGACAGAAAAATTCAATCATTGATATTTTGTTTTAGCCCGAGCCAGCAGTTGCAACTACAAGACCAACGAGGCAGTCACATTATATTAGGTACTTGGTGTGTAAATTGAAATCAAAACGAGTTTTCATTTTGTTTTGATTAAGAGCACTGATATTACTGTAGTCTAATTGCGGTAGTTTCAATTTTGATAATTTACTCGTAAATAAAAGTTATCTACCTTTATTTACATCGAGGCGTAAGAGAGATTGACAGAAAGATATTATGGATGCCTTTGAATGGTAAGCTTACGGGGTGCATAATATGCTTTATTCATATATGACATGAGTAGGAGAAGATTAGCAAACGTTGTTCAATTATATATAAGGATCTAGAAAAATCGGCCTCATATTCATTTAAGGACAAAACTACTCTTATAAACTAAAGCGACAGTAGCCTAATGGCAGGCGAACTCTAAAAGGTGGTGGGTTCAAATCCGCCATTCGACTACCGGCGTGAACCACTCGTAACACAAGCAATAGCTTACCACGAGTGGTTAGGGAGAATATTAGTAATGTTTATAGCATTGTTAATATTCTATTTAAAAAAAAAATAAAAAAAATAAAAAATAAATAAAATAAAACTTATTACATATTATAACATCTTCGTGATCACCACCGTCGAACTTGGTCTTTACTCATTCGAAACCTGTAATAACAGTAACTGGAATTCACACAGTTAATAAAATACGGCAAAAGTTGCCTTACCATGTGTGTCCGAATATATAACAAACTCCCTGACGAAATAAAACCCTAAACATTACATTGTTCAAAAGGAAATTGTACAAATGGCTCAATGAAAATAATTTCTATAGCGTAAAAAATTCTTGGATAGTAAAAATTTGATTATGTATCGGATAATATTTTTTACAAAACTTTCATTTAATTATTATTGCTAAATTATAGTTACAATACATCTTTAATTAAGTTATGCGAATTTTTACTAGGTAGGTATTGAAATTGACGATGCTCAGAATTAACATTTAATTAATTATTATAGTATGACTTCTATATGCTTAATTTTTAACTAAATCATGTGACTATATAATTATTGTATTCCAAATAGCTAAGGAAATATTTGACATCATTTAAAAATATTTGCATGTTATGTAAAATAAGCAAAACATGAGATTAACAATATTTATACCATTACGCAAATAAAAATTATTATTATTAATAATAATAATTATTCATTTACCAAGCAGTGTAAATATTATTCAACAAATTCCAAGAAAATCCTTAAGTAAGATATAATACAAACTGTATTAAAAGGGTTCGTCCAATATAAGAAATACATGGATGAAAATAGCTCCCTAGGTAGCAGCATATGGTGATCGATACAAAGCTTTATCTAAATTACTTCTATGATTAATTTTGTAATATACTTACTTGTACACACATATTCGTAATATATTTTTCTTGCAAAAAAGTGAGAAAGGTATTTTCAGAATTCGTAGTTAATAAAAAAAATACTTTTACTACTAATAAATGACTTATAGTACTTGAGTATTATTTAATAATCTGTATTAAGACCTTTTTCTTAATAGTTATACTCAGGTACTGGTAAAAGTGGTATAAAACCGATGAATACTTACTTTGCTACTAATATAATAAAGACCGGGTGCTTCAGTTCTCCATTTCTGTGCTTGGCAACATAATTTCGCATAAATCAATCAATGTTAGAGTCATAAGCAAAGGCCGTAATAAGTATCGGATTGTCTTCGTGCTCTAGCGACAGCTGATCGTACGCTTTTTGGGTCGAACGCAGAACATTCAGCGCTTGATTTTCGACTCTGTTATACCAAAAACTGTGAACTATGATTATGAACTCCGTAAACTCGTATATCAAGCTATTTTTAAAATCTAAACCAAAAATATTCATTAAAAAAACCAACGTTAGGTACGTAGATATTTACAAATAAGGTAATACCTTCCTACCAATTTAATAAAAACCTATTCCCTAGTTTTATTAAAGCTAACTAGAACCCAAAATTTAAATATATTAAGTTAAAAGTTAATCTATCTATTCAATTAAAATGAAATACACAAATATTAATTTAATTAAACAGAAATAGGAGTACCCTTAACCGACGAACAAATATGCGTAGGTATATGGATGTGAAGGAGGCGAGAGAGGTGAGTCAGAATCGTGCCAAATGGAAGTCTGTAATCTCTGCCTACCCCTCTGGGTGACAGGAGTGAGTGTTTATGTTTTATGTGTAAACAGAAATATCCATAAAAATTAGTTCGCTATTAACAGTTGCGTACTTCGATCAATTAAATACGCGTAGGAAAACTATCTCACGACATAGCCGCACGACATGGTAAATCGTTGACGTGGGCGTGGGCTTTGATAGTTCGACTCGTTGACAAATACGCATATTACTGAAAGTTTCACTCTACGTGGTAATCAATAATCATCACCTGTCATTGAACACGATTTGCGTCTGTGTCCACAGTTTCCAGTTTGGTGGACGTTTATGGTTACTGCACCGCTTATATGAGCCGTAAGGTCATGGCTTCCTCAATAAACGAGCTACTTATCACAACAAATTAGCGCTTTCAAATAAACAAACTCCTCAGCTTTCTAATACTAAGATTTTGTTACAATTTGTACTTACATCTAATGTTTCACTGGGTAAACCCACACGATTATTTTGCTGATCGAATAACAAGAATGATTTAATTCCCTAGCTTGACAGGCGTACATTTGCGATCGTGTTATACTATATTGACCAGAAAGTATTCAATTCGAGTTTACGTCCATAAGTGAAGTTATTTATTAGTATTTTATTTGCGGATCAATATTCGTAAGTCTAATTTTTGATAAATAGGAATATATTACTTGAAATTCATATGATATAAATAAGATGATTATTGATAAATAAATCCAAGTCGTTATTACAACTTTGTCATATACCTTAATACATATTTCATTCGTTTCTTTTAAGTGCATTAAAAAGTAATTCAGTTGACTAACTGTTAAAACCGATTAAATAATAAATGAATCAGGCTTTGACAACTGACAAATACTACAATTCTATAATAACTAGTGCTAGGGTAACAGTTCCACATTTAGCAGTTCTCCTGCCAAGCGCGGTGAGTATGGTAAATGCAGCACATAAAGCTCCCTCCTTATCCTTCGATGTCTTTGCGAACCTGTCAAAGGTGTGCTCAAGACTGTTTTCATAAATTTGTCTTTGTAGTAGGCATAATGGTGGAGATGTCTCACTGCCTAAATGACTTCAATGAAGTGGTTACTAACAATCATCTGTGTTGTAATCGTTTCCAAAGTCTTTATTTTTTATTTAGGATATGGATGACAAACGAGCACACAGTCTGCCTGGTGGATGCTGTGGCCCATAGACATTATCATATTTAACCTCAATTAGGAATCAAAATGCAGATGCATTGTCGCTCTTGAGGACTAAGATGGAATGCCTCGATTCCAGTAAAACGGATATCCAGTTTTCTACACTCACCATATGAAATACAGCAGCATTAAGCTGCTATTTTACGCTGGTATTCTGTGATAGCGTGGTCCTTCTACGGTCAAGCCGACCCATCTATGCTACAACCATAATAGCCGTAGCGTGGCTCTACCACGTAAAAAGAAAGAAGCGTATACTTATCGACTTAAAGCGGCCAAATGTGATAAAGTCGGAGGGAGGGTATGATAAAGTGTTAGGGATGCGAAGGCAGTCTCATCACAACCCGATCTGAAAGCTTTTGTGTTTCGTACAAATGTTGGCCCCAGGTACGTGGTGTTGGATTTAGATACTTCGATATATAATCACTAAATCAGGGGTAATCTTGTAGTTCTGCAAATGGTAAACTCTCTTACAAAGCGTGGTTATTAGCACAATTTAGTGATATAGAGGAGGCTTATGTCTAGCAGACTGTTTGGAGGACTATGAATAGAGAACGACTATACGACAAAAATAAAAACCTACGGAATAACGTAGTTTCCGTCTGATGCCTGTGTGTTCTGCTAAAACATTGATAAAAATTTAAAAATTATTTTTTAAAACGGCAACTTTTGTACCAGTTGAAAAACCCTCTAGAACATTTACGTATAAATAAATATGAAATTCGTAGAGTGATTTATGCGCCGAATCCCCAGCCATGTCGTTTGTAATTGTCTCTTATATTTAGGACAAAAGGGACAATGCGCTTTGTTATTATCATTGGAAACCTCAACTGGATTTATTTATTATGTTTGTGATTAATTGCGACATTTGAATTTAAATTTTAATACAATATGTCGCCCATTTTAAAATAAAAAAATCGTTCTTCACATCATTGTAATCATTATTAAAACCTATCGCAAGTCCAAGGTACATTACCAAAACATTTAGAATAAGTGTTTATTACTTTAACATAATAATATTGATAAGTCTTAGAGCCACGTCCACGATGTAACCAATACGAGTAAAAGTGCAGCACGAATGGGTCCCTTTAAACAAGGAAAGACGACGCTATCCCAAAATACAAGCGAAATAGTAACTTAATATTGCTCTGTAGCCGGAGATTTCTTTTCATTAGAAACTAGGCATATCACCTCACACCCCAGGATAAGTGAATATTTGGATTAAAAACGGTTAAAATTTTAATGAAACTGTTACAATTAAAAATACCTGATAAATTTTTCGCCCTCCACTGGTTTAAATAAATGATAATAGAAATAAATGACTAAATTATAATTACTCAATATTTAATCACATTTATAGTACATACTTTCTTTACATTTTCGAACTATATTTGTACATACATAAAAATAATTAGATTTCGTTTCTTGTTGTGTTACAAGAGTACACCTGGGCATTGTGATATCTCCGGAGCAAATAACAGCTTTCGATGTTAGCACAGACAAGCGCGTCTTTCTTTAATCTCTTATTTCTTTTACTTTGATTTATTCGACGGGTATTTTTTTAATAAAATCGAAACAATAAGCAGTCTCACAGTAACCTACGTAAGTACCTGCTGCAACCTATTAATACTTGTAACCAGCTTCCTCTCTGAGAACTAAGGCGGACTGCGTCGTAGCTTCTGAATATAACCACCACCCAGATGCAATTCCTCGACAGAAAACGAGTCCACCATCAGTAAATTTAGATAAAGTTTATTTATTTATTATTTATTTATTTATTCTTTTTTGTACACCACAATACAGAAACATCAATACAGTTAAAACTAATTAAAGTATGTACAATAGGCGGTCTTATCACTGAAAGTGATTTCTTCCAGACAACCTTTGCATAGAGGAATGATGCAAACAAAAGTTACAAAAAGAGGGGGGCATACAAAATAATAATAAAAAAAACACAATAATACATACAAATAAAAGTAAGTGAAAGTTATATATAAAATATCATATAATAGATTAAATGAAAAGAGTAAGAGAAAGGTAAAGTAATTTATCTAATAGCGTTCTAAATAATACGATTTAACAAGAATTTTGAAAGAGTGAAGAGATTTAGCACGACGAATACGGAGAGGTAAGGAGTTCCACAATCGCACAGCGGTTACGGTGAAGGATTTCTTGAAAAAGGAAGAAGAGTGCAAAGGTGTAGAGAGAGAAAGATTGATGGAGGATCGAAGGAACTGATTATGGGTAAGAGAAAGATACTGGAAACGGTTTTTTTAAATAAAGAGGAGTAGAAGGATTAAACAGCACACTATACAACGCGGAGAGAATGTGAGTATTCCTGCGAAGGCGGATCGGGAGCCATTTGAGCTGTTTGCGAAATTCGGAGATATGATCATATTTGCGAAGCCCAAATATAAATCTAATGCATAAATTTTGAAAGTTTCTGGACTGGTACCAAAACACGGTGACATGCACCTATGTAATCAGAAACCAAAGCTACTAATAACATATCTACAGAAATACGGCCTTCATATTTTATTAATTAATGAATAAAGTCTGGTTATCTTTACAGCTATTAAATTATACCGACCGTTATTCCTTTCTAGTTCACGGCAATAAGCTCATTAACAGACGAATATTCTCAAAATTTAAAATGATACAATTTCACTTAATTAGCCGCATGTACAGTGCGGACCTTATAAATAAGTTTTTATAGCATAATTTTAGAGTACATCATCTCTGGAGCGGGACATGCAAATTGCGAACGTTAAAAAATAAAAGATGATAGCGTTTTTATGTACACCCGACGGGAGCTCGGCGCGCCGGAGGCATTTACGTGATGCTCGTGTCACACCTTGTTAATTTTAACTATTTTTTTTAATTACATACAAGATAGATACTATAAAGTTTGTTCGGCATTTGTATACACGAATATTCATACTGTATTAGGAGAAAATTATTAATGGGGTATCTGTATAGTTTTCTCATCTGGTTGGTTTCTATATATATATATATATATATATATATATATATATATATATATATATATATATATATATATATATAATTATAAATTAAAATGAAAAGATAATATACATAAATATCAATAAAATAAAATAAATACAAAAAATACACAAATAAATAAAGATCCAACCAGATGGAAGCCCCTCGGCAGAGGAGACCAAACGGCCGAGGGTTAGGAGGAAAGGGAAAGAAACCGGCGGACGATGCGGGCGGTATCGAGGAGCACCGCCTTCTGCATTTGAGCCTGGAGCGGTCCACCACGTAGTCCCAGTCGCCTCAGATGACCCGAGAGGCTGACTCGGATTCCCATTCGCAGAGACGACTACAGCAATATTTTCGGTCGGCCGACCACACTACATGTCGGTCACCTCGTGAGCCAGGTCCAGATATTTTGTTCGCTTATCTGTTTCGGCTTTCACGAGGTTCTCGTCATACGGAATGGTAATATCGACCAAAAATATCCTTGACTCTGCCCAGCCCATCAGCACAATATCAGGCTTATTCCCAAGAATAGTCATGTCTGTGATGATGGCCCGGTCCTAGTAGAGCCTGGCGCGGTCATTTTCGAGCACGGCTTCCGGCAAGTACTTGTAATACGGCAATTTCCGGTCCACGAGACCGTATTTCAGAGCGAGCTCCTGGTGTTGAATTCTGGCTACTAGGTTGTGCCTGTGCAAGTACTCGAGTTAGAAAGCGCCGAACAACCGGAGATGACATGCCTAAGTGACTCACACAAGCTCGCCAGACGTCGACAGTGCCATCCTTTATGTATCTCCGATAGTTGTTGGTCTTAATAACCTGATCCTGTATTGCACAGACAAACCCCTGGATTTCCCCGAAGAGGTTACCGAAACGTAGCCAGTTGAGGGAGGCGACTGTATCTACGAAGGACTCATGTAGAGCCCTGTAGTACCTGCCGTGGAGCTCCTGGAGAAAATTATTAATTATTATTGTAATTTTATTTGAAGGTCAAATTAAAAAAAAACTAAGTTTAGATTAGAATAATTTAATAAAATAGTAAATTGCGTACTCAAATATCTAGAGCCGATGTCACCATTTAATTGTTTTGTATGCCCTTAAATAGCTTTAATTATAAAATATTTTTAAAGTTTGTTGTTTTAAAACTTGACAGCTACGTAGCGCAATTGTTAAGCATTTGGTCACGTTGCTGCAGGCCCCAGGTTCGAATCCTTCTCAGAACAAATATTTTATGACCTAAAAATAATTATTTCGGATCTGGATGTGTTCCCTTGTGCAATTTATGTCTATAAACCACCTCCACGTTGCAAGAGAAAATATTAGTGTTTGAATAACGTATTTTAAAAACATAAATTAAATTAAAATCAAGATTTTTGCCGTGAGTTGAAGAAGTAAGTTTCTACGTGTTAGAGTCATGCTGCAACTATATTGTAGTCGTAGCCCGAATGGGTCGTGTCGAACGAATACCAGTGTAAAATAGCAGCTTAATACTGCTATGTTTCGTATGATGAGTGTAGAGAACCGGAGACCCGTTTATTGGACGAGGCGTTCCATCTTAGTTCTCACGGGTAACAACACATCTGCATTTTAACCTCTCATTTTAATCTTAATCGAGGATTCGATGTTTATGGACCACAACATCCACTTTCTATTAGGTTGACTATGTGCTCGCTTGTCACCCATATTCTAACTAAAAAAAAACTTATAGAACTTATCGTTTAGATTCATCGTACACGTATTAAATTTTTAATAAAAAGTTAAAGTCAAACTAAAAGGAATAAAGTTATTTTTACGTAATAGCTTTTGAAGTCAATGCTAAGACATGGGGTATCGAACAATTAATGCCTCTAAATATTTAAAAGACGAAGGTAGACCAAGTTAACTAAGACATCAGGACGGCAATCCACGGCAGGCCATGTTTATTGTAAAACGGCTGAGACTTCGGGAATTATTTTTTTTTAAATTAAACGCGATATGTAAAATTAGTTTTACTTAGTTTTCACCACATCAAGCAGGCACACCTTGGAATGGTAATGTTGCTGGCTGAATGCAGGTTTAATGACCTGAGAATCATTTAAATCCCGAACACATGACGTTATTCTAAGCACTAGTCTAAAGTGCCATAACGTAATGACATCTACTCCTTTTACAAGTGCAGAATAGGGCACCAAACACGTTTAATATGTCCCAAGTTTGAATGCCTTTTCATAACTAACAATTTCGTATATAAATAGATTAGCCTCCTCCATGGATTGCATTATATGGCTTTCAGTTTTTTTTATAATTCTGAGTTGTTGTCAGGAAGATGTTGCTATCCATCTCCTGTCACAGTTTCCCACTGTCTACTCTTACGACACCCACGGCACGATGTGGGGGAGTAGATATTTTTACACCGCTACTATACTATTGCAAACTAACAATACTTGTGCAAAATATTTTTCTTTTCGGATGGGGATTTATTGTGATTGTTCCCGTATATTCGGTACTTCATTCTAGTTAACAAAAATCGAATATCGCAAAATCATCATCATCGCTCGAGTCGCAAGTAAATGCTACGTATAAAATCAGGTGGCATTAAAAAAGATTTAACATGGCTACAATATCAAAAGCGAATAAGCAACGTAGACATAAAAGAAAAATTTACGGAAGGGAGCACCAGATGACAATAAACCACGCGTTAAAAATTTAAGTGGGACGCACAAAACGTCGCTTGAGGGTTGAGTACGGTCGGCAAACATACTCCTCGTAATTAAGTACATATAGACTAATTTGACAAAAATGTACCTTGTTTATGGAATTCTACAACTCTATGATTAAAATAATTAAATTCTTGAGGTTTACGTTCCTACTAGTTTATTTTTTTATTTTTGTGGCATTGGCGTATTAAATTTGGGCCTAAACTAAGGTACTACTGAAGTACTTCTTAAAAAAAAGTGGAAGAAGTGATTGTAACCTCGGTATAAACGTAGTAATAACTTTCCGTAGGGTTAGTTGACACAGACGCGACGCGACGCGAAGCTTGAAGGGGCCAGTGGTTTTGCACACGCAGCGCGCCGTCGAAAGATGCATCGCGACGTCGCAAGTTGCATGGTGAATCTGTGCCTACAGTCGAAGCACCACTGCGTCGTGATCACGAGGCGCAGCACGCCGTAGCCGGGAATTATTTCAATAAAATCTTGTATTTTGTATTACTATATTGAATTTACGCGCAGCGACACGTCGCGTCACTTCTCGATATAAACTGACCCTTAGTCTTATCATAAATCAACTTTTAATATGGTGTCTTATCGATTAAGTTGAAATTAAAAAAATAGATTTAAAAAAGGATGGTGAATCAAAGATTGAAGTAGGTACCTAAACTGTCAGCAGGTGTCTAAAGTTGCACACAAAAATTTATAATATTATGTCAAACGTCATTATTCTATAGGTATCCACTTTTTTGGTGGCAGACCAGGGCGTCGCCACTTAAAACTGAGGTGTAATATTTGAGAAATTTCATAGCAGGGAAGTCAGTTTGTTCGAAAATTATAAGGTTAATGTTTCCTTCACTACAATTCGTCATATTTTATATTCATATATCATATTTATATATAAAATAAAAGTAGAAAATTAAAAAACAGAGTTAAAAATGTACAAAACGTTGATTTTAAAAAATACTAGCAACTTTTATCCGGATCTAAAATAAACTTTAGAAATTTTAAATACCACACGTATTCGATTTCTATTTTTTTTGTTAAATATTTTCAAATAAAATACAAATTAAACATTTAAAAACATGCCAAAGAAGAATTTTCACACATAAACGCTCGCTTCCGTCCAAAATGGATCCATACGCTAGCGTCGCACAAATTACACTTTGATTTGCAGCTAATGAGAAAAATGGCCTCGATCCTCTGCCTCCCAGTAAAAAATTGGACTCCTCAGTAAGCCTGCAAGACGCATGGCCCTGAACGTGGCTGGTAAGGTAATTAGTGGAGATACTAATTTACATTTGTATTCAAAATTCGAGCGCCCGCTCCCGTTCCGTCGTCTGTTTATTCTCATCTCTTCGCCTTTTTTCTCTAAAACGTACCGCATTGCTGTATTTTTCGCGTAAAATAACGCAGTCGGATTGCGAACGCTGCGAAAATATTGTCGGCCATGTTGAGGCGATGGATTACGGAGTTTTAAATTTAGTGGAATATAAAATGCAATGTCATTATGCAGTTCAACTGATAATAAATTTTATTTCACGTAGAGGTGTTACAATTTTTTTATCCAATGACTTCCATGCAAAGACCTCGGCAAATATTGGCATAAAAACAATACCTGAGTTGTCGTTCGTCAGTCGTCGTCACTCAGAGTGACGACCTACGAACAATCCAATTTAACATAACGAAGGGTTAAGTTTTACTTGATAGCATGGCGGAGTGATACTTTGCTTGTCAATGAAAGCTTACCGTGAGTTAATACATTCAACCATGTATTGTTTTGTATTACTATGGATATTGAGCCTACATAGTTTAAATTGCAATATAGATCTTAATTTGTAATTATAGCACGTACATTATTCTTAAGATCTGGATATTCCGTTACAACGTTTGATGCTGTTGCTTAATCATTTACCAGATATCTTTTTTGTTTTATTACAGATCTAGAATGCGCAAAATTTTTGCAAAATTACCTTTGGTATAATTGTTTTTAAATTAAAATAACAACTCATTTCGAGGATGGTTTTAGGTCAAAAAATGCTCGTAATAATATATTCTTTATACTTTTTACATAGTAGAGTCATGCTTTTTTTTTATATAGAAGAAGGGGCAAACAAGCATGCGGCTCACCTGATGTTAAGTGACTACCGCCGCCCATGATCAACCGCAACACCAGGGGAGTTGCAGGTGCGTTGCCGACCCTTTAGAAAGGAGTAAGCGCTTTTCTTGAAGGTCGTATCGATTCGGAAAAATCGCCGGTGCTAAACTATTCCACAGAGAGGTTGTACGTGGAAGAAAACTCCTTGTGAAACGTACAGTGGTGGACCGCCAAGCATCCAGATGGTGTGGATGGTATCGGGACGTTTGCCGTGTAGTGCGTTCATGAAATTTGGCGGCTGGGATTAATCCGAACAATTCCTCAGAGCACTCCCCGTGATAGATGCGATAAAATACGCAAAGAGATGCAACATCTCTTCGCAGCGCCAGTGAATCGAACCGATCGGAAAGCACTCGGTCGTCGACGATTCGAGCCGCTCTGCGCTGGATGCGGTCAAGTGGAAGGAGCTGGTACTGCTGCAGCTATATTATGATGGTGATATAAATATATCGGCTCGACCGGGGAAGGCATGGTCGTTTGGTCTTGGTCTCACAGAATACCAACATAAAATAGCAGGTTGCTTCTGTGTTTTGTATGGTGGTGTAGAGAACCGGAGAACCTATTTACTGAAAACGCAAAAAAACTTTAATCAGAGTTCTTATAGAGATAAGAGTACAATATCCCCTGGAAATGAAGTAAATGTTCTAAATTATTATATAATATACCATACCTAATTGTATATAATATTATATAGTAAATATTTTTTACATGAAAAGACTCGCTGGGTTTCTTGCTGGTTCTTCCCAGGGCAGAGGTTTTTTCCGTACTAACGATTATCGCTGCCCATGAACAAATGAAACACCAGGGGCATTGCAGATGCATTACCGGCCTTTTAAAAAGGAGTACGCTCTTTCTTGAAGGTCCCTCAATCGTATCGGTCCGGAAAAATCTCTGGTGGTAGTCGATTCTACATAGAATTTTATCGTAATATAAATAAATAGATGTAGCGCCGCTTATCGGATTCATTAAACCTTACTGTCATTTCAACCGACTTTAAAAATCGAAGAAGGTCTTAATTCAATCTCTAAGGGTATTAAAACGTCGTTCTATATGTTATCTTGAGCTCGTTATATTCCTAAATTCACTTAAAAGTGTATTTTTTTTTGTGTATGACCCTGCAGGCTATCCCTGGAACTTCCCGCTAATCGTAAATGCAAAGCGCTCCAAATTTCACCAAATTGTGAAGTTGAAAATGAAATATGGAGTAATTTAAAAAAAAAATTTTTTCTTTTTTTTTTATTAACGATATCTCACGAACGAATCAACCGATTTTGACCGAACCGGTGGTGATCGAAGTGATTTTTCAAGGGTAAGAGCAGATTAGTTTTTGAATCGATCGGTAAAGGCGTTTAAAAGTTATTCCAAAAAAACAGTTTTTCAAAATTTTTATTTTTGATGTTTCTCAAAATCTCCAGGTCCGAATTAGTTAAAATTCATAGGAAATCTAAATTTGATGAAACACTGGAAATCCGCTAAGTTCATTTCAGTCAGTCCAGCGGTTCCAAATTTATAAGAGGTTTATATATACACACAATACACACACACACTCCCACACGCACGCACACATACATACAGACACCATCGAAAAATTGTCACTGTGGCTTCCTGTGACCTCAAAACGTCAAGATTTGATGAAAACTCAATTTTCAAATAACGGGGTAAATACAATAACTTTTCCATTTTTCAAAATTATCAATTTTTTTAGCGGGAAGTTAAAAATTTCAAAAGATTAATTTTTCACAGTCGTTTATTACGACACCCACAGGACGGAATGGTGTGATGAATTATCTTTTGCTGTCACTCCAAGGCAAAACCCATATTATAATATACTTCGTTACTAGAATACGATTAAGCGTTAGTTGTAGTGAATTTTAATCATTGCCTAACCAAGAAAATACACATACTAAGTTTTACCTATTTTATAAATCTACAACTGAATTGCATTTGGGTTTTGTTTCGCTGATTCAACTTAACATGTTTTATTTTAGATTATACACGTAGTTTAGCAGATTTTTAACATAGCTTCATTTATTTATAAATATATTGCTAAGTTTGTCCACAATTTTATAAGCGTTTGATTGGATGGCAAGAAAAATAAAACTAAAAGGTGGATGTAAAATTCACCATCATTATCAGCCTCGTAAGCAACGAGTATTGTTTCTCTGATGACAAAAGACCATGTTCTCAGAGAATATCGGTGTGAAATAGCGGCTTAATGCCGTTGTGTTTAAAATGGTGTCTGCAGAATTAAAAATTATACGTGGTAGAGCCGTGCTGCAGTTATATTAGTAGTATAGTTGTAGCACGAATTGGTCGGCTCGACCGGGGAAGGACCACGCTCTCACAGAATACCAGCGTAAAATAATAGCTTAATGCTGCTGTGTTTCGTATGGTGAGTGTAGAGAACCGAAGACCCTTTTTACTGGAAACGAGGCAATCCATCTTAGTCCTCACGGGTGACAACGCATCCGTATTTTGATTTGTAATCGAGAATAGATGTAGATGTCTATGGGCCGCAGCAACCACTTATCATCAGATGAACTGGGTGCTGGTTTATCACCCTATCCTATAAAAAACAGAAAACTGAAGATCCTTTTGCTGAAAATGAGGTATTCCATATTAGTCCTTAGGGATGACAACATATTAGAGTCATATGGACTCGTTTTTCAACACTATTTTTTTTTTCAAAAAACAGTGATAATTACGCAAAACCTTCGTACAGAGAATCAGATTCAGAAACCAGTACCAGAAGAGCCGATGGAGCCCACTTTTAGATATAAATCTAAATAACTTTAACCGTTTGTAACTATGCTTAGTAATTAATTGCAACATATCTCAGCTAAATGATATATGTACAATAGAAGACTGTTTTCCACTATTAGGTACCGTTATTTTCAGTCAATATAAGTGTACTACCATCATAGGCCTTCCCAATAAATAGCTATAACTATTAACAAAGGACTAAATGTTCCTCATAGATCAAATTAAATACATAGTGCATAAGATAATAAAACATATTTAAAAACAGATAATAAACTGAATATGAATTACGATCCAACGCACACACCATAATGAATGTTCGAAAATAATACAAAACGAAGAGTTAATGAAAGCATGTAAAATCCATTTGGAATTTTACATTTGATTTTATTTAATTATGGCTTATTATGTGATGGCGGGTAATAGCGTATATTCGTGTTGTTTATCAAATAGTTGTGGATGTTTTAATCTAATTTGTGGAAATAATAGATTTCTATTATTATACGAGAATAGGAGTATCAATACAGACAGTAAAAGGTACGTGATACAGGCATAGAATAGTATTAGTAGCGGTGCGATATACAGTTCTAATATAACAGTAATATTATCTATACATAATATATTAGCTATTTTTTGTAGAAAAGAAACACGCACCAAGCAACAAGCACCATAGTTATATATTTAATTTTCCATTAATTATTATTATTATCATTTATTTTCAAGGGAAACATACATAATTTTAGTCTATTACATAACACATATTAATCTCTCAATAAAGTTTCGACATAATACACAAATAACGCATCGACAACAAGCGAACGTCAATTTACTATAAAAAAATATTATAAAAAATTAAATTCTTATAACAAATTAAGTTGTGTATACTATTTTAATAAATTAATGCCGTAATATCAGTAAACAAATATTAGAAAAGTATTATTGTATAAAATTTTTATTCATAATTTAGATTGTTTTTAAAAATAACGGTTTTTCTGACTTTAACTTCTTTTGTCTGTTTTAAACCATCGTTAATAGGCTCATCTATGACCACTGTTTTTGTGTGAGACTGTTTTAATTCAATTTTACAATAAAAGCTTTAATTAACCATTGTTGGTAATATCGCTGATTAAACATTAAGTTTACTGTGAACTCAGATAGACATTAATAAAGAAGTTTCCCAATAAGTTATACCTATAAAATTTCTTTTTGTAATGAGACGACCACTACAAAATTAGCTGGAACAAAAGAGCAAATTATTATAATTTATTACCGTTCCTTATGTGTAATGAGATATTTCGAGTAACATTACTACTTGACTTTAAAGGTTCACCACGATTATGTATTCACGTAAGTCAAGATGTTTTTAATCGTCTAATGTAATCGTAAATATAATTGTTTTACACGATCATAAAGTGATAACTAACTTAATGTAGTGTGTAATTAGCTCCTTATTGTGATATACAAGAACTAATTAAGTCATATTTGTAGCCAAATGATATGAACGAATGTAGAACGAATTTATCATTGTTTACCTCAATATAATGACTAACTTTCACAGAATATAATTATGGGATCTATTCTGCGAAACTTAATGACTTCGAGCGATATATGTACCTACATAAGTCGTAATTATTTTTATGAGAATATAGTGACAAATTGAAAAATCTCTTAGCGGCGTTATTACCATATTACATACCAATAAAAGGTTTAAAGCAAACTTAGTAAATATTCAATGATTATTAGTGAGGATTAACTGCTCTTTTGAAACAAAACTTTTATAGTATTTTGTTTAACGTTTTTATCTCTTATTTTTAAATTTTTAGGGTCGTATAAAATGCAAAATGGAAAATATTTTTGGAAACTATTTGTATTATATATTAATACGTATTTTCAAAATATCACACTATATAGTTGAGTAGATAGTATTCACGTCAAATTGGAATGTTTGACTCTCTAATCGCCACCACAGCGATCATTATTCACCGGGCGAATGTATCAACATGACATGTCAAGGCGACTGGCATGAGCAATTGCACGAGGCTCGTACCTTCCTAATGTACTGTCAATCATCGCTCTTCCCGACATTGGGCCCAGCATACAAACAAGTTTTTTGTTTGCAATTGTTTTAGCTGAATACCAAATCGTTGATGAATCACGTCCTTTACTATGACACAACGGTACTGCGACTAAACCGATTGTTTTATATTTAGATTAATCTTTAATATCCTTATTTCTATTGTCACCTAAATTTGAAATTATCTTCAGAGTTAATGCAGCACACTTCTAGCACCACATTAGTGCGGAATAGTAAGTAACTGTCCTCAGGAGTGATATACATAAATTTCGGTGTTTGACCGAGGATATATCTAAAAGTTTATAGGCTAAAGCATTCTCTTATTATCAGATACAGTTATGCACACATTCATCGTCATGTATTTTTATAGCGTATTTAGAGTAATTTATGATTCTGTAACAATAAATTAATTCTGGATTAGACAATAATAACTTCCCAACCCATCTCTGATCTATTCATTCAGTTCGGTTAAGTTAGAGGAAGTGACTCTATAAAATGTCATTGCACGTGGTATAAAATTAATTCCAAAACAGTAAAGATCAATGGCTTTTTAATTGAACGTAGATTGTATCGATGCCAGATTGATATCGTAAAACATCGAACAAGTCTGCGGTAGGCAGCGCGATAGATCGATCCAACCGATTGGTATTGATACTTGATCGGTCACGTATTACCAGAGTACACTACGACTGCTAATTAATTTGCCGGGTTCGATTCTGGCGCCTGTCATGACGTCACCATAGCATTGTCTATACTTAACTAGTGAATTTGAAACCCTAACAGCATAAATGATATACAAGTTTTACTAGAAACGGATGTTGGTTTATAATACATTGCAGCGAACTTTATATCTACGCAACTATATTACACCGTCAACAATTTAGAGCAGGAGGCGGTAGTGTTATGTAGTAAAGTACATACTGAGATATTAATGCATTATAATATGCAATTCGTTATAGGAATTTTGAGAGGTAGAGTAGGTAGCTTGAATTTTCATGTGTCATGCGAGTTATGTTTGATATGGCCTTGTAGTTTAAAATTTAGGTTTTATGTGGTACAGCCATGGTGCAGCGGTATTATGGTAGCAGCGTGCAGAGGTCACGACACAACGTAGCAACATTACATAGCGACCACGCTCGCACAGCATAGTACTTGCTTGGTTTTTCGTAGTGAATGTCTTTTATCTTAGACATCACTGTGACAAAGCATATAAGGGCTTTTTGTTTACGTTTATAAGGGCTTGTTGTGTAAGTGTCAATAGGCTGTAGTAGCTATTACTTTTGTTTAATATTATGTAAAAATAATGGAGGTGATCGCAAAACAAATGGTAAGGGTCGTCATCATCGTCCATGGAGACTATGGAGTTTGCCTAGGCTATCCCTTGAGCCAACTCAGACCAACAATGAATGTTAAACGGAACGCGGTGTATATTTCATCTGACGTAGAAGTCATGTTTAACTACTTAGCACACACTCACACACACAACTTTCTCCTTCTCTCTTTAACAAACCTGTGGCTTCAAAATATTTAAGAGTTCGCATGGTATATACTTGGTACCGGTAGCCAACACAAAAAAAAACTAATAAATATCTATAAACAAGGTTTTTAATAGTACTAAAAAAACTGTCGTCCAATTCTGAGCTTTGTTTAAAATTTAAAAGTATCTCTCTCACCTGGAAGTGCTCGGATTTTGAGTTGCAAGATTCCACGCGGAACAAAAGACAGACACACTGACAGACAAACAAGAAATTCAATTAATAAAAACTTGGTAACGCGGCAATATCATTATATCGCTACCCTTATCAAAAACAAATATTGAACTGCTCTTTACCTACCCGCCGGTGAACTAATATGTTTTTACCACAAAACGTTCAAAAGTTTTTGAAACGTGAAATTTTAACGTCACCTCAAATTAGCGGGTGGTAGAACTTGTATCAATATCTGTGAATAATCAAGACCTACGTTGAACATTAAAATTAGCGTTCCGATTCACAAAACACCGATATGAAACAATCTGCAAATGTATAGCATTAAGATTCAAAATTGCTTAAAATATATACCAGGCAGCAGATTGTTCATTTGTATTTGTGAAGTGAACGGTAATTTATAGCCACCCTTAAGGACGCGTTTGCAAATCAACCAAAATTAGGGTGTTTTTCGGTAGATTTTGTGACAAAACTAAACCAAATCAAATATAAGTAAAAACTACCATGTATAGATTGGTTCTTCATCTGCAAATGTCTGTAACTCTTTTGTTGAAAATAGTAGTTTTTTATATTGTAAAAACGAACTTTCGTTGCCATTTTCTACAAAATTAACGATACCGGCTTGTGTTTCGGTAGATGTTTTGGTCTATTATCAACATATTTAAAAATTTAAAAAATACTATAAGATGACAGACATATTCAATTAAAAAACCCTGGGTTTATTTTTTAACAAAATGTCACAAATAGTCGTAAAAAAAATAAAAACTGATGCACATTTTTTCACATATTTTGGTAATATGGATGAATCATAATGTATTGCAATAAGGGCTATTTTATTGTTGGTGCCTGCTTTGATTTATTGTACAAAGATTTCGATGAAACCACAGTCCGCGCTCGGCCGCCGTCGTGAGTGGACACTGTATCGCCTGTTTGCAGCGGCTCATTCTGAAAAGATCGCTGTACATACACAAAATATTAGAAAAAAACAAATTGGAAACATAAGTACTTGACAAGTGATAAAATTATTATTTTTATACTCACAGTTTTTATTTAGCTAAAAATAAGTAGGATATATAAACTTACCTACTACTGCAACTCGTGGACGAGCGGAACTAGGTGTGCCGAGTTTGGGCTCGTTTTGTTGGTTATGATGAGACCTTACCTCTGGACTTGATGGCATGACCTGAAGGTGTACTTTCGTGACCGCTATTTGAACTTCTTGCAGAGTAAAACTAGGGGTGACGAATTTGGGCTCCGTTTTGTTAGTTATGACGAGTCTATACCTCTGGACTTGATGGAGTGACCTGAAGGTCTAAATCGGTGATTGCAACTGGAACTCCTAGACTGGTAGAACTAGGTGTGCCGAGTTTGGGTTCGTTTTGTTAGTTACGATGAGACCTTACCACCGGACTTGATAGAGTGACCTGAAGGGGTAATTCAGTAACTACTGCTGGAATTTCTGAACGAGTAGAACTAGGTGTGCCGAATTTGGGCTTCGTTTTGTTAGTTATGACGAGTCCATACCTCCGGACTTGATGGAGTGACCTGAAGGTGTAGTTCAGTGATTACAAGTGGAACTCCTAGACTTGTAGAACTAGGTGTGCCGAGTTTGGGTTCGTTTTGTTAGTTACGATGAGACCTTACCACCGGACTTGATTGAGTGACCTGAAGGTGTAATCAGGTGGTTACAAATGGAATTCCTAGACTAGTAGAACTAGGTGTGACGAGTTTGGGTTCGTTTTGTTAGTTACGATGAGACCTTACCACCGGACTTGATAGAGTGACCTGAAGGGGTAATTCAGTAACTACTGCTGGAATTTCTGAACGAGTAGAACTAGGTGTGCCGAATTTGGGCTTCGTTTTGTTAGTTATGACGAGTCCATACCTTCGGACTTGATGGAGTGACCTGAAGGTGTAGTTCAGTGATTACAAGTGGAACTCCTAGACTTGTAGAACTAGGTATGCCGAGTTTGGGTTCGTTTTGTTAGTTACGATGAGACCTTACCACCGGACTTGATTGAGTGACCTGAAGGTGTAATCAGGTGGTTACAAATGGAATTCCTAGACTAGTAGAACTAGGTGTGACGAGTTTGGTTTCGTTTTGTTAGTTACGATAAGACCTTACCACCGGACTTGATGGAGTGAAATTCGGCACACCTAGTTCTACTGGTTCAGAAATTCCAGCAGTAGTTACTGAATTACCCCTTCAGGTCACTCCATCAAGTCTGGTGGTAAGGTCTCATCATAACTAACAAAACGAACCCAAACTCGGCACACCTAGTCCTACAAGTCTAGAAGTTCCACTTGTAATCACCGAACTATACCTTCAGGTCACTCCATCATGTCCGGTGGTAAGGTCTCATCATAACCTACAAAACGAACCCAAACTCGGCACACCTAGTTCCACCAGTCTAGGAGTTCCAGTTGCAATCACCGATTTACACCTTCAGGTCACTCCATCAAGTCCGGAGGTATGGACTCGTCATAACTAACAAAACGGAGCCCAAATTCGGCACATCTAGTTCTACTCGTTCAGAAATTCCAGCAGTAGTTACTGAATTACCCCTTCAGGTCACTCCATCAAGTCTGGTGGTAAGGTCTCATCATAACTAACAAAACGAACCCAAACTCGGCACACCTAGTTCTACTAGTCTAGGAGTTCCACTTGTAATCACCGAATTACACCTTCAGGTCACTCCATCAAGTCCGGTGGTAAGGTCTCATCATAACCAACAAAACGAACCCAAACTCGGCACACCTAGTTCCACTAGTCTAGGAGTTCCTATTGTTGTAATCACCAAATTACACCTTCAGGTCACTCCATCAAGTCCGCAGGTAGGTAAGGTCTTATTATAACTGACAAAACCAGTTCAAAGTCCAGAGCTAACATCTCACTACCAGTAGAGGGCTTCCAGTGCCAAGCAGTCTTTGGAGCAGGTATTCATATTTCGTATCGAAGTATATTTCTGAGGTAGGTATAAGAAATGAAAAACAAATTCAATCTTTCAAATTATCAAAATAATTTCATTTGACTACGATTCCCACAGCCAACCGTGCGTACACTAGTGTGTGTGTGACTTTTGTCAATGTAGTAGTGCGATTCTATACCTATCCATTTTGTAAACGCGTCCTTAAGAGGCAATTGCGTAAATCATGCATTTATGACAGTTGGTCACAAGGCTTTGTCTACGCGATACGACGGCGGTGCGCTCGTCATTGTTATTATAAACAATATTTTTTACATTTTGTTTTATTTGTAAACTGTAAAGGTAAATTCTTTGCAGCTTTTTATTTACCTGAACCACATCTAAAAGCAAGTTTTTAATTCTTGAAAACTTACGAGAGCCTTTAAATGAATAGCTGATAATGGAATGCTATTATGCGAGACACGGTTTATTATAATTGGGGAATTTTTCACTAAATTATACCTTTAAATTAGGCTATTCATAAAAACTTTTCAAATTCTTACATAATTTTACGTTTAGAATAGTACCCTAACAGTATGTATGGCACAGACGCATAATTTTGGAGTTTTATATTCTAAGTTCGTAATTTCTTTGCGTGCGTAAATCGGAAAATAATACAAAAAATATTAACATCACAATTAATAATTATCATCATTAAAGCCCTTTACAAGTCCACTGCTGAACATTGTCCTGAGAAAGGAAGGAGGAATGCCACAGAGCACAGTCCTGAGCTACTTGCATCCATAGAACTCTATCATTTCTTACCCGGTCGTCACTTCATCCAGTAGGGCATATCGGTCGTTAGTCCTTCGAGCCATGTTGCCAACGCATTTCCACTTCAGTTTACCGTTCCACGGGGCTATATCGATTTCTCTGGTTTTACTGCGGATATCTCTATTTCTAAATCTAAACAGCAAAGAAACCCCAGTATAGCCCTCTCCATAACTCGCGGAGCAACCCTGAGTTTCCTCTTTAACACCATAACGTAAGCATTATCAAAATCCCCCTTTCCGTAGATTGCCTTATAAAGGGGATATTTGCTATAGTTGCCACGCTTTGCAAACGCAGTTTTTTATTTTCTAGTAGTTGAAATTTTAGAAAGACGTTGCTTCAAATTCTCTCGTTTTTCTCTGTCACTTATTACGACAGCCGTGGGATGATATATCACTACACGGCTATTCTTACATCACCTCTTTACTGTTGGTTTGGAATTACTTTTATCAAGGAACCACGAATGTATATTAGTTTCTCCTTTTTCTATGTAGGATTTCTGAATGACGTGGATTAGCCTTCGCAGTGCCAGAGGACACGCACATTTAGCGCTGTTGCAAGTCTTCGTTCTGGGATTTTTTTTCTGGCGTAAACGCAATGGTTATATAATTATTGAGCGTTGATCTACCACGTAGTCAACGCTGAAAGAAAACATCGTTAAGAAACCTGCGTGTCTGAGAAATAAAACATGTCAGGGATATGTAATCGTCAACACACATAAAAGCGATGCGGCGTCTAACTATATCCCTACCTTCTCGAAAGTGAGAGCTCTGTGATCTGCAATAGGACGTACCTATTTATTCTAATCAGCCTTCTTATATATATATATATATATATATTTATTTTATCTTCTGCCAGGTGTTAATTAAAGCGATAACAAACTTCTATTCAACTAATATTGAACGAGAAGAAAACGCCACAAATAGCATCGCATTATTTTTAATAATGTAGCATGTGTTGGGAGTCTGAAGACTTAATTAGTGTTCCCTGCGGGACACCGGGCACGCGTGGCGTATATCTTATCATTTGCGTTTGCGCACGATCCGCGAACCACGGCGCAAATTGTACTTGATGCGGACAGAAGGATTTATGAGAGTTGCGTCCACTGCTTGTGTGTTTACATACGTTGCAAGGCTTTGTCGCTGTCAACGTAAATCTTTTTTGATATTTGAAATATTTTCAAATTTGTTGTGAATTTTATATCATAATACATTAACATCATCGAACCGAGGATTTAGGCCTCGAGTACGTTCTTTACAAGACAGTACACCTAATAATATAATAAACGGCTTTATAACAAAATATAAATAGTCTCGGGCTTAGATGGACAAGATGGCAAGAATCTTTGACAGGAGAGACGTTCGTTAGCCGCGGCGCGACGCCTTAATCTTCGCTTAAATTGACATCAATTTCTATACTTCTTCATTACTCCCATCTTGACATTAATTTCTATTTTACTTCTATTTTATAGGAAAAAAATCTAATTTAAGCCCAAGTCTAATTGTAAGACAACTTTTTGTAATAATACATTATCAAGTTTGCAGTAGTTTCTACTATTTGCATCTTCATACAAGTCACATCACGATCACAGTGGGTGCGATCCATATTATAGTGAATGTTGCGGAAATGTGTAAAAAGTTATATAAGCTTTGTTATTAATTATACGCACAACTAAATAGTAGCATCTTTTGATGACGTCCTGTTTAGGTTTTTGCGGAACGGAATAAAGTGTTTCTGTTCGATGCCAGAGTAAATAGGTAACTCCTGGACCTTACATATCGAGTGGAACTACGGTCTAAAATTGGCCTGTATGATATTTTACAATTGCAAATATAGGTACTCATTACGGATTTGGTCACAGAAAGAAATTTCAAGCAAATTTCTATCCATAGCTACATAGCATATTATTATTATTATTATTATTTTAACGCCTTCATTGATCATGTATATTGGGTTACGCCTTTTAAGATAAATACATATAATCTTAATTCGTAGTTTGTCAACATCTGTTTTACCGATATCAAAATAATCGAATTGACTTTCTATTACTATGGCATCTTGTTTTGTCATTATAATAAGAGACCTAAACATAATGTTCTATTTCTTTAGTCCATACCAATAAGTTGCCATGTAAGAGATTTCACTAGCCCATATCATCCTGTAGGTGTCGTGAGAGGCGACAAAGGGAAACTGAAACAGGAGATGGGGAGTAGGGAAACAGCATCTTCCTGATCATAACTCAAAATAATACAAAAATGTGGTTACAGCTATTGAAAATATTCCCTTTAGGGGGTCAGTGAAATTTTGAGTAAATAAATAAATGTTCATAAAAAGTAACGGCCCACATACGCCCCACGGCTGGGCCCAGATTTTCTTTCTCTGTGTGTTTTTCAGGATATAAGATGTCTCCAAAATATTTTGAATTTCCATGACATGCAAGTTTCTTTACGATGCACGATGTTATTCTTTACCGCCGGGCGCATTTATTGCAATTAGAAATTCCTTTGATCGCGTAGTATAAAACTTTAAACTGAGCACAAGCAAAAAAAACTCAGAAACCCGTAGGAAGCAAATTATTAAAAAAAAGACTAATAATAATTTTTCTACATTTCGTTATAATTAGACTGATTCGCCGCTGCTTTTGGATATGAGAGAAAAATAATATATCTTTAAATGAAAATTTATTTTAAATTTTAAAATTATTAAAATAAAATTTAACTTCTTTTTATCATACAACTAATTTTATTGAGATTAAAGACTGTTTCGTAGGTTGGGAATGGTAATGTGACGTACAGGAAATACTAGTAGACATACCAGCCTATTACTAATTAATTGTAGCATAATATTAAGGTGCATGTTATGTTTACTTCTGAATTTGTGAGCGATACGAATCAAGTTTTATTTATTTATTTTGTGTACAGCGTCAGCAAAACGTGCTGATATCATTATATATTTTCTGTAATCTGCTCAATTTTCATTAACTTTGCCTCGAATATCCTAAAAAGAATAAGAGCATCACCTTTACCTGGTTGCATTCAAAAGTAAAAAAATGAATTCAAGGCGTGTCGTAAAACGGTTCATGAGTTAGAAATTCAAGTAGCTCTTTATTACGTACTTCACGTTTGCTTTCATGGTAGTCGTGGCAGCGCAATCAACTCGTCTCCGAGCTGCCTCCTTGTGAAGCGAGACACGCGTCAAATTAAGTGGGTGAGGAGAGTGTGCTGTGAATGTACGTGGTAGAGATGCAAAATGCGCTGTGTTTTCCCATACTGCGTTGCATTCGACAGTGCACGGAAACCCATATTTGGTTGTATGCACGTGAGGAATTTCAAACGTTTTAGGCTAAGTAATAGACATTTCTCGAGCCAGTAACTAAGTATCAACAATTTATATATGTAATACATTATTAACCTGAAACAAGTTGTTTAATAATAATGTCTTCTGTGTTGTACACACACAGCAGTTTAGCACTAAAATAGTTAAATTTAAGGCGTCCACGTATAAGGGGTGATGCAGTGTAATTGACACCGAGTTGAGTTATGGTAGAACTTTACTACATAATTATTATATTATAGCATCTCAAAAACCTTTGCCTCTATCGACTGCCTCGTTGGTCTAGTGGTTGTAGTAGTGTGACTGATCATGAGGTCCTGGGTTCGAATCCCGGGTCGGACCAAAAAATTAATTATTGAGTTTTTCCGTCAAGAAATTCTCAGTAGTTGCCCGGAAGTTGGCGGTGTCTCACCCCCGTGCATCGGAAAGCACTTAAAACCGTTGGTCCTACGCCTGATCTCTCTCCGGTCGTGTCGGTTTACCGTCCCATCGGATTATGAGAGTGAGGGAAGAGAGAGTGCACCTGTGCTTGCGCATACACTCGGGTACTATAATCCTGTCATGCGCTGATGGCTAGTCTCCGTTGAGGCAGGCCGCCGTGGCCGGTTGGTCTGGAGGACATTATTATTATAGCATCTCAAATATACCAAATGAATAATAATTAACAAAAAGCTAGGCTAAAGCTATATTGTAAATATACCTCTACTGACTAATGCTCGATTCTTATTATTCAAGAAACGTTTCGTTCTCTGTAACTATCCATTTTATTACATACGAGATGCACGTAAAAACATTTTATATTACATACTATCCATCCAGCATCTTAGGATGACTTAAAATCACGAATTTTAAACAGTTTATAAATAGTTGAACTGGTGTTTTGTTTTAAAAAAGGCATTCTGATACTCTTCATATGTTGCAAAACGGCTCGGTAAATGAAAACGAAGCATTTTAAATATCGAAACTCGCTATTTAAAATGCTTCGGCATAAGAGTCAATCGAGGTAAGGGTCACCAGGGGCTAGAAATTGTTATCACGTTGCAGGTTGTTATATGTCCGACTTTTTTGACAAAAGTTCGGCATTCATCCAGCATCCCGATAGTAAAACTGAATTATTTGTAATTAAGAATTATTACTTAATTATTACGTCGGTCAACAAGTCCCAAGCCTGACATATAGATTGCGATGTTAGGAAAAAATAATTTTTATTTTTAAAAAGAACAGACTTTTTATAATCTGTGCATAATTTTCACAACCTATAAATTATTTGTTTAAAAGTTACGATGATTTTTGGCGCCACTTTGAAAATTTTTGAAACAATGGACGATTAAGATTTTCGAGTGCTAACTAAACATTATTTTTTAATGTAAAAATACCGTTGAAGCAAAAAGTTGGCTTAACAAGTGTTATGGGGACTCTGCTTAATCAAAAACAACAGTTAAACGTCGGTTTGCTGAATTTATGCGTGGACAAATAAACACAAATGATGCTGAACGCTCTGCACGCCCAAAAGAGTCTGTTATTTCATAAAACACCTTAAAATTATCACAAAATAATTTTGGAAGACCGTAAAATTAAATTGCAATAAATAGCCGACAACGTAAAGATATCGAATGGTAGTGCATTCACCGTTTTGGATGAGCATTTGTCTATGAGAAAGCTTTGTTCTAAGTTTTATACGTGGTAGAGCCACGCTGCAGTTATATTAGTAGTACAGTTGCACGACTGGGTCGGCTCAACCGGGGAAGAACCACGTTCTCACAGAATACCACCGCAAAATAGTAGCTTAATGCTGCTGTGTTTCTTATGGTGAATGTAGAGAACCGGAGACCCTTTTTGCTGGAAACGAGTCATTCCGTCTAAGTCCTCACGGGTGACAAAGCATCTGCATTTTGATTCGTGATCGAGGATAGATGTAGATGTCTATGGACCAGAGCAACCACTTACCATCAGGTAGACTGTGTGCTCGTTTGTCACACTACCCTATAAAAAAGTGGGTACCGCGTTTTTTCACCGTTGACAAAAAGCATCAACGTGGTGCAACCCCAGAGCGCCGTTTAGAGTTATTTAGGTGGAACAAAAAGGATTTTTTCTTGCGGTACGTCACAATGGATGAAACTTGGATCAACCACTATACTCCAGAATCAAAGCGGCAGTCAAGTAAGTGGACAGCAATCAATGAAAGCTGCCCAAAGCGACCAAAAACTCAAATTTCAGTTGGAAAGGTTATGGCGTCCATGTTTTGGGATGTCCATGGTATAATATTTATAGACTATCTACAGACGGGCGAAAAGATCAATAGCGGGTATTATATGTCGTTATTAGTACATTTGAAGGAGTAAATCGCGAAAAAACGGCCTCAAATGCAAAAGTAAAAAGTTCATTTTCATCAGGACAATGCACTATGTCACAAGTCTGTTGTCACCATGGCGAAACTTATAGTTGAAGTTTGAATTACATGCTCACCCATCGTATTCGCCAGATGTATTCCCCAGCGCTATTATTTGTTCACTGATCTAAAAAAATTGTATCCGGAAAGAAATCTTCTTCCGGAAAGAAAGTTTCAAATGAAGAAGTAATCGCCGAAACTGATGCGTATTTTGAAGGGTTGGACAAATCGTATTGTAAAAAAGGCAAAGAAATATTAGAGCGGTGCTAAATTGAGTGTTGAAGGAGACTATATTAATGAATAAAATTGAATTTTGAATAAAAATTATGTTTTTCTTTCTTAGGCTCGGGACTTATTGACCGATGTTATAAATATACTTAAATGTAATATTCCAAATTGTGTTTAAATGTTGTTTTGCGTGAAAAAAATGTTTTTGATCACTGTCAACTAAAGGTTGGTTTCTCCATAAATTTTATTGTGAAATTCTTCCCAAGTAGTGTGTTTGAAGGTCGTATTTATTTGCTCGCACACAACTTGCACGACCCGTAGACTTACAGATATAACCGGCGTGGTAAAAATCCGGTCTGTTTTGAAATCTGGACGGAGTCCGGGCATGGTTCTCATAATCCTGTTATGACCGGATTTTCAGTCAGATGCTACACTAGTCGGAGCAAGCATGATCATTTCCCTATCACAGGCGCTGAGCAGTAGCAACATTTTTAATTATTTTGTCATTCTGATTCTGTATTTATTTTGCATCAAATTTATATCTTTAATAACACGCATTATTCAAGAAGTCAAGAAGAAAACATTGATAATATTCTCATTTTAATTATATTGAAGTCAAAATTTTTAATTTTACTACTTGTCATGTAAAAAAAAACTGTGTTTACTATTATAATTTATCTAGATTATTTTTAACTGATGTAAAGGTATCATCGTAAACCTCGTAAATCTCTTGTTCGTACAAAGAGTAGAATTCTTAAACAAATGGCTGTAACATGAAAATACCTAATTAAACTAGACCAAAATCCGATATCAGGAACATCGTGGCGTCACGAAACCCCAAGTCGCCTAATAAAGTAAGCAGTATCACGTTTCTAATTAGGCCGTTAATTATAAGCCTTTCATGGGAGTCTTAATTTCTACATAAAGGACTATCTATAGTAGATTTAATTTTTGACCGGCTTGTGTTACCTTCAGTTATTTAACTTAGATTAGATACTTTTGAGTATTTTTTACCATAAGTGTATTAAACAATTAATTCATTTATTTCGAATATGTCAATATTCCCTTATCTATGTATAAGTTACAAAAGATAAGATCACCTTGTAGTGGTGGTTAAAAATAACGTAAGAAGCGACAGAGGGAAACAAATCAGGATATTGGCGGCAGTGTCTTCATAATAACCACTAAAATTAAAAAAACTGCGGTCGCCAACCCACTTGCCAAGCTTGGCAACTGTGGGGGCAAATGGGTTGGAACATTGGTCTCCCCTGAAGATTACCTCATGGGGGGATCCCTATGATTTAATCTATGGGGTAGGCACAGGCATACCCCATAGATTAAACCATAGATTAAATCATAGGGATGAACATAGGTTCAGCAGTAGACTTTTAACAATGTTTATAACGACTGAATGGATGAAAGAAATATATGCAATATGCATCGTATTAGAACGATATTCTACTCAATTTAATTCTTCGCCTTTTTCTTCATCCCTTAATAGTTGCTGGGCATGGGCCTTTCCAGAACCACCCTTAGCAGGCAGACTGGCTGTATGGTATACCGCCATCTATCGAAAGTTTCACACTGCCGGATTTCCTTACCAGTTCACAACTTACGTTTTATGAACAAATGAAACATACTTAAATGTTTAAATAATTATTAAATAATTTTGAATTTGCTCATGAATAATGTCCTCCAGACCGAGAGCAGAAAACAGAATGTATACGCAAGCACAGGTGCACTCCCTATTCCCTCAGATATTTCGATGAAACAATTGTCCGACACGACCGGAGAGAGATCAGGCACAGTACCAACTTTACCTACTTTCCGAGGTATGTGGGTGAAACATCGCCAACTTCCTCATTTTGGGCAGCTATTAAGAATTTCTTGACAGAAAAAACCTGTAACTTATTTTGGCCCGACCCGGGATTTGAGTCCGGGACCTCATGATCTGCAACCGCATTTTCGACCATCTAGACCAATGAGGTAGTCATGCTCATATACATAGTCATATATATACCTATTCATGCTTATTATTCATTGTACATTTGCTTATACCCTCAAAGTCTTATTTTGCTACAACTATTTTGTGACGTCATGTAGCAGTTAAACTGGTATGTGATAGAATTACTTATCAACCTAAGAGCCCGTCTGGTCAAAACAGGCCCTTATACCTACTTTGCCATGAAGCCTTGCTTTGATCCGAACTCAAGGATATAGTGAGCCGGTATATTTACATATTGTTAGGTTGCTGCTTGCGAGACATTCCATCATAGTCCTCAAATGTGATGTGCATCATAGGCCTCAAAACTAAAATGCTAAACACTCAAAATTAAAAAAAATCTATTGATAAAAATACGCCGTCGTGTGTAGACTTAGATATTGCGCAAATAATTCAAGAAATGTCTGTAAAAACTAAGGAATTACTTTTCATCGGTTAAAAAGATACTTAATCAATAAGAAAGTATTATAGATTAATAATAAAACAAATTATTCCTAAGACGCCATCTCGTGTCATGGAATATAGATTATGAAATTAATATGTTCAGATGCGACATTTCTGTGGGTACTTAAGTATAGGACGAATATATTATTATACACATTTTTTTTGTAGAAACATATATAAGTTATTATAATTAGGCAACATTTTTCATGTTTAAATCTGCTTATTATTCTTTCATTTTATTTTTAGGTTTCTACATCAAAGTCAAAGTGGAATAAATTCGTCCATTTTTAACTTGTCCAGCATTTATGAACGACTCTTATCCTAATTTAAATAAATATATTTGTAATTTAAATATTATGTTAATAAGTTTTGTTAAACATACATTTAGTATGTTTTTTTATATTTGACATAGATACCTATTAAAATATTCAGATAAAAATATCATTAAAATGTAATTGTGATATAATATTATGTAATATGTATTATATTAAATAAGCAAATATAATACACAAAATAAATGATAAAATTTAAATATTGTTCTCGATATAATTTACCTATTTAACAATATAATCTACTATTACCTACTGATCATTCTACCTATATTTATTCTATGATAAAAAAACCAACCGCGCGGACACAGAGTAGCGCACATTTTTTGTTTGAGATAGCTGTTCTAGTACGTAAGTACATATTACTTCAATGGATAAATGTAATTTCAATTCCACCTTAAGAGAATGTATATTATGGTAAGAATATAATATGGTATAATGTACTTAAATTATAATATTTTTTAATGTAATTGTGAATAATAAATATTCATAATAGTATTACAATAAAAAAAATACGTGTGGCACTCGGTGACTGCCGCGGTAAAGCTATTGCATAGCATTTTTTATCAACTTATGCAATTATAATTATTTATTTTTGTTATTTATGCAGTTAAGTCTTTGATATTAAATCAAGTTACACTTTTTGAGCGTGGTGACCGATAAGAAAACAGTTTTTTTTCTCTTATTGAATAAATGAGAAGTTAATATTGTTTAAAATATTTTTAATATCTTTTAATACATGTAGGTTATTTAGGAATTTTTATCATTGAGTTAGCAGCTAGTGTACACGCATACGTCTAGTCGCACGCACCCAAACACCGTGCCGAACTCTGCCGAGTGCCGAAGTCTGCCGAACTGAAACGACGTTAGACGATGCACGGCTTTCAACGCCTCACTTCCGTGCCCGTCGGAGTGGGGAGCGTGAGGTTTTTTCGTTACGGAATTTCTGGATTCGGTCCCCGCGTTCAAGGCCCGCGATAGAAGCTATGCAATAGCTTAACATTTTCAATATCTTTTGTTTTTGGTTTTCGATATCATTAAACAACTTATTTAAGTTCTTCAAAGCGTTTAAAAAATAAGATATTTAATTGCACTAAAATAAACTTCAATAAAAACCCAATTAAAAATAATATTTTAGTCTTATTTGATAGTTACTAACTTATTTCATACTGCTGTTAGTTTTAAAATTATTGTTCACAATATATTTCCCGAATGTAATTATCAGTATTTATACAACATAATATGTTGCCTCGCTTGTTGGCCTGAATATCATTTAATAATTCTTAATTTTAATAATTATTAAATGATATTCAGCCCAAAATTTTTATATTTCTGTACTAGTGATCTGCTCCGGCTTCACAAGGGCGATATCTGGATTCTACAAAACCCTCGCGGAAGTGCAAGCGATATGTTGACAAAGTTTTACCGCGATCTGATGAACAGTATAGTAGCGAATAAAATACGAACAAACAAAAAATATTTTTTATATATTAGATGTATGTGTGATTTTTTATACCTTTTGTTTCTGTTTTGTCTCAAATAAGTAATAAATATCTCAATGACTCAAATAAATAGTATGTAAATAAATAAATAATTACTATTAAAACTTAATTTGGTGTTATAAACAAAGTACATTAGACTTAACACACTAAAACGTGCCTCATAAGCACCCAAAGCACTTTCTGTGGACGCTTCAACAAATCGGTAACTAATGGCAGTCCCTCTCCAGGTGGACCGGAGTCGTTACTCTTGCTCTAATCCGCCGAATACACCTTGATTTATAACGGCCCTACAGACAGACCGCCAAATTTACGTGTTTTATAAAAAATGAAGCTTAGTTTCTTGAGTCATAAATAATAGGAGAAATCCCCGCCGCAGCGAAGATGGTTTTCGTAACTGCGTGTCTCTTCGTGCTGGAAACGGGGCCATTACTGTATTTAATGTCACGTAGACACTTTTCAAAAATGTTAAATAATTATGTTGGGTCATAGTTACATGCAATTTTTTAGTCTTGAACTAAGTAACCATTGCATAGTTATTTTGTTGCCTGACCGTTATATATGTAAAAATAAACATATCACTACATTCCATCGACTATGGGAAATACCAGAAAGACTCTATGACTCCTGATACATGGAAGTAGGTATACCATATCGTAAATATCAGTTAAATATCAACCTAAAAGGTAGAATGTACAAACGTGCGAGACATTTGGTACTCAGATTCCCAATCTGCATCCTACAGTATTTGTCGTCATCATTAGGTAAATCGTAGGCTTTTCTTTATAGAATAACGGTGTGAAACGGGCACACAGTCCACCTGCTGGTAAGTGGATACTTGCAGACCATAGACACCCACATCTATCCTCAATTAAGCATCAAAATGCAGATGTGCTGTCATCCTTGAGGCCTGAGATGGAATGCCTCACATCCATTAATGAGGGTCTCCGATTCTCTATACTTAACATACGAAACACAGCATTTACTGCTATTTTACGCTGTTCTGTGAGAGTGTGATCCACGCCCGGTCGAGCCGCCCCATTCATGTTACAACCATAATATGGCTGCAGCGTGACTCTACCACGTATGATGTTTAGCTGCTTCCTAATTAAAATGAAACCATTTAAAAAGTATTTTTTTTAAATCCATTATTACTATTTTACTATACTTTTGCATTTGGCAGAATAATAACACTCATCTATCCGAATTTGTGAGATTTTTCTGGTATATCCCGTAGTCGCCTCTTACGACACCCACGGTATGGGAAGATTCTTCTTCTATTGCAACTGCACCACGCGGTTGTAAGCCCGCGTGCCAACCATGGCAACTATGACATATTTCACTCCTGGGGAGTAACCTATGTAAGGCCTATGTTCAGCATTGAACTGTTGTTGAGCGGTAACGAATTAAAAATAATTAAAATAACAACCATCTCACAATCAGGCACAGCTCTCCTTTAGTTTCCAAGAGGGTTGTGGAACAGGGAAGAGTATATCGCGCTATGCCATTGTTCGAGGACTTTCCATGAGCAAAAATCGCGAAATCAACACTTGCGACTAACGATTTTTTTGGAGGTAATGTAAGTCAGACTGTGATCGTTAACGTAATATGTTATGTTAGCGCCTAAGACTTCTTCGATATTAAGCAGTTTGAGTCTAATAAAGTTATGTAAGTTAAGTAATTCACATAATATAAAATGTTCATATGTAAAGAATTTTTGCATTTCGGTGATACTAAATATACTATCTGGTCTACGTTCACGAATATTTAATAAATATTAAACGAATATAAAGTTCAAAATGCTTCAGCAGAGAATCGAACCCCACATCCCAAGGCGGCTTCGCAAGCAAACTTCCGATTTGGCACGACAACACGACTACTCTTCGATATAGGTATCTCCAACGGTATTATTCTACACTATTTTTGCTTTAATATTCCGCATGGTATCCAGCCAAGTTCTCAAGGGTTTCTCGTATATTCCATCAAAATAACGCGATATTTGACTTCAGCTGATTTCCCAATTATCAGATGTGTCCATCAAATAAATTGTAACCCGACGAAATGTTAAAGTGAAGTATTTGAACTATTTTATTTATATTATTGATGTTGTTTTTTTATTTTATAATAAAAAACTAACTCTTTAAAAGTAAAGTTACAGCCTATATACGTCCCACTGCTGGGCACAGGCCTCCCCTCGTTTATGAGAGGGTTTTAGGGCAAGGAAGTGTCCGCCGCGCTGCCCCAATGCGTGTTGGCGAACTTCACGTGTCTCCGAAATATTTTTTTCTAAGGAAAAGGAATAAGTTCCTCAGACATGCAGGTTTCCTCACGATGTTTTCCTAAGTCTTTGAAGACTTCATAATTAACATTCAAACAACATCTTACTCGAATTTCGAGTAGGTGACCGTAACATTTGATAACGCGCGACTTTTGAGTCGCTGGTCCTGGGTAAACTTGTAGCATTGTCTTGCGCAGTGATAATTCCCGATATGGATATTCCATGGTATTCAGTAGTTTTCCCCGTGGTCAAAATCATACATCATATCATCATTGATACGTAAATTTTACCTAATTAAAAGGATTTAAGGATATCTTGGTGATAAATAACAGAAACAATAATACAGTAACAGAATTTTATTTAATGCATGTTTCACCTCGCATTGTAGCCGATATTGTACAAAAAATTATAATATCCATTCCGACTCAATAGACATTTATAAGGAATATATATAATAATATAATATTACACAACGCTCCACACAATTACATTCATGAAACACAAACGTTTCAAATCATTTTTTAAACTAGAATCCCACGATTTTTAAGTATTTCTCTTCATTTATTACTATTTAATATTAATTATATTACATTATAATAAATTGGGACTACCTAATTTACGTATGAAAAATGCTTTGTTAAGGGCAAAATTTACGTATTACTTTCGTGAGCACGTAGGTGTCGAAATAAATAAATAAAATATTAAATCCATTGTTTAACAACAAAAATAAATATTGGTCGAACGCCAATTAATGTGTAACTGAAAACAAGTGTTCAAATTTTGATTTTCCCCAAACTGTATACAAACATCATAGATTTAGAGCTTGACTTTATAAATAAGTATTTACAATATTTAACAAAAGGAAATTAAATCAAGAAAACTTAGAACAGATTCTTTCATCCTGTAAAGCAAAACCATACTTTATAAAACAATTTCCGTATCCATGTCCACACTGAAATTCGAGTATGTAGGAGGAACTTAAAAATCATTTGAAACATTTATTTAATGAATTTTGATTATGTAACATAATAAAATAACAGTATTTAAAAATATTTGGCACATCAATGTTTATTTGATATAACTTAGTAAAAAAATCTGAAAGAATCTCGACCAAATTTTGCTCGATTAATCTTAAGTTAACAAGAAGACAAGTTACGTATATGTTTATAGGAATCCAAAAATATTACTACTACTGTATCTTAAAAATAAATTATAATATTACTTAATTTAATTAGTTATTCGTATACTGGGCACAACTAGCTTTGATTGTTGTCATTTTTAAAGTGACTATAGGTAAACTATTTCACTAATATAAGTTAAGCTATCGTCTAATAAATGGAATATTTTTCGTACTAAAGCCTTTGTAGTTTACGTATTTAAGATTTATGGCGTAACGCAAGCTAAGGACGTCGATTGTGACGTCATATTAATTTAGCCACATGTAATATAAAGTATTAATCTTCCTGATGCTAACTATAAAAAAGAACATTTCAATAAATAAATTTATATAAACATCGATAAAAATAGATAATTCGTCCATACATTTGAATGTATAACGCTCATCTTAATATACGTATATTATAACGTCAAAACTTATGTACAGCCCTTTTAAGGTAGGTAAGTAATACAAAAGACGTTTATTGCTTTATAAATAAAAATATTTCGATAATAGGCATCGCTTGCGTCACGCCAATAGTAAATAAAATTAAATATAAAACTGCAGCACGGATACAACTATTTTTATGCTCCATGACCGTATACAGACGTTGTACATCAGATTTTCATTACGAATTCATACTTAATATTTACAACCTACGACTCCTATACGCCTGCTGCACACTAACTCCGACGTACTTCAAATGCGTACAAATATTTTCCAGAATGTACCTATAACTGACTGCTTCAAGATATGGATAATACCATGACGCTAATAAAGATTTTAAACTCACAAAAATGGTATATTAGCCCACACTATTAAGCGACTAATTAATACTCTGGGGTTGAGACAATAGTTTACAAAACTTTTAAATATTAAAAGTAAATTGTGTTTTGTTATAAGATGGCTGAAGTTAAGATATAATAATATTAACTACTACTGAGCATCTTTGAACTTTAAGGATAATTCATAACATAAAAGGAATACTGGGTGCGTTAGTAAACGACATTTCAAAAGCCTTTTATATCAAAGTAGTTGTCGATAAAACCACATAACCGGCACGTTGAAGCGTACAACTAGACGTGGGTTAAAACAGCATTGATTCAAGACCGCGTTTCGGCAGATAAAGTGTGATTTCGAGTGAGCGATAGTGGGTTACAATTCGCACGATAAATAAAAACACAATTCCATTTGAAGCTTGGAGCTGCGGCGCGGCGGCCGTGTCCCGTGTACCTCAGCAGGCGTTCAAGATTTATACAGGGAGATGCGGAACAATATATCACGGCGCGGAACAACGCGGGAACTCGACCTATTCCTAGTGTGGAACAGCCTCCGAAGCGATAGAGCCGATAGCAGATCTAGCCCGGTGATACAGCCACTTTTGCAACTAAAGCTCTTCTTTAAACGATTTTCGCTCTACTTCAGTAATTAAATGCTCCCTTCCCTTTCCCGGCTCGTTATCGCTTACACAACGTATCGACAGTGTCTAATTAATGTGTCGATGTAACCATCGCCTAAAGTTTAACTTATGCATACGCAAAATACCTAATATATAAGCAGACGCGCGTATTTTTCATGCGAACATTATATAATTTATAGTCGACGATGATATCGCGACAAGTTCTTTTATTTGTGAAATAGTCATTCGCGGAGTGTGCTCAGCTAGCATTGCTAACAGAAAATTTTGACAATAAATCACTGGTCGTCGATTGCCTAAGCGTTAGTGTGGGCGAAAAAATTTATTCGACAGTCGACATTGCAATCTTGATTCCACAAGACGAACCGCCGCACGAGAATCAAGCGAGAATACTATGTACTCGTGCATCGTTTATCGTTTTTAAAACTAAAAGAATCTCTCTAGCAGTCGTGGAGCGCGCTGATTTAAACATATACCTAACACCTACCAATAGGTCTACAGCGTTTTACACGACGACCACCTGAAACAAAAGGAAAAGCGAAATTAATTTAAATGCCAATCATAACAAAATATAAAACAATGCAATAATATTCTTAAGAATGATGCGGGTAACTCAAAACTAAAGCAACAGACGAAATTTATAACTGCGATATAATCATATTTTTATGTTATCTTTGATTTAATTATTATAATAATCTTTTACATAAGTTCTACGTCTCAATGTTTCAAAATAAAAACTATATACTTGTAGGTACTCAGATACCTAAAAGGAACAACTTTTAAACGTCCTCCAAGAACGAAACTTACTTCCTGAGTATATAAAATAGTGACACTTAAATGTACCATATAAACACGTTATAAAACGAAATTCTTTTATCAGAGTAAGTTAATTTTTAACTTAATGCGTATTTGATAAAAGGCCATATCTCGCGCAGGCAGGCTCCGTTGAGCCGGCTCTGAAATTAAGATGTAACATGATGCGAGAACGAGCAAGAGCTGCTAGATTTATTGCTATACCACTTTGCATATGCTGATTTACAAACTCCGTTGGAATGCTATAGAGTGGACACTACTGCAATAGCAATTATTTCATTGCGACAGTAAAATTAGAAATATTATAAAAATGTAATAAGCAACGTAACTATAAACTATAGCTTGTATTAACACAAAGAATATTGTAAATCATTTAATAAAAACTAAACCGAAAATCTCTTATTTTTAAAACAAAATAAACATAAATAAGCAAGTGGCTTACGTTTCGTTTTAAGGCCCTAGCAAAATCATATCAAAAATGAACAATATGCTAAGCTTTGACCATTTTACAATGTCAGTACACCTTTATATTATTAATTCTTTATATTAAATTTGAATGATACTTTCTGTCTCTGTGTCCTATTCATCTATGAAATAAGAACGTATAAAAATTAGCAGTAAACCGAAGACTGTTGTTCGAACGAGATTATTATCGTTTATATATAAGGTTTAAGTGTTTATGAAATTCTTTTACTATTTTGACCTTACGTGGTAGTCATGCAGCAGTTTATTAGTAATATACATAGTTGTAGCACGAATGGTTCGGCTCGCCCGGGGAATGATCACGCCCTCACAGAATACCAGCATAAAATAGTAGCTTAATGCTGCTATGTTTCGTGTAGTGAGGGAAGAGAACTGGAGACCCTTTTTACTGGAAATGAGGCATTCTATCTTAGTCCTCACGGGTGACAACGCATCTGCATTTTGATTCGTAATCGAGGATGGATGTAGATGTCTATAGGCCACAGCAACCATGTACTGTCAGGTGGACTGTGTGCTCGTTTGTCACCCTACCCTACAAAAAAAACTTTTGGTATCGATATAAAAGGACAATGGAGATGATCTCTGAAGTAGAGCACGTATGTAGTTAGAGTTTTAATTTAATGACGTGACCATAGACACATATTCTCGGGTAGTCTTTTTGTACTTCTAAGTGCAGTTTTGCCTGACCCTCGCTATATCGAGTGACAACCTGAGTTAGTTGTTAAATGAAGGTTGCTTAAGACCGTGTACAATGCATCATTGGTATAGTTCACTCAGTACCGCATTTTGTGACATTAGAGGTGTGTCCTTTTGATGTTAATAGAACTATTTGGCAAGAATGTGTGGTCGTATTGACTAACTACTAAAATCACAGTTACTGATCACATACGAAAATAATTAAAAAAAGCTGCGGTTGCCTCCTAGCATGCAAACATAGAAACTATTACATATAATAAATATTAACTATATAACAAAGTCTAAATACGACACAATCTAAGTTTCCCTGAGCTTTGCCTATGTTCAGCAGTGGGCTGTTGGTACTATGTAATGAATAACTGAATAAAGGAAATGTAAGTATATTATATCCTATAAATATAAAATTGATAATAATATAAGCACAAGGATACAAAAACGGCTCTATATAAATCGCTTCATGCTGATTCGACCCATTCGAAGTGGTAAGCGCAAGCGAGACGCCTGTCTGGCCATCCTCAGTCAGCAGAAAGAAACCCATAACAGAAACGATCGTGTCTTGTACTGTTACTCAGCTCGACTTACACTTATATCAAGTTTTTACTTAAATTTATTATATTTTTTACAATAAAATTTCATTTACAGTTTAAACAAAATTGAATATCGCTTTGATTTGTCATATATATTTTAATATATAACCTTATTGTTCTGTGTAGGTTTATTACAATTAATTTGTTTAATAATGTTTATTTTTCTTAATAGGCCCAAATAAGCTTAAGACAATTCATTTAGCCATGCAAGAACTTACTAAGCGAAAATAGGATGTATAACATACTGTTTCAGGAAGTCAAGCGTAACAGGGCTCACCTTCTCTTCCACCAAAGTAATCAAGAAAAAGGACGCCAGCCGAATAATTGATGCGATTATGTGTTACGTTCTGGAATAAGGGTGAACGTCCACTGCGATAATTATTCAAAGTACTGATTTTTATACAAACGAGTTTTTTATGCTTTATCATTCATAAATTAGTGTCTGCTATCCACATATTTATTCAAAATCAGGACGATGATAAATCTAATGCTCCCGACAAAATCAAATACAGAACAATGTTTTGGAGTGACATACAAAACGATTTTTTGTTACGTGGTAGAGCCACGCTACAGCTATATTACGGTTTTAGCACGAATTGGTCGGCTCGACCGAGGAATTACCACGCTCTCACAGAATGCTAGCGTAAATAACAGCTTGATGCTGCTGTGTTTCGTATGGTGAGTGTAGATAACCAGAAATCCTTTTGCCGGATACGAAGCATTCCATCGTAGTCTTCGGGGGGTGACAACGCATCTGCCTTTTTATTCTTAATCGAAAATTAAAGATAATCTATGGGCCACAGGATCCGCTTACCATCATGTGGACTGTGTGCCCGTTTGTCACCCCATTCCATGAAAAAGTGAAAACGCTATATAACCGAAAAAGACTAGTTTAAAGACCGTTCCGCATAAAGACGGTGACGTAGTCGGAATAAATGCTACGATTTATTTTCGAAGGTTAGCGGTATAACCTTTTCTATGTAAGAATTAAAACATCACTAAACCAGATCACCAGAACTAAAGAGAGAAGCATCAAGACATTCGACAATGCGATTACCAAAACGTTTAGCATGCATGGCGATTAAAACAGATCCTGCTTATAGAAACGGCAAAATTTAATAACGAAATTTAACAACGAAATTTAACAACGAAATTTTTGGTAGCTAATGACGATAACGGTTTAGATCTGGGAGAAAAGTCTAGGATATGTAGTTTTGATTATTTTCGCAAATTGTAGTCGCAGGAACAAGACAATCCGTGTAGTGGTGGCGTAGAGGAATCCACTATTCCGCATCATATCGTGGGTACCTTAAGAGGTGACAGAGGAAAAGAGACACTAATACTTAGTATTTTTATACAATAAGGGCGACAAAAGAGCACACAGCCCAAATTATGGTAAATGGTTGCTATGGCTAATAGACATCTACAACTACTATCGATTAAGAATCAAAATGCAAATGCGTTGTCAACCCTAAGGTCTAAAGTGGAATGTCTCATTTCCAGTGAATACCCATTGTTCAGCGGCGGACTTTGATGAGCTGAATAAATAAATGAACGTGTCTTTAGAACCGGAATTGTTAAAAAGTGGGATAACGGTGTTTAAATATCTTATTTTTGATTGGTGTCACTTGGGAGCGAAAGCAGGTAGTAGGTTAACCATTTGATATGTTAACTGTTTTTAAAAATACCGCTGATTTCTTGGGGTTCCTGTTGTTCATAGAAATGTTCTCCGAACCAGTGGTAAATTGAATTTTAAACGACTTTCATAAAGTAATATTTATAGTTTTCTAATAATTCGCCCTGGATTCGCACGGGTGATTTCTGTATCATGACAACAGCGCCATCTACCGGGTCCAAATGTGAATCTAAACCATCTAGGCACCAATTCAAACACATTCAAAAATTTCGTCCAAATTGATTTTTACATACAGAAATAAATAATAAAAAATACTATTTCAATTTCTACTTTAGCGTTTAGATCTTGATTATATATTAGATTAAAACTTGATTATTGTGATATAAGATTTGTTTACTTACAAAAATATTACGTTCTATAAAATTATATATTGTAACAAAAATAAAATTATAGAATATTAAAATATATTTAAAAATTTTGTTTATGCGCTGCTTATTCTAAGCTGTTATTCTATTTTCAGCTGACCTGTACGTTCCAGCGTCAAGAACAATGGAAGAAGGGAGGCGAACGCTCCGTCAAGTGCGAGGGCCCATAAATCCAATAGGACGCGCAATTTGTTGAATTACAGCATGCGCCAGCCCGCCACCGGGCCGACGCGAAATTAGCTCCCACAGAGATAAATTGACGGCGGCCTGCTAAATAAATTATTTGGGAAAAACCGAGAAAAAACTGGCGTCTTTCCTTGATAAGGGTTGCAAGTCTACTGCGGGTGTAATGAATATACATCAAGCTACGTAAGAACATAAAGTAAACACAAAAATATAAAATGATATGAAATAAAGTCAATAATTAATATTAGTTGATTTTTCCCACAATAAACGCAATGCATACAGCAAAGTAGCAGCATAATTTTCTAGCGCCTATTATCTTTCCACCCGATTACAATGTTAAATTATAATAAATAGCTAAATTACCATCTTCGGCTATATCATCACTTACCATCAGTTGGAATACGGTACGCGAGGGTAATATGGTCATCCGGTTAATATGCTCACTTTCTAATTACTCAAAAATTACAGCCTTATTTGCATAGAAGAATATATGATACGACAACTCTTCATCAGTCAATCAAATAATAAAGGGTCAAAAGTACGCTGCTTTATCGACGCCATTTTAACAGTTGATATTATAATAAAAATTTTAGTCGATTTTAGTATGGCGTTTGGTTAGTTTTTATTAAGTTTATTTTTCGAAGTGTTTGAATTGCCAAAGCTTGTTTGCTATTTTTTTTATTAATATATTAGTTATAGCATACGACTTTGTGTTTTGTATCTATTCTCCTCCCAGTTTTGGTTTTATAGTGCGGCAAAGCTTAAAATGACTATATTACCTTCATGTGCCTTAGTAGCCAAACAATTATTCGAAAGTAGTCACCCAAGTTGAAGCAGTAAATGAAAATGAAGTGATAGTTATTTTTATCAAAGAATATTTCATTTTTGAGAATAGAACAAAAAGGGGTCGCTGCACCCTTTCTTACAGCGAGATTAATCTTAGTTGTATATTTGAGATTTAGCCTGCAATAAGAAAGACGCATAGGTGGGCTTACGAGAGGGCGGGAGTAGCAAATTGTCGCAGATTCTGCCGCTCCCCACTGACGCGAGGATTTTATTACATTCGTTAACGCATATTAGATTAATGCGTAAATACTTAAAATTTGCATGAAAATTGTTAGAAGATTACAAAGAGAAAGGCCTTTTAAATTTAAGCCAACCTCGAGAATAAGATGGTATAAAATGTCTCTGTATATTTAGGATATATACGTAAAAAGGCGTCCCTCTGATTATTTGCGACTAATATATTACTTTTTATTCTTTACTTACCCTTATCATCATAATTATAATTATTTTAAGCCACAAAAAATCATCCACAAACTACGCAGTGTGGACACTGAGGAGCATGCGGCGAGGCTTTCGAAGAGCAGCTCTTGACTCTAGAATTAGGTACACAACGTTCGGCCATTGAAAATGTGTCATAAGCCCGCCGCATGCACCGCCAAACGCGGAGAGAGAGCCTTACATTAATAAACCGTAAGGGTTTTAATAAAGCACTGGCTTATGTGTAACAAAAAAAAACTTTCTAATATAACTAATGGTAAATGTAGTGGTGGGTTGAAAAACGAGCACACAGTCCACCTGTTGGTAAGTGGAAGCTACGGGCATAACCTCAGCGTTGTCAGCCATAACAACTAAGGTGGCAAAATGTCTCGTTGTTAGTTCAAACGGGTTTAGGCATACGAAACATAACAGCAATATGTTGCCACTTTACCACAGAAATCTAAATAAGGCCTGTTATTTACATTTCTGTGCACTTTACGCTTATTATTTTTTTTACGAGTGCGATGCTTCCCCGGCCAGGCCCATCCATTCGTGCAGTTCCACGACGTATACATAGAGATATAGATAAGATAGACACATAATACAAGATTTGGTGTTATAAAAAATAATAAATTATAAAGTAGGTTACCGCCGTTTAAAATATTATAATGAAATAATTGATAAGAGATAAATGTGGTATGCAAGATGATGTTGTGACCAGGATTAAGAAAGGAATGCTTCGGTGGTTTGGTCACGTAGAAAGAATGAATGATGAAAGAGTGACAAAGCAAATTTATATGGCAGATGTGAACGGCCGAGTCAGGAAGGGACGCCCTAGAAAAAAGTTTGTCGACCAAATTGGCGATATTTTGAAAATGGGCCACGTTAGAAGTACCCTTAACCGACGAGCATGTATGCGTAGATATATGGATGTAAAGGAGGCGAAAGAGGTATGTCAGGATCGTGCCAAATGGAAGTCCGTAATCTCTGCCTACCCCTCTGGGTGACAGGCGTGAGTGTTTATGTTATGTTATGTTATATTAAATAATTGATTAACGTTGGCTTTTAGGAATGTAGTACCTAATCTATATAGAAATATTAATTAGATTTTTTTAGTAGAATAAGGGCGACAAACGAGGACACTTTCGATCTGATGGTAAGTAGATGCAGTGGGCTCATAGACATCTACATATATTCTCCATTAATAATCAAAATGCGGATGCGTTGTCGCCCTCCAAGACTAAGATGGAATGCGTCGTTTCTAATAAAAAGGTTCTCCGGTTCTGTACACTCACCAAACTAAATCCAACAGCATTGAGCTGCTATTTTACGGTAGTATTCTGTGAGAGCGTGGTCATTCCGCAGTCGAGCCGACCCATTCCTGCTATATCTATAATATAGGGGCAACATGGCTATACCACGTTGTAAGAAGGTAATAGCAAATGCATTAACAAAATTCAAAGCAACTCTCAAAAAGTTAAAAAACGAAATAAATGTGTTGTATTTAGTTTTTGTAATATCTGAATTAGATTTATAATTAAAATCACATTTCTTTGTCGTATTCCAGGTTCCATTTCAAGGGCCGCCTTGACGGGAGATAATCCCACCCCTTACCTGAGCGGAGTGGCCATCAATTCACATCCCCACCCGGGTATGCGGGCCCCGAATGACGTGTGTTGTGTTCCTTACAACATGTACGCCATTACTGTTTTGTTCGACGATTGCTGACTCGTAGACAAGTCTCTGTTATTTTAAAATCAACGGAAGATTTGAAACTTCTAGCAAATCTATATTTACAAAATGTTGCATTTCTTTAGTTGAGTGGTTGAATAGTTAAAGGTAATTTCCTCTACATCGAATTTCGGTCACGGCGGCCAGTCTCAATGGGCACTAGCTATCTGCACATGATAGAATTATAGTGCACGACTATAAGCACAAGCTTATGTGCTTTTCAGGGCACACAGGTGAAACATCGCTTATTTCTTGACTCCGGGCTGCTATTGAGAAGTTTTTGATAGAAAACCGATGACTGACCCGTCCCGGGATTCGAAGCCAAGGGCATATGATCGACTATCGCGCTTACAACTACTAGACCAAAGAGGCATTGTATTTGTAAAAAAAAATTCTATTCGTATGTGATTTATCCTGAAGCAGTTAATCTATTTAACGCTTCATGACATGGAAGAGATTTTTAGACTGAAGGGTTTTCAAAAAGGGGTTTTCTAGTGGTGATAGAATCACGCTGCAGCTATATTATGGTTGTAGCACGAATGGGTCGGCTCGACTGGTATAAGACCACGCTCTCACAGAATATCAGCGTGAAATAGCAGCTTAATAATCCTGTGTTTCGTAAGGTGATTGTAGAGAACCGGAGACCCTTTTTATTGGACACGAGGCATTCCATCTTAGTCCCCAAGGGTGACAACGCATCTGCATTTTGTTTCGTAATCGAGGACAGATGTAGATGTCTATGGGCCACAGCAACCACTTACCATCAGGAGGACTGTGTGCTCGTTTGTCACCCTATTCTATAAAAAAAGAAAAATCATCCGCTTTTATTACAATAAAATCTCGCACAAATAATTCTTAAAAACCTAACGTAATTGAGTTATTAGAGAGAGACTCTTTTTTAGTAGAAACGAGGCATTCCATCTTAGATCTCAGCGGTGGTAACGCATCTGCATTTTGATTCTTTATCGAGGATAAATGTAGATGACTATGGGCCACAGCATCCATTTACCATCAGGTGTACTGTGTGCTCGTTTGTCATTCCACACTATAAAAAAAGAATAAAAGAGAATGAAATAAATGCATAAATTTTTTTCAAGTGTAATCTATATAATTTGCAAACAAAATTGATTCCCAAATCGAGGTTAATACAATATGAAATTTTCCTAAATGTACATGTGTTATGCGCATTATAACATAAGTAAATACGAAAGAGATATTAAAAATATACATTTTAAAGAGCATTTGAAAGAGGTTTTTCGCGCTGAATACCGATCCGCCCCCTGCTTGGGTCATTAATCAGGATTTTGGACGAGCCAAGCTAAAATTTTAGACGTTTTAAGCTGCGCGTAAATTTCGCAAAACATGACGCGATGGGAAAAAATCCAACCGAAAGTTACCTACTCCAAATATTTGCAGGCTTTTGTACGTCGCGCTGAGAGCGCGGACAGTGAATTTAGAACGAAAATGTAAATTTTTATTTTTATGCAAGTGTTATTTTCATCACTTAATATTCACGTTTTCTAATATTGACTTAAAATCACATGCGAGCATAAAGTGAAATACAAATTTTTCTTTCACTGCAAATCTGTACGTGGTTCATCCTGTTAATAAGGAAATAGTAATCAGGCAAATGTACCAGTGACAAAATTTCCAGATACGCCAAACAAAATCCCAAATGAAGAGAAAGAAGAGGCTCAACGCTGACCCATTCCCGCCTGCCAGAAGAGGTTGGACATTAGAGGCAAATAGAAAAAGAGATTATGAAAAGGATGAAGTTATGTAAATGGTCACATTTATTTTTCTGTTTTGACAATTGTTCTTGGTCATCCCCTATTGATCCCGTATCCCCAATTGATATAAAATAAAAAAAGAAAAATTAAAAATGTTTGTGATGATATTTATGGATATTAGTTTAGTTCATAAACAATGCAACAGTTTGACACCGTTTAATTGGGAAATACACACTAGATAATAGAAAAAATGTACTTTTAAATACCTACTTTACTAATTTTTGGAGATTATCAAAACAAACATTTCTATAGAAGCTGTAAGAGAATATAGTGTAATAACGGCAATGGTTCTTACATATATACATACATAAACACTCACGCCTGTCACCCAGAGGGGTCTGTAAGGCAGAGACTACAGACTTCCATTTAGCACGATCCTGACATACCTTTCTCGCCTCTTCCACATCCATATACCTACGCATACATGCTCGTCGGTTAAGGGTACTCTTAATTTGGCCCATTTTTAGTATATCGCCAATTTGGTCGACAAACTTCCGCCTAGGACGTCCCTTTCCGACTCTTCCATTCACTTCTGCAACATATATTTGCTTTGTCAGTCTTTCCGCATTCATTGGTTCTTATAGTCAACTAATCATCTTTTTTTTTTTCAATAAAAAATCCAATCCGAATCGATCCAATTTGATCAATCTAATAATCCAATTTAATAAGAAAAAGGTCCAAGTTTTACGACACTTCTAGAAGTACTAAATTCAAAAAGTATCTTGTGGTTACGTAGTAGTTTCAGTAGTCGTATTATTACCCAATGAATGACATTCATAATATCAGCACTGAATTAAAAGCAATGATTTCGAGTTTAGTTCTTTATAAACACGTTTGTCAAGATCTTTGTTTTTGTCGATCATCTAACTACATATGTTTTCATGCTGATGATTTCATTAATAACTGCATTTCTTGGTGGAGGCCGTAAACAGTGGATTATGAGAGACTGTAATGATGACCTATATACTTATCACCGCAGGGCACATTAATATAATTTTTGAAACACGGACTCGTCCCTGTTCCATCGACGACTGACGCGCTGCGGCGATGCATGATGGTAGACTTCACCTATCCTTGAAATATATTTTTCTATTTACTTAGACAAGCAGATTTCATCACGATACTTTCCTTCACATTTTAACACATGGTTAATCAGAACTATAATGCATACAGCAATTTCACTGATACAAACGTGGATCTGTAATACTAAATATTTAATCTCTTTCATGTAAGCTTTCGTTCCATATACGACGATTTAAATACTTATAATAATAATTCGCTTTTAATGTTTAAGTTCATATCTCCCTAGTTCTTGCGTTTCAAGCTTAAAAATTACGAAACATACGAAGAAGACCTTGTGACCCTCTCACATGTATTCCAGTATATCTCTCAAGAACATCGCTGCTTACGCGGAAGCTCGTTGCCGTCGCATGCGCGGCCGTTTGTCGCCGAAATGAACTTTCACGCTATACAAATTCATTTTATTTTTGGACGCGATAAATGGGTCCGGCGTGCCCGAGCTAATCCTTCTTTTTTTCTTGTTCATCCAATTTATTTCCGTAACACTTTGTTATATGTCACCATTAGGCCGAGTATGCGAGGGTTGCACCGTACAAACTATTTCGGGTTCAAACATTACATTAACGTATGTACAAGCGTATAACTTCGCAAGGACAGCGTGTTCGAAATAGCAACGGCCCTTTCTATCACATTGCATAGTTCTATTAAAGACATAAATTTAATTTCACTGTAAACAGAATTAACAGTAAAATTCTGACATATAATTTGTATTCACTTAAATTTAAATTTAAAGTAAGTGGGTGTACGAAACGACTTTGAAACTAGTTTTGTATGATACAGATCTCGCGTCGTCAAGATCTTACTGCATCATTTTTTTTTGTTATAGCAAGACCAGCGTACAGTAATTTTAGTTACTTTTTAATATCTAAGCTTTTAAATTAGTAAAGGTAATAGTCTAGCGTACTTGCAAAGCCGTTCTACAGATTTCGACATAAATTTTAAGTTAAATATCTGAGTTAACACAATAAAAGAAAAAAAAAAGAAAAATAATTTGTTGCCAAATATTGAAACGAGAAAAACTATTTAATCCCGAAAACTTTAGTAGGTTGGTACACAGCAATAAATCAGCGCGTGGTTGTCGGCGTCGATGCCAAGGAAATAAGATGAGATTGAGTTGGCAACATTGCAATTTATACAGACGCGAAGTAGCGCCGAAAGCTCTTTCCTTACCTAAAAGTATTACAGTAATAGAGTTAGTTTAGAGGTATAATATGGGTTTATTAGTTTTGACAAGAAGTAGATTTACTCACGTAATTATATATGACAAGTAAGCTCAGTCTCTTAAATCATTAGTTTCATTATTCTAAATAAAATGTCTTTTTATTTTCTTTATTTTACTTAAAAAAGATCTCCTTGTATCGTGGGAGCAGTTTACATACATAGATTTCACAAGTACAAGCATCCAGACCTGGAACAGTCTTTTGTAGGCCATACAAACACTAGAGCAGTGGTAGCTCAGATGGTTAACGTAACATAAAACACTCACGCCTGTCACCCAGAGGGATAGGCAGAGACTACAGACTTCCATTTGGCACGATCCTGACACACCTCTCTCGCCTCCTTCACATCCATACACCTACGCATACATGCTCGTCGGTTAAGGGTACTCCTAATTTGGCCCGTTTTCAATAAACCGCCAATTTGGTCGATAAATTTTCCCCTAGGACGTGTCCCTTTCCGACTCTGCTATTCACTTCTGCAACATAAATTTTCTTTGTCACTCTTTCCTCATTCATTCTTTCCACATGACCAAACCACCGAAGCATTCCTTTCTTAATCCTGGTCACAACATCATCTTGCAAACCACACACTTCTCTTATTACATAATTTCTTACCCTGTCATTCAGATTCAGCCCTAACATACTCCTTAACGACCGCATTTCTACTGCGTTCATTCTACTCTCGTGCTTCTTCTGCCACACCCAACTTTCACTACCATACGATAAAGTAGGGACCAACACAGCATTGTGAATTGCCATACGTGCCTTTTTCGACACATTTTGACTCTTCACAATAGAGTGTAGGGCCCCATTTATTCTATTTCCTGGTGGTTAACGCTCGCTGTAAATATAACAGAACGCGAGTAACCCGGGTTCGATCCCCGCCGGCACCAATGAAATTGTTTAATTGCAATTTTAAGTCCTGATTTACCACGTGCTCGGCGGTGCAGGAAAACATCGTGAGGAAATCTGCATGTCTAAGGAATAAGAAAAAAATATTACGAAGACATGTGAAGTTCGCCAACACGCATTGGGGCAGCGCGGTGGACACTTCCTTGCCCTGAAACCCACTCAGAAATGAGGGGAGGCCTGTGCCCAGCAGTGGGACATATATAGGCTGTAACTTTACTTTACTTTTATACAAATACTTGTTCTGCGCGTGATTCGAACGCGCGGCCCTTAACGCCGCAACTAATTACTAAGTCATCGTACCGGCGCCACGTAGCCGTCAAAAAGTCTTACTTGTTATAAAAAGTTACTTAATTTCTTAATGAAGTAGCTCTACTGACACCTATATTTAGATGAAGTAACATTTTCTTTTACTATAGGACTTTTTATTATACCTACTTGATTTATAACATGAAGTTATGAACGAGCAACCATTCCACCTGGTAGCAGCCACGAAGAAGAATACGAATGGGTTTTCACTCCGGAAGCCTAAGGTTTTACATTGAAACATTACTTTATTACTACACATTACAGCACTTTTATTTTTCCTTTGTAATTTTATCAATAGTAAATAAATGATATACCTAAATAATTGATTTTAATAATAAAACCAAATATTATTATCTTATTAATTATAATCAATTATTATTCAGTCCAGAAGAAATGGATCATAACATAAAATAATATAGGTACTGGAGAGTAAATTACTCCGGGGATCTTTACTATAGCGAATCACGTGATCAGACAATAAACTATCTTTCATCCAAGTTATTTATTAAGGGCTGTTATTCACACTTTATTTTTTCCTATCGTCTTACGAGGAAAAATAAAAATCGTGAACATGCATCAACGTCAGTGGAGCTCGTTACCGAAATCACGTTTATCATAGATCACATTTGTCTAAGGCGTTTAGAGTTTCCGTGGAAAGAGACAAACTCCATTTTCAAAGCCCATTGTAAATCAACCCTTCTATCGTTTTCATAAGGTTAGTTTTCCAAGGGATTTTAAAAAATTAAAACGAAATTACAAGGAAGGCTATATAGGGTAGAGTCGCGAGCCACACACGACGTATTTCGGGAGAACTAAGAACTTGCTGCCTTGCGATATGAGATATGTAATGTTTATGAAATATAATATACTCCGTTGTGCAAAGAAACCAACGCAATATTTTACAAACAAAACGAACGACCGCCTTTAATAGTAATATAATCTTCTCAGAGATGAGAAAAGGGAAATTACAGCCTACGTACGTCATACTGCTGAGAATAGGGCTCAGCAGTATGACGTATGTAAAACTGTTAAAGTTTGAAAATCTTCACAGTCAATAAGCCTGAGGTAATAATTTAAATATAATCTATTATGTTTTAACGCGACGAACTGGCATTCGGACGATAGTTTAACATTTTTACAAAAACTTTTTAACTTTAAGATTAACTTTTTAACTTAAGATTACAAACAAGCACACAATTTATTAAGATGTTGGATCCAAGTAGATGTGGTCCATAAATATTTACATCTATCCTCAATTAAAATCAAACTTCAAATGCTTTCTCATACCTGAGGACTTCAATAGAATGCCTTGTTTCCAGTAAAAAGAATATTCGGTTCTCTACATTAATTTGTTATTTTACGCGGGTATTCTATGAGAGCATGGTTTGTACTCCGTCCAGCTGACCCATTCCTGCTACAACTATAACATATCTGTAGCGTGACTTTACAACGTGTAAATTAAAAAGTCTCAAATACCCAGACGTTTAAATATATTGATATAGTGGTAGCTCAGATGGTTAGCGCTCGCTATAAATTTCACCATACGCGAGCAACCCGTATTCGATTCCCGCGTGCACCAATGAAATTATAAATTGCAGTTTTAAGTGCTGATTTTCCACGTGCTCAGCGGTAAAGGAAAACATTGTTAGAAATCCTGCATGACTGAGTAATAAGAAAAAATATTTCGAAGTCACGTGAGGTTCGTTAAACGCATTGGGGTAGTGCGGGGGACACTCGGAAATGAGGGGAGACCTATGCCCAGCGGTGGGACGTGTATAGGCTGTAACTTTAACTTAAAATTTTATAAATATATTGACATACTTCAAAGGGACTTATTCGTTTATATCACAAGTATAACAGATTCCATTATAAATAAAGAAAATGCAAATTACCTTTTATCTAATTAAAACATGGCGGTGAAAACATTATTTTATTCTTGTTGCATACAATATGGAAAGATAAAGCTTATACATTCGTTTTTTTACTGTAAATTAGGTGCGAACTGTACTTAATTATAATATATACTTAGCACCTGCTGCACAACGTGCGTTTAGTTGCTAAAGGTATAGTAGAACTCGTTGCGATGGTAGAAATTATAAAATTGATAACAGTCGTTTGCACTCTAGTCATTACAAGTTGTTTTCTGAATAATGTTTTTAATCAAAAGGTACGTTAACATAAGGAGCAAGTCCTTCAGTTTATGTTACTGTTTGTTATGACTATAACAAAGTAGATGTTAAGAAATAAATTTTTATTAATAAATAAATTTCGTATTATCTCAAACATTAATACTAAAAATAACTTCAAGGAATCATGTGGCAGGTGATTTGGAAATAATGTTTTTTTTTATAAAATATAAAGTGACCCACGAGATTGTAGTCCCAACTGAGGGTCCGTGTCTGCTGCAACCTGTATACACTTGCATCGAACTTTAAAGAAGGCTACAGATACTTTGTTACCTCTGAGGAAAGAGTAAATATCTCAGAGCTTGGTACAGCTCTGTTTACAGTCAGACCGGAACATAGCAGTTCACACACTGTTTATTGGCAGTAGAAACAGGTAAGAAGATTGGTGTAAAGTTTATCCCATCAGAAAAAACACTCATCAATCGCTTTGTAAAAACTGCTAAAAAGGGGCCTCTCGATTCCCAGGCCGATAAACGTTATGCCTTATTTTGATAGTAACGAATAAACATGTCGTATGAACATAAAATTCACATGAACGTAAAATTTCAGTAACTTCCAAATTCATATATAAATGCAATTTACTTCAACTTCTTATTTTTATTCTGAATCATAAAGCTCGCGCAATTTCTCTGCTCAAGACGTAGCCTAGCTTTAAATAAAGTTGCATCTTCGAGTACGATTCTTTTGAATGGTATACTACAAGATGGCGCCGCCACGAGACGCGATTTGTCAAAGCAAAACAAACAGAAATAGTGCTGGTTGACAAGTTTATAGCGTAGAGCGCTTTCATCGCCTACACTATTTACTTACTACAGTTTTCTTGTGTACGATATAATATACATATACATGGAGTTATGTTTACCTACTCTACAAATGTAGTCATATTGTTTATACGTATCACTGAAAACTGACAAATTACGAAATCTAAACTAACAGCCTATACTTCCCAATGATGAGCTTTGTCAGGCCTTCTCGCTATTCCAAAAACATTTGCATAGCAAAACAAGCATAGAGAAGACTATGTAAGAGTATGTCAAGGATTAATTAATACTTACACTAAAAATAAAGTATAATTAAGTTTTATAGTTAATATCGCAATTTTTTGTGCTTTTTTGGCTTTGGTAAACGGCTTGAAGTTACTTGATTTTTTTTAAATAATAAGGGTGAAGGACAAGAACTCGGGTCACTTAATAGTAAGTATGGCCCGTTGATACCTTAGACACCCGTGAGGACGAAAATGGATGGATCGACTACAATCACCAAACGAAATCAGCATGAAACAGCATCTTTATACTACTACTTTAGTCTGGTACCCATTTTACCGGAAAGAGGCATTCCATCTTAGTCCTCACGAGTGACAATGCATCTACATTTTGATTCTTAATTGTGGATAGTGTAGATGTCTAAGGGCTACGTGGTAGAGCCAACCTGCAGCTGTTATGGTTGTAGCATGAATGGGTCGGCTCGACCGGGGTAGGACCACGCTCTCACAGAATATCAGTAAAATAGCAGTTTAATGCTGCTGTGTTTCGTATGGTTAATGTAGAGAACCGGAGACCCGTTTTATTGGAATCGAGGCATTCCATGTTAGTTCTCAAGCATAATAACGCATATGGATTTCGACTCTTCATTGAGGTTAAATGTAGATGTCTATGAGCCACAGCATCCACTTACCATCAGGTGGACTGTGTGCTCGTTTGTCAACCTTATCCTATAAAAAACCACTTACCATCAGGTGGACTGTGTGCTCGTTTGTCATTCTATTCTATAAAAAAACGAGTTTGGTTCTTCCCCGGTCGAGCTGACCCATTCATGCTACAGACAGGTTCTACCATGTATTAAAACATAGAATACAACTGGGTTGCTTGTCATCGCCCTTCGAATTGCCGACTTAGTAAATATGCGAGGTTAGCAGGTGAATCTTACTAGGAAATCTGGTGATCACTAAATATGCACTATGACTAAAGATGGACTACACTAAACAATATCTAAAGACAATGTCACCCACACATATACCTACGATAATTGTTAAAAACATTACGTTTAAACATGTGCTTATGATCACAATAATCTACAGAAGGCCACAGCTGTTTGTACACCTTCCAGAAGATGGAAAGTGGTAGATAGGCCAGCCATTGCGCTAGCTGTCGCTCCATCTAGGCAGAGAGCGGTCTCACATAACATTTGCGCGGTCTGCATTGTATGATTCACCTTCTTTAATGGTAGCCACTTCGAAGTGATATATTGCATGTGCGTATACAATTGCCACTGGGAATAGGTTAAGACATAACTGGATGAAGATGTCACATTTTTGTTAATAATATCATTTCGAAAGCAATCGCTATTTACGTTTATATTTTATAGTTATTTAAGGTTATAAAAAAAATGTTCAATATAATATTTTAAAGAGCGTTACTACAGTACACGATGTAGGTCAACATATCCTCACAAAAGTCATTCAAAAATTGTAATTTTATCGGGACTGGAGTTATAAATTTCGTGTTATCTTCTTATGAATTTAATGTTAAATTTGTTAAAAAGAGTTTTTTTTTTACATAACATTATTCGAAAATTAAATAAAAATAATATCGGTAGATAGGGTAGGAAATAGAAGACGACCACTCGTTTTATTTTACAGCCATGTTCATTTTTAAATTAATTAATCAGGGTATAAGAAAATAATTTTATATGCTATCATCTGTTAAGTACGTGATCGTAAAAACATTTTATTTAATAAGTTTAAAAACACTAACGCCCACATTAATATCTTAAGTATACATAAATCACTTAGACAGATTATAAATATTAAAAAGATACTTGTATTGGTCGAAACACGTAACTAGTTTCTCTAGATGTTTGTAGAAGAGAGGTAGAGCTCTTGGGTATAGAGCGCCGATAAGGCTCGCTACAAACATTTTTATAAAGATTTGACGTAACTAATGAGTTTATAGATGACATCTATCTTTGATTAAGAATGTTGTCATACCTCACTGGTACTGGTCTCAGGTTTTCGTCACTAATCATACGAAATTCAGGCGTATTATGCTGGTATTTTGAGCGAACGTGATCCTTTCACAATAGAAACAGAACAAGCTAATACACCATAGTGTGACTCTAGCATATCAAATAATATCATTAAAACCCTTTATTAATATAATTCTAATCCGGTTATGGGTGCTTCTTTTTTAACAGCCTCAAAGATTAATGTAAATAAAGTAAAATTAACTCTAATAGATATTATTACTAAAATACTATGTATTTTTTAAATAAATTTTATACAGTTTATAATTATATAATTTAAATTGCTTTTGTGATTTTTACGACAATTTTTATATATATGAAATATACGCTGTATTTTTACTCAAAAATATCCCGTTAAGATAGAGTGTAGTGGTGCAGCTTATCGATCGATTATATTTTCTTGCTGAATTATCAGATCTTGCTGATTCCATTACTGACTAGCAACAAAATATCTGCTGTTTTTTATCCAAAAAATCTCCTGTTAACTAGCAAGTACACTTATAAACAGCAACAGGTTACTTGCCGCAGCTTATCTATTAATTTTATTTTGTTATAGGCTTTCTAGGAGTTGCTAAATTATTTGCTAAACAGCTATAAAATACCCGTTAATTTGGAACTGCAGAACCAGTATTAGAACATGACTAGATTTCTAGTATTTTTTATTATCTTTAAAAATATATATATCTTCATTTTTCCATATTATTTTTTTTCCACTGCAGTAATTAATTAACAACAAATTTTCCTGTCGTGCTGAAATTTTTTATCCCCTACGGCCGGGTTCATTAGAAATTTTTACTGCTATTTTTACGTTAAGATAGCTAACTGGATTTTATCGAAACTAGTTGAACAAATAAAACCGCGAATTTTGGAAACTAAATAGCCACAAATCAACTACAAATTTGTGTTTACAATTTCAAGGTTTCTGTCGACTTTTCTTTGCTAGATGGATATGGACAGAAGTGTCTTCCTTTTTTCGCCTCCTATGACACGAGACGTAAGATTGGATATTCTTTGATTATATACCTGTCTATATAGGTAATCAAAGTGGATATTCTTGCACCGCCACTCAAAAAACTGTTTCACTCACTGCAAAATAAGTTTTTAACTATATTTAAACAACACAATTGTATAATGTGATGGCCGCTTAAGATAATCTAAAAAATAATAGAATATGCTCATCTTTTTTAAGGAGTATCACAAATAAAGACTAAATGACAAGTGACAAAGTATTGTGGCTTGCACCATTATATGGGTTCACCATCTCACGACGATCAGCGTAGAGTACCGTCAAAGGTGCGAGATGTCTCATATTGAGATCGCTAATCTTTCTACAAAATTTTATTCTATGTTAGCATTCCGCCCAGGCTTTGCATGGGTGATTGCGGTAACAGATTAATTGAGTTTTTAAAACCCACTCAAATTCAAACAAATAAATTAATCAAAATAGGTCGAGCCATTTTCGAGTTTTTGCGTAACTAACATACAACAATTGATTATATATAGAGAGAGATTATATATAGATATTTCGAGTATTTTTGTAACAGTGATGAAATATTATATATATTTCATTACTGTTATACATCCTCAATCAATTCCAAAAGAGAAATAATAGTTAAAGTGAAATTATATACGACAAATTGTCTTCGTCGCTAAAATTGATATAATAAAACGTATCTGCCAGTCTGCCGGCAGCCGATAGGGGTTGGAGAAGTTACGCGGGATAAGAGGGCAACAAGAATAATACAAAATGTTTTTCATTTTCTTTATGTCACCCCCGGCAGTCGTAAAGGCATTAAGCGTGACCAAACTTTTGTTTGATACCGCCGATGTGAGTATGAAGCGCAATCATACCTAGTATGTATCCGTTTGAAACACTCTAACAAAGTAAAAATGGATGTTGTTTACCAAAAAACAATACATAGTTGTATTATATTAAATTAAAGGATAAAAGCTTCCCATCAACTCTTCTGCCTGTAGTTCCAAAATCAATAAAATGAAACGAGAGTAGGTAGGAAAAGGCAAGTTAATTTACGTCTAGTCATAAAATATGTGTTTAGATGAAAAATCGAGAAAGAAGAGATAGATTTGCCTATACAATCATAAGCCCAACAACCTATTAGTGGTCTTTTACAACATGCTAGACACAATCAGCACATCTTTATATCCCAACATTAACATGAGTCCTACTCGTATAAGCTCAAAAATTAACATGGAACAAAAAATCCACAACACATATTCATTATTTTACTGTGTTATAATACCATACTAAATAAAATATTTAAAAACAACATTCAATATTAATGATTTCGTCTGAAATATTTCTTTTGCGAATTAAACAAAGAATTTCTTGGCCCGTTTTTAGTTTCCCTACAAGAAGCACGTGTGACATTATGTATAGGGGTACATTTTCAGTTTTGTCACGAATTCTGATTTCTAAGATAAAGCGAGGGTGCAGAAGATAGATAGGCGTTTAAGAATTAACTAGGTTCCAGAAAGATAAAATAAAAGTAGGAGATAAAAATAAAACAAATACTTAGGTACTATTGACTAAATTGTAAACGAATTTATTACTAAGAAAAAAACAGCATGGTTTTACTAATATCGTCATCAACAATTTTATTATTACTGTACTACTTGTTACCTTTCTATTTAAGAAATTGCAATAATTGCCACAAGATTTTCCACAATAAGCTGGTGGGTTGATAAGGGCAGTATGATATTTTGCAAGTACCGATACAAAACAATAATAAGTAAATTTGAATTTTTAAAAACTGTTACATGCTTATATGACCTCTAGTCATTACGAGCGCAACACACTTTCTAATAGTCACCGAATGGGAATTTGGTAGTGTAGGCGGAACCACACACCATATCCAGTTTATTTTAACTAAAATGTTTTATTCAAAATGTTTAGAGTACGGTATCGTTAGCGCCGTTCAGTGGCGGAATAAGAGGACCCACTGTGCCATAACAGACACAATTATCTATGTCTGATATGGCACAGTGGATCAGTGGATGAAACAGACGAGTAGCACCAGCATGTTCCCGGTAACAACTCAAAATAACAATAAATTGTGGTTGTCAAAAGCCTGGCGAATATGGCAAAGATGCTTGCAATCTAAATCAGTAATTTGATTACTTCTCTAAAATATATAAATAGGTAACCACTGTTTCGTATTCTTTGTAATTAAATTAACATGCTTTTGACAACCTTAATTAGAGTTTCCTTCAATGAAAAATGATAGCTTAAGTATTTTGCGCAAGGGTCATAAATTCAATATAAATTAGACAGAATTGTCGATGATTGGACGGCATTGGTAATTTATCGACCAGTGAATACCTACGCGAATTACATTAACTTTACCTGCATATAAATACTAATTGTAAAAAAAATTAACTGGCTGCTATTTCTGTTTTTAATTGATTGGATATGTACGCGACTTATGCAAGTTAATAAAGATTTCTTTAATAATACAACTACCACACATAATATATATACATACATTATATAAAGTGGTATATGATAGTATCATGATCATCGCAACCTTACTATCTAACTCTTCCTAATGAAACCGGAGGATTCAGTAATATAAAATTACAATGAGTGGTACCGAAAATTGCAGAAAAAAGATCTTTCTAACTGAATGACTAAGGTGGAATATCTCATAGCCGTAATTATATGCCTCTTTATATCCTTGATACCGGAAAACCAGGGTTCGCACTGCTTATTTGGCAGCAAAAATACAAACTACACAAGTGTAATGCTAAAAATGGCCTCCGCCGTAGAATGCCTCAAAGGAATGTTTGCCACAACTGCTATACTTGGCTAGCGTGATGGCAAACACATTTGCTGATTTTGTTGAACATTTCCAGTTTTAGTTTAAACACCTGATGCAAGATATAGGACGGTGCATTCACTTAGATCGCCACTACACGGCAACTAATGTTGGGATTACACTATAGAGATTATATAGTCTTTGGATTACACTAACGCTTCATTTTTGGGTAATATGGTCACCACCACATTAATTGGGTAAGAAGGACAGAGACAATAACACAAAGTCGTATACTAGAACTAATATATTAGGGAAAAAATTGCAAACAAACTTTGGTAATAATTAGAAACACTCTTAAAAATCTACTTGAAAAAATTAACTACCATACCAAAATTGACTAAAATATTTAACATCAACTGTCAAAATGGTGTCGATAAACCGTCGATCTTTCGACGCTTTATTATTTGGATTGACCGATCTATCGTGCTATCGTATCCCATAGGCATTTATGCAAACAAGACTGTAGTTTTTGAGTACCTATAAGTAAGTGACCATATTAACCGGAGACTATATTATCCTCACGTACTTATATTTATAACAAGATTCCCTGTAATATTACTAAGGACGTCTTAAAACGATTGCGTAGCACCGGACTTTTAAAAAGTGATTAATGAAGTCAATTTTGGGTAAAAATATTTTATTTTGATTTTGATTATTTTAAATTGATTTTGATCACACCTGCCCTAACTGAGTACGGGCAAGTATTAATATATATGGAGTAGCGGACGGAAACTTGAAAAGAACTATGAGCAGCAATTGATTAAAACTGTAGACGAGGAATGTCTAGTATATACACAGTAATCTATGACGAGACACGTAGGAGTATCACAAAAGATTCTATCGGTCTTAATTCGTAGAACACGCTGTTAAATTACACATTTAATGGAAAACAAAGAATATTTGTAATTCGAACCGATTCGGATGCCTGTAGAAAGTACGAAGAGGTTGTGGTTGAATACGGAGGCGGAGAGACATCCGAGTAATTAGTTTATTAGGTGATGCCGGAAGAAGGTCGATGAAATTACGCCGCTTTGCCAGCCCTGGAACAGCTGCTTAGAAGCCGATGAGAAATATGTAACGGGAGCATCATTACGAGAGGAAAAATTTGTTTAATTTTAATAAGAGGACAATTATTATTTTTATCGTACATTATTATATATGTAGATTCTTCAAATAATAACTCAAAATTTTTGTAAAAGATATTTTATAAAGTCATTATTATAAATTTTAACTTATTTATTCTTGATTGTACCTACACCTTAGTTATTTAAAAATATTTTATTTTATTTAAAAAGGGCGGACTTAATACCTTTTGGCATTCTCTCCTAGTTGAAATGTACCGGACGTGTAGAAATAATCAATTATGTAAAGATTTCTTGGATATTCTCGCTTAGCACATACAAAGCGTCGTTTCAGATCTCAGCGACACTGCGTATTGACGGTTTAATAATATCTTCTACTCTACCATATCATTCCGTGGGTTCTGTAAGAGACGACATCATCTTTCTGATAACAACAAAATTTCGTCTGGCAAGTGTGGCAAAATCCCTCATAGACAAAGAAGCGATAGGAAAGTATTATTTTTTTAAACACATTCCTTAAATTTAATAAATACATACTATTTAAATGAAATAAGATGAGATTAATTATTATTTTTCTACCATTTAAAATATTTTAATAGTAATAAATATACAGTTATAACACTATTTTGTTAATCCCTTTTACACTTATATTATGTTTTGCACATTAAAAGTACATTTTTTTAATTACACAAATAAAACAAGCCGCATTTAATTAATTTCGGCAGTAAAACGTACTGAATAATTTTTTGTAAGAATTTTAATAACTCGGTAAAAATTAGAGATTTACTGATATACCATGCTCACGTCTCCATAAACTAAATTGCCTATTTATACCACGAATTAATACTACTTGCATTACGCATTCTCCAAGCCTGGATTTAAAGACATTTACAACATTAGAAAGTACGTACAAGCAATAAAAAAATTCTCAACCCACCTAAATCACGTAACGTCGTCTTGAACACTCAAAACAAGAACACAGAACAAAATTAAGCCCAATTACTCTACTATAACAGGGGAACTAAAGGAATGAACTAGAGGCCGAGACCTGGTCCTACCTGTGGCTCTACTAATAGCCCGGTAATAATATTTTATGACTTTACCTTTGTAAACACGGTTAAAAACAGCTTTTAAGCGACAATTGCGTCATTTAAAAAACAAGGGACAATTGGTGTAACGGTTTTCTTTAACAAGTAAGATTGTTGACGATTAGACAATGCAGCCTATTTTAAAAAGGAAGACGGACGATTTTTTGGAATTAGTTACGCTTGTTTTTTTTTTTTATAACAATTATACGCGCCAAATGTTGCCTGTTTAGAAATTTTATAATGTATATTTTTAAGGAGAAAGCACAACGTATCGTTCCAGGAAGTCGCCGACGGGATGGGGATGTGCCAAAAAGAGATAAAGTAGTTTTATTGATCTATACGGACGCTCAGGCGGCGCGAGTGTGAGTTGAATGAAACGAAGATAACTTGCCGCCCCAACCTCAACTCCTCCCTGTTCTTCCTATTGTGTTTTATGTTACGCCGTCCCTCTCAGGCCACGTGACCTAAGCAGGGTGTAACTCACCCTACGGCGGCCATAACTTACTCATAGCGATAGGCGGTACGGTCACACAAAACGCATCCACTTCATTTTTAATTTTATTTTTTTTTTCAAAATAAATTAAACGTTTTATGTATTTTACACCTGTTAATAAATACTTTATACATTATTATTCAGCATTTTTTTAGTTTTAAAATTATTAATTTTTGAAAATAAATGTTCAAAATTTTTATTTTAATATATTTGCATTAAAAACACTTTCACTATTAAACTATACATTTATTTTAGCATACCTATGCATATATACATATCATATCATATCATAAGCATATCATTCATATACAATGTATAATATATGTCATATTATAATATACCTATGTTTAAGGTGACATCGCGTTATCAGTAGATACAGGCAATGGTACCTACCCAGGCCGACTCCTATTCAAAAGTTCATTTTAAAAAAAAGTCGTACATGTCGTACCACCGGAATCCATGCCCGGTCTCTCTGGCTTCGAATAATACCCGGAGCCAAAATTTGTGCTATAACGCTTGTTCTTCCACAGGAAGACAATCATTCATCATCATGTATTACAGGCTATCAAAATCCCACAGCTAGCCATAGACCACCTCCATAGAGAGGATATCTGCCATAGTTACCACGGTTCGCAAGCACTTTAGCAAAGTAATTTTCTATTACTTTGAGTTATCAGGAAGATGCTGCTGCTCATATCCTATTATTAATCTTTCTCTGTGGCCTCTTACGAGAGAAACAGGAGTATTGGAGTACACCACGCCACCATTACACGGCGGACAGGAGGACAATATTGTGTGAAATCAAATTGAAGATATTTTTATTTCACTGTACTTTTGCTAACAGTACCTACTTAAATTAAATAAAGCTCCATGTCTTTAGAGATATAGTTTTGGGGTTGTTAAAAAGTTACACTAATATTTTAACCATACCGACGAATTACTTTTTATTTAATACTGTTCATTCCAAATGTGCATTACATAAATTATGGAGCTCCTTTAGTATTTCTTGCTCTTTCTTATATTTTGTCTCTTTTTCTCGCGAGCTTTATTAACTGCCTCGGTCAATCCACTGGAGTCCGCTACACAATTTGCTGTTTGATAAAAATTTAATTAGAAATGAGATGAAAGAAAAATGAAGACTTGAGAGCCTGTCTTCTAAAGATATTGAATTTCTCTATATAAAGAAGGCTGTAAAACTTATTTATTAGATTTAATGAAGTAACTAAACCTTAAAATATATCTAATTTTAATATTTCTAGTAAAACATTTCTCTATCTTTTGCAATATTATTGTAGTCATTTACCCAAAAAATCCTATGCTACTTATTTAATTACTACCAATCGAACCGCTGTAACTGTTTGGCCCCAGCTGACAAAATACAGACAGATCTACCGCTCTCACTTTTCTAAATAAGTATCGTACTTACTTAGAAAATTGGAACGGTCGGTTACATTTGGAAAAAAAATTGGTTTTGCGTTCATCAAAGTTCAGTACCTATATATGAATTCTAATTAATAAAAGAAACGATACCCGTAAGATTAAACGTATTGAAACCGTGTTGCAGTTGTATTGAGGCTGCAGCGCAAATAATTGGTCTCAGCCGGTGATGGCCCAAACTTCCATTGAATACCGACGTAAAACAGCTACATAACTCTGCCGTATTTCGTAAAGTGAGTCACTAGAACCGAACTGGTGATGAGGCATTTCATCATAGTCTTCAAAGGTGACAGCAAATCTGCAATTTATTTACATCGATTCAATTTCATTCACCATCACCCTTGTTAAAAAAGAAATTTAAACACATGGTTTGTTTTAATGTTACTTTTAAACACAGCAATATGAAAATCAATTAAAATTCAATAACACGTGACTGTAATCACGAATATCATAAACATAAGTTCACCGCCTCAAATCATAGCATACATACGTTATCTGTTTACAAAATTAATTTAAAGTGCCATTAAAAACAGGGCCCGCGACTGCCAACAATCACGGCCCGAGGTGAGAACCGATCGTAAACGTCAAGTTAACGATGACGATAGTCGTAAAACGTCTCGTAAAACAAATAATTACAGGCTGTAAACTCCCAAGCTACTGTACGGGACGTAAGCTTCGTGGAATGAAAAAAAGTTGTTTTCATTGATAACATCATTGTAAAGTTACGACCAATAATTGACATTTATATGGTCGCTGATATTAATATATTACATTAAAATGATAAATAAAAATTAATATTATGTATAGTACTTGGGAATAAACGCTTAGTTTTATGATTTAGAATACAGTAAATTTATGTACCTATTCGTATAATATAATAATAATCCCTTTTATAATTATCTTAAAAATAAAAAGAAGATAATATTTAAGCTTGGTAATGGAACGTCAATGTAGACTGCTGTTATAGTTTTTCTTAAATATTTATATTACTTATATCAATCGCAAAGCATTATTCAAGGGAATGAATTAATTTTTCTTACTTCTAGAAACTTGCCTACTAGTAGAAGTTTGTACTTTAAATATTTTTTTATAACTAATCATAATTTATTGTATATTATAATTCCTTATGAGATAAACACACTATCATAACATCAACAGTTATAGCTTCCGCAACTAGAAGTACCTACCTAAGCCTTTTCAGTGGTGTTTAATCATATGCAAGTAATATTTATTGGAAGATTTTCCCATACACATTGCACATTGATAAATGCCAGTGTAAAGTTTTAACAAAAGTCACAAACCCCCTATATATACCTAATCGCGTGCCCTAGAAGCCACAGAAAACTTTTTTTGTTATTGGATCACACCCTCCAAAAATTGACTACATATTTTAAAAATGTATGAACTTAGCGCCATCTGTTATTGGATAGCTGATTTATTAAAAACATGCTAATCAATTATTATCGACTACAATATACTATTAAGTTTTATCACGCCAATAAATTTTTATTAATGTCAACTTTTATCTTTATTGTCACTTACAAGGTCTATGAACTTTACATTAAATTAATAAATCAATTAGTCGTCATAACAATTCGAAACTATAATTAACAACAAAGTTGAATTAACTAGTATTTTTTTTTTGATAGAGTAATCGCAGAAATTTTGTTGAAAATAAATAAACAATAAAAAGTATTAATTGATAATATAAGAAGCTTTTATAGGTATTGTTTAAATTACTTGAAAACTCCTATGCCACTATAATAAAAGTTACAAGTTAATAAGATTCTTTAAAGTGTTTTAACAAAAGATTATTCCTTTATAAACTACCACTAGCAGTAATAAAGTGATTTGTCTCGTAAAATAACAGCTGATCGGTGTGATTACGATGAATACGAGCGAAGTCATAATTTTACAACCAATTTACAAACAATAAAAGTCGCTCTCTTGTCTTGTACGCCCATTCACCCTCTGATATCTCCATATTGCCGTGAGGAGAGCCCGAGCTCGTAACTTTTATAGGCATGCCAAATACCAATAAAACCTTAACTTTCCGAACAAGTATCAAATAACTCACTCCTGAGACTATAGATGGCGCAAGTGACGAAAATACATACAGCGCCATCTGTGAAAATGTAAGTGAAGCTTTTTACGATGCAATTGAGGTCATCACATCGTAAAACAAATGTTTTATGTGTGTTCAAATGATGACGCTAGCGTAGGGCAATTTCGACTTCTATCGTTCAAGCTTCAAGCAAGATTGAAAAAAATATTAATTATAATTGAAATGTAACTATGATTGTCATTTTTTAATAAAAACAACTATTTCAAATATATTTTCACAAATATGGCCGTATATATTTTACATAAAACCTTTCAGATTAGTATTTAAATTAAAAATACTAATTTGTTAACTTCATTATTTCAAAGGTGAAGAAAAACCAGTGCTGTTATACTTCTAAATAACGTTATAATATACAGAAACAAAACATGAATTCTACGAACATGTTGTATAAAATGATTATTCAAAGTATGATATCACAGTGTTAAGAAGCGAAGCTCACAATACACACACAAATGTTTATGAAGTATAAATTGCATCATAAACATTTATCTCGCTACCGCATATGGTTTGGTTTGTAGTTTACAGCCGATCGTTAGTGCTCTTAGTGACCGTAACATTATGGCGGCGCTGTTGTAGCTTGGTTTGCGCGACATCTATTCACATGACTAAGAACTTTTTGAATCCCTATAGCAAACTACTCTCTGCGATTAAAAAGAACAATTGTTATTTAATGAAAATTTCAAAACAGATAAGATTTTAATTTAAGTACCTTCTATTCTACTTAATTCATTTCTACTAAATTGGGTTTAATGAGACTCTTTAATCTACAACTACAATTTAATTTAGCAACAGATGGCGCCACAGGTTATTTATAGTTCATTTCTAAAATTGTACTATGACTGCAGCGCTGATAATTGATATGTAGATATTAGAAATCTATGAAATTTTGTTAAGAAACCCATGGAGAAAACAAAGTAATAAATATTTTTTTAACTACTAGAGATTAACCTATCTGATTGTAACATTTGAAGACCCAAATATGTGTGTTGATCTTTTTTGCTATTGTTTTTATTGATTAGTAAAAAAAGGTAACAAATAATTAACAAATAACAACACAAACTCATAAATAAATACATTTTATAATTTTGATCTGCATTAAAGATAAAATAGCCTATTACAAAAAGACACAATTTTAGTAGGTAAACTTAAAATTAAGTTATGCATATGCCATCATTCACTCTATTTACCATGTATCAGATATAAAACTTATTACTCCTGAACTAATTCGTACTTACATTAATAAATAAACTAATTCGACTGATTCGTACAGTATTCCATTGGTATTCGAATACTTATACTACAGACTTTTAAATAAGTAAAGCCCTTTTAAAGACGTTCCTCCAAAACTTTGGTAATTATAAAAGAGAGGGTGAGTGACAAATTTAGGAATGAAACAACAAGAAAATAATTCCAAACATAAATCGTTCTCTGGGTGTGAATAGAATAGCAATTATTTGGTTGAGTTGGTACTTACTCGTTGTGTGATTACTACTAGTGTAACTCTCATTAGAATCTCACTAGGTTGTCACTGATTGGAATGATATTTTAGAAATAATCTTATTTCGTTTTGTTTTGGTATGGCATTTTTAAGTAAATTGTAACTGACTAAAATTGACTGGTTTCTAGTAGGTGAAAAATTCAAGAACGTTTTTTTTTGACACAAACACGTTCTTGTAAATTCAAGAACGTGTTTGTGTCAAAAATTATAGGATAATATATTTAAAAAACATGTTTAAAAAATATTTAGGTAAATAGCAGAGTGGAAAACTGAACGAATGAATGATTTATACACCACACACAACTATACGTATTGTTGGTTGCTGCGACGAAAAGGCATCCGACTCAGCATGATGGTGCAAGTGTCACCACAATCACAACGCTGTTATTCTGCCAGTCTTTACTGGTCAGTGTTGCCATTTGTAGTGAGTATTTTGTGATTTATTATACAAGTTTTATTAAAACTGAAAGAGTACGTAGATTCCACTGCGGCACGTTAACGTAAGTATAGAATAGAAATAACAAACACAATTTCTGTCTAGCATCTACATTACTGGTACTTCCACGTAATTAATTAGAATCCTTGCTGACATTGTTGGTATCATTGACACTAACGTAAGTAATAGAATTTGAACAATACATTAAAGATTTTTTTCTTTTTTTTTAACGTTTCCCCTACACTAGGATTTTCTCCTGTACCTATCGTTGGGACAGTTTACAAACATAAATTGCACAAGGGCAAACATCCAGACCCGGTACAATTATTTGTAGGCCATTCAAATACTTAATATAATTGTTCCGTGCGGAATTCGAACCCGCGACCCCCAGCGCAACTAATCATTGCTAAGCCACTGCGCCACGGAGTTGTCAAGTATTATATAAGTCAATTATTTCATTATTCATTTTCTTTTTTATATCCTTCATTCCTATTCGAATCACTAAAATTCGAGTTTCCAACGAGATTCCTATAGTACGCACCTCAGCCACATAATCTTAAATTACCACTGTAATTAGATCTCCCTCTCTCCCCTCGCGCGTCTTATCCACCGGTTCAAAAGGGAATCTCTAGCGGTACGACATAGGTCATATAAAAATGGGCAGTGTGATATAAGGATACTTATGTACCAGCACGCAAAGAAGTGCCGTTATTTCGTTTAATTAAGGCTGCATGTCTTACATGTTTTAAGGGAGAGCGTAGCAAATTTTACGCGTAAAATACAACAAAGATAATAGTTACTGTGTTCCCTTACATCAAAGAGATACGTGAAGGACGTTTTACAAGGGGAAATCTTGTATCATTAAATACAGCGATAATTTGTAGTAAATTACTCAGTAAACATTTAATATTAGATAACACTGACGCTGTAGAGTTGTGGTAATTACATGAGTGTAGAAATTTTAGTTAAGGTTTTGGGATATATCCACGAAGCAGTAGATTAATTTAGGTGATAATAGAATTCACCTCCTGAAGTAATTAAAACTATTAAAATGCGTAATGTAGGTAACCACTTCTTACATTCAGAAATTTTTATTTTGTATGAAGAAGTATCTTACACGCTTTCTTTTTATTTGTAATTGCCATTAAAAATAAAAGGAATTATCCACGTTCAGAATTGCCACAGCTACGTAAAACAATATTTTATTATTTTAAAATCAGTTCCCCGAGCTCGAATGTAATGTTCTGCGGTGATTTATGTGCGCGGCTGTGAAGATGATCAATCTTGGACTTATCAATAAGACGCAGAAATGAAGCACCGGTCGTCGATTTGGCTATTTCAAGTAAACAACGCCTACCAAAGTGAAGCGAGAAACACCGGGAAGAATTCGGTGGCTAGTTTTTCCCTCTGACGGGGTATTTGTTGTCAATTTCTTTACGAAATAGAAGAAGCACCAGCAGAAGTCATAAAAAAAGACAAAAGTAGCATCAATGCAGAATACTATACAACAAACAAACTCTACCTACCTACTACTGAACGCAAGGTTTCGCGGGTTGCTGTTTTATCATGTACAATATCACCTATCGCGCACTTAACGCTCAAAATGGGACATTTTTTTATAGAATAAGAGTAACAAACGAGCACACAGTTCACCTGATGGTAAATGGATGCTGTGACCCATAAACATCCATATTTATCCTCGATTAAGTATCAAAACGCAGATGCGTTATCACCCCTGAGGACTGAGATGGAATGCCTCGTTTACAGTAAAAAAAGGGTCTCCGGATCTCTACACTCACCGTACGAAATACAGCAGTATCAAGCTGCTATTTTGCGCTTGTATTCTGTGAGAACGTGGTCCTTCCCCGCACGAGCAAACCCATTCGCGGTACAACTATAATATACCTACAGCACGGCTCTACCAGGTATAAAACGTGACTTTTCTGCCAAGGAGGGTCGCGTTCGTATACGGCTTAGAGATCTCTAGTTAGATCGTTAAGCCAGTTCCTAAAAGGTTGGGTTTAGTGGGTAAAAGTCACCACATAACCACGCAGCCGGCTGCGTGGTATGCTATGAGCATTCCCAACCTCCCTCCCCCGCTTTCCGGAGGGTTGCCCATATTTGCTTCGGGGGCATAAAAAAAAACAGCACATCGAATGGGTGGGAGTTTCTGGAGAGTACACCGGTCTTTCGGGTCACCCTCTTTACAGCTCTAATATGGCACCGTTTGATTTCTTTTTATTCCCTAAATAAATCATCAAGTTTCCATCACCGGAAAAAATAACATAGAACTTTTTTTGAATTTATCAAAGCTTTCTGAGGCTCACTTACTTTGCTGTATATGGATATTGCACATTTCCATAAATAAGTTTTATATACTAATCAATTTACCATATTATATATTGAAGCTTAGCTCACTTTATTTGAAACACTTATTTATACCTACCTTTTTCCATCACCTATTTCTATAAAATATATCGTCGTTCGAAATCTAAATGTAGGTATATAGATTTATAGAAAAAAAAGCTGCTTGGCACCATTGCCTTCTTTTATAAGAACTTCTTTTACCTAAATCAAAACCTTAAACAATACCTCGAGAAAATATTTCAGGCGCAATAAAGAAAGGCAAATAAAGATAAATTATCGTATCTCCAGAAGACGAATAGGGGTCGGAGGGTCCACGGCGCCGGTGTGGAAAAACTTGAAGGGTTCAACCCTTCCACGCTTATTTACTCTGCGCCTCTGTCCCTCCATTTTGATAGAGTTTTTATTTTTTATTTAAGATGTAGAACATTAGATACCTATCACTGTAAACATAAAAATATTAAGTGTCTTAGAAACAATTAAACTATGTACTTTGTTAGAGTTTTATTTTATCCTATGAGTAGCAACTTTTATCATATGATTGCGCAATGAATAGGATTGTAATTAAAAAAATTGAAACAGAATGTTTGAGTACCATTATATTTTCAGATTTCAAGATTACTCAACATCACCCATTAGTTAAGAGTAGATAGTCTTCTTCACAAGGTGGTAAAACTAAATTAATGTTTGGAATTAAAATCTGATTTTGTTGATGTTTTTGTTTGCCCCGTAGGTAACCGACTCTTACGATACCCTTGGGTCAAATAGAAGTGATATTTTTTTTACCAATACATATCGTTTATGCGAATATATATTTTGATAATATAAATGAAATATTTTGATATGCCACTAGTCCTAAGTTAGATTTGGATAACAGTAGGTGTCCATTTGTGTACCAACGCAAACTGTGATTTTCAGTTCTAGTTGTATTGATTGTTAACGTAATCTCTCTCTCTGACGCTGCATCCGAGCCTAACTTTGATTCAAAGTTCAAATGTGATTATGTGAACAGTACGCCAGGCCCGATTTCACGCTGGGGCGACATCGTGCAACTCTACGGTATCCTACGATACCTACCTCATGCACCAAACACGTGCGGTGTCGTAACATCCGTACGATAAACAGCCTTGTGAATGCCGCAAAATGCCACAGCTTGTTTTTAGAAGGTTTGGGTAGGTAAATTAAATTACGGGATGCTGCTTGGGTCGCAAGATTGCTACCAGCCCCTGGCGCGGGGCTAAAAGTTACACACCTCTTTTCCCAGAATTCATTATTTACTCTTCATTCAGTCACTTCTAACAGTCTGGTATGCAAAATTGTTTTTAAATTAATAACCCGAATAATTACTTAATCAAAGAAATCTACATTTCGGTAAAGTAATCTAACAAACAAAAAATGGCGACACTTTACAAAAAAAATGTCACAACCAGCCCCAGTCTCCCCTACCTAGCAACTTCTTTTAGGCTCAGGTTTGAAAAGCAAGAAATATTTTTATTAAAGATAGATTATGTTGCCAGTGGATACATAACATACTCTACACAAAAATACACAAAAATACTCTTAATGTCTATGAACAACAAAATAACCTAAATTACCAGAAACCTATGTCAGCAGTGAACTTCTGCAAGGACGTGATGGTTTTACTTGTACGATATTTAGACGAATACTAAATATTTAGCAAAATTAATTTCACGAATTAAGATCGGAAATCAAAGCGGGGAAAAAAGCGGAAAAAAAACGGAAATAAACGCCTACAATTCACCTCATTCACATGATACCCGTTATCTACCCATTAAATTTATAGTTAATAGTAAGCGAAGAATTGTGGCGTGGCGCGAGTCCGTAGGAAGAAGCCACGGTAATTTTATCTATATATATATAGATAATATTACCGTATATAGATAATATTACCGTGAAGAAGCTATGCAAATATGTATGAGTATGTAGTGTAGTTATATGTAGTGTAGGTATATTGGTAGGTAAATCAGGGGATGCGCATGCGTAGAGGGCTTCACACTACACACTCAATTAACAGCAGCCAATTCAATTAAAACGCCTGCCCAAGATTTATTACTTCCCTAATTTATACATTTTACAACATTTTCGACGCGACCGGGTTTTTCATGACTGTTTTTGCCAACTTTGAAAATTACAAAGAAGCAGTATCTTTGTCTAAAAAATTTACCTTCCTACATATTAATTTAGACGATTTACCTAAGGTTTTTTTTTATAAAATTAGGGTAACAAGCAAGCACACAGTCCATCTGATAATAATGCTGTGGGCCCATAGACATCTACATCTATCCTCGATTAAGAATCAAAATGCAGATGCATTGTCACCCGTGAGGACTAAGATGGAGTGCGTCGTATCCAGTAAAAAGCGTCTGCGGTTGTAGAGAACCGGCGACCTCACCATACGAAACACAGCAGCATTAAGTTGCTATTTTACACTGGTATTCCGTGAGAGCGTGGTCCCACCCTGGTCGAGCAGACCAATGCGTGCCACAGCTATATAATAGCTGCAACTGACTCTACTATAAAGAAATTTATAGTAGTCAGGTTTAAAAGAGAGATATCGAAATAATTATTATTCGATAGACTTTTTACTTTAAGTATTAACCTTAGAAAATTATTTATTATAAATTATCCTATTCATAAACCATCAGCTAAGACGCAATTGAGGATATTAAAAATATATATATTCTTTATATTTTTTTCTTTACTAATCAATGCTTTTTAGGTTCTTAATAATGAAATAAAAAAAATGAAAAAAAAAATGAAAATAAAAGGGGTGGGCCCTTCCTGTTGTTAGGAGGGTTTACCTTATTGGTCACACTTGGCAGGCGAATTAACGATTTCAGGTCGTCACTAATGTTTTGTATCGTTATCAAATTAAATTTTATGGAAATATAAACGATACGATTGCGAAATTGAATAAATTAGAAATTTCATGATCAGGGGACAGGTGTTTTGCACCTTTGCCGCTGCTTCATTTCGCCTGTCTGGTTATTTAATTATGTCTAAATTAGATACTATAAATGAGATATCAAGAAATCAGCAATTTATACTGTATATGTTATGGACAAAGTGATTGATAAGGGATTATTTATAATAGCCAGACAGTTTGAAAAATGCCCAATATGGGTAATAAAAGGCGATAATATGATAAACAACATTGAAATAATTAATGTGACCGGACTTTATAAATAAAGTCTGTTACTTATTGGACAGTGTCATAAAAATATAGGTTAGGTTAGGTCGTTTGATGGTACATATTTAATAATTAAACACAATGTGTATAAAGTTTTTTATCAAAAGTGTTTTTCTTTGTAATGCAAAGGAAGGAATAACGCATTGCTGCTATATGACTGCAAAGTAGTTTTCCCTTATTTCGAATTTTTGGGATTGTTAATTTCAGATTTTGAATATTATCCTGGTTAACCTGGTTCGGTTTTGTTATATCAAATTGCGCGACAGTTACAATACATTAGTAGTATTCAAAATAACCATACAATGTGATAACAAGTGTAGTTTTAATCATTATTACGTAATTACGTAGCTCGATTTGACTTCTTATTTATTTTATTTTTTATACCGGGTATTATGAATAGTGACCTAATTAATCATTTGGTCCATAACATATATATTGTAAGATGATATTGTAAGGTTTATCGTATAATTTACAAATTTAAATTGGTCGTTGAAATTATTCAGATTTTCTTAAAATTTAAAATAAAACACAAAAGTCATATACTGACGAGTAATTTGGTACCTACCCGGTAGTAGATTCAATTAAGATCAAGTATAAATCTTTTAAGATCTGATTTCAAAAATATCACTCACATTTTTTATTAAGATGTATCAAATTAAACTACTTTAAATGCTTGTAATACATAACTCATTCTTATTTCCGTAATAATTAAGATATTACTATGACCCATAATTATGTTTCATAATTTTATTACATGCCAGACGTTCAATGTCAGTAAAAAAACTCAAACATAAAGCTCTTTACCTCTAATAGTTTTGTATAATTGTTACTTGTAATTTGGTGCGTAAACATTTCATACAATTCTTATACTACTTATACTTATTGAGTGTTTCGAGATTTTTTAACATCCTGTTATTTAATTATTTTAGCTTGTTGAACAAAACTAAATTTACGGATTTTATCGCGTTAAAACTGTCTTTAGTTCACTGAACAAATTGTCTATGGTGTTGTTTATGAAATGTAAATCGAACCCTTTCTGCTGAATCATCGTTCGTAACAACTTTTTACTTGCCTGATTTAAGATCTTTGCACTTCCTCGAATGTCCTTTTTTGTTGATATTTTGACACACGTAGGAATGAGATTATTGTCTCTGCATCTCTTCAAGAAATTTAAAGATGTTATATATCTTGCGTGCTTGGTTTTAAGATCTTCTAATCGGCGAATTTTATTTGCTATTACCAGTCCGTACTGGTTCACATAATGATTTCTTAAATTTACGCGAACACTACACATTGAATAAAACTAAATTTACGGATTTTAACGCGATAAAATCCATAAATTTAGTTTTATTCAATGTGTAGTGTTCGCGTAAATTTAAGAAATCATTATTTTAGCTTGTTCCAAAAATCTGAATCTCTTAGGTATCTTAATCTCTATCATATATTATATCCCATGAGTGACGTCACTTTTCACGGAATATTCCTCTAGTAAATCTATTTACTTACGTCTAAAAGTAGCCAATGTAATGTTAAACTTTTAGAATTTTTGTATAATGCAATAAGGCTATTGTATTATACAACAATTCTAAAATTACCAATAACCTTTATGTAATTTAGCAGTAAATGCAAACATTAATTCGTTTAAATTAAACGGACGCGTTAAAAACATGGACATTTTACAAACGCCCATGTCTTTTAAGGAAAACGATGTTTAAGCATTCAACACTCGGACCTTAAAAGGTGGGAAGAAGAGTCCCTATACCCATAGTGAGCCGAGAGAAGTCTGACTTGCATAATTCAATCTATCTTGCATAACTACATCCACATTACTGTATGTGATGCAGGAATTGTGTTAGTACTTATAAGTAAATAACGACAAATAACCACACCCAATAAATAACGACAATGGTGGAAAATAAAAATAAACTGCCTTCAATGCTGGAACACATTTAACTGTTTCTAGTTAACATGGAAATGAGGAGCAACTTTTAATATAAAGCATTACAGCTACGGTTTCTGGATGGTCGGGATTCGTTTTGATTCTCCCGACATTTAAAATGATCTATAAACACCCAAAAATTTCCAGACAAACAGTTTCTCGGAAAGTTGACGTATGGCCTTTGATTTAATAAAAGTTGAGTTAGTAATTAGACTGAACTTTGGAGTAAATCATTTACTAAATACTACTAAAGGATCGAAATTGGTGAACTCTAAATTCCAATGACAAATAGGTACATGTGACAATCTAAAAATTAAGTGTACTTAAATTAGTTACGTGTCAACAATGTTTAGTAACTTTTTGTTTTTAATATTTATTTCTTTCGACTACAACGCCAAAATCCCGACATTTTCAAAAATTGTCCAGATATTATGTTTTTTTTTAATCTGGCAAACCTAATTACGACGCGGTGTTTAATGTAAGCAATTTTAAAATGTAGTGAATTTTAAAAGTTGTGTTACCGTATGTAACCTAAGGGACTAAGCGCTTCTATTCTCTTCAGTGTTATAATTTGCTTATTTACTACACGTAAGTAATCCGCGCTCGGTTATCTTTGACAAATAAGTGGTGAATACTGTAGGAACTATGTGCTTGGTAAGAAAATATTCTAAGCAGCGTAGTTTTATTTGCATTTGAGGCCGTGGCGGGCACTTCTTAGATTCCATGTCTTTTAATTATCAAGTAAAAATTTTCATACAGAATTAAATTATAAACATGCAACATTTTTTTTAGTTATTGTCAGGAGGAAGTCGCTGCCGCCTATTTCCTGGTATTCTCTCTCTGAGCTTCTTAAGACACCCACGGGACGATATGGGGTAGTGGAAATTTTTACACTGCCACTACACGGTAATAATAATATACGTTGAACATTAGTAATTAAATAATGTGAACTTTATGAACGAAATGATACTCGTTCAGTTCTGGTGTGTACTACACACATATCTCTTTGAAAAAACAAGTAAGTTGTGAAGCTGTGGCAAGTGATGATGGCGGAAGAGAATCTACCACACTATATAGGTATCGTAAAAGTCGACTATGGGACTGACTTTCGATAGAGTGCGCTATAAATATATCTTCTAAGCCATAATATTATCTGAAATACATAGAGCGGGCCATGGGGCGTAACGTCAAAGATTCGAGACGTCTGGAACTTCGATTAATAAACCGCATGCCGGGCAATAATCCGAATACTGCAACGGGATATGCGCATGTCTGAAAATGGACTTCAACAAAAACATTCATCGAACAAGAGTTTCACAAAGACAAACTTCAGAATTTTACTCTCCTAGTCAGAAATCAATAAGTATTTTATGGCGACCACAAGTCCTAGTTCCTATTACAATTATATGATCGGCATTGAAGTGATTAAATCATAAAAACATAATTAACCGTCACTTGTTCCGCTCCACTTCGATGTACCTCACTTTTATGACGTTTCGCCGGAGTTGTAAACGAATAAAATAAAAGTTGGAAGCGTGAACAAGCCAATAGATAATGAACTTTTATTGGTCAGCTTTACAGCGGTCCCTCGGCTATTGTAAAGGGCTACTCGTAAATGGTAGAGTTGTACCTACATGCAATCGCTCCCGGGCCTGCACCACCACGTTATTTGTTCCGTCTATCTCTGCTCTGAGTTCTCAGTAATGAAAATACGAATAATAAACAGTATTGAAGCCAATGAAGGCTTTCGAGCTCTGAATTTCAAAAGAAATTGGACATATGATTTATATTAATTTTAAGTGTGTACACACTTTATAGCTAGAATTTCTTGGTTCGGTTACTAACAGGATAATAAAATATATCTTATGAAGTAATTCAAAATGTACTTGATCCCATAATATCGACTAGACTGCGACTAGTCGCGACGAGTAATAAAATTGCGGTTGCCAAACCGCTTCACAAACGTGGCAACTATGGCAAATATTTCCTTTATGACGCAATCTATGGTGAAGGTTTATGTATATCAGTCTTTGATATGTGGTAATAATGTAATGATGGTGAACTGTATGCGTACCTACTTCATGGTTCGATCCCTTACAACTCTGTTTACAGACACGTTGTTGTATATAAATGGTAGTAGGTTATGTGAACTACATATATCGTTGCGCAGAAACAGTCATAAGTTAACTGGAACACTTGCAACTTTATTGATTGCAGCAATTACTGTAAAGTGACTATTAAGTAGGCAGTTCGGATAGATAGTGGGGCTTGTTTATTGCTTTAACTGCGGCCCCGGTTCCACTGCCTCATCCGACAGTTAATAATTGTTGTGGAAAACTATATTTCTCGTTTGGCGTGCGATATGAATTGGTCGCGTGATTTTATAATAGGGGTTAACGCGATACTAGTTTATGTAAGGGGTTGGCTTGAGCTTTATGTGCAGTTCTGTTTATTGAAGAGCAATTGAGTATGAAAATGAAATCAACAACTTATTATAAAGATAATAATGCTAACAAACTAGTAACAAAACTCAAATTAAGGGGAAATATAACCTCAAATGGCTTAGCAAGATCCTCCGTTATGCCGAAAGTATTGCAGCATTAATTTTGAAATAAATATATGGTAAAGTTGAGGATTAATGTTAAGGTTTATGTTAGACGAAAACACGATTCCGTAAAATTTTCTCGATAGAAAAAAAATCCAAAGTTACCTCCAAACTGAACAATAAACCGCTGTTATTCATAAAATACTTTAAATAAGATCATGAAACTTTGCATACTAACTGAACTAACCATAAAGCAGTGCTTATGTTATTTACTTTTTTTAAAATATCATTATTTTCACTGTAAAAAAGAAATTACCTAAACTATCGGCGCGTAAGCTTGGTTCCTGCGGACAGGAATAACAGCGGTTTATTGTTCAGTTTGGAGGTAACTTTGGATTTTTTTTCTATCGAGAAAATTTTACGGAATCGTGTTTTCGTCTAACATAAACCTTAACATTAATCCTCAACTTTACCGTATATTTATTTCAAAATTAATGCTGCAATACTTTCGGCATAACGGAGGATCTTGCTAAGCCATTTGAGGTTATATTTCCCCTTAAGCTAAATCTTTTATATACACGTATTAAAGCCACGGTGTAGGTATATTATAGTTGTAACACGAATGGCTCGGCTCGACCAGGTTCACGCTCTCTCAGGATTCTAGGATAAAATAGAAATTTAAGTTACTGTGTTTCGGATGGTGAGTGCAGAGAACCGAAGGTCCTTTTCACTGATAACGAAGCATTCCATCTTAGTCCTTGGGAGTGACAAAGCATCTAAGTTTTGATTCTTAATGAAAGATAGGTGCAGATGTCTATAGGTTGCAGCATTTACTTACCATCAGGTGGATTGTGTGTTCGCTTGTCACGCTTATTCTATAAAAAAATGGTATATTTTTTATAGAATAAGCGTGACAAGCTAATAATAAGTATAAATAATTAGTATTTACACATACATAAACACTTACGCCTGTCACCCAGAGGGGTAGGCAGAGACTACGGACTTCCATTTGGCACGATCCTGACATACCTCTTTCGCCTCCTTTACATCCATATATCTACGCATACATGCTCGTCGGTTAAGGGTACTTCTAACGTGGCCCATTTTCAAAATATCGCCAATTTGGTCGATAAACTTTCTTCTAGGGCGTCCCTTCCCGACTCTGCCGTTCACATCTGCCAAATAAATTTGCTTTGTAACTCTTTCCTCATTCATTGTTTCTACATGCCCAAACCACCGAAGCATTCCTTTCTTCATCCTGGTCACAACATCACCTAGCACGTTTAATTGATATCAATCCAACTTTTATAAATGTCATATATATATATAAGTATATGATTAAGATGGTTATTGTATAAAGAACTTTTAAATAATAAACTACTTAGAAAATAGATTATACAGGATATATATACAGAAACTTTATACGTAATAACACACATATCTTATATAGGTACATATAAAAATTAGTTTTTGTTTGTTCGTATTTTAGACGCTGCAAACGTTCATTAGATTGCGGTAAAATTTGTCAACATACTACTTACACTAGTGTTTTATAAAGTATACGTGTATGCATAGCAAAAATGTTATTTACGGATATAAAATCGATTTATAAAACTAAAATAATGTAGTGTTTAAATAGGAAAATAATATAAACATAACTTTAATCCTTATTTCCCTATTATAATACGATTCAATAAAGATTATTCTGAACTCAAGAGCTAAGGTTCCACAGCAAAACCTTTGCTATATAAGTGGAAAAGTCGTGTACAGCCGGGGCAGGTCGGGTGAAGCGATAGTATCGACATGCACGAGTGTCTCCGGTAACCAAACCGTACATTGCTTTGTATGGTAGGCTACCCGGCACAATACGAAGCGTTTCGATTTATACGAAAAGGTATGATTTGAGATTGTTTCTTGTATTTAATTTAATTACGAAACTGAATTTAAAAAGGGAATTCTGAATTTTAATACATAAATACAAATCATCTCATCATTACAACCTATCCCGTAGGATGAATATTTTTACATAACTACCACGATTGGCAATCACAGATGTATTTTAAATTTCCTGAAAGTTTCAGTTACCCTCTATCACCTCTTCCGACATCTACGATACATGCAATAAGGGTAGTAGATTTTCTGACACCGCAACCCTTGGCGAAGGCAATTTAATAGATGGAGTGAAGAAATGATGATGCATGGTGGTTATTCAGTGATGACCAGGGACCGGATTCATGCTGTTAATCCTCTAAAGAAAATATATTTTTATTAGATCAGATAGATCTATATCGGGACCTCTTCAGCAGAGGAGTTGTGATCTAACATAACGCTACTGAATCGTCACTAATCATAGTGACGATACAATAACATATCGCGAATGATAAAACGACTTACTTATATATTGTGTAGGAATATGAAGTGAGGTACTTACATAACGAAGTATATGAAAACTACTTTATTATTATATACAACGTTCTGAATACAATTGAGATCAACGAATTTTACTTTTTCTTAAATAAAATATTGATGCCGATTAAAATATCGAAGCGTTAATTATATTTATATTAAACTTTTTTGGTTAACAGTATTATTATAATTAATAAAGCATAATAATGCGAGAAAAAAAAACTAAAAATATGCTATTTAAACAGCATTTACAACGTTTTAAAAACTATTAATTTTATTTTATTTAATTTTTGTATTAACGGCTTCAAGCGTGTTAACACTTTTTATTAAGGAGTTAAAAATTCCATTCAATAAATTACCAGGAGCGCATGAACCCCGTCGACTGTTTGCTACATAAGAAATGAGATCTCTCATCTCAGTACAGCTGCCGAGGTCGACCTTAGTTGGTACATAATGATATATGCACCGCTATTCGCCCGCCCGCGCCTTTCGAGTAACCATCCGCTCCTTTTATTACATTCAAACAGGTTTTAAAACAGAAGCCTTATAAAATTGCAATATTTTAATAAGAAACGCCCGTTGAATATAAATCAATTCGATAAATAAAAATATGCCGTCGCCACGGTACCTATACTGATTAACACATCATGCATTATTCAAATATCCTAATTAAGAACAGTCTACGTGTTTTATACAAAATTTACAATGGCAGCAATACAAGAAATAAATTATACTTGCCTTTATGACACCTGATTTATTAAGTTAATGGATTTTCCGGTTTATAACTTTAAGAAATTACCAATTGTTGAAATATTTCTTTATGGATAGTAAATATGTATATATCGCAGTTATTGTGGATAAGTAATGACGATGGAGCCGTGATAGTTCAAGCGATTAGCGCTTGCCTCGAATTGAACCCTGATTTTTAAATATGTACTATGAAAATTTATTCATAGTACCTACTTACTTGAGAATCAGCGATCGATTTCAAGCCGCACCAATGAAATTCTATTTGCAATTTCGAGTTCTGAGTAAACATGCATGTCTAAGAAGTAAGAACATTCTAAGAAGAAAAAAAAGTATATGGAGATGTGAAGAAAGAAAACACACGTAACAACGCTTTAATGTAGGTATACTATAGGACACTCCTTTACTTTTCATTTTGAAGAAAACGTTAGTAAATATAGTTTTTTTCACACTTTTACACCTCAACATCCATTCCTTACATATCTCATGAGATTGTCATTCCATCTAGGCATTTTTTGTCGTCAACAAGCAATTATCTACCATAAGTATAAAAATATAAAAGGAGTTTAATAGCAATGAACGGAAGTGAACATAAACGTCGATAAAAATTCCAATACAGTTATATTCCTTTGTGAACGTGTCTCAGTATTATTCTTTAGGAATGTATTAATTAAGTGTCAAACATTTAAAAATTACATATTATTTAGTGGTTTTAAACGACTCTAGCCCGCTGTGTACTTTAATTTAATCGATTTGATAACGTAAAGATAAACTTTCAAGTATTCTTGTCTTTAGTTAAATGGTATGTAGGTTCAGAATTTACTTTATCTGTGTTATGAAAGTAAATACTAATATAGACAAATAGTTTCCTCGCTATCGTAGTGATTCACTTCACTACTAGTAAAAGTAAGTGTTTTGCCGATACAATTAAACATTATAGAAATTTTATTAAACCATACGAAAAAAGAGATATTATCAATTAATTATATACACATACGTGCTTTCCTAAATGGGATTTGTTTCTTAAATAATCTTTTCTTTTTGCACGACTGTAGCACGAACAACGAGGAGTCCTCAGGTATCTAGTATGGGCCACTGACTATCAGGTCGAATTCTTTGCTCGTTATTAATCCCATTATCCGTGCAGTGGCGGTGTCAGAATAACCACTGCCCCGTATCATCCTGTGGGTGTTATAAGTACACGACTTCTTAATAACGACTAAAAATAAAAATACTAAGGTTGCCAACCCGCGCGCCAAACGTGGCAACTATAAACAAATATTCAAATCCCGAAACCCATGAGGCAGTCTATGGGGTAGGCCTGTGTTTAGCAGTGGACTACAATAGGCTGTCATGATTATCCCCCCAATTCTATAAAGAACATACATCTTTTACTTAAATCAATACATTGAACAATAGAGACAATATTTCAGGCGGACTATACAAGGCAAATAATAAAAATTATTGTATCTGCAGAAGACTTCTACCGCTTTTGTCACCCTTACTGTTATATAAAAGGCTTTGATATCCATTCAGTACCAAGCGATAAAAACTTTAGAAAGATGTAAGACAACATACATCTTTTACTTAAATCAATACATTGAACAATAGAGACAATATTTCAGGCGGACTATACAAGGCAAATAATAAAAATTATTGTATCTGCAGAAGACTTCTACCGCTTTTGTCACCATTACTGTTATATAAAAGGCTTCGATATCCATCCAGTACCAAGCGATAAAAACTCTAGAAATATGTAAGACAAAATAATGTTATATCATATTTTCACCGCTTCACTCGAAAAGTCTATTAAGCTTCACAAATAAAAATGTCTATTAAGCTTCTCAAACGAAAAAGCTAAGATATCAACATCAATGGCGAATAAAGGGCGAATACATAACTCAAGTTGAATTCCTGACAATGCAGTCTTATTTGCGAAATCACTGAAGGACCTTAGCATTATTCTCAATGACTTCAGTAGTCTTCCAACGAGTGGATCTTAAGATACATATAGTTTTTATAATGATCTTGTAGTTGATAAAGGCCGATTATATTATGCTTTCAACGTTATACTTACCGATAGCTTTTAGGGTTAAATACACTCGATGTTGTTAATTAGCTATGTATCTGGGGGAACATAGAAATTATTTGTGTCCACTGTAAATTTCATTAAAAAAAGTCGCTGCTCGTGATGTGTCGGTAACAAGGCAAGCAATATTTTTTCGTTCCGACCAAATAATTATCCGATATCTTTGGACCGACTCAGGTCATGGACCCGAAGATGGCGGCGGAGAAGGGCTAGCAAAAAAAACTGTCGCTGTCACTGCCTACTTTCTGTATTATCTACCAATTCAATTTGAGGCTAAATCTTTTTACTAATATAGGAATGAGCTTTTCAAGATGTTATATTATTAATATAATACGCTATAATAACTGTAAGTTTACTGAATATCATATAATATTAGTAAAAGAAATTAATATCAAATAAAATATCAATATAGAATATCACCGTTAAAATAGAATTAAAAAAAATTGAGTACTTAAAACGTGGTTGCCTTAAAAAAAAGAGATTTTTAAACAAGTAGGCAGATACTTTATTTCGCAAAACACAAACATTTTGATTTTAAAATTAATTCAGTTCCAGTTCTGATTAATTTCTCAAACGCAATAACGAAGTACTTACCTACTATAATAATAGTTTGGGGGAAAAGTTTCTTCGTATTTTATTTGTATATAATGAAGAAAAATCTCTTTGGTTGTTCTGTTTGTATGTGGTTAATTTTAATATCAATACATATAGGACGTTAAGGATAATAAAAATAAAAAGTAATTAATACTTTCCCGCCATTTTTGAAACGTTTGTCTGTCCGCCAAAATGAAAGAATCTAACGAAGAAATTCGGTATATTCTGAAGTTTTATTACAAAAGAGGGAAAATGCAACTCAAACAACTGGTCGCCCTCTTACGGATAAAGTCGATGCCATTTTTGAAAAAGTGGAGCAAGATCAGCTATCAATAGTTACGACACAGACGAGGAATTGAGGATTGACCACAAAACAGATTAGATCCTTTTGAAAAATACGCAATCACTGAAAGAAACCTAATGAATCGTGTAGGTACTCATTTGCGTTTCTCCATTATACCGTAATATAACCAAAACATTTTTGAAAAGAATGAATATTTGTGACAAAATTGGATCACCTACGACAAGAACGTGCGAAAAAAATATGATCAAAGGGTAATCAAGCTAAACAGACAGTGGCGAAACCCGAATTTACACGCAATAAGGTGATGTTGTGTTTACGGTGGGATTAAAAGCACATTGTTTATAATGCGCTTTTACTGCCGGGAAAAACCATCGGTTCGGATCTCTACTGCCAACAACTAATGAGACTTAAGCAAGAAATTGAGAAGAAACGGCCGGAAATGATCAATAGAAAAGAAGTGGTCTTTCATCATGATAACGCCAGACTTCACACATCTTTGGCCACTCAGCAAAAATTTACAGAGCTTGGTTGGAAGTGTCCTGACTGATTTAGTCCTGACCTTTCACTGTCAGATATTCACCTGTTTCGGTCTCTTCAGTATTCTTTGGGTATTGTTAGGTTAACATCAAGAGTTATTTGTCACGTGGTAGAGCCATGCCGCAGTTATATTAATTGTATAGTTGTAGCACAAATGGATCGGCTCGACCGGGGAAGGACCACGCTCTCACAGAATACCAGCGTCAAATAGTAGCTTAGTGCTGCTGTGTTTCGGATGGTGAGTGTAGAAAACCGGAGACCCCTTTTACTGGAAGAGAGGCATTCTATCTTAGTCCTCAAGGCTGACAATGCATCTTCATTTTGATTCGCAAACGAGGATAGATATAGATGTCTATGAACCACAGCAACCACTTACCATCAGGTGGACTGTGTGCTCGTTTGTCACCCTTTTCCTGTAAACAAAAATTAAAAAAAGAGAAGACTGCCAAAACTACTTGTCGCATTTTTTGATCATAAATCCCAAAATTTGTAAAGCAACGGAATTATGTCACTACATATAAAATGGCAAAATGCTATAGAACAAAATGGCTTTGAAAAAAAAGTCTCGAATTTTAATTTAATTAAACGTTTATATTTTACAATATTCAAATGTCGATGTACAAGTTCATTACAAGTTACAATATACCTACGCACTTATCTAAATACAATTACCTACAACATCAAAAAAAAATCTATTATAGGTATACGTTAGTATAGGTACGTAAAGCAATGGTGTTTGCACATTTACGCAGAAATCTCACTGAAAGAATCCGCCGCCGTAACTGAGAATTGAGATTTCAAATCGATTTGGATGGTATCTCGATTGGCATTTTTTATATCCACCGGGTCTTAAGAAATGAGATTTAAATCCTAATTTAACGAGGTGACACGCACATACAGACTAAGCTATTCAGCATTTCTCGACGTCAATAACATGTCCAAATACGTCGAATGGCATTTGTGGTTATTTCTTCTACCGACCGTACGCCGGTCGCAGAGCAAGGAATTCAGTTTTTAGTGAACTCTTTGACCGTTTCGTTACCATAATCGGCGTCCAAATAAAACAGACTATAGTCAATTTAATTAATAGACGTCCCCTCCGATCATTCGGAGTTTGAAGCCGATGAAGTCATTATACAATATACATGCTTACGAAATATAAAAACCTCCTTTGTGCCACGCTCATTTTTAACACTTTATGCATTCGCCTTTAACACAGCTGGGTCGTGATAATGTCTATAGAATTTTATCAATGTCAGATATAATTGGCTAATTAACTTTAAAACACTTAGTGCGTTCGAGATCTAATTATTCATATAAGTAACCGAGAGTGAGAAGTAACAAACATTATCAGCTAAAATCATAGCTTAAGCAGCGAGCTGGAGACGGTCGGAAGAGATCAAAGCTGCATTTGGTTTAGTGAATTGAAACATTGCAAAACAGCCATACTATAGAAGTCTCGCTTGGGCGATTTTAAAAATGGCGTCGCGCGTCGACTGGTGACGACGAGTCGGTTTTTCGCAACCGTCTCCACTCGATAAATAATGCCGCGGACTTTGACAAAAACTCACCTAGTCTTGTTCGGTGGCCGGCGGCGCGCGCTCCCCTCCAGCCGCACGTCCCTCGCTCCCACCCGAGCTCTCCCGTGCCTTTTTCTGCCCATTCCACGGCGCCGGCGCAATCGCAAACCGCTCACTTTCATTACCCTAACTATTTACACCGCTAAACTCTAAAATAATACCTACTTAAATTTATGGCAATTTGTTAAACTTCACCGACTATTTAAATTGCAGGAACACGATCACGTTTACACTATACTTATGCGAGAGTATTGAAGGATTTGATGGCGCGGTAGGTTGTTACAGAGTCACACAAGTCCGAAGTTAATGAAGTGGCAGTCGATCGACTTATAGATTCATTCTTACTTAGCTTTAATTAAGGTTAGGAGACCGGGTCTCTTTGGTAGGCATGTTTAATTTGTACAATGTAATTAATGTTCATCTCGCCGATGCTGCCGAGCCGGGGGCTTTTAACTTGAACATAATGTAAAACGCACTACGATACACCTACACTATGATACACGGAAGAGATTTCTACAAATTGCACTGGTTTCAGAACGCGAACATCTACGACGATAGCGCGAATAAAAATATTTTAAAGAATCAATAAATCAACAAAACAGTGAGAAAAAATTCAAACAAAACCGGAAACACAAATAATACGACCCGTTTGTATTCTAACGTTGACAGTTTTCAGTTCGTTTGGTAAAAACGTTGAGTCTGACGCGTTAGAATTGATTTTTAAAATAATCACAACAACCGAACAACACTTAAATAACTTGAAAATAATTACAAACAATTTACAAAGGGAGTGTCCGTTGCATTCAGGTGGTACGAAGCGCCAGGGCTCTAGTGCTCGGGATGGCCCTGCGCGGCCGCGGCAGCCGCCGCCGCCGCCGCCGCGGCCGCTTTCTGCGCTTGCGCCTGTTTCTCTTGCTCGTTCAATTCCTTTATAGCCTGTATCTCCTTCTTTAATTTCATCCTTCGATTCTGGAACCATATCTTAATCTGTCTCTCCGTGAGACACAGCGCATGCGCCATCTCTATACGTCTCCTTCGCGTGAGGTAGTGATTCGTGTGGAACTCTTTCTCTAACTCTAGCGTTTGATATCTGGTGTAGGTTTGTCTGCCCCGCCTCCTGAGACCGTTTGCTCCTGTAACAAGAATAAGAGTTTTAATTAAAAAAATGAAATTTTTCAGTACGTTAGGATCAGAAAAAGGGAAACACGATGAGTTCTCTGTTGTCAGAGCATTTCAAGTTTTTGAATGTTGAATGGAAGCACTTGTCTACAGAGCCTTAAGTACATAGTTGAAATGGCGGTACAATTGGTCGTGACGACAGCTTCATTTCGTTCAGTCGTCGATATTGATAAATAGCGCCGCGTAGACCTTTGGAGCGCCGCAAGCATCCAAAGGAATTAAAATGCCACGCAAAAGTGATCAATATTACATACGCATAAATCTCGCGAATAAGACACATCTAGTGTATTAAACAAATATTAAAACTTAAACGACGTAAGCTTCCTGATTTTAATAAAAAACACTTTTGGGAAAAGCCTACCCTTTACTTTACTGTTTTAAATGAAGACACCGGAACTGAAAAACTTAGTAATAGTATTATAATTAATAATTGAATATATATGTTAAGAGTATTATCAAGAGTTCAAGTAGCTCAGATAATCAAAGATGTAGATTAATTATTCGCTTGAGTTTTCTTGACAAAAAGGCGATCAAAACCATCACTTTTATTTAAAAAAAAATTGGTCGGCAAATTTGGTTAATTGGCGGCCGAGAATCCAATCTCGACGCATTTTTTTAACGCATTCAAAACGAGTACGACAACCCTTGCAGAATGCAACCCGCGGCGATGCGGTTATGTATCGCGGAGGCTCATTGCAAGGCAGCTTGCGTGCGTTTAATGTATACGTTTGCGAACTCATGCTGAGATTCTTCTTTTTTTTTTTTTGGTGTCAAGACTGCCGAGAGCCTACATAACGGGTGACCAATCAATGCATTCATTTCGTAAGATCAATTTCTTTGGCGCTCCTTAAAAGTAATATACATAATGCCTTCGCGGAAAATTTGAGCTTATTTGGTCATGTTATATGTAAATTTGTTAAAAAATAATTACAATATTATAGTATTTCTATTGGCGAAATAGGAGGTTTGGGAAAATAAATTTAAAATACCATGCTTCATTATGTATGCATAAGGTGACACGTAAATCATAAAGTTGATATGATATTTTTTCATATGGAATAAGGGTGAACGAGCACGCAGAACACGAGTTCACCTGATGGTAAGTGAACGTTATGGGCCGTAAACACCTATCTATCCTCGATCAAGAATCAAAATGCAAATGCGTTGTCACACCTGAGGACTAACATGGAATGCCTCGTTTCCAACAATATGAGTAGTTCGGTTTTGGCACTCACCACATAAAACACAACAACATTAAACTGCAATTTTAAGCAAATATTTTTTGAAAGCGTGTCCTTCCCCGGTCGAGCCAACTCTTATAACGATAATATAGCTGCGTAATATTACGTTAAGTGTTCTATTTTGTACTAGTTATTTTTTATGTGTGCGTTTATACTATATTTACATAAATTTAATTGTGTCTTTATCAGCGATATATAAATACTTTGTTTATATATAAAATATAACATGGACCGCTGTATGTTCATGTCAAAACAACCACAATCCCTGGAAGATTTAAAACACTCGAACGATGCATGGTCCGTAATAAAAGTGATACGAAAATAAATCGATTCCGTTTCGTTTCGAGCGCACTTCTCACAGTGTGAAAGGGGTTACCAACCAATTTAATGGCTTAATTATCTCAAGTACAGAGATCGGGCAAACATTAAGTGCCACGCGGCTCTCTGAAACTGCCTTATCTCACTCGTATATTGAAAAACACTTCAATGGAATCGTGAGACTAGCGGAAAGAACTCTTTTTCAGTCAAAATTAACAACTGAAACGTTAAAACATTAAGTTTAAAAACTAGTAAAATGAGTTTAACTTATAAGTGATAACTTAAATTGAAAATTTTAAAAACCCTCGAAACAAAAACTGCTAATGATCTTCAAACGGCTGAAACGATTTTGATAAAACATGTCTAAGAATCACCGCTAGAAAACCTGCTTTTACAAAAAAAAAACCGCACCCAAATCGGTTCACCCGTTTAAGAGCTACGGTACTTTAAGTGCCACAGACAGACACACAGACACACATAGAGGTCAAACTTATAACACCCCTCTTTCACGGCGGGGGTAATTTAGTTAGACCATACTTATAGTTTATATGATTAAATTTAACGAAAACCTTTCTTAAAACTAGTATTGGATATTTTTATATCATAATTGTCATATTTATTAGGACCGTGGGGTGGCGGTTTATAGCTTATATTATTTCATCGCGTGTCGTAACAGGATACTATGAGAAGTGCTAGAAAGATGTTAATAAAGTATATTTACCAGATGGAAAATATCCAGAAGGATGATAGAGAGCAGCGTCAATATTGCAAAACATCTAGTAACGCAATCGCGAAATCCCTTGCCAAGCGTGGCAATCGTGGTGAAATCTCTATAATATGGGATTTTATACGTGGTGGAGGCATGCTGCAGTTATATTAGTAGTATAGTTATAGCACGAATAGGTCGACTCGACCGGGGAAGGACCACGCTCTCACAGGATACCAGCGGAAAATATCAGCTTAATGCTGCTGTGTTTCGTATGGTGAGTGTAGGGAACCGGAGACCCTCTTTGCTGGAAACGAGGCAAACCATTTTACTCCTCACGGGTAACAACGCATCTGCATTTTGATTCGTAATCGTGGATAGATGTATGGGCCTATTATCCACGGCAACCACTTACCATTAGGTGGACTGTGTGCTTGTTTGTCACCTTGTCCTATAAAAAAGGTCCCATGCCCGGCTGCGAACTATTACGAGCTTATAAACAGTGTTAAATAGTAGAAGGAAAATTTATTTTATTTAACTAGGTACACCTACGCACGTAAAGCGTATATAGCTAGTATATATACTCAAAAAGTTATATAAATCTGTGTAAGAAAGTATGAATAAACAGTAACATTCACCAAAAGTAAATTCACAAATTTCTCCATACTAAATAATACGTCTTGACTGCACCGTTTATTATCTTTTATTCAGCCGTAATTAACGTCTTCCTTACACCGGGCCTTAAGTGCAACCTTTTTAATAATTAACAAAAATTCTTTGAGCCCGAGTGGTGGTTAATTGAGTGACTCTAATTACCTAAGCCATAAAAGCCTTCCGGGAGTAGGATGGAGGAATCGTAGGACCTTTTCCTTACTTATGTATAGTGCAGGTCACTAAGAGATTACGCAGTCGAGTTTATTTATGTTGATTGAGTTGAGTTTGCAAAACGTGACCGCAACTTAAAATGTTATTGTTTAATTAATATATAAATAATCGAGAAGAGAATCGCGGCTACAGATAACACATGAGTTCCTGTTAATATGTAACGGTGATATAGATAAGAAATCCCATTTTGAAACCAAGATAATACGAAATCAATAATTCCGGGAGTTATTTTCTTAATTTCTTTTAGAGTAATTTAACTCATATACTTCATCATCATTATTGTTGCGTATCACTAAAAGGTCGGCATTCGATCCACGGACTTCCACTAGACTTCATCAAGTCGTGTCGGAGTTATATCAATCAGTTCAGAGTCTGTTCTGAGTTATATCTGTTCAGAGTCGGTTCTAACCGATATATGGGTTGGTCAACTAAAACCGAGCTTGCCAGTACTACACGACTGAGAGAAACGAGTACCTTTATTTTCCATTGGTAGTTTAGATTGCTACTCGAGAGTCTTTCTTTGTTTCTCTTCATTTTTGCTTGTCAAGCCCTCAAGTTAAATAACCATCCACATCAGCTTATTGATCCATTAGGCTGTATCAGCTACTTTAACGCTGATACGGATATCACTACGATTTTTTTACGCTGGAAAACCCCGACTATGGCCACTCATTTGTTAGATGAGTTGCTTTGAAATTCCTCATAGGACCAACATTGAAAACTCACGTGTCAATGCCGTAAGTCATCACTGCCAACACGCTCTGGGAAACCAGACAAGAAGATGTGTCGCAATTTCCCAATATTATTATTTGAATTTTATTTATTGGCTGACCTTTTGGTCTGAGACTAAAATTTAATCGATTCGATTTCTTTATATGTATGAAAATTCTACTGATGAAACTCCTTCATAAAAATAATTTTTCCTAATGTTATCGTTTTTGGTGACGATTTGGCAACAATAATCCCTATATATACATGAAATGGGCTCGACCGACTCTGATGAAATTTTTATGTGTGCTTGAGTAGGTCCTTGGATGGTTTAAATACACATGTTATATGGAAGATCGTTATTTTAATAAAACAGAAGTGACCATCGAACTTACAGTATACCTGGAAGTAATTGTGGCTACTGAACGCCATGGGCGTCTGCAGCCAACTCAAGCAAAGAAGGCTTCAGATGTGTTGCCACATCTGAGGTATGATGGAATGCCTCACAGTCTATAATTACTTATTTTTCAAACCGGAACGCAGCAGTGCAAGCGCTTTAGCGACATAAATGGTTAACAGATTGGTATTGGGTATTTCCCTCGTTTGATTCTTAAGATATGTACGCGATGATATAGGATCATAGAATACTATAATACATACATTATAGAACGGGGGTGTGGGCGGAGCCCATGTAGCCACTAAAATGTACACGCTATTTAAAAATAAATATGTATTAAAATCCGTCTGTCTATACAACGAATCGGGTTTGTAGTAGTGATTAACTGATAATACGACGTAATTGCTTGTATGTGTGCACCCGGCAACGCCGATCCTCGTACAAAATAAGGTTGACAGCCATTCTATTGTGTATTATAGTATTCTATGTATAGGATAGTGCATTCTCTTACGTCGCCGCTTCATGAATAACGAATGTACACTAATAATAAGATATACTTATTTGTTTGTCGATTGTATCAATTTAGGGGCTTATAAATCATAAAAATAAAAACGACATGCCCTTCAATTAGTATGTACCAATTAAACATCAACTTACGCTTTAAATTTACTATCTCAATCAACTCAAAAGATTACAGTTAAATCAGTTATATCAGATTAACGAAACTCGTTCGAAAAAGAACCCAAGTAGTAATTATTCTGAGGCCGTCGCAAAAAGTTCTTACAAAAACCGATCCGGATACCACGTGTGCACACTAATTAAGGCACCATTATTTCAGTGTCAATTTGCGCCTTGAAATTTTACCACAAAATCCAGAGTACGCCATAAAAGCAATAAACATGACACAAATGACTTCATTAAGGCCATAGGCAGGGTTCGCGAATAGCAAAAAATATGTGTAGTGTCAGGGACAGACCTTAATAGCGATATAATGACGTCGAATGTTTCCGTGGAAGGAAATTCTGAGCTGTCATTGGAGTTGACGCAATGTTGTTCCGGAACATTTCACGTTCCAGCCGTGACGATTTTAGAGGGGTGTGTCGTTGCAGTGAAAATTGACAGATATCCTACCTTACGGACATTCACTTCTATCTAATTCACTGGAAGGAGTTTCGAAAGTTTTAAAAATATAAAATATTCGATAATTTTAAAACGACAGCCCTATATATTTCTAAATAAAAATAAATAATAATCTACTATTGCTTCTTCTAATTTTAAATAAAGATCGAACTACCAATTCATTATTTTCCAATTTAAGCAAGTAATTGACACTTATATAATATCTAATGATACTGCGCCACTGATGAAGCAAAAACGACATAGATGCTTTAATTACATCAATGTGTATAAATTATATATATATATATATATATATATATATATATATATATATATATATATAAGATGGAACGCAGCGTAATGAAGTGATCTGGAAGGAACGGAGCGAATGACGAATGAGTAAAAGAATGATAGTGAGTGAGTAAGTGAGAATGATAAGAAAGCAAGATGGAGGAAAGGACGCTTGTAAAGACGCGCACGCAAAAATTAATTAAATTCAAATAAAGAGTGTTTTCAAGATATTTCTGGTTTTGCACTGCACGGTCAACATTTTTGGGGATCTGTGCAGTAAAATCCCTCAGAAGACAGTGTACGAGTTTTAGGCGAAATATCCGGCGGCTGACGGCACGTGGTGGCACGCGGTAGTGGCAAAGATGGTGCGGCATTTTGGTGAAGTTATTACAAGAAGACGAAACAAAGACGAGTACCTACACCAAGATGAGTAAAGACGGAAAAGAGCGCAGGAAAAATCGCCAGGATGATTGCGAAGATAGCATCGGCGCACGAGCTGACTTTCGCGGCAACATGCTACAAATGACTTCGGAGCTCATACCAAGCTATTCAGGACAAGACGGTACATTCACAGCGGCACGATGGGTGCAAGGAAATCGAAGATAATGCTGAAATATTCGGCTGGACTCCACTACAGCAGTTATTAGTGGCGAAGCGCTCGTTGACCGGCACAGCAGCGCTTTGGATCCGTGCGGAACGACCGTTTAAGTCGTGGGATGATCTAAAAGCTGCAGTATTGAAAGAATTTCCTGATTCTGTCGACATCAAAACCATACACGAAACGATGAGCACACGCCAGAAGAAAGACAGTGAAAGCTGTTTGAATTATATGCTGACTATGAAAGAGTTGGGAAAGAGAAGGAAATTGCCAGATTACGTGGCCATCAAATATATTGTCGATGGGATACGTGATCTGGAGACAAATAAGATAATGCTATATGGTGTAACTACGTACGCAGAATTAAAAGAAAAGCTACGTATTTACGAAACTGTAAGGAGTAAAATGGAACAACGTCGTCGATCGGAGGCGCGCAGTCCCAGACAAAAACCATCTGAAAAGAATCGCTGTTTTGCCCATATAAAGAAAAGGGATTAAAGTGTTTTAAATGCAACCAGTTCGGCCATATTGCTACGTCATGCCCGATGCATCATTCAATCATTCAAGTTCAAAACGAAACAACGCCCGAGCATAGACGAAGCGGCGGAAGCCGACTTCATTTGGCAACTTTCGGCAAAACTCGTTATCCGGCGGCGGTACCCGAGAAAGAATGAAGGCAGTAGCAAAGTGACAACATGAAGTTGAAGCGCATTATGTTCGGACGATCGATGACGTCAACGGAAGAATCAACAACTCATTCGCAGAAAGTGAATGATCATTCGTCGTGTGATGGCTATGTAGGCAGCCATGACGGCCCGCATCTGACAGCAGCGTCAATGTCAAACTCTGAAAACAGCAACGGAGAGGTGATGCAGATTGTAAACAATACCTGCACCGACAAAACGGATACCTTCAAACCAGTGAAAATGACAACTGTGTGCAATCTTAGTGTTAAAGTATTGGTCGACTCAAGGAGTGACGTTAACATTATTTCATCAGAGTGTTACAAGGCATTAGGTCAGCCAAAAGCGGAAAATGACAATACTATTTTATCAGGGATTGGAGAGTGTAAGGTTAAATCATTAGGAAAGTGTTATTTACAATTTATCGCTGATGATCAACATTTCGATAGTATGTTCCACATTATTAGTAGCGATTATGTACCGTATAATGTAATTATAGGTCATAATTTTCCGAAAGATGTTATTATTTTAATGAAAGATAGTGCAGTGAGGTTTTATTTGAAAGATGACGAGTGGATGAAATGTGTGTGACCATGTTTCTTCTGTAGGCCCCATGACAGATCCTAAGTTGAAGAAGCAAGTGCATCAGTTAATCTATCAATATGGACAGCCAGTACAGAAAAAAGAAGCTCCCATACAGTTAAAAATAGTACTGAAAGACGACATTCCAGTGACGCATCGACCTCGAAGATTATCTCTATAAGAGCAATAAATAGTGGAAAAACAGGTATCTGAACGGCTAAAATGAAAAAAATCATAAGTAACAGCTATTACATCAATCAGTTGGATAAGAAATTACAAGACTTCATGACAACATGCATACCATGCTTACTGGCAACAAGAAAATCTGGAAAACAAGAAGGATTTTTACACTCTATAGAAAAAGAAAGTATGCCATTACATACTTTGCATATCGACCATATTGGGCCTCTAATGGAAACTAAAAAACAGTATAATTACATTTTGACAATCGTTGATGCCTTCACCAAGTTTACATGGATATTTCCACAAAGTCCACAACCAGTAAGGAAACATTAGACAAATTAAAAAACTAGACAAATTAAAAAAGATTTTTCAACAACATTTTGGCGACCCAGACAGAATAATAACTGACAAAGGTACCGCATTTACAGGAAATGATTTTCGAGAGTTTTGCGAGACATAAGGTATACAACACTATAACAACTGGAGTACCACGTGGAAATGGACAGGTGGAACGTGTGCATCGTACGATTATCTCAGTTTTAACAAAGTTATGTATTGAAGACCCTTCCTTATGGTATAAGCATGTAAGTCGATTACAGAGAGCTTTGAACAGCACGTACCATAGGAGCATCGATACAACTCCATTCACACTAATGATTGGTATAAAGTTGAGACAAAAGGAAGATTTGGAAATAATACAAATTTTACAGAGTGAAGAGGTTGAACAGTATAACAGAAACAGAGAAGATTTAAGAGTGAAAGCCAAACAACACATATTGAAATTACGAGAATAAAATAGAAGGAACTTTAATAAGCATAGAAAAGAAGGCTGCAAGTATGAAATAGGGGATCTCGTAGCAATCAAGCGCACTCAGTTTGGAGTAGGACTTAAGTTGCGACCAAAATACCTAGGTCCCTACCGTGTCATTAAGGTCAAAAGAAATGACCACTTTTATGTGAAGGAAGTTCATGCACATAATGATTTATTATATTTACGCGAACACTACACATTGAAATAATACTAGTTTTTACGGAATTTATCGCGTATATTTAACTTTTTAAATACCCGACGTTTCAAGAGCTTTACAGCACCCATGGTCACGGGAAGGACTGAGATGTTCAACGTCCAGATGTCATAGTTAACCGCGGTTACCATAGATAAAATTTAACTTTTGATCCGATCTACACAGTATGAACTTATGGTATCATGAAGTCTTGCAGTTGTATGCTTGGGTTGGGATTTATTTTTATTTATTATAGGATCTCAAGGAGATGGTAGCACCCAGCCATCTTCTCTATTGAAATTAGGATGTCTTTTGATTTCAATAGCCTCGCGAACCATCCTTGGAAGGAATCGGTGTTCTTTAGCGAGGATTTGTGGTCTATCAAATCTGATGTAGTGACGGGGGCGATCCTGTACGTGTTCACAGACTGCAGACTTCCTGGAGCGTCGATTCTTCACATCAGCTATATGTTCTTTAACGCGGGTTTTAATTGATCTTTTAGTTTGTCCTATGTAGGAGAGACCACATTCACAATCAAGCTTGTACACTCCTGTATCTTGAAGAGGGACATTATATTTGACTGATGGTAAACACTGACCAATCTTCTTCGGCGGCTTGAAGTATGTTTTGATGGAAGCGCGCTTCAAGATGTAGCCAATCTTGTCAGTGACTCCTCTAACATATGGCAGTACAGCAGGTACACGCTCGACTCTCGCCGGATTCACTCGTTCTTTCTGACGTAGGCGCGGTACCCGAAGCTTGTTGTCATGCAAAGCTTGCTTGACGTGTTGGAGCTCGGTAGCCAGGTGTTTACTGTCACAGATCCCTCGTGCTCTCTGAAACAAAGATTTACCCACGGTAGCTAACTGTGAAGGATGGTGGTGAGAATCACCGTTTAAATATCTATCTGTATGGGTCTTTTTTCTATACACAGTATGGATCAAGGTGTTATCAGGATTCCGAATTACCAACACATCTAGAAAAGTTAAGGAATTGTTTGCCTCTAACTCCATTGTGAACTGAATTTTAGAATTTATAGAGTTAAGATGGTCTAAAAATGCATTTACTTTATCTAAAGGTAGAATTGTGAAAGTGTTGTCTACGTACCGCTTGAAGAATCTTGGATTTATGGGAGAAGTAAGCAGGGCTTTCTCCTCAAAGTCTTCCATGAATATGTCGGCGACAATGGGAGATACAGGTGAGCCCATCGCCACACCATCTACTTGCTTGTAGAACTCCTCCTTCCTCAATAGGTAGCCAGATGTAAGGCAGTCTCTGAGTAATACTGCATATTCTACGGGCATGTTGTTTTCTTCCAGCCTTCTAGTTACAGTTGAGATGCATTCTTCAACAGGTAAGCATGTAAACAATGACTGCACATCAAAGCTGACCATAGTTTCATTGTCTGCCAGACGTAGGTCTTTAATTCCCTGACAAAATGGTAGGAATCCTTTATGTGTGCTCTTGTATGTCCCCTGAGCGGTGAGAGTATTTTCGCTAAGTGTTGAGCCAATCTGTAAGTTGGTGAATCGATTTGGCTCACTATGGGACGTAATGGAGCATTGGGCTTGTGTATTTTTGGTAACCCATAAAACTTTGGTGATTTGGCACACGTAGGTATTATCCATTTTACGTCCAGATTTAATTTTTCGGAGTGTTTCTTTATGAGGTCACTAGTTGTTTTTAGTGTGCTATTTGTTGGGTCGTTTTTAACCTTTTTATAAGTACTTACATCCGACAAAAGTTCTTGTATTTTAGAATTATAATCTCACGTATCCATGACTACCGTGGCGTTTCCCTTATCTGCGCGGAGAATCGTAAGTGAGTATCGGAGTATCGCGTTCATGCACATGATGAGGGTCCAGGGAAAACGTCGACCTCAGTTGATCAGATGAAACGATGGCCTGATGATCTTTGACTGATGATCTTTGAAGATGAAACAGGTGAGTGATATAAAGGATGTGAGGGATGTGGAATGATAAGAAGATGAATGAAAGATTATTTAGTTTTTGAGTTTTTATTTGTCTTTATTTACTTTTACTATATTTTTAATTTTGTACAAAGGAACACATGCACCATTATAAACATGATCTGTTAACATGATTTTATTTAAACGAATTAGTTTTGATATGCCTATATTTAAGCTATAAGTATTGTTATTGTGATATGGTTAGTAAAATATAAATAAAAGAGAAGATTGTTGTAACTGTTTTTTTTTTTGCGTAACTGTAATGGGAAATGTGAAGGAAATGTCCTTCAATATCCTTCAATAGAAACTAACTCTTTGACTTCTTTTTAAATGACTGTGGTTTGAATTACTTTGTAAGTACCTATTACTGTAATAAAGGAAATGTTAAGTAAAATACAAGACTATGTTGTATAGGTTTGTTTATTATTGCTAAGACAACTGTTTATTTTGTTTTTAAGTGTTGGTAGTAAGTTGTGAATGTTAAGGAGTGAAAGCGGCGTGGATGCCTGAGGACAGGCATGAGATCGGGACGACCGAATGTAGGATGGAACGCAGCGTAATGAAGTGATCTGAAAGGAACGGAGCGAATGACGAATGAGTAAAAGAATGAGAGTGAGTGAGTAAGTGAGAATGATAAGAAAGCAAGGAGCAATGGAGGAAAGGATGCTTGTAAAGACGCGCACGCAATAATTAATTAAATTCAAATAAAGAGTGTTTTCAAGATATTTCTGGTTTTACTGCACGATCAACACTACATATATATATATATATTTATATATATATATATATATATATATATATATATATATATATATATATATATAAACAAATACAATAGAAGATGCATTTACATATTGTTTTTGGGTCGCAACTTTTTGATAGTCTACGTTCTCCATACTTATTTATTTTATGCTAAACGGATAAAAAGATGTTTTTTTTTAGATAACTGACGACTAGTTTAGTAGTTACGGGCTAACATGCATCATTCATACCAGCTGAAAATATTACGCTCCTGCTAGCCTTTTTTATAGAAAATGGATAACAAATGACCACACAGTCCACCTGATGGTAAGTGGATGCTATGGTCCATAGACATCTACATTTATCCTCAATTAAGAAATACGATGGAGATGAGTTGTCACACCTGAGGACTGAGGTGGAATGCCTCGTTTCCAGTAAAAAGGGTATCCTATTCTCTCTCACCATACGAGACACAGCAGCATTAAGCTGCTATTTTACGCTGGTATTCTGTTAGAGCGCGGTCGAGCCAACCCATTGTTGCAACAACTACAATATAGCTTCAGCGTAGCTATACCAACTTTAAAGCTCTACCGTAGCTTGATGAAAAAATTCTTTGTTAAGCTAATTTTGTGTTCTTATTGTTATTTAGCGCATTTATATCGAGGCTATTTTTACGAATCTGCATTTATGAGTATTTCAATTACCTGTCTGGTTACTTGTGTTAAACCAAGAAATTTTATTTTCTTTGCCTACCTCATAAACTGATAAAAACATTTTGTGCTTATTAGCAGACACTTACAGACAAGCACGGCGTAACGTGTAAAAAGTTCCTTGGCATTTTCAAAAACTCAAGAGCCCCGCAATGCAAGGTATCCACTTTCGAAATTATTCACTTCGAATTGTAAAAAAAGGCGAACTCTTTTAAGGAAACCGACTTTTGTCGTTGCCTGAGTTTCAATTCGAACAAGTGTCACCCTCAACCCGTTTTGTAACACGTGTTGCAAACAAAAAAGACTTACCCAATCCATCCCTTTTCTTGGTTATGGATACCATAATAGCCATAAATACAGGACACTGTATATAAAACTAACCATGTGAGGTTTATTTATTACAGTTAGTTGATATATATATATATATATATATATATGTGTGTGTGTGTATATGTATGTATGTGTGTGCTTGTGTGTGTGTGTGTGTGTGTGTGTTTTTATTTACTTATAATATTATAGCATAATCTGTTTTGTTATATATAATTTTTGTTTTTCTTTTAATTGCTACACCTACGACAAACTCTCACAACTTTATGGGTTGATGGCCTTTAAGCATTAAGTCCACCCTCTATATCCCTTTTTTTTCTTAAGGAACGCAATAAAGTTATTAAAATAATGTACATAAAATAAATATTGTAAAACTCCAATAATTTAACAATATTTTAAAATATTTTTGTTGGTATTATTATAAATCGATATACGAGATAAATTAATTAACTCGCCATCGCTAACAAAATTATTAATAACTAGCTCACTAATATCGAATAATAAGATTTCGTTACCCAGTCCCTTTTGTAAAGTTCGTTACAAATTGAAAAACAAACAGCGTAACTTTTAACCAGCTAAATCCTATGAAATTGAAGCAGATGGTGGCCGTATTCCCATTTCCCACCATTCTAGAAAGTTTTTAAAGGATTGTGCAAGTTATTAGTCGTAAAATATTTTGGACTAAGACGTATAGGCCGTAAGTCCGTAATTCGCAATGGTCGCACCATAGCGGGGGACATTTGAAACAACTGTTGTTTGCTTCAACGTTTTAATTGTTCCTAATTTGTAAAACTTTTTTCATCTGATTTACGAGTATAACACTTTTCTATGCTCGTTTTTTTCGATATTGGAAACATGTGGCTGAAAGGGTGACAACACGCAGGGCTGTTCTTTAACCGCTTTGAAAACACTTTCAGAGTTGTTATTAAATATTTCACGTCATCTGTACCTAATAGATAAGTGATTTACCGCAGCTTTCACTGTTAAAAGTTAGAAAATTTATAACGTAGAAAAAATTTATTGAAAATTTGTAAATGACAACCGAGAATATCATGATTCTGTAAATGTTCGTAAATATAGATCCAACGGAAATTAAGTAATTATTGTTTTCAGTGATCAATAAAAAAAATTAATATTGACTTTTTGTTATTTTTGATTTTATTTTATAACTAAGGTAACAAAGGGCCTGCACTGTTCGTCAATATAAGCTATGGCCCCTTTCACGGAAACGTTGTTTATCAGAGACCCAAAAATGATCCTTGGTAAAGAGCTTAAATAGTTAAATGAGATCATGGAAATACAAATTTTATACATTTAATGAAGAGATAACACTATATTATAATTATGTTTTATTTATACACTGGACTTCTGTAGATAAGAACTCAATAATAATATAAATTCTGCGTTTGCCAGCCCTCCTGCCAAACGTGGCAACTTGCCCCCTTTGAAGCAATCTGTGGGGATGGCCTATTATATTCAGTAGTGAACATTTGTTGGGCTGTAATGAATTAATGTTAAAATAAATAATATTATAATTTTTTTTGATAAAATTGACTTACACTATAAAATATATTAAATCTAGATAGTAATTACAAAGAAGGATCGAAAAACAGAGTTTTGCCATAATGTCACAAAAACCTGAACGCACTCAGTGTGCCTACGCGCACAATTTCTCTACGAAAATTTATGTAAAGCAGAGTGGCTCGTGAGCCCTAATGAGTCGAATTAAGATAGCGCAGTCGGTCTGCGCACAGCTCACTCTAAAGGAATAATTACGTGCTATTTGCCAAGATACTAGAATTTATGTAGATAGTATAATATTATTTAGTCTAGTCGATAACAGTGTTGACTTAATAGTTTTATAGAACAAACAAACTCAACAACGTGAGTTGTTGAGTTTGTTTACATTTAATAATCATATACAATTTAAAATAATAAATGATAATTAAAAACGTTGGTTAACGTTAATACAAAAACTATAATAGATATCATATTTTGTTACGGTTGAAAATGAATTGGGGTCCACATTTTTTGGGTATTCAGAACTGACTTTGTTCCAATGTTCCAAATCAAAAATTTTATTTTATTTTATTTTTTCTAAATCCTGTTTCTAAAGTCCATATTTTAGGTTAGGTAACGGTATAAGATATATAAATCATACATACATATATTATTGAAATAATAAAAAGTTTTTGCTGATTACCTACTTAAAGATGCAAATTAAACATGATTTTTTTAATTCTTTTGCCCCGAAAATAAAGAAAATTGTCGGCAAAATTTCACGTAATCACGACCACTGCTGACTTTTTAGGGCAAATTTCGGTTGATTATATATTTATTGAGTTTATGATAAGAGTCTAATTGGTAATGTGAGAGTTGAATTGCGAAATTATTAAGAAAATATCTGGTTGTAGAAGCGGAGATGGACGAATTTCGTGTACAGACTTACGTATTTGCTGTTAATGACTACCTATCCGAAGTTGATATGTAGTCATGTAAAGACTATACAGGTTGCTGTAGAAGGTAACACGGTTACAGGTAAAAGGACGGGCCTACCACTTGGGTGGTCCGTGGAATCAACTTTGTCGATTATAAGGTATATAAGAAAACTTCGAAGCGTTTATATTGGCTTCTGCCCACTTTTTTACTCGTGTACAGTGTACAGGTCTGTTCTTCCGTTACCTAGCTTTTAAACATTTTAATTATAAAAATTTTCTAAAAAACTAAATACTTTTTAAATATTTCATTAAAAACTTCACAAATCATTTTATGTAAAGTACTTACTATTAAAAATCAAATTAATCCTGCTTAACTGATTTACAAGCATATCTGAAAAAATGTCCTTCAGTAAGATTATAGTATAAAGAATTACAGTACGATAGTTACAGTATAAAGAATTACAGTTTAATATTTCATAAAATAATTAAAACAAGGGGGAGCACTAATTTATAGTCGTTCGCACGGGCTCCCTCGTCGTGACCAACCTGTATATATGCAATGTATATTTTTATTTAAATAAAGCTCTCTTGAATAACGACACCAATGTACGCAGTAATTAAAGAAGTATTTCGGAAGCGTCAGCATACATATTTACCAGCAGATATTTTAATTAAATTAATTTAATACTGTAAATTACCTTCACATTATGTAGTTAATGCAAATGACAATACATATATGCTGATCGTTAACAATAATATTAAGTTCTTTGTGTTAATTAAAATTACGTTAAGATTATTTTCAGTACCAAATAAGGATTCTGTTCCTTTTTTTACCAACATTGATTAACTCTATAAGTCATGAGAAGAAGACTCTACCCAGCTGAGAGACGTATATAGCCTATTGAAGTTAAAGTTATATATACGTTCCACTGCTGGGCACACGCCTACTCTCATTTCTGAGAGGGTTTAAGGACAATAAAGTGTCCGCCGCTGCCCCAATGCCTGCTGGCAAACTTCATATGTCTGAAATATTTTTGTCTTATTTCTCAGTCATACAGGTTTCCTCACGAACTCACGATGTTTTCTTTCACCGCCGAGCACGTGTTGTATAGGCTGTAATTTTACTTTAATATATTAAAATTAAATAAATAATCTTAATTAAATTGTACCTATATCTTACTCAAATCTTATTACCCCAAAATCATTAGATATTATTATCAAAAGCGTGCGCAAGATGTAATCTAAATAGACTTTCTAAGAAACCGTTCGTAAGTTCGTTCTTGATATTGTCGACCACAGTACCCAATCGGTGCACTGTGTATTGAGTTGAGAGCTAGCTTGTTATCTCAAAAACACAATATGAATAATACATTAGTGGCCGCATACCCATGCACTCTTAAATTGGCAAAGCTTAATTGACTCAAAGGTTCAAAATGAAAGGACTTCGTGCTACCATGTCCTTCGGAACATTACGCGGCAATTTTTTATGCAATCTGTACTCGACGTTCATAACGGAATCAATTTAAATCGGTATTAGCAGATAAGGTTTTATATGCTCGTACAGTTGGCATAAAAATGTTTGGAAAACTGTCACATATTTTCATATCATATTAAAAAAAAACAATGAAATATATACTAACATAAAAAAGTGTGTTCATTGAATAACAGCACCACAAATTATCATAATGTGAGTTTTGTTCTTTTAATAGGTCTTTCTTTAAAAAGATAAAACATGTTTGTGAGTCATGAATGTTCAGTAAATTTCCATCTTAAAGTTTAAAGTATTTTATGTTAACATCTAATATACATAAAAAGACCTACAGTAATATACTACAAATAGCAGAAAAACATGGAATATGCACAATAACAGGTGTATGTATCTATCAGCACTTATTCCTGTAGTAAATTATTCAGTTTCAATTCAAACAGCAGCAAGTAGTAGTAATAATACATATTGTTAAAATAACGCCACCATCATAATAGCTTACAATTATCAATTAAATTGATTATATCTTAATTTCATTACCAAGCAATTGCATTTCGCGATAAAACGGGCGAAGTCTAACAATATCGCATGATTGTGTAAGAAATCTAGCGAGAGGCTGAGGGCGGAGCTACTTGGCGTACGTGATAGGCGTAATTAGAGTCACACTAGGTATTATTAAAGGTAAATAAAATTATGCACAATTGTTTTATACGTGGTAGAGCCATGGTCACGTGGCTCGACCGGGGAAGGATCACGTTCGTATGGAATACCGGCGTGAAATGATGCCGCTGTGTTTTGTATGATGAGTAACGAGTTTTAATGGTAACGAGACAAATTATCTTCATCAGGAGTGAAAACAATTCTACCTTATGATTCCTATTTGAAGATAAACGTGGGTGTCTATGGGCCACAGCATAATTTTACCACGAAGACCACCAGGAATGTGTGGTTGTTTGTTACCTTTATTTTTGAAAGTTAAATCCTAAGAAAAAGGTACGTTTAGAAAAAAATGAAACTAGGCAATTATAGTAGCTTTTTTTTATAAAACTGAAGGCACGAGCGATCTCACAGGCCGCATGATCGTAAGTAGTAACTTCAAACAGAAGACACAGATGTGTTGTCACCTATAAAAGACTAAGATGGAATGTTTCACATCCTGCTGGCTGTCTACACTCTTTAGACCGATACACAGCAGTGCAAGCCCTGCTATTTGGCGACCAAGATATTTAAGAAGGTAGTAACCAGTACCCAAAACAGAAACATTTTCCCGGAGTCACGGCGTAAAGTTCACCGCCGCATACCGTGTAGTTGGTGTCGCAAAATTCGACTATGGAAATATTAAAAAATATCAACGCTTTCGATGAATGACTGCACCACGATCTCATTTGTTATGTTGATAGGTACAAACTTGAACGGTGGTTAATTCGTTCAAGGGTACAAACTATCCAACCGACGATGGAAAGCAGCGTTAAAGGTCGCTATTCCACCTGCCAAGCGCGAACAATGTGGATAATTTTCCCTATAAATGAGAGATTTATGTCCTGAATTTAATTTCAACGAGCGAAATAAAAAGAACAAGTTAAAGTCAATCTATTAATCTATCAACAAAAGAACACATAAATCATTATCGAATAACGCAATCCATTAATTAAATTATATATTACAGCCTAAGAAAATTCTACTGCTGAGGTAAACTTCTCCTCAATGACTGCCTCATATAGAGATATTTCCGAGCTACGCTAGGTAGACGGATTGGACACCGCAGTTTTTATTATTACTACTGAATTGTTATTAAGAATATGCTGCTTTCTATCTCCGGTTGCAGTTTCCCATTCTGGTCATAAGACACCCACGGGATGGCATAAGCTAATGCAATAATCACGAATTACCTACCTACCATAATCAAGCTTAGTGGCTTTGTTGTATTACCTACACCATACTAACTTATAGTTTAAATTAGAAAATAAATTAGGTATAACATATTAGGTATGTGAAATAATATATATTTAAATATTAAAATATATCACACCTTATGTCAATAATATTTTAGTCGCCCTATTTATGCCTTTTTTATCGTATCAGCTAGTAGAGCTGGCTCGGGAGGTTGCGGGAGGTGTTTCACTCCCAATTCACTTCGGTATTTTTGAGGTGTATTTATATTTAAAATGTATAATAACTTTAACGCCATATATCGGAGCCAGAATTAGTGTATAAACTTTTTTGCTTTGAACTGACTTAATATACCTTTTGTGAATATGAGTCATATATTTATTCTTTTTTGTACACCACAATACAGAAACCTCAAGTACAGTTAAAACTAAATTAAAGTATGTACAATAGGCGGTCTTATAACTCTGATTTCTTCCAGACAACCTTTGCGTAGAGTAATGATGCAAACAAAAGTTAAAATAGAGAAGCGCATACAAAATAATAATAAAAAATATAATAATACATACAAATAAAGATAAGTGAAAATTATATATAAAATATCATATAATAGATTAAATGGAAAGAGTACGAGAAAGGTAAAGTAATTTATCTAATAGCGTTCTAAATAATACGATTTAACGAGACATTTGATTCATAAATAAAAGTCATTTAATTCATATTTTTTATATAATTTTAATTTAAAAAAAATATTAATTTAATAAAAAGTACTTATAAATTACTAATAACTTGACGACGCCTCTTTTTATGTCCTACTATCCTAGCATAGCTTTGATCTATTCCGATTCGACAACACGAATTTGTGTGAAATAACCTTACTGTGTAAAGTTATCCACAAGTTACACGGCTGTTATAAGACATACCGATGATTACTAATAAATAAAGATAACATTCAAAGGGATAAAAACTTTCGATCTCTTATTATAAGATTTTTCAATTAGCTGAAGGCATGTAATCATGTACTTTGGTTACTAGGATTTTTAAATTCATGTTCCGGCAGTGTTTTAACGTAATTGTGAAACATAACTGGCATACTTCGAAAACAAGCCTTAGTACCTCTCGCTCTCGTGTTACTGAGTAAATTGTCGTTTTTAAACGCTGTAATGACATAGTAAATAAGAATATTCAGGTTTCCAACAAGCATTTTGTATCATCATTAAAAGCAAACTGCGAATTAATAGGTGTAATATGAAAAGACATTAGTTATTTTTAAAAATATTACCATGACACTTAGGAATTTTTCTTGTACCATAGATACCTTTGCGAACATAGCTCAAGGACAAACACTAATACTACTCCCGGGATAGTTGATAACATATTAAGCATTTTAATTTTCTACTTTTAGTAGTGTCTTAAATTAAATCTTTTTTGGTTTACACCATATTATTCTCACACAATTTCTATAGAAATTTTTGTTTTGAGAACTCTTAAAAAGTAATACATTAACTGACTAGAGTGTTAAATTATAAATACTTCAATACATGACAGTATTTTTTGTGATTCATCACAATAAAGTAATTATCTTTAATGATTATTATTATACAGCAGCAAACGCAATACTCTTGCTGCTGCAAAATGCAAATTGCTAATTGAACTGGTCAGGGCTTAAGATTTCGATGATCATGTTGCGATGAAATATTAACTCGTTATGACCTGACATTAAAATTAAATTATTCATACACTTAGTGCCATTTTATTACTACAACACTCCTTATTTTTATTGCATAACCTGTTCATATACGAAATATCGACATTTTGTGCCTTTTAAAGCTGATCGGCTTTCTTTTACATCAAAAAGATGTTTTAATGTCGTATTATACGGAATTAATAATGTAATTGCACGTTATCGTACACTGTAATTATAATTGAACACTTAAAATACCGATTTCGATATTGATTCTATATTATCCCATAGATCAGGGTCGAAAGCAATAAAAATTGAATGTCCCTCGAGGATTAGACCAAACCCTGACATATGTGACACGTGAAAGCCTCAGCCCATTTCTTTTATAGGGGAAAGGGTATTTGAGTTCCTTAAATAACAATTTTACTATTTTAGTGTTTGTAATGTAAGCTCTATTACAGGTATTAAAACATTATGATTCATCCTTAGTAAATACAATAAATATTCCTATGCTTAAAATGTATCATGTGTATCTATATAAATCAATATCGATATAGTTATTTAATAAAACTGTAAATCGCAAGCATTTACAATAACTTATAAGTTATAATAAAGACATTAATATTCCTGCATTATCCGAGCCCGATACATTCAAAACATTACAGTTACACAAACTCATCCATTCACGCGAATAAATTAAACATAAAGCAAACCACTGAAATCACGTTAACAAGACGCAGCTGTTGCGATCTCTCAAACGGAGTCCATTTTGAAAAACTCGTTAGAGTTTTCGAAAATAGAATATAAAATGTGTCACTCCTTCCCTAATAAATCTACCATGATTAATGCTCCTAAGTTAGAACGGAGCGCACCGCGTGACGGGGCTGTACCTCATTGGGTGGCGCGGTCGCCATATTGCTCCGAGCTTGTAGCTGTCAAAGTTTGAAATATGGCCGCTTGCTTTTCTTCGTTCGGATTTTGTCTACGTCTTACCTTAAAATAACAATCATGAAATCGCGAAACATTCAACAATACATGCCTATTTTATCCACAATAAAAAATAAATTGAATTCCATACTAAAACTTATGTGAAACAGCAAAAACGATCCCGGACGAGTATTAATTTCACGGGAATTTTGAGATATTGACGTTTTGTTCTGAATGTGTAAAATTATTGCGCTACATCGACTTCGAAGAAATAAAAGTATTTTGATTTATATTTTGACTTTAGAAGCCAAAACATTGTGTTTTATTTGTTCACTTAAAATTTATTGTTAATAAAAGTGACAAATAGAAGCGATATCCATGCGCAGTTTTTTATTTTATTTTATCATAATAATACTATCCAGTTTTCTGTCTCCTTAAAACAATTTCAGCCCAATTTTACGATAAGCAAAACTATAATATACGATAAACAAAACCGTAAATATAAGTTTATAAGTAGAGGAGAACGGGGATGGTTGACTATAGGGACAGGTCATAGATATAAGAAAGGTCATAGATATTTCTATGGGGCAGGCTGACTTACTGTCAATACCTAACTGGATCTACTCGGAAAGTGTTGCCTCATCCGACTAGGTGGAAGAAAACATTTTATTCATCCGCTCAGTTACCGGGAGCGTGGTATCGCGAAGGCATTCGGGAGAAGGAGTAGTTATTTTTCTCATGATATTTTTTGTAACGCCTAAAAGTTTGATTTTATTATTTTTCTTAGGTGTAATTATTTTTTAATTAACCCCAGTTTTGAGGCTATTACCATGTGGTTAAAAAACAAAAAAGAAATCGGAACTGGTGGATCAACTTATTTCGGGGCTGTTTGACCACCTATTCAACCTACCCCATAGTAGTCTGCGTCTTAATATGGAATAAAGTAATTTTTTTATATATCATATAAAACACTCCAACGCAACCTCGTAAAAATAAAGAAACTGTTAGAAGGTAAAATTACGAGTTCTAAATTAAACTTTAAGTTTGAATTTGACTTTGGAGAGCACAGCGTCACTAAAAATAGACAAATATTTATTGAAGAGGAATAACTTACATCAGAAGAATACCATATGATATGATATGATATTTATTACGGATTCACACTCGCTATGAAGAAACACGAAATTTGCACTATTTATACAGCTACAGAAAAAGGTTTATTAAGGAGCTCAAAATAAACAATAATCTTTTAAGACGCTAAACAATAAAACAAAGAAATCATAGATAATAGAAGGAAAACTTAAAGGGGTAATGGAAAACGAAAAGGAAAAATGTGTTCATAAGAGAAAAAACAGGAATAATGACGAAGAAGACAAAGGTACTACACTAAATTTTATAGAGTATTTCTGGAGAGAAATGGATTCGTGTAGCACACGATGATGAACGTGAGTTTTAAGTATTTAGTTGACAAATGATAAAATGTATGTTTGTTTATTCTAATTTCAAGTTTATTATGTATAAATATATTATATTGTTATCTTTATTTAAATCGTCAGGATTGAAAATTTCGTTTTAATAACAAAATGATAATTACAAATACTTTTTAATTTTTTATCCTATTTATTCCTATAATGTGTACTATTTATCTCATAGGTCAACTTAACCCTAGCAACAAGTCAAGCAACCAAATGAAGCTTATACACTACATCATAATTGATTGATTGGCAAGCTTTTTGTTATTTTTTTTTCAAATAGTTTATCTATCATATGTAGTAGTTTTTACGATGAAAAAAATGAAAATACGAGCGCCTTCAATGAAATTTAGTCAACTATTCCCAGTCTCCCAAAATTATTAAAATCACATAGTTATATATTTTTTTATATAATAAGATGCTTATATAAAGGAAATATAAAGCGACAAAAATATGTTGACTTTATCAATCGCTGGTTTGTATGAAACCAATAAAATTATTAAGTATAGTTAGTATACCTACTTTACTAAACATGGCTGAATCGGAATACATCTTTAAACCGCAAAACCGTGTGAAAATTGTATTAAGTAGTCGCTCATCTTTAATCACAAGCCCGACAACGTATACAATTTGCTTCTTAAACGACCAAATGAAATCCTCATAACCATCGGCTGTTATGAACATAGAGCGTCTATAGTTTACTAATGTGACCGATCAACCGAACCGACAATTTGCGATTTAACGTACGCAAGTAAGAATATAAAATCGAATCAGACTGCAGCGATAGCGATCTCAGTCCGATTCATGTTATTACTGAGCTGGGCGCAGCGGTAGCAAAAACAGAACTAAGTATTTTCTGATATTAATGTAATGATTGAAATAATGTCTTTATTCATGTACAACGACTTCGTTTAATAACATTAATTGAAATATAAGCAGAATTTGAATATTTTAAAGAGAAAAAATAATTAAAAAATATTTTTTATTAAGATTTATTCACCGATTCCCTAAATTCTGTTTTTGAATATAGACTTCCACTGTAACCATCACAAAATTCTCAGGTGCATATATTCTTCTTCCCTTTCTTCTTTAACAGTATTTATCCAGTGCTAATAAGTCTTTTTTCATAAAGTCTAAGTTAGTGATGACAAGTACGCTCGCGATACTTTGTATTGATGATGCTGCTCTACGTTACTGTGGGAAATATAATCAGCATTTACTACGTATATAGTTATCATGTTTTTTCGTTCGACAGAATTTTATTGGTTAATTAAGACGATGTCAACAGATGGAAAATACTTAGACCAGCGAAAGGGACAAAGGCGCAGAGATCTGTTATTGTGACTGCCAATCCGCCTCCAAGCGTATATAACTCCGCAAATCGATTAAATTCATTTTGTGTTAAGAGTTATTCATCTGCTGTCTCTACAACACGTTACAATATAATAAAATAGCAGTTGAATGATACCCCAAAGTTGCAACTCCCGACTTCACAAGATGGCTTATTATTGATACCTTTGATACGAAAGACCCGCAAAAAGGTTTTTCAGGCATTCAGTACTACCAACGACATAAAACTTTAAATGAATACATATGCAATTTTTATAAAATACCTTAATTTAAAAAAAACTCGGGTTTTTATTGGAATAATTACCTATAAACTGCATAAACTCTAGAATGAGATATTACGTCAAAAATATAATAAAACAATTTTTGTGATAAAATTATAACTTTTTGGCCTATTATAACATCGCAGCAGTCTAAATTTGGTAGCAGGATTACTTCAAGTTGTGTTAATTTCATGTTGAATGATTCAATAATATCCAAGTTAAATCTACATAAGGACATTATTTCATTGTTAGATTAATTTTAAAATTATAAATACAAACAGAAAAACCAATTAAGACATGTATTTATTCCTGAAACTCAGTCTTCTATATACATTTCTAAAGCTCAGTCTTCGGCTAGTGATTGAACTACATATAAGAGTCGTTTTCAGATATTATATAAGTATTTCGTTTTCCCAACAATTTCCATGAAACGCAAACAAAACAAACTTTAAACCGCATTACGAATGCCGCATTTTGTTTCGCAAAACTTCGAATACTTTACTCGAGAAATCTACCGAAAATTTTAAAGCATAAGTTATAACGGAGTCACCTGAACGCAGCTTCAGTATTCAGAGACTTCGGTAACCAAGTTGGGCGTAGCTGTGTATAAGTTAAGCTTGACTTTAGCAAAGAAACCGCAGAACCGCGCTGTCTGACGACCAACTTAAATCTCCGCCTAGGTTAGGTCTTGAATACACTAACTGAATGGGGGAAACAAAGCCCTGCTTCACTGTTTACGCGCTACAATAGCTGTAAATGCTTTTAAAAAAAAAGGTTATTTCAAACTCAACCATTATTTATCTTTAGAAATCCACCACAGTAAAAATTAAATTAAAAGAACATATAGGTATTACCTAATATTTTGGTGTGTAAATGTATTTATTTTTTCAAATTATCACTCATTTCAAAATAATATTGGAGAAAAATAAAATTTTAATTTATTTACCTATAAAAAGAAGCTCAAGAAATTTAAAAATGTATTTATACAAACAAGTGGAGATAAAGTCGGATCCATCCTATATACATAATGCCTAAATGTGAGTTTCGTCGTTGAAGCGAGGATTGCGCTGAGATTTTGTTGCCTTTTAAATAAACTTCCCAGATTTGCAGTCTGAATGCCACGTTAAGACAGTTTCATTCGAGACTTATTTCTATGCAAACAATGAAAGTTAAAATAATAAGTGACTATATATAATTAAGATTGTAGTTATTATTATTTTTCATTATGCTCAAATTATAACTAAGTATGTTTGGTTTATGTTAGTAAAATAGTATGCTTTTAGACGAAGAGAATTCTCGACCTTATTACGCCCTATGACTGAACGAAAAAGTGGAGTAACCACATGGAAATGCTCGTATGATCTTAAGAATTGTTAAACTTCAAACTCCTTATTACCGGGGAAGCAGCGTTTGCAAAACTACGTCATCAATTCTTCTGGAAAACCTACGGCAAATACTTACATACCAATTTGGATATCACTGGAATCGAGGCATTCTATATTCCACTCCTTATATAGTCGTCAGGGGTGACTACGCATCTACATTTTGATTTTCAATCGAGGTAAAATGTTAAACTGTGTGCTTGTTTGTGACCCTTATTCTATTTTAAAAAAGTGTTAAAATTTAAAAAAGGTAGGTGTAATGAATGATATTCGTTTAAAGAACCAAAATTGTGAATTTAATTATGAATGTTCAGAACAAAACCAACTGAAATACTTATTTAAAATTAAAAATTGATACAAAATCATTATATGTAATACTACTACAATATAGTATAATATAGTATAATGATTTTGTGCTATGTCTAGGTATATCAAAAAAAGAAACTATAGGAATCGTCACAGCACACTACATCCCATAAAGCATTCCTTTCCTAAACCTGTGTCAATAAAGATAAAGGAAAACTAATATCAAAACAGGAATAGGTACGTGATAAGAAAACATTTATTCCCTATGTTTAATGCATGATTTGTCATAATTTTGTAGCCTCCCCTGCCAAGCCTGTTGTTTTGTATCTAACGGGGAAATGGGCGTGCATGATTTATTGCTTATCTTATTTATCTCGGACGTTATGAAAAACTGTCGGAGGGAAATATTGAGAGCACTACCAGGTTTATTAACAAATATGCTGCCAAGATTGCGAGGGGGCTTTATTTATCATTCCACCCCACGTATAGGGTTATTATGTCGAAAAATTATTAAAAACTGAGTAAAGTATTGCAAAACGTTAACAATAAAGTGTAGTCTTTGTCACTCTAGAGATCAGTGATCGAACTACAAACTGCATGATGCATACAGCGTACTATTTTTTCATTGAGGGTAAAAAGCTAAATAAAATCTGCTTATATTTTATTTAAATTATTGTTAGTCAATAAACTAAAATTTTGACAAATTTCTTTTATTTTAACTTACTCATGGTACATTTTAACGCTATTAATAGCAAGACTTTAAAATTTATTTGTGGGAATTAAATAACTGGATAACACTATACAAATCATAAATTCATAAGTAGAGTAGTATAAGAAATATCTCCAAATCCTACTCGAGCTAAATTTATTGGTTATTGATACTGTTAAATAACCATAAAAAATATTGCGAAATATATTATTTTGTTCATATTGCTCTTTTTAACTCTTCCCTCGGCAATAAAGCCGCGAATCAAAAGTAGACAATAAATCACAATATGGCGTCCGCTGCCCCGTGTTTGCTCTCGCCCACATAATCCGTTCATACGGCTTTAAATCCATCCAGTGTTGTCGCGTACTACACTAAATCATCATAAGAGAATCCCGTTGGATGTCTACACACAACACAGAACAGCAAATTATGTTTCTCTCATTCTCATTGACGACGGAGAAAATACAAACGTTTTAACATATTTGCCGTCTTCGAGGAAAATATTTTTCGAGGCAATTTTTGTTAAAACAAGAAATTATACCTTTGATCGAATATGCTTCTCATCAAAATTATTATCAACTCACATTTTTAACGATCATTACCTCACCTTTATAAGTAGAAAACAATAAAAGACTGTAGTGATTTATTGCATTAAACGCTAAGAAATAACACAACTCGTTTATTAGAATGCGCTTTTAGTAAGCGCCTTGTTATTTTTGTTAGTGTCTGTCGTATTTATGATTGATTAGCACAATGTGTAAAGTCCTCGCACTTCAAAATTTACCAAACCGTTCACGGTTATAATAAATTTTATGTTTTCAGTAAAATATGGAAAAGCATATGCTTAGAAAACATTACACTCTTCCTGTCCAGTGGATTGGAAAAGAACGATAAAGAAAATAACGATATTTAAAGTAGGTACTTATTGATTGTTAATTCTTTTTTTCTCATATTGCTATTGAAATGTGTTTGCTTACTACAATATTTTAAAAAAACAATATAAAATTTATTATTATTACCAAGGATGTGTAATGTTTTCAAAACAGCCAGTACCAAATCCACTAATGAAAATTGGTCTCTTCCTTAGGAATGAATATATAGCAATAATAGGTTTATGGACCGTGCTTTGTGGCATTGCTTGGGGGGAGCCAATGTTCTGCAGTCGACTCGTCAAGGGCTTAATGATGATAATGATGATGATGAATGAGTTTAAATTGACAATGCGACTGTAGCCTAATGGCAGGGCGCGGATCGCGAACTCAAAAAGGTCGTGGGTTCGAATCCACCATTCGACTACTGGCGTGAACCACTCGAAACACAGCAATTTTAAGCTTACCACGAGTTAAGCGGAATATTAGTAATGTTTATAGCATTGTTAATATTCTTTTTAATAAAAAAAATTAACCCTTTTACGCTAACTTTCTAAAAATGTGCCAAATGATGCATTTCATGACAAATCACCACGCTGGGCAGAGCGGACACGTGAGAGCAGATGAGATAATTTTCATCATTCAAAATTATAATATTAATGCATTGAAATCTGAGGTAAAATTTATTTAGGATAACGTTGAAAGTGTATTCCATAATTGAAAAAAGTCGACCTTTTTCAAGTTCGTTAGTCGTTAAAATACATAATTTTTTTTATTGACAACTGATTCAAAATTTTAGCTATCTATCAATTACAACCTACAAAAGTGCTCTACACCCACACACATAAGCCTTCCCCAAAAAGGAGAAGGGATACATCAGTGGAGCGATTTTGCTATAGTCGGCACGCTTGGCAGATGCCAATCGCAATTTTTATAATTTTGGATTGTTATTAGGATGTTATCCCATTCCATCTCCTATTTCAGTTTTCAAAATGTAGATATATTTATATAGTGTAGGTATCGAAATTCAAAACAGTTACTGCAAAATGAAGTTATAAACTGGAAAATCGGGATTAAACAAACGAGCGTTCATGCAATATTTGTTAGTACATCGCAATTTTTAGTTGAGGGCTATGAACTATTGCTGCAGTTTGGCTGTTTCACTCGATTTATGCGAATAAAGCCGCCCCGCGGAAAGCGAGCAAACAAGCGGAATTTGTTGTGGAAACAGAGCGATTTTTTTTAGTTTTGCGACTCTTTATATCAGTCGGATGCCTAACCGTTGGATTGCGTTGTTGACTGATATATCAACACTAACAGCCTGTGTTGTTAGGCCGCTGTGGAATAAAAATAAACGAATTGATTAAACAATTTCATGAGTAACAACTTTCTGAGTGCGGGCATATATTATAACAAAAGCTATACCTTTGTGTAGAACATGCTTCTACCGAGCTTATCGATGAATTGAATAAAGAATTTTGAGAAGCCAACACCATAATATAATACACTATTTTACTAACACCGATTAAATATGCAAGTTTTCTAAAAAGCTTTGCATCGCCTCTACATCAACACACCAACATCTGTGTTATCATAAGTATATTCAAAAACATCGTTTTAAAACGAAACAAATATATTTAAATTCAAATTAATTATCCATAAGTTTTGAATAACCGTGGTAGCTCAACAGCTGTGTTAGCCGTAAATTTCACATTACGAGAGCAGCCTGGATTCGATTCCTAACGACACAAATAAAATTATTAATTATAGTTTTACGAATACTAGAGCGCGCGGAATAATTGGTCCATAACCCTCTTAGAAATGAAAGGATGAAATATTATCAATTTTGTAGCAAATATATCAGGAAACAATAAAAGGGTATTCTACGACTACATATTAGTAACAATTTATTTAAAACGAAAAACAGAGGCAGAACAAGTCATCGAACTCTTACAGATATGGCTTTAACAATGGCTGCTAGGATCAGTTACTTGGAGCAGGCGGACTGTCAACGTCTATTGGACATGCGGAGATCGGGGCGATAAGCGGCCGCCGACGTCGCAACTCGAATTAGATGCAGTACTTTGTTGAAATGTAAAACTATTTTATATACACTGACAGTATTTATTTAGTTGAAAATAGTATCTATTTGTAGTCATAGATTATAACAAAAAAAATTTAGGATAATGATGTAACTATGCTACCAAGCTGTAGTCTTCCTAGAACAAAACGTATATAGCATTATTTAATATTTAAAACGTACCAAAAATTTACAACGTATTTTTAACTTCAAAATTAGAAAAGATAAAAATCCTGAAAGAAATTTTTTCTTCTAATTAAAATCGCAGTCAGTTAAATAGTAAGAAAAAGCTTTAATTCAAAGAACCACATAGCTGCACTTAATACAGGATTTCAGAAACTTTTCCCAGTTGCGACTTTTAAACTAATTTCCATTCCGAATTCATGATTACTTTTCTTTGTTATTTTTCATTTCCGTGATGACAAAGAGTCTTTACCTGGAAAACTCTAATAAATGCAAGGAACTTTTTTATCGTCTTATCCAATGCAGTTTTTTAGTCTAATTGCGAAGTGACTTGTTGGTGAGTGAGTGGTGTTTTTTTATAAGAAATTCCTTTTCCACCATTTCCAGTTAACACCACCGATAGCCATACATGGAAACTTTTATATGCTTCGTTTGGCGCATGATTGGCCAGTTCCGTTTTCTACACATTTTCTTGGTTCTATTTATTACCTTATTAAGATCTCACACGACGTGTTCTGCTTTATTTACGCTGAGCACGCTAAATATTTTCATCGCGTTTTCGGCCACCCACAATTTTATCTTAACTTATAGAAAAATAAATAAAATTCAACATATGCAACCTTATTTAAATCAATATGTGATCAAACAAATTAATACAATCGATCGCAGATTTGCCCATTGAATAATTACCATTGTGTACCTCTTTTATAAACTGATAAATGGTTATGAATATTTTCATTTACCGATACACTGGCACAATAATTGTATTAAGATTTTATCAATGTATAAAATAAAATAGGACTGTAAAACTATAATTTGTCGTTAACACATCTCCTTACCTATGTACTAGTCATCACGTTATAGCTGTTATATACAACGTAATTCATGATGTAACATCGAGTCAGCGCTGATGGACGGCCCGTTTGAGAATCGTATTTCAAATCAGGCTTGTCTACAAGCCGCTCCACTGAATCATATTTTGCAACCCACAATGCTATGAGGTCAACAAAGATTAAGTGTTTCGTACGGGAATTGTAAGCTGGTGAAGAGTGTAGTACTCATAATTATACTTGAGTTTTATTATATTATCTATTTAATCTATGAATAGAGTTAAATGAAAAGATTAACAATCACAGTGTTAATCTTAGTTAAGATGAAGACGTCACCATAGTAACAATTTATATATATACAAATATATATAATAGTATAATATCGAGTTAGGTAAATTGTTACTATGGTGACGTCTTCATCTTAACTAAGATTAACACTGTGAGTGTTGTATATATATATATATATATATATATATATATATATATATATATATATATATATATATATATATATATATTTGTATATATATTTACTAATACTATTCATTTTCATTTTTGTTTTTGCATGTCCCTCTGTGTGGCAGGCGAGAGTTTATGTATTAAGTGTTTATAAGAAAATGATCAGAGTTTATACTGTTATGTATGTACTGCACACAATTAATAAAATGACAAAATTTTCTGTTTTAAGAACCACTTAAAAGGTTAAAAGGTCATTAAAATGTATTTAATGCAGAAGACGGAGTCATATGTTTTAAGAAAGAAGTATATAACATTTTATAAAAAATTCTAGGATTAGTAACGAGTTCTCAAAATTTTATTAATCTTTCAGTACTTAAAAAAGGAAAATAGTGTAATTGTAAAGCAGCAAATGTTTATCTGGAAACTACAGCATCAAATAGAATAGCTTAGAATACATAACATGCCTCCCCTGCAACTTAAAATGTCGCAGCGCGTGTTCTATTCCTGTTTTTGCTCTAATATCTAAGACTATGTACACTAACTACCGAGGTAGTTCCTATATCTTAATGCAGTAACAATGTTCTGTTTTAGAATGCTTTATACGACCACGACGCTCTTTCTATTATTCCCTTTCTGAAGAAAACTACTCCTTGTAGTTAGTTTGTCACGATTTTGCTTAAACATGTAATTCACGAAACATTGTTTATTAAAAATGGTCTGCAAATCGTTATAGAAGTAAATTTGACTAAAGTTTCTAATGCTTCACAATTTTAAATTTTCAAAAAAAAACAAACATTAAAATTAAAACAAAAGCTATTCATCATCTCCTCTCTCTTGGTGAGAACGACTGATTGTAAGTAAGGAGTTCGGCATAGATATTCGTCTAATAAAAGCCACACTTCATTGCCTACCTACTAAATTACCTGAAATTAGCTGAATTTGATCTAAATTAACGACTACAAAAATTCAATCTAGACAGTAAGCAAATAAAAAATATATGAAGTGAAACAATTTACCAGCATTTGTCTCTAATAGAATGTATCTTTAAAATAATGTGGCGGTCTTTGATAGGTTTTTATAAAGCTAAGTCAGTGTGTTTCACTTTTTTGGGTTGCATCACGATTCATGACTTACCATCAGATGGATTCTCAGCCTGAGCACTGGCTAGTAAAAATTAAAAAGATGTTTCTATTTATTAGATTACGTGCTTTTAAGATCATTTTTCTTATTAATTTTTATAGAAAGATAGTAGAAAAATAATCAAATCTTGAAGAATAACGAGGTGATTATTAAATGAAATATTAAGGTTTACATTTTTTATTTTCATTTCATCTTTTATTGCAAAGTATATAATTTAAAATCATGATCGAGTGAACACTGTCTTAAGAACGTTGTCACCGGTGTAGAACCTTAAAGGGTTTTCAGCACGAAGCGCAGGTAAAGTGCGATAGTTTCTGTAAGACCACAGATGGCATGTCAGTACATTGTTGTGAGTTTAAATGACCGGAAAACGATTTCAATTATATATATATATATATAAATAGTTATTAATTGCTTTTGGTTATTTACGGCACGGACTAGTTTTTATATAGGTAGTTGATACGATTTGCAGGGGGGTTTGTAATAATTTAATTTGGGTGCAGAAAAAGGTACCGTTTCTCTTGATTAAATTGAAGAGGTGATTGCTTGAAGCCATGCAGGCTATCAACGTACATAGAGGTGACGAAACAACCGAGCGTAGTTATTTTTTGTATGTGTTTCAAATTGATCAGTATTATCTTCAGCGTAGATTTACTATCAGTCGTTCTAAAGAACAATTACCTTAAATAACGTACATCTTCATGCATATTTAAATACATCACACGTTGAGCCCTAGGCCTTGAATTTAGCTATTGTTAATTTGTCACAGTGAATTAGCTACGACGGAGGTAACAGATAGTGTTAGTATTGCACCCTGCACGGCGCCAATATGCTCGTAAATGTCGCTCCGACCAATTTAATGCCTAACTATATGGCTACAGTCTAGATCCGTATCTGTCGAGGACGGTCAGTTTAATGTCTATATTAATGAAACCGATAATCAAAAAAATACAAAGATGTAATATAGTAATAGAAATTATTCAAATTACAACGCTGATTGATACCATAATAATAAAATTTCCATTGATTCAAACTACTTTTACGGATTTTATCGCGTTTATTCATTTTATTTTTAATACCCGACGTTTCGGGTGCTGAAAAGCACCCGAAACTAGTTCATTCTGCGTAGATCGAACCAAAGACAATAATTAAAAAGCTGAAGGTACTCCGGATTAACTTTGACATCGGGAAGTTAGTCACCTCAGTCCCCCGCGACCATGGGTGCTGGAAAGCACCCGAAACGTCAGGTGTTAAAAATAACATAAATAAACACGATAAAATCCGTAAAAGTAGTTTGAATCAATGTGTAGTGTTCGCGTAAATATAAGAAATCATTAAAATTTCCACTAAAAAAATTGGATGTAGTGAGATAAAGAATTAACTGAAAACTTCCTACCGGTAGGTGATAACAAACAGTTTTCCTTTTCAGAGAAAAACAGAACGTTTATAAAAATGAAAGCATCAAATTTTTTTGTTAAAAGATAATAATAATTTTTGTTTTGGTCCATGGTTACAGGCTTTTCAAAGTAAGAGTGACAAGCGAATACGCTGTCCACCTGATAGTAAGAGGGGCGGTGACCCTTAGACATCTACATCCATCCACCCCTGAGGACTAAGATGGTCACGTGGTTTCTTCACTCGCCGTACGGAACAGCAGAGATACTAGTCAACAACCTTACATGCATTCAGTGCATGTTGCTAGCTAATGATTGATACTCTGGCAATATATAGTACCTACATTGTAATGTAATATATTCAACCTGAACCCTCATCCTGAGAAGCTAGTAATGAGTGCACAAAAATATCAACTCTGCTTTCACCAAACCGCCTGCATATCAGTTGGCGCTTTCTTCAAAGACGTCAGCAGTGGCCTCAACATCAGTTAAATAAATAAAACAATTATGGTTTTTAATTTAGGTATGTGCAATATAACTCATAATATAATCATTACGAAGTGAAGGCATCTATATAGCTTCTTCAAAAAAATGTAAGGTTTAACGACTAACGTTACGTTACGTAACGGTTCTGATAAACACTTAACAATAAGTGTTTATGCGAGATAACTTTTCATACCTTTGTGCTAAAGATAAAGAGAGAAAGTTGCGCAACTAACGGTCAGCTTTCTAAAATTCGATTGTGTCCCATTGTTAAGAATCCAACTGTTTTTGGAGTAAAAAGTTTAGTATTATTCTAATAATGACCCAGCAAGGGGCCTAATGATTCAGAAAGCGACGTAAAGTTTTGTTCAATTTAACCCTATTCATCATGTGTCGGTTTGTAGGGACTATGGTTTAAAATAGTTTAACCATTTGTTTTAAGGAATGCAATTAATAATTAATAAATAAATTTTTGTTCGGTATTAAAAATGTAGAGTATCGTTCATTAAAACATTCATTACAGACTATAAGTTCACTGCAGATCACAGGCCTCCCCCAATTAGATTGCCTTTTACAAGGGATGTTTGCCATAGTTGCCACGCTTGGCAGGCGGGTTGACAATCCTTTTATATTATTTCGAGCTCTTAACAGGGAAATGCTGCTGCCTATATCTTGTTTCCATTTCCCTCTGTCACGTTCTTCAGTACTCCCGGATGATATAACGCGGTAGCGGATTCTTTTAGTACATGGCGGCTAGTTAAAAAGTACTAGCCGCCATTATCTTATTTAGCTTATTTTTTAAAAGACCGCACTAAGATTTTGTCCTGTATCGTGAGGGTAGCGTACATACATAAATTTCACAAGGACTAACATCCAGATCCGGAACAATTATTTGTATGCCATACATGGACCTAGAAAAAACGCTTTTTTTCTAGATCCATGAGGCCATACGAATGCATGTTGCGTATGGTAATCGAATCTGCGGCCTTTAGCGATGCAACTCTTAGTTAAGCCATTACGCCACGGAGTCGTCATATATTATATCGAATAAGACTTTTTTTGCACAGATTTTATCCCCTTTCATTAAAGCAATCAAATCAAGTTTCGCTATACCCGTGATCATGGATGTTTGACGTCGTGATACTTTTATTTATTTCTTTGAGCAAACTTATAAAGATAATAAAAAGACGTACATGTGTTTAGTTACTTACACATTAATACTTTCTAGTTAAGTTTAGTAGTTAGTGTTTTAAGCGAATACATAGGGGGAATACTGATTCTCTATCGTGGTTAGACAGGCTTGTTAGCAAACAATACCAGGGACTGTACTACGGTCATATGCAATAGCAACTAAGAGTGAAATTTTAGTTCGCGTTTATTAGAAAATTCTAGCGTCATCCATATTATAATTCATAGGTTATTTATACAAATTTTGTTTTTTCAGCAAAGTGACGAACAAAATGTAATCTCGTTCAACCTGTAATCATACTTACTCCGGGTAACCCTAATATTATAAAGGACATGCTTTTAATTACCTATGGATTTATTTCCTTTAACTTTTTAAGCTGCATTTTGTATTGTATTATTGACTTTTTCGCAGTTTCTTCTCCGATTAAAAGAACTCTATTAACGGAGGACTCGTACTCTGAGGGTTTCTATAAATTAGCGCACATTGCTTTAACGAAAATGCAACTCGGAATACAAGACAGGCTTTGTAGTTTGTAGTATGTATTGTAGTAAAAACATAGGTAGTTTCTTCCATACCATAGTTTAAGTAGTAACTAACTATTGTAATTGCGAAAAAATATTTTTGAGTGGTGTAGCCACAAATGAATCTATTTTGGAGTTTTGCCTTTACATGTGCTGTGACAAGTTGCTTCTTACCAAATTTCATGATTCTAGGTCAGTGGGAAGTGCCCTGTAGGTTTTGATGAGCGGGTTTGCGAGTTTCAAAATTGCGATCTAAATGGCTGTATCTATAGATGCGTTGAATTTTTTACACCTCTAAGAGATCTTAGAGAGTTTAACTTGATACTTCTCCAAGTTACCTGAGAAAAAGAGTCATGACAGACAAAAATGGACAAGATATTGATCCTATATGACTTTCGCTTCTTCCTTTTGATGTACCTACGAAATTCTAGAAACGACGTCGTTTCACTTCAATATGTAGGTACTGTTAATTAGCGCTAGCAATAGATATTTAAGAAAAGCTATGTAGGCTGCTTCATCGCTTATACGCAATTTAATACAGCATTGACTACCATGATTCTGAATGAAAAATTGCGTGATCAGAACGAGTTTCATTAATTTTAACAAAAAGAAAGTTAGTAAGTTTGTCGCAATACTGGCACTCGTATACCATCATAATTTACGTCCATTTTAAAGTTCATACTGAGGCTCGCGAATTGTCGTGTGATGCAAAGTCATGATAAATAAATTTCGAAATTTCGAATAATATGAAACTTAATCTAACTTTTTGGTCAAATTAAGTTATGAACTGAGAGAATCATACGAATTTTAAACGTAATTAGGTACTTTATTGTTTATTAAAACTCATCATCACGTGATGATTATAATTATATTATCGAATAAAACTAATTTTAGGGAGTTATCGTGTTTAGGTACATTTACTTTTTTAATTACCAACGTTTCGTGTACTGTGTGCATTGTAAGTAAATGTTTCACTATTCCAACAAAAGTCTATTCACTCTTACATTGAAGACAATCATATTAAACTCACACGGAAAGAGAGATTCTGGCTCCTTTACTGTACGTAGGTATTACGAAAGAAAAAGCATGTTTATGTAGAAAAATTAGACTCAGGCTGGGTTTCCGAAGTAGCCACTGTAACAGCTAAGGTTCAGTAATAGCCAAATATTCTGACATCTAGACAACAACAAGTTCATATAAGAAATTATAAAGCCTTAAAATTATAACAACGTATCAAATGTTATACATTCGTAAATAAAAATAGAGACGTTAAGTAAATAAAATCACTTCATATATATTACAGAAATTTATAATGTATGCGAAGTGGTAAATGCGTCCATAAACAATAGTCAACGAGTTGTGTAGACGTTTATTATTATCTAGTAACATCACAATAATGCATCAACTATATCAAGCCTCATTGACTCGGGTACACGATCCGTGAATCATCGATTCGAATTAAGAAATAAACTGCATCGGAACGTATAAAAAGTCAAATATGAAATGCGCGATTTCAAATGTCCCCGGCCGGTTTCAGACACGATCTTTTTTGTTAATGCGTCGGCAACTCAATAATTTCTTTCGTACTCGTAAATTTAAAACACAATACGCTGTTGAGATAGATTTGAAATGTAAGTGGTTGAAGCGAGACATCTACACTGCTTCCTGCATTGTAAGAAACGTGACCTCTTCTAACTGGGCCGTACTAGGATTTACATTTAAAAACAACTTCAAAAGACAGTTTGCCTCTGGAATAAATTGTTTATTCTGCTAATACAGAAACAATATTTGTGAGCGGCCATAAATACTTGTGTACTTCATAACTTTCCACCCAGAGCTTGAATGTAGTCCCGTATACAGAATTTCCACCTAATAAAAGGCCATGTTACGTGTAGGGAGCGTTAGACACGCAATTACGCGGCACCCAGTTTAATAAGAGCCCCCCTTTCCGTTCCAAGTGTGACATGCGCTGCAAAAAGTGGTAGATGTATGGACAGCCACAGTTCATGTTTAATTGGTGCGTTGTAAGGCGAAGTTTCACGTTGAACGTTAATTAGTGCGTGCCTCACGTTCCTATGCATGTATGGATGTGCTTTTGAGATATTCTATCTGAAAATAGGTGATCTTGGTGCTGTAAATATATCAGTACTGGAAAAACTCAAAATTTTGTATATTATGTCACATTAAAATACCAGCTCTTCCCCGCATCTTCTTCATAAGTTAAAATAATAGTAGCCTTAGTAAGTCCTTATAACATCAGCTGTCTGGTAGTGAAAGTTCCGTCAAAATCGGTTCAGACATTTTGGACATTAGCCGGATCAAACAGACAGGAGTTTTCTTCCGCGTACTACCTCTCTGTGGAATAGTTTACCACAGGTGATTTTTCCGGGCCGATACGACCTGGGGACCTTCAACAGTTTACTCCTTTCTAAACGGCCGGCAACGCACCTGCAATTCCCCTCGTGTTGCGGTTGTTCATGGGCTGCGGTAGTCACTTAATGTCAGGTGAGCCGCATGCTCGTTTGCCCCCTCTTCTATAAAATAAAAACAAATATTTCAAAAAACGTTACCTCCACAGTAGGATTTACTCCTGTATCGTGGAGGCAGTTTACAAACACAAATTTCACAAGGACAAACATCCAGACCCGTAACAATCACTTGCAGACATTACAAATACTTGTTCCGTGCGGGATTCGAACCCGTGGACCTTAATGCTGCAACTCATTGCTAAGCGACTGCGCCTCGGAGCCGTCAATAATTCCGTTCCGTTGTAATTCCGTTTATTATAAGCTGTTATTTTGATATTATAAACAGACAAACAGACCCTTCAATTTTATATATATATATATATATATATATATATATATATATATATATATATATATATATATATTATTTGCAGAGATTCGTATTGCCTACACGGACTCTTACTACAGAAGACTGTAATATAGATCCCAACATGCCATTACCTCTAGATTTAATTTGATGTAGAGATTAATGCGCGGAACAATTTATTGTCAATTATCGTTACCAACACCATAGTGGGATCAATTAACATGAACGCTGAATTGCAAATTACACTAAATTATACAAAAGCTACTGTAGATCTAAATAATAACATTCGATTTTAGAGATTGTGCTTCCAGAGAAGCAATCTCTATTTATAATCCAAACAACACAGTAAAAAACAAAGTATATTCATACTTATGTATTTATGTTATATTTTGTTTCTTAATCGGCGATAGACTATGTAGGTATACAACCTATAGGTACTACATACATTTACTATCAGATGAACTGTTTGCTCTTTTCATAACCCTTAATTATTCAAAAAATGAGGATACCTAAATGGATTTCAAGTCATTCCTAGAAGCAGATTTTTACATAAAATATTTCGCTTTTAAAATTTTTCACTATCGTCTTAAAAAGTTTTCATGAAAAATCATGTCATCAGAAAAATAAAAAAGAACTTACTATATAGGTAAGTAAAATATTTTATTTTATTGAATATCAGAATAAAAATTAGTAGTTTGCTTCATTTGACTTTTCACTTTACTTTGACATGCTCGTAAAGTTGTTCGTTAGTCTGAAGTGCACATACACCCGGTTAGAGAAAACCGGCCGGCCCTGGACGCTCGTGGCTCGTCTTGCGCTGTCAAATGAAGCCACTTCAAGCACCAAGGTATATTCCCGGATATCTGTTAAATTGAGCATGAGAAGATCAAGGTATGTTTCCGTAAATTCGCTTGTGGTTGCTTCTAGGAAGTATTTGGTCTAAGTACAATTGTTTTTGGTTTGATAATGAGAACTTTTTTTTAAATTGTTACTAATTTGTTGAAGTTTTGCGTAATAAATACGACATAAACATAATGAGTCTATGCATATGTATTAGAAATCTTCGAAGATTTTGTAGTAAATGAAGTGGTCACTTAATTACCTAGCATAGATTATAAAAACTATTTTGAAAACTTACTTCTTATCGCATTACACTGTATTGGATGTTAACAGTTTTATAACACAACAGTGTCAACAAAGGTTGTATTAATTCAAATGCCTTTGAAAAAAACATAGGCTCATTATGTTTGTATCTTGTTTAATACGCAAAGCTGCGAAAAATTACATTGCTGCAAAATAAAAACATAAAGTTCAACAAATTGAATAACAATTTAAAAGAAAAAAGTTCTCATTATCAAACGAATGTGTATATTAAAATATTAATGCTTATGAATGTCGTGCATTTGTTTTTTTTTTTGTCACATGTTAGTTGCATTTGTTAATTAAACAGTAATTGTATCGTAGAGTTCGATACTCTGTTCGATGTCTGAAGTCACTTTAATAAACGGATCATTCCACGCAAGGCTCGTTCACCATAGTTTATGGGACACATGCCTATCGATCCCATTGTAAAGTCGTTGAACAGGTGATTTTAATTGAGTTTTGTATAATGCGCATACGAAGAAACTGTTTTTAATGAAGTAAGAAGTAGTGCCACAATATCTTGCTCTTTATTGAGTGGTAATAATAAGCGATGTAGCATTAGTAAAACTCGTTAATAAAATGAGTCTTTGAATTAATATGTTGTAGAAAATCTCCATAAGGATACAACCTACTAAGTCCTTTATTTATCAAGTGCTCGCTTTGCACCTGTAATTGTTAGATGACTTTAATAATGAAAAAAAAGAATACATAAATTCAGGCGATATTCAACTTGTGTTCACAAATTTATGAGTAAAAGCGCAGTTGAAATAATTACGAGTATTATTTTTAAATGAACCGTATACATGAATACTAATTCAATAACAACAAAAACAAAACGCATTAAGAAACGCTAATCAAATGTATCCAAAAGCGAAATCCACGCGAAACATTAAAATTCAAGTCAAGAATTAATAAAGAGATAAATAAATTTAAGAGCGCGGGAATGTGAGGCTGCCGTTACGGATCCGGTTCGCTTTATGTGCATATCGAAGATGGATGGCGCGGAGAGAGGAATAAAGGGGGGGAGCCGCCCGCACCACTTTCCCTCCAGCCACAGTGGCCGACCACTCGCAGTCCCGTCAGACGACAAAAATGCCATAATAATGGCTCCTGAATAGTTTTTACTGCAGCGCTCCAAATACCCACTGAGTCCCCGATACGTGACGACACGTCGCTCATCTCCCTTTTATTGAGAAATTCGTCAGTTTTATATCTCATATGGAAAAAAGGACATGACGAGAGGGCTGGAATCCGGTTGTGTCATTTCAAACACTTGATAAGTATCGCTTGAAACTTTTTCGGTTCGGAAATTCAGTGAAGCTCCTTTAGTTAGTATTCCACGAATTCACCGTTTTTACCCGCACTGGATATAGGGTCACCTTTAAACTGCTTTAATTATGGAGCAATAAGAAATTTTCTTCTTCCAACTTAGAGGCCCGACTGTCTTGTACTTTATTAGAGCTTTTTTAACTTCATTGCGCAAATGCATTGTTTAACGTCAATGACAAAAACAAAATCAACTTTTCTATACACAGAAAATTTAATATGCATTATATTACACATTGATTTAATTTAAGTCAGTAATGTTACAATACATTTTAAAACATGTGTACGTACGTTCGTTTCCCTAAAACTAATAGGTAGGAACAAAATACGGTCTGCTAATTAAAAACAAGGATCAATTAATAATCAGTGACGTTATTATCGAAGCGGCAATATCGAACGTCACAAAAGGTGGACCAATTAAGAGTTTCCCCGAATGTCCGAACGAAGTAGTTCAGAATGATAGCACCGTCAATTATGCCTGCCCGCCTCGCAACCCACTCCGCCAATTACCAACCATCCAGCGATTGATAAAAAAGAGGTTCGAAAAATTCGCCCAAGTAAATTCTGGTTATCTTCGACGGAGGACCGCGGGCGCTGCGTGCGGATCGCGCTTTCCCGGACATCAATTTCGTGCGACCCAGTTAAATTGTCGATAATGTTAATTATGAACGGCGGAAAATGATAACTTGATAAACCTCCGCATAATAACTGCGGTTAACTTAATGAAGTAAAAACTGAACGAGTTCGCTGCCCGGATATTTGAAAGTTTTACGAAATCGCTTTTATTTACGACCAAGTCGCGCATCGAAAAACGCAACCCCGCTTCATGTGTGAACCATGAGGCTGCACTGTACAGACAATCAGTGAGAATAATTCATTTTCTGTACGCACTACAAACCTGAGACGATCACGGATGAGTCTCTTGTTCAACTCGAATCGGTATCTTGGTGACCGGCTTCTGGTAATTGGATTTCAATTATGCTAGTAAAAGGCATCCGCGTGGTACGTCATTACCGATGCCCTTTTAGAGATAGGATAAATTGTAATTGGGGAAGTGCAATGCTATCGCACCGATCTCTGCCGCCTAACGCTTTGAATATTTGAGTTTAAGGAGCCCCTTTTCCCATTTAACTCCCATTGCGGGCTTATTGAAGGGGTGCTCGGCGCAGCGACACCTGTATACGTTATTGTGTTGAATAAATTCCCGACCGCGATTCAGTCTTACGACACAGAGCTCCATGGTTTATTGAACTCGGGATCGAGATAAGACGCATCTTAAAGGAGCTGGAAACGTACTTTAATATCATAATTTTTTAGGTATTAATTTGCATATTTAAGTTCGTACTATTAAGCACCTCCATGTTGAATAAATATGAATACATTATGTCTACATAATTTTGTACTATCAGCAATACATTCAGATTGATTATTGTGTTTTTCTCTAATTACATTTTGTAAAATAAGTTGAGATTTAATGTGGTACAAGTTCATTCTAGTTTAAATGTGCAATTCACATTAACACACAATGCAGTAGGTCCTACATTAGGCAAGAGGAATTTCTGTATCTAAAACGAATATTTTCCGAGACGGCAATGGAAATGTTGTCGTCTGAACAAACGGGTGCGCGGGCGCAGGTTGGGGCGGGGCGCGGGCAGAGAAGTTGGCGAAGCGGAAGGAGGAGGGGGGAGCAGCTAATGAGGCGAGCCGTGCGCTGCCCTCACGCACATGCTTTATGTGCTTAGGTATGAATTTTAATACCTACGCCCATTTCAATTACGACCACTTAAGTAATCAGTAGAATAGTATTTAAAAATTTATTGCTATTTCCTATCCATAAGCTTGAGAATTGATATAATTTAAGTTTAAGCAGACTATTATAATTTATAGTTACTAAAGGTTATGAAATAGTAAAGCACTTAGGAACATACCTCACATTAAGTGGTAGCCATCTAAATTTCCTTGAACCCATATTCTAAAGGGGCGTAATAAATATTAGCAAATAGCTACTTCGTGTGTGCATTATAGGCGCTCGCTTTTAAACGAATTGCTCGGTACCTATAACAATAAAAACCGCTATAGGCCCTTTCACACATTCTAATGCGCCCAATGTTCCTTCATTTGTCGGAGGCCAGCACGCAGAGGAAATATTTTCCCAAATCCATACAGACTTAAGGTTCGCATAAAGCAGTCGTTCCCCCGCGCCGAAGTATGGCAGCGAGATTTATACGGGGGACTACGAGCTCAAGCCCGAGGCTTTACTATGATGAATTGACACTTTTTCAGCGCTGCCTACAAATTTCAACTCTGAACGATATACGTGGACTGAATTAAGTATACTGGCACCGTAAGAAGGCAACGCCCAACGTTATGGAAAACTTTTAATGTCTCCAATGAGTTAAAACGTCCATAAATATTACAGTTCGTGGGTTTCGTGGCCTTTCACAGAAGTCGTTATAGTGCGTGTCGTTACGTACCCTCTTAATTTGCTCCAATTGTATGTACAATTATTCTATTTATTAGAGCCGTTTTAAGCTTTTCATGAAGATGTAGAGATAGTTTAAACCTGTATGCTCGGAAGGCGACGTAATTCGATACTCCTGTTGGCTCGCGACCTGAAATGGCGGGAAATGCAAATTTTTTGCTAATTTGAAAATTTTGCTATATTTTCACTTTCAGATAATATTTATGAATAAAACTTACAGGAATCCTTGTTGAATGTATAAACTATCTGATAAAATTATTTTTAGTTGCTAGAAATTGTAATAAAATTCATAAATTACCCTTTATAGCATAGTAGTAAGTAGTAGATACTTCACTTTTAGTCACAAAATTAGTACTAATTTGAAATCTACACGTTTGTTTTTGGAGAAATCTATATGAAAATGTTTAGAAATATGTATATTGTTATGTTTTATGTGTTTCTATTCGTTACTCATACCAAAATATAAAAAAATTAAAAAAAACGAAATTAAATGTCCCTCGACGATTTATATTTTAATTTTTCGTTCATTATGCCGCAAGAGGCGCGTTCTCGTGCGGACCGAGCAAAAACTACAAACACGTTATAAACACAAACGGGCCACCAGCACACCATTGCCTCGCGTCACGAAATCTCTAGTAGCATTCTTGCATATCTAATGCTTCTATGATTTATTATTTGTACCTTATCATAACATCTTACGAACTTACACTTCTATGCACGCATGGTGTAATTTCTTCCCAATTTTACATTAAAAAGTTGTTAGAGGCATTAAATCCCTATATTTACGCAATGTTTACCTCTTAATTAGACTGATATATAAAAAAATCATAATACAAACTCGATATTCAAGATATATGATGACTTCATTCGGCGGCTTTAGGCAATCGTCTAAATTATAATAATAACTGGGCGTGAGCTCATCCGTTTGCCCGTCTTAATAAAGCCATTATAAATATCTGATTTTCGGCGTACGTTCATTGAGTGAACGGTGAATACCAAAGGGTTATACACGAATTTTATTGTTACTTATGCGTATCTTGATTATTTCGTTATCATCTAATCAATTTTTTCTGCTTGTTACGAAATAAAAAGAAATGTATTAATCTTTCAGCTTCTAAGATATCTAGATTTTATCCACAATCTTATCGATGTATATCGTAGGTAAGTTTGCAAAATGGGAGCGATACAAAGCACGGTCTACGTAATGTATAAAACATTATGCACAAGTTGCCAGGAAACGTCGCGTATACGACTTTGTATCTGAACTGTTTGGGCGGTAATGTAAAACGTTCTTAAATAATGCCACGTACATAATATATCTAAATGTTTATTTAGTCTTGTCCGCAAGTAGAGGTAAGATTAGTATTGTGAATAATATGAATTGCAACTAAATCTCTATTTACTTAATAAAAGCTGATGATGAAATTATGCAGGAATAGTTACGAAGGTTTATATTTTGTAAGTGGCAAAGACAAGCTGCATATATGGTTATAGCACGCAAAGTTCAGGAAAGTACCACGCTTACACAGTACGAATACTTAGAGTTTAATACTGCTCTGATTCGTATAGTGAATGACGAGCAGCAGAGACACTTTAATCCCCTTTGTGTGGTGACGTTGCAAACCGTATTAGTCCGCAACGGGTGAAAAACTATCCAGTATTGACAGATTGATGAGAAGCAGTTTTAACGGTGCGCCAGGGAATAGGCACTGTGCTCAGCAAACCTACACAGCTTGGTAGGAATTGGCAACCCTTAGGTATAAGAATACATGTCTTTAGATACACAAAAACTTATATTTTGGCTTCTCTAAATAGACTGTCAACGACGATGAAAATTATCTGCTGTTTATTTTATGAAGAGCAAATGTTTCTTTTAAAGTAGAAAATATTTGCTGCATTGTTCTCAATATTTTTCCGAAAGCGAACATTGGCTATTCCACTGCGAGTTCAAATGTTTGTTCAAACACGCTCAGAAGGCAGTAACCAGTGATTTAAGTGACCAACCAACAATAGTTGCTCCGGAATGAATAAAACGTATACAAATTTAATCAAAGAGGAATCTATTAGTAAAATGAGAAGCGCACGGAAGGGAGCGCAACTATACATATTCAACGAGGCACTGCATCACGAACGGGCCAATTTATGCGGCAAGCCCTGAGAGTAACGTACTTTTACCTCCGCCATATGTAAAACCGGACTATTTCTTTCGCCGATCAGATTGTCACCTGAACCAAGGCACTCTATTTATTCCTTTTAACGTGAGCTCTGAAAAGCGACTCGTTTCGTGGCTGATTTAAGATCGTCGGGGTCATTTCTTCGCCTCGCAGATCACGAGCCTTTTGAATTTGAAATAGGCTATAGATGTTTAATAAACTATTTTTGAAACGAATTTCAAATAAACATTAAGAGTAACTTTTCATCATTTATCGAAAAATCGAGTAGATTGAATTACATGATAATTGCACGATAAATAAAAATTATAACCTTACGAAAGTGTCTTTACTTATGGAAAGATGGCACCTAAATTCTACACCTGGGTTGAATTTCTGCCGGTGCCAATGCAATTGCCAATTTTAAACGCTAATTAACTACGTGCTTAGGAGCAAAGGAAATCATCGTGAAGAAACTTGCATGTCTAAGAAATAAAATATTTTCAAACATATAAAGTCCGCGGACACGCACTGAAGCAACGTATCTGTCAAGTTGCTCCATAACCCTCTCAGAAATCAGAGGTCTGTCCCCAGCAGGCGAACTTTGAAGGTTGTTACTTTGCTACTATATGTATTTAAAACATTATTGTAGGTATATTCCTTATTATTACACATTACCATGCTCTATATTTAATAAAAATCAATACATAATAAGTTTAAAAAAGAACATCACTTGAAATCTCTATATTATATATATTTTGTGACATTTTAAACAGCATTTTTAAGCATAGTACACATTTAAAACGTAACTGTTTTGAAAGTCACACGGACACTGGTATATAAAGGATCGATGTCCCAATTGGGAAACAAGTTGTGTGGGCTGACGTAGGAAAACCGATCTTGTCTATGCAATTTATATGTTTTTGCCACAATGGAAAAATGTTTGTTTCTTAGATTTATGATTTTCACGTGTTAGATAAGAATTAGAAATTATGACTATTGAAACATAAATAAAAGGAATATTGCATGAATTTGTAATAGTACCATATATTACAAAAAGAATTGAAAATCGTCGCCAAATTGTAAGCGTCCTACAAATGGTTTATAATTTCAAAGTTAAAATTTTTGTTAGTTTCCAGCCCCATACTTAATTCGATTACGTATCTCTATTGCACAACATGTATCACATCCAAACGTAAAGTGAAGGGTAAACAAATTCATAATTTTAGAATAAAATAGTTAAGAATTTTGGCCAAAATTTCTACCATGTAATTTCGTAAAATAGTATTTAAGTCAATTTTATTCATCTATTTATATAAATATTAAAAAGTGGGGAGATATTTAACCTAAATCTGTTGATATTTATGAGATATATTTAAGTTTGATTTTAAGCAGGTTCCTAAAATTGTTCCAAATTACTTTTGAAATGCTAATCTATAACAATAATCTGCTTTGTGACTAGTATTTTTAACGTGGTAGAGCCACGCTACAGCTATATTATGGTAGTAGCATGAATGTGTCGGCTCGACCGGGGAAGGCCCACGCTCTCACAGAAGCAGAACGGGTTTCGTATGGTGAGTGTAGAGAACCGGAGACTCTTTTTACTGTAAACGAGGCAGTCCGTCTTAGTCCTCACGGGTGACAACTACCCACTTAACATAGTACCCATAGTCACCCACATAGTAGAGATGCTCGAAACGCTTATAAAGAATATCTTTATCGGTGTACCATTACTCAAATCGCTGATATCATTTGTTATATGAAACTATTGAGTAGTATCAAAGATTTTAAATAATAACTTGCTAAGATCCGCATAATTACTTAAGCAGTATAAAATATTTACAAAAAATATTCCGCGGTTTTTATAAAGTTAATCTTTGATACCTATAATGGATTTCCACAAATTAACGCCTGATTCTAATACTTAATATTGAGCAGTATTAATGTCTGTTCTTATTTTAATGTCTAGTGTCTTTCTAAAAAGCGTTGCAAACAGAAACTGATATAAAAATCTTATATCGATCTCTGTTTGTATTTATAATAATTTACTTATCTATTACTATTAGATAGTAATAATTACGTCTACAATTATATAAAAACGAAGAAACTCACTTTAGTGATCTAACAACCTAATATGGTATCATTAGGCAGAATGTGCTTCAATCACCTTTTTTTTTTCAGCGAAGTTTTCTTACTTAAATAATGGCACTTTGTGGATGGAGGCTAATCTGGATAAAGCACACTATTAAAAATCCTTAGAAGTTTGGTTGGGCCACAAAGAAACATGCAAACATACATACAAACACTTCTTCTGTAGCAGTTAATTGTTAAATTCAAATATACGCATCAGTTGTACACTTCTCTTCATAAGCTCCACGATAGAAATTTTCTAATAACCGATCGCACATTGTAATTACAAAATTCTCTAGTGTCCATGTAACCATTGCCAATATAGCAGTGGCCTTAGATTTATTTGAATATCTTGGTGCGCATCGGGAGCGGGCTATTGTTGTCTCTGCCCAGTATGGACTTAATTAAGGACCGGGATAGGTGGAAAGATCCAGAGGAATTTAGAGGTGGTCAGTCGCAAGCGTAGGTATCTCTTGGGGTTATTTAGGATTTCAACTACGTTAATATATAAAGGAATTAATTTATTTGCATACGATATTAAATTTCCCCTTCAACAACTTGAAATTTATGTTAACCGTTTTATTTTTGTAAAGACTATTGAAAAAATACAGCATGTTTATATTAAATAAGACGATTCTCGAGTAAAAAAAATAGAAACACTGTAGAATAATTTACAAAATACTTTAATACTCTATGTACAACATATAACATAACATAAACACTCACGGCTGTCACCCAGAGGGGTAGGCAGAGACTACAGATTTCCATTTGGCACGATCCCGACACACCTCTCTCGCCTCCTTCACATCCATACATACATGCTCGTCGGTTAAGGGTACTCCTAATTTGGCCCGTTTCAAATAAATCGCCAATTTGTTCGATAAATTTTCGCCTAAGACGTCCCTTTCCGACTCTGCCATTCACTTCTGCAACATAAATTTTCTTTGTCACTCTTTCCTCATTCATTCTTTCCACATGACCAAACCACCGAAGCATTCCTTTCTTAATCCTGGTCACAACATCATCTTGCAAACCACACTCTTCTCTTATTACACAATTTCTTACCCTGTCATTCAGATTCAGCCCTAACATACTCCTTAACAACCGCATGTACAAGTAATAAAAATTAAGTTTATAGCTTAAAGTACTCCATTAAATATATAATGAAATAAATAATCATATTGAGTAAGAACTGTTCATAACTCCAAAATATACGAGTTGTAAATAAGAGCGAACAATTAGGCAATATCCAGACAAATTTACTTCCGAATTTGGCTTTGGGGAAATCAAGATGCTAAACTTGTAGTGGCTAGTGTTACAACCTTAGGGGATAATAATAAAGGTATATTTTGACCTTAAATTCTGCTTGAATAGATAACAGAGTAATAGTTGAAGTTGTATCTAGAAAATATGTGTTTGAGTTTCACAATTGCAAACCTAGTAATTTATTTAAATATAATTACAAATTTTTCGAAAAGTAGTAAATTAGAAGGTTCTCACCATGTGGTGGTAAAGCAAGGGAATCCGTCGTCTCATAAGTTTCGTAAGAGGGGCTATAGAAAATGACATAAAATCTTATGGCTGCGGAAGCCATAAGATTTTATATCATATCATGTGATATACAGCAGACGTAAAATACAGACCTATAGTAATGCCAAAGATCAAGTCATCCGGCAATGCATTTGCCAATCTGCCAGCCCAGCGTTGCAACCAAGGCACATCTACCCTAAAACGCGAGAGGTCCATAATATACAGCAATGAACTTCCACGGCCTAATAAAGAACAAGAAGGACATACCTGATGATTTTTAGTTTTTTTTTTTAATTATAGATATAGTTACTGTTCGCCGCGACTTCGCCCGCGTGCAATTTATTGCGATTGGATTTCATGGGTTTTAATTTTATTGCGGAAAACCCTAATTATTTTTCTAAAATAAAAGTAGCCTAAGTTACTCTTTATAACATCAGCTATTTGCCAGTAAAGTCTCGTCAAAGGGGATCAGCCGTTCGGAGATTAGTCGGAACAAACCGTTGAGGTATTACTACTACGTACGTTAGTAATATAGTTTGATGTACCAACCAGAGAGACAGATACGAGGACGGTACTGAAAATTTCGGGAATCAAGGAAGTGACACAACATTACTATTTAAAAATGTATTTATTGCTTTTCGAAGTATTCTCCGCGAAATTTGACACATTTTTCCATACGATAGAACCAATCATTGAAGCAACCATTCCATTCGGAAGTTGGGGTCTCCAAAATGACCGTTATGTAGGCGTCCACAGCTTCTTCAGGTGGTGAAAATCTCTGTCCACGCAATTTATTCTTTATTTTAGGGAAAGTATAGATATCATTAGGGCTTAGGTCGGGGCTGTACGGCGGATGGTCTAATAATTCTACGTTTTCTTGCTCTAAAAACTCTTTTGTTCTGTGTGCGGTGTGTGAACTCGCATTGTGGTGATGGAGGATGATGCGGCGGTTGCAGTTCTCTTTACGGAGTTCAGAAACTACCTGTGGCAAACAAATGCTAGCATACCATTCTGCTTTAACCGTTCTTTGTCCCTCAAGAGGAATAGTCAGTGGCGAAGCTTCCATTAAAGCCGAAAAGCCGGACTTGCCTTATTAAACCTGAATCAATCAATAATATCAATCAATACTATCAACTAATAAAATAACTCATTAAATGTTTCAAGCTATTTCAAATTTCCCGCGCACTCCACTGTTCGACACACGTCGACCGATGACCTCGTATTGCCTTAGCGATACTGCTGCTGTCATAAAAAATGAGTTTTAAGAGAGCTAATAGTTGTCTCCCTCGCTCGCGTGGGCTTTTTACCGGGCCTTTCGAGAAGACGATCGCTCTCTTTCTAACCTATGGCAAAATATTCTATAATGAAATATAACTACGATTGTATATATAGCAATTAGTATAGAGATTTAAAGCCAGCCTTTTGGGAATACATTTGTTAAAATCGGAGGCGCACGGGCAATTCGTTTGCAAGTTCATTTCACGTTTCAATGTTTATTTACTGTGTGCTTATCTTAAGCGATTTAATATTACGAGTTCATAATTTATGCTTTTTTAAAGATTTTTAATGAAAATGGAGGATAACAGTGTTCCTTGTGATGAATTGTGTGTTAAGTGTGTTAAAGTGATAATCGGAGAGGAAATCTTTAAACTTTGTTGAGATAATACACAAGATTAAGAGTGTATTTTAGACTTATCAATTATTGCAATTAAAAACAGTTATTGGTATAATTAAAACGTTCACCAACATTTTACGTGGACGTAATTAAATCTTTCCATAAGAAAGCGAGACGATTCCACTTATCTTATCTTATCTCTTATCCATTAGAATGTAAATAATTTTTTTTTAATTTTGTACATATTTTGTTTGTACTTTGTTCGTGTTTTACTTTTGTTCATGTATTGTATTGGATGTAACTATTTTTTTTCTTTCGCTTAAACAAACCCAAACGGCTTTCTTCAAAGCCACCGAAGCTATGCAATTGCTGATATGTAATACAATCTATCTAGCAGTGGTATGCCTTCTGTGTGCTTTGTTAAACACGTCCTTGACAGCACTGAATATGAAACTGAAGCGTGGAGACAGATCAAGATTGGTGTATTTTTATAAAACTGCTAAAAATAACAATCTATATTTTTATCAATTTATATCTTGGGCTTGCCCTAGCTTGGAGCTCTAGCTTCGCCACCGGGAATAGTCGTAACATGGCCGGTTTTGGAGACAAACGTGGCCACCATTTTTTTTTGCAACACTCCGTGAACGAACAATTTCTGTTGGCTTTAATTCATTTTCGAACACCAAAACTCGTGACTGGTTTTTTGTTTCGGGTTCGTACGCATATATCCAGGATTCGTCACCTGATACGATGTTGTATACAGCATTTGAGGATCTTGCGTAGAATCTTTCGAGAGTTCTGACGCATCAAGTAACGCGAGCCGCTTTTTGCTCTTCACAGAGCGAATACGGTCTCTATCGGGAAAACAACTTTTTTACACCTAATTGTTCATGCAAGATTATTTGTATTTGACTCATGCCAATGTCTAAAGTGGCCTGAATTTAGCGGTATGTCACATGTCGATCTTCCTCAATCATCTTACGCACAGCATCAACGTTTTCTTGGGTGACTGCAGTTTTTGGATGACCTTGACGGGGATCATCACTGAGCTTGACACGTCCACGTTGAAATTCAGCAAATCAGCGATAAATTGTGGTTTTGGATGGGGCTTCATCACCAAATGCAGAAATCATCCGGTCAACACACTGTTTTTGTGTTAAACCACTTCGAAAGTCATAATAAATCATCGCTCTTGAATTTTCTCGAGTCAATGCCATTTTCTCAACGACTGAACAAGTTTGACAAAACCTTGTGACAAGACCGAGAATCTTTTTTTAAATAAATAAATGGTATTCGATTTTTAAAACCAAGGAGTTTTCAATTAAAAAGATTTTAATATGACAGGTACAGTGGAAATATTCCATTCCCGATACATTTAGTGCAGCCTAGTAAATGCGTGATAAATCGCGTTTAATTAATTTTTTTATTTTTATAATTAATTTTTTTAAACACGATAAAATCCGTAAATAGAGTTTTGTTCAAGACAGGCAGATATTTAAACCCTCTCAGAAATGCGCGGAGTCCTGTGCCCAGCTGTGGGACGTATATAGGCTGTAACTTTTAGACATTTAAAATTTTTTTGTTATAAGTAGGTACTGTATAATATATCTAGTTTCATATGAATTTAGTAAAAAGCTGTTATTTTAGCGTTACAAACACTTCAATAATATTTATGTATAGAGATGTTAGATCATCGACATTATACAAATAAAAATATTAAGACCATCACACATCCGTATCATCTACTTAGTTCTACAATCCCCAATTAGCCCAACAAGTACCCATTCGAGAAGTAGGCACTACAGGTAGTGGATAATCAAAAATGTCGTTTCTACATTGGATATAATAAATTTAAATACAAAGTAAACAGTGAGTAAGCAATTTTGTCATATAATGGAAGGTTTACCCATCATAAAGTATTACATGAATTAAATATTATTTACATCATTAATATCGCGTTGAAATTTTTTCTTACAATAAAATTTGTGAAATCGCTATTATTTGGAGTTCCAAGTATCAGGCCTTATGTCATTCTATCTACCAGGTATTTATTTGTACCTCTTGTTTACATGTAGGGAAAAATAAATAGGTACCTAAGTATTTTATGTACTCTTCCTACAAGAGAACGATAGTTAATTATATGTAAATAAATAACCTTTAACATTCTTTATCTTATGATAAGGAACGAAAATAGCTTAAATAATTCATATGTAACGATTCACCTTCTTTAAAAAATATACACAAAACGTAGTACAAGGAATTTGTTAATTTCCCCTTTAAAAGGTAACGATAATCATAACCTTAAAAAACGCACAGCATTGCAATATGAAACAAAATATAGTAAAAGGTGTGTGAGTAATGATGCGTAACAAACGGACCCGAAAGTTTTATTACTGGCGACCATCCTTTATTCGATCAATTAAGCACACATTTAATTGTTTACGAAACGATGTGCCAGTGTAATTCGTAATTAAAATAGGAGTTGGAATTTTCCAATGGGGAAAGAAGGGCATGTGTTATGTGTTAGCGGCATAAAAGATAATAAGAGAAATAGGAATAATAAGAGATGACATGTAAATATGTAATGGAACCAACAGGTGGCAGGATATATAGCTTCTTTAATGCTTAGCCTAAATATTCAAAAAGGTAACTGGTAGAAGCGTCAACGGGCAAGGAAATGAAGACTGCTATTATATATTTATAGTAAATTCTTTCAGATGGAGAGTGTAATATTTAATATCGAAGTGCAATCGTCATCATTGTCATTATAAAATTGTAATATTAACGCGTTATTATCTACTCAGTGCGAGGGGGGGGGGGTATGAGAGAGATTTTATAATTTTTTGCAAAAACCAATACGCATTAAGTAAGTTATCAAGATTATTAATATTATCTTTAACCACTTAAAGTGAAATTAACTATCTCAAAAATTGCTAGATCCAATACTAAGTATACTCATTACTACTTAATATAATTTCTTTTGTTTGTTTTTTATCCTACTCACGCAATGTTTTGTAATAAATTTGTCATCCTGTCACGTGATTTATTAAAACATGAACTAAATAATCATCTAATATGGCACCAGAGGCAAACAGCTTTAAAAATAAAATTTAAGAAAACTCATGAAATATTTCAAAATTTACTTAAATTAAATTGCAGACATTTAAGTAAATATCTATAGTATGTACGAACATGAGGTGTCATATTTCTTGCGCGTTCTTTAAGGCCAACTCGGACTATTTAAAAGTTTTTGCCACCTTAAACAATTCCTCCACGTTCTTTCTTCATTTTCTTGTTATTCTTGTAACTTTTAATCAGCAAAATATAAAAAGGTATGTGTCAATCTTCATTACTCGGATGCTATGCACACTTAGGTATCTAAGATAAACTACTCCATATTTCAAACAATATTTAGGAAACACGTTGATCTAGGTATTTAAGATCGTATAGTATTAAAATAACTTCATAACGTCATTTCTCACTAAAATAATGAATGAGGTAATCATTTATATCAAAGCACCATCTTTAAATATCTTCCGTAACCTACTTCCTAGGCAAGAGAATTGTTAGCCATGTTAGGGCAATAGAAAATAACGTTTCACGTAAAAACAGTAACACCTGTTTTATCAAATTTGATGTAATGATTTTATGGTACAATTAGGGTAGGCATCGGAGAAATCAATCTCATTAATATTTACATAATTTATATATCATTAATATATAATAATTACATAAACTTCTGCCCGCGTGCCAACCATGGAAACGCCTTTATTGTGAATTTTCTACGGTGACCTTTTACTATAACGTGATAAACAGTATTATATGCGTTAAACCAGGACTCAGTCTGTTTATGGTTCAGATTGATTCATCAGATTACGCGTAATCGAGGAAGAAACGTCAGAACATTATCACCAATGTTCATATTTGATATTACTATTGATTTTAAGTACTTAAAGGACCCATCTTTAAAGACTTAGGAAAACATCGTGAGGAAACCTGCATGTCTGAGGAATAAGAAAAAAAATATTTCGAAGACATGTGAAGTTCGCCAACACGCATTGGGGCAGCGCGGCGGACACTTCCTTGCCCTAAAAGCCTCTCAGAAATGAGGGGAGGCCTGTGCCCAGCAATGGGACGTATATAGGCTGTAACTTTACTTTTTTTTACTTTAAAGGACCCAAAAAGGTAAGAATTTTATTAAAATTAAGTAACGGCTTCAACACATCATCTTATGCTATCTATTTCTAATTTAGTGAAATCAATATAATTTCTATCGAAACCTTCAGCTGAAGTGTTCGATACTCCCAGACAATTTTATAAGAATATAAGCAAACACCCACATGTACCTATGTCGTTAAAATTAATACAAAATTATACAATACCACTTAAATTTAACTTATTTTAATCAAAAGATGTAATAATCGCTAGGATTATATTATATACATTTAACTTTCCTACGTTTTTATTTAGCTCTGTCTACAGCGTAGGCCGCAAACAAAGATCCCGCGCACTTTACTGCAGGGATATAAATTAAATGCTTACGTTTCGCTTGCCCAGCTCCGCTAGTTTAATTAAGCGACTCCTTTGTATGTATGTCCTAAGACACGTTACCACCGGTACTCTAAGACCAATGGATACTCTACTGGTTACTGTGGTCGGTTGCTTCCGTTATAACCGAAGGCTCTGCTTTACAATTAATTTATGTTTTAATTGTTTCTTAATTATAAAATTCATCTAAAAGAATTAGAGTTAAATCTCATAAAATACGAAATATGAGAAATACGTTTTTGTATTTTAGAATAATAAACAACAAGTAAATTTTTAAACACTGGCCTTGCTAATATTGTAACTTAACATATGCAGAGAATCGTTTAGTCTATAATTTATTACTATATTTATAACATAGGGGTTATATCTGCTTAGTTGAAATCTTGGCAGTTCAGGGCGTGGCAATCAAGTTTTTTTTTAATTATCAGGAAATTACTGTTTCAGCTTTCCTGTGTCGCTTTTCACGCCAACCACGGGATGATATGGGGTAGTGGATTCTGTGACGCCGCTACCACGCTACAACTTATGGCGGAGGCCTATGTTTAGCAATAGACTGTTGATAAGCTGTCATGAATGAATGAATGAATGAAATAAGCACGTGAATTTTAATAAAGTTCTGAATAACATAAAACGAGCATAATTTTTTAAGTTAAATTATTTCGACGACATGCTGTCCTGTATCTAATTTCAACGGAGATGTAAATATATCCCACGTAAAAAAAATTACAAGGCCGTGAGATTAAATTTTCAAGCGTGCTGTTCCCGCCTAATTTTTTCCGGCGCAAACTCATCACATACATCATACCAGGTTTTACACGACATGTTGTAGTCCCGTACAAGCTATTTTTATTAAAGCTTACTGTGAAATATTTTAGTCAAATTTTTGCAATATTTACCTGAATTTACCGATGGACGTTTATATTGCTCAGGTCCATTGCACAAAACACAAACATTCTGGTAGAAGGTTAGTCGGAAACTAAAAAACTTTAAGCCGTTTAAGGCCCGCTTCTTTAACAAAGGGTATTTTTTTTATTTAACTATCGCTGCTTTCTCGCAACTGGAGACAGCAATGAAACCCTTAAAATATTGTTTTGTAGTCCCATACAAAGCAGACTTTCTCCCATTACGTGTACAAAAAACCGTAACAATGTGACGCAAGTTGTTAAAACAGAAATAAAACCCAACGCGTCAGTAGAACTAGCAACGCGGATCGGACTATCCGAACCACTGGGCAATCGTGACGATACTGAAAAACGGTATTCTTTTATCCAGACATCTTAACGAGTTAGTTTAGGCAAACTTTTGTGATATGTTCGTTTTTTACGTTTTTTATGGGTCCATATGAGTTTGAATCTTATATTACCCTTCCGATACTAAGGATTCAAAGGAATAGGGTACATCTGCTCTCGCAAGATTTGCCTGCGCCTGAGTGAGTGTGACGCAGATATCTTATTTATTCCTCCCCGGTTAGAACGGAGAACACGTTTGGAAAATAATTTGAATACCGAAATGCAGATGGCTTATTTTATCTGTGAAGCTTCGAAACTGCTCCGCCGGACTACAAGTTAATTAAGGTTTGCTCATCAATTAAATATCGGCGCTGATTGTTTTCATTTAGCAGACGGAGTTCCTTATTTGACTTTTTTATTATTTTCTTAATTTTAATACACAAAACACTGAATGCCGCTGCGGATTTCGTTTTAAACGAATTTAATATCAGCTCAATAAGAATTGATTGCATTTTGCTTTCATTTCATAATCCGAGTATAAATCGTTTCAGTCGAATCCCGCACGTTCGTATCTGGGACGATGCATTCGTTCACCGAACGGATTCACTGAGCGAAACACCAAAATTTATTAGGTTAGTAGTTGACACAGGTCGATAAAACTACAAACCGGGGTCAGAAGGACGTAACTCAACATCTCCGCGGCCATTAATATACGACCTTCGACAATAAGAATGTAGAGCGAGCTTTCGCGCGGTAGCTTTCGAAGGTTGTAGCACTGGAAAGAGCAATGCGCAGTGCAATTTTCTAATATCTTTTTCACTCTTTCTATGGAGGAGAGGCTAGGCGACATACGGACGTTATAGTGTTGAATTAGCATATTTATTGGTAGTTTTACACGACGAAATAAATTTATCTTACTCCATTGGGCCCGATGGACTTGAACGTGTTTATTTTTTCTTAGAGCGACATCCTCGTTTCCGGTCGCTCGATTAAATAACCTGGGCGTGGTTGCTAAATGTGTGTTTAATTTCTGTTTAGTTATTTTTAACCTTTCTTACAGTATATATTACCACAGTGGTAATCTCTCTCTTGTTTTTATTTAGTTATCAGCTAAAAACTTATTTATTATATAAGAATTTTTAAGAATATAATTCGTGGTCGCCTATAATAATAATTGGGATACTCAATTATGTATATAAGTACCTAATATTTATAAGAGTAATTATTATAATTCGGTTTTCATAGTAATATTTTATTAAAATTCAATGCTAAACATACGTCTCCACATAAGTAGACTTATAATAATATTATTATTATGAGTCCATTATAATATTTAACATATAGGTACATGCTTGATGGCGGATTGGTAACAGCAATTTTTGTATTTTCTAGATTTCTGTCGTATCGTTAGAACCCACGGTACGATATGGGGTAGTGAATACACCGTATCCACAAGGTCAATGTTGGAAAGTTAAGTTATTAAGTAAGAGGCTGGCTTTTAAAGTTAAAAATAATATCTCCACACAATAATAATCCTTATTTGTATATAGCAAAAGGAATGAGTAAAGTGTGGGCTACACTTCCTGCTACAACTGCTGATTCCTTATCTACCTATTAATAAAATAAGTATCTATTCAAAACGATTCTACTGTCCATCACCATACACTAACTCTTTTAAATTGCCTAGTGTAGACGAGTACGTGGCTTATATTTAGTGAACCTAGCTAAAAGGAAGAGAATCGTGGCAGAACATTCCACTTGTAATTTGTTCTGGCTGATTGTGGATGGGACACTATTCTTAATCTGGTGATCTATAACACAGGGATTACCCTATTAAGTCAAAATTATCTACAACCGTATTATTTAAGAAATAATGTGAAATTATATACCTTTGTGAAGAGAAAAATAAAAAAATTATATATTATTATTATTATTATATGATCACTTATATTATCACAAAACTATAATATTATAAGTATAAATACAATCTATATAAATAATATTATTATTTCGGCTATTATCCACCGCGGCGAGGAATTCTAAGCCATCGGTGAAGTTAGGCATCCAAAGATAGGAACCTTCTTACTATTCGAGCCGTATTTAATAAGGCCGATTTTTGAATTAATGCCTTCAGCCATTTGCCCAAACCTAACTTGGACAGATAATCGTCCATATTTTTACCAATAAGTCCATTGACTGATACAACTATTGGTACAATAATAGTAGAATCAACGTCCCACATAGCGACAATCTCATGAGCCAGGTCGATATATTTAATTTTTTTATCATTCTCTGCTTTTACGAGATTCTCGTCATGAGGAACACTGATATTCACTATTATTGCCTTGCGTGTAGTTCGGTCTATCACCATAATGTCAGGTTTATTTGCCACTATAAACCTGTCTGTGTTATTATTATTATTAATCGATCATTTAAATGTGTTTTTTGTTCTCTGATATAAATAGTTATTAAACGTTAACAACATTAATAAAATTATCGTTTATGTATTATGTACATAGTATATGACACGTACAATTGACGTGTTGAATCATGCTACAGCTATATTGTTATTGTAGTTGTACTACGAAGGGGCCGCATCAATCGGGGAGGATCACGCTCTCACAGAATACCAACTTAAAATAGCAGCTTAACGCTGACTTGTTTCGTATGGTGAGTGTACAGAATTGAAGAGCTTTTTACTGGAAAAGAGGCATGCCATCTTAGTTTTAAGAGGTGACAGCGTATCCGCTTTTTGGTTCTTAACCGAGGATAGATGGCGATGTCTGTGGGCCACAGCAACCACTTATCATCAGGTGGACGGTTTGTCACCCTTATTCATGGCATTGGAAACATTTCTATTTGTAATCGATATTTTATCACAGAAGTTACCTGTTATTTTGTTAATGTATGTTGCTTATAAATATATTTCAAAGTCGCTTCTAGTCTTTTCTGAATTCTGCTGAAAATGTGCGAAAATTCCGAATCCAAATATTTTGCTTTTATTTTATTTTTTTAAACCTTACCCCCACACTAGGATTTTTCTTGTATCTTAGGGGCAATTTATATTATACATCGCACAAGGACAAACATTCAGACCCGGAACAATTACTTATACGAACGAATAGGTATTTTTTTCGTGCGGTATTCAAATCTGTGGCCCTCAGCGTCGCAACTCAATCTTAGGTCACTGCGCTACGGGGCCGTCAAAGTTGCTAGGAGATTCCTGCTAGGGTCACCAAATATTTATATCAAATTGGTATTTTTCTGCTATTACCTGTACCTTTATACATATATTGTTAATAGCGAAATAATTAAATAATAGAATCAGGCGTTACTTTGCGGAAATCCATTATAATGAAGATGTTAATAGTACTTTGCAACCATCCGCTGAATAAAATAAAATGATCTGTCTTACCTAGTTTGAAGAACACCTCCCGCCCTCCCTCAATTGCGTACACTAATCCCGTCACCATTAATCCCAGTATCACTACTCCCAACACAACTACTACGGGATAGACACACCATCGATGATAATACGACACGTGTTTCGCCTCTACACGAGGCATCCTCAGGTGATTCTCACGTGAGTGTAGACTCGGTGTAGAATTGAGGGAAGGCGGGAGGTGCTCTTCAAACTAGGTAAGGCACATCATTTTATTTTATTCGGCGGATGATTGCAAAGTAACGATTAATATCATTATGAAATAATAAAAATCATAATATAGTATGTATGTTTTAAATAATGCTTTATTTATAAGAAAATATTTCTTGTTCATTTGTGTCTCAATTAACATCCTCGAGTCCATAGTTAACCTTTATTAAAGAATAGTTTAGTTTCGTCTACTGTTTCTATTTGTATCCTGACCCTTAATATAGTAGAGTACTATATTATATGGTAAGATTCGCAATCCTATTATTCGTCTGCCCAGTTATGTGAAAAATATTGATAAATCTTCCAAAGTATAGGTACCTATGTATACCAGTTGGTGAATCCTTAAAATGGTCGATATCAGCAGTGGATTTAAGAAAGAGACAGGAAAAAAAGTCTGGGACTTAGGTATTTATTTTTAACAAGTTTTTAGTAGGTTCATTTTTGTAAATAATTAAAATAATTTTTAATTGCGGAAAATTGAAGTGTATAATTTTAGACTAAGATTTAGTATGTATAAAATATTTTATTATTAGATATTTTTTATTTTACCTCCAAATGTTCGATGAAATGTACCTGTAAATAATAAAAACAAACCATTAAAATATTTTATAAGTGGAGTTGCGATTACTCAGTCATTTTAGGTAACGCGCCGTTTACCTGCTCCGGGCATATAGTCGAATGCGAACATACACGCTTCGTAAACGCCTCTGACGGAACCGGTTTGATACAACGCCGGCATACAAATGTACTATCCTTCCAACTTCCAACACATTTTCCGTCTTTCATCGGCGCCAAAACATCACATAAATCCTCCTCGCTCTTGCATGTGAGCCAACTTCACGGCGTTGCCTTCAACAACCAATGAACGCGAACCAATCCATCGCCATGTTGAATAATACGACAGAGCTGCCCCCTGTCGTAACAAATGCAAAAGAAGCAGCACCAAGTTTTCGTATTGGTTTCGTGTATTTTTCCAATATTTTAATATTTTCAAGAATTGTTTCGTGTATAATCTATGTGATTTCGTAAGTGTTAAAGTTATTTCGATGAAAAATTTACGGTAAGGTACGGTTTACATACAAAATTGATGACAAACATCAAAATATCTGTGGACGCCAACCCAAGCTACTAAAGCTAAATTCAGTCGATGCGTTGTTATATTTTTCAATTTATTTTAGTTTTCATTGCAAAAATAGTATATTCGTATAAATTAATTTAATATGTGTTATGAAAAGAAACACAAGACTCTAAGTTAGAATCTCCTTTTTCCTGTGAAGAGTACCTGAATAAAAATACTTTGTTTAAAGTATTTCTTATTGTATCGGTAGGTATATGAATGTAAAAACTGGGTTTATTGTTAATAACTTTACTGTAAAACTTTGATTCTAACCCTTTTTGACTTAAATAACTTAAAACAATTACTCTATTACGGATATAGTAACTATGTATAGCAAAAATGCTCCATCTTTGAAAATAATATCTCTAATTATAGAACATTCACACTAAGTACTTTTTTTAGTACGTATCTACTTGTGTAATAAAATACTAAATATAAAACGCCAAACGGATAGTGTTGAGATAATGTAATATTATTTCAATAGCCTGCAATTGGATTCTTATAGTACCTAAACATTAAATGTATTGGACAAAATAATCTCATATTATAATTTTTATAAATAAAATCCAAATTTTTAACAGTTTTTGTGCAGTATCTAACCATAATAATTTAGTACTAGACATATTTAATTGGTTATAGTAGTTTTTTTTAACGAAACCACCGTCGCATCGGTCCATATCGGGTTTTGAGACCGACGGCGCATGCGTCACGCTAAAAAATATCAAAGGATAGATAGAGCTATAATAAATGCTTATTAAATAATTAAAAAATGCGATAGAAATAATTTCCTACTTTCTTTAAAAGTTTTTCTTAATGTAATAATTAATAAAGTAAATTTCGTTTTTGCAATTCAGCAGCTGTGAGACGTATGACATGAAAGATTTGCTAATACAAACTCATCGCACAGTAAACACAGCACCGACACCCAAGCTTTACGTTGCCACTCATCACCAGTTTGTTTTCTTTTTATAACGTCTCCCATTTTCCCAATCTCCTTTAGCAAAAATAAAATAATCTGGTTATTTATAAAAAAAAAATATATATATATTCGTCTAAGGATTTCTTTTTAAACACGCCGACAGATTTTTTTGCATTAAAAATGTAAAAATACTGTTATAATTTCTAATAATTAAATAAAAACTAAGTAATTAAATATTTAAGATAATCGACAGCATCTTTTTAGGTTTACCCTTAGAAACAGGTGTTTCGAAAAACTTGCCACTGCAACTGGCATGAATTACAACAATCCGGGACAAATGGATTGCTAAGCGTGGAGCTATCACTCTCGCACTGATAATGTTTTTGTCCCACCGTCAGCTTGTTCAGAATTTTGGTTGGATATTCTGCTATCACGAGACCTTCTTCTGATAATCAGCAACTTTGACCACGTCAAGATGGTAGTATAATATAAATTCATATATTATCCCACACTATTTACAATTAGCAATGCGAGCATTGAGTTTTTACAAAGTATTCAAAGCAATAAGCGAAACAATTTCTTCCCTGCTTAAGTCGACCAGCGAATATTCCTTGAATAACTCTGAAGTCAAAGTCTCAGATAGAACTTGGAGTTGGATAGTGCGATATTGTGAAAGTTAGACTTTGCACCGAACCATTTTGAATTCTAAATAGGACATTGATGTATAGCCGCATCTGCATAGAAAAACTCTATTGCCCAATGCATTTTTTGCTACGGGGATTTTACACGGTATTGAGGTTTTTCCCTTTTATTTATCGCCTGTTTACGATGCAGTGTTGCTGCGTGAATTTTCCGGTTCCCAAACGTAAACATACAATTGCATCTACGAATAAAATTAATCTGCAGATATATTCTTTGCTTCTATGCTACATTAGGTACCAGTTTTTTTCTAAATTGTAATTTTGTTAGTTATTTTGCCTAAATATATTTTTTGCTTCTATGCTACATTACCAGTTTTTTTTCTAAATTGTAATTTTGTTAGTTATTTTGCCTAAAATAAATTGAATTTAAGTTAATAATTTCTCTAAGATATATTGTATTTTAAAAGTTGATCTTGAACACCAGTATCTAAATTTTAAACGTATTTACTGCTGTTAACTATTTACTGGCAGCGCAAAGCTAGCATTACAGGAATAAAATAGTGCCAAGTCTTTCTCCGGCAAAAGAAGCGAAACGAAAGGAGAGATTTAGTGTGGAAATTTTGGAAGTCAGCCGGGCTGCACTCGCTGTGGCGGCTGGCATTAATCTCGCCATGGAAAAATATTCTCGACTTCCGACCAGTTTTCTAACTGGACAAGGCATTTTAACTTATTTACACGCCATTTATGATGGCAAACCACCACCGCAATGGAAAATTAGGCGTATGTAAATTCTAATTTAAACAAACGAACCGTACTTAAGCCTACTTAAACAAATTTACAATGATCGTTACCTCTGAAGGTGACCCAAATTACCATGAAAAAAGTTTAACAGCCCTTTATTTCAGAACAAACAGAGGCTGTTCGTTGGAATCCCATGTAATCCGGACCACTTATCACGCGTGCAAAATGCAAATTCGTTTGGGCCGGGCGTACGCAGAATTAAGGCAAACGTTAACCGGACCGAGCGCGGTACCTCATGAAAATTGACAAAGTTTGCCAACATTATCAAAGGATAAACAAGGTAATCTTCGTACTCTGGCACGGGCGTTCGATGAAGTCGTATATTCGTAAATCCCGAAGTTTTCCCGTTCGACAACTTAGAAAATAAGTGAGTTTAGAAGCTGAGCAAAGCGATTGCGTGAGTGATATAAATACAAAGTAAATGCTCTGTGAGTAAGTGCACACTTGTGTTCGTGATAACGAAATTAAAGTTAGCGTGCGGGACCGCCGTTAGCACTTGCATGCTTTTCAATATGTCTACACATTATTGATTAGCTTCTAAGAAAAACTTGGCGCCTATAACGAGAGCACACATAGCTGAGGTCGTCTTGTGGAGCAGTATATTTAAATGACGGGCGCATCATAATTACTCTTGCTGACTGTTTTATGTTAATATGTCCAATGCATATGTATTCCTTTTTTGAACCTACATAATTAATTATTATTTGAAATGTAATCCTACTTTATTACATACAATTCTACACTTTATATAACATATATCTACTAGTGAACTCTTATACCGGAATTTTATGCGTTTCGCCATATTTAATTTAAGCTTGTAAAATTGTGAAGGTAGGTTACATATTTTTCAAAGGCAGACTTTATAATTAAGCGAATGTTATGCGGGTAAATTTCAAATGCCGTTCCTTAATAACAAGATAATCTAAAGACATCCAATTATGGCATAATAAAGTCGCAAAGTTTGAGATAAAACATTAATAGTACCTACCTTCAAGTCCGCTGAGCGGCTAATCTTCGGCCATTTTAAACGAGCCATAGTCTGCCGAATCCCGAAGCTTAACGCCTGTTTGTTAGCCGTAATATGCTTTTAACACCTGCGTTACAGAGTTACGTACCATATGAATGAGATAATGTTGATTTTAGACCAAGTGATGAGTAAAATGCATGGTTACACCGGAAAAGCGAGTAATGCGCGCCAAAATAGATTCCATTGAACGAGTGACTGATGTACGTTAAAGAATTTAATGTTTTCACTCAGCACTTTACATATTGTGTAGAGCTCGGATATACTTGTTTTTATTTTTAAGATATTATGTATATTTTTAGAATAGACTAACAATGGTTTTTTTTACTAATTAAGGTACCTGGTAGAGCAACACTGCAGTTATATTATGGTTGTAGCACGAATGGGTCGGAAGGACCTCGTTCTCACAGATCTACCAGTGTAAAATCGTGAGTGTAGAGATTCGGAGACCCTTTTTTACTGGAAACGAGGCATTCCAATTTAAAACAATTACAAGATTTTGTTTAAAATAAAATACAGTTTATTCCACTTTCTCCCATCAAATAAATCACTGTTGGGACTAAGTAAAATCTTTAGAACGTTTTCGTCTACTTTTTCCCACAAATCGTTTCTTCGTTGGATAAATTTAATTTTTATAGTAACCTCGTCCACTATTCTCCACAAGCAAACTCTAAGATCTTGAAGTATTTTTCAATAAGATTAAAATATTGTTTACAAAATTATTTGGAGTTATCTTCGGAAATCACAGACAACGTTAATAAAATAAATTACTTACGTTATAAGTGAAATCGCAGATGTTTCATAATATAACCTCTTAAAAAGACAGACATTCAACGACTTAGGCAATAAAGCTTTTTTTACATAGGTATATTAAATTTGACCTACAGTACCTGCATATAAATATAAGTAGGTAGCTTTAATGGGAGAGTTAGGTATATATTGTGTAAATATTGAGGGCAAATAAGAGTGTATTTATGTCAGCTACCTCGACTTTACAGACTCAGTAATTCATTTATAGACAGCGCTCAGGCCTTTATATCAAAATTATAGCAGGTACATAAATAAAGGTACAATTTCTGTCTTTATTTACGATATAAAATAATTTCTATTAAAAAATTAGATTTTATTAAGGTAACGCTTTATAAAAAAAAAGAGTTTTCGTATCAATTACCTAGTTACCGCAATGAATGTTAGAAATTATTGCACGAGGGATATATTATTATAAATTATTATAACGCCGGGTTGCTAGCTGGTTCTTTCTAGAACAAACTAATTTTTCAAATCACAGGTAGGATAATTAAATAAATAAATTTGTCAACGAATAATATTCTCTTATATTAAAAAATCGACAGTTTAAAAAAAATCTATTTCATTACAGCCTATAAAAGTCCATTGCTGAACATAGGCCTAACCCATAGATTATCTCATAGGGGTATTTTGCCATAGTTGCCATGATTGGCAGTGGGTTGGCAACTGTTATCAGGCGATGTTACGGGGCTGCTGCCCGTAACGTCGCCTGTTTCAATTTTCCACTGTCGCCTCTTACGACACTCGTGGGATTGTTATAGGGTAGTGGGTATTTTTATACCGCCACTACACGGTGGTATCTAGGCTGCTATGAATATTTTTAATATTGCTCCTATCACTTTTCGACATAATAAGAGGTTTTCTCAAGTGAGACTACTCAGGCATCTGTATTTTATGTACATTGTCACACAATCAATGTAGTAAGCGGTTGTCATTAACTAGTTTTCTTTACATAGTAGAGCTATGCTGCAGCTATTTTACATAGGTATAGTTGTGGCACGAATCGGTCGGCTCGACAGGTTAAGTAAGGACCATGCTCTCATAAAATATCAGCGTAAAATAGCAGCTTAACGCTGCTATGTTTCCTATGGTGAGTGTAGAGAACCGGAGACCCGTTTCACAAGAAACGAGGCATTCTATCTTAGTCCTCACGGGTGACAACGCATCTGCGTTTTGATTCGTAATCGAGGATAGATGCAGATATCTATGAACCGCAGTAACCACTTACCATCAGGTGAACTATGTGCTCGATTGTCACACTTATTAAAAAAACATTGCCACGAATACGTAGTGAAAAAGATAAATGAGTTAAAATTAAAAACGATACCGTTAAATTAGTTTTATTTAAACGTTGATTCATAAAAGCTCATAATTCACCTAAAGTTCTCTGAGTTAGAATTCAGAACTGAGCTTTGCAATACACGTTCGTCGATTTACGAGTACAAAATCTGGGCGTTTTCGCTCCTTGTTTGGAGGTGTTAATAACATTACGTTTTAAAGTTTAAAACATTGGTAATATAATACGACTTCCATTATTTTTATGTATCCCACACAATAAAATCATAAAGAACATTGTGGTACCTATATTTTTATACCTTATAATATTTTGTTACCATATTGGTACCTATTTCTTTACAAATTTTAATTTGTAAGATATTACCAACACAACTTGTCATTCTCTACTAAAATGCCACGCATTTTTTCATTGAATACATTACGGGAAACAGACCAGGGCTGTTCTAATTGATGCTTTGCTTTGTGATATTTTGCACCTTTGCACTTAAATTTTAATTTATTACTTAAGTTCAATTAAACTAAACTAATAACGCTATGGCTGTTAAAAATGGTACCTCGACTTAAAGAAACACAAACGCAACAGGCACGAAATATGCCTGAGTGAGAGAATATGCGATATAGCGATATGAAGTTATCCGTCAAAAATAAAAACATTTGATTTTGCACAGAAAATGATAAGGTTCTTGTGGACAAAACTGTCAATCCGTCTACGTAAGTGTGACGATTAAGGCAAATCCATCCCCTACACCGAAAAATACCAAGACCAGCCGAGTTTAAGGGCTGATGAAGAAGGTTTGGTCAAAGAAACTAAAAACGTACACCCGAAAAATTTTAAAATGTCAATGAGTTTTTAGTGAGAAAGAAGAAGAGAGAGAAAGAAAATCACGATGGTTATTCAAACTTTTATCAAGAACCGCAAGGATGTTTTAGTATTTACCGTACTTGACTTGGTGATAGTTACAACACAATAAGGAAAACTGACTATGTAACAGACAATAGCGCTTGATTTTAGATACAAATACTTAATAAATTTTAAAAAAATACGTGCTTAAAATTGGTTAACTCATTTTCATTTTAAATATTTAATATATTTGACTCGGAAGAGATCGCTATGTAGCGATAAGGCCGCCAAATTGTACATGTAATCTGCTCTCTATTATGTTCCTTGTAAATTTGTTTGTGGTGTACAATAAAGTATATTCATTCATTCATTCATTCATATATTTAATCAGTGATGTGTTAATTACGTCTATTTTAGTCTATTTAATTATTCCAAATTTTGAACACAAGAATATAGCGGGTGCCTTATAATTTATTTACTAGGTCTGAGCCAATTCTAAACCATGTAGGTATGTAAATAAATTAGAATGTTTGCATTGATAATTAGATACTGTGCTTTTATACAAATTATAAAGTTTTAAAGCGCATTTAATATATTTATTATTTCATTAATATTTGCTCTGAGTGAGAGAGAGTTTCGATATTTCGAATTTCTCTACAGTTTCCCAATTTTAATCATGGCGAATTCGAAGGATAATATTTAGAGAACACTTCATGGTTCCATCACATCTCCAAAATAATTTTATGTTGAGTAGCTAGTATATAATTGGTGCAGCATGAACGACCATATTCTTACCAAACACAATATAGCAGTATAATCCTATTGTATTTAGTGTGTATATTAAATGTGTATTTTTGACATTTGGTCTTAGTCCTCAAGAGTAAAAACGCATCTGTATTTTGCTTCTTAGTCGGATATAGATGTCGTTCAATTTCCACCCATCAATCTCACTCAATTTTAAGGGTTTGTAACCCTTAGGTAGCATTATAAAAATGATTATTAGTTAGTGATGTAAGTTGAAATTATTAAAAAAAATAACTTTAGCAAATTATTATATTTGCTAATTTTATATTTTATTTATAAATTTATGTATAATATAATAAAGATAAATGTTTAGTGGTGGTTAGAAATTCGATACCCCGTAAATTATTACAATTTGACAATTTTATCATTCAAATAAAAATTTTCTTTGCCCATTATGCTTATTAAAATCTTATATACAACATATAATGTAAAAGTGATACTTTGTTGTGTAATGGAATAAACCATAATCTAAATTACAAGATAGCAGATCGTTTATTGAACCTTAGTAAACAAAGTTAACGCTTACACCTATTATGCGTAGGCACGGAAGATCACAAATCTATTTGGAGCGCTTTCGAAGAAGTGGGCCCGTATTTACAATGTTTCTGTTGGGATAAATTGGTGCTTTAAATTTGCTGGTAGCCCAGGTGAATGCATATTATCTACATATTTTACGATACCGGAAGCCTCCTTAAGGGGAACGTCGGTTTAAAAATAGCGGAAAATGCCGGAGTTTTTTTACCGCGAGTTTTAACAAGATTTACCTTATTTATACTGAAGGGAGGATTTCCAAGGAGATTTATTAATGGAAGCGTGACGGATCGGAGATAGCTAAGGACTCGATAAGACTGAATTTAAATTTGTCGTTTTATTAAGTTAGCTTTGATATTTTTAGAAGGATGGTTTACAATAGAAACATTTTAGTAAATACATTGGTATATTATGGTATTGAAGGATAACCCAGGTCACCGACAAAGCCTTTAAAATAAAGTGTTTACAAGTTGAAGTGGCTATGGGATGGTCACTTTTGTCGCAAGTAAAGACGACGCTTAATTAAACGTAATAAGATTGAACGATAATCTGTAAATGGCGGAAGGCAGCAACTGAATGCATGAAACCTAAGATTGAGACTAAGGGGTGCATAAAGTTTATTAAGTGGTTAAGATAAGATAATCATTTATTGTCATAACTGTGTACCTACATGTTTTAATAAGTTATAATCGGGTAAACTAGGGGTTGGGTGCTTTTGTGATTTGGATGTATATTAGACATATAATTTAACTAAAAAACTAAAGACCATCAACAACATATATGTGAATGTCATACTTGAAAAACAATTAATTGACATATGATATGATTGAGATATTGACATATATGTCAGAACTGCCACAATCGCAAGATACCTAGATAAGCAACCGATAAACTTTGACCTTCGAGAGTTGATATATTACTAAGTCTGTGGTCTAGCTTACAAACTTAAGAGAGCGGAAGACAAGGTCTGTGCGCACTGGTCTCGTCATCAAAGTGCAAATCAGTCATAGGTGCTGAGGTCATGCGTGTGATGCGATAACGTCGAATGCGCTGACATTTGTATTTATGAAGCAAATATCTCTGTTTGCTAGTGGATAACACTATGAAATACGCATGAAAATATTAATATGTGTGACAAAGTGTTCTACGAATATATACAGTGAAAATATACGATACTTGTTTTATATACAATAGTTTATGATAAAAAGTTTATATCTAATTATCATATACTGACATTTAAACATTAAATATAGATATACTGATACATTTTAATGTTAATAGCAAACAATACACATAGGTATATTTACATATAGCTATAATTTTACACTTCGTATGTCCTATTTTTCTAGATACGCTTACGAAGACATCAAAAAAACCTATTCTTCATTTTATTTAGCAAAATAATAAATTTCTTTTCAAATTTATTAGTAGGTATAATATATATTTAATACACATCAAAAAAGTTTGTGATCACCAGCAAAAGCTGATATATTTTATAAGTTTTGAATATTGAAAAAGAAAACGTCTTTTTTTAAATAGTTTTTCACACTGTTTTAAATTAAAAACTAAAACTTTTTTTATTTTTAATAACATGAATTCAGTGATTCAATTCTAATGTAATTGTAACAGATATTTTATGGAAAGAAGAAGATTGTTTAACCAAACTTGTACGACAATTTATTAATAGAAGATTATTATTTAATATAATATAACTCCCCCCCTGGCTCGAACACATGCGGAGATTCTCCTGGGCATGCTGCGGATCAAGTTATCCAGCATTTCTCGCGGCAACCTGTCCCATGATTGATCTCTGGCACGGTCTGGGGAGGTGGCTGACGTTTCTAAACAGCGCGCTTAAGAGCATCCCACGCGTGCTGTATCTGCGTGCTGTGCGTGAAGTACCCTTCTTCCCACAAAGTTACAATTTTTGCTCATAAAACTTCCGATAATCCTTTTGGCATTTTTTTAATCACAAGTTTCCTCCAAAAAAAATTTCTAATCTGTTATGATACGCTCACTTAATCAGCTTGAATTTAATTTCTTTTTAATAATACCTTTAAACGAGCAATTCTTGTATATATATAATCGGAATCTCGGAAACGGCTCCAACGATTTTCATAAAATTTAGTGTCCAGAGAGTTTCGGGGGCAATAAATCGATCTAGCTAGGATTTATTTTTAGAAAATGCCCCTTTGTCCGTGTTTTCAGTCAATAAAAAAACTGCTACAATATCGTTAGAATAAGAAGGTAAATTTTGATAGTTAATGATTACAAATAGCTTAATTGGTATATTGGGCGGTCACAAAATCGTAATACCATGGTTCGAGCCCAGACCGACAGACCAACTTTTTTAATTTTTTTTCAAGTTCCTTTATTTTTTGAGAAAATCTATTTTTTCAAGCCCTTTTTTTAGTATTTTTTAAAAACACGAAAATTTAAATTAAACTAATTGCACTCATGATTTTTTATTCAAATAACCAGTTCAGTTTTTTCTATTATGTCGCTAAGATCAAAAAATATTATTCGTATTTCATCAGTATGTAACTTGTTTCTAAATATAATTTCCAAAACACACGAATTTAAAAAAAACCGATCGAAAAATACCGAGCAAAGCTCGGTCAACCGGGTAGATACTTTCTTTTCATACGGTAAAAACAATTGAATTTCTTTTATTGTTTTTTTTATCTTCTAGTTCTATATTTTAAAGTTGAGAATATAAAAAGAAGAAGAAATTATAATACAGTCTATCGTAACAAAAAAGATTTAATGTTTTCCGACTGATCGCAAAGTTTTTAATGTGTATGTTAGTAAGGTATTTTATATAAAGAAATGAATTCATTTATTTATGAATTTAGGAATAGGTATCATAACAATAGGTATAAACCCCACAATGGCTGGAGGTATGATGGAGAATATATAGGTGTAAAAGGAAAATCCTGGATGAAATGCAACTGCAGCTTGAACAATGAGGCTTTAACAGCCGATCTAAAGTGGTAAACCTATCAAAAAATGATTAAACCAAATTTCACGGACTGGTGACGAACGTCAGCGTCACCAGTACGAGGGTATCGGCTCTGCGCTCGCCAACCCGATTTCCCAGTATTGTGAGTTCTTGAACTTTCAAGATTAACATACCAGCAGGCACATTTTTGGAAAGATTGCTGTAAGAGACTTTAAAAGGTTATTGTTAACTACTAAGTCTCTGAATTTAATTCGCTAAAAAAACGTTCGGGAATTGAACCCCAACTTTAAAACAGTACAAAAACGCTTACTGGCATAATCTCGGTTCATAAACCTACGTAAATTAAACAAATCACTTCTAATTATGGAAAAGAAAAACAAAGCCACAAACATTTTAAGAACAAAGAAGAAGCTCATTAAGACCAACATAACTAATTACGCGCACTAACTAACGGAAAACTAAACTTTAGCTCCACGTAGAGCTGAAAGAAGAGTCTCCCGTGAAAAAATTTAATTACCGGATGTAGATTAGGTATTCTTATCGAAGAAAGGAAAAACCATCTAACAATGTTGAGACAATTTATAATGCCATGTTATAAATAATACAATAGTTAAGTTAGAATTAAATCAATAAGAAGCTTAGTTCGATCAAAATGTTAATTTAGAGCTAAATGAATTTTATGATTTCCGTCTAAATTCTACAGTATTCAAAATAGAATAACAACACTGTAGAGGAAAAGTATGTGAAATGCGTTTAAAATGTTAGCAAACATAATGAGGGGGGATCATAAATAGATGCATGTATAATTTATTAGGAGCCAGTTGCAGTTTTTTGGCTTAGCTCGCAAGTGCTAAGACTGCGCGACTATTTACTGCGGCTTATGGTGTTGCATTTTTATTTTATTAACAGTTTCACTTGCAGATAGGAAAACTTATTAAAATGGCAATATGGTTGTGTCTTAAATTAAATATAAATATCATATCCTTGTGTTAATAAATGCTGATATAACAATTAACGTTGAATGAATCGATATCGCTATTGTATTTTTTTATTTTGTACTCTTACATACTAATACTAGTAAAACTACGGTGGCGGAGTTATGTTTCGTCCCACGGGAGTCTTATAGTTATCTAAATGTAAAATATAAAAAAATCTTGAAGTGACAAGCAAAAGGCGTGAATAATTTCTTTAATTAGAACTTACTATATGCTTACTTTTCCTACGTAATTTAAAATCACTTGAAAGCAAATGACGGGACGAAGTATACACAATCGACGGATGCTTGAAAGCCTTTTTACGATTTACAAAGAGCAGTGCCTGAAATAAAAGAATCTGGTAATGCGATTTGTCAATTCAAATGCCAAGCATGGCGATATGAATATAGCAGTTCATCTGAAATTACGCGACGTCAATATCATTGGCGAAACACTTGACGGAAAGAGACGGCTTGATGAAGTTCGGAGATAGATATTATACCATAACTTTAAATAAAAATGAGATATAAAATAAATTGGAATCCCCATGCTTAATGTCATCATAAAATAAAAGCGAAACTAGTTTAGCAAAAATATATTTTTGAAATTAGTTTTTATAATAAAACTATTATGATGTACGATTTATGTCACATTTTCTAAAGTGTTATATAATATGCAATTACTTAAAAGCTCTAATTTAATATATAAATCACGAATATTTACATTCACATCATAAAATAGCTCCCATTAAAACGGTAATATTTTCAAATGCCACATTATACCTACTTTAGCTTTTAAAACTTTTAAATGTAATTTGTACATTACATAAATATTTTATGATATTCTCACCTCAACATTAAATACAATTTGACGATGAATTATATGAGTTATAGTGAACTATGCATTTACTACTTTGTATATTAATTATACAGAAGCCTTGTATTTGGACTCCACATTATTAAACCCATCGTTCTTATAGATGTCTAAATAAGTTCACCAAGTTATTTTTGTCTCCCCTTGTGAGCAATACATTTATTACTATTCTTTATAATATGTCTAAAACATAACTATTATTTATTTTATTATTCAGAATCTTTGTTTAGTGGTCTCTTTTTTACTTTTGCTCTTTCAACAACAAATCTACTTCACATTCAAAATACATATTTTATACACAAAAATAGTCATTCAAATAAAGCAAATATAGAAACGAATGTATGTAACCCAGAATGTAAAACTACTGAAATAAAAAAGCAATATTGTGTAAAACATATTGTCACTCGTTTCAGCACTTAAATGTTTATGAATTATGTAAATATTCCCGCGTTTACAATAAACAAAACGCATGAGATTTAATCTGATTTATCTCTAACTTCGAATAGTGGACCATAATACTTATTTTGTATATTAAATTTTATCTTAGATCACATTTTATTAATGCTTATAAACTGAACGTTGCAATGCATAATATACATTAAAAAATAAACGACCCAAGTCAAAAATTTATTTGGATCGAACGGCCACGTAATTGAAACACATTCGCGCGAAGGTGTTAGGAATTTCATTTGAAATTTGAATTTTAATAATAAATGATGAAATATTCGTGTATTATACATCACAACAATGCTTATTTCCATGACATCTAAACTCACAATTTACGTCTCTCCTGGAAGACAAGCAGTAATTCCGACGCAGGGTCAACAGTCGAAAAGCCGCAACGAATCGCTCGACAAGATCAGTCAATTATAAGTGACATGTGATACAGTCCATTCGAAACAACTTTCAATTCAAAGGATTCATGTCCTGTTCATTTTATACTTAAATGTAAAAGATTGAATTCTCAAACACTCAATTAAAGTACATTATTTAATATAATTGAAGATTAATTAAATTTAGATAAAATCTTAGATACATTTTGTACACATAAGGTTTCGCCCGTTGTTTGCGAGTAAATAAATTAACACGGGCGTCGTCATTTTCGAATTCTATTATCTGACTCCCACCTTCATTAAAGGCGCGTTCAGAAACTTAAAAATGCCTCGGAATGAATCATGGCGTGCGATCCTCATGATATATTACACCGAAGCTGGCACCATAAAGCAAACGGCGTGGCACTGGCGATACAACGATAGCGACACTGCGAGCCCCGACCGACACCAGAGAACTCGACTGTTTTCTGTACTTCGCGTATAGGGTGTTAATAAATACCCGTCACATATATTTTTACTTTTAATCACAGACATCGAAATTAAACTAAATTTATTCAACCACTCCCTTTTTTAGATTAAGATTCATTATGGCGATATTACATGATTCATTTTGGGTTGAATAAACAATGCATTAAATTATTATCAATTAGATTATTTAATATTCCTTTCGAAGTAATTGTCTCTAAATTTGGATGCTTTAAAGTTAATGTAAATAATCAGTCACCGCTAAAATATCAAAGCGAAAGATAAAATGTATAAATTATTGCATTTATATAAATGACAGATAGCGCCTAAATCAAAACCCAATTAGTACGATAAAATTCTTAACTGCATAAACTAATTCGTTCGTCTAAGAATGGAACCACCTGTGTGCGACTCCCACATATTTTACTCTCCAACACAGGGACGTAATGAAGCAATTATATATCGATATTTTTATGCATAAAATACTTGGCGGATATCTGGTCGGGCCACAGCAGACCGTCGGAAATAAAACAAAGCAAAGAGGTTATTGTTGGCGCGGGTAGGTGTGTGCCCGTCTCGGTTATCGAGCTTTTAACCGGACTCGCGACACGCCGAGACATCGACAGGATTTATCGCCTTACTGGACCACTACTCATTTGTATGTCCCCAATGGAATAAATTTCGAATAAACAACCGAAATGATCGAATGCGATATCGAGATCGCGATGCTTGTCGAATGAATCTGCTGTCCGGAAGGACCAATTGACCGGCAATTCAGTGAAATATCAAACACGGTCATTTTATTTTTCCTTATCGCATTATACCTATTTGTTGAAAGTTGAACAAAGAAGTGGTTGTCTAGAAAAGGTATGTTAACTTTACAAAATGAGGCAATGTTAATACTTTTAATAGTGAAATAAAAGTAATGTCAATACCGTGCCTTTAGTACATTTTTAAATAGCGGATTTCTATAACGAAAGTGTCAACCTCATCTTACATAAAATTTTATGTAGGCCATTTAGACTCATTCATCTCATTTTACGCTTGAAATATCTTCCTGTTATTATAAAGCTTTTTAATAGATCTTTTTATTAATCTAAAACATTACATAACTTATGTTATACTCATAGTTTTATTAAGTTAAAAACTATTTTTATTCTACACGAATTAAGCTTGTGATCTTAAATGAAAGTACAACAAGTTTACGTTGTTTCTTGTGTATTACTTTCATTTAAGATCAATTCACTCACTTTGTACGTAAATACACATATATATATATATATATATATATATATATATATATATATATATATATATAAAGATATTTAAAGCATCGGAGACTGTTATGGGTACGGATTTCGGAACATGATTAGTAACCGCTAATCAACAACTAGGTAACTGTGAACCACGAAATCATATATTTAATAACAATAGTATAAAGTTACAGCCTATATACGTCCCACTGCTGGGCACAGGCCTCCCCTCATTTCTGAGAAGGTTTTAGGGCAAGGAAGTGTCCGCCGCGCTGCCCCAATGCGTGTTGGCGAACTTCACATGTCTTCGAAATATTTTTTTTCTTATTCCTCAGACATGTAGGTTTCTTCACGATGTTTTCCTTCACCGCCGAGCACGTGGTAGCTCAGATGGTTAACGCTCACTGTAAATATAACAGAACGCGAGTAACCGGAGACCCTTTTTACTGGAAAAGAGGCATTCCATCTTAGTCCTCAGGGCTGACAACGCATCTGCATTTTGATTCGCAAACGAGGATAGATGTAGATGTCTATGGGCCACAGGAACCACTTACCATCAGGTGGACTGTGTGCTCGCTTGTCACCCTTTTACTATAAAAAAACCCGGGTTCGATCTCCGCCGGCACCAATGAAATTGTTAAATGCAATTTTAGGTGCTGATTTACCACGTGCTCGGCGGTGAACGTTAGTATCCTCCGGTCTAATTTAAAAGACCATACCTGTTATATGTACAGTTATTTTATGCGTGGTAGAGCCACACTGCAGCTATATTATATTTTAGCGCAAGAAGATCGGTTCGATCGAGGACACGGCTTTCACGGAATACCAGGGTAAAATAGCAGCTTAATGTAAGATAAAGTTGTGTTTCGGATAGCGAGTGTAAAGAACCGGAGATCCTTTTCCCTAGAAACTAGGCATCCCATCTTAGTCCTCACGGGTGACAACGCATCTGTAGGTATATACTATCAGAAAACCTGAATCAGGATATTTTCCAGTACTAATGTAATTATTTTCTTATAAAATCTGAGATCAAAAAACATATTAAAGAATGCGCAGCGAAGTAATTGGTTACTGAATTTTGGAAAATATAACTGTGTAGTATTTATAAAAAACATATAATGTGATAAGAGAATAGATACATAAAATTCCATTTGTTCCGCAAATGATAAGATGGACCCAATACTGTCTGTGCATTTATCTTCAAGATTAATGAGCCAATTTTCTCTGTCGGCTATAAAAAGTATTGCTAGGTCAAACTTTGTGGCCGCCGGCTACTCACGACCTTACTTAAGAATTTAAGTTATATTATATGTGACATAATATGACTGTGGTAACTAAGAACTTAAGCATAATGTTTTATTATTTTTATGCGAACACTACACATGAAATAAAACTAATTTTACGGATTTTATCGCGTTTAATTATAACATTATTTGGAAGTTTTGCAGTAGTATGCTTGAGTTTGGGATTAAATTTTATTAACAATGGAATTCCAAGCAGATGGCAGTACCCAGCCATTTTCTCTTTTGAAATTAGGATGTTTTTTTAATTTCAATAGCCACGCGAATTATTCTTGGTAGGAGTCTGTGTTCTGTTGCAAGGGTTTGTGGTCTATCATATCTGTCACATCCTGAACATGTTGACATCTGCATACTTCCCGTAGCATCGGTGCATCACATCAGCGGTACGTTCTTTCACGCAGGATATTATGGATATTTTTTTGTTTGTCCTATGTAAGAGAAACCACATACACAATCAAGCAATAAGTAAACAATCTTGCAGAAAAATCTCGCAAAAGAACATCGATTCCTTCCAAGCGTGTTTTTCAGGCTACTGAAATTAAGAACATCCCAATTTCAATAGAAAAGATGGTAGCGCGCTACTATCTCCTTGGGGAAACTTGAATGTCCGAGGAATAAAATGTCAAACACATGTAAAGGACGAACGAACACGTGCTAACTCAGAGAAATGAGAGGAGACTTGTGCTCAGCATTGAGACGTATGTAGGCTGTAGCTTTACTTATGAAACATAGTAGTTAGTGGACTTATACAGTGTTATTGCTACTGTTACATTGTCAAAACATACAATTTTACATTTAATGTTTTCTATAAGCAAAAAACTGTTTTGTTTCTTAATACGCTAAGTGCCAAGGGACACTTTTAAGGAAGAACATTAAATTCAAAATAATAATTATAGGAAAATTGTTTCCCTTTCCCAAGGGCGGAATACAAGCAAACAAATTGGATTAAAGTGTCAAAGGTGAAATAAAAAACACGCGTATTCTTTATTTTCCGGGAACGTCAGCCCTTATCTAACATTTTCAAGAGTGGGAATTATTGTATTTGAACAGTCTTCAATGCAAACTTAAAGAGATAAGGTTCAGAATTATTTCAAAATGTTTTAACAACCGCACAAGTCACAAGAGCACAAGATATAATCATATTTGCATTTAAAACGGTAAGTAAATATAAAGTGAAGTGCTTCGTGAATGGACGAGGCCATGTTTATGAGTCGTTTTATGACCTGTAAACGTAAGGATCGCTCGTAAAGTCAATCGCTTGATGTTTAGAGAGCTTAAGCCTTTTTGTCGGTTTACGGCCAACCGTTTCATTCATGTATTCGTAGTGTGAAAAAAAAATACGATTTCGTAAAGGGCTTGTTTATATATTATTTAGATGCGTACATGTTATAAAACTTTACCACGCCACCAAACAAAGCGGAACTTTGTTTCGCGCTCATAAATCCGACGGTGTACGCCGCGCTAACTTATTTTTGTTCGCAAGCAACACGGGATAGATGGATCCAATTCCAAATTATGTCTATCTTGGGAATTAACGCTGGGACGGGGATTCCACTTTATCCAAAAAAAGGGCGTGTAGAGCGCGAAGTGGGGGGAGATGTACAGGGAACGGATGGAAGTTATTTTGGAATTATGATTCCGGATGCGTCGTGCGGGCAACGTGTGTTTCACGCCTCGTTTCGTAGTAATATCGGCCGCTTGCAACCGTTTAACTTGCATCGCACCGCAATATCATATTCGCGTTGAAATATTTATGAAGTCTATCTTGGACTCTATGCGTAGGATGATGCGGGAAATAACAGATGGATGCATTCGGTTTTATTACTACTGCAGGATAATGAAAGTTCTTACAAAAACCTCTACCCTTTAAATAAACGAAAAGTTCTTTAATCATTTATAGTAATTTTAAGTTACAATTTAAATAAAAATATAAATTACTTCGCAACCTTCCGCTAACTAAAGACAATGATGTCTCTTACCTGGATTGAGAGGTCGGGAGGTGCCCGACCTCCCTCAATTGCATGCACTAACTCCGTCACCACTAGTCCCAGCACCACTACTCCCAACACCACTACTCCCACTTCACTTAGTCAGCCGCCGTAGAGTCTACATCACCTGAGGATGCCTCGTGTAGAGGCGAAACACGTGTCGTTTTGTCGTCGATGGTGTGTCTTACCTGAAATAGTGGTGTTGGAAGTAGTGGTGCCGGGAGTAGTGTTGCTGGGAGTAATGGTGCTGGGACTAATGGTGACGGAGTTAGTGCATGCAATTGAGGGAGGGCGGGAGGTGCTCTTCAATCCAGGTAAGACACATCATTGTATTTAGTTAGCGGAAGGTTGCGAAGTAATTTATATTTTTATTGCAATGGATTTCCGCAAAGTAACGCCTGATTCTATCAATTATCTTACAATTTAAATATGAAGAGATATTGTTCATTATTTTCAGCTATAGCGAAATTCTAAATTTATGACATCATCCCAGTAGACTCCTTGCGGTGATAAAATTCAGGGTCACGAAATTAAAATGTCTGACGAAAAATGCAGGATGTGTGTTTTAATGGGGTGACACCGGGGTTCTTAAGTATTCCACCGGCCCACCCTATAATACCCAGTCTCCTTAGTCTGGCACGTCCTCCCCGTGATATATTAGTCCCAGATCGTCGTACATAATTTTGTAGGGGGTGGCGCCTCCCTCACTCCCGTCGCCCGCGAGCGAAACGTCCGATGCGTACAATACGAAGGCTTGTTTATAGCTATATAATAGTATTAAAACAATATATGAAGTCATGTTATATTAACATTAACCGAGATAAAAGACCAAAACCTTTAATTATTCGTATTTAATCAGAGAAAATTATATTTCAAAGTTTTATTTTATTACCACACTAGGCCATTGGTGTTATAAAGTTTTTTTTTTTTTAATGAAACTTTATTGTGTCGAAATGAACGTAGTTTGTATACTTTTAAAACGTAATGAATAAAGGATAAGCGCCGTTTGATGTAAGCAGTAATTGAGTGCGCAGACGTCATTTGCAAATAAAAGCATTGGTGGGCACTTGAGTTTAATTAGCAACAAGCGTATTCTGTTAGCCAGTGGCATGAGTGACTTAAGTGCAGTATTTAGGAGCAATACTGATAAAAATAGCTGAGACGAGCTATATTGACATTGCTGCGTCTGTGTTTTATACATTCAGCTCCTATAGAGATCAATCTAGTTTGAAACTGAAACTAAAACTGAAAATAAAAAAGTTAAGTTCTGATGTTCCGTGCCCAAAGGATAAAACGGAGCATTATTAATCGTAGAAATACATGCGTTATACCTAAAATTTGAATATTTGGTTTATAAAGAATGGTGACATAAAATCATACATGAATAAGGAGCCAGTTTTTTTTAACCCTAGCGTGTAGAGTTTAGTCGTCTAGAATTCAAAGAGTTCAAAAATACTTTTATTCGTTTTCATATTCAAAAATAAAGAAATGTGGGGCCTATTAAAGTTGTTAGTATTAGACTGTCTTTATTACAGGGTCTATTTCAAAAACTGAATAGGAATTCGATGTTTCTATAGGTATGTTATGGATTTATATCAAACTGTATTTTAATAACAAATACTTATATAAACACCGATTAATATAGTATTTCGCTAGCTATGCGAAAAAAAAACACCATAATTTTGTATTAATTCTTAAGAACTAAGACATAAAAAAATCATAATAATAATTAAATATTTCGGCAGTTCAAAGAAATAATTAATAGGTCATAAAAACTTACGAAACCCTAAAAGAGCGAGACCGACTCTCACCTGGCAAATTTTATTTAAGTTATTTCTGTCTATATTAAATAAAATATTCTAGGTTGAGATTCATGAACATTTGGTTTTACTTTTAAGTCATTTATATTACAACACATAAAAACCCTTGAAATACGTTTCGGTTTTGAAAATAACTTTTAAAAACTTTGTTAGGAAAATCTGACAAGTGATGCCCAGGGAAGTAATTTCTCTTGCTTAGATATTTGGTCACATGATAATATTAGAGGAATTGATAATTGCAACAGATGGAACCACACACTATGCAGTAATTACATTGTTTTTTACTTATATACTTAAGTTTATCTGTTTCTTTTAAAAAAATATAATTTCATCGAAAAAAATCATAATAAGATATTAATTATTAACTACAAAATTTTTAATGTTTTCTTATATTTACGCGAACTCTACACATTGATTAAAACTACTTTTACGGATTTTATCGCGTTTAATTTTAATTATTTTTATATATATAGGTCGGGGTTTAACTCCGGGTTTAACAATGACATCGGGACGTCAGTCACCTCAGTCCCCCGTGACCATGGGTGCTGGAAAGCACCCGAAACGTCGGGAATTAAAAACAAAAATAATTAAAATTAAAATTAAACGCGATAAAATCCGTAAAAGTAGTTTTAATCAATACACAATTTCTTTTAAAACCAGTGCTATTTACACCTCTACTCTAGACACTCCCGTTTGGAAGATGTCCCATTATTAGTGGTTCCCAATATCAGAATGGCCGATTCAACTGTTATAATTATGAGGCTACTGGGCCTCTTAAATTTTTTCTATAGTATAAAGATCAGACGAACGAAATATCGTTTAGTGTATTTGAGTAAATATAAGAATTAAAAATCTAGCTCTCCCTTAATACACATAAAGGAATGTATAATAGTATATTAGTCCATTAGTTAAATTAGGCAAGATCCCCCACTCTATCTTACCAAGTTATTTGTCATATACGTTAGGAACGTACCTACTTAGGGCAAACGCTGCGGTTAAGTCACTTCATTGTGCGGCCCGTAAATATTAATTTTCGTAATATGCGACGTGGCGATGAAATAGCTTCTAATTTGCTTGGGTGATGTATGTGCAATATGTTAGTATCTATTTATTTACTGCGTTTAGACATACAACAATATTTTATGTAACAATATATTGGTAACTTACTAGGTATAGGTACTAAACTAAATCTTTCTTGCGTTTTTCATAAGTACTATTTTCTTAATAAACCTTATGTGCGTACTAAATAATTTATATAACATTGATTTCTTATATATTTGCGCAAAAACTACACATAAAATGAAACTAATTTTACAGATTTAATCGAGGTTAATTTTAACTTTTAAATTTCCGATGTTTCCCGACGTTTTTACATCATCATCACCGTCATTACAGCCCTTCACGAGTCTACTGTTGATTATAGGCCTCTCCAAGTAGTGCCACAAAGCACCTGCATCCATCGATGGCATGTCTTACAAGGTCGTCACTCCATCTAATGGGGGGTCGCCCTACACTACGCCTACCGGTACGAGGCTGCCACTCGTGAACCTTTCTTCCCCATCAGTTATCGGTTCTTTGAGCTATGTAGGCGGCTTATTATTGCCTCTTCAGCCTACTTATCCGTTGGGCTATGTCAGTTACTCTGATTCTACTTTGAATATCCTCATTTTTATGTCTCTCACGCAGGGAAACCCCTAACATAGCCATCTCCATAGCCTCGTCGTTTATACATTGTATAGAATTAGTTTTATTATACAAAAAAGTTAGTTAAAGGGCAATAACTATGGTAAGATGATATACCTACATGTTGATTTTAAAAAATATTTTTGAAACTGAGAGGCATAATCATTATTTTAACCCAGATAATATAAATATTCTCATTAATATTTACCTATTAAGAACTATACGCACAAATACTCAAACATTAGGTAGGTAGGTACCTACTGAAATTTAAGACGTCACTAAGTCTCGTGCTGTTTCTATCACTTTAAGCCTAAATGACTGTGACGACACGAGACTTAACGACATCTTCGAATTGAGTAGCGTTTTAGTATTTAACCAATATATCATTAAGATTTTTATAAGTCATTACTTATGTATATGAAAAAAAAAACTAGTAACTATATCATACTTAATCAGTCAGGCAGTTTATTCAATAATCTTAAACATTGAAATTGAAAATTAATCAATACAGATTAAACAAACTTTAACCACATTGAGTCATTAGAAACAATATGGCGGCCTCATTGTAGATCAACACGCCCACGCGCCGTCACCGCAAGCCCTGCTTAGTTTATGGCGACCCTACGGACTACAAAATAATACCGGTAATAGTGTTGTTATGCGAACAAACTTTACGCGAGCTCGGAGCTTCTACATATAGATAACAGCACATTTGATGTAAGTATAACAAAAGCTAGTTTAGCCTCATTCTCTTAATTTGAATTATGTAAATAAAATAAGAGAAGTATTTAAATAAGTAATTTATTAATAAATCCACAATAATAAATACCTAGATATAAGAATCTTGGTTTTGGTCTCTAAAATATTTTATCTAAATTATTTTAATAAATTATTTTATATAAATTATTTTATAACTTTAATCAGCCGGTATTGCAGTTGTAGGTATTTATCATCGGAGGTTACCTGATTTCAAGTAGAATGGAAATATCGCAAAAGCATATAATCAATCTTTATTTGATGAAATTGTGATTGCAATTGAATTAAATTCAGTTGAAATGATAGTTTAAATAATGCACAGCATAGGTGAAATACAACTTCATGTTTATTAAATCCGGAAGCATAACACCTACAGACCATTTTAGGTATTTTAGGTTAAATGAAATAAGATTAAACGCATTCCGCAGCTGATGCATGCGTGCATAAACCATGCAGCCATCCAACTAAATTATTTAACGTCTTCATTCCCCGTGGTGCGAGCAGGTTGCATGTCGGCACGCGGATGTAAAGATACATGAACTTAAAATGAAGACGGACTAACACACACCAGGTATATATTTACATTTATAAATATAATCAGAACTGACTACATAAACGGAGCATACAGACAGCCAAAGGACGATAGAAATAAAACGTACAATGATAATCAGGTCTAGAAATATCGCGGCAATAAATCACAGTCGAAGTATAAATTTAAGACGGCTTTAACTGTAGTATATTATTTAATATTAAAGATCTTAAGGTAAACGGGCGGAGTGCCTGCAGTTCCGAGATAAGACAGCCCCAACCCTCCTCCTCACCTACGCTTTTTGGGGGGTAAATGTGCTTTAAGAGCCGCCATACTTCAAATTGTGTTTAAGTTAGATAGCTAGTTTGACGCATTGCTCCCATTATTACATATCAAAGGTTTTTGATAAGACCCTGTCCGTGATATAGCTGCGTTTTTATAGAACGCTTTTCGACTTACATTGATATTTAATTTATAGTTACTGCCATTTAAAGATTTGTACCTGAAACAAATAAAATATCATTGATTATTAAGATGTTTAGAAATAATTTTACTGCAAAAATATATTAACAATTGTCAAAGAATAATCAAATTTATACAATGGCCAAGTTTATAGCTACCGTTGTCACAGAATGTTTTAATGTGTTGTATGTTATAGCAGATTGTATAGTTTTAGGTATAAACCTAAATAACCACAAAAGGAACACATAACGCAGGTACAAACAGTGGTTAGGTTGTAAACTGCAACGTAGTTCGATATTACGCACACAGGAGTACCTAAATTCTTAGTAAATGACAACGATGTCAGACCAATTTTGTAGGCTATGTAACATTCAAACATGTCAATGGTATCACAATAGAATCATATAAAATTGGCTGACCGTACTACATTCCACAGATTTGTATCTTCTGTTGTTTAGCAAACCTTTTTTTTATAATTAGAAGCACAAAAATTAACCAGATTCTAAAATAGTCGTTGGTTTAGTTTGATGTATTTCCGTATTATCTAACTGAAAACGATTATTCATTAGAAAGGAACCTCTCATATCGATGCTATTTTAAATCGAAAGCACCGCAGTATTATTGTATCGGTATGAACAGATTAAACATCGGGGCCCCAAATGAACATGCGATAATTTATCTAACGTGCCCCCGTGTGTATTAGCTGTATCCGACTAATACCGGCTTTCGATATTCGGCGCTCGGTCGCGATTCGATATTTACGAGCGAACGAGTCGCATTAGACTGTCCGCCCGTAGGTAAATTAGCACAGATGCTAGCCACTGTTACAGTGATTCATTCCAAATTGGCTTTTCAGCGGGAAAAAAATGTACGGACGCAGGGATTGCGGTAGACGCTATCTAGGGATTGGAGCTAAATGGCTTTTAAAAGAGTTTCTGTATCGTTTTCCTTTTCGACGTCTCTGTTCACAAGAAAACGTGGAGAAAGAAAATTTAAATGGATTTGGTACGAATTATATTCTTTATGTTATTCGCATATTAATTAGTTATAAACATATATTATAAAATTAACTTAAAAAACTGTATTAGTCACAAACACTGAAAACTAAAGTTTATCAAATGACAATCAAACAAATATAATAAAAATCTGATACTTATGCTTCATTTAATGCAAGCTAAAAATTTTTGCTTGCATTAGAAATTAAATGAAGCATATCAGTTTCTGATCTACATATTTCATCCGTATGAATCTATATGGTTTGTATCTATTGGTACACCGACACATAATTTATGATAAAAAAATCAATGGCAAATATATTTCGCTCTCGACACTATACCAACATTACTAAATATGGTATTAAACATAAGAAGTAAATTAATAAGGTGTATGGAAGCACTAATGTAAATGCAATAGATGAATAATTAAATGCATTGCCTCTGTGGCAAGGAGGTCCCAGGATCGGCGGTAGCGGTAACGCCTCTTGATGACTATCACGCTGAAAAGGCCGCCTTAATGCGTGCTGGCGCGCACTCGATGAAATATTGCAAGTGCAAAATTGAATGAACTATTTAATGGTAATAAATTGGAAGCTATACTTAAATGGAAAATAGTAGTCAATGCTTGTACTTGGTTAAGTTTAATGTGTAATAATCTTCACTGGGGAGTTACGCCTTTATCACTCATTCGTTTATAGTGAACTGAAAGTCTAGTGTAAGTCTTGCTAATTGTAAGATATTATATTTTTTACTCGCAAAATTTGTGCGTGAATGTTACATTACCCAATAATGAACCGGGTAAATTACCTTAAATATAAATAATCCATGCCAAAGGGTGGATTCGATGCGCCGCTACTGCAAATCAGCGACCACCCCCTCCCTCCCCACTACAGCCCACCGCGAGCTGTCGACGATAAATAAAATTCACGTTTTAACAATAAAATGCATTTTCCGCAAATGCTTCCAGTGAATTATTGTTCGAGCTTTACGAGCTTAAAATTATATGAGCACGTGAAATTTTCGATTTCGATAATGCACGACCTGTGTATCAACAGCATTATTTTCAACAGCACATTGGAAGTTATAATAATATAATAATTTAACTAATTTAAATTGATACAAACTAACCCGCCGATCGCATGTTAAAATATAAATCTCCACTTCGTTGCCGACGTACCAGGGAACGCTTTTTATGTATGAGGATATAAATGCCTAAGATAATGTGATCGACCAGAGGGTAATCTACTAATGTAGTTTTCGAATTCTTAAACCAAATCACCCTAAAAATGCCACGAACATCTCCCTAAAATAGCATGTCACGTACCGACCCTAAAATACTTATAAAACATTTCCCAGTGGTAAAAAAACAATGCTTTATTTCTAACAAAAATAGATCACATGGCCGCTTGATGGAGAACCAATAGCGCGTCCCCTCTGCACAGATGGCGACACAAGCGCACGGATAGCAGAAATATGAATTGTGGCCTTCGATATTTGTCACTTGAATTACAACTCCCGACGGAGTTGGTTCGGCCCTCACACCTCGTTTGTGAAATAATCCATTTTTTCGCTGAATTTTCATCGACCATATATAACAACCCAGTAACTCGAATGAGCGGATACGATTTGTTTATCCGAACGCCCACGTCATACAAATGTAAACAGAAAATATTTTCGTGCATTCTTAAATTAAATTTTTATTTTTACCTCAGTGCAGCTCATGACTACTGCTCTATAAACAGAGATCTAAAAAATATAAGCGTAATGAAAAATAAATAAATATGGAATAAAAATTTCAACACCTACGAAGTGGAACTCAAAAATTTCAAACAACTATTACTGCGTAAGTTTGTCTCAAACCGTTATGCCTTCTTATTTTTCATTAGTCCCTAACATACCATTCCTAAGCATTTTTTATTGAATAAGGGTTACACACGAGCACACAGTCGATCTGCTGGTTAGTGGATGTTGTGGCCCATAGGTGTTTATCGTCGATTAAGAATAGAAATGCAGATGCGTTGTCACCCATGAGGACTAAGATGGGATGCCTCGTTTCCAGTAAAAAGGGTCTCCGGTTCTCTACACTCACCATAAGAAGCATAGCAGCATTAAGCTACTATTTTACGCTGGTATTCTGTGAGAGCGTGGTCCTACCCGGGACGATCCGACCCGTTCGTGCTACAGCCCTAATATTGTTAAAGCGTGGCTTCACCACGTAAACCAAGTTTTGCCAAGTAGATTGGTGAACGCAGTATATAACTTCTCAAAACTTTCTCGCTACTCTTGTCTTGTCTTAAAAACCTATACCAGATGTACGAGATTGTTATCCATGTCTATAGAAAGCCAAGCTTCCCTTTAACTGCTTTTTAGAGCAGCCTCAACAATGCAGAAGAAACAGAGTTATGTATACACACATTTCACGATTGTTAAATATATAATATATCACCGGCACTTCATAATATATTTATATAGCTAGGTATATAAATAGATTATGAAGTGTCGGTTATAAACAATATTCCTTACGTAATAAAGTTTACAAGTCTCAGACTTAGAGTGTTAAGACTATCAGCAATTCGGTAGCAATATGTAAACACAACTTGTAATAACGGCCAGTCACACCCTGGAAACCAATTCGGAAGGTATTTGTAAATGTCAAATATGTTTGTGCGCACGTATTTATTGCGAGCATCCCTCACGTACGTGTAAATAACGTAGACACTGCGATAAAGTGAAAAGAGATACCGGAGGATAATGTAGAACTACGCCTTAAATTCTATCCCAGAGGTCACGAAATAGAACTGTAGTACTTGTTAATACGACTGCATTTTATTCGTTTGGCGTTAAACTTATAGCGTTTTGTGTTAAGGCTGACGTGTATACCTACAAGTGGAAAACTCAGTGCGCCACGTGCAAATGATTCATATCAGTCCCTTAATTAAAGAAGATTTTAATTGTATCGGATGTCTGTGAAAGCGAAAATAATGCACTCCTAAATTGGGGTGGGGACTCGGGAATTTATTTTGTTAGCTTTTGGAAATATTGCTTTGTGTGCTTTATCAGCATAATGATGCTTACTGTTGCTCTTAGTTATGTCAGTTCTTCTATTTTTTATACCTATTTCAAAATTTGCTCAATGCTTAGGCGTACAACATCATAATTTACAAAAACCAATTAATTTTATTATATCAAGGGCTTAGTTCGTAAATAGCTTTTCAGAATAAACGGCTCCATCTAACAAAACTCGAAACACCCTTAATCCAGTAAATTCATTTCGCGTATATAAAGTCAAGCTGCCGCCAACTTAAAATATCTTTCTTAATTACAAAAGCCTTTGTTGAACGTATCTGATCTATGTAAACAGACAGGGCGAATGTTTTAAATAGCATTCTAACAAATAGGTTCCGGTTGGGCGAAATAAGCGAAACTCTTTAATTAAGGAATACACGAGAGTCTTAGACGAGTAGATTTATGGCACTAAAGATTCTGATGAAAAATTTAAAGACTACAATAATTTAATTCATTTCAATTATATTTGTAGTGTAAGTATATAAAAAATACGACTATTTGCTATTCCAAAACAAAAGTGCTTTCCAGATAAACTAATGATAATGAGACCTCCTTCTCCATGCCAGAGAAACCGACGAGTCATGAATGCATTAACGTATCTAAGCTTCAGATATCAAGTACTGAGTGGAGTTGGCACAACGACAATGCTGTGTTACCATTTGAGACAAGACGTGATTTATTCGTCTGACTAAATAAGCCACCAATGCCAAATAAATTCGTTGAATTGTCGACGAGTAAAACTTTACCGTACATCCACTCGATTTGAATTTCCCGGTGACGTTAGCAATGTTCCAATGTAGCCTGGAGTACTTCATTTGGTGAACAATAGATAGACCGGGTCCCGGCGCTCCGTACTGGATAAATTGACTGGAGCTTTAACTCGCGCCCGCCCGCGGAAAATTGGGGAAAATCGATTTAAATATCTTGAATGTGACGACTTATCTTGATCGTAGGAGTTAACCCACACTCGGAAAATAAACTCTTCTTTCTTTAAATCTTAATATGTTGATCTAATTTTGTAATATGTATGTAATATATAGGATTTATTTGTAAAAATGTCGAAATAATAAAGGATTAAATACTTAGGTATTTTATAAATAATTTCGTATTTTTGTAAAATGTCAATAATATTGCAATAAAACGTAACGAGGTGCCAATTACGAGCAATGGTTTTGCAGGTGCGAGGAAACTGGCGAGCAAACTATTAAGATTGGGACTGGACACAAGGCTGTTGCTACTGAGATTCATCTTGTTTTGCACGCGAGGATAATCTTAAAGTTTAAAATTTAAAGGTTAATAATGAAAAACGTTAGTGAAGAGTCATTTTTAAAACTTTATTAGACATTAACAAAAAATAAAGTTTTCATTAAAAAAGTCAAATAAGACTTAAAAACTAAAAAGATTAAAAAATCCATTATGCAGATGCTACATAAAATTATTTTATTTAAAAGTTATATTTTTTTAAACTTTTAAGGTGATTGAAACTTATTTACTTTTTTTTAAATATTTATCGCATTCTCCCATAAAAAAGGATACGAAGGGCGGACTTACCATCCAAAGGTAAACAAACAGTGGCCTCAAACATACTCGTATTAACGATTTTACCGGTATTTCTACCGACATGGATTTGTTTCTACTGCCGTATCGAAATGTAAGGATTTTTCCACGATTTCTAAAAAATCACGTGAATTCTTCCACGATAATGTAAAATTTACCGATTTTACATTATTTTAATTAGCAACCCCTTTAAGCTTCTTATGTTTCAGTCACATCAAACATTACCTCACGACATAGGACTATTTTTAAGATAATGCAAGACCCCATTCTGGCAATATTGACCACATATTCTCGCTTATTAATCTTACGAAAATAATAGCGAAATAGGTTGTCTACTGATTACATCAATGGTTTGTTATATATAAACTATGCCTTCGAAATTAGTTGTGTCCTCTCCCTTACTTGTGTGTACATAAATTGTGAAATAAATAAATAAATAAAGATGACTGCGGCTATAGTCATAGATATACATAGATGTCAAAGATAGTCAAAGGTGATATTATAATATATATTAAGTATATATTAGATGTACCAATTTGGAGTAAGATAACTTTATAGGTATCTATCTTATATCATTAAGTTTACTTGTAATCACTGAATGTTTATAAGTTAATTATGTTGAAAGCATTTAAAAAAATCAAAAAAAAATATTAGTTTTGTAATGTTAAATACTCTGTGTGTTTTTATTATTTAACAAATTTATTTCTCAAAAATACATTTGATTGAATATTGTATGTTGTATATTTTTTGTAAATTATACTGGCACAAATTTACATAATATTATTTATGGGCTGCTCTACTGACTGCGCATTCTGACGTTCGACACCATTGCAATCCATTGACTTATATATTACTAGCGTAAGGACCGGGCCTACCGAACAACTAAAACGGACCAGTGCGCTGGCCCTAAAATTACAGTTTAGGGCCAACGCGAATCGGTCAACAGTGGTGCGCGCGCAGGACAGATTTGTCTGTCACAAATGTCTAGTTGCGTGGTAAAAGAATGCAAAAATAACGATACAAAGATTTAAAAAAAACCTGGGATATCTTATCATCGATAAATAACTTTATATTAATTTTGTTATAATTAAATTATTATATAAACGCATTTTAAAGTGTCATTTTACAGTTAGTTTAGTTACGTTACTAAGATTAGGCCAGGCCTGGATTCAGACCCTCAAAAATATTGCACATGAAAAATAAAATTATACTATTTAAAAAAATTATATCACGTTTGATGTTTCATGTTTCTTTTTTCCCATGTGCCGGGATTTTGGCGGCACTCGTCTAGTTTATATATACGTTTCGTTTTTCGACGGTTTCATCTTTATTTCTGTTTAAGTTTTTGTCTAAAGAACTTAGTGTAAGTTAAATTTTGAATATTGGTACCTAATATATTTTATATTCAATAAGGGTAAAACTAAAAGAGTACAAAAGAAACCATATCTGCTTAATTGGATCTGAAAAACTGATTCATAAAATATTTTGAAATTCTATTTTCAAACTGATTGCTTCTGGAGCATAGAGTATTTATCGTGGTAGCCCCTCGTCATAGTTGTATCAAGGATGCAACATAAATGAATCGATCGAGCGTCGATTGACCAGAAAGGGAGCTAATTCTAATTTTATTTTTAAAAAAAAACGCTGTACTCATTTACACTACAGAAATTCTCGATACGGTAGGGGTAATATTAAAATGTAAAAGGAGCCAATAATAATACAAGTCAACCTTCAGGTAAAATTATGGTATTTTCGCTTAGTATTATTACGATACTATGTATTACAAACTATGAAATAATGTTACAATTAGGATAGTTATACTACGAAATGCGACCCTGGTTACGTTGTGTTTTGATATGACGTTTGTATTATGACAGATGCGCTACTTTTTCTTGTATGAAAAAGTTATAAGTCAAATGTTTAGATGGGCCAATCCTTCCTTTTGAAATCATTGCTGCAATCAACTCATGGAGTGGTAATAATTTATCACAGATGTAGCAATAAAAAAAACGTTGTAATTGGGGCAATATCAAATAAATTCACATATTTAGTAAGTATGATATAATATTTTAAATAAATACATAAATACATATTCATAATATCGCTGGTTGAGGGCAACTATAAATAGTCGTCTTATTAAATAGTCTTAATATGTAGTTACATTCAATACTACTTGACCTATTTTTTCATCATTAGGAGTGTATATTTTTTTTTCAAATTTACATAGGACCGTTCCTGTACATAATATATTTAATTTATAAGAAATAAAGCATTTTTATTGATTCAGCCGTATCCGAGAAATAGGTGAACATGTAGGTACATAAAAACATATGCGTCAAATATTGTTTTTGAACTCAGTAGCTAAGAAGCTAAGCGCTTGCCTGCGGGGCTACGTGCGTGGGTTCAAATCCCGCACAGAACAAGTAGTTTGAGTGGCCTACAAATAATTATTCCCGATCTGTATATTTGTTCTTGTGCGGTTTATGTATGTAATACGCGACTAACATATTATAAATTGCACAATGACGAAACAAATACAGGTATTCGCAATACCATTACGGTTCCTCACCTCATCATCCACTGAAGAATATAAATATAATTAAAAAAATTACAATATACAATACATAAACTCTCACGCATGTCACCCAGAACCCAGAGGGAGGGAACAGGGACTTCTATTTGGCACCACTCTGACATACCTAAATTGCTTCTTTTACTTTTTCCATCATTATAAATCATCCCGATGGTGTCTTAAGAATTGACAGAAGGAAGCAAATCAGGCAGCAGTGTCTTATTAATAACGACTAATAATAAAAAAACTGCACTTGCCAATCGTGGCAACTATGGTAAATATCCCCCTTATGCGGCAATGTATGTGAGAGGCCTATGTTCAGCTGTGGGCTTTGATAAACTGTAACGGTAAACAGATTGATACAAACAATGTACATAATATATTACATTAGTTATAAACCTATAGTGATATATGCTTCATCATCTTCAGCCCCTTTTCATCAGGTAGGATAATAGTGTTTTATTTCCGAATAAAGTTAGTGTAATTGCTTTAAGTTCTAAGTAAAGTTAAAAAATGTCTAAAACATTTAATGTTTATTAAAATATAGTTACTCCTTTCTCTTATACTTATATAATATTAGTTATTTTATTTTTTCATGTCTTATTTTATAACCACTAACATAATAAAGTTTAACAAAATTAAGTTTGTAAATGTTATTCAATGAAAAATAAATCGCTCATCTATTTACCAACCCAGGAGACCTCAAAGCAAGTTAAACCGACTGCTTAACTCAATGTAACAGAATCACCTCGGATTGCTTTTCGATATTTACTGTTTGATTTTTTCCCCTCGTGTCGAGATTTGGGACATTTACCGGAAAGAGGCGTGTACCGGTTGACGGTAATGGCCCGTGGGACCGGAGGATAGGTAACCTTTCTAATTAACAATTTGCCTTACACTCTATGAGGTGATATCTGATCACTTGTGTACTTTTTGTTTGGATATCATTTTTAAACAGTATGAAAATACTATTATCTTCAAATATAATTGAAGTTTTATCAAGATTAAAAATGTTATACCATTAAACTCTGTGCAAATTTAGTATGAATAAATATCATTACTACTATTTGTTTAAATTTTATTTGATACACCTGTATCCAGGGAATTCAGAATTTCATCAGCCATTCTCCTCCATCCAAATTTACCATTTATTTAGACCTCGCACGCATCTTCCTCCTTTTACTCGCTTCTTACGCCACTTAGCTCTCATGTTCCAATAATTAAAATATAAAAATTGTTGTTCCCGTTATAATTTTTTTATAAGATTGTAATTCTAACACAAAATTACAATTATCAGTCTCTGCAGCGCGGTTTCATTGCAGGAAACTATTAATAATGAATAGGAACTATTCAGACTGTCAAAATTCATTCATTTTGTAGGTGTTAAGATTGTTATCTACCTAGGAGTCAGTACAGGTAGGTACCTTCCTCTCACCTAGATTTTGATCTAAAGAGTATGAAAGGCCAGCATAAAATACAGGCGCAGAGATATTATGTCTCAGTGCTCAGAGGTAACAACGCATCTGTATCCTTCTTCATATATAAAACTGATTGCAGGTGTCCATGAACTGAAGCATCCACTTACTATGAGCTGGACTCTATGTCCGTGTGTTACTTACATTTCATAAAAAATAAAAATTTAATATAGAAACGAAAAATACCTAAGTCGCTCCCTCCGACTTTTAGATGCATACAAATAAATAAAAAATTATTCTGCTGCGCACTAAGTTTATTGAATTTATCATGCGCAAATATTTATTGATGGGGACGGAGCTAGATAGGGCAGGAAATTTATTGAAAACAAAGGCCAATCGGCATACATAGGTAGGTCGGATAGATTGACATCGGTAGCAATCAGACAAATTGGCTCCAAACCCCTCTAACCGAATTAATCTGATACGTAGGTTTTCTTAGCGCAAACCACTTCGATAAAGAAATATGAGAAGAGGGCTAAAGATACTCATCTAAATTTGATATTATTTATTTATTTATTAAAGAATAAAAAAGGCGAGGCAATATTATAATTATTTATATTTTGGTATTTTTGAATTATTCACGGGGAGAGGTATTTGTTTTTTTGATTTAGACTGACTACAAACACCTTGATTACAGAACAATATGTTGTTTACTTAAAAATTTTTGGTTATCATTACGACTTTCATGAGCGCAAAACTATGTTGTTGATGAACGTATGTGTTATAGAATATAAAAATCATTTGCTACAAGAATATTGTTATATGATAAGTAAGAAGTAGGTAAATAGGTATAATTTTTAATATTTGTAATTTTTTTAATTGTATTATTTTTGTATTCATAATTTTTGTCTGAATAATATCTTCCATACATAGATTATACATAAATATCCTTAACATAATGATGGTTACAAATGCTCGGATATATTCTATTTTTTCAGACTTCCGTCTACATTCGTCCCGGCACATGTGTCTACGTTAATAAATTCGACAAATCCACCTTAAATAAACAGAATAGGGGGTATTCCCGCTTTTGCCTCATCCGGGCTAAACGATGCTTAAGATATTTATTAGGGGATGAATTGAGTTTTTATATATTATACCTCTTTTTTGTCTCATTTCTTAACATAGATAAGGGTAATCGCACATGTTTAGTTGAAAAAAAATGAGATCAATACATTTTATGTATATACGATTAAAACCAAGCGTGATTCAATATACGGATATTGAATCGGGGAAATGGATAACGGTAGGTACCTATATAAGAATACATCGGACCATCTCTCGTGGGTTTCCTAAGAGAAACGACTAAAGGAAACTAATTTATGATGATAAGTGACTACTTCAATCCATGGACAAGTGCAGCCAACTTCAGATGAAGAAGCTGATATAATGTCTAATAGCCTGTAATCTTACTGGCTCTATAAACCCTTTAGACCGAAACAGCAGTGTAAGCACTGCTAGTTTGTGGCAGAAATGAGTAAAAGTCGGAAGACGAACGCAGATAACGAGTTCTACCACCTATATAAAGTACCTAACCTAAGTAGAAGAAAGTTCCGGAATTAATTCATTTGTAATTTTAAATGAATGGCGCTATAACGTTTTTAGCTTATTACCAGATAATATCAAATCCTCTAACCGGCAAAGAGAAACAACCTATAGCTACGAGACATCCGGTACTATGATGGTCAATGCCGAACTTGACGATTTAAACAAATCTTGCCTACTATGGGTGCGGCTTATTCTAAGTCCTATTTATGAGAAATCATTTACGTTACCTACAAAGAAATAACATAAAATATGTTTCCAAAGATTGTTATAAATGATTTCTGGTGTTACAGCCCTCACAAACATCATGTAGTATTCATTCCCCTTGAATAACATCCCTCATTGATGCAGAAAAACTGATTATCTAATTAGAAGAAAGCCACCGCGAAAGTCTTCTAACTGCGGGCTAATCACAAATTAATGAGCGCTTGTAACCGAGTGTCGTGGTACGATGATAATTCCGCGCCGCCCTGCTGCGCTAAGAACCTCATCAATTATGGTGTAGCCACCCCCGACTGGGCCCTGAAGGCTACAGTACACCACTTTGTCACCGCTTCTCTTGACTGAGTTTCCTTGTTCTATAGTGCAAATATTTTAATTTGCTCAACGATGTGTTTTGCCGCGATACCGAAGCCATAGTGATGTTTTCAACAGTTTAAAATGCGTGTAGAAGTAAATTCATAGACTTAACTTTAAGATGTTTCGGAGCTAATATATTATGTAGATAAAGGTTCATTGTTATTTCTTATCTTAACTTAATTCTACACTTATATTTAATTAGTAGCATAAAAATATGTTATCTCTTGACTCCTCAATTTATTTTATCTTAGTCAAAATTATATATAGAAAGTAGGTGCAAATTTTGCAAAAAAGTTCAGTAAGACGGTTGCGAAAACTAACGGATGTATTATCGGTTTCAAATAAATAAAATTGTGCACCATAAGTAGGTAGGTACGCAATATGACCTTTTTCTTAACTAAAGTTAACTTTTTTTGCTTTTTGTAATAAACCACGTTATTTTTATTTAACAAGTCAAAACTTGATTAAATACTTGCTCATTGAAACAAAAAAATAGACACTTCAGTAATAAACTGATAAAGTTTGAAATGGACAACTAAATAATTTTTGTAGATTAGATTCGAAGAAATACCTATAATAAATTGTCAAAAATTTTAACATTAAAAATCTTATTCTTACAATAAGTAATCATTAATTTTTTTCTTCAAGGAACAACTCAATGTTAAATATGGGAAACTAGGATCTTACATTGGTTTAAGATTAAAAATAACTATTACAAAAATTATAACTAATCATAAAGTATCTTTACAACTTGTCTATTCAAAACAAGGCACCGCCCAGCAATAACTAATGGCATCTAAGCAGTTGTTGTACCGGCACTAAACACTTCCGCTCCAAACCGCACTTGATTTGTTGTTCCGTCCGTACAAGAGTTACTGTCTCCAATGTTTGAAACATTTGGATCCACCATATGCTCCCGATTTACGTAACGATACATAAGTAGCTCGTGCAGTAATTTTAATGAAATAAATTTCAGCATTAAAAGCATTTTTTTGTAATTTGTTTTTTACAGCGAGCGCTAACCATCTGAGCTACCACGACCCCCTCAGAAATGAGGGGAGGCCTGTGCCCAGCAGTGGGAAGTATATAGGCTGTAAATTTACTTTACTTAACTTTTGTAATTTGTTAGCTTTTGTAGTTAGCTAGTTATAGTTAGGTAGTCACTAATGCAGTGGCTAAGTAGTGGGTTGTAGATCCGCGGTTTCGAATCCAGCATAGAAGTAGGTAGGTGTGTCTGTGTGTTGTATGGCCTACAAATAATTGTTCCCGGTCGGATGTTTATTCACGTGCAAATTATATATGTAAACGCCTCTTAAATATAGGGAAAAATCCTAATGAGAACGTAACTGAGAAATTTGAAAATTAAGAAAAAAGTGTTCGAGTACATAATTAACTACAAGTTAAACGAGGATGAATTTTATTTTATTTTAAATATATTTAATTATTAAATATATTTAAAATAAAATAAAATATATTTAATAATTAAATATATTTAAAATAAAATAAAATTCATCCTCATTTAACTTGTAGTTAATTATGTACTCGAACACTTTTTTCTTAATTTTCAAATTTCTCAGTTACATCATTAGGATTTTTCCCTATATTTATAACAACTAACTCCAACAAACAAAAGTTACTTAAATATTTCTAAAATAACCAAATTATGTATTGTTTGTAGAATAGAAGTTTTATTTGGCAGTTTGTAATTTAAATGGGTTCGCCCTAAACTGGCTCACGTTGTTATGCCATGAATATAAATCGTGATAAATTCCTCGCGGGAGAAGGGCGGGTGGTGCGGGGCCGCGGGGCGTGGAGGGGCAGCCTCGAGGGCTTTTTTCTTAAAAATAACTTTTATCGAGGCAATTCGGTGGAGCTACGCGATTTATGGAAAGGTGGTGTCACCCTAGTAATTAGTTTTTAACTAGTTGTGATAAGGGTCCTTTGTTTTATGACCTCCCGGTAATAAGTTAAACCGCCGAATGTTCGCCGTTCGAATAAAGATGAGCTTAACTGGTAAAACATTAATAATAATTACATTTGAAATAAGCAATCATAGGGCCGTTTTTGCACAAGAAACTTTCACCAAAACAAAAGCGTCCCAAGCAATTGTTTCGTCGATGCGGACGTGTCACAATATTTTTATTGTAATCCATATTTTGTGCCTTTTCGGGCCGTCATATCGTGCGGGTATGCGTATGATTTACACCCCACAGAAACAGTAGAAAAAATACGAAAGTTCTTCCAAGAAACTTCTTTTATTCTCAGAGAAAGTTGCGTAAAAAACTGGAGGCGCTTACAAAAAAGCAATTTTCTAGCTCAGGTGTGTGAGATGTTCTTTATCTAACTTTGCATCCGAAACGCTTTGTTTATGACACCATATTTTTACAACTTTTGAACATTTTATTACCTTTTACCGTCTAAATATACTTTTGCACAATTAAAAGACCTCTGGCGGCAGAACAATTGCTGTTTAGGAAACCACCTTTTATAAAATTAACTTCGCTACCTGTTTCTTTAATTTCACGCCGCCAAAAAAAAACAATTAACATAACACGGTTGTTCCAATGTTAATTTTCTAATACAGAATTTAAAAAAAACAATGACATAATAACCGCCGCTATATCGTCTTTTAATGGACAAGAAAAATATAATTTAAAATACTCTTTATAGCTACCATAATGTAACCAAGTAGGCCAAAAAAATGGTTGTCACCGTCTGGCATACCCAGTTTATTAGCATGAAGAGTGTGAGGCGGGGAGGCTTTATCAGGAGGGCCTTTCCTGAGGGTGGCCCAAATAATATGATATTGCTCGTTTGTGCGAAGCCCTATTTATCTATTAAAAAACGCCAGATTTACGGTCGAGTATAGGAAACTTCAGGAAGTTTTTATGTTGTTCCAGCGAGTCCCGAGCCAATATTAGAGATTGATGCGTGTTATTTTAGTCCGCCTCGCATATAGCGGCGACGATACAACGTATTTAGATAACATTTAGTTAGGGTGGTTTATGCAGTTATAAGAGACTCATGTAGTTTTCATTTTCATATTTTAAATACGTATAAATTTGAAATATTCGAATAAAAATAGAATAACTATACATTTTAAGCCAAAAATTAAGCCATGCTCAGGAGCTAAGAGTTCGCTCTATATTTTACCGTAGGTGCGAGCGTCCCAGACTTAATCCTGTCGCCAATAATAAAATTGTTAATTGCAAATTGTAAGTGCTGATTAACCTCGTACTCTGTGGTTAAGTAACCTACATTACGTTGAGCATTGAGCAATTAAAAAAAAAACAATCGGAATTTTTAAAGTCCGCTAACACGCATTGGGGCAGCGTGGCGGACATTTCCTTGCCCTCTCGCAAATGAGATGAGGTCTGTGCCCAGTTGTGGGTCGAATAACCCTTTTTTACTGGAAACAAGACATTCCATCGTAGTCCTCAGGGGTGAGAACGCATCTCTACGTTTTCATTCTTAATTGAGGATAAATATAGATGTCTATGGGCCACAGCATCCACTTACCGTCAGGTGGACTGTGTGCTCGTTTGTCACCCTTATTCTATAAAAAAACAAGATGGGCTATAATTTAATTTTTTTTTAAATTTAAACATTAAGATAATCTAATGATTGAAAAATATAAATGCGGACTGTAATTTAAAATGTAAAAGCACGCATAAGAGTAATTCAGTTTCTGAATGTCTTCAAAATATAAAAAAATAAATGTTTAATAAATATATTTATCAATTAAACTAAAGTCAAGCTGAAGCGTCGAATGTCGTCTACATGCACCTAAGTGCAATGCAGGTATCGGGCCTCGGGGTATATACCCCATTGCCCGGATAATCCTCATGTCCCATAACTATGGGACAGTCATTGTAGCCTATTCTAGGCTAAGTAAAATTAGACGGACTTTTCCGTGGTTGGAAAAATATTATTTCCGTAGTTGTCCGACTACGGAAAAAAGAGGTTGTCTGGTGAAGTCTGGGTTGGCCTTTCAGCGGCATTGAGGGTTGTTACTCGACTCTCTAATCACTATAGAGAGGAGTTCTCTTGGAAGAGGCCGAGCGTGCAACGGCGCAAAGCCGTTGAGGTGTTCATGTGGCCCGTTGTCGACGCGGTCGAACATGCCGCGCGCCATCCGAGCCACGAAGTCAGTGATGTTCTCGACTTTCAGATCGGCCGCTATGACGTCGTTCCGGACGTAGCGGCCTGCTCGATCGTCCTTAATGTCAGATTCTGCTGGGCCTGCAGTCGCCGCCTCAGAGGGTCGCTCAGAAGTGCGTACCAGGCCGGTGCAGCGTAGGTGATGATAGTCCGGATATACATCTTGTATATCCGGAGCTTGGTTCTAATCGGCAGCTTGGATGCCAGGACCGGCAAGAGCGTCGCCCGCGCACATCGGGCCCTGCGGACGACGAAGTCGACGTGCGCGGTCATGCGCAGCGTCCTGTCGATCCTGCACCCAAGGTAGGTTACGGCCTTCTGGTACGCAATCTTCTGGCCGTTGTGGGTCAGCGGAGGTGCAAATTTCCTCAGACGGCGAGTGAGCAGAGCGGTCGTCTTACCAACGTTGACGACCATCCTCCACTCGTCCAGCCATGGTGGCAGCAGGTCCAGCAGACGCTGCATCTTGGCAGTGGCTATGTGGGCTCTTCTGGACGAGGTGAAATAGGCGCTATCGTCCTCATATAGCGCCAGCTCAACGTCGTCCTCCCACTCTTGAAGCCTGCCTGCCAGTGTAGGTATATCGTTAGTATAAACTGCCTACAGGACTGGAGACAAACAGCTGTCCTGTGGAACGCCGGCTCTGATGGATCTGGTTGCGGACTCGGCGTCCTCTACGCAGACATAGAACTTCCTGTCTTCCAGGAAAGACGCCATTAGCCGCAACATAGCAAGAGGGACACTGATCTGTTCGTTCAGCTTGTAAAGTAATCCTATGTGCCACACCCGGTCGAACGCCTTCTCGATATCGAGAAAGACGCCCAACGATATGCGGCCACGATTGTACTCTGCTGCAAGCAGGTGCAGCACTCTAGTCAATTGTGTGACTGTAGTTGGATGCACGGACGGAGACGTCTCAGCAGCAATCTTTCAAACAGTTTAGCTATGTGCAGTAATAGCGTGATCGGCCTGTAGCTGGCAGCTCTACGCCTGTCCTTCCCGGGTTTCGGCAAGACGATGACTTTGCCTTTCTTCCAGTCCTCCGGGAAGTGGGATGTCCGCAATATCCCATTGTAGAGTCGACCAAGCTCTACTAGGACTCTATTGGGCAGCTGTCAGAGTGCAGCGTTGGTAATCCCATCGTGCCCCGGCGCCTTCCTCGGTTGCAGGCAGGTTACTGTCCTCCGCAGGTCAGCGGGGGGAGATGAACCACTCTCCTGCAAGAGGCGGCGCGGGCGACGACAGGAACTCCTGTACGCGACTTTCCTTCCGGGCATGAAGCTCCATGAACTCCGCACTTGCTGGGTTCGGCATAAATTGCTCCTCGAAGTGCTCGACTAGTATATCCGCTCTGCCCTTGGCATCGTAGCAGCGTTCGCCGAAACGGGGGGTTTGGTTTTTGTCAACTGCCGCTTCAGTTTGTGGAGCGACGCATCATACTCATCCGCCTTCCAGATGCGCCGATCCCAAGCCTCCCCTCTGAAGGCCTGGACTGCAACCGACAGTTCCTCCGATAAGTTGTTAAGGGGAAATATAACCTCAAATGGCTTAGCAAGATCCTCCGTTATGCCGAAAGTATTGCAGCATTAATTTTGAAATAAATATATGGTAAAGTTGAGGATTAATGTTAAGGTTTATGTTAGACGAAAACACGATTCCGTAAAATTTTCTCGATAGCAAAAAAAATCCAAAGTTACCTCCAAACTGAACAATAAACCGCTGTTATTCATAAAATACTTTAAATAAGATCATGAAACTTTGCATACTAACTGAACTAACCATAAAGCAGTGCTTATGTTATTTACTTTTTTTAAAATATCATTATTTTCACTGTAAAAAGAAATTACCTAAACTATCGGCGCGTAAGTTTGGTTCCTGTCGCTCCGGTCCGTTAGTATTGCTCCGGCTTTTGAAGAGAGAAGTTGTGTCGCTTACGATCAGAAAACACATTACGCAACAGGAAGACGTAAAATTAAAATGGGAAATAACCGTTATAAAAATAAGAAGCGACTGGGTTGGCGTTAAGAAACAGGCATATATATGATAAACATAATGAAATAAGTATCTAACGACCTATCTACTTAGATTATTAGTGATTACAAACATGTCGGTACATAGCATACGACGCGCGGGGAAGTGGGGGCGAAATTAGAATTTGAGCTGACTTACTCTCACCTCTTAAGCTGGGTCTTTAGTCTAGGGCAGCGAGTACGCGCCCAGAGCTTTCTCAGCGCTCTTTTGCGTTTGATCTGCACGCATATCTCACGCGGCAGATCGTCTCGCCTTGCTGTGATCGGGACGATCGTAGAGGCCGCGTGGAGGGCCTCCTGGATGTTCTGGGTGATTCTACTAGCAGCGGCCTCTACGTCGTCCGCTGTACTTATTGGCTGATATGCTGGAGGTCTCTGCTGCAGATGTTGACAGTAGAGCCTCCAGTCGACACGTGTCTTAAACGCTCTGGGCGGCGTACTCACCGCCTTTAGGCCAATGGTTATCAGAATCGGGAGGTGCTGTGAGGAGAGGTCGTACAGTACCTCTACCACTATCGGGTAGTTGACTTTCCTAAGCTGAAGCTTATTGTAACTACAGTACGACTGAGTCGGCTCTACCATGTAGAGAACGCACTAGTATCTATCTAGTACAAAATATATGCGTGGAAAAGCAGTATAATGAAGTTGTTTCGTATGAATAACTAGAACCAGAGACCCTTTTATTTTATTTCTAACGAGACATTGCATCCTAGTCCTCAGGGGTGACAACGCATCTGCATGTTGATTCTTATTTGGAAATATATGTAGCTGTCTATGGGCTACAGGATCCATATACCATCGGATGAACTGTATGCTAGTTTATCACTCTTACTTCTCTATAGATATGGTTTATGGTTTAAGAACTTTATTCTCATTAAGAATACAAAATTCACTTATCATGAGAACATAAAAAAATTATACAATATCTGGGGAAACGCAGAAGTTGGAGATACATTCCAAATACAGTTAAAACAGATATACCTTAAGAAACATAAAATCTTAAAAATTTTATGTTGGTTTTTTATATTTCAGATCTTAATCTCCATCCATCCATCCATTAGGTACAGCCTATAAAATATTCCTCCTCCTCCATTGCAGAACATAAGCCGCATGGGGGAATTTTGCCATAGTTGCCACGCTTGGTAAGTTGATTGGCAATCTCATCAAAAAAATATGGATACTTGATAGATATTATAAGTCTTTCCAATCCGATTATAATTGCAATTAGTTTTAAATTTTTTTGTCTCATACATACAATAATATTACCTAAACTAATAGAATATATAAATTAAAATAAAGATAATTACCTACCTACTTCGATGATTATCTACTACATACATGAATTCAATAACACGAAACATTCAACTTCTTTTACCGTTTTTTTTATTAGTTTTGGTTTTAGATTGAACAGCCCCAAAGAAAGGAAAATCTATTTATTATTTTTACTACCGGTTTTTATATATTTAAAAAACAAACTTCTAAAATACCAGAATAGAATTTTATAATTCCATACAGAATCTTTTTCCAGCCTCATAATAATATTGTTTATAGGTACCTTCTGCCTACATATTGACATTCGTACTTGTCGTTCGACCGGTTTAAAATACACTTTTTAATATTTAAAAACAATAATGTTGTAATTATCGGTCAGTGATATAGTTTGCATTGTTATTGTAGGTGTGTGACGCATGTTTATTATCAACTGGGAATATTGGCTCGAAACATAGTGCTAAATTTGCCCCGGACACCCGATACTGTGGTATTATCTGCCATTATTTGTCACCGGATGAACAATGCGAGCGCCCTCGTAACATACCTACTATCTTACTCAATTTGTCACCAATTATAATTAAGTCCCTTAAAAATTTGGGATTATACCTTATTCCTGTTTAGGCGATTTAACATATAACGCAATAATAAATATTTTATAAATAGGTTACTCAGTACTCAAGGTATAAATATATTATATAAGAATAGTATAACCTTGTAAATTAAAACAAAATTAAATCGTTCAGTAAAAATTACGTTTAAATTTGTATATTTTTTATTAAATTAATAGGTACCTTAAATAATGGTAAAATTTATATTTATCTACATGGGATTTGTGAAATTATGATATTTTGGTGTACGGTGCTGTAATAGGTAAGTATATTTTGGGCCACTCAAGTCATACGTAATCAACACGCTGTTATTTGAGGGAGCTCACCTGTTCAATAAATAACCAGATGACATAGAAAATTACAATAACATGAAATTGTTTAAAAGTAATCTTAGGAAATACGTACGTATAGTGTTATCTCTTTTTAATACGTGATACCTTATATTTATAAGTAAATAACCTAAAACTATAATATTTCCAGCACTAGAGGTAGATGTGATAATATTATTTTAGTATAATAATTACTATTAATGATTAATTAATAAGAGAACCATTATATGTCCTTAGGAGAAATAAATTTCTTTAAACCTAATATCCATTTAGAAATATCACAGATTTACTAATTAATATTTTTTAATAATCTAAAAGATCATGTTCGTTAAGTAAATTTAATAATATTCTGTTTTAATATAACTTATCAGTGATACAAAACAATGAATACATTGTTACTCTCATGTAACACTCGTGAATTAATATTATCTTATGGTACCTACTAGTAACTAGACTTAACATTATCAGTAAGAATGTTACACGTACATTCAAAACGAACGTCATTTGCATTTAAATAATCGACGATGATTACAAGTCTATTAAAAAAAACAATGCATATTTTAACGTTCGTTTCCATTAAACAAACAGCTTAATTGAAATTTAGTACCTACACATTAGGACTACAAGCTGTTGTGATCAAAGATTTAAATAGTTAGATGCGCCCTTACCATAGTATGATGATATGATCACTCCGAAATGTGTCCATTCTCAAATGAGTGAGCTCACTCATTCGCAATCAGTGCTCATTTGTGCGACAGAGAAAGTAGTATACACAATTTCTGTAAGATAATAAAAGATGACGATATTGCATTAGTGTGCGCGCGTTAGCGTCTTGCAGACGAACACATCCATAAATAATGCCACAGTTTTCAAGGTGAAGGCGCATCTTACTATTTAAATCTTTGGTTGTGATACTAACAGGTGTTTTAATATTCAACTAAGCTGTACAAGCCTTGTTATAAACGCACATTTCATTCATCATCCAGTACCTACAGTCTATCAAAAGTTCACAGCTGGAAATACACACACAGCACAATAGATTGCCTCATATATACATATAGCTGGTTTGACATAATTGTCACTTACGCAGGTTTGAAAACCTAGTTTTTTTTTTAATACGTTCAGTTGTTATCAGATGATGCTGTGTATCTCTTGTTTCAGTTCCCTCTTTCATCTCTTACACGTCCACAGAGGTTGGAATATTTGTACGCCGCCACCGCACAGCAGATGAACATAATTTAATTCATCATCATTACAGCCTTCTATTCATTACAGCTTTATATCGACTGTTTGGTCGGCCCGCGCGCTATTTAATCGCACAGTATTTATTTGATATTTCTTTTTAAAATGATATATACTCTTTTATTGAAAAATAAAGCCACAATTCACTTGCGTATTTACTGGTGAACACATGTATTCAATTTCAATTAAATTTAGGCGTGTGTGTTCACGTTCATTACATTCGAATGAAACTGCTTTTTCACTTAGTGGACGTACCTAAAATTGTAGATTTTGAGGAAACTTTGCGATCTTTTTCTATCGAGCCAAATTTTATTAATCGTGTTTGGCCACCATCATTCACTAAGAATCTTTAAGTTTCACAATGAATTAAAAAAAATTGAATTCGTAGCTTTTAATGACAAAAAATTGCACTTTTAAAGCGTGAAAAATCTGCTTTAGCGCCCACATCACCTTAACAAGTCCACTGCAGAATGTCACCAAGTACAGTCGCGAGCCATCTGCATCAACAACCGATGGGGACAGAAAGGTTCTTGGGTGGAAGCCTCGTCCCTAAAGGCACATCGCCTAGGTCTAGGAAGACTACCGACTAAATGGAGTAACGACCTGGTAAGACACGCAGGAAGTCGATAAATGAAGCGTATAAATATGCGTAGGTACGCATATTTATACACCATATATTTCGTGTGATGAAAAAAGTGATAGTTTTCTACTTCTCCACCAGCCTGTAAAATTCCACTTCCGGACATAGCTCTCGCCCGTTCTACGCAGGATTTGCCTTGCTCGTCACGCTTGATAGGCGGATCGGTGATCATAGGATTATACGCCGCTCCTCGTCGCCGAGAGAGGTAGTCACCCGTCGAGATGGGTTATAACGCCATCTATTGGAAGCCGTCGAAAATTTCCGGCAATTTTCACAGTAGCCTCTTATGACACCAACGGGACGAAATTGGGTTATTGATTTTTTTTAAACCGCCACCATACGGTATGATGTGGGTGAAATGTCAATAGGTAATTTTTATTAAATAGGTAAATTTTATTAAATTAAATTTTTAATTCTTTATAGCAAATTACATAAAAGTCGTCAAACCAGAACGTTCCGATACAAAAAGGAGTATGATTAAAGTTTCAAAATATTTTCTACAGATGGCAAAAAGTCATATCTATTGGTAGTTGGTAGGGGAAAATAAATCATGTTAAAATATCAACTTTCACATAAGCTTTCTCAATATGGTACGTGAGGGTAATGTGGTCATCCGGTTAATATGGTCACCTTCTGATAACTCAAAACCTACAGCCTTGTTTGCATAGATGGTTCAGTGATACGATAGCTCTTCATCAGTCAATCAAGTAATAAAGGGTCAAAAGAGCGCTGCTTTATCGACGCTATTTAAAGAGTTCATATTATAGTAAATATTTTAGTCGATTTTAGTATTGCGTTATGTAGTTAGTAGATTTTTCGAAAATTTTTTTTTTAAATTATTGCCAATTATACACGACTTTGTGTTTTTTATTTATCGTCATCTAAGTTTTGGTTTTTTAGTGTTACTCTCACCTTATGACTTTGTTCTTAAAAGAAACTTCACATTACTATATTCTAGGCGGTAGGACTTCTTTACTGCAGGAATTTATCCAGTCGAGTATCACCGTTCAACCTAATTTTGTTGAATGTTCTAAGAATTTTGACGATTAGAGCAGTGCATTCAATGTTGCTATCTCATCTTCAGGATGTGCAGAGCCATAATAATTACAGGTAATGAGGCATTCCATTATAGTTCTCAGAATCTCCAGCTCACCTGTAGCTTAGCAGGTCTCAACGGGCAAGTAGTTTACAACAAACAAATTAACAATAAATGTAATTTTTCCGCTGTAAATTCTAACTTGAATCCATATACAAAACGTAGACATGTAAATCTAAAATTTCTCCAATTTAAGCCAACTTTATGTGCGACACCATTGACAGATGTTACGTGAAAATACGCCGTATGACGTATAGCGCAGTGCGACCAGGCCGGCTAATAAATAATAACAACGCGAGTTAGGTAGGATCACCTAGCGCTAGCGAGGAAGAGCTCTTGTTTACGGCGGTACTGGGACCGTATTGTGGTTGCACCTACACTGTACATTTTACTTAGAAAATTGCTCATTTTATACTGGGTGTCTTATAACCACTTAATAAACGCAGAGCTCGCATACTTTGCTTCATATTTAATGTTGTACGAGTTTTGTTGAATATCTCTACAAAAATAAAAACGAGTTATATTTTTGGTATAAAATTAACGTGACAAGCGAATGTAAAGGCCTGGTGGTAAGTAGCAACTTCAAACAAAAAATGGTTCACAGTTTGCGATCATGCTGGCTCTCTTCAGACTGGAAAACAAGAGTGCAGGCACTACTATCTGGCGGCAGGAAATGTAAGAGGATGGTTTCTACCTAGACAGACTCATAGGCAAAAAAGATTCCTGCTGCCTAGTAAATTTACAGCCTATATACGTCCCACTGCTGGGTACAGGCCTCCCCTCATTTCTGAGAGGGTTTCAAGACAAGGAAGTGTCCGCCTGCTGCGTAGAAATTCCAAACAATACTATATTTTTAATGCGGCAAATTATTTGTTGATAAAGTAGGTATATTTTAAAAATCGACTTGCGTCTTAAATTAGCTCTCTAAGGAATTTATGTAGATAATATTATCTTAACGAGTGTTGATGGATAGCTATCATAGATACGATGTATGAATAAATTGTGTAATGTTATACGACTATCATTGCCATAGACGTAATCTATTAAGTACATCGCGCATATGTTGCTACACATATCAACGGACGTGTCATAACTGCATAATAAATTGTAATTTAATTGTTAACAAAACGTATAGGGCTTAATTCACCTCTTATATATGTAGCCGCTACAAGGACTTCAAGTGAAAATGAATTGACAATTAATTCCATAGAACAAATAATTAATCGGAAAAAAATTAAAATAAACACAGTGGGCAATAATTCTAAATTGTAACAAATTAAAAAAAAACTTTACGTTGTGAGTAACACACACATAAACTTCGAACTTTGGCACACTCTCCTATAAATCAAGGGGCGTTATACGCCATGTTTCACGTGATCTATCTATCTCTATCGCTCTCTCTTTATTTGTTATATTTGAATCTCTGTCCAGCGTTAAGCTGGGGCTTTGAGGGGGCCCGGGAGAGGGGGCAACTGTCTACTGGTGACGTATTACTCGACTGGCGCTCGTTCAGGTCAGTACGTTTGCTGTACAGTGTTAAATATTCCCTTTTATTAACTTCACAAAAAAAAAGAAAATTAAAGCATAAACTGCGAAACAATAAAGTTTAATTTATATTGCAAATCGGACAGCAGCGACTAATGAAGCGCCTGATATGAATATCGATATCGAGTGCTAATTAGTTATCCACCAGCAAGCGTCATAATGTATGCCGGGTTGGTTTTCAATGCAAATCGCAAGTTCGATTCGAGAATAGACAATGCGACCACAAGTTTATGAGACCACCCATACATTGACAATTGATGTGTAACACGCTTTATTAACAGATGTCGTTTCTACTACATTAAACGGTAAATACTCGTAGTTATTTAGGAATTTCTTTTTCTAGTACATGTGAAGGCGTAAGAGACGACTATAGGAAAAGGCCTGAAAGGTCATAGGTATTACATTCATCGGTAGTATAGAATTTCCAATATTTTAGGATCTCTTCTCAATCTTTCCCTTATGGATGAGGGTTATGTCTAGTAGTAAACCTTTGATATTTGTTAAATAGAATATTTTGTAACCAAACATGGATCATCTCCTAAAATTGCAAAGCACTTCATTGCAATCCATCAATTTTATTAGTGCCTCTTCAAATATTTCTTAAATCTAGTGGGATTTCGTCAATATAGGGCTATCCGGTATCTATAGGTAAGACTATTGCTGCCACTCGATGAACTCTCGTATTTATCCGTCCGTTCTACAAATTTTAGACTGACCTAGTGATTTCTTATATTTACGCGAACACTACACATTGATTAAAACTACTTTTACGGATTTCATCGCGTTTAATTTTAATGTTTTATAATTCCCGACGTTTCGGGTGCTTTCCAGCACCCATGGTCACGAGGAACTGGTCCTGATTGTGGAAGTGACTGACGTCCCGATGTCAATGTTAATCCGGAGTACCTTCAGCTTTTTAATTATTGTTTATGGTAATTGTGGTATCTATGCAGAATGAACTTACTCGGTCTCGAAGTCTTGGAGTGTTATGCTTGGGTTTAGTTTTAATTTTATTAATTACAGAGTCCCAAGCAGGTCTTAGTACCCAGCGTCCTTCTGTATTGAAATTAGGATATTTTTTAATTTCAATAGCCTCACATATCATCCTTGGTAGGAATCGATGTTCTTTCGCGAGGATTTGTGATCTATTAAATCTGATGTAATGGTTGGGGCCGCCTTGCTCACAAGGAAGTCTGCAGTTTGTTCACGTTCAACTTATCAATCCTTTAACTACATAAGTACATATTATTTCAGATGCTAATTATAATTAAATTATTTTTATTTATATAGAAGGTATTATGTTAAATAGACTGTAAGAGTAAAATTATCATCATAATTTTCTTTTAGTAAATCAAATCACAGGATAATATTTCATGAAATGCAAAGTCATTATCACACCTCAACATTAGCGTTGCGCTGTCTAGTCGTTTGTAAAAGCGAGTAATGGCCGACACGTGATTCGACTACTAATTAACCAAACTAGTTATCAATAATAAAATTAACATATCCTATTTTTAACTTATCGTAACAGATAAATTTATTGAATTAAATTTAAATAACATTTGTGTCATTTAAAATATCAAATTTTGTTAGTTTTACATTAATTCAAAGGTGTTTACAAAGTTCTGTCCAATTATAATTATTATTGTATATATATTAGTATTTTTTCCGGAACTCAGATCACATCGAAGAGCTTGTAAAGGTATCATCATCCCTACTCTTAGTTGTTCAGACTAATTTGTAAGTCGTTATATATATATATGTATATATATATATATATCGTTTCGTTGTCGCATATCTCATTGGTGAGCAATAAATACAGCGTTATCTTTCGATATCGACCGCGTGCGGCACTGCTCCGCCACGACCTACCCTCTCTCTAATGAATTACACAATGAACTCTCATTTAAATACAGAAAAAAGCTTTTAAAGGCACATATCAAAATACTCACAAAGCCTACTAAGACAGGACACAGATTTATAGCGCTCCCTTTGTTAAATTACGTAATCTCAACGTGAAGCCGCGATATAAATGGAGGTAAATGAAAATAAATGTAGTTCCACGTTCTGAAGCTCACCCACCTATTTACATTGTGGTTAGACATAAATCTGATCCTGTTTAAAGGTAATCTATTCTAAAAATTACCTGTTAAATCACATTTAGGACAGATATCTCATTGTTTGGTTTATATGGACAAGAAAAAAAACTTTTGTCGGCCAAATCAGATGTAATTTGTAGCTTTCGGGGTGGCATGGGTTGTTATTTGTCGTTTTATATATTATGTAGAGAAACATGTCTCCGTGGAAGTAACTTGACGTAAGTCACTGATGAATAGGAAGGTTTTTTTAAAGCAATCAAGTGATTTAAAAAAGTATATCTGTATTTCCTAGTGATCAAACTTTGTGTTTTTTTTTTTCAATAAAAATTAAATGAGTTTACGTAACAGACTAACGTCACATCTTTATGACCTAACACGACCTGATAAAAGTTTAAACTGTAATAAATATTTCACAGGCTTAAATCAAGCTTCTAATCGGTAATGCGTGGGTGAGTATCGAATTTAAATTAACCAGTATTTATTGTCGGAGTTTGGGTCATCACAACTAGCTTCGTGGCGCTAGGCCGGAGCAGATTTAAACTGCTGCAGTTTCAATCTGCTCCGGTTGTTATACTAAACTACTCTTTTGTGTATTTATTATTTATATATAAATTATAAAAATTTTTATATAAAAATACACTACCACGAGTGTTTGCAGTAACTAGATATAAGTATAACGCTCCGTGCACTGGGTTTAAATCCCAACAGAAACCATAGTTTATGCAAAAACACAAATTGTTAGTTTTCTGGATTAATTGAGTTATGATCGTACCGATGTATAAAATACTGTATCCTAGCCACATGATGTATGTTGTATGCTGTGGCCCAACCACATGATGTCTATCCTCAAAATCAAAAATCAGTTTCGTTGCTAGTGTTGCCAGGTCTAGCAAATAAAATTTCGGGGCGGAAGGTAAAAATAATCGGGAATTTGGTTTTCAAATCGGGACAGCTACAATGGCTACAAAATATAGGTTTTTTTGTAGCCTTTTTGTGCTTTATAATTATTATGCGAGTCTGATCTCATGAACAAATAACTTTTCATCCAAACATCGTAAAAACTGCATATTCTTCGTCTATGTTTTTTCGTTTTTGGCAAATCAAAAAAAATTTGAAACATTTGTTTTTTTTGCGGTCTAGGAATTTTTCAAATCACCCATTTTAATATAATTCTGTTTAAAACTTTTGTGTTTTTTTTTCGACTCGTGAGAAAATGTGGTAGTCAAAATATTTTAATTTAGTAGTAGTAGTAGTAGTAGTAGTGGTAGTAGTTTAGTAGTAGTAGATAACAGATGTAATCATTTTTGCTGTAAAAATTATGGATTAAAGTATATAATAAGAAGGTTGGTGAAAATCGGGACATTTGGCGTCCCGATCAAGGGTGAATCGGGACGTGTCACCAGACCCTTGAAAATCGGGACGTCCCGCGCAAATCGGGACACCTGGCAACACTAGTTGTTACCCATGAGGAATAAGATACCTTGAATAAGGTACCTTGTTACTAGTAAAAAAAAGTTCTCTTCTTTACACTCACTCCTGTTCCACGCTGGTATCCTGTGAGAGTGTAGTCCCGCTCCGGTCGAGTCAACCCATTCGTACAATAGCCAAAGGTATATAGCAGCGTTTTTCTACCTCATTAAATATCCAATACTCACCTCCTCTAATTAAAATCCCTTAATTTTATCGAAAATAAATAGGTAAAGACGAGTGAGTGCTTCTGCGGTTACACTTATAGAATTAATATCTTACGCAGTTTACATCTAACTTCGAAAAATGTCGTTTGTGATCGATATTGATTAGGAAGTATACCTATTATTGTAATGAATAAAATTAGTAATGGATTTAAAGCCATACTATAATACTTAGTACTTCATAGAGTTTTATTAATAATACCTATCCTTAGATTTGTCTGCTTTACAACGAAACAATTTGAGGGCTTCCTTAAATAAGGAAGGTATATTTAAAAATATTAAACCCATATCAAAATATCATAATACATAGAACAATACATGAACAAATGCAATTTAGTAAAATTTGATTAGTATTTTAAATTTTGCTACTCTATTTCATTTTATTACGTTAGCTAAATAACTAAAAAACTAAATTAAGAGATATCTCTTTCTCTACATATATACCTATTTTAAGATAAAACAACATAGGATGCGTTCGGCAGAAAAAAGCGCTAGCAAGCGCTTGTAAGCAAAATGGCGATCGTAAGCGGTAAGCGCTGTCAAATCGTAAGTAGCTATTTTCCTCTAGGACACGATGTTAGTTTTAACCGGGGAACCTAACCTAATTTAAATATATGTTTGTGAAGTATTCATATTAAAAACTTACCAATCATGAATTTTTAATAACATGTATATGTCTATTCATGTCATTATATTACTTAAAACTAATATTGCAAAAAACAACTTATAAACACTACGTCAAACAAACAAATTAAATAAGCAAAATGGCGGATTGTGTCAGCGGTCAGCGCTACTAAAGTAGCAATGGTGTCCTGGCCGAAAACTATTTTAGCGCTAGTAAGCGCTTGCTAGCGCTTTTTTCTGCCAAACGCACCCATAGATCACGTACGACGAAACATGGAAAAGTTACCTTGTAAATAAAAAAATTATATAATATTTTGCAACAGTTAATTAATTTGAATAAAAGTTTAAATAATATATTTTTAAATTTGTATTTCCGATGTTATCCACAATATCATATTTATTTTTAAATATCTTTGAACAACCGTGCTTTATCTATCGAAGGTCTGGGCCAATGAAATAATAAAAGCTTACGTAGCAACAAAATTATACGAGTAACTAGTGAAGCGATGCTCAGCGCAAGATCGATGTAACTCATCGTAAATGTTGTACGTTTACTATGTACGTAATTTTAAGTAAAAGTAAAGTTGAACTATTTAAATCTATATGTCTTACAGCAGCACATATCTCTTCTCATATTACATAATATGATTGTGTGGCATTCAGTCTCTACTCCAGTGTATATTGGCGGCCATGGATGAATGATTGGCGGCATTCACATGTCACTTTAAAATATTTTCTATCCTTATACATGCAGGTTTCCTCACTATGTTTTTCTTCATCGCCAGACATGTGATAAATCAGAACTTAAACGCGTAATGGTTTGCGTGTAGAAAAGCCATAACTTGAAGTAGGCACCGTAATAAATATCATTTATTCTCAATCTAAAAAAAATTCCAATTGATTATTAACTTCTTTTGGTATACAATTTGTAATTTATTAGCACTGTGTATTAAAAATAAAAATAATCAAAAGCAGCTTTGCTTTAAACAGTGATAAATTTCAATTTTAAAATAAAGATCCAATTTGAAAACAATAGGTTGAAATGCTACGAAAGAACGACAGTTATGGTACCTAACAAGGCAATTACGTTTTTATATAAGGTCGGGTAACATTTTTCTTCGTATTTTATGTACAAATTCAAGACTACATACAAAGTGGCATATATATATATATACATATATATATATATATATATATATATATATATATATATATATATATATATATGTATATATATGCCACTTTGTTCAACAACTTGTTGCCATCTTGTAGGTAGTAAGTTTTTTTGATCAAAAAAATGCGACAAGTAGTTTTGACAGCCCTCTTTTGATGTTAATCTAACACTACCCAAAGAATTCTGAAGAGACCGAAACAGGTAAAAATCTAAGGGTGCTAGGTCAGGACTATAGGGTGGATGCATTAAAACTTGCCAACCGAGCTCTCTCAATTTTGCTGACTGGCTAAAATTGTGTGCGGTCTGACGTTATCATGATGAAAGACCACTCCTTTTCTGTTGATCAATTACGGCCCTTTTTACTCAATTTCATGTTTGAATCTCATTACTTGTTGACAGTAGAGATCCGAATCTATGATTTTGCCCGACAGTAAAATCTCAAAATAAACGATGCCCTTCCAATCCCACTATACACACAGCATCACGTTATTGCGTGTTAATCTTTGGTAAGTCTGTGGAGCTTGACTATCCTTTGACTATGATCTTTTTTGCACGATTTTGTTGTAGGTGATCCACTTTTCATCACCAGTGATCTTATTTTGAAAAATGCTTTGGTTTCATTACGTTTCAATAGATAATCGCAAATGAGTACACGATTTATTAGTTTTCTTTCAGTACGCTCGTGTGGTACCAAGATATTGAGCTTTTTTGTGTAACCAGATTTTTTCAAATGGGTCAAAACTGTTTGTGGTCAATCCTCAATTCCTCGGCTACGTCGTAACTACTAATATGCCGATCTTTCTCCACTTGCAGAGCGAGCTACATCTTTTACATCAAAATTATACAACACTTACAACTCTTACTGACACTGCATTCCATAAACATCACAAATTTTTGTCACGGCTTAAGTCGCATTTTCCCCTTTGTTTTAATAAAATTTCAGGATGTATCGAATTTTTTCGTTATTTTCATTCATTTTGGCGGACAGAAAAATAATTGAAAATGGCGGGAAAGTATTTTTTACTTTTAACGTTTCCTTTTATTAATGTCCAGTACAACCAAATAGATTTTTCTTCAATTTTATACGAACAAATTAGGAAAAAACTTTTTACCCGACCTATTATACTAAATTGGGTTAGATATTGTCGATGTGTAATATTTTTATCGACAAACCGGATTACAATTAGCACATCACTAGACAGACACTCGGGTGCGAGCCCACAAATCATACTGATAGCATCTTGTACAAATTTGAATCGGATCTTATTTATGATTTGCCTTTTTCACGGCTACATTTTAGGAGAAATTTGAGAACAAAACGTTCATTACACGTTATTGAGCTTACTATTAACCTAATAATATTGACCCCGCCTCTTTATAAATAATTTATATTATTTTCAAACAAAAATCATCAAAGTTTCCCACGATACCATATTCATTATTCGTAACAATGTAATAATCATAACAAAGGCATGTACGAAACCCCGTACTTGGTTAAACAGTAATCGCATAAACAAACCCCAACAATAAAGCCAAATAAACGCTCAAGCACGCCATCCAATCACACCTTGAATCGCACATAAAGACCCATGAACACCGGTTGAATTGAATATTACACTGCTCAACAGAAGTGCTCAAATATTGCACCCCTTACTATACTCAGTCGGATAATATCGAGTGCGAAACTAGAGTTCGTGGTCATAAACCCATTTATGAGCTTCTAAAGAGCCCTCTTTGATAAACGTGCCATAAAAGTTCGGTTATTCAACGCTAGATGGCGACAGTAGTGACAGCTTAAAGCAGCTTTTACGATTTTACTGCCATCTATGAAGCTTTTTAGAAATTAAAGTTGAGTGGAAGAGAAAGCACAGTAGTTCCGCTTCCAGTCAGACGTTCTACTTATTTATTCAGTGGTTCTCGGCAAGAACGTCAAGCGTAAATCGTGTTAATGTTTAATTTACAGTTTTAAAGCATAAAAACTTGATTTTCATGTTTATACTTACATAATTATTTTAAATTTTCGTTACTGTTAAAAATAAATGATGTCTAGAAATATTATTTATTGTTATATAATGTAATAATAATATTTTATTATAATATGATATTTAAAGATCGGCTAAAATAAAATACCCTTAACCGACGAACATGTATATTCTATATACCTATATGTATGTATGTATGAAAGTCTGTAGTCTCTGCCTACCTCTTCAGGTAACAGGTGTAAAAGTTTATATATTTATGTACAAACGTATTACGTACGTAATATGAGACTTTATCTAACTGAAGTCCGTGAGGTTTGCTACAACGCTGTTGCTAATTGTGCCGCTAAGCCAGCAGTACACCCACAGTTATGTTCCATTTGAGGGACGATAGAGTGCCTGGCTGTGAAGTTATTTTGTAATTTAAGTGTTTGGGATGAGGGTTTGTGTGTACATCAATGGTACTACTTTTTCATAATCAGCCCGTAAAAGTAACGCTGTTGGACAGGTATTACTTCTACGGATAGTTCCTCCCGCTACAGACATATGTTACAGACTTAACTTTTACTTTTAAAACACTTCAGTCAAGACCAAAGACTCAGATCGAATGCATCACTTCCTGAAGTATTTAAGTAAATACTGCTGACTGGCCACAGAAGTAAATAAGTCAGTAGTATCTGCCCATCAGCACCACTAGGTATAAATTAAACACCTGAAATTTAATGTTTTTTACATTTTATTTCACTTGTTAAACACGGAATGTCTACCGAAATTAATCGGATTTTCATAGATATCTAAAACTAATGGGTGTTCTTGCTTATATATCATCGAAATTCTGCTATTAATCAACAAACGAATTTTAAAGTCGACAACTTATAGGTAAGGAACTATATCGATATGAAACATGTTCACAGAATAAATCTTAATAAAATTGATCTCATCTTAAATAACATCATCTTGGGGCGAAGTCTGTAGACGTGAAACCTGTAGAGTAAGCAAAAAAAATATTGATCAACATTTTTATAAGTACCTACATATTCAGTCGATATTTTGTTATGTAGTATGTTGAGCATACCAGACTCAACCATCTTATAATTATATGGCTTTAATGGCTTTAAATATTTTTTACTTTAAATTGTATTTCTTTCATACACTTCACCTTGTCAAGATAGTTATTTTAATTACCACAAGAACAGATAAATTGTCCAGACTTGATATATAAAAACTAAATGAAGGTAACATTCATGTAGATGACACAAAAGAATTATGGAGTATGTAAAAACGACCCGCAGTAGAGTATTTTTTTAAAGATCACATTTCGGTTGATCAAGATGAATTTTATGATATGTTAAGTGATATCAAAAAAAATCTATTTTATTATGTTTAGGAGATTTATTAATTATTTATAAATTGATTAGCCTCAGGGAGATGGTACCTGTGTTGACCTAATTAAAGAAAATATTTGCAGGTTAAATTTTATTTTATGTTTGCTTTATTAATGTAACGATTTTAATTCGAATCCTGTACGTGTTCACAGACAGTGAATGGGATTGAATTCAAAAATCATCTTAATTTCAATAGAGAAGGTGTCTGGGTGCTAAGATTACCTTCTGGTGGTCTGCTTTTGCTGGATCCTATAAATAATAAAATTAAATCCCAACCCACTACAAGTTCATACTGCGTAGATCGGAACAAAAGTTAATAATTTTAACCAGGAGGTAGACGTGATTAACAATGATATTGAGACGTCGAACACCTCAGTCCCCCCTCCCCAACCCGTGACTGATGTGTTCGGGACATAGAATACTATAATACATGCATAATAGAACGGGGGAGTGGACGGAGTCCGTGTAGCTACTAAAATGCCACTAACACGTCAATTCACACGTATAAATGTCAACACGAGATGTGTTTTGACGTTACAATTGTTTCCAAATTTCGCATGCAAATTATTTAGAAAATACCAAATTGCACGCTATTAACAAATAAACATGTATTAAAATCCGTCTGTCAACACAGCAGATCGGGTTTGTAGTAGTGATTAACTGATAATACGACGTAATTGCTTGTATGTGTGCTCCCGGCGACGCAATTCCTCGTACAAAATAAGGTTGACAGCCATTCTATTGGGTATTATAGTATTATATGGTTCGGGAGTATAATATAAGTTAATATACGCGATAATATTCGAAAAGAACTAGTTTTATTGAAATGTATGAGTTATTGAAAATAATTTATTTTTTATTCTTTGTTTAAGTTACAATTCAATTTATTTTAGTAACATACTAAGTAAATGAATAATTAACCGCCATCCGAGTGAAATATGCGGACTTCTGCTCTGACATCATTAGTAGTGATACGTTAATTGGTGCTTATGTAGTATTTGAAATAATTTGTCGTTTTAATTCAGAAAATTTTAAAATTAGATAGGCTATGAAAGAATTTATTGGGGTTTAATGTTCGCATAAATTTTAAACGTAAATTCAAATATAAAAACATGAACACATTTCTGTGCATTAAATCAAAGTGTTTACAAACCACATGTTACGTACCAAATACGAGTCGAATTGGTATTTTGAATAATGGGTGCGCGTATTTATTCTGCTGACAGTACAAACGAAAACTGGTTTGTGCGTGGTGGTGTAACGCTATAGGCAGATACTAATGTATTGTTGTTGTATCCGTTCCTCCGAATGCCTCAGATTGTTTTGCATCTAATTATTTATAAATTGTCGGCCCGTACAACTGAGGGATTTACGAACCGACAAGGAGTTCATAATTTATACGCTTTTTGTGAGCTATGGCAAATTTTATTAATTTTACATACATAACGAAGGTGTCCATAAGTAGAGTTAAGATTATGTTCTTATTGTATTATCTACTTTTACTTTTACTCTTAAGAATATACCTACAGTGCCAATAATATCGTAGAAACTGTTACTGTTGAACATAAGCCGAGATACAAACTGACAAACTTTAATTTTTCACAGGAGTTACGCGCGGGAAATGTTGGTGCCCTCAACGTGCTCGGCGCTTAAGTAAAACATGGTGAGGAAACTTACATAACTAAAAAAAATAGAATTCTGAGGAATGTTGAAACCCGCTAGCTCGTATCAGGAGAACACAGCGTATTCTTTTCCCCTTCATAACCCTCTCATAAATGAGAGGAAGTCTGGTTCTATAGTGAGACGTTTGTATAGACGTCATACTTTGTAATCTATACATAGCTATACATATTGTGTAGTCACTTTGTGACCTTTAAAGTAAGTTACAGCAATTTGGCCGGTCTAGAGCCTTATTTAGTAGTCGTAAATTACTTAATGAGTTTAATTATCCGTCATTTTTAAGCTTTTAAAGCTTTCATTTACGCTAGTTCCCATTCAGTACATAAGTACTCAAAATGCACGTTTATAACAAACGTATCAATTTTATATGGCTTTTTGAATTCAAATAAATTCATTCTTTTTTCTAACAAATAGGTACAGGCTCGCGACATTTTCTTCTTTAATAGCCTGTAACGATAAATATAAACTGTAACTTTAGACTAGCTATATATATATATATATATATATATATATATATATATATATATATATAGATTATAGATATAAGAAGATATGTTTAATATTTATGTCGTTGTCCTCAATAGTTATCATCATCTGATCATCAAGTTGACTTGACAAGGGCCTAAAGAGATTTGTCTACATTTTCCATACTGAGTAGGTGAATTGGCGAACGTTCACCAACCCATCCATCCACCCATCGCCTGTCAGTGACATAAAGCCGGGTTTCAAAGGTCTGCAATATTTTGTTCAAGCGCTATTTTTAAACCGAAGAATTGTGTTCTCGATATGTATTTTATTATTACATTATGAAAACCATTAACAGTAAAACTTAATTATTTATTATATTTAAAAGAAAGAAAAAATATTTCATACGCGACTGTAATGCAATTAACTTCTGCGAAAAAGTTCAGGAGTGGTTTTAATTCCTGCGTGTAATATGCAAACCTGGTCGAAAGTAAATTTGCAAAAGCTGTGCTTTTATAAATTTATAATGTTTCACAAAATCTGTATTTACATTTCGGGTACCCAATATGGTAAAATTTTTCATAAAAACTGAAAGTATAACCGAAGGTGACTGATATATAGATCGATGTTAGTAGAACACTCAGTAAAAATGAAGTGTGTCTAAGATCAGTATTTGATAATAATAATGTTACTTAGACCGAATTTCGGTCAAGGCGACGAGTTTCAATTAGAGATTTGCGCAAGACAGAACTATAGTGCACGAGTGTGAGTGTTTTGTGAGTAAGGTGCTCCTCATACTCTCACTCTCACAATCCGATCAGCAATTCGACCCAACCGAAAAGAGATCAGCCGCAACAACGTCTTCAGCTACGTTCCGAGGCACTTGGATGAAACACAGACATTTTTCTGACTCTGAGTGGCTACTGAGGATTTCTTGACAAAAAAAAAACACCATAATTGATTTTCGGGCCGACTCGGGTTCGAACCTTGTACCATATGAACAACAGTCGGGCTTGCGACCACTAGACTAGCAAGACCGTTAAATCTGCGTCTGATACAGAGATAGTGATTAAAATGACTATCATGCCATTTTTTCAATTTCAGGAGAAAAGGAGTTGAGATGTTTCCCTTTTCTGTAAAATTCCTTTCTGTTTTAGGCAGATGAAGATAAAAACTTTCTTGAAAACATTTGAGCGGTGGTGACGCTTTTGCCATAACGACGTGTACAGGTCAATTGACAAGCAAAACAACGAAACAAGTATGTGCTTTTTCGACTCTACATTATATACACAAAAGCTCAATAATAAGTAATAACACATGGATCCAGGTTTAACAAGGTGTAAGGGAGATCTCTCCTTTCACATCCACGGCCAAAGGTTTGAAAACTGTTTTATTTTGGTTTTATTATATATATATATATATATATATATATATATATATATATATATATATATATATATATATATATATATATATATATATATATATATATATATATATATATATTTGCAGGTTGCTTGTTCTAGCCTTTATCAGTGCAGATAATGATAATAAATGACACTGAAAATATGAAATACAAAGCTAAATTAATTAAATAAGAGGGCAATGTTTATGCCACTTTTTTAAAATTTCTTTTTAAGGATGGACGCCTCAAGTACCGAAGCGGTAGGTCTGATGGACCGATGCGATGTAAAACGGCGCGCCACACGGGGTGTCCGCTTGCAGCTAATTTTATAACGTAATTTATTTAAAATTAACTGTGAGAAAGAAGCCAGAACGCAAAGTAAGTAGTAGTCATATATTTTATTTTATCTTTTTCTAACCATTCTAAGTCAGTGCTCGCTGTCGAAGACAGTAAATCGCATTGACTTAGCTTTACAAAAACCTATACACTCTTGCCTTGAAGACATCCACATTATCATCTGATAGAAAGACGGATGCTGACAAACTATTCCACTCCTTAGCTGAGAGTTTTTATTAAAAGTCATCTTAAACTAAAGGTCACAATGACCAGACCTAATGCTCTATGCCATATGGCCTATGGCATTCTCTGCCTGTCAACCCCTAGAGAAATAGAAAAATAAAAGTTGGTAGGTGTAAGAACTTATGTTATAGATAACAAAATATAATATAACCTAAGTAGACATAAAACATAAACGCATTAATGTATTCATAGTGACATGCACATGATATCATTTATAGATAATTTACACATACTATAGCCTAAAATAGTAGCTTAATGCTGTTGTGTTTCGTATGGTGAGTGTAGAGAATCTGAGACCCTTTTTACTGGAAACGAGGCATTACATCTTAGCCTCAGAAGTGATAACGCATCTGCATTTGGATTCGTAATCGAAGATAGATGTAGATGTCCATGGGTCACAGCAACAACTTACCATCAGGTGGACTGTGTGCTCGTTTGTCACCATATCCTATAAAGAAAAACTACATAATTTTTTGTTGTTGTTGGTAGATATATCAAAGGCAGGGCGTCTAGAGCAGCATTGCCAAAACTGTAAAGGAAGGTGAAGAAACCAATGCTTTGCCGTAGGTATGAAACATTAATAGTTTATTAGTAAGTTTACGGACGAGTACGAGGTTTAACCGTTGAATACAGAAAATCAAAATCTACTTTTAAATGTGAGAGAAAAAGAGCTTGGATCATTTATTTGGATTTTATGTCTCTAAGTAAGTAGATATGTATATAATATATGTAATCATTCAAAACGTAGTAAAGATATTAAAATATAATATGAAAAAAAATGTACAGACATACAAAACTGATAATCCTTCATCGCCATATTTTTGTTCAATATAAAATTGCCGTAACAAAAAAGGTCGCAGCATAATACTCCCAGGGTTACCGCTTGAAAGTAAGATGATAACCTAAAAAGCTTTGTCCATGAATTAGGCAAATTTTATGGTTAAATTTGCTATCGTCAGGTTAAAAAGGAGACATAGTATTTTTCCGTTGCTTTTATATCTTCTATATTCATTACCAACTATCTGCAAATCTTGCTTTATCTCTTAATTCCGATCCAACTTTGTGCACCGTTACCTGCCGACATATTATTAATATGTTTTTGTGTTATTCCGCGCCATTATATTGTGAAATAATAAGAGATACGAGTGCTCGATTATTTTGTAGATCGACACTAAAACATGTCTTAACTCTACAAATCCTTTAAATCTGAAATAAACCAATAGGCAACTCCTTAGAGTCTATACTCCAATAAATAATCTCAGATTTATGAAAATGTATCATACACTTGAGGCTTAATTTTGAAATGATCTTTGTGGTTTTCGTAAAGGTATCATAAGCGTTTTCCATGTCATAGCAAATGAGACCTTGTTATTTAGGTGATAAAGTGGGGTGTATTTATCATAAGGTTTTCAAGAAGACGTTTTTCTTCACGTAATTGGAAGTGTGCATGCGTATTGTTTTGATAAGCTGCAGAACGGGTTTGCACGATTTATGACTGGTATGATTTAATGCGAATAAACTACTCGCTTTGCGCTGCTTGCATTGATAAATGATCCATTTTTAGCACCATCACCTACATTCTGTTAGTTGCCAGCTCTGAGTTTAATGACAAAAGCGATACGAACTCTGCATATGACAACAAATCCAGAAAATATATGTAGGTATGTTTAATCAAAATAACGTTTTTGTTATTTATTACTGGATATAACAACACCATAACAATGAAGATAGTGTAGGTACACAAAACCATTCAAAAAAGTAGTTTACGTAATTATAGGGCTGGGTAGTAGCATTATATAAATAACCATTAAACCACTACCTACGCCATATTATTCCAATATCTTCTATCACCCTGATTTGTTGATGTTGTTGTTGATGTTTATTTTGTATACCCCATATCATCCCGATTTGTTTCCCTAAGACTGGGTGTTTTAAGAGGCTACAGATGGAAACATATCAGGAGATTAGCAGCAGCATTTTCCAGATAACGACTAAAATAAGAAACTGCGGTTGCCAACCCGCTTGCCAAGCGTGGCAACTGTGGCAAATATTCCACCTACGAGGCAATATATGGGGAGCCTATGTTCAGCAGTGGACTTTAAAATATTGTAACGGTAACGTAATTACAGCTATCCACGACACAACAGGAATACTTACATGGTCACTTAACCAAGAGTATTAACTATTTTAAGTTATTAAAAAAACTTGTAAGCACAAAGTTACAACATTACATAATAAAAAATTAACTTATTTTATTATGGTTATCCACGACTTCTGATTTTTCCGGACCGATACGACCTGGGGACCTTCAAGAGTTTACTCCTTCCTAAAGGGCCGGCAACGCACCTGCAATTCCCCTCGTGTTGCGGTTGTTCATGGGCTGCGGTAGTCACTTAACATCAGGTGAGCCGTATGCTATTTTGCCCCCTCTTCTAAAAAAAATTCCACTACTGAACATAGAACCTCCCTGTAAATTACCTCACAGAGTGGATATTTGCCATAATAATTGCCCCGCTAGGCCGGCGGTTTGACAACCGCATTTTTAATTTTTTTTATTAAAGACGCTGTTGCCCATTTCGTAGTTCCCCCATTTTCGCACATGCTAAGCCCAAACCTATAAATGAACTTCAAATAGTCCAAAATCTATTCTGTCGTAGGGCCACTAACTCGCCCTATTATATCCGTAATGCCGACCTACATCGAGACTTAGAGCTCCCGACAATCCAGCAGTTCCTTAAATCACTCTCTGAGAGATTTTTCAAAGCCTCAGAGTCCCACCCAAATCATCTCATTCGTGAGACAGCTGCCTATGCAGCCCCTATCCACACTCGCTATAGTGTGCACAGACCGAGAAACTCTCTCTCGGACCCTCCCCCCCCCCCCCAACAAGCTTTCGGCTGACCTGAAATGCCTCCTGGCAGCTCAGGCCGAGCCGACATAACACATCCCTTAATCTGCCTTAGGAACTTGTCTAAGCGGCTTTTCGCTGCTTGCGCCCTCCTTTCTGCCAAGGAGGGTTGCGTTCGTATATGGCTTAGAGATCTCTAGTTAGATCGTTAAGCCAATTCCTAAAAGGTTGGGTTTAGTGGGTAAAAGTCACCACATAACCACGCAGCCGGCTGCGTGGTATGCTATGAGCATTTCCAACCTCCCTCCCCCGCTTTCCGGAGGGTTGCCCATATTTGCTTCGGGCGCAAAAAAAATCGTAGTTTGTATCCTCTGGCGCCTCTCACGGTACCAACGGGGCGATACAGCGTAGTGGTAAATCAAATTTTGAAAGAGCTCTTGACAATTTCTTTGGTTTCGGCAAGGATCATAGAAGCTTGACAGTAAACATATTATACTTTCCTTTTGAATTTGCAAAAGTTATAAAATTGACATTGTCGCGAAATCGAAAAATTACGTTACCCGATTTTGAGTTTTTTTTATATTATTTCTACCCGTTCTTTTCTAAATATCGTACAATTTTTATTTTACTGCAATAATAAATTAACTACTATTATAAACTTATATAGAGGGCGCTATAAATATTTTCAAGCACCTTAAGGTGATAAATATAATAAGGTGATAAATGAGATATGTAAGAAACATAATATGTAAATAATTACTTTGCTCGATACTTTCAAAGCAATGTTAGTTTTGGGCCAGCAAATATGATGTTTCTAACTTTTATCTGGTAACCATTACAGCATTTCACAAATAAATGCGAGCAGTTAACCGATATTATTTTAAGTGATTAAAAAAGTACACATGAGGACAAATATTTCACATCATTATTTATAGCAAATTAACTGATTTAGGTATTGTTAACGCAATATATTTGTATGGTTGACACGTTGGATCAAATAACTATGCAAGGATCTGATAGATGGCGTTGTAGTCGAGTTATTAACAAATTCTACATTAGTAGAGAGAATTAACTCATATTCACAATATAATACCTACGTAAATTGTGCAAAGAAAGAAAATCACACAATGTTGTCCGATAAGTTGCGACTCTGTCGATTTATACATATTTCATATAAGTATTTACACTTTAAAAATTACGATGTGAATTCGAAGTGAATGAAACTTATCACGCCACCTACTGAAAAGGGCATAGTCCGGGCCACCTGAGTGCATAGAATAGGAATAGGAATTTTTGATATTGACATTAGTAATAAAATATTATTATGCACTGGAAACTTTTACAGATATAATAAGTATTTCTCCAACCGATAAATATTCATTTTGATGTTTTTCATTTTATTTTAAACCTCTAACCTATTAACATTATTTAATTTTATGCAGAGATTACATTTAAATCAATTGTAATTACTATTATATATATAATTAAATTAATAATTACATTTATTTATAATTAATTGAAATATATTCACTGCATAATATTAAATAATAGTAATAGTTTAGAGGTAAAAAATAAAATTAAAAACATCAAAATGAACATTTATCAGTTTAAAAAATATTAGATACATCTGCAAAAGTTTCCAGTGCATATTCGGCAGTAAATTGTCACGGTCTGGTGAAGAAGAAGGATTACATTTTGAAACATTCAAGTTTCCTTGATTCACACAATATACACTAGTTTACTTTTAAAATATAACTTAGTAATGTACTCGAAATATAAAATTAATAAAAAAATCTTTAGTTTTAATTTAAACTTTTTTGTGTTTACAGAGTAAAGTAACTTTCTCAAGCATATTAACAGAGTAAACTGTAAAGCATCGGAGCAATTATAAGTCCACAATAAAATCATGATGGCCGCCTGCCCGGTTACTTGTTATTCGTAGATCGGCAGCCCTGTCGCCCGGGGGCCAATGGGACGGTTGTAATGCGGCGCCTGCACACGATCGCCCGCTGAGCGTTGCAAGTTGCAACACAAACACAACGCGCAACGAGGAACTAATATCTTTTCACGAATACAGTCAAGCAGCTGAACATGACACATCTTCCTTACTTTTTAAATAAGGTCAAGCCTCTTTTACTTTATAATATAGACTTGGCTTTTAAAAACATACCAATTTAAAAAAAAAACTTAAGTCGAAACAAGACAGTAGAATTTGAAAATAATTTTAAAACATAATTATTTAATTATATAATTAAATAACTATCGTTATACCATCTGTACATACCTAGATATAATATTATTTATTAAATAAGCAATGTATATTTTAAAACATTGATAATTATTTTAAAAATGTAGGTATCTATTTTTTATACTCTCTGTAGATGTAGGTACATATAGTAATTAATTTAATAAGTAATGTAGGTACTAAAAGATAGGAAATAAAGTAAATGGGGCTGTACACTCTATTGTGAAAAGTCGAAATGTGTCAAAAAAGGCACGTATGGTAATTCACAATGCTGTATTTGAAACAAAAACTTTTTTATTCAATGTAGATTATAACAATACTTATTAAAAGTCACTTTTTTCATTTACCACTGGTTTGCAAAAAACAACCTCTGTCCTGGGAAGAACCTGCAAGAAACCCAGCGGGACTATTTTTTATTATTTTATTATTCCCTACTTTAACGTATGGTAGTGAAAGTTGGGTGTGGCAGAAGAATCACGAGAATAGAATAAACGCAGTAGAAATGCGGTCGCTAAGGAGTATGTTAGGGCTGAATCTGAGTGACAGGGTGAAAAACTGTGTGATAAAAGAAGAGTGTGGTTTGCAAGATGATGCTGTGACCAGGATTACGAAAAGAATGCTTCGGTGGTTTGGTCATGTAGAAAGAATGAATGAGGAAAGACTGACAAAGCAAAGTTGCAGAAGTAAATGGAAGAGTCGGAAAGGGATGTCCTAGGTGAAAGTTTGTCTACCAAATTGGCGATATATTAAAAATGGGCCAAATTAAGAGTACCCTTAACCGACGAGAATGTATGCGTGGGTATATGGATGTGGAGGAGGCGAGAGAGGTATGTCAGGATCGTATTTTGTGCTGTGTGGAAGTCTGTAGTCTCTGCCTACCCCTATGGGTGACGGGCGTGAGTGTATTACAATGAGGGTACTTACATAAAAAACAATCTATATTATCTATGATGTACGTAATTATACAATGCCATCTAAGTTGCTCCTTAAGTTATATTTCTATTTTAAAAAAACCATTACCACCAACAACAGAAACAGTTCAGTTGGCAATATCGACCCAGAATGCCGCTACCGCGGCCGCCTAGCGTAGATCCGTAACCATCAAAAACAGTGCAAGTAAACTGAACTTCGCTAAACGTTGAACGTTGGTAACGGAATAAATAAAGCGCAGTTAGTGGAGATTTGCGTGTCACAACTGTTAAATTTATTGCAATGGCAAGGTCGACCTAAGCAACATGTACCGCATTATATTAACTCTCGTCTCTACAACAAACGAGCTCTACAATGCTTAATGGTTGTTAACATTTTTTGTTAACAAATTATTCAAATTGCACATTCAGACAATGCATAACACAATTTTTATTGTAATCTAATGCACAACAGCACATTATTTTCCCCACACATTTTGTGTAAACGCACAAATTGTAATCATATTACGATGGAGCAGTTTAAGTAAATCCATCAGCTCATTTCATGAGAAATTGCATAAACATAGATATTTCCTTCACTTATCGAAATGACGGGTTACGCATCTCTTTATGCCAGACGTAAAACGACTAGACCAGCGACATAGAGCAAGTGCGAAGCCTACAAGACGTCTAGTAACCACTATCGTCAATCCGCCTTCTGAGCATTTATTAAGAAAGCAGTTATTAAGAAAAACCTTTACTTCAACTAGAGGCAACCAGCAAAAAAATTTTATGGATTTATAAAAAAGAACACCTCCATTATAACGGCTCCATACAGCAGGGGGGTTCGCGTTGAAGTGTGGCGCTGAGGGACGCGGGTTCAAATCCCGCATGGAACAGGTATTTATTTATATGACCTACAAATTACTGTTTCGAGTCTGAATGTTTGTCCCCGTGCAATTTATGTTTGTAAATTGCTCCAAAATACTGGAGAAAATCTTAACGTTGGTTAAGATAAATAGATAAAGAGCGTACAATAAGCTTTTTAACGGTTAATTACCTAGTTATTTTGTGATTTTGATATCTATAATCTTCAAAGGATTATTCTTAGTTAATTAAAATGGTTAACAAAAAAATTACTCAACAATTAAAATTGCAACGCTCCTTAAACTGATTAGAACATTAATAATATTATTAAAATGTGCTAAACCGAATTTACAACATAGTTAAATTCTGCTTATTAAACGCATTTTTTGTTTTTACTGACTTTACCTTGTCTTTAAGATTGCAATCAATAAACCTGTTACTAAGTCTAGGTTTAACGTGCATTCCATGAATAAAAAGCTATCATCTTACTTTATAAAAATAAAATTTAATATAAGACGCTAAAGTATTTTAAATTTGCCTTCACTGTAACAACAAATTAAGGAGATATTGCAACAACCGTAATCCGTAAATTAATTTCTGGTCCAATGTAACGTCGGTTTATTATAAAAATGAAAAATGTTACATCCACAAAAAAGATACAAGCACTTGAGGATAATAATATAATAATTCACGCGAATAACCCTTTATCAGCGGTTTGAGGCGCTTAGCAAATTGTGGTGCGCCTCCATAGATCACAGGGTACAAGAATATCGTTGTGATACACGCCATATGAGCGATGCTCTAACATACAAAATTATAACAAATTATGCATGTACTGTTTTATTGCTTTTTTATTTTTTTTATATTATTTCTTCATATATCTTGACTGCGTCTTTGGTCTAGTATTGTAATAGTGCGACTGTTGATCATGACGTCCCGGGTTCGAATCCCGGGTCGGGCCAAAAAATTCAGTTTATTGAGTTTTTCCGTCAAGAAATTCTCAGTAGCTGCCCGGAGTCAGGAAGTTGGCGGTGTCTCACACCCGTGCCTCGGAAAGCACGTAAAGCCGTTGGTCTCTCTCCCGATCGTGTCGGTTGACCGTCCCATCGGATTATGAGAGTGAGGGAATAGAGAGTGCACCTGTGCTTGCGCATACACTTGGGTACTATAATCCTGTCCTGCGTAGTTGACTAGTCTTCATTGATGCTGGCCGTCGTGACCGAAATTCGGTCTGAAGGACATTATTATTTTCATAACACATGACATGCTTTCTTAACAGAATGTATGGTTGAGTCGCATTCTAAAAATACAGAAAATTATTTTTTAATAATAATAAAATAAAATATTGTCTTGTCTTTATGATGGAACTTTGCATCATACACTAAAAACACAATTTTTTATATTTATCCTTCGCAATTGTAGAGGGTTGTATTATATCCATATTATAGACTCGACACCAGGAAGACCGCAGTAACGCCGCGCAACTTTGACCCCTGTCCTAATCGTTGACCTAGGATAGGAAACAGTACCATCGCTTTATAGTTATATTACCTTTCGATAATCTAACTAATCATTCTGACATATTTCATAATCGACTCTAACCCGACAACGACGACGACCATTATGACGATGACAACGACGACGAAGACGACGACAACGACGACGACGATGATGATGACGACAACGACGAAGACGACGATGATGACGACAACGACGAATACGACGATGATGACGACAACGACGACGACGATGATGCTGACGACAACGACGAAGACGACGATGATGACGACAACGACTACGACGATGATGACGACAATGATGACGATGATGACGACAATGACGACGATGATGATGACGACAACTACGACTACGACGATGATGGCGACAACGATGACGATGATGATGACGACAACGACGACGATGATGATGACGACAACGACGACGACGATGCCGACGACAACAATGTTGATGATGATACCGATACTCTCAGTCTAAGAAAGATGGAATCAGTACTACTTATATTACAAGTGAGGCCGAAACCATGCTCAACTTCTTGACACACATTCCCGCACACATCATTTTTTTCTTAATCGGGATGGAAATGTCTAATACTGGATGCACACGTATTAATTCACTGAAATTTATGTTATTGGTAGCAAATAATTTTAATTGCATACGTGCGCCTAAGTTAGAGAATTCATCTCGGGATCATACGTATGTTTTATAATAAAGTTTTATTTAAAATAGGTATGCATCAAAGACTGTTGCTAAGAAAAACTTGTCGGAATTTAAAAAAATGTTTCTTTTTTGAAAAAAAAAGTTACCTCCACCTTAGGATTTTCTACTGGATTGTGGAGGCGGTTTGCAAACATAAATTGCACAAGGACAAATCCCGGAAAATATTTGTAGAACCTTTCAAATAGGTACTTGTGGTACTTGATTCGAACGCGCGGCCCGCTCGCAGTAACTTATTGCTAGGCCACAGCGCTACGGAGCAGTCAGTTTATATATTAGCAATCCAAAATCCAAGCTTCATCCTGGAAGTTCAATGCGGTCTGTGTAGAATCCCGTGATCCTACCTAATTGGCCCCATAGTACAATCTGCATGAATTTTATTTCAAGAGCCTAAACAGTTTTCGCGTTAAATCCACCAAGTCTGTCAGGATTTTTTGTATTTTATTTGGACTTTATAAATATAAATGATGTCGCATAGTGAGAATACCCAGGCAACTATAAAAAAACACTAATGAAAAATAGACAGTTGATAATATCTATAAAAAAAAATAAGTTAATGCGACGTTGACGTAACGCGCGTGTGTGTACATACTGCCTTTACTCACGCGATCGTGTTATAAAGACATTAATACACAATCCCAAGTGTTTTGTATTGACACATGATATTGGGTAAATAGAGCATTAGAGAAAGTTATAGGGTCTTCTTATCTTTGGTTATGGATTCATACGGTTAGTGTTTTTGCCACTGCCTAGTAATTGGAAGTTATCATTTAAGTATAATAATTTATTAATAAATCTTTTTACACTTATAGATCACATATGTAATGGTTGCAAATTTACAGAAGATCATACCATTTCTTCATATAAAAATTTACTTTATACAATTAATTTAACGATAACAAAATAGGAACAAAACCAGCTACTTTTTAGGTTATAGGTCGTAGCTAAGGTACCTACTTATTGCATAAGCGTGCTGCAATTTTGGACCACATTATTTATTTATACAATTATTTTTTTTTAAATAAATGAATCAATGTCTGTAAGATCCTTTTCGAGTGGGTTTATGATTACAACAGAGTATAAATAAAAACAGTTCCATATAATATTTGCTACACAAATACAGGCCAAGAACGCTCCGTTGTGGAAAGTGTGTTATACCGTTAATCCTACTGAACTCTCGCTATGTTATATTAGTTATCATACGAATGTAATCTAATATTTATGTTTTGATAACTTCCAATCACAAAATTACGAAAAAAAGTTGTGAAGTGACATTCAATACAATCATTAGGTTTAGAAATTATAACCTATAATGTTTTTACCCACTTTCGCGATATGCTAACGGTAATTATAGTTATTAGTGAGATATAGGTCTAGGTCGTCGGTTCAAATTTCAGAGATTATTTTATGTAAATTAAATTAATATGGGTTTAAGTGTATATTTTAGTAACTATCCTAAGTAAGTGCTTCACTAATATCCTTCCTGATAGTAAGGTAGTAACCGCAGCTGAAAATATCTGTCGGTATAAATAACAGCAATCTGTTAAGAAATACGTTACCTATTCCTGCATTTGATAAGTCAAATTTTTTTTATTTTCAAATAAACGTTGGACACTAGGAATTTCGCTGTAACAATGACAAAGGTGCATATACGAGAAAGCTATTACGAGACTCGAGAGAAGGAAAGTATCGTAAAAATGTTGCTTGGGTGTGATTCCTTCAGCTTGCGGTGGCCACGGTATGCACTCTTGGAATAACTGGCACCTTATGTCGACGATGTGTGTTATTCATTGATATGTAGCTTATTAAAGTATCACTCGTGTGGAAGTGTAAATAAAACTCAAGACGAAGTATATATTTATTCACATAAAATATCATTCAATTTCGTTATTCAAGACACACATAAGCCAAATAACAGAACATAACTACTGAATACGTGGTACAAAAAATCACAAAAAATTTACAATAATATCTTCACACTAGCCTTCAATTCACTTCAACTATTATTTTCGTTATAATAAACGTTTTAAAAAGAAATAGTAAAAGACAACAATAATTCCCTATTAAATTACATCGATTAGTCAAATTCAACATTATTCCGTGAACTTAAAAAACAAAAAATATGTACAGGCAAATAAATCGTCCATAACATTTATAGCATGTTATTTTTAACGTTGTCATTTATTTACAAATATTTATAATTTAACAAATCATATTCAAATAAACATAATTTTTACCTACTATTACTATGTCGCGACCTTTTGTGGGAAACAAAGCATGTGTTCCGGTTTAGCTTGATATATGAATCTTATTTTATATTTTTCATTTAAAGTCTAGACACGCCTCTTACAAAAGCACTTACAACTTACAACTGGGAAACACAAAGAAGGAAATCTGTATGAGTAGATTTTATCTCAGTTTTTTACATTGCTAAGTTGATTAAACAATAAATTAGTATGCAAAACACGAACTCATTACGACCTATTATCATTTTTATGGTATAAAATTAAATAATATAAAACTACAAATACTTTTGATCCAAAAATAAATATGAATATTTAAACGCTATTTTTTCAATATCCAATTAGTACATTATTTGTAATAATGATTTCGTAATCACGAATTCACGAACCGTATTCACGATTTGATTAGACCCAATCATACGACGGTGAATTAAAGCGAACATAATTTATCCAGGACTCCAGGTACAAACAACAGTAAGAAAGTCATAACCATTGTTCCAGTCGGTAACGCCATTACTCTTAGCGGGCGTGAAACACTTCATAAATGTATCACAAGAACAGATTATACAAAGCGTTTTAGCCAGTAGTAACCAGTTTACTAATACAATTCCAATGTTCACAATGTATAATGTACAGGTTAGAAGAAGAAAAAGTCATTCTAAATTCAGTAAGTAACCAGATACAGCCTACGATTAGATTTCTAATCCATGAAAAGACCAATAAGTTTTATTCTCATGTTTAATCCACTGCAGAGTAGACGGAAGTGATGGTAATTAAAAATGTTTTAATTTATTTCTATTTATAATGTAACGACACACTCACATGTTGACGTAACAATAGGTGTCTACATTGAAAGAAAGCTGTATTGTTAATATCTTATAATATTCACGAGTTTATCTTAAGTACCGCTAATTAAAAACTTTATGACCATTCTCGTAATTAAGACGTAGTCTTAGATATATTAAATATTATATATGATATAACTTGTGTATTATATATATATATATATATATATATATATATATATATATATATATATATATATATATATATATATATATATATATATATATATATATTTACAAGTTATATAATATATATAGTAGGTACCCGGTTGACCGGTATTTTTCGCTCGGTTTTTTTTTAATTCGTGTGTTTTGGAAATTATATTTAGATACAAATTACATACTGATGAAATACGAATAATATTTTTTGATCTTAGCGACATAATAGAAAAAACTGAACTGGTTATTTGAGTAAAAAATCATGAGTGCAATTAGTTTCATTTAAATTTTCGTGTTTTTAAAAAATTACTAAAAAAGGGCTCGAAAAAATAGATTTTCTCAAAAAGGAAAGGAACTTGAAAAAAATAATAAAAAAGTCGGTCGGTCGGTCTGGGCTCGAACCATGGTATTTCGATTTTGTGACCGCCCAATGTACCAATTAAGCTATTCGTAATCGTTAATAAAGTGTCAAAATTTACCTTCTTATTTTAAAGATATTGTTAACGATTGCTAACGATATTGTTGTGTACAGTTTTTCATTGCCTAAAAACACGGACAAAAAGACATTTTCTAAAAATAAATCCTAGCTAGATCGATTTATTGCCCCCGAAACTCAATTATTTTTCCAAAAACGCTTTCTGAATAGAAACCTAACTTCCCACTAAAATTGTGCCATAACTGAAACGTCTTATTTTGCAATTTTTATTCTATCGGTAAGTAGGTACTCTTAAAAGTAACAAAATAGACATCTTTAATCAAAAATATAGTAGTTTTTAATGCTACTAAACAAGCTTTAAATATGCCCGTGTTTTAAGATAATACACTAGTATTGTCACAGCGACGCGACGCCATATTTCATCGTATTGTTTGTTTTTACGTTTTCATTCAAGAATAATTTCAATAGCATCCACTTACGAACACGCGGCGTCTAAAGCGATGCTATCGTGAGTTAGTATCGTGTAATAACTCCTAACGTCCCGTGGTCGGCGTACTCACGTGGATACTTTTTATTAGGTCCTTGAACTTGCGTACAATTTGGACGGTCGATAATTTCAAGCACACTACCGCTGTCCCGGATGACTCGTTATTTGCTACCAGTGACATCATTCACGCTATTACTAGATATACACAACAGAATTACTCGTTCCGCTCTTTTAATAATTTATCATTTTTTTATTGATCTCGTGTGTGCAAACGGTACATGATAGTACAAATTTAAATGCAAAGCATACTTATTTTTAGAGTATAATATTACACTTAATTTTATATCAGCTTGTATTTTCAATTTCCAAATAAAAGAAATAACGCAAGATTGTTGCATACTTACGTACGCGTTGCTCTGTTGCCTTCGACATTTTATGAAGATCATGGATCAAGGGCGTGCTGGGTCGGAGCTAGCTGTCTGAAGGTGGTACCTCTACGAACTTAATAGCTGTTCCGTTGGTACGTGAAATGATTTATTGCACTGCAACATTGAATTCTCGTACGGGAACAATTACCAGATTTTCGAGCCGCGTTATTGAGATTCGTGCTGTTACCAAGCGGTGCAGTTGAAATTTCGCCCTCGGGGACCGGTGCAAGGTAACCGAGGTACCTTCCTTACTTTCGTACTGATTACCGATTGAAAAAAAATACAAAACAATAACGATGCATTTATTGAATGTAATTTTAAGTGAACCACAAAAAATCAATTTCATGTGTTGCTTATGAAACCAGGAAGTCTCAAAGCCACAAGCTAAAGCGTTTTACTTCTAAAACTTTTTGTTTTACTTTTTTCAAATATGCACCTTTTTCCTGTACTTTTCTATATTATTTTCTTTGGTGTGATTTAACTAGTTTATGTAATAAGTACCCGGATGACCGATGATTTTTTTTGAAATTACATTTAGATACAAATTACATACAGATGAATAATATTTTTGATCTCATTGACATAATAGAAAAAACTTAACTGGTTATTTGAATAAAAAATCATGAGTGCAATTAGTTTAATTAAAATTTTCGTATTTTAAAAATACTAAAAAAAAGGGCTCGAAATAATAGATTTTCTCACAAAAGAAGGGAACTTGAAAAAAAAAGGAAAAAAAAATCGGACCGAAGACAGGACGCGACCCAAAAGGCATTATGATTTCGCGACCGCTCGATATCCACTTGAGCTATTACGATCAATTAGCACAGAGTCAAAATTTACCTTCTTATATTGTAACAGTTTTTCATTGCCTGAAAACACGGACAAAAAGACATTTTCTAAAAATAAATCCTAGCTAGATCGATTTATTGCCCCCGAAACTCCCTGGACACTAAATTTTATGAAAGTCGTTGAAGCCGTTTCCGAGATTCCGATTATATATATACATATATATATATATACATACATACATACATACATACATATATACAAGAATTGCTCGTTTAAAGGTATAGGATTTCATTGCCTGAAAACACGGACAAAAAGACATTATCTAAAAATAAATCCTAGCTAGATCGATTTATCGAAATTTGTCGAAACTCCCTGGACACTAAATTTTATGAAAATCGTTGTAGCCGTTTCCGAGATTCCGATTATATATATACATATATACAAGAATTGCTCGTTTCAAGGTATAGGATTAAAAATAAACAAAAACGTTTAGCTCGTGTACGTTGTAAATATGGTTTAATTAACATAAGAAATAAATCATTACTCTTTCAAGGCTATGTTTTTTCTTTTGAAGTTACGAATACGCGTCCCGGGACTGACAATGGCAAATTACCGATCTTTGACATCTTAGGAACAATGGAGGTAGAGCACACGCGAGATTTATGACGTGCAGCGAATGTCGCGCTATGAACAACCCTGCGCGAACGCATCGGCCTTGCGTGCCGATTTAGATCTGTTATACTTGGCTATTTCGTATACTTAAGTAGTTTCCTTACTTAAACCAATAAAATTTAAATGATTTATAGAGCTTATGTCCGTTCTTGTTTCGCTATAATTTTTTTACATACTTAGGTATATAAATTTTGAAAAAAAAAATTCAAGAATTTTAAAATACGTAGGTATATTAATTTAAATTTAGTATATATGAATCTAAATAAACTTTGTGTATAATTTTTTTGTTAACTCTATTATTTTAAACAATAGTGACGAAGGAGCACACAGTTCTCCTTATGGTAAGTAGATGCTGTGGTAAGTGAATTTATTTATTTTTTAAAATAATTCAAACATACTGAAAAATCAAAAAAAAAATTGAAATAATTTTTATGAAATTTTCTACAGAAATATCTAACTCGAAAATTTTTTAAATTAACTAGACACATAAGCGTAGTTTAACTTTACTAATGAAAATAAACTATGTGGAAAGGTAGCTCCATATTTTATTGCAGATAGGTAAATCTATATTACTTAGACAAAAAAATCCGCGTCAAAGTAATAAGTCCAGTCGGTATGGTCCATGGTAAATATAGGTTAGCGTGGTTTAATCTCGTTAAAAATTTACCACCCGGGTCGGGTTCGCCTGGATAGGCTCTATTAATGTGACGTTATTTAGATCAAAGGTAATCTAAGATCTTCATTTTATAAATGTTTCGTATGTACAAAAAATCTTCCAGCTTTTCGGTTAAAATTCACCTAGCCTTGATCCCGTCTTGCATTGCTCTCTACCTTCGTTAAGTTTGATCACCATCAGTGCAGCAATAGAATACTATAATAATAATACATACATAATAGAACAGGGGAGTGGGCGAAGCTTGTGTAGCTACTAAAATGTCACTAACACACTAACATGTCAATCCACACGTATAACTGTCAACACGAGGTTTGGCTTGACGTTACAATCGTTTCCAAATTTCGCATGCAAATTATTTACAAAATGCCAAAATGCACATTATTTACAAATAAATATGTATTAAGATTTAAACGATTTTTTAATGATGATCTTGATCATTCATCAAATCTTTCAATTTCAGTGAGTCATTCCTGATGAAAGCAAAATGCACAGTCTAAATTGTTTGTCTCCATTGAACCGCCCAATATCAGCCTCTAGGTATAATTTTCCTAGTCAGTTCAAAATTGTAAAATTGTTTGAGGTTTTTTAAATTCTCTAAATTAATATTCCGCATATATACTAAAATAAAACTCTATATACTAAAATAAAGTCTAAAATGTTTAAATTTACTTAGTCTATCAACACAGCGAATCGGGTTTATAGTAGTGATAATTCGACGTAATTGCTTGTATGTGTGCTCCCGGCGACGCCGACCCTCGTACAAAATAAGGTTGACAGCCATTCTATTGCGTATTATTGTATTCTATGGGTGCAGCCATTCCGGAAATTAGACCAGACAGACAGATAGACAAACATACAAACAAAAAATTTAAAAGTAGTTATTTATGTTTTAATAGTTCGCAAATAACCCCCAGTTATTACGATATACACTCAGACATTTCAATTTTATTTATATGTATGTAAGACCGATAAGTAAAAAATGTTATTCTTTAAACGTTACAAGTGTAAAACATTGCTACCTTAAGATATAGATCTTAATAATTTAAAACCGTTTCTTGGCTTCTCCGGTTTGCCTACACATTAACCTTCATACAACTCATAAAGGTAGTGGTTACGAAATTTTTTGTCTTGTTGTTTGTAGTTAACAATAATTATAATTACGTTTTGTTTCTTACGTGTCTTAGTGAAGGTTCCATATAAACATTATGATGTGCGTCTTAAACGTGGAGTGACAAGGAAAAATTAAGCAATTGTATGCAATATGTAGTCAAGGTAGCTCAAAGGCCAGATGTTTGCGTAAAAGTCAAATTATTAGGCTTTGCAGAAACGGGGCTTCTTAAGTATCTTGATTGTGAAATAGAGTAACAACATAAAATCCGTACAAAAGCTAACTATTACAGTGTGAGAAGTGATTTTTCAGCATATTTTTTAATTTGTTAAGACTCCGTGAAAATCCGCCAACCCCTTACTGATTACCAATTCTACAAACTTTTAGAAGATAAAAACAGACATATTCTCGTCTACTGGACATCAAATGCAATGTAAATTTTAAGTATTATACATTATAAAGTAAATTCAGATCAAAGTGTGTTTTGTATCCTCATTTCCGTCTCCATTTTGCTTATCACAGTACCTATATACCTATACTTACACAAATGAAAATGAATTTTCTTTATTTCCTTAAAAATATCACACATTACATATTACATATGTATGGGAGTAAGTAAGATAGCCTTTTAAGTAAATATATACATGTGGCAGGATGCCCCGGTCTACTATAGCAAGAATTAAATAAACACAAAATAAATTATAATGATGATGAAGATGGCTGGGTGCTACCATCTGCTTGCGATGCTTTAATTTATAAAATTAAATCCCAATTCAAGTATACAACTGCAAGACTTCAGGATACTATAAGTTCATACTGCGTAGATCGGAACAAAAATTAATGTTTTTAATCTGTAGCCGTGGTTAACTATAACATGGACGTCGTACACCTCAGTGCCCCTTTACCATGGGTACTGTAAAGTGCTCGAAACGTCGGAAATATAAAATAAGTTAATATACGCGATGAAATCCGTAGAAACTAGTTTAAGTGTCTAGTACTCACGTACAATATAATAAATCCATTAAATACCAAAGTTAGGCAAACATGATGTGATTGCAATATCAACATTTCTACAGATTAGAGGATATGCAACCGAAAATAACTATAATATATAGGTCAGTATAGCTCTCTTGCGTCCTGAGTCGTAGCTTATATTTTTGAAAGAATATTAACTATGCTATAAACATTACTAATATTCCCCTTGACCACTCCTGGTAAGCTTAAATTGCTTGTGTTACGAGTGGTTCACGCCAGTAGTCGAATGGGGGATTCGAACCCACGACCTTTTTTAGTTAGCGGTCCGCGCCCTGCCATTAGGCTACTGTCGCTTCATTATTCATAATATTTATTCCGTGTCTTAGGCTACAAGACTTTAATAGCGTTTTAACTTAAAACCAGTTCTGAATAAAATTCCTGTTTATTTCGGTACATGAAATATCACAACATTCACTATTAATCAATAACTATGTCTTTTAAATATGTCACTTCGTCTAAGGTTTTATGTACGCATGAAATAAAACTAGTCATAATTAAGTCAAGAACCATTCAAACTTTTCAATTTTAATATATACATAGAATAATCCGAAGAAATCAAAGTTTAAACACGATCATATTTTAATTTTGAATATACTCGTATTTTGCCTGTTTTGCATAATAACAGCAATTTAAATACTATTAAGCATTATACTACCATTCGTATTAGTAATAATCTTAAAAGGTTCTATAACAAGTAAAATCTAATCATGGCAGTATTTTGTTACAAAGTAAGCTTGTTATAAAAAGTAAGGCACTGCTTCTACGAAGTACTGCCCACAATGGAGTGAATGAAGACAATTGCATGATAAAAATTATGCAACTTTTTTGTATAACTGAACAATTATCCTTTTTATGTTATACTATGTAAACAAAAGTTTTGTACCTGACCACTTACTCGTATTACTCGGCAATAGTAAAAAACTTTTACAGTTATACCCTTAATATTAATAGGTATATTTATTGAACGTGGGACGATTTGCTTTACGACGAAATTTCTACTATGGAGACTTTTTCATCTTGTCTGGAATTAGAATTGTCGAGAGTGATATTTTTTTTCATATAGAATAAAGGTGACAAACGAGCACACAGTCCACCTGATGGTAAGTGGATGCTATGGCCATTTACATTTATCCGCCATTAAGGATCAAAATGCAGATGCGTTGTCATTCCTGGGGACTAAGATGGAATGCCTCATTAACAGTAAAAAGGATCTCCGGTTCTCTACACTCATCATACGAAACACAGCAGCATTGAAGCTGTTATTTTACGCTGTTTACGCTGGTATTTTGAGAGAGTGTGGTCCTACCCCAGTCGAGCCGACCCAATCGTTCTACCATAATATACCACTCGTAATACACACATTCTAATTCTTCAATTTTTTTTCATTAATTTTATATAAAAAGACACATGTCACAGTACCTAGTATTGTTACATGTGTCTTATAATTATGATATATTAAATTGTACCTAAATTTTTAAGTGAACTATAAGTTTTTTCTATATTTTATAAACATCAATAATAAGGTTGAGGACAAAAGTTTCCTGCAGACTTTCTTAAAAACAATCAGATACATAATACTGTGTTCTTATTTAAATAGTTTAAAACCTACGTCAGGATACTTTACGTAATATTAAAAAAAACAATGAAATCGATATTAAAGAAATTGGAATACAAATTTACCGTAAATATATTCTAACATCTGCAGTGACGCCATCAAACAGCTGATCCTTTAAAATATGTTGTAAACACAACCCTCAATGAAAAGAAGGGGCTTAGAGGCGCATCGTACACTAAAATGCTCCAAAAAAAATTCACATCAAATAGATTATTTGTGTCTTTGATAAAAAGTTCCGTAAAAAAGTTTCCTCCTATACTGTTTTATTAATGAATATAATTTATAGATATCTTAAATAAATGTACAAAGTTATAATTGTTATAATATTTTTATCATACTCATATTATTTTTGCTTATTAATAGAAGTTTTTTTTTAATTTACCTAATAATAAAAGAGCTGTGGTGCCTTAGAGGCTTAGCGCTCGCCATAATTATTATCTATAGTACGCAAGCAGCTTCCGTTCTATTTCCGCCGATGCCAATGCCATTGTTAAGCTCTTTAATTGCTCATCGGTGAAAACAAACATCAAGAAGCAAGTTAACCAGCATGTCTGAGAAAAAAAAAATATTTTTCATAGACATGTCAAGTCTGCCAATACGCATTGGGAAAACGCGTTAGACATTTCCTTGCCCTAAAAACTCTCTCAGAAGAGAGAGGAAGCCTGTTCACAGGAGTGGGACGTAGGATATAGGATTTAACTTTACTTTTAATAAAAGTATAGATTTCTCGAGACAGTATTATACTAGGTATTTTTACATATAAAATAAGCTGGCATGAGCTTTCAAGGGCAAGTTTCTTCAACTTAATTTACGACGGGTATTCTTATTAATTTCACAATAATTTCTCATTATTACTTTACACTCTGAGTACAATGCGTGGAATATTAACTAATTGCTGCGCACATTTCAATACCTTTATCGGATAGAGCGCCGGCGTCGGCCAGTATGCGCCGCAGCTAAGTCGTAAACAGCACGTCTTACTGCGCGGAGCTCGAATCGCGACGTTTAAACAACCGACCAGGTGTGAAGTTTATCTTAATTCAAGCTACCGAACCAATTGCGGGTAGGCTTCAACACCTTAATTGGAACAATTAATAGCCTCACTACACACCGGTGTAGCTGCAGAATTTTTTTTCAAGCAATTTAAAAGCAAAAATTCGGACTTTGACACTTATGAATTATTCATTATTAAACAGTTTTAAGGGATTAAAATTGCAGCTTGTATGAGGAATGAATTAAGTGAGGACACGACAAGTTTTGGATAAACAAATTTAAAATGTCAGGTGCTTGATGGTATGAGTCAATGCTGTAGGGTATTAACCATAGGTCACTATAATAGAAAACAATGCATAAAACAATCGTAGGTATGTATTAATAAAATATTATAGAAATTCTTCAATATAACAAGAACGAAGCAAACATAAACGACGAATGATTTCTTATATTTACGCGAACACTACACATTGAAATAATACTAGTTTTTATTGATCTTAAGATCAATAAAAACCCGCGTTAAAGAACATATAGCTGATGTGAAGAATCGACGCTCCGGGAAGTCTGCAGTCTGTGAACACGTACAGGTCGCCCCCGTCACTACATCAGATTTGATAGACCGCAGATCCTCGCTAAAGAACACCGATTCCTTCCAAGGATGATTCGCGGTTATTGAAATCAAAAAACATCCTAATTTCAATAGAGAAGATGGCTGGGTGCTACCATCTGCTTGGGATCCTATAATAAATAAAATTAAATCCCAATCCAAGCATACAACTGCAAGACTTCAAGATACCATAAGTTCATACTGCATAGATCGGAACAAAAGTTAAATTTTAATCTATGGTAACCGCGGTTAACTATGACATTTATGGACGTTGAACATCTCAGTCCTGCCCGTGACCATGAGTGCTGTAAAGCGTTCGAAACGTCGGGTATTTAAAAAGTTAAAATATACGCGATAAATTCCTTAAAAACTAGTATTATTTCAATAAACGACGAATTTTTGCGTCGTACAGCCATGATCTAACTGTATTATAGACGCAGCACGAGCTTTACTGAAAAAAGGCTAACCTTTCAGAGATTATTAGCGTAGCCACGATGTAGACTTTTTAGATCTCAGGAGTAAAAACGCATCTGCATTTCCGATATTTAGCGATGTGGAAGCTTACCGATATTATTTATTAATTTATTAACGATTAACTTTAAAAAAATAGATATGATCCGATATACAGTAGAACACAGTGTTAGAGGAATAGGGACATAGACATATAGAGATCTGGACGAAACTATTGCAGGCAACCAGTAATTTGTGTTTTTAGTAATTTGCCAGGTGCTCCAAACGGTAGGCATCACGGTCGTAAAACAATCTTTAAAAGTATTATCGGTTTAGTGCTTGGTATCACCCGTAAATTGTTTAGGCGGATTGCTAATTTATTTAAATTACCGTTAATTAATTCAAATTTGATATGCGGATTGCGTTGCTTTGCATCCACTTTTTGATTGATACGGCCATAAGCCCGACAGCTTTATTGTTTTATTGAGCACATAATTATTCTTAAGTTTAAGTTCTCATTGGTAATTAAAATCGTGTTGTTGGGGAAAAGGAATTTTATTATTACTGGTTTGAGCATTTCAATTATAACAATTTTTAATTGGAATAGTAAAACAGTATAAAGAAATTGAAAAAAAAAAAAACGTCTGAATAAGTAAATTATTCATTTTTTAGAAAAAAATAGTTTTAAATGTCAATTGAACTAGATAATGTATTGATCTCTATGTGATATTTTCGTATTGTTTTAATGGTGGTAGCTTATTTTCTTTAATACTTTATTAATTAAAGATATATACTGAGAGCCTACGATTTGGATCATACAATTAACGTCCATATAATCTCGTTTAAATGACTATTCGATCGCCGAGAAGTGAACTGAGGTTAGTTAGAGAGGTCAGCGGGCTAGGGCGGAGACCGGGTCGCCACTCGCTACCCCATCCACCCCATTTAACAAATGCGTAAATGACGTGATGGTATAAATTAGGGAAATGCACTACTATCTTTTCATACTGATACGCTATGTTACGCAAGGCGTCTAAGAAGTTAACTAATTTACAGCAGGCGCGAGAAAAAATTGATATTCCATGACTGCTGCAACAGAGCCCAAAGATAATAAGTACCTAGTGTTTTTGGCTGGTCTGCATACCTAAATAATGCTATAACGTATGTCAGCTTCTATGTCAGTCTACTCGTATATACACCACCTAACGTCAAATGAACAAAATCCAAATAAATATGGGGGAGAAACGAACTGTAAAAATAATAATAATAATACTTAACAAATGGCAACGTGTATGGAAGATATTTTACAGTTTTTTTTTATAAAATATGAGTGAAAAATGAGCACATAGTCCACCTGATGGTACCTAAGTGGATGCTGTGGCCCATGGACATCTACATTTATCTTCGATTAAGAATCATAATGCAGAGGCGTTGTCACCCCGGAGGACTAGGTTCTCTACACTCATCATATGAAATACAGCAGCATTAAATATAGCTGCAGCGTGGCTACACCACGTATATTTTACAGTCATGTATATAATACATATTATCTTATCCCTTAAGATCTAGATTGAATATATTACGCTGGTGAGTTTGATCAAATTTACTGTTTGTATACTTGCGACCCTTAGAATCTAAATAGTCCAGTTGACAACTTTTTATATTGTAAGGTTTGGCCGAAATTGAGAAAAAGGTATACCTACTTCACGTCACTGGATGTGAATTTAAAAAAATATTACAACTTTTTCTATTATGGATTTATCTTAATGTTAAATAATTCCTATATAGAGATAAATCTTTTTGTTCTTGCATAAGTAACCGTTGCCGTGAATACGAGCAAGAATTTTAATTAAGAAATAATAATGACATTAGAGAGTTTTTCCGTGTGCGACTTTTACTAGTGGTCCAATGATTTATTACCGTGATCCATATAGAACCTGTTTGGTGCACCGCAGTAGGCAACACAGTGTATCACGACGGATAGATTAAAATAAAAAATAAATTAGATACACTTGAGTGCGTTCAAATACTGAATTCGAGTGTCGACTCTTATATACGGACTACGGCTTGATTCGAAGTCCGTATCCTTAATCAATAAGCTACTGTAACATTACCTTCACATAACTTACATTAACGCTAATTATCCATACAATACGTATGATTATTTTTCATAGGACAGCAAATACCCTGCAAACAGGCGCCGCAATAAATTTTCGTTCACGCAAACCGTAATTGAAACTTAATTTGCATAATTAAAATTACCGCCGCTTATTTCCGTTCCGTGTCTATAGCTGTGCGGGCTTAGATTATCCTTCCTCTTCACACTAAGCACTAGACTTTGTTTGGTGTTGCTTGTTTGCGGAGACATATTTTCTAGGCGCGGCGTCTCCGTGCGCTTGCATTCATAATCGCGACGGTCTTTGACCTCCGCAAAATAACTAAGGCATTTCAGAAATTCCATTAAAACTGGGAAAAATCAACGCCAACAACTCCATCAGATTACTTATCACGTATAAAGTATTGTTTAAAACGTTAACTTCAATACAATTCCAGTAATACGACCGTATATTTTCATAGGTAATTTGAAGCACATTACAAAATCACGTTTAGCACACAGAGCGCGCTCGTATTTTCCGTTGTAAACATGACGGTGCACCGTATCATGTTTTATGTATCGCGGGTACCTACAATGCAGAAGGAAACTCACATCAGAATTCTGCGTAGTCTCCGATGATACCAACATTCGTGCGCTGCCAGACAAGCGCATCTCCCGTAGCGCGTGTGAAAAAGTAAAAGCTAATCGTGCGATTTTAATAAGTATTCCAACGTAACACGTAATAAGCGATACGATCGAAGTTTTTTAACGTACCTAATACATTAAAAAACTTCGTACGTACGTTAAGTATGAAGAACACAACTCCGTACCTACACATAGATCCGATACAATGTTGTCTGAGCGACGTCTGGTAGTTAAAGTAGAAAACAGTTGACATATAAAATATTTATAAACGTAAAATATTTTTATAAAAGTGGCATTAACTCATTAACAGAGCTATGGAGACGACATCGAAAACAAACATAGAATATCTTAACACAAAATTATTTGATGATTTGATATAACACCAATATTTATCTACTATCCTTAAACATAAAAACATTCTTAAAACTATTTCAATAGCAGTGAAAATTGATGATAAGATCATGTAGATAGTTATAAAATTCTAAGTTCTATTTACAAAGCACAGAAATGGATAAAGTCAACTTTGTTTTAAAAAAAAACTTAATAATATTCATACCTATTTTGCGGATTTTCGTTTACAAAGGTGTAGTTATTTTTAAAAATAAAAATATGTTTCCTTATTTACAGCATGTTTTTTATGACGTTAATATTTGTTAATCCGATGTTGGCGACTCAGCCCACTGGCTTAAGCTTGTTATTAACAACGATCCCAAATAGACCACAGTCACCACGCGTTGCTCGTCACTTGTATCCCATACATCAAATATTTGCGGTTCTTGATTTGAAGACGTTCCAACGGTATTTGAACACGTGTCGTGCAAGTGAGCACGGTTGCCAAACGAACTCGTTGATTGCGAAGCGTAAATTGGCGAGACGTGTGTCGCATCGGATCGCATGTCCGGTCGCTTTGATGCATCGCCGCAATCGAGTTCTCTGCGGTAGGTCACGCGGCCTTAACAATTTGAACACGCTATATGCATAGCGATTGAGCACACCCCGGCACTGTGTAAGCAAGCGTTCACAACACTAATTGTATCGAGTGGTCCGCTGCAAGCGAGCTTCTAGACAACACTAAGGGCGGCCGGAAATTACAATCTAAAAGAGCACCGCCGTAGATACGATGTGGATATCTTAATTTCGTTCCTTTAATAAATTATAATTTACGACTGCGTTCTGAAACCTTAATGTTAAAAAACCGTCGGCTTTAATAGATACGTTGATTTTTTCTGCCCGCATGTAACGTTTGTGGAGTTAGGTCGGGCGTTTTGTCAGTTTGACCGCTCGTCATTTTAACGGTAGAACGATGTAAGAACAATCGTCTCGCTCTATTTTATTCCTCTAATGTAAATTTAATCACAGGTGCATTAAGTATCGACTAACAAAAAGTTTATTTTTAAATGATATTTTTAAATGTAATGAAAAGGGTAACCTGCCATTTCGCTACGATCATTTTTAGTACCTAATGTGTGAAATAATTGGGTAGTTTATTTTAATTAACTTATAGCGGATGTGTTAGGCTTCAACGTAATGAATAATTTATGAAGGAAGACTGCTTATTCATAATTACTATCAAGCGATAAATAAGCTTACTGGACAAGCTAGTACTTCGAAGACGTGAGAGGATGAATGTACTTTTTCAAATATGTAACTGCTGTAATTATAGTGGTTAGAGTTTGCAAGAATGGGACGGCTATATTTCACGTTGTGTCCCTTAAACTGGAAGGGTTTATTAGTTAAGTATGTGGTGGGGCCCCCATATATCATGAACATCGGCGCCGGCGCAAGCTTTCTGTTTGATTCCCGCCGTGAATATTCAATTTTATAAACGATCGTAATGATTTTAAAACTGCGCTTTCGACGCAATAACCCATTCACTTAACGACAACTCTTTTTGTCATAAATAATTAAGGATCATCAAAAAAATTGCAATACTGCGATTATATGAGTATATTATTCAGACTTTCACCTGATACTAAACCATAAAAGCTAAGTTGATGCCTCAATAAAATGTTAAAAATCGATAATTACTTATCAAGATTGCCTACTGAAATAGTGTGATCAAGTTTATTGGTCGTTAGTAGGAGAACCGAATCAAATTTGTGAGTGGCGTTACGAATCGAACGGATTCGACACGGGCCGTAACTACTCGCATGGAACTCGAACGTGTCTACACTGCACTCTGCAACTGAAAAGTAGTGAGTCTAAGAGTCCGTGGCTCCGCTTGCTAGAAACAAAAACACTCTCCATATTCATTTTCCCGCGTCTATTTTAATTGTCAGGTATTAAAAATGTAATATCTCATGAAATTATACACAATGTGATGTGCTTGTGCCAAATTGCATTCAAAACTTAAAAATACCTTAACAAACATTGCCTGTATAATACTAATATATTATGATAATATGTATAATCTATACGTGGTAGAGCCACGCTGCAGGTAGATTATGGTTGTAGCTAGAAGGGGTCGGCTCGACCAGAGAAAGACCACACTCTTACAGAATACCAGCGTAAAATAGCAGCTTGATGTTGCTGTGTTTTGTATGGTTAATGTAGAGAACCGGAGACCCTTTTTACTGGAATTGAGGCATTACATTAAACCTCGTGAGGTCTAACTCAGGGGTGACAACGCAACTGCATTTTGATTCTTAGTCGAGGTTAAATGTAAATGTCTATGAGCCACAGGATCCACTTACCATCAGGTTGACTCTGTGCTCGTTTTTCACCCTAATTCTATTTAAAAAAAAATATGAATTATATATTGGACATCCTCTTAACGAACGAAACTCGTAGTAGTCTTCGTATTTACGTTCTCTTTAACGTTCAATAAAAATGTACCGTCATTAATATTAAGTCACAGTACCCATTACTACTTTAAGAGATGAGGCAATACTTCTCCATGGCAGATAATGTAATGCTGCAGTGCATTATACCTGCAGAACAAATGGATTGGCTTGCACGAAAAGGACGCTGCTCATCCAAAATACCAATTTAAAATAGCAGCATTATTCTGAAATATGTTTCGTATAGTGCGTAACGAGAACCGAGGTCTCGTACCTATAATCGATAAGAAATAATTTCATCTTGGTCCTCATGGGTGAAAACGCATCTGCATTTTGATCCTTAATTGTGGATAAATGTAACTGTCTATGGGTCACAGAATCTTTTTCACCCTTAATTGAACACAAAAAATATACTCACACCATTTAAAGGCATGAGAACTTTTCCGTTGTCTTTTCATTTACATATTTTTTAAATCATTTTTTTCTATTCGAAATTAAATTGATTTTTTTAAATTTAATTTAAATAAAATTCAATGCTAAAATTATATTAAAACGATTATAGATTATATCAATTAACTTTTAAAAGATTACAACCATATATACGTACGTCGCGACGATTTTACGACAAGCAATAAATACCGTACATAAAAATAATGTCGATCAAAACGAGACATGTGAGCGAAATCTCTTGAAAAAAAAAGTGGAAATAATTCACACCGTTGTAATTAACGATCTTATTTCGGAGAATTTACGCAAGAGTGAAAACGCCTTCGGTCCAGTCATATGATAGCCGTTACCGTTACAACCAATATGAGTCCACTGCTGGACATTTAGATTGCCTCACAGGGGAAATACTTGCAATAGTTGCCACCTTTGTCGAGCGCGTTGGCAATCGTATTTTTATTATTTTATCGTTTTTTATATTAGTCGTTATAAGGAAAACGCTACTGTCAATCTCCTGATTTGTATTCCCTCTATCGCCTCTTACGACTCCCACGGGATGATATGGAGTAGTCGGTATTCTTACACCGCTACCAGACGATTCGATATCACATTATTATCACCTACGATATACCTTGCTTGGTCGGCTTCAGGAACTGTGACGACCTCAAACGCACTACGTAACCAAAAGAGCTCAAAAGGCTTTAATTAAATGACAAAAACAAATTGAAATATCTATGATTGTTCTTACGTGTCGCTCAGACACATGAACGAGAAAAGAAGGGAAAGGAATAAATCTTTTACCGTAGATGATGTAAGTTTTAAGTACACAATAATGTTTCTAAACGTATTGATATAAAATTTTAGTTGAATAAAGTCAAGATTGGTGTTTGCTACTAAGAGAAACAACTGCATGAAGAGAACTAACCAGGTCTAACACGATTAACCGAATAGCTTAAAAAGAAGAGACATATTTCTTTTAAATGCTAGTTTCGGCACGCAGCCCTTTATATCAGGGATACAACATTAAAATATCCTAACAGTCTTCGTTAACGTAGTATGGACTTTTATGTTAACAGCAAAAGGTTCAAAGTGTTTTACGTTAACTAAAATATAAAGTTACGACAATTTTTATGAAAAATACACTTTTGTGCTTGGAAATAAATTTTAAAATTCCTTGTTTATTTTGAAATTTTTGCATCGAGTGAAAAGCTGGTGCAGCAATGATATTTATACCAAGTGTAACACCGTTTATGTAAAATTAAATATCGTTTAATAGTTTACTAAGAACATGTTGCCGTACAAAAATTGGTTTTTAGCACGTTCATCATAAAATTTTGCAGTCGTACGTTTAATTTTGCCTCATATTAATTAACCTTAAATAACGAAGCGACAGTAAAGCAATATTATTAATTATTATACATTTAATTTAAATTCTATCCGCGCTTTTATCAGTTTATATCATTTAAAATTACTTTAAATTTAAAATGGCATTAAGCCCTCATCAGCACGCCGTAGTCTGCTGATCGCTTTCATCGTCTATAATTATAAGAAGCAGCAATGATAGGGACCTTTACCAGAACGGTGTAATCAGTGATAATTTTTGTAGATAACATAATCTAAATCGACATAAGGCATTTTACTTGTATCCAAACGGCCATTGGAGCGCGGGGAATCGTGCAAAATTATTAATTGGCGCACAGTCTTCAACCGCACCGCAATGGAGGACCGCAACCCATGTGGAGCGAAGCGGTAATTCTCTGTACGAAGCTTGGTTATTTAACGCAACCTTGCCTAGTCCAGATCTTTAAAATATTTGAATAATTCTTTTATATTAGATAATATGACAGACAGAAGAGCTGAAATAGTTCTACTTGCGACTAACGTATAAGAAAGAAGGTCAGATGCGTTTACACCTCTAAGTGTTAAATGGAATACCTATGACTATCACCATCACAAGTCCACTCCTGTACATAGGTTGGCATAAAGTAAGGATTTTCTGTATGTTTTATCAGATCGTCTTCTTGTGGGGGGTCACCCAACACTGCCATTTAAGAACCTTTCTTTCTCATAAGTTGTCGGTTCTGCGAGCCATATGGCCAGCTATCAGTTAGTCGAGGTGGCAATGGGCCTCTGCATTTTAATTCACTGGGCTATGTCATATCTCATAGAAAAATTCCGAGTTTAGCCCTTTCCATCGCGCGCGTAGTGACTTTGTGCTTAATCTTGCCACCAGTAGTGAAAGACCATGTTTTGATTCCGTAAGTCATCACTGGCTTCACGTACATGGAGTAACTAATAGCCAGAAATAAGAGCCACATCCGTTTTTATCTATCTGTCTACCAACCATTATCTACTAATCATTCCAAAGTTGGGATAACTATTGGCAATAGTTAAGCCAGCTCTACATTTTAATTACTTAGAAATTTAAGTGCGGTTTGTTTTATATGTTAGTTGCGTCGTTTTTCAAATACCGTAAGATTTTCAGTTGATCCCATTGTCACTTTACGATCAGTGTAACTTTAACTGAATTTTAAAATGCTTGTAAGAACTATTTAAAATTTAATGTATTTTGTATGCCAGAAATATTTGACTAAGTATAGCCATACATTTTTAAAAAATATCTTGTCTTCAATGGAGAAGAAACCTAATGTGGTCGTGCAACTATCTGATAAGTTGAGTTCTAATATTATTTTTAACAACATTCTCTTATATTAACACACTTGTAAATGATTTATAGTCTTGTTTTGCATTGTAAATACGTACGGGTAGAACTTTATATCTATCTCATTTATAAGAAAATGTGTAGGTATTTATAGTTAATTTTTAATAAAGTACATATTCGTAGAAACATATTTCAATAATTTAAGGCGATTTTAAATTATTTTTGTTTAAATTGTTTAATAGAGTTGTTTCTATCCTTTATTAATTGAGGTATAAATAAGCCTCGGGAACTTTATCCGGGTAATAGCGTTATGACGCATTTGTTTTGTAATTAGAAAAGCTAGAGTCCCCAGAGAAAAGTTCTCATCATACAAAGAGTAGAAATAAATTGTTACAATAGGAAGATTAGTGGTTTCTGGATTTGGCCAGACAGATAATTTTTAATGCAACGCGTAATATGTAATATCTACACTACAGTATCATTCTATTCATTATTCATGTGTCTCCACCGTGTATGGGTCATCTTTGTGAGAACGCGATAGCTACCTATTATTCATTTTACTTTATATTTGCGCGTTAATTAACCATAATTTATATTTATATTTAATTCCTGTAGTTATGATGTAAGAATGTCTGTTATCCCATATCATCCCGGTGGGTGTCGTAAGAGGCGATAGAGGGAAACCAATCAGGAGATGGGCAACAGTGTCTTCATAATAACGATTAAAAACAAAAAAACTGCGGTTGCCAACCCGCTTGCCAAGCGATACCGATGAGGCAATCTATGAAGATTGCCTATATATAACATCAACGTAATATTTCTAAATATATATGTAACGTAATTAACGCACACCCTCAGACACCCCAATTAGTATATTATGTTATAATCATAATACATACACTGAATTTTTAGCTAAACATTTTTATGCACTGATTATTTATCAAATTAGTTATACTAATTCCGGAAGAATGTTGTGGTCACAGTATAAATCCACGAACGCAAAGACTTCAAAGTGTTTGAAATAAAGTTAATTTTTCTTTATTTTTATTGAATGACAGAATTAGTAATAATACAAATAAAACTGCACTCTTAAAAGTCTTAGTGCCTTAAGTTACGGTCAATTTCAGTTTGTTTTGACTGTACAGATTTAGTGTGATTGTAATTTACGTAATTTTAATAATTTTTGGGATAAAAAATTACCTATATTAAAAATGATAGGAATCGATTCAGTAAACGATTCTGAACAAACTACTTTCTCAAAGTACGTTAATTATGTTACATGTTGTATATATTACAAACTAAATTAGGCGTAAATAGAACTAACAAAAAATATTTATACATTTTTAAAATCAAGCCATATTCTTAATTAAACAATTATAATCAATCTATTGTGAATTTATACTATAAAAATATTAATATAAGTATGTTATAATTAAGCAAATCATATGATATTGTCTACAAAAATCATATATTTTATGTTGCAGATAAGTCAGCAATAACAACAAAATGTTCCAGAAGTCTTGAAGGTTGAAAAACTGTACAGTTCACACGTTCGAAGACATTTCAATTTCTATTGGTCTAATATCACTTCACAGCTGTGGACCTATGATTAATCTTTAACCAAGATGGCCGTCGGCGCACGGCAAGAACTGGCGGGAATAAGCGCGTACACACCTCTGCAACACAGTGAACCCGTCGATTTTTTCACAATTTTATATATGTACATTACTCAACGGAGAACTTGACGCAACGAACGTGTTAACCCGCTCAAGTTTTTCGCCATACTAAACGTTTTAAATAATTAAACAACGTATTCAAAACTTCGAACCCATAAAACATATCTCCCCCATTATTAGTTTATGGCCTGCGACTGTTACCAGGGCTATTATGCTGCTATTTTTGTGTGAATTCGTTGTTTATTTTGATTGTGTGCGGTGGACGGACGGGGCAATTGGGGTGCCATCATAAAATGTTTCTATTGAGTAGTTTCTAACATTGTTTTATAAGCTTATTATTGTTCAAGGTCTCTTTAGTTACGATTGTCGTAAAGGTGTTTCTTTTATTGCTTTTGCGTAACCATAATTTTTAATGACATTACTTTGTTAAATAACGGACACATTGCCTGGATGTAAATTAACAACACGGGCCTTTTTAACGTTTTATAATATCGTTCATTGAAACACTGAATTTAAATTTAAAAAATATTACTCTATTGAGAACCTGTTTACAGTCTTTAATCGATACGCCGTTGTAAATATATTACAAAAGCATCTAGATTTCCAGTTCAAGTTCTCAATTATCTTAGTTTAGTTTATTATATTTAGTTTGGTATATTACTTAAGTTTTCATACGTCAAAATTAGTCAGTCTAAATAGCGACGCGAAAACGTTATATTGATACTTATCTACATTCTGTGACTCCAGAGTTTAAATAATTTTATAAACATATTACCTATACTTATACAGACGATCTCTAAAATATTTTGACATCGACTTCCCTAATTAGTGTTTCACGTCTTGAGTAATCTGCGTGAATGTTAAAGGTAGAGAGAGACACGCACGATCTCACAAATTTTTTTACAATATTCCAGCTAAAGTACTTGATGTTAATCACTGTCTTCCTTTTCTTCTTGAACAGCCCAGTGGGCTCTCTCATTTCAAGAGAATATGCCGAACTCGCCACGCTTGACAAGAGAATTGAAGCCTTTCCCATTTAACACAAGCGATACTTCTCGTCGCCGGTCTAGTTATTTTACATCTCTTATAAATATAGCATTTACTTCCCTGTCATGATAGTAGTATCTTTGTCTTAATATTTTTGCATCTTCAAATATAATTATGACTTTTAAGAACCTTTTAGAAAATAAGTGTTGACGTCATTTGAAAATTATAACTTATAACCTTAATAAATATTATCTCTTATAAATATAGCATTTACTTCCCTGTCATGATAGTAGTATCTTTGTCTTAATATTTTTGCATCTTCAAATATAATTATGACTTTTAAGAACCTTTTAGAAAATAAGTGTTGACGTCATTTGAAAATTATAACTTATAGCCTTAATAAATATTATATTAGTGTTTTGTCTCATTAAATAGTCTACCACTTGTAAGAAATAGAATATTATTTGTAAGTTACATCCCAGTCGCACACATCGTCCTATCTTTCAATTGACGCAAGCTACTAACTTAAAAGATATAGAATGAGAAAAAATCTTTTAGATTTTTTTTATTAAAAAAGAAACAAATATCTTATAACATTATTAATTTATAGTAATGTAATATACTCGTAATTAGATACACAAAAGGTTGTTTTAATACGAAAACACCATGTTATGTATATTAAGAACATAACAGAATATTTATTGTTATTAATTTAATTACTCTAGTTATTGCAAAACTCATATTCTATAATCAATGGGTTACTTAATTTACTTACGTAATAAGCGAAAAAATGAGTGTTATGAGCTTATTAGTGATTATTAGAATACAATTTCCTAAAATTGATAATGTAAATTTCTTGTTGAGTCATTCAACGTATGAAAACGTGAAATAATGACCCTATATGATTACAGCTATTACCATAAAATTGCGCTTTATTTGTACTAAAAGTTATATTACGAGATTATTTGTAACAACACATGTATTACATTCGAATCAATGCTGCTTTTGAAATTGAAAAAATAAAAAGAATCGAGGCAAACAAATATAAAAAAGTGAAGTAGCCTCATGCGAGCAACTAGCTAGTGATTACAATATCTCATTTCTCTTTAATAAAGGAGCATTTAAAATGTATTGCCGCAAGCGAAATTCGGTCGCCAATTTTGGAACCTGTTTAGAAATTATAGGGTCAGCTCTTGGTATAAGGTTAGGTTAGGTTTATACTCAACGTATAAACTGCACGTGTTGTAATCAATAACGAAGTCAGGTACTAGCAGCTGATACGAATTATATATTTACATAGAGGGTTCAGTACGTGTACATAACTTTTTATAATCATCATCATCATCATCATTACGGCCCTTCACAAGTCCACTGCTGAACATAGGCCTCCCCCAAGTAATGCCACAGAGCACGGTCCTGAGCCACCTGCATCCATCGACTTCCTGCATATCTTACCAGGTCGTCACTCCATCTAGTGGGGGTCGCCCTACACTACGCCTACCGGTACGAGGCTGCCAATCGAGAACCTTTCTTCCCCATCGGTTATCGGTTCTTCGAGCTATATGGCCGGCCCATTGCTACTTCACCTTACTAATCCGTTGGGCTATGTCGGTCACTCTGGTTTTACTGCGGATATCCTCATTTCTGAGTCTATCACGCAGAGAAATAAACTTATTATAATAATTGAACACAAAATTGACTGTTTCTATCAGTGACTTTTATATCAATACTATATCATTTTGTAAAAATAAATATTACTTTCATTACTGAAATAACGAACAAGTTATAAATATATAATTTAATATTATTATAATAATAATGGTGAGATAAAATATAAAACCGCTGAACTAATGCAGTATGCTTGTTGTCCACGCGACTACCATCAATTACTACAGCTATTCAAGGTTTAATTCAATTGAGCTCACATAGGTATTATATTAATGTTGATTCTGATTAGATATATGTTATTGTTTTGATGAAAACAATTTACTCGCATTACCTTGATCAAGTAACCATATTGACCTGTTTAATATTAAAGTAGTTAAATATTCAAATTATTTAAAAAAAAGCACGAATAAGTCAGCTCATCCGGGGTGAAAAAGCAGATGAAGAATAATTCTACTGCGTTCCATATGGTGAGTGTAGAGTCTGTAGAGTATTGGAGACTCCTTTAAGTGGTAACGAGGTATACCATCTTAATATTAAGGGGTGACAACACATCTGCATTTTGATTTTTAATCGATGATAAATGTTGATGAATATAGGTTACAAAACCGATACAATAGAAAGCAGATTTGAAAATAGTATAAGATACATAAGGTTAATTACAGCCGTCTTAACGGTGGCTTTCATCTTAATTTCAAAAGCATCGTTCGCCGTGCCCTGTACATGTACTATCCCTACGTGACTGTCCTGACGTGACCAAATGACGACCACGCTTTGGATCCTTGATAGCTAAGTGATTCTGAGACAGCTCCGAGCAGGGAGAAGATTTTATGATCAAACGATTACAGAAGAGTTGTCGCGACTCCGATCACGTCAACACCACACGACGATAGTTGACAATGTCTGACAAGAAACATAATTGATTAAAACTACTTTTACTGATTTTTAATACCCGATTTTTCAAGGGCTTTACAGCATCCATGGTCACGGGGGACTGAGGTGACTGACGTCCCGATGTCAGTGTTAACTCGGAGTACCTACCTGCAACTTTTTAATTATTATTTATGGTCCGATCTACGCAATTTAAAAACTGAAGGTACTCCGGGTTAATACTGACATCGGGACGTCAGTCACCTCAGTCCCCCGTGACCATCGTTGCTGAAAAGCACCAGAAACTTCGGTTATTAAACATTAAAATAAATTAAATGCGATAAAAACCGTAAAAGTAGTTTTAATCAATGTGTTCGCGTAAATATAAGAAATCATCAAGAAATATAATATTACTAGTGGCTTTGTTATTTGTAATTACATTTAATATTTTTTTAAATAATTCGTTTAATTTTCATTTTCCTTTTATTTTTAATGCAATTAAATTTTACCCTTTAACTTTTGCAACATACACTTAGTTTATAAATGAAATAAACATTAATAATAACCAGTCCGGAGAATCAATCGTTGTTACTGCCAAAAAAATATGTCTCCGGCCTTTCTCCGGCTAGATATTTAGAACTAGTCCAGTACTACAGAACAAGAATTGTAGGTACGTACGCGGTAGGAAATATTTACTACTCTTCCTTTATTTAGACACAATTTTTAATAACATGATTTTAAAAATAGAAAATAAAAATTTTAATTAGTTAAAATTTATAAAGATCCACCATCGACAAAGCACACTTATAAAAAAATACAGCGAAGTTTGTTTGTTAACATCGCATAGGATTGCCTTATTAAAAATATATAATGATTTCGAAAAAAAAAATCAAATACCATTGAGCAACTCACCAAATTCTAGTCATAGATTATAAGACACGGTTTTTTTGCCTTCATGATGGAGCCGAATGAAAAATTCATTGAAAAAAAAACGCACAGTGTTGACTTTTTTAAGGAGGGAGGAGAGTACCAACTTAAAAAAAGGCTTATCAAAGTGCTCTTATTTATCCTGGGTGATTATAACAGTTTACCAAATTTAACATTTAAATTATCATTCCAACAATGGCAAAAGCTTGTCTCTAGGAGTGGGCGTTATTTGGCTGATGAAAAATTGGGAGTCTACGGTGTTGTTCCAAAGTACACTAAATATGCTGTAATAAACATTTTGGTAGAACTATCTGAATTATGTGGTGGGATGTACTTTAAACTAGAAATAAGTGAATATGACAAAAGAGTACATATTCCACCTAATGGTAAGTCAAAGCTGTTGCTCACAGACAAGTTAGAATCAAAAAACGCAATTTTGCGATTGCGTTGTTACCATCGATGATCACTAACAATGTGTCGTTATTAAAAAAAAGGATTTACTGTGATAGCTACTCAGCCATAAGAAAGCGATGTGCAATTGCTGGTATTTCACGCTGTTATTCTGTGAGTGTTATTCTTCCCCGTTGGAGTCGTCCCAGTGATACAGTCATAATACTCGTCAGCGTGGCTCTACCCCATAAAAGTTCAATACGTACATACCTTAAGTTAGATTTTTTTATAGAATTACGGTGAAAAACGAGCACACAGTCCACCTGATGGTAAATAGATGCTGTGGTCCATATACATCTACATTTATCCTCGACTAAGAATTAAAATGCAGATGCAGTGTCACCCCTGAGGCTAAGATGGAATGCCTCGTTTCCTGTAAAAAGGGTCTCCGGTTCAATACACTCACCACTAAAACAGAATAATAGCTTAAAGATTTTAAGCTGTTATTCTGTGAGAGCGTGGTCCACCCGGTCGAGTCGACCTATTCGTGCTGCAACCATATCTAATATAGCAGCAACGTGGCTCTACCACGTATAAAATATAGTCTACCGTATTTTGATTTCATTTGATGGTAGGACTTCTTTTTAACCTTCTGGGTAGATGGTAGTACCTTTTTCCACCGCAAAATAGTAGCTAGTGCTTTAACTGCTATATGTATATGGTTTTTCTGCCTATAGAGCATAGGGAGTCACTTTAAACACTGTGAAACATCCCATCTAGACTTCAGCGGCGACAACGACGTAGCCTTCTTTGGCGCAGGTGTCCATAGAACAGAGGCCACATACCATCTTGTGGTCTATAAATCCTTTTGTCATTTCCGTTATTAAAAAAAACATTATGATTACAAATTAGCATCGGCCTCTTCTTATTTGTGTTTCAGTTTATAAACACGTTTTGTAAATTTTAATTAAAAACAGAACAGAGGAAAATACAAAAGCTTTTTGAAAGTTGTAAAATAATTGATTTTATGTGTTTATTATTCTAAAAAACATATGTTTTGTAAATCAAAATAAAATAATATCTGGAATACTTATAAATGTAATAAGCTTTATTGAAAAAAAAATCATAATTAAATTTAAAAGCCTCCAATAATTTCGTAGAACTAATGTTAAAAAATATTGTTAAGTGAACTTAAGATCTTTATAACTAAAAATGTTTATTTACCTGCATTACCTCATGATGTTTAGAGTAATATTATGGGATGCAAACTCTTATATTTTAACAACGGTGTTTTCTTAGTAAATCTAACCTTTATGGAGCACTTAGTGCGTGATTGAACAAATAAACAAAAGCTAAAGACAAAAAACTGTACTTATACTGGTGGAACCTGATGGCCGCAGTTGCCTGGATTAGTATTCAAGTTAAATTAGCAATCTCAGATATTATTTTAGTTCAAAGGGATTGTGTATCGACTGATGGATTCTGTGGCCTTTCGATACGCCGTAAATAAATTACAGAATAATGGATTCATACCAAAATTAAACGGATCTCCATAAGAACAATAATGAATATAGGTGAAAGAAGGAATACAGACAGTTTTTTAAGCGTCTCTTTGTACAAATTATAAAGGGTTGTTTAATAAAAAATTGTTTACTATAAAAACATGAATAAAACGACCCACCTGTGTTTACGGTATGTACCAATGCATTTTAAGTGGGTAATACTCTACTGACATTTTGTTCTAGACATTTTTTTTTTCAATTTACCTGTCAACGTATGATACATAGGTACTGAAGATAATTTATTGTTTGTTGTAACGAGACTATGAAGTCTCGTTACAGTAATAAGTTATTTCAAATGTATTTTATCATTTTAAACAAGATTTTTTTTATTAGAATTACTTACTTGCAAAGGTTAAAGATTATAAACGAGATATTAAAATGGAATATTAGGTTTAAAATTCCCTTAATAATATTCTGATTTTTGGTAACATGAAATAATATAAAAACTGCTAACCTGGCTCTAAAGATTATTTAATTACTAAATTTATGTATATAAAAATCAACATATTATACATTTTAATTTTTAACTATAATACAGTGGATAAAAATATTTTAAGTTTTTAATTATTAGATAAAACTAAAAACCTTTTGATTTTATTTTATTTAATAGGCCGAGAATCAGTGATTTACTTAAACATTTAATAAAATCGACAAAATCAGAAAATCAGTTCATGAAATTGCTCCGAAGCCAGGAAAGCGGAGTCGAGTCTGGTTACAGTATGTTAAAATTGAATATTGAATTTAAAATTCCTTATGATATTATTTTGATAATATGAAATATTATAAACTTCATAGTTCAATTTATATTTGTTAAAAAAAATCAAAATTATTTTTTCTTTATTATAATACATAAAAAAATTGTTTATTAGATAAAACTAGAAAACTTATTTCTCGCCTTTTTGATCGGCGGGGCACCTAATTTAGTTCATGTTCATGAAATCGCTATATAAGCAAGGAGAGCGGAACTGCGAGTGCTGGTCCTAACTTCTCAAACAACCCACGTCCACGGCCTTGTATTGTTTTCGCGGGCCGCGTTGCGTGAACCTCGAGTGAAATATGGCTGACGTAGCGACTACTTACTTTAGTTTTTTTTCGACCGCATTACTTAATTTTATCAAGTTGCATGAGTTATGAGAAGCGGGACCACACGCGCCGTGTTAATTACGGTAGTGATGTCCCCCCGACTCGGTAAAGGTTAGGCGATAGTACTTTTTGTGTTTGGAATTCCACTACGATCTCCTTATTGGATTGATTTCTAATAATAATATCATAGGGGTTATGGTTGAAATATGATATTAGATATTACTTAAAATATGTATGCCCACGTGCTCACGACATTTTTACAGAAACACTCATAGGCAAGATTTGATTTTTATCGCCACTATAGGACGATCACGATAATGCGGTTAATGTTGTCCTTGGGCATTTATGGATATAACAACAGCAATATTTTGTGTGTTGATTGGTCAGATTGGACACTCAATAATAATAACCCAAACTAGACCGGGCCGTTGACCCGGGCGGGCGAAATGCGCGCGCGCTCCCTCGGAGGAGCGCTAAAACCTCACATCACTGGAGTTTATCTTATAAGAATAAGAAGGACTTAATAACGTCTAATACATTAATAGTATTAGTATACAGTAAGGACTATTTACTCATATGGTATTAGCACAGCCTATAAATAGTATGTACTTACTAATATTATATTTGTGTACTTCTCATTACTTGTATATGTTAGGTACTCATACATGGGTGATATGTCTACATATGTTTTTAATTAATATATAGGTAACGAATTATTTACATGTAGGATTTTAGCTTAATGCTTTTTATACCTCTACATTTCTTTATATGATCGTAATTTGCTCAAATAAATCTCTTAATTTCAATATTAATAGTAGTACCAAAGATGATACCCGATAATTAAATAGTGTGTAACAAATTGAGTTTAAATACTTATTATGAAAGTACATTATATACTTAGATCAAGTTACAGGAAATCAAGGAAAGTACCAAGAAAATATTTTATTTAAGTGCGTACTTTTATATAAATATTAACGATTTTATATACAAAAAAATACGAGTAACTTATAATTTTAATTTTATTTGATATTATCTTATAGATTGACCCTTACGAATGTGTAATGTCAGTTAAAATAATGCATTACCACGCATTTTGAAATTTGAGGTTTTTTTAATTAATTTTTCTTTAGCATTTGCCTATATTACCTATTCGGAACCTTCTCCGAAAATTTGTCCGATTATAGCAAAATAACCCTGTGGTAATTAACAATTATCTTCATCAATCGACAACTCTCAATATTGGGTTAAATATAAAAAAATATACCAAGAGATACTTTCTGCTCTTTTTTCTTATTTAGTACCTATTACACCCTAAAATATGCTAATCAATTAACTTATTTAAGAGTGCGATGCATAAAAGCTACCTATTAAATTAATTTACTCTTGAAGTACAATAGATTAAATTGAGAAAAGATAAGATAGTAGCTATATTATCTATCTACGTTATAATATTATTACCTTTTTCATTTATTTTGTTTTAATGGTCGCTATTAATTTTATTACTTATAAATATGTTTTATTATATAATAGAAACGAATTAGATTTATACAAACTCTTTCGATTTCACATATTAAGAAAGACAGGTTGTGGTAAAATAGCGTCTATTTTCAAAAAACAATTTAAAAAAGCTATACTTTGTATAACCAATTAATTAAAATACCTAGAGTAATAATAAACTTTTGTTAACCGGTTTATAATTATAGCTCCAGTGAACGTTCTTAAGCATAAATTACTTGTATGAAAAAAATATTTTAAGATATTTTATGAGAAACTATTTTACTCTTTTTGCACATCTTTGGATATATCCTACCTGATCAATGTACACATCAATCTTTTGTTAATACATAGTTCATATTGTGCAAATCAAGATCAAAAATCAAAAATAAAAAGATATGTTTATTTCGATGTCAGCAATAAATTACGAATGGCACTCAAATCTGTCGCACTAATATGGTGTTAACGAGGGTCGTTTATTTTATGTGCGTTTTATTGATACTTGACATATTATCATTTGCTACCTGATGGAATTTAACGATTTTCTTATTAGTATCTTATAGTAGTACATTCATGGTGTCGATCGAAGAGAAATTTTGAACAGCGCCATTTTAGAGCTTTCAGTGGAGGAATTTTTTATATTTAGATTTTTTATCCAGGCCTATTGGTTTTTTGGTAAAAAGGATTTATTTTGTGCTTATTTTTTATTTTTTGTAAATTACGTTTTTTATGATGTGGCTATGTTCAGAACTGCGAAAAAAAAATCTATGGTCTACTAATATTATATAATACCTTAGTTTTTAAAGGACGCAATACGGGTTAAATAACAATTTATACAAATTATATATACGTATTGTGGTTACTATAAACAGGAATTAAAGACCAAGAGGTAGTTTTTCTGTGAATTAAAAAAACTCACCTGCAATGGCCATCCAAGGGTAGAAGGTGTGGTTGGTGGGTTGATGCTGAACGGGTTGCGTGCTGGCCGCAGCTCCAGGTAACGCACACTGGTTTCCCCAGGGCAAGGCCCGACCCGGACTTGATGACTCGCTATATCGGGCTTCTGGAGTGCAGGCAGCAGGTCTAACCAACGCTCCTAAACCAGAACCCCATGCCTCCTTTCCACCATAACCATTTTGTTGCTCCCCACCAGCCTTCGAACAGTCCGCTTTAGCATACTGTTGCTCCCCGGCGTACAGCTTGCACGCAGCCGCCACTGAGGCATCGTAAGGTGAATCCTGGGGTCGTGGCTGATGTAGCGCGTGGGGCTGTGCGTAAGTCAAACCAAGTGGGAAGCCCCGATACTGGTCGCCACCACCGCCGCCTTGGTGCACGCCGTGCGCCCCGTAGAAACCACCCTGCTCGAAATAGGAGTTCATCTTGAACAGTCACCGGCACAAACGTCACTCAGTTAGACACTTATGTCATCGCGGTCCCGCGCGCCGTGATAACACGAAATTACTATTAATTTTATTGCCTATAAAACGTCACTTGAGCGTCATAATGGGCTTAGTCGGTGATAAAGGCGTGTGGGATGTTTACGTTTAAGGCTTGGAGAGCGCGTGCCGAGTTTTACAGGTCGTATCGCTTGCGGTCGGTCAGGGTTTCGTGGTCGGCAGACGCGAGCGAAGTTTTGGTATCGCGAGTGTCGGGCGAGTGTCGAGAGCGACCGGCGTGTCTCGGCTCACGCAGTCTACTGCGACTCGGAGTCTCGGAGCAACACGCGCGCCGCCCCGCACGCCGCCTGCCGTCTCTACACCGACCATTGTTCCGTCCCCTTTTCGCTAATCACTATATATATTATCAGTTACGCTCTCTTTTCTATTTCTTATCACTCGAACACGTGGTAAGCTCATTAAAAAATCTCCGTGTTTAAACGATCTCGCTAACATCTAAAGTTTTCTTAGAAGACAGCTTTTAGAGAAAAGTCTTCAGCTTTTAGAGAAAAATGCAATTAGCATAATTGACCATACCATAAAATATGACAATAGAGTCAAGTAGCTAATCGTTTCAACAAAGTGTCATACGCAACAACCAAAAAAAATTACCGACAAAGCACAATAATGATATTCAGTAAACTTAAACCACAAAAGTCGTAAACTCATAAACGTACAATTAGTGAAACGGTTGAGTAAAGAAAAGATTTTACAACCGCTCTTCAGCCGGGCCACAATGAGCGCAGTATCGTAACAAGGTGCTGAATAGAGTGAGAAGTCGTAAAGATGATTATTATTTCTTCTACTACCTGTTTTTACGACTGATGTCGCCGTCGCTATCACTCTTACGGCAAATCCGTTATCGCGAGCGAGACGGACGTTATTTGTGAAACGCATGTAATCTTGTCCGAGCGGAGTATGTATAACTGTTCCTTTCTAACACAGTAAGGCGCGTGCAGTTTGAAGCGCACTATTGAAGGGTAAACAATGGCGCATTATCGCAAGAGCTCTCGGTTCGCGCTTCCAAATGAAGTCATCAAACGAATGAATGGCTCCTGGTACAGAGACACGCTCACATTTTTATTGCATACACCTCTTTAAACAAATACACGATTATAAAAAGGGCGGGAAGTGTCACAGAGATTTTTTTTTGTTGTCCATATTATTATAGACCAATTTAGAGCCACTGAAACATATTTGCACACAGTTTTTTAAACAGATTAAAATAATTGATAAAGCTACCTGTGTCCAATTAAAACTTAAAATGCTTTCAACAATTATAAAATAATTAGGTACAAAATTAAATATTTATACTCTATCTTTTAATAGAAATAATGGATCACAGAAGAAATTTCAAATAATAAAAAATATTTAAGAAATTTTCTTTCTCAAAATTTAATATTCACAAAATATTTTTTCGTCCTATAGCGCCAGCCTAAGAGAATCTGCTCCATATTTCCTTGTAGGTGTAGTAGAATGCTACTGTGGCAAAGGAAACGGGGCATAGGGAACTATAGGGAACTAAACACCCTAAAAGGCGGTGTTTAGTGGGTAAAAGTCTCCACATAACCACGCAGCCGGCTGCGTGGTATGCTATGAGCATTCACCGCCTCCCTCCCCCGCTTTCTGGAGGGTTGCCCATATTTGCTTCGGGCGCAAAAAAAAGACATAGGGAGAAGCATCTTCCTGATTACATAGTTAAAAATACTCAAAAAAAAATCTGCGGTTATCAACCCGCTTGCCAAGTGTGGCAACTACGCCAAATATGCCCCCCACGAATTGGGGAAGGCCTATATACCAGTATCAGTAGAGCATTGATTTATTTAGGATTTAAATTAAATGTTTCTTACGTGGTAGAGCCATGCTGTAGCTATTTTATTAGTGTAGTTGTAGCACAAAATGGGTCCGCTTGACCGGGGTAGGAACACGCTCTCACAGAATACCAGCCACATACTCACAGTAAAACAGCAAATCAACGCTGCGGGACCATTTTTTTTTTTAAATGAGGCATTCCATCTCAGTTTTAGATTACATTCATCTGGATGCCAACGCATCTTGATTCGAGATTTTGATTCGTGATCAAGAATAGATGTAGATGTCTATGGGCCACAGCATTCACTTATCAGGTAGACTGTGTGCTCGTTAGTCACCCTTATCCTATAACGAAATATATTCCACAATTTTTGAACTTATATACGATTCTTGGACTGAAAATCACTCTGACTATAGGAACCTAATAAGTTAAGTAACAAAATATTTAAAACAGTAATTTATTATCAATGTTACTTCTTTATAAAATCAAGAGCTAATATGCAAACCGGAAAAAAAAATGTAGAGCTATACTAAAAATTGGTATATTGAATTAAAGGATAAAATTTTGTAGAGTCGAAAACATTATGAGAAGATTTTACGTCTTAAATAACATTACAATATAAAGCAAAATAACACTTTAAATGGAAAATCATATTTTCATTTTTCATGTAAAAATTAAAGGTAGAGTCAATTACCTAATATAAGAAATTAGGTACCTACATGACTATGCTTTATCAATACTATGAAATCTTAAGTGAACTGAAACTTTACGTTTATGAATCAAATTAAAAATAAACAACTAATCAAAAAGCTACAATATATATGAGATTCAAAAGTGAAACTATGTGCAAGGCCTAATTTGTTGAGTAACGCTTGCAAGCTTACGTACAAATTTCAAGGAGAAGAGTTTAACGTTATATTGACGTACACTTTAAATAGAAAAAGTATGTATACCTACTTATCAGAAGAACTCAAAGCAATCCCTTGCTCGTAAGACTAATTTTAGTGCAATACTTTCGTAACATCTAGATTTGCAACTTTCGATTAGAAGTGTGGTGGAAGGATTGTCCTGATCGTAAATACAAGGTTTTTTATAAATAAAAAGGCCTAAATTAACAACTTAACGTCACTCCTGATCTAGATAATTTAAAAAAGAGACTCTCTCATAGAAGTAAGAGGGTGACAAACAAATCCAAACTTCGCCTGATGTTGAGTGGGCCCTGTGGACCGTAGACACTAACATCTATTATAGCTTAAGAATTCAAAGGTAAATGCGTTTTTACCCTTCAATACTAAGATGGAATGCCTCGATTCTAATAAAGAAACGAAAAATTATGCTGCTATTTTACGTTGGTATTCTGGCGGTATATACGGCCTAAGGCCGTAGTACTTCCCCTATTGAGTCGACCCATTCCTGTGGCTCTACTACGTACAAAGCTTTCAAAATGTGTTTGTTTACTAAATTAAATATTTATAATTAATAGAATTTATTTTGCGGGAAAAAAGGCATCAATCAGCACCCTTCCATTAGATATTCAATACTTTTGTTAAGAATGTTCTCTATCTGAGTCCCAATGGACTACAGTTACCGCATATACGTAGCGCCCCGATCCAACAATATTATGGCTGTAACGCGAATGTTTCGACCCAACCTGGGTAGTACCACGCCTCACAGAATACCAGCATAAAATAGCAGCTTAATTCTGCTTTCGAATGGTGTATTTAGAGAACTGAAGATTTACCGGAATTAAACAAGACATTCCATCTAAGTATTCAGGGGTCACAACGCATCGGCATTTGGATTCCCAATTAAGGATAAATGTAAATATCTATGGGCCACGGCATTCACTCGCCATCAGATGGACTGCGTGCTTATTTGTCACCCTATTCTATGTAATAAAATAAAATATACACATACGAACATTAAGGAACATGACAGTTGGTTATACATATCAAAATATTTGATATTGTCTTTTTATAGTTTTTAAATAATAAAATGTAATTAGTGTGATTAGTTTTACCCTTATATTTGTAATAGGCTAGAATGTTGTAGTATTAATTGACAGTTTATGAGACTACCACATCGCTCTACCAACGTAGTAAGGGCGTTCGCGTTACCCTAAAAGCAAATCATACTAATCAATTTTAAGTCCTGAATAAGATCCCAGAGTTTAAATGCAGATAAGGTTAGCATTGAATTAGCAGTTTAAAAAAATTGCATCGTTCTTATATTATAAGTAACTGTTCTCTTGATGTTACGTCCCAATTTTTAATAGTGAATAGTTAATATTCCAACTAAGAAGTAGACTTTGAAACAGAGACACGGTCCTAACTTTGTTTGCCGGTTTAGCTAAATCGTATTTAATTTGCCTTGCACTGAAATTCGAACCTAAAACTCGCAAGTATACTCTGACGTCTGACAATAATTGAATGTTGAGAACCAAGCCAAAATATGTCAGGATACTGTCGTACCTTAACATTGATAAGCTTCTCTATATAAAAGTTAAAGTTACATCCTATATAGTCCCACTGCTGGGCACAGGCGTCCCTTCATTTCTGAGAGGTGAGGTTTTACGGCAAGAAAGTGTCCGCCGCGCTGCCCCAATGCGTGTTGGCGAACTTCACATGTCTTCGAACTTTTTTTTCTTATTTCTCAGACATGCAGGTTTCTTCACGATGTTTTCCTTCACGGCCGAGCACGTGGTAAATCAGCGGGGATCGAACCCGGTTTGCTCGCGTATTGTGAAATTTACAGCGAGCGCTAACCATCTAAGCTAACACAGCTCATACTATATAAAATAATTCAAAATTAAAAGCAATAAGAAGAAAGCATTTCCTTAGGAATTAATTTTTGTGTATGTTTGCAACAATAGGTTTGCCAATCTTCAGCAACGTGTCAGATATCAAATTCATCTTATAAACACAGCGAAATATTGCGGATGGCTTTTTCATCGACGTTGCTGTAAGCTGTGATAGCTCAGAATATGAGCACTTCACTATTATGTTTCGAAAGAAAATATCGTCAAAAAACCTGCGTGTCTAGCAAATTAAAATTAAAATATAAAAATTCGATGACTTGTAGTTTTCGCTATTAATAAATGACAGGAAGCAGCATCAGTGTGTGTGCTGTGTGTCATCATAATGATTAACGTAAAATCTTTAGAATTGAATGTATCTTATACTCTAGATTGATCAATCGTAAAGTCTATTGTAAAATCTATTTTTATTTACGAATTGAATATAATCCTGGTAACTTCAAAATCAAGACGTTTGGCACTCCAGCGTCCTTAAGACCACTACTTGAACTTAAGACACCACTAGCTAACAATGAAATGTTATTCTTCTTCTAATACTTTGGCAGCTGTGGCAGCGTAAGGATATTTACTACCCTATATCATCCCGTGTTGTAAATGGCGATAGAGGGGAACTGAAATAGGATATGAAACTGTCTTACTTATTACAAATTTAGATTTGGGATCGTAAGTACCTACGGAATGGGTGGTTTTGATACTGTTCAACATTATAAGTGTTAAAATAAAACTATAAACTTGTTCGATTTCTTGTATTGGAAATTTTGTGTTTTCTACATTGTAACTAAAGTCACATCAAACAGACAATGTTTCTGGTAAGAATTATCCCATTAAAATATGAGAAGAGTTTTTCTGATTCCAAATTGAGAGACATTTAAGTATACGTAGTAGAGCCATGCTGCAGTTTATATTAATAGTATAGTTGTAGCACGAATGGGTCGTCTCAACCGGGGAAGGACCACGCTCTAATAAAATAAAATAATACTGCTGTGTTACGTATGGTGAGTTAAGAGATCCGGAAATCCTTTTTACCGAAAACGAGGCATTCTATCTTAGTCCTCACTGGTGACAACACATCTGCATTTTAATTCTCAATCGAGGTTAAATGTAGATGTAAATGGGCCATAGCTACTACTTACCATCAGGTGGACTGTATGTTCGTTTGTCACCCTTATTCTATAAAAAGAGTACCAAGTTGTTCGCTCGTTCTTTGGGGGAGGTTTAGGTACTGCAATGGTCTTTTGAAGGGCTGTTTTGACATAAAATGATGATGCTGACGCTGATTATTGTCGTTTCAATATTGTGGAGTGGAAATCTACTGCAACTGATCTGTGTTTTGTCTTTACATGAATAACACGGCAAAACTGCTTTGTCGGTGGCTTAGGGTAATCCATCACCTTAAACTATACCGTGGGTATCCTAAGAGGTGACAATAGGATAAGTGAAAAAGATTTTAGAGCCTCCGATAGATGGCACTACAAGTTGGCTTCATTTCGAATAGGAATAAGAAATTTTCTGCATTTGAATGACTACTTCAGCAGTCGTCATACGCCCGTTTAGTGGGGCTATCATGGCAACACCATTCGTGTTGCGATGATAAGTTAGTTGTTGGCTAGACCGGAGAAGGACCACGCTCACATAGAAATCCAGGGTGAAAGACCAGTGTCATGTTACTGTGCTTCGTACGATGTGTGAAAAGAACCGGATGTATTTTTTATTGGAAGGAGACATTTCATCTTAGTGCTCAAGGTGGGACGCATCTGAAATTTTATTCCTAATCGGGATAGACGTTGGTGCCCATCGGCCACAGCATCCACTTTACATCAAGAGGATTGCGTGCTCGTTCGTCATCCTCACTTAAAAAAAATCAGGTGGATTTATCATTTTTATTCCGGTTTTTATTACATAAGCTAATACGTCGGATAAATGGTAAACCCCCGCTGCGACTGCTTTCTTGTACGGTCAAGTCGACACCGGGGAAGGATCACGCTCGCACGAAATATTGAAGCAAAATAGCGTGTATGCTGTGTTCGCGACTAACCAGAACTATAGATTTTTTTATAGGATAAGGGTCACACATTAGCACACAGTCCACTTGATGGTAAGTGGTTACCGCGGCCCATAGACGTCTACATCTATTCTCGATTACGAATTAAAATGCAGATGCATTTTCACCCGTGAGGATTAAGGTGAAATGCCTTTTTGCTGCTCGAATGCTTGGTTTTTAATAGTAACGTCTTATTCCATCTTAATCTTCAGAGGTGACTACATCATCTACATTTTTATTCTTAATAAAGGATAGATGTAAGTGTATATGGAACAGAGCTTCCGCTTAGCATTAGGGGACTCTGTGCTCGATTGTCACTCATTTTTATAGAACAAACAACAACATGGTTATTATCAAAAAAGTGTTGTAAGATTGTCACTCATAGGTACTTAGATCATATATTAAACTCTTCAAATGGTAGGTAGTTAGGTAGTACAATGTGTTAGGATTCTTGTTTTGGTTAGGTGTCCGTCTGGGTTGCCAACAACACCTTTCTTATTTCTGTCGCCAAGCAGCAAGATATCAACTAATGTATTTTTAATTCAGAAAATTAAAGATGAGGTAGACACAAACACGGAGTAAAATAAATGAAAGGGAGAACCAGTGTAATAATAGGCTATTTCTTATTTTATCTCACGCCCCAGGGGTGACCGTCCATCTGGAAGTCTTTTTAATTGGAGTTATTGGCAGGTAGCGTTGACCTGCAGTAGTTACTTATAACCACATGCACAGGTTGCTTCCTAGTTTGTAAGTTATTCTAAGACTTTTAAGTTATATAAAAAGAAACTATAAGAGAATTAACGAAAATATAGCACAATATCTCCATCTCTAGTCTTTAGCCATCGTGTATAGGAATATCAGATATGGACCTAATACCTATGTCTTATTTTTCCATAAAAAAAGACCTAGTTCTGATCAAGGAGAGTCTTAAATTGGATTAGAATTTATTTTTCGAGATTCAGCTTCAGTGGTAATATTTAAATGATTAGCCAAATTTTAAGCTTAAGTTCATATAAACAAATCAAGTCATCTCAAACAAGTAAATAAGACTTCTACTTTTATTAGAAATTATCCCAAAATGAATGTGATTTATGGGCAACAAAGTTTTTGTTTACCGATCGACCCTTACGAATGTGTAAACGCAGTAAAATCAGTTAAAATAATGCATTACCGCGCATTTTCAATTTAAAAGCTAAGAAGGACAGATTGTTTGAGGATTTTATCAATTATTTTTCATCACCATACGTCTTTATTACATACTCTGAACTTTCTCTGCAAATTTGGCCGGTTATTGCAAAATAACCCTGTACCTATAGGTACCTAAAGTTAAAGTAAAGTTACAGCCTATATACGTCCCACTGCTGGGCACAGGCCTCCCCTCATTTCTGAGAGGGTTTTAGGGCAAGGAAGTGTCCGCCGCGCTGCCCCAATGCGTGTTGGCGAACTTCACATGTCTTCGAAATATTTTTTCTTATTCCTCAGACATGCAGGTTTCCTCACGATGTTTTCCTTCACCGCCGAGCATGTGGTAAATCAGCACTTAAAATTGCATTTAACTATTTCATTGGTGCCGGCGGGGATCGAACTCGGGTTAATTCATTCTGTTATATTTACAGCGAGCGTTAACCATCTGAGCTACCACGGCTATAGGTACCTAGTATGTTTCTTTTATAGAATAAAGGTGGCAAACGAGCACACAGTCCACATGATGGTAAGTGAATTCTGTGATTCATAAACGTCTACATCTATCCTCGATTAAGAATCAAAATGCGGAATGCCTTGTTTTCAGTAAAAAGGGTCTCCTGTTCTCTACACTCACCATATGAAATGCAACAACATTGAGCTGCTATTTGACGCTGGTATTCTGTTAGAGCGTGGTCCTTCCCCGGTAGAGCTGACCCATTCGTGCTGAAAACATAATATGGCTGCCGCATGGCTCTACAACGTATAAAATGTATTTTCATGCAATATCTTTATTTGGGGAGAGGGCTGATATGATATGATATCTGATTTTTCACACGATTGTTCGTCTTTCGTCTAAAATGGTTAAAAATATGGAATGTACTCTTAGACTACACATTTCATTTCAGTATATTATATTTGACAAAGATTACATATAAATGTCTGGTTATGTGAAAGTAAATTCAAAATGAAAAACTTTTCTCATTAATTGAGTTTTTAATTTATATAATTATAGACATTATTTAATTAAATTGATCAGACACTATTATATAAAATTTTAACCAGTAAATACGTGATTCAATTTTAATAGGTTTTACAAGTACTTCTGTTAAAAGTATTTCTGTTAACAAAATATATAAAAAATAATAAAACAAATACAACTGTACTGAATTAAAGTTAAGTAACTTAAATAATAGCAGACAATCATAGAGTAAGTACAGTATGGACGAGGAGCAGCGACGAATCCTCGGTGACCCAGAAATGTGAGGCGAAGGATCAAAGAACGGCCACGTTACTTACTGGGACGAGAATGAACAACGATAATAAAGTTAACAAAATAAAATTATAACGACTGTAAAATATGTTTTATTTTTTAATACTGCTGCTGCTTAGAAATAAATGATATAAAATTTATCACCTATAGTAATTTATTAGCTTTTAAAACGTCAGTTTAAATTCCACAACAATTACTAAAATCGTGATGTTTATTTTTATTGATACTTATCATAATCATTTTAGCGATCCGATTAGCAATCTCTTCGCAACGCAAAAAATAATATGAAAGCGGTGCTCATTCGCATTCAGACGACAGATGGCGCCGGCGCAGGGCACGCGCCGTGAACACGATTTTTACTACCACTTGAGTGCTCGTAAAAGTCACGTGGATTGCGCCGTTTGTAGAGCTCACAGTAAACACCGCACCGATTATTTCGTATACGCCGCTGGGGCTAAACCTCAGTTATAAATTCGAAACTTTACGAGCGGCCGACGCGCGCTTCGTTATTATCCCGCTCTTTAGACGTTTATTGAACCATTATTGACTTGTTTAAAGTATCACCCGCTTAATAGAGATAAAGGAGTTGATTGTTTATGTCTTTATCGCGTAAGGACGCCCGACGTCTAGATGTCTACGCTCGGTCTATTACAGCGCGCGTTTATGACGGCAATTTTCCTTTTTATCAAGCGCTGCGACTTTTATGACTGGTCGTGTGATTAGTATCAATCAATGCGTTTATTATGAACTGTTATGATCCAGCGCCGTGGTTTAATTTACGACTCGCTTCGCTAAGTCTTATTAAAGAAACAGCGTGCTCTTAGTTAAAATGATAACATTTGCTCATGTTAATATGGATAATATTACAAAATACTTATTAAATTATATATTAAATTAATAAAACTGTTGACTTAAAAGTTTTACTTAAGTTAATATTATTTTCGGTGCGTAAAATAGTAGCTTAATGCTGCTGTGTCTCGTATGATGAGTGTAGAGAACCGGAGACCCTTTTTTACTGGAAACGAGGCACTCCATCTTAGAGCTTACGGGTGACAACGCATCTGCATTTTGATTTGCAATCGAGGACAGATGTAGATATCTCTGGGCCGCAGCAACCACTTACCATCAGGTGGACTGTGTGCTCGTTTGTCACGCTATACTACAAAAAAATCCACTAGCCATCCCGTGGGAATCGTAAGAGTCAACAGAAATTAGGTAAAATGAAACAAGAACAAGCAGTAGAATCCTCCTGATAACTAGGAAGGTATTGAAAATAACAAATAAAACTCAGTTGACATAAGCTATAATAAAGATAACATAATGTTATCTTTGAAGAATAGATATGAAAGTTATGATATAAAGTAAAACACAACCAACATACTTCCGACTGTTTGGTAGCTACAGACTTCCCAGATCTCTAAAAGGGTTTTTGGCGCAGGCGGAGGACCGCCGCGCTGCCCCAGTGCGTATTGCAGACAGTCTATCTTTAAAATTTATCTAATATACCTCACGATGTTTTCCTTTCTTGTACAGCACCTGATAAATCTGCATTTTTGATCATAACCATAAATAATTTATTGATGCAATAGGAATCAAACTCGTGTTACAGGCGTAACTGTTAAATTTAAGGCGAAAGCTCGGCAAGAAATAGAGATCTACCACGGCTCTCCATAAGTAATACCTACCTTTCTTTTTGTTTAATCTTTGGACAACCAAACTTGAATCAGCGTTAGAATTTTCTTCAAATACTTCAGGTATGTCACCAATCTAGGCAGATAAACTTGGTCATTAGAAACAACTGTGTCATTAGAAATTTTTTGTACGGTTACTAGGTTCACGAAAATTTTCAAATATTTAAAAAACAGCTTTTTGACACTAACTCCTGTCACTCTGGTTCTACTGCGGATATCCTCATTTCTAAGTTTATTACGCAGAGAAACTCCGAGCATAGCCCTCTCCATAGCTCGCTAAGCGACCTTGAGCGTCCTCATACGGCCAGCAGTGAAGGACCACGTTTCGGTTCCGTAGGTCATCACTGGCAACACGCACTGGTTGTACAACTTAGTTTTCAGGTTTTGAGGTATACCTGACGAGAAGATGTGTCGTAATTTCCCGCACGCTTCAGGGATTAGATTAAATACCTACAATGCATCTGCACATATCTTTATTTATTAGTGGTAATCCATAGGCTGCAGTAGAACTTTTTATTACCAATAATATTAGATGAATTTTATCCTTGCATACTTGCCAATATTTATGTAATAAATGTACTTAATGAAGGAAATGAAATAATAATCTGTTATTAGGTACCTAGTTAGATATACACTGAAAGCATCCTTCCAATTCAATCTTTTTATAATAGTTAGTATATACTGGCAACACACGAGCTAATGGTACTGCTAGTACCATTAGCTATAACATACAAGTGATAATTAGTTCCTACTATAAGTCATAACATAATCAACAAGCAAGCAGCAACTGTAGTTTTATTGGGGTTCTTCCATATAGCGTGTTTAATAGTAGCTCCATCTATTTTTGCAATATGAAAATAAATACATTACATTCCCCAAAGGTATAAATCTATATCTATATTTTAATATAAGGTTACTTGCTAAGGTCAATTACTGGAAATACAATGTGACAATATATAAAGAAATATTTCTAAAACGTAAGGTTAAATCACATCGAAACACTGCCATCTAGTGACAAAACCTTAAAGTAACTAACCTTATAACAGGTAACAATGCAGTATCAAAGTAACCTTAAAACAACTTTTACCAAACCACTAACAAATTATTATTTATTCCCCAGTTTTTAAACAATGGAGTAGATATAACATAGTTCGGTTTTTTCAATTCGGAAACTGTTTAAATAGACAGCTCATGAGATATATACCATTTATTGCAAAATTATTATAATGTAATATTAAAAAAAAAAAACTATAAAAAACAACAAAGTTAGTTGCAAGTACTTTTCGGTATATATTCTGCCTATCATTTTATATAATATATTATTATTGCCACGCTATCGCATTACATATGAGAATATTATTAAAAGAGGTGTAAATGCCAATAGAAACGCGATAACGCGGTCGTAAGAGAGAATTTTATAGCTTTATTCATCATTCAGCTATATAAATTCATCAAGACACTTGTTAATCATAAAATAAATCTGATTACATACTATAATGATGTTTAAATTGACGACAAGCGTTTTATTTTAGTCATAACAATAAAATTTATTTTTATGAGCTCTGTGTGGTGTGGGTTGTCTATAGCGCCATCTAACGGAGATTGATGGGGCTACGACGTCACGGCAGTTAGTTGACGTCACTTGATGGCGGCTCGGGTTTTACGACTCTTTTATCGTTCGAATGAATGGAGGTGTCGTAAATGTGGATTTGAGGGTTATGTTTACTGCAGTTATGATAATTTAAACAGATTCTTTTCATTCCTGTTTTTCCTCCTTATACAACAATAGAACGTAACATAGAAGCCTTAATTTGATTTATTTAGACAAAATTTTGTTGATTCTGTTTAACATCAATTACCACTTTTAATTATCAGATGATTTATTTTTCATAACATTAAAAACTAAACTTGTTTCATTTTAAACTTGATATATTTCATAACTATACGAAAGTATTAAAAAAGATACCTACAAAGAAAATAAAAAAAAATCACACAAAACCAATGATGTAGTTAAGTAGGCTGTATCAAACATCGTTAAACATTTTCCAAGGATGTAAAAAAATCCCCGAAAATTTACTACACTAAAACCTTTATCAGCATTATTAAGTCACCTCGTGTGTTAAGATATTTTACTTCAAAAATTACCTAGAATGACAAAAAAGAAATGAATACCATTGTATTTAATAGTATATAAAACAGTATAAATAGTACCTAAATACATAGGTATGTTCTGATTTAAAACTGACACCTTACTGATTCCCTTTTGAAACAGATCTGCCACTGCACGAATTACGATACCAAACATAATCCCCACGCATTTCTAACCACATTAAAACTAGACTAACTTTGCATAAGTGTCCTACTTACGCACCCGAACTCTTTATAACCCTATCTCTTTCGCTCGCGATCGTCAAAATGGCCTCCAAACGAGATGTTTTGAAGGAACGCTCGCCAACTTTTGTAGCTTGTATAATGGGCGGAGCGTGCATGAACAGGCTCGTATTTGGTCGAATGTATTTTTGGTATTAATAATGTACTATTTTTTTATAGGAATTCGGTTAAATTGTGTAAGCGTTATAAATGTACACAAATAAACATGTAGTTTTCAATAATTACATTAGTATAGGGAATATTAACGTACAACCTATTAATGCTGGTGTTCCACAAGGCTGCGTGCTATCGCCAATGCTGTTTCCTCTGCATATCAATGATATGTTGCAAACCCGTAACATACAGTGCTGTCAGCACTGGTGATGCTCTTTACACCTGCCAAGCCAATATTTCTCGGGAAAACGTCTCCGAGTGCCGGGACAAACTTGTGTCTGAAGTCGAGTCTTTGCTGAACAAAGTCTCGGATTGGGGGCAACTAAATCTAGTCCAGTTTAACCCCCAGAAGACACAAGTTTGCGCGTTAACCGCTAAAAAGATCCCCTTTGTCGTATCTCCTCAGTTTCAAAGCACTCCCCTTATTGCCTCAGCCAGTATTGGAATCCTCGGCGTCGACATATCGAGTGACGTGCAGTTTCGTGGTCACTTGGAAGAGACGGCCAAATTGGCCTCTAAAAAGCTTGGCGTGCTCAGCAGAGCGGGACAGTATTTCATGCCGGCACACCGCCTGCAACTTTACAAGGCGCAGGTTCCGCCGCACATGGATTACTGTTCCCATCTCTGGGCTGGGGCTCCCCAGTACCAGCTCCTTCCACTTGACCGCATCCAGTGCAGAGCAGCTCGAATCGTCGACGACCGAGTGCTTTCCGATCGGCTCGATTCACTGGCACTGCGAAGAGATGTTGCATCTCTTTGCATTTTCTTTCGCATATACCATGGAGAGTGCTCTGAGGAAGTGTTCGGATTAATCCCAGCCGCCAAATTTCGTGAACGCACTACGCGGTAAACGTCCCAATACCATCCACACCATCTGGATGCTTGGCGGTCCACCACTGTACGTTTCAAAAGGAGTTTTCTTCCGCGTACAACCTCTCTGTGGAATAGTTTACCACCGGCGATTTTTCCGGACCGATACGACCTGGGGACCTTCAAGAAAAGAGCTTACTCATCTCTAAGGGGCCGGCAACGCACCTGCAATTCCTGGTGTTGCGGTTGATCATGGGCGGCGGTAGTCACTTAACATCAAGTGAGCCGCATGCTCGTTTGCCCTCTCTTCTATAAAAAAAAATTAAATACTTTAAAATGTTTTTTTTTTAGTTAAACTGAAATAGCGATTGTTCTTTAAACACATAGTTCTTAAAACAAATTGTTCTTTGAACACTTTTAAATATATAAATAATAAAACAATTTTACTTGATTGTGTACTGTGTACCTGAGTGTCATATATTGATCAGAGTACAGATATGTAAAACTTTAGATAATATTAAGTAATAAGGTACTGTCTATAATTAGGATAAATTGCATATCGAAGAATTTTTGTGAGGATTGCATTCCATAAAAAAACAGGTTTTGGTTCAAAAACTATTGTTATAATTTCAGTTTATATTATCATCATCAGCCTGCGGCAGTGCACTGCTTTCTAATCCATACAATATCTGTTACAGTAAAAAAAAATTCTTGAGGGGAGTACGACCCTGGATGACAGGATTGGGATATGGCGACCGATGCCTTTAGTGACGAACGGCAAAATGTGATTGTGTTGGTTTTGAAAGTGATATTTTCTTATTGATGATGAAAATATAGAGAAAGATGTGATAAAAACCGTGAGATTCTGAATGAGTGTAAAATTATGTATATTTCAGTAAACAAAAATGCAATTAAAGCATTACCATTAAACAGTGTTTATAAGCGTCCGCCATTACAGTTGAACATCGATGGATATGTTGCTATCTCTTTTACTGCTATGGTTAAATATGAGATGTAAGTCAGTATAATGGGATACTCGATACAAAGTGTTTTATTTCAAATTTCATCTACTTAGATTTTTCTTGTTTTTCTGCACTATAAAATTTCGTGATGAATATAGTATCTGTATACACCTTAAAGATTTTTTATTAACTATATTTGATGTAAATTGGTCTGCTGGAGAGGAGTAGGTACCAACTCGATTTTTTATAGGTAGATAGTTGAATAATTCTGTTCCTTTTTTATTTTAACTCCATTGGTTAATTATTTCTTAATATCTCCAAAATAAATGTTAACAAAGGAGAAACTTATTTAATCTAGGCAGACGACCATAGGCAATTAAGTATCTGTAGAATATACCTACAGGCTAGGTAATTTGAAAAAAAAAATGTGATGAGCGTCTCAAATTTACTTGAAAATTTATTAGAAATATTTTGACGCGAATTAGTGGTCTACCTATATTTACCGTATTGTCACAGTGTAAGAACATTGGGAGTACTCGTGGTATTCGTAAGCGGCTACAGAGGAGCAGTTTTATTCGTTATAGCCTATGAATCCCACAGCTGAACATAAGCCTTCCCATAAATTGCCTCACCTATGTTACCTAGCACTGAAGCGTTTTCTATGCTAGCTGACAATCTAAATAGAAATATTGTTTATTTAAACACCTACAAGCCTCGAGTGAATTTGCAACAACGAGTCAACAAGTTCTATTTTAATAATACGGATTTTTAATTCCCACCGTTATATGACTACGTTAATGTTATCAATGTAATAAAAATCACGCACATGCGTATCTAAACATTTAAACCATCTTTCAATTTGTAGTATGTTTTGTTGTGTTTGTGTTGCATATCAATGCAGAAAGTTCATGGATGCAAAAGAAAGACTTATGCCATCTGCCTATCTAGGTGTCTATCTATGGACCACAACACACACTTTAGCATCAAGCTGAAATTAAATGTATAGTCGCTCGCCATCGTGACTCGTATATACCTAAAACACTCCCAAGAGAAAAAAATAGATTTTGTTGTTGAAGTGGGCATTTGTATTTTTCTGGACATTACCTTTAAATAAAATGAAAAAGATAGGTAGGTATGGGCCAATATATTGTATCTTATAAATATATTAATCACATACTATACTCGATATCGCACTGATATCGACATAGATTCTACTTTTCACGGAGTAGGAAGTAGGTACACTTATTTTCAATTTTCCATACCTACCTATTAATTCAAAAATATTTGGAAGCTCCAAAAGTACACGCCTCACATGCTTATTAATTTTTATGTTAAAAATTAAAATTAATAATTGTTTAAAAGAGATACCTATTGCAAAAATGTTATTGAGAGCGACAGTCAAAAAAATTGTTTTTCGATAATAGGTAAATTTAAAAAAACAGAGAATCTGATCGATTTTCACTTAACTTTTAAAAGGTTCTTTAGAATATATGGAATCTTATTTAATGCTATATATCGCAATCTGTTGCTTACATTTCTAGCTAAGCGAGAAGACCCACTAATGCACAGACCAACGGACGGCAGTCCAGATATTTTTTCAATTTGGTAGGTAAATTTTTAGTTATGTAGGTAATCTAAAGCGAATTAATTAAAAAAAAAAGAAACTATTTCTAAGCCAACCTCACGTTGTGAGGCGTGCAATAAATTATAACATACAGTGCATTTGGTGCTTGCAGTAATAATTTTCAGGCAAACGTTTACTTAGCCGTTCATTAGGCTTTTATAAAATACGCAAGGCAAGAGCAGCCTCAGGCATTACTGCAACGAAATTAAAAATTGATTGGGCAATTTAAATTCGGAATCACGTGCATCGCTTCCCGGCCGACGGCGTGCTAATTTCACCCACGCACTGCAAAAACCACCGTAAACAGAGCTCGGAGGTTTCAAGACTTTAAAGGCTCAGACACAGTATCAAATTTTTCAACTATTTCCATTCTCGTTGAATTTCATTTCTGAACAAAAAGGTGAAAAAATATCTTGTTTATTCTGTGAATCTGTATAAAAAATACCAAGCATATTTGCATGTGCACCTACCTACAATTTTTTTAATGTTGAAATATTTTAGTGTTTTTTTTAAATGTTTCGTTATATGTTTTTACGAATGTTAATGAAAATACAAGAAGCAGTTGGATAGGCTTTTCGTTTCTACTTAGTAATTCATTTGGTAAAAAAAGGTAAGAAGGTACTCTGCCTATTTCTACCATCAAGCAACAGTGCACCAACAGCTGTGTTCCAGTTTGAAGATCAATAGAGCCGGAATAATTATAGACTGGGTTGTATCTGTATCTTCAGGGGTTAACAGTACTCTTCATTATTCCAAGTTACTTACTGGAATCGTCGTCTATAGACTCGTTTGTAATAAATTTAAAAAAATATGTTAGTTTATGACTCTATCAGCAGTAGGTAGCTCAGATGGTTAGCGCTCGTAAAGTCACATTACCCAAGCAACCCGGGTTCGATCCCCGCCGGGACCAATGAAATTGTTAATTACAATTTTAAGTTCTGATTTACCATGTGCTCGGTGGTGAAGGAAAACATCGTGAGGAAACCTGTGTCTGAGTAATAAAAAAATATTTCGAAGATCCTGCCCTAAAATCCCTCTCAGAAATGAGAGGAGGCCTGTGCCCAGCTGTGGGACGTATATAGGCTGTAACTTTAACTTTGACTTTTATGACTCTATCAAATAAATAGCTGCACTTGCATTATTGGTTTTGAAATGTTGATTTTTAAACCAATAGATTATAAAAAGTATTAATTATCAATAATCGCAAATCTATAGGTACTGACGCTATTGCATTTCTAAGTATCGCAAGGTTTTTTCCCAATCAAAGAAGTACCTGTTGTGAACCGTCGGCGATAGATGGATACTGTGAAAGTATCTACTGCGGAATGTTTGAAGGCGCTAGTAATAACTACGTCCAGTTCGTTATTAAACTTTATAGTTCTTTCTATTGAAATCATTACAAAGCCCGCTTAGAAATGAAATTTTGTAGGTGAATTTTCGATATCATGGATTAAACAAGTAAAATTAAAAATATTGTCCAACCGACTTCAATATTAATAAAATGAGAATATTATCAATGAATAACTCAAAAATCACTAGTCAGATCTTGATCAAATGATCTTGATTTAGCCAGAAGCCAGCTTTCAAATAAAAAAGAAGGATCAAAATCGGTTTACCGCCAAAAAAGTTATAACACACATAAAAACACAACCGAATTGAGAACCTCCTCCTTCTTCTGAAATCCGTTGAAAATTGTAGTTTTGGATAGATTCAAATTTATTTTACAAAAAGTATGGCTTATGTCTTATTGTTTTCATTTATAGTGTTGCCAAGTTTCATCAAAACCCGTTAAATAGTTTTGATTGACAAACATTCAACTTGTTTGACTAACAAACATACAAACATCTAACAAGCAATACCCACTTTCAAAATTGTAATATAAAAGGACTATTAGGACAAGCAGAATGGAGGAAAAGATATTTCGTTCCATTAACGAAGTTATATTATCCGATAAGAGTTTAGATATAACCAGTTTGCGTATAAAGTAGTAAGTAGGTATTTCTTTGTGCTTTTAGTTTTTTCAAAAACCGTGGGCACAAGTCCTTACACTCAATTAGAGAAAGGTAACGAACAGTATTTCCACGGCCACGCTTTAGTTGGCCGCTACCGAGCAGCGTGTTGAAATAAATATTTTAACGCGTTACTCGTATATTTCGTCAGCAGACATCTCAGCCTACATGTACTTTTGACATGTTGTGTTCGGTGCGCGGGAAACCGCTTCCAAAAATAAATGCGGTCTAAAATTATATGTTCTAGTCAAAACTATGAACATGCTGATGTCATAACCTCATATTTGAAATGTTTTGTTAAATAAGAAAAGGAATAAAGAGCTTTATCACATATAAACATTTGTAAATTTGAATCTATAATTAAATTATATTTAAGGGGGGTAGTTAGTGGGGTTTTTTCATTTTCATATATGAACGAGATTCAGATTTCTACGTGGTAGAGCCATGCTGCAGTTATATTAGTAGTATAGTTGTAGCACGAATGGGTCGGCTCGACCGGGGAAAGACCACGCTCTCACAGAATACCAGCGTGAAATAGTAGCTTAATGCTGCTGTATTTCGTATGGTGAGTGTAGAGAACCGGAGACCCTTGTTACTGGAAATGAGGCATTCCATCTCAGTCCTCGCGGGTGACAACGCATCTGCATTTTGATTTGTAATGGAAGATAGATGTAGATGTCTATGGGCCGCAGCAACCACTTACCATCAGGTGGACTGTGTGCTCGTTTGTCACCCTATTCTATAAAAAAAAAAAAATTACCTGATGGTTAGTGGTTAGCCCACAGAGATCTGCACCTACGTCGATTAAGAATCTAAATGCAGATGCGTTACCCCTGGAGACTAAGATGGAATGCGCCGTTACCAGTAAAAAGAGTCTTCGGTCCTTTACACACACCATACCGAACCCAGCAGCATAATTCGGCTATTTCACGCTGGTATTCTGTGAGAGCGTGGTTCCATAGTCATACCAACACATTCGTGCTGCAGCTATACATAGTTGCGTGGCTCCATCACGCAAAGATATACAAAGCAAAAATGTTTTTAAAACATTTTTATATGACTCTTATCTCCGACTATTAATCTCATTAATAATGCAAATGGTCCATTTATAATATTATATTAGCTGTTAGTTACGATGGACATTTATCAATGATTTATGATTACATTTAGGAGCAACTTATAGCAATATTTACCGACATACATTTAAAAGTAATAAAAAGACAAATTTATCATAAGAAAAATACCTAATGGATATATTATACTCTAAAGTGTAGTCTTTAGAAAAGATACAAAATATAATATATAAAAAATGATGTTTGTTTGTTCGTTTTTTATGCGCTGCCATAATGTTAATTAGATTGCGCAAAAACTTTGTCCAAACTAACTTACAGTAGTTGTCGAGCGTATCGTACTGACTAATTTATTTGCAAATTATATATCATTCAATTTCAATGATTGTATAATATGCATTCCTAATTAAGCAATAAAACTTTTTTTTATATAGGAGGGGGGCAAACGAACGTACGACTCACCTGATGGTAAGTGATTACCGCCGCTGCGCCCTCCTTTCTGCCAAGGAGGGTCGCGTTCGTATATGGCTTAGAGATCTCTAGTCAGATCGTTAAGCCAATTCCTAAAAGGTTGAGTTTAGTAAAAGTCACCACAAAACCACGCAGCCGGCTGCGTGGTATGCTATGAGCATTCCCAACCTCCCTCCCCCGCTTTCCGGAGGGTTGCCCATATTTGCTTCGAGCGCAAAAAAAAAAAATTACCTCCGCCCATGAACAATCTGCAACATCAGGGGAATTGCAGATACGTTTTCGGGCTTTTAATAAGGAGTAGGTTTTTTTCTTGAAGGTCCCTAACTCTTTCAAAATTTAAATGTTTCCACAATTAGAGACCAGCTAAATCTAAATAATTTTTTGAGCTTTGCCTTGATACTTAAGCTTGTTTGTGTGTATTAACAATAATTTTGTTTTGTTTAAATTAGGTAATCGATGCAATTTCTCTTTATTTTTTAATTACCTAGGTTAGTGGAAACAAAATATTATATATATATATATATTATGGAAAGTCCATCCACATCTCCAAAATCCGTCGGAAATTAGCTAAGGCTAGTACACAACCGTTGGGCATTGCTCTTACATTAACATAATTTACACGGTTTTGTGATCACATCTCTCAATCCTTACTAAAAAAAATTAGTTATTTGGAAGCGGAACGTTAACATAGACGTTTTACCTTGCTGTGTTAGGCATGAATATTTCCCTGTGTATCTTACAGTGTCTTACAAATTTCTTAAGATCTGAGCTGTCTGAAGTAACTAAGGAAAATCGTCAGTCATTGTGAATAAAAAAGGGCGGAATAAACTTTTTTTAAATATTTATTTCTATGAATTACTAGCGATCTGCCGATGCGCCACCTACCGGGTCCAACTATGCCTATAGCATTCTCGAAAGTGCAAGCAATATGTTGACAAGTTTAACCGCTATCTGATGAACGGTACGGTAGCGCATAAAATACGAACAAACAAAATTAACTTTTATATATACGTAGGTATATTATAATAATAGAAGGTATAACTAATCTAGACTATAACTAACTAAGCTATAACTAATCGGGGGGATAAGTCGCTCGCGTCCGTAGGCTTTGACCACCTAATCCTAGGCCCACCCTACACGTGTCCCCCGGGTGGTGCTAAATGAGCGACAAGCCGATAGCACAGACTCGGCTTCTCGCCGTGGTAGCGGCGTTAAATATACCACCCCATTCGCACCATGAGGAATCAAAGTAAAGAAATGGCCCCGAGTTCCCGGCGCCCCTTTAATGGGGCAGGGGTGCGAAGAATCTCCGGGAGGAAAACCGGCGACGAGGCTCGCCACCCGTCACGTTCTGTCTCCCGGAGGGGTGAAAAGTGGATTGCAGAGGCCCGTCTGGCTACGTTGAATGTATGTGGAGCAATGAATGATAAAATGGGTGAAGTATGCGAGGTGATGTATGATAGAGGAATAGATTTGTTATGTGTAAATGAGACGAAACGGAAGGGGAAGGATGTCACTACACATGGCATGTATACCGCATACTGGTCTGGTGTAGACGAGCTCGAGCGGGCATGCCAGGGAGTAGGGATCATCCTATCAGAAAGAATGGTGCAATGTGTGAAAGAGTATGAATGTGTAAGCCCAAGACTGCTATGGATACGATTGAAAGTGGGCTTAAAGAAGTTGTTTGTACTAGGGGTCTACGCCCCAGACATGTCTAAGCCCACTCATATCCGAGAGCAGTTTTGGGAAATGGTAAGGATGGTATTAATGAAATGTAAGGGAAATGAAAATGTTGTTATGCTAGGAGATTTTAATGGAAGAGTTGGGGTGAGGAGGCTTGGTTATGAAAGGATATTGGGAACGTTTGGTGATGAAAGTATAAATGAGAATGGTGAAAGCCTCCTCACTGTATGTATGGAAAAGAATCTTTTTGTGACGAACACTTTCTTTCGCCACAAGAGGATTCACATGTACACTTGGGAAAGAGGTGATGATAGAAGCATGATAGATTTCATAATTGTGGATGAAAGATTGAGGGGCGCAGTGGTGGATACAAGGGTTTACCGGGGGTCAAACGTAGGAACGGATCATTTTTTGGTTTTATGCCGAATTAATGGTCTATTCAGGCGGTGGCGCCATCGGTCATCTGTGTCTACCACTGCGTTACAGCGTATTAGAACAGAAAGATTACAAGATGAAGGTGAGAAAAACAAGTTTAAATGTAGACTGAAAGAAAACGTAAGTGGTTTGGATGAATTATGTATGAATGAGTTAGACTTGGAGAATGTATGGCAAAATGTTAAGAAAGTTTTAGTAGATGCAGCTACCGAAGTATGTGGTGTTAGTAAAAGAAAGAATGAAAGGAAAAATAATACGTTATGGTGGGATGATGAGATACGTACGGAAGTTGAAGTAAAGAAGAGAGCATGGCTAGATTTACTAGCAACTAAGGCTGGTAATTCAAGCGGTACGAATGATGATTTTGAAAGAAAAAAGGCAGTCTTTAGACATCTAAATAAAAGAGTAAAAGAAGTAGTTGAAAGGAAAAAGCAAGAAAGAACGGATAAGAATGATAGAAGAATATCGGATAACTTCCAGGCAAATATTAAAATGTTCTGGAAACTCGTAAGAACTGCCAGGGGATGTTCAAAACAGCCTATAATGAATGCTATAAGAGATGAGAATGGCTATATTCTGAATGATGAAGTTTTGAGTTTAAAGAGATGGAAGGAATATTTTGAAAGCATGTTTATGAGTGAGGAGACAACGTATGAACTGAATGAAATAGGAACTCCGAAAGAAGAGGAAGAAGGTAGCGAGATAAGTATAGATGAAATAATGAAAGCAATGAGAAGCATGAAAGCAGGTAAGGCTGCCGGATATGATAGAGTTTCACTCGAAATGCTAAGGGCTGGAGAGGAAGTGGTGGCAGGCCTGCTGCACACCTTGTTTAATTTATGCTGGGAACTGAAGCGGGTACCGGGAGACTGGTGCAAAGCCGTGATAGTCCCAGTATATAAGGGAAAAGGGTCGCAGCAGGACTGTAAAAACTACCGCGGTATCAGCCTTCTTAGCATCGTGGGAAAACTGTATGCCAAGGTACTAATTGAAAGGGTCATGAAAGAAACCGATGGAAAAATTTGGGATGTGCAAGCGGGATTTAGAAAGGGAATGGGATGTACAGATCAAGTCTTCTCCATGCGCATGATCGCGGAGAAGTTTTTGGCCAAAAACCAAAAGGTTTTTTGTGCGTTCATGGACTTGGAGAAGGCCTATGACAGAGTGGATAGGAATGTGCTATGGCAAACACTGAACTCATTTGGGTTGAGCGCTGGCTTGATACAGGCATTGGAATCTCTTTATAGGGACTCTAGTGCTTGTGTTAGGATCAACGGGGTCTACTCGGACTGGTTTGGCATCCATAAAGGTGTCAGACAGGGCTGTGTGGCTTCCCCGTGGTTGTTCAACCTATTTATGGACAGTTGTTTGCAAAATTTGAAAGTTGAAGAATGCGGATTAAGAATGGGTGAGTTAACCATCAAATGCCTTTTGTACGCCGATGATCAAGTTATTCTTGCGTCGTCGACGGCTGAGTTGCAAATGATGGTTACGTTAATGAACAGATCATTAAAAGAAAGGGGTATGAAAGTGAACGCAAGTAAGACAAAAATTATGGTTTTTGAAAGAGATGAAAGTAAAACGATATGTGAAATAAGAATAGAAGGGGAGTTGATCGAGCAAGTAGATGAGTTTGTATATTTGGGTTGCGTATTTAGCAGGGATGGGAGATATGATAAGGATATAGAACGACGAGTGAACGCAGGAAACAGAGTAAATGGAGCCCTGCACTCTATTGTGAAGAGTCAAAATGTGTCAAAAAAGGCACGTATGGCAATTCACAATGCTGTGTTGGTCCCTACTTTAACGTATGGTAGTGAAAGTTGGGTATGGCAGAAGAAGCACGAGAGTAGAATAAATGCAGTAGAAATGCGGTCGTTAAGGAGTATGTTAGGGCTGAATCTGAATGACAGGGTGAAAAATTGTGTGATAAGAGAAGAGTGTGGTTTGCAAGATGATGTTGTGACCAGGATTAAGAAAGGAATGCTTCGGTGGTTTGGTCATGTGGAAAGAATGGATGAGGAAAGAGTGACAAAGAAAATTTATGTTGCAGAAGTGAATGGCAGAGTCGGAAAGGGACGTCCTAGGCGAAAATTTATCGACCAAATTGGCGATTTATTGAAAACGGGCCAAATTAGGAGTACCCTTAACCGACGAGCATGCATGCGTAGGTGTATGGATGTGAAGGAGGCGAGAGAGGTGTGTCAGGATCGTGCCAAATGGAAGTCTGTAGTCTCTGCCTACCCCTCTGGGTGACAGGCGTGAGTGTTTATGTATGTAACTAATCTAGAATAAAGCAGAGGTATTTCAACCGATTGAGAAAGAATTATTTAACTGTCTAGTTACATGTCTAAATTGATTAAAGTAGTTATTTTCCGATGAGAAGTCCGACTACGTCTGTTCAGATAACGTCACCATAATTTATTAGTCGATAACGAAGTAAAGGAATGACTTGTTCCTTTGTAAGAACAATTGTCCTATTGACCTCACGATTTATTGCATGCACTGTACAAGAATCTGTTTACATACAACGTATGTCACTGATTGCACATTATATGAAACTACTTACGTAGGTACAAGTAAATGTAAGTTTCTAATACCGCGATTCTTAAATAAATCTAAACCAATAAACATACGATTTCGTAATAATCTGATTTATATATCTTCTCTTTTCATTGGAATGACGAAGAAAATGTACACTGCTGAACACGGGCCTTCTTGTAAGGCGTGAAATAGGACACTTAACGCTACTAATAATCACAGAGAAAAGTTGGCTCTCGAGCCATCACAAGAATTTGCTCAGGAGTTATGGGCTCGCCGGAAGTTTCACTGTACGTGAGCAATACGGGTTCGATCTCCGCTGGCACTATATAAATTGTTAAATTGTAGTTTTAGTGTTTTTTTTAACAATTGTACTCTTCAATGGAAGAAAGCATTTGTCATAATTAGAAGACTTGGCAGAGCGCTTAGCAATCGTAGTAGCACTTTTGACGCTGTTCCTCATCATGAGATTAGACATTTTACGTCTAGCGTAAACAAAATAGTCACGTTGCCGTCTCTCGAAATTCATAAGACCTTTGTAGCACTTCCCATGGTAGTCAATTATGGCACTCACGGGAAGATGATGGGGAGAGAAATGAGAGGGAATTGTTTGACGCCGGTATTAAACTTTTTGCATTTGGACATAAAACTTTTTACGTGGTAGAGCCATGCTGCGGCTATGCTATGGTTACAGCACGAATGGGTCGGCTCGACCGAGGAAGGACCACGTTCTCACGGAATACCATCGTCAAAATCGTCATGGATTATTGAAGACCCCATTTACTGGAAACGAGGCATTTCATCTTAGTCTTCAGGGGTGACGCATCAGCATTTTGATTCTTAATCGAGGAAGTATGTAGATGTTTATGGGTCACAACATCCACTTAATCAGGTGGACCGTGTGCTTGCTTGCCACGCTTATTTAAAGGCGTAATACGTCTAAGTTATACAAGCTGGTTGAAGTTTTTTCGGCCTAGGAGTCTATCTAGGCGGGTCTACCACCACTCTTTCAACTATTTCTGACACTAGATGGCAGTGCTTGCGCAGCTGTGCTCCAGTCTGAAGGGTCTACAGCCAGTATAAAAACATGTTGTGAAACAATCCGTTTTAGTCCTAAGAGGTGACAACGCATCTGCAGTGTTCTTTTTTTTAATTTGGTTGCAGATAGTCATACGCTGCAGTAGCCTATTACCATCAGGTGATTCAGGAGGTTCATTTAGATTGAAAAAATAGTTGTGATGTCGTTACTCTAACATTTTTCCTAAGTATGGTATGTAGGTATCTATTGCGTAGGATTTATTAATTATTTTATTTAGCCCGTAAATAGTCCCATCACGTATGGATATGCATCTTTAATGTATTTTAGAGGATTAGACATAATTTCCACGCTTAGTCGGCCGATTGGCGTTTGCATATACCTACCTTTAAAAAGAAGCATCGTCGTCAGCGTCCACAAAGGTTTGGCCACATTTCGAAAGATAGATACGTCTTCCAGACTGAAAATCAAAAACAAACTTCCCACTCACTCATCGTCTCAGCTCACTGCCGCCGTATGTCAGTCGCCAACGCAAAGAAACGGGGCGTGAAGTGTGAATAAAAATAAATATTTCGACGGATATCAGACAAGCACGTGCTGCCTCTTAGCATTCAGCTCCAGTGTGGTATTGTTTGTTTTCACACTGCGTCTTAGAGGCCATTTGATTCGTGATCGTTTTATTGAGTAGGTGCACAATTATGGTATATCTATAATATAATCTCATGTTCTACGTTTTATTGTCACTTTTATTTTCAAACGAGTATATGCTGCAGTCTGTTGTATGGTGAGTGTAGAGAACCGGATAGCCTATACAGAACGATGATACGATACTGAAAACGAGGCCTTCCACAGTCCTCGGGGATGACAATGTATTCTGCATTTGGGTTCTTAATCGAGGATAGATGCAGATGTTTATGGGCCACAGCATCTTACCTCACCATCAGGTGGATTGTCTGCTCGTATGTATTTAAAATGGTATAAAATAGTTTTTTTTATCCCTGTAGTGGTGAAGTAAGAGAATACACCTGCCCTATATCATCTCGTAAGTCGAGGCAAGAGATGAAACGGGAGACAGGCTGCAACATGTCCATGACTTTAACTCAAAATAATAAAAACTGTATTGTCAACCCAGTCTACGAAGCTTTGATTTTTTAAGGCTGTAATCAATATGAATTAAAGAATTTCTAATTGTTTTACCATTTGAGGGCGACGGATTGCGACCATTACCTTTGCCCTTAGCAACTAAAAAATGTAATAATTCATGCGAGAGACGAAAGAAACAGCCTTGCATAATTTATTTCGGTATATAAATCGTATAGTTTATCTTAACTAGGTATTTTATAACGTTAGTTATCACATCGTTTTTACATAATATCATACATAAACGCATTATTTACGATATGAAAATCTGAAAAGCATGTTAAAACGGAATAAAATAACATTTTCGGCACTATCCAAACAAGTATCTACTATATTAAATTATCTAGTCAGCAGCGAAGTAGTGCTCCCTAATGGATATTTATAAACCGTGGCTCATTATAATTTCGTGAGTCAGTTCTGCGCATAATTTATAACATAAGGTATTTTTAAGACAGAGCTTAAAATCAAATTATTAATATGCGTTCATCTTTAAAAGCAAATTTCATATTGTAAAACATTTTTATGAGAATTATACGTTTTACCTATCTCTTTCACAAAGAAATAGCCACATTAATTGTCCTTAATTAGACTTTTAAGAGAATAAAAAAGTCATACATTATGGCTGCAAAAAATATGTTCAATGAACCTATAATTAAGAGAGTTTGCTGTTAAGTAATTGCTGATAGTACCTACATGTGAGTTGCTAATTACTGATGGCAGACATAATTTGTTGTAGAGCCACGCTGCAGCTATAATATGGTTGTATCACGAATGGGTCGGCCCGACAGCGACGGACCCCGCTCTCACAGAATACCAGCATAAAATAGTAGCTCCGCTAGCAATACTGCTGTGTTTTGTATTGTGAACGCAGGGAACTGGAGACACTTTTCAACCACAATCACCAAAAAAACCAAACCACAAACCAGGCATTCCATCTTGATCCTTAGGAGTGACAACGTTTAATTTTTCCAAATTTAATTTATTTATTGAGGATATGTAGATGTCTATGGACTATGCGCTCCTTTGTCACCCATATTCTAAGAAAATATAAAACGCCAGCTATGAACTAATAATAATAATACTCATGTTAATTCTAACCAACAAAAATGTAATAGTTAACAATATGTTCGCCTTTCATTCTTAAATTTTGAGCTATTAAAAACAGAATAGAGAAATATTTAGATGCTTAGTCCCTCTAGGGAGTATGCATTCTGGCTTAATAGTCTACTAAGCCTGAATGCTTCGTTAGCAGTTGGTACATAAGGTCTCCGTTTCTCTACATTAACCATACGAAACACCGGTGCGATTTTACGCTGATATTCTGTGATAGCGTGATGTCTCTTCCCCGGTCGCGCATTCGGGCTACAATAATAATATATCTATCACGTGACTCTACCGCGTTAAATGTTTATTAATAGTGCTTACATACACTTATACATACTTTTCGGTAGTGATTTTATTTAAGTCGAGTTCTTTATTTTTTGTGATATTATTTCTTTATATATATATATATATATATATATATATATATATATATATATATATATATATATATTTGTTATCGTGTTAAATCACCCGACGACTGTGTGTTTTGGTTGTAACAAAACATGTTGCCGATTCTGCGTTCGAATTCGAGTTGGCCTAGAGACACAAATACTAATACTTACATAATACATTTATCACGTTCTCAAAAGAGAATTTGTTCCTCGTGCAGATTCTTATAATTTCCACAATTTATGTTTTATCATATTCTTATAAAACTCAGCCAATATAGTTTCTGAGAAGTTGTAGTTGAATTCTCATTTCTTACAAAATGAACTTCATAGTCAATCTATAGAAGCCCGCTGCTGTTCTGTGCATAGGGTTGGCTCTCCATTTGTCAAGTAAAAAAAATTTAAAATATTTTTCTTTGTATAAAAAGTTCCTCCGGGATATTTAGACTTATATTTATAAATATATATTATGTTAAAATACTTTAAAAATATAAAAGTATGGGTGACAAAATGAGCACACCATCACCGAGTCTCATAGACACTGATTGAGAATTTGAATGCAGATTCATTATTATCCCCGAGGACTAAGATGAAATGTTAGAATTCCACTAAAAGATTCTTTACATAAAATCACACATTAAAACACTACAACCTTACATCCATTTTACGCTGGTGTCGTGTGAAGAATAGCGTAGCTCTGCAACACGAAAATCTTATACCCTTATTATTTTAACATAAAAACCTCGCCAGTAGGTATATCTAGAAAACTAGTGGAATAAAAAGATATCGAAATGAAAAGGAAAACTATCGAATTGCTGAGTTCATAATTTTCCTTGGCTAAATAAAAAAGTCCTACAACGATTTGATTTAATCTTCCCTTGCTTTAAATAATTTTTCATCACTTGATAGCTTAAAAATATATTAAAAATGTGTTTAATATGGAATAACCCTGTGTAGATATTTGAATATGTTTTACATACTAGTAGCTTTAGCAAGCCGCAATGGTGCATAAATAAAATAGGTACCTATCTATGCGTACTCACCATTGGTACGTAGTAATACATAATAATTTCCTTTAGCTACCGCTATTGTTTATAGGTCTGGTACGCCACTTTTGTATTGAATGAAAATCAGCTCGGTTTCCTCGTTGCATTTTCTTTGGATTTGCTTTTATGGTATTTTGCGTTAGTTTATTTAGGAGATGAGAGATAAGAACTGATTTTATCATTTTTGAATAGATTCGCATGTGGACGCGGTTTCCATGATATGCTTTTACAATTCGTTTCTTATATTCTAGAAAGTACGGCGAATGGATGTAAATTTTTGGCCTTTTTATTTTTTAGGCAACAAAAAAAATTGATAATGGAAAATAAATACGCCATGTAGGTACCTACCTAGTGGCGGCGTATGAGATATCCCGTACCCCGTAGGTATATCCCATGTTGTTGTAGGTACGTAATAAAGGGGAACTGAAACAGGATACAAGAAGCAGTGTCTTTTGTTCAGCAGTAGATTTTGATGGCCTATTTTCAAAAAAAAAATATATATAATTGGGACTCATTTTATATATATGTATGTATCTCTATCTATCTATATATCATCATCATATAGGTAGGTATGTCTTCTAAATTGAATTGAATTGGAAATCGAATTTAATTTTTTTTATTGGTCTTAAGTAGTTTAGTCATTAAAATTTGAAAAAAAAATCCACCCCAAAAGGGTACAGAAATAAAATTTAAAATTAAGAACCATCTAGGTACAGAGGAAAGCCAAAAAATTAAATCATTTCGACATTGGAATATAAATACATCTGAAGTCAGACTTTCCTTCTTCAATACACATTTTCTTATCACCGTAAGAATATTTTGTAAAATCGGTCGCAATCAAGAACACAACGTTTTTTACTTTACGAGAAAAAACGTTACGTTTTTTCACGCTGCCTTCGAGCAGACTACTGCATCGAGTTTTTCATTCGAATAGTTAAAAAATTTGAATGGATGGAAGAATTGACTATAGAACTATAATGGTGAGTTGCAGAGATGCAGTGCGTTATAAGGTACCTGCGGGTAATAAGGCCTGTCGGCTAAGTAACAAAAATCATATTTTTAATAACTGCTCTCACTCAAGGAGATAATAACAGTTACCTATTGCACGATAATGGCCCTACAAGTTTGCAGAGACCCGCTACCCCGTGTCCTGCCGCCAGAGTGCCATACTAGATACACCAATAATAGAAATCGGTCCAAATAAATTTTAGTTATAGTTTATTATAGTTACACTTAGCTATCTAAATTCGTAATCTTTATCTTTGTGAATAAATGCTTTGTTTATAAAATAATATTTTTTTTTTATTAGAATTTTCTTAAATACTTGGACGGCGGTTATTAAGGCCTAAGTACTAAATTTCACCATAGGCCTTATTATACTCCCTCTTCGTGTGTAGTTTTTTTTTTTGCTTTATAATATATTTTATATTGACATTAGAAGTCTTAATTGTTGCATTCATGTGATTATTGATCATAAATATTAAATATATTACGTATAGTTTGATTGAGTTCGTTAAAGCAGTAGGCCTTGTTACCCTACCATAGTAAAATAAGGCTATAATATAGGTAATATAAATAAGTACTAGCAAGGGTTTTAGAAATGTTTAATTTTGTTTTTCTTTACCTATGGCAAATGTGCCAATTTTCCATTCATACTTTATAGAAACTGTATTAAGCCAATGGTTTTTATTAAAACCCGTACGTAGACCAAATTGGATATTTCTCACTTTTTTTTTACAATTTCTCTTAGCTAGGCCTTATTAGCCACAGTTACTACAGTATTAGTTATCATTAATTCGTAAAAGGATCATTTTTCAGTAAACAATCAATGTAATTATTTCACAAACATAGCTAAGTATTTTAAACAGATCAATCAATGATAAAATACATCATAAATCCGTAAAACGGTCTTTTAAGCAACCAATCATTTAGTCATTTTACACCGTAGATATCTAAGTGCCTATTGTGGGCGGATCAATCGGAGCTATGTTATCGCATTTAAGACTTATTATTTCTTCTGACTTACATCACTAGTTTCCGTAAGTTACTTTAAGTACGTAGGTAAACGAGCTATATTGAGATAAAAGGTGAATCATGGTAAAAGGAAAGAAAAAGCTCCGCCGGCGCCGTCCAACGGGGGAAGCGTCCATTGGAAATATCCGAACACCCTCGCGTTAGAGCGTAGCAATGGTTTACATGGAGGTTTTACTTAATGCAGATAATTTAAAAAATATTCAGTATGCTACGGTTGGCAAATAGTATTAAAATAAAATCTCTATACATAGGCTAATAGTCTTAAACCTTAATTAGAACCTAACCTAACCCTAAAGAATTATAAGTGACCATAGAAATCGTAAAAATTGTCTTATTATTACTATTGCTGTGTATATCACACTCCTTAGCGTAGTCCGCTTCGCATTTAAAAAAGGGTTTTAGAGCAAGGAAATGTCCACAACGCTACTCCAATATGTGCTAGCGGACTTAACACGTCTTCGAAATCCATTTTTATTGCACGCATATTATGCTACGCATATAACTTCACGTTCACTTATTTTATTTAGTATTCTTTAGCGTTTCACTTAGTAACGATAACTGATGCTAAAAATATCCGGATAGGCCGTCAACGGTGAGCAGCTCCAAGTATTGCAATTGCCAATCCGTCTGTCCAGCACAACAAATAGTTCTTACTATAGGAGAGGTCTATGATTAAAAGTGGACACACCGACAGATGGAAATATCTATAAACAGACACACACACAGAGACAGTGGGCAGCAACCACTTTCTGATAACAGTTCATAATAATAAAAAATGAATGCATTTTAAATTATAATAATGATTGTTGTAAATAAATCGTTACTGATATTTTCATTTGCAGGTTGTCACGCCATCTAGTAAAGTTAGTCGACACTTAGGTACCTACATAGTTGAGTTACCTATGGATGTAGGTAATATACCTACCTAATTTACATAGTAAATATTTTTCATCCCTACATCTTAATTATGATCAGTTTTTTCCCTTTATTACATGTAAATTCTTATCATAAAAGTACCTACTTTTACGTTCTGTTACCTAGATAAGTGTATAATATAAATATATTAGGTAATTATAGAAACAGGAAATAGAGTGAATGGGGCTCTATTCTCTATTATGAAGAACCAGAATGTGTCAAAAAGGCGCGTATGGTAATTCATAATGTTGTGTTAATTAATCCCTACTTAATTTTTTTTTAATTTACGAAAGTAGAAAAAATGCTGTAGAAATGTGGTCTTTAAGGAGTATGCTAGCGAAAGAGGTACCTATGTCAGGATCGTGCCAAATGGAAGTCCGTAGTCTCTGCCTACCCCTCTGGGTGACAGGCGTAAGTGTTTATGGTATGTTACGTTATATAATACTTACTTATAAATTTTATAAAAAACTACAAAACACTTATTATAATAACAAAATTTATTAGGAAATCTAATATCACATATAACACTTTAAAAATAGTCGTTGAGTCTATATATTTCGTGCGACACAGCCAATGTCGCGTTTTGAAATGGCGATTGGCGGCAAGTGGCGACTAAAAGTCGGCCATTTTGTGAGCGTGTATGTAAACCGACTCGAGCCCCTCCCGCGGGCTTGGACTGGGAGCTTTATATTCCAGTCGAATCAGATCTTTGAGTTAAGCAAATATACTCCTTATTGCTTTTAGTTAATATAGAGTCATGGGTCAAGTTTGTTTGGATATGTTGTATACGGGCTGTTTATGTAGCCAAAACTGCCGCTTCATACAGTGACGACACTTTAGCATCACTTTCATTATTATCGGACGATTCACGACGTTTACTTGCTACTAGAAAAATCTACTTTTCTATGTTATAATAAAGTGCGAGTATTACGAGAATATTTACTTAGTATTTTTTTCTTAAGAAAAAGAAGGCTAAAAATACCTGCAATAAAAATTTTATATTTATATTTAAAAAAAAAAACGAGAACGGGCTCATATTTAATATTTCATCATGATCATCAATTGTTCATCATGTTCATCATGATCATATATTAATTGTTATGAAAGTAAATTAAAAAAAAAACGCTTTTCTTAAGTAACTGCTCTATAACCCTCAGAAATGAGAGGCGGGACAGCAAAGACAGGACAGCCTAAATACCTACGTCCAAACCCGGAATCTAGTTTCGATGATGCTGGTGCTGTTAGCCTATGCGGCTCTTACAGCTTCGTAGAACTCAAAATAAATATTACACTTGTAGTATTTATTTTGAAAATATTTAAATTTATTAAAATATATTATTGATAACATTAATTTTAGTTATTAGATTTTTAAACTTTTATTAAAAAAAAACAGGAACCACCTTGACAAATACGAGTAGGTAAATAATAAATAAATAGATACTTACTTATATTATATATATATATATATATATATATATATATATATATATATATATATATATATATATATATATATATATATATATATATATATATATATATATATATATAATATGCACGGTTGCTTCGAACGGACCGATCTCGTATTTAGAATAAAGTCAATATTTACATAGTAAACATACTTACTTTAAATGTTCGGGATATGAAGGTTACTTTGACATCATGACAGAAGTAAGTCATGATGATCAGTGAAAAACACAAGTAGGTACTTAGACGTAATATTACATTATTATATATCTACTAATATCACAGAATAAGTAAATAATTACATTATTTACTTATTCTGTGATATTAGTAGATAGTAAATTGTAGATGCCTAAGTACTTGTGTTTTTCACTGATCATTATGACTCACTTCTGTCATGATGTCAAAGTAACCTTCATATCCACGACATTTAAAGTAGGTATGTTTACTATGTAAATATTGACTTTATTCTAACTGGGAGGTAACTTTGGGGTAGCTATAGTAGGGTTGCATCGTACAACAGTTTCCATTTTGGTTTTTAGTCAAACCCAAACATTCAGACCCTTTGCTTCGTAATTGCCCATTCTCATTAAATTTATATCCTAGATACCCACCAGTTATGTATATGTCTTGTTTAATTACTCGGAATTTCGGGTCGGAAGAACCGCGAATTGACTCTTTCATGGAACTGTCGTAATAGGTAGGTACTTACTGCGTAAGGTAAAATTTTTTTACTTATCCTTAATTTTTTATAATTATACCTAAGTTAAATTACATTCATAATTTTTAACAAGACGTTAATATTATGTATTAAGTAATATCACGTAATAAAAAATAATTGTAGTAGTAATATTCTTAAACAAATAATATTACAAGTCAGCTCACGCTGTATAAAGTGTGACGGCGGACTCATCCACGAAAAAGACAGAACGCGCTGAAATATTTGCATCTCGCTCACTCTAATGGGCTCATAACTGTTGTTGAGACGTTTCACTTTTTATGTAACGAGTGCGTCGTAAAATAAAAGTGCATTAAATGGGGCCTCCGTTTGCATTGTCCGCGATTAAAAACCGACTGAGTTCAGAATTACACACTCTTCGTACATTTAATTTCGAGAGTGCTTCTTCTCAGCTTAGTCGCTTAACCAGGGTTCCTTTACGATTATTTAGTCGTAAAAATCAAAGTTATAGCCTATTTACAGCCGTAACTGTTTGTTAATATTTGTTTTACGAGTCTGCGGTGGCTTATTATTTAATCGTCAATCATTTAACGGATAAAGGTCATATAAAACTTGCCTACAGCTGTTTTTATTGGCTCATTCACTTTATTCGTACAATTTTATTTATTTTAAAGAATTACAACTTCACAGGTTGTTTTATTTCCACTTTATAGATTAAAAGGTTATAGAAGTATTGTTTGTAATTGAAATAGATGCTGTAAGGCATATTTTAAAGCAAAACAGCGGAGCGATAGCAGAAAGGCATGTGACACTGTCGCCATATTTTGCCCAAAGGAATCTCAGGAACAAAGACATTAAACAAGAGTGTCAAGATTGAAAACAATATTCAACGCGCCGGTCGCTGTGTTATAAATCTGTACAATTTCAAGCGTTTGATAAAGTATAAATGCGGATATTGTTACAGGAATTGGAACTCTACGCAATTAGTTTAAGTAAATATTTTGCTTGTAAATTGCAACAGAGGGACATAGGTAATAAATGTCGCTGAATTAAATGCGCCCGCGTATGTGATTGCATCGCGCCGTCGCTGTTTCTTTAAGGGCGCTAGAGTAATTTGTATTGGACAATGAGCGATGTTGTTTATGTTTCTTTATTTTATTTACATCTTTTTGTTGCATGTAACGTCTAGGTTAAGCTTGTGGTAAAATTAAACTGTAGGTACTTATACATTTTTAAAATGTACTTATATCAATGCTATTTACTTCACTTTAGATTTGGTTCTAAGATCTGCTAAACTTTGGGTTTAGAATTTTTGGGAGTGGTTCGCCATCAATTCGTCGCTAGAACCTTATCTATCGATCAATTAAGTGCACCGTTAGTAAAATTTTATTGGCATTTGCGGACAAGGTTGTTACACCTAAGTAATTCTCAACAGTTAATTGTGTTTTGTATAGAGAAAAAATATAGTAGAAAAGAATATACCAAATTAGCTTTTTGGGCACACTGTTGGTCTCTGGTCGTTCAAAGTTTGCACCTCCTGAAATTAAATTCTTCGAAGGTAGGTCTGTAACCATGTTTCACTAGATGGTGGAGATTTTCTTCCACCAGGAATCTAATGGGGTTGGTACTACTCTCTCTTGTATATCTGCCCCTAAACAGCAGTGTGTCAGTTCAATTTTTGGATCTAGCGGTACCGGGATGCAGCAAACTTTGCTACGCTCCTGGTTCTGAGAATAATAATCTGCCTGTCGAGTGTGGTGATTAAGGTGATTACAGTGAATTCACTCTGTAGCAAGATCTGCCTATATCAAGCAAAGGACTTTTTCAAGTGGAAACAGTGGTTTCAAGAAGAATAACTACTTGAAAAAAGTACAATCTATTTATGTCTAGGTACTAGGTACGTAATAGAAAATATAGTCATTAACTATGGAATAATAAAATTAAGATAGAACGTACAGAATTTCTATATGTAAAAGGATTTATACATAAATTTAAGGCAAGCCCTTTTTTAAACAAGGAACACTATTGAAATTCGATTTTTGTTATACCTACTCTGTATCAAGCGGCGATCGACACGCGAACAAAATTTACTTTCCCTGTAATTTCGTCGGGCCTTGTATTCGTATCGCGGCGTCGCAGATACATCCCTTTACGGTGCCCATAAGTCCAACCTGCAAACTATCAAACAACAGCCCAGTGTCGCTGGAATATTCTGGAATAGGAAGTACCTACACGGTAATGTTTCGTCTAAACTATCGTAGTCGTTTATTCGCGGAGACGTCTTGTAATGCATTCGGCCTGTTTAAATCGAGTGCAAGCGTCTCTTGAGCTATTTTCGGTGGATGGATATGATGTGCTTGAGATTATTTAATATTAAATGGATAGAAAGCGATTGCTTGTATGCAGTCATTGAAACTTAATAACATTTCTGAGTATTTTCGTTATTCGGGTATCAATAATGGATACCTACAATATATATTTGCAACTTCAATTAGGTACCACCTACTGAAAACACAATTATAGTAACTGTTTTTATTTTACTAAATTATGTATCTATTTGTTAATAAAATTATAATAACATTCCTCCAGTTGACAGCATCATAAAAAAAGTTATTTTACTTCATCACAAACAAGACCACTACAGTAGGTTGGTACAGTAGGTACAGTAGGTATACATTTTTATCCCCTTGACTCTGCATGTCCCATCAAGTAATAGATTTTTTTTTGCGCCCGAAGCAAATATGGGCAACCCTCCGGAAAGCGGGGGAGGGAGGCGGTGAATGCTCATAGCATACCATGCAGCCGGCTGCGTGGTTATGTGGAGACTTTTACCCACTAAACACCGCCTTTATGGATTGGCTTACCGATCTGACGAGAGATCTCTAAGCCGTATACGAACGCGACCCTCCTTGGCAGAAAGGAGGGCGCAAGTGGCGAAAAGCCGCTTAGAAGTGTGCCTAAATAAGACAGATTAAGGGATGAGGCTTTGAAAAATCTCTCAGAGAGTGATTTAAGGGAACTGCTGGATTGTTGGGAGCTCTAAGTCTCGGTGTAGGTCAGCATTACGGACATAATAGGGCGAGTTAGTGGCCCTACGACAGAATAGATTTTGAACTATTTGAAGTTCATTTATAACTTTGGGTTTAGCATGTGCGAAAATGGGGGCCGCGTAGCTCATGACAGGTCGTATACAGACCTTATATAGGGTTCGCTTGTTGCGGAGAGACATGTTACTGTGTCTGCCCAACATGCTGTTGAGCCTACCCATGTAAAATCGCGCGGTGCGAGTTACCTTCTTGATATGGGGCTCGAAAGTGAGCCTTGCATCAAGGGTGATGCCTAAGTATTTGGCTTTTGATTGCCATGGGACGGGGGTTCCTAACATCCTGATTGGCGGAGTGGCGGTGAGACGGCGTCGTTTATATTCGAAGCAAACGGCGGAGTTCTTCTCCGGGTTTACGTCGATATGCGATTTTTGGAACCAAGCTCCTAAGTCGTTAACTGACTTTTGGATCTTGATCCGAATCTGTGGCAGTGAGTTGCCTTTAGAGTAAAGGGCTGTGTGCTGTATATAAGAGGGGGGCAAGCACAGAGCCTTGAGGGACACCGGCTTTGATTTGACGAGTAGAGGATAGCGTGCCTTCGTGTCTAAAACGAAAGGTACGATCCTTCAAATAAGAGGCTACAAGGCGGACGAGGCGGTCAGGGAGGCCTAAGTCGTACAATTTGTAGATAAGGCCCTCATGCCAGACTCTGTCGAATGCCTTGGCAATGTCGAAAAAGACTGCGATGGTCTTTTGACGACGAGGATAAAAACCGCTGAGGATATATTCCACTATGCGGTGAACTTGCTGGGGGCACGAGTGTTTGGCACGAAACCCGAATTGTTGAGGGATGACAAGAGGGTCGCCGTCTGTGGGAAACAATTAGCGCCTCATGCGCACGAGAATAACTCGTTCGAAGAGTTTGCCCATGGCCTTGAGGAGGCTGATGGGACGGTGATTAGAGGGGAGGTGGTAAGGTTTGCCTGGCTTGGGAATGCCAATGACAGTTGCCTTTTTCCAAGAGGTGGGAAACGTCATAGATCTGCCTAGTGATAGGTACGTCAGTATGCCATTTGAGAACCGTTCTTCCCTACGGCTGTAAGTTCACACAATGTAATTCCATTAGTTTTGTACCTTCAAGTAACTTTGATTTTCTCGAAAGTGGTGATTAACATCAGTGTAATATGTATTGGTAATAAACAATATTTACGGGAATAAACTTACAGTTTGTTACGATAAATTAAAATAATATATTGTTTCTTTTTACGGTCTGATCAGTTTTCATTGAGTTACAGATATAAAATATTTCTCGCCTTCGATACCAAAAATCAAGAAAAACCGATTTATTTTAAGCCTAAAATAAATCGTCCCGTATCCCAGTCACGTTGCGTAGTCGTGACACTGTCGTACATCACGTCGAGATAAAAGTCTTCGCTTTGCCCACTCACGATCCAAAGAAAAACAAAAAAGAACTCTTTAGCACTTACGGAGTACGCTGGTGATTGAATGATATGAAGTTGTAGCGTGTGTAGGATACTTCAAGTAGGTATCCATTAAGCTACCTTTATTGCTTTATTTAAAGGATAATATGCTTGATTAAAATGTGCTTTGAGATGGATTCAGTTGCAATTTTACTTAAGTTGAGCAGTACAAATTTAGGGTGAAAATCATTTAACATTTCCAATCTATTTGATATATATTTTAAGATGTACATGCAATAAATATGTTATAGAACACCATATGATCCTCACTTATAATTCAACACGTAGTTAAATATTCGATTAAAAGTAAAAAAAAACAACATTGAACTCATTACTTTAAAACATACACGCAATAAATGGGCTATTAAATTTATTACATCAAATAGAGTAAAAGAACCAGTTAACAACAAAAGAAAGAGAGAAATAATATTGGACTTATACGGGCTAATTTTTTCTTTAGGTAACTTTTCTGAGACCGGCTAATGTACATGAATTAGATTTAAAACCGGACAAGCATTCTAAGGTCAACGCGTGGTGTGGTGAAAATTTGACGAGATTCTTTTAACCAACAATTTCATTTCATGAAGGAAACTGACATTGATTGTCTTCATTTTTACATTAATTCTCACAACAATTTATTCAAATATATTTTGTGCTTGCGTTTGTGTCAAATGTGACTATTAATCTCTTTAGACGATAATACTTTCTAAGCAAAAAAATATTTTAATTAGCACTGTATATAACTAAAAAGTTATCTTTGTCTCAAAATTCCTTTCATTTCCCATCTTATTGCACCGGCAATTGAAATTAAATGTCTCATTGGTCTTACTGGTGGTCAACTGATATTTACAATTTTTTTTACCTTTTTTGTCTGGAGTTAAATAAGTTATTCGAGATGAACTCATTAACAGAAGTGAATACAGAAGCGTAGTGAACATATTGGATTGCTTCTTTATATCATCGAAGTAAAATCGTCTATAATACAAAAATATATGTAACTAACGTAAAGACTGGACAAACAAAAATAAGCTAGCCATAATTTATTCGAGTGTGAGTTATGTGGATTTAAGTCAGTGTGGGCGAGGAGGGAGCGGGGCGCTATCTCAGGACATGGCCACTCTGTTGCGAGCAGGGTTGCGCATCGTTAATTTTTAATCGCAAAATAAAGTCCATATTTTTGATAATATAATTAATCTATAATATATTACATATATATATATATATATATATATATATATATATATATATATATATATATATATATATATAATTCCAAAAATTTCAATCATCTATTTTTAAGTTTTTATTTAGAAGTTGTTGTAAGGGGTGTGATTTTTGGAATTTTGAAAAACCTTTTTGAGGTTCCACGAGACTATTTTTATACATCTTATAGTTGCCACGCTTGCCAAGCGGGTTGACAAACGCAGTTTTTTATTATTATACAGCTTGTTACAGAAAGTTGATGCCAATCTTCGAACCAGAGACGTAATGAGGATATATAAGCATCATATACTTACAAGAGTAATTGACATAGTTCAGTGGATCAGTAGGCTGAAGTGAAAATGAGCTGGAAAAGTGACAATCGAAATAGAAGAAAGGTTCTTGAGTGGCAGCCTACTGCAAGCACAGTACCTATGTTGGCGACCTCCCACTAGATGGAGTGACGACTAACTGACAAAATATGTAGGTAGTCGAAAACTGTAGGTACTTTGTAGCAATCTATGGATGAGACCTTTGTTCAGCAGTGCACTTGTGATGGGATGTAGTGTGATAGTGATAGTAATGAACATGAACTAAAACAGTAGTCTATTAAAGCTAAGATTTTAATAACTATCCTAATTATAGAGGCGTTTAAAAATAACATCACCCATAAATAATGTTTATCGTAATTTTAAGCTCAAGAAACATGCTACTTGCATGTTTCTTGAGTTTAAAATTACGATATCGATGGACGCAGTTGGCAGAGAATCGTAGGTATATGACTAATCTATTATTTTATTATCTCATCTTATTAATCTAGATATTATTGTTATGAGATTATGCGTGTCCGTTATTTTGTTTGTTTGATATAAACTAAGTACTTACATTTTCAATTGCTGTATGACCGAATAAAAATTCATTAACACTTCTCGTTTCGCGGGTGTAAAAGAAGATGAAGAGAAATGTCAAAAAATTCTACCGACATTCCGTAGATGTGTAGATATAGTATGCAGATACTATATATAAAGGTATGTATTGTTAGAATATTAAAACCCAAATAATTTGAAAGTGAGATAAAATGTTATTTAAGAGTTAATGTTAAGACTTAAAATTATTAATTTTTCTTATTCGTGCAATAAAATACTTGAAATATTAAAAGAATATTTATTTCAAATTTTCTCTATGAAAACTTTTCTTCATTAACTTTCACAGTCTAGGTACTACCTAATGGGAAATAAATCAGGAGATGGGGAGCAGCGTCTTCCTAAAAAGCTTTAAAAAATAACGGCGGTTGCCAAACCTCTTACCAAAAATGGCATTTATAGTAATTTTACCCCCTAAGAGATCTATGGGGGAGGCTTGTGTTCAGAAATGACAGTCAACAGCTTTTGATAGGCTGTAACAATAACTGGGTGTTTAAATAATGTATTGAATGTAGTTATTTTCTAAAATGCGTCAAATTTACCAAACTTTTCATAAAAATATAGGTACTTAAAATTAAATTATTTGATTACAAATATTGTTGTTTACTGGTAAGATATTGCATTTAACATTTTTTATATAAATCCTTGTAAGCACATAATGTTAAAATTTGTTATAAAAATGAATCCATAAGAAAAATAAGAATCATTATTTTTACAAGATGATCTTCCCTCGCGTGTCAACCCTGTCCCTGAGTTACAGCACGCCGGTTGAGATATCGTGCGGACGATTCTCAAAGTCATATGTACCTACGTTGGAATGCAGCCATCTTGACTTCTCCAACGTTATATACGTTGTTTTTTTTTAATCTAACCGCTTGTCCCCCATTACAAAATACGCCATTAGTTCAGGTCTGGTTAGATTAGCTATCAAACTCCTCTAGCGTGATGTGGCGTTGAATTTGTTATGTTTTGTAAATTTCTTAGTTTTAATTATTATAAAATAATTTAATATATGGTCTCTGTATATCAACCTAATTCATTGCTTTATAAGAGATGAACTCTTTCAAAATAAAAATTTTAATAACTTAATTTTTGACATTAGAATAGATAATATTATAGTTATCTATTCCTTTGATCGTTTTAATTTTTTCAGTACCTTTCAGTTTATATACGTGGTAAAGCCATGCTGCAGCTATAGCTATTATGGTTGCAGCACGAAAGGGTCGGCTTGACCGGGGAAGGACCACGCTCTCACAGAATACCAGCGAAAAATAGTAGTTCAATGCTGTTGTGTTTCGTATAGTGAGTGTAGTGTTTTACTGGAAACGAGACATTTCATCTTAGTCCTCAGGGGTGACAACGCATCTGAATTTTGATTATTATGTTGTGTATTTGGTCTAGTGGTTAGTGACCCTGACTGCTAAGCCGGAGGTCGTGGGTTCGATTCCCACCCAGGACAAATGCTTGTGTGATGAGCACGATCATTTTTTCTGTGTCTGGGTGTAGTTTATCTATAATATTTATGTATTTAAAAATATATAAGTATGTTTATCAGTTGTGTAGTACCCATAAAACAAGCTCTGCTTAGCTTGGGACTAGATGGCGTTGTGTAATAGTTGTGGATTATATTATTATTATTATTATGTAGGTATATGTTTATGGGTCATAACATCCACTTACCCTCGGGTAGACTGTGTGCTCGTTTGCCACCCTTAATCTATAAAATAAAAAATGAAATACCTATAATAACAAATAGCATACAACGGTAAAAATCAAATAACAATACTGAATCTTTCAATATTATTTTAAAACACAACATTTAACAACTTCAGCTACCTATACCTAAAATAATGTAAACTTTTATCCTCTATTGCCATTTCTGAGATTTTGAGGATAAATCGTTGCTGACAAAATAATATATATATTTAATTTCAATAAGTAATAAGTAACTAATCTTACTCACAAAGTATTACTCCAATTATATAAAAATAGCAATTTTAATTATCCCAACCTTAATAATTAGGTCAAGCCCTTATATGTTGAATCGGCGAAACGCCTAACAAAACTTGTAGACTTGGTAGATATAATTTATCATAATATTTATGTAAATTGTTTTAAAAGACTATCCCAATTAACGTTTCCGGGCTCTTTCATTCAGATTTAAGCTCTTTCTGTGTTTCTATATTGTATAGTCGTTTAGCTTAGTCACCTGGTCACATTGTATTAAAATAAATTTGATTTCTCAACTTGGCATTTAAAAAGTGGACACTTGTTGATTCATGCTTATAAAAAATAATGACTATGTAAAATGAGAAAGAATGATACTTTTTATACTGCTTAAATAAACATATTATGTAGTAACAATGTATTTATGGCGTGTTAACAAACATTTTGAGTTCAATGACTTACCTCCACTTGATATTGCCACTTAAATACACAGCACTTATCGATGTTATTAGTTTTAACCTTTTCACTGCAGTTTAAATTAATTTTAACTTGTACAAGTGTATCCTGGAACGATTTTTTCACGACTAAATTCTCTTCCACAGACCAGCTCTAACAATAGCCTTAAGCGTGTGTTTAACTTCCATGAAACAAAGAATAAAAAAACATGAAAACAAAACGTTTAAGGCTTTTGTGTACCGCCGCGTTCGCAGAAGATTCTCAACGCGTTAAAAAGCTTCAAAATATCCATTTTTTTGTGACAGCGTTAAATAACCCTTACAGTTTACGAAGAATAGCAGCTTTTGTTGTGATTCACTCAATGGGTTAACTTGCGCAATAAAGCACCACCATGGGTGAACAAAACGCACGTTTTTGTCCCGAAATGTCCAGATTGTACCTCTGCAGCGCCTTGCTAATAAAATTGAAGGATCCCGCAATGTTTGGCCTTGTCCGTACAATTTTATTGCACTGTAAACCACTAAAAAGTGCCTCACTTAGCTTGTTACGATAGAGAAAGGTGTCTCGGTCCATTACGCGCGTTAAAAAACAATGATTTGAAAAATTATTGCACCTCAGGTCGCCGTAAGAAAGTCTTTCTCCAATTGTTCGTGCTCCAAACAAATATTAATAATTACTTTTAATGTTTTGTCATACGAATTTGTACAGGTGAGTAATGGGCCGTAGAGAATTTCTTTTAAAATACTTACTTACATTTTACTTATTATTTATTACGTAAGTATCTGAGCTCAGTTGGAATGTTTTGTGCCTTGCGAATGGTTTGGTGTTGCAAAAATGATGAAAATATTATTTATATTATTTTCGTAAAAGACTATCTTTAACTATGTGTTCAATAAACAGCGTGTGACAGACATAATTGAAGAAATCGTCATCCATGATAAGGTACGTACATATTTTTCTACCACCTATATACTTACGTATTCCACTACTAGGCACAAGCCTCCTCTCATTTTTGCGGGGTTTTTAGGACAAGGAAACATTCGCTCCGCTGCGCTGTACCCAGCTGTCCCAGTGCGTGCTGGTGGACTTTACTTTACTTTGAATTATTATTATTTTAATTTGTCAGATATGTAATTTTCCTCACGATGTTTTCCTTCACTGCCGTACCTGTGGTAAATCAACACTATAAATTGTAATCAATATTTATGGCAAGCGCTAAGCCCCTGGGTCCAATACCACGGATCTCAAATTTTTATGTGTCTAAGTTGTTTTTAAATTTTTATGTAATTTAATTGTTTAATATATTAATAGAGTATTTAATATATTAATAGAGTATTAGTGGAGTGAAATTTTAGAGTGAAATGTATAATTATTATTAGCACGTGTGACAGATTCCTTTTGTAATAAAATTCGGTTATTGAGTTAATCATCATACCAAAAAATGTATTATTTTATTTTAAACAATAATAACGATTATATTGCTATTAAAATTCAAACGACTGCCTCGTTGCCAGTTAAATAAAAAATTAAAAACGCTAGCGTCTAGTCTTGTCAAATTGATTTTTTATTATTATATAGGTACATATTAGCTGTGTCCGGCATGTATTATCTACAACGCTTTTTGTCAGAAACATTTGCGGCCGCACGCACAACACTCAACTCACCAAAGATTTATCGTAGTCGGATAAATGCTACAATATCGCGTACAGGACATATTCCGTAATACGGGACCAAAAATAACACTACTCTTTAAATAGAATAATATAATATAATAATATATATAGTATATTATAGTATGTATAGTATAGTATATAGTATGTTATTATCTCACTATCTGTACTGGGCTGCACTAAAAGTATCGGGAATGGAATATTTCCACTGTTCCTGTCATATTAAAATCTTTTTAATTGAAAACTCCTTGGTTTTAAAAAATCGAATACCATTTATTTATTAAAAAAAAAGATTCTCGGTCTTGTCACAAGGTTTTGTCAAACTTGTTTAGTCGTTGAGAAAATGGAAATGACTCGAGAAAATTCAAGAGCGATGATTTATTATGACATTCGAAGTGGTTTAACACAAAAACAGTTTATTGACCGGATGATTTCTGCATTTGGTGATGAAGCCCCATCCAAAACCACAATTTATCGCTGGTTTGCTGAATTTCAACGTGGACGTGTCAAGCTCAGTGATGATCCCCGTCAAGGTCGTCCAAAAACTGCAGTCACTCAAGAAAACGTTGATGCTGTGCGTAAGCTGATTGAGGAAGATCGACATGTAACATACCGCGAAATTCAGGCAACTTTAGAAATTGGCATGAGTCAAATACTATAATAGATGTACTATAATAGATGTAAAAAAGTTGTTTTCCCGATGGATACCGCATTCGCTCTGTGAAGAGCAAAAAGCGGCTCGCGTTACTTGGTGCGTCAGAACTCTCGAAAGATTCCACGCAGGATTCTCAAATACTGTATACAACATCGTATCGGATGACGAATCCTGGATATATGCGTCCGAACCCGAAACAAAAAACTAGTCACTAGTTTGGGTGTTCGAAAAAACATGGTGGCCACGTTTGTCTCCAAAACCGTCCATGTTACGACTATTCCTCTTGAGGGACAAAGAACGGTTAATGCAGAATGGTATGCTGGCATTTGTTTGCCACAGGTCGTTTCTGAACTCCGTAAAGAGAACTGCAACCGCCGCATCATCCTCCATCACGACAATGCAAGTTCTCACACCGCACACAGAACAAAAGAGTTTTTAGAGCAAGAAAACATAGAATTATTAGACCATGCGTCGTACAGACGTACAGCCCCGACCTAATCCCTAATGATTTCTATACTTTCCCTAAAATAAAGAATAAATTGCGTGGACAGAGATTTTCATCACCTGAAGAAGCTGTGGACGCCTACAAAACGGCCATTTTGGAGACCCCAACTTCCGAATGGAATGGTTGCTTCAATGATTGGTTCCATCGTATGGAAAGATGTGTCAAATTTCGCGGAGAATACTTCGAAAAGCAATAAATACATTTTTAAATAGTAATGTTGTGTCACTTCCTTGATTCCCGAAATTTTCAGTGCCGCCCTCGTATATCCTCAACGAAATAAAACTCGTCTTTAAAAACTTTAAAGACTTTCTACATCAGTATTTAACAGACATGTGTGAAGAGCATGTGGAGGCAGGCTAACTTTAAAGAAGAAAGCAAAGAAGTAAAAATATTTCGGACCTAAAAGCACTTTTTGGAGGAGCTGAACAACGTAAAAATCAAAAGTCAACTGCTAACATAAGCCTCTCCAATATAGACGTTCGTAGCAACGCAAACGCAACGAAGTTATTTATTATTTTGAGTCTGTCGTCACTTACGACATCCTCAGGATGGGGTAGTGGATATTTTTTAGTTTTCGCGGTTATCACCTATTTATTATAGGTATACTAATTCTTACAAAGAACAAATATGTAAGTAAGGGCAAAGTTCGGTACCTACGAAAGACGGTCGGGGCTGTCGGCTTCACCGATAAGAGTTGGAATCTAAACGGGCGCTGAACTCCAATAGTTCAACCAAAGACATATAAAAAAAGATTAAAAACATCTTAGAGTTCAACACTTCTCTGTTTTATATTTTTATATTATATTTAAATTATTAATTAAACAATAATCCAAATTTATACTGTCTAAGTGGGTAACCTAGAAGTGGCCTAGGTTTTTGATGAGTGAATCAGTGAAACAACAATGAATCTGCACTCACTTTTCAGTCGTCCGTCACTTTTCAGGCCTTAATAGCTTAAGAACTATAATAGGGTACATAATAAAAAAAGTAAAGTAAAGTTATAGCCTATACACGTCCCACTGCTGGGCTCCGGCCTCCCCTCATTTCTGAGAGGGTTTAGGGCAAAAAGTGTCCGCCGCGCTGCCCAAATGCGTGTTGACGAACTTCACATGTCTTCGACATATTTTTTTTCTTATTCCTCAGACATGCAGGTTTCCTCACGATGTTTTCCTTCACCGCCGAGCACGTGGTAAATCAGCACTTAAAATTGCAATTAACAATTTCATTGGTGCCGGCGGGGATCGAACCCGGGTTACTCGTGTTCTGTTATATTTACAGCGAGCGTTAACCACTGAGCTACCACGGCTCTATATAATAGGGTGCCTGTAATTGTAGCCTTATATTTTTTAAATCTAAACACAGCAGCATTAAATCTGATGTAATCTCACGCTGGTAATAGTGCGTTTCTCCAGTCGAGTTGACCCATTGGTGCAGCAGTGATAATACTTGGCAAATACAGCGTCGCTTTACCACTTAAAAATATTTCCGGCGTAGTTGCAGACCTAAAATATATTAGGAAGTTGTCGTCGTGGTAGAATTCGGGGTGGAGAAAATCACTGTCATCGACAGCGTCGTAATATCCTATATAGTATAAGTTTAGTATAAACATTTTTTATAACATAAGAGTGACAGAAGTGGCAGCAAAACATGCCGCTGCATTTCAAATGTCTACTGAAACCGTTTGACACCTGCGACAGGTTCTTAAAGAACAAGACCACAGAGTCGTAAATATTCTTCAAATAGGTAATGCGTGATTAACTTCAGTAATTACCTATATCAATTAAACAATTATTTATAATATTACGAGTGATGTGTTTGCGAGGAATTCAATTCAACTATAATGCTAAGGTGAACAAAAACACCTGCTACGTATTGTATAGTTTTAGAGTTCCTTGGGCAGATGTCGAAAACGAAATAGTTTTTGTCGTACGTTTGCTTTCTGAGGAAGGGTATTTCTGACAGTCTGTAATTTGACAGGCTCACTTGCTCTGTAGAGTAATGAAAGTACTACAGTTAACAGCGAAAGGTAAAGCAGTAAAACCCCAAGTAAAAAAATTACTTGTAAAAATACTAGCTGTGGTTTTCGTAGTTTCAATATGGCCACAGAAGTATTTTTATTTTTATGACACTTTTAATTTATGTGGTATTTAGTCTCTATTGAATATGTTACAGAATAATTTTTGATACGGAACCATGTGACGTCTGTCAATTTATTAATAATTTTCATTAATGAGATGAAATAGTCGTTGAGTCTTGATAAAAATAAATATTTACGTTTTAAAGAAAACATTAGTAATACTCAGGACCAAGTATATAAGGCATGTGTTTTTGATACAACTCGAATTTTTGTTTAAATGTGAAATATTAATAACTACGTTAGGTGTGTACGTACCCTAAGAATTTAACTTACCTATAGTGCCACCAACTTATCTGTTCAGGTGGACAAAATTGGAACTAAGGCCGCCATTTTGTAAATGGCATTTCGCTGTCAGTTATTATTTATTCTGAGCTATCAGGTGAGTATTTTTAAAAAGTGCAAATAAAATGCCTAAAGCTCTTAAAAGTGATGCGCGACAGATTATCCTAAAAGTTTTATCTTTTATGAAAGAAGAGAAACGTGTACAAGCCCCAATTATACCATTTGAAAAGCTGTATGAACGCGTTACTGCCGCGACAGGTTAGTATTGCCAGATATGGAAAATTAAAATCACCTAATAATGTACTTGTGAAACATAGTAAAAAAAAAATCTCAATTTACTGTAATTCGTCTAAATTACCTAGCTTTGTAATTTGTGGTCTGTGAAGTAGCTATAGTGACGGCATATACACGGGCTTATATTTATTTAATTTTACCTATACAATAATTATTTGTCGTTTCGTTACAGGTGTTTCTGAGCGATTTGTACACAAACTCGTAAATGAAGAGAAACACGCTGAAGAATCAAATTCTAAATTTTCTACCCCTGGCAAAAAAAGGCAAAGAAAAACCGGGAAACAAGAAGTTGATAATTTCGACATTGGTGTTATAAGAAGAAAAATTCACGAATTTTATTCAGTGAAAAAAGAAATTCCTACCATACCCAAATTACTGAGTATTTTAAAAGAAGATATTGATTTCAAAGGAGAACGTGAAACTCTTCGAAAATTGCTTCACAAAATAGGATTTAGTTATAAGAAAACAAAATCAAATAGAAAACTGTTGTATGAACGTAACGACGTAGTTGCATGGAGAGCAACCTACCTACAAAAAATTAAAGAAAATGAGTGTGGTGAAAAAAGACATATTATTTATTTAGACGAAACTTACATACATTCGTCTCACTCAACTGGGAAATGTTGGCAAGGTCCTTAAGAGGATGGCGATTTGGAACCTGTTTCGAAAGGTAATAGGTGGATCATAATCCATGCAGGTGGAGAAAAAGGTTTTGTGGAAAATGCACTTCTCGTATTTAAATCAAATACAAAGTATGGGGACTACCATGATGAAATGAATAGCACTAATTTCAAAAAATGGGTATATGAAAAATTACTACCTAATCTGCATGAACCTTCTCTCATTGTGATGGATAATGCGCCATACCATAGTATTTGCGTAAATAGGTGTCCTAATTCAAACCACAGTAAGGCTGATATGCAGAAGTGGCTTGTAGAAAACAATGTGGATTTCAATGAACAAATGACAAAACCACAGCTTTATGAGTTAATAAAGAAAAATAAACCTGCTCCGGAATATGAAATTGATAACCTGATGAAAAGTTATGGCCATGTTATTCTTAGATTGCCGCCTTATCATTGCGACTTGAACGCAATTGAAATGATATGGAGCTCTATGAATAGGAACATAGGAGACAAAAATGTTGGAAAATCTAATGTTCTAATGCCCCAATTAATTGAAGATGCATTCAATAAAATTACACCGGTGCAGTGGAAAAACATTTGTAATCATGTGAAAAAAATTGAAAATGAATACAGACTAAAAGACGCGTATTTAGATGAACCCTTTATTATAGAGTGTCAGAGCGATAGCGAAAGCGATTCCAGTGACTCAGAAGATGAATTATTGGAATCAGTAGCTAACGCGGGTACGTCTTTCAAAACAGAAATTCCTGGAGTTCGGCCGCTTGAACTCCGAGACCACGACCACAATTATTTTTATAAAATATAAATAATATATATAATAACACTAATTCTCAATAATTTTAATATATTAACACGAAATTTGTTTTATTTTATATTATGTGTACCTAATGAATATGTAGTCACCTATTTCCTCGGCGAATTTCTTAAATGGCAATAGTAAGCACTCCACTAGCGACTCTGTAAACTGAACAGATAAATTGGTGGCACTATACCTATATTTCGACTTTTAAAACAGCTTTATGTACCCATTTTCTTAGTGTGTTTTGGATCAAAGTGGTACTTAGTGTTTTGTTTATTTGTGCTATTTCAATTATTGGTGTGTCATTTACTTTAAAAATTACAACAATATCTTTGTATATTGTTTTAACCGAATATGAAGGGTATGGGTAGCAGATAATGTTGCAGGCGTCATATTTTCCGACTAGGTGGATAATAGATTTGCATATCTAGACGCGGGCACGTAGCGTCGGGCTACAAAGCCGGTCTAATGGGGCGACAATCGGCGCCACATTTCATAATTATCGCCTATTTTGACCGAACAATATCGGCGGGTTCAGGCGATCGCCCGATACGTAATACACATTAGACACCGATTTCTGAATATTTTCTTCTATGATTTATTTTTATTTTTAGTTATTTTTATCTAGTTTAATTGTAATCATAAATGTTTAGCAGTTAATTGGTTAAATTAGCTTAACAAAAATGCAATTGAGGCCGTTATTGAAATACAACGTTTATTATCTAACGATGTAGGAAAGAATTTGCCTTAATTGTTACGTTTGGTAGGCAGATTGGTGATCTCAGTGCCATACGTCTGGCACGTTTGGACATCGCCAGCCTAGGTGTTTTACGTTTGACGTAAGCGTGATAGTTATATTATGGCGGTATAACCATATAGGTATATTGGAAGTTTGGAAGCCATGAGATTTTGGCGGCATATACTGTAATCACCTTTTACGACACTCACTTAACAAAGTTGAGTGATGGATTTTATTACGTTGGTACCACACGCATTTTTTTTTAAAACTTTACAATGTGTTTGAAAAATAAATGAAGAAAGTTTTTATCACAATACAACACAACACAATTTAAACACCCTACAATTTGTTCGCGGTCGCTCGGCTGGTGATATTCTGGTTTACCTGACTCATAAATGGGCGGAAGTAGTGCAGTCCAAGGGGGAGGCGCTGGCGTTAGTTTGGACATAGCGTAGACCTTTGATCGAGTTTAGCCCAAAGCGCTTCTTACGAAGCTTCTTTCCTATGGGCTTCCCGAGAAATTGTGCTATTGGATCACCAGTTTTCTTACTGATCGGAGCATCAAAGTATGAAAGGACGTAGTAGACGGTACATGCTCCGATTACAAGCCTATTAACGTTGGTATTGCACAAGGCTGCGTGCTATCACCAACGCTGTTTCTTCTGCATATCAATGACATGTTGCAAACCGATAACATTCACTGCTGTGCGGGCGACAGCACTGGTGATGCTTTATACTGCGGCCGTGCCAATACTCCTCGGGAAAACGTCGTTGAGTACCGGGACAAACTGTGTCTGAAGTCGAGACTTTGTTAAACAAATCGGACTGGGAGCGACTAAATCTAAATCAGTTCGATCCCCAGAAGACACAAGTTTGCGCGTTTACCGCTAAAAAGAATCCCTTCGTCGTATCTCCTCAAGGCACTCTCCTTGTTGCCCCAGCCAGTATCGGAAACCTCGGCGTCGACATACCTAGTGACGTGCAGTTTCGTGGTCACTTGGAAGAGAAGGCTAAATTGGCTTTTAAAAGCTTGGAGTGCTCAGCAGAGCGGGACAGTATTTCATACCGGCATACCTCTTGCAACTGTGGGTACAAGGCGCAGGTTCGGCCACTCCTTCCATTTGACCGCATCCAGCGCAGGGCTCTCTCTTTCCAATCGGATTGACTCACTGGCACTGTGAAGAGATGTTGCATCTCTTTGCGTATTTTATCGTATTTACCACGGGGAGTGCTCTGGGGAATTGTTCGGACTAATTCCAGCCACACGATTTCACCATTGTACATCGCGACAAAACTGGCGATAACATCTGGATGACTGGCGGTCCACCACTATGCGATTTAAAAGAAGTTTTCTTCCTCGTACAATTTCCTTGTGGAATCAACTACCACCAAAGATTTTTCCGGACCGATACGACTTAAGGACCTTCAAGAAAAGAGCCTACTCCTTTTTAAAAGTCCGGCAACGCATCTGCAATACCTTTGGTGTTGCAGTTGTTGATGGGCGGCGATAATCACTTACCATTAGGTGAGCCGTATGCTCGTTTGCCCCCTCTCCTATAAAAAAATTTAATAAAAGGCAAGTGTGTTTTATTTCTACTAAATACCATTTTTTTTAAATTATTTCACAAAATATTATCTTTACAAGTTCATTGGAAAATATTTAGGTTTTATCTCAAAAATACGTATTATCTCATCTTAAATTATTTTTTTATCTTAATTAAATATCATTATCATGATTTAAAAATTAGAAATAACACGTGCGTAGAGGCAGTTACTTTGCATTTAAAATTAAGTGATTAAATAGGAATCATTAACAAGATATCGTCAATTTTTTAGTATCTAATGCAGCGTGTATAACGGATATAGTAACAGGCATCATTACCACACGTTTGTTCGACGTATCGGGATCACAATGCGGTTGCCGAATGCGGCCGGACTTACGATGGCGTCACTTTTAATACCCCCTTTATGAGAGCACTAATCTAGCCTCATAGCAGGCTCGCTTGAAATATGAAACATCTTTCGGAAAATATAACATATCACTCCAGACGAGGGATAGAGTTTGAATTTCGTAATACCGTTATGCCACCTTTGAAAAATACCTTTTATTATTTAATTAAACCTAATATTAGCATACAGTGAGATTTAAGGTTGATTAAAAAGCAATAAATATATTTATAAAGCTACTTCCGTTTTTTTATATTAGAAGGAGACGTAGGCTTGGCAAATGGCGAAGAGATGAACACCGTGGCGTTTTGCCGTTAGGATTTCGGTATAACCTGTCTATCGCTACGAGTCATACAGATCAGTCAGAGAGATCCATGAGGATTTCTCCACGTACAAGAGAGGTTCACCGGCCACTATAAACTACGGTGAGATCTTTCGATTAGTATTAAATTGTCATTATGGCCATCATGATAGTTTAGATAATTATTTATTAGTATACTATCTACTAGGCCCGGCTTCGCGTGGGTAGCACTAAATATATTTGCCGGATGATCCGTCTGCTGACCCCAGGGTTAACGCAGAAGTAGTATTAAGTAAGTTTATCTACTGGCGCTCCTAGATTCTCGCGTAAGTTTTGCGTCGTAAGTATTGCGTGTACCCGGCCGTGACTCTATCTCACTGATAGTCACTTTTTAGATGCTTGGCTCAAAGATCAATTTTTACATACTCGTAGTAATTTTCGCGTACAAAAACACGTGTAAATGTTTTACTGTTGATGTAAAAGTTTTGAAATAGATAATCTTGATGCATTAAACGATGATTGCAATAAATATAATATGAATTTTTCCTACGATTATGTTACGCAAACAACACACAAACTAAATGAAATATTATTTTCATATAACTTTATTGATTTACGCAAGCACGCCATGAAGTCTCTCTGGAGGTGTGACAAATTCGTGGACAACTTCGTTGTGGAATCTTCAACCACCGGCGATTTCTTTGTAATAATATGACTTAGGGACCTTCAAAAAACGAGCATACCCCTTTATAAAGGGCCGGTATTGTAATAATTAATTTGACGGTAATTCCTCTGATGTTGCATTAGTTGGGGTGTGGCGGTCGCCCATTACCGTCAGGTGAGATGCTGCACGTTTGCCCTCGCTTCTATATTAAAAAAATATAGTAATTACATTAGTTAATTTTCAAAAACGTAATATATATATATACCAAAGCCTTCCTATTGCATCAGATTGTCTATGGGTGAAAAACGAATTGAAATATCCACAGTAGATTCTGAGGTTAGCACGAACTGAAGGTATAACACTTGCGACGGAACTTTAATTTATAATAAGTATGTGTAGATTTTTACGAATGCAACACGTTGATCAATCTGCATTTTATACTGTTTATTAACAACCTACATATAACGTGAAACTAACCCTTTAAAATGAGAGGAATTCGGGTATGTAAATTAGATTACAAAATATAATGATGGTGATATTGATGATTTCCTCCTGGACGATTCAAACAAAGGCGACAGTGTCTGAACATTATCAGAAGCTGTCATCTACACTCGGTACACGGTATTAAAGCATCATAAATGTGTACGCCAATATAGAAACACTACTTAGGTACAAGATGAGGTCAAAGTAACGCTTAGGTATAAGGTAAGGTCGAAGGTAGGCTAGAGTAAAGTGATAGAGACGTAGGTATAATCGCAACGCATGCAGATCAAAAATACACAACGAGATCTGAAAAGTCTGAAAGCAAACAATTGTGTGTTTTTCACCGATTTTTTTGTGTTTTAAAATAAAAATTTACCACATAAATATATTTTAAGTAATTAGATATTTTAAGGGATGTCCTTTAAATTCGCCTGAAATAGATACGTAGGTATGTAAACGTAGGGTCGGCAGTGCGGGTTGCCTCATTACACTTAATTGAAGTGCCATTCGTGGACGGATGTTAAGGCCCTGATGGCTGCTTTCGCCCTGAAATGGCTGCAATGATCTAACAAACTGCTAGAACTGGTTACAAAGTGCCTATTCTAACAGCAAAAAGTTCTCTTTATTAATTTAACGCGCCTTCGGAGTACTTTTGAAGTGTCCACTTCTGTAATGCTACGAGAGCTTTTGTTAGATTTTGAAATTTAATGTAATAATAATTTAAAAAAAATAGAATAATTTGAAGTACTTACATTTCTATGATTTTAGGTAATATCGAACTGAAACAGTAGATGGGCAACATATTCTTGATATAAACTCAAAATTATAAAAATAGCGGTTGTCAAAACGCCTGTCGAGCATGGCATATTGGCAAAATTAAACCTATGTAGCCTCATATCTATGGAGGAGGCCTATGGGGACTTTCATAGGCTGTAATAGATATAACAGATGGATGAATTATAATAAGTGTTAATATTTTTTTACAAGCTACTAGAAAATTAAACGACATGACTTTGTGAACTCACATCTAAGTAGATGTACGCTATTGCGTGGCTTATTATTTTAACATATTGGTTGTAAAAGGAATTTAAAACAGGAATAAATAGCAACAACGCTCTCAGATGTGCTGTTTTATATGGAAAGCAATTTCTCGCTTACTTTGCTCTTAAGGAACGACAGGGGAAATGTGCAGGTACAATAGATAACGTTCTACATGAAGTCGTTCTAACGGCTTTTGTTTCCGAGAAAATGTTCATTTTTCATACAGACCTTGCGTCGGAAAATTACCTGTAACGCGCACACTGTTATAGGAGTAATTGTTTGAGTTATTTTGTTATCGCTAGCGAAGTCTCTAAAAGCGTAATTGATCCTCTTGGAGTAGTTTTAACAGACTTCTGTGCTTTGAGATAGGTGCAAGAGGGTCCTTTATTGTTTGAATGTTGTTGTATTGAAGTTGGATGAGTTATGTTCACAGTAAGCCTTAAATTCCTAGATTTAGTACCATAAGCTCCCTATCTCTTGCATATAAGTTACTGTAACTTAAGAGGGATTGAGTATAAGTATTACATTGAGTAAATTTTCTTGAAGTATGGGCACGTGTAACTGATAGGTTGTTAAAAGTACGATCGTAGGTATATAGCAAACATATTTTTTTTTTATAAAGATGATAGAACTTTCCCAAGCAATAAAATATATTCTGAAATCTAAATAAACATATAATGAATATTTGAAATACACTTTAATTTATTACATTTAAACATTTAATAATTTTAAATTCAATAATTTTTATTTAATTTAGGAATCTAATTATATTGACAAAGTGAGCTGTTTTAATAAAATATATTAAAATGTAATTTGTATTCTGAGACTGATTTAATACTTGCACACGAACGCGAAAGCAAAGCGAAATTAAAACCTGCTATGCTATCACAATTGGCAATAAGCAATTTCTTATCTGAACACATCTCTATAGACCTTTTAACATAAACGAAGTGAGCGCGACGGCGGGCGGCGAACTAATCTCCATAACTTTAATCCTTTAACCCTCGCAGTAGGTACCAGGAATCCAATCAAACAGTACAAGCACCCCCCCTCGCCCCTCGTATGAATTCCTCCCCCACAACGTCCCATACCCCGCATTTCGCCTACGCAGCCTGTCCCGAGTAATTATCAAAGCTTTAATGACGTCATAAATCGAGTGTATAATCTAATCTGGAAAAGCCCCAGGCTCCAGCGCGCGGCTTAATGGTGTGAAAGCTACCTTATCTCCCGCCATGTGTGAATAGAGCTTTATACGCGGCAGCCTGAAAGCTCGCGCCGGGAAACTTTGGAAAAATATGTCGTAGAACATTCGAGATAAGAATGTGGGACGTGAAACGCTTTCAAGTTTAATAGAAAATCGAACATTATCGTAAAAGAGATGTCTTTACTAACAAATTCTTTGAAAGTATAAGTAGTAGGTATTGCTAAACACGTTGCTCCCTGAAAGGATTATTACGCGTATAACTGCTGTTTAAAAGTTAAGATATCGCTTGTACTACATAGCGCCTTTATAAAAAAAAACTTTAAGATTTTTATTTACTGTACAGTTGCAAATCTATAAGCAAAGAGAGTTAGAAAGGCACCTTTCCAATATTTATTCTAATTTGATGCATTTAAAAACAATTCCCTACACTATTTTATTACCAATATCGATATTGCAATACGAATTCCTGGTAAGAGGTCATTTTTTCTGTGTCCAATTGTTGATTGCAGCTAATACGTCCATCTGAACGTTTGCCGCCGGGCTTTGTAGACTATTATTGAATTATACGCCTTAATCAATTAATTTTTTTAGTGTGAGAGTCTTATACAGTTTTATTGATATCAATCTATTCACGAGCGTGGAGAATCCGTTGTTAAAGTATTCGGTTTACACAACTGGTCGTTTGTTGGGTGACTTGCTTGGAAATTCGTTAGTCTGTGGTTGAGTTAAGATTGGACGAACGTTGTTGTGAGTTGTACGTACCATTGGTTTTATGCGGTTTGTTAAGGGGTCGATTTATTTTAAACTAGGCTCTAATTACACCGGTTCGAATCTTACTTCTTTCTCACGTTTTCGTTTTTGAACTTACATGTGCACGTTTCGCTTAATTAATCGATTTGTTGTCGATATTCTTTTATTACATTGACTTAGTTTCACCTCTAGTTTTTGCTTATTTTATCACTTTAGAGAGAATCTGCTAAATTACATAATTACGCAGAATTCAACTTTTAAATTCCGTTAGTTAAAATTTTATAGGTGTGTTGTAGTACATAAATCATTTTTAGTATCTTTTTCGAGTGAATGATCAAGCGAAAATTTATTTTTCATTAAAAGTACATATATAATTATTACTTCTAATACTATGACTAAAGCCCATCACCAGTCATGTCATCTCATCAGGTCGTCACTCCACCAAGTGGTGGTAGTCGCTAATAAACAAATAAGATTATACATTAGTTTATTATTAGCAAACCATGTAACAGTAAAATCAAAATATGTATATTTACATTTACTCAAACTGCATCTAGCCGCGTGGGCAAAGAATATATATCTACCTACAGTACGCGTGGCGTGGGCGTCGTCAGAGATGACAATGGGAAACAAAACAGGAAATGTACAGCGGCGTCTTTGAATTAACAATTAAAGATCTAAAAAAAAGCGGCTTTTCGCCGCTTGCGCCCTACGTTCTGCCAAGGAGGGTCGCGTTCGTGTACGGCTTAGAGATCTCTAGTTAGACCGTTAAGCCAGTGCCTAAAAGGTGGGGTTTAGTGGGTAAAAGTCTCCACATAACCACGCAGCCGGCTGCGTGGTATGCTATGAGCATTCCCCACCTCCCTCCCCCGTTTTCCGGAAGGTTGCCCATATTTGATTCGGGCGAAAAAAAAAAGAACTAAAAACTGTTTTTTATGCTTTTATAGCAGTAAATGTAATGACAAATAGCACACAGTCCATCTAATGGGAAGTTGAAGTCGTCGTCCATAGACACCTACATCTATTCTTACACCAGAATCAAAATGCAGATGCGTCGTCACCTTCTAAGAACTAAGAAGGAATGCCTCATCAGCTCATCACCAGTAAAAAGGGTGTCTAGTTATCGTCACCAACGACGAAACGTCTGGAGTGAGTCTGGGTTGGTACCCCCTTATATCTACTTCTGCCGTGAAATAGAAGTGCTTGCACTACTGTGTTACAATCTGAAGCGGATAGAGAGAGAGAGAAAGAGAGATACTTATAGTATTAATAATATAGTATTTAGTATGATTACAAGCTATGAAGCATTACATCTTAGTCCGCAGAGGAGATGACACATCTGTAGCTTTTTTGTTTGGAGTTCACTCTAGTGTGTGGCCACTCACCATAAGATGGAATGTAAGTTCTTTTGTCACTTATGTTTAATAAAACAAACACACTGCAACGCAGCTCTATCAACTATTTAAATATATTCAATATCCAATACAGGAGAAATTCATAGTAAACGGGTAACTTTTAAAAAAGTATTAACTAAGTATAATCGTACCAGAATATATTTATAGGCAAGTCGTGGACCACAGGCATCTAATGCTTGCACGAGGCATATAAGTGCTCTTAATAGCCATTATCCTAAAATTCAGCTCTCGCTGTGAACCCCCGCTTCGTCGCTTAATGAACGAATAAATAAATTGGGCCCTTCTTGTAAACAGTCAACAGTCATGATACGCTTACGGGCCCCACTGTAAGGGGTAAGTGGATTTTGTTGTTGTACCGGATTTTGTACTATATTGTCTGTACGTAGCTGTACTTACATGCATTTGGCTTTTTGGCTGTCGGAATATAAATTTACAGGAGGCTTTTGTTATTGGAAAATATAAGCAAGTCAAGTCAAATATAAAAATAAAGCTATGAATCGAGCGCTTGGTCTAAGGTTAATGCGACAGTTCTTTTGACACATGCGTTTTGAAAAGTTTTCTATAATTAAATTTAGTAACAGTTGGCTTTAAATTACTTTACGTTGTTTATAGATAAATTAATTTAATATTATTTACAAACTAAAACTTTAATAAAGACACTACTCTCTTTCTTAATATGTCTTAGGATATCCATATTGATTTAAGCTACAAAGCAGATCAATAAAGAAGCAACATCTCCACTTAAGTTTTAAGCTACTATTCACTTGTGTTATCGAATTAATCGCTGTTTTCCATGCAATATTGTGTCGCACTAGGCACCATAAATTTGAAAGTTTCCCAAAGAATGTAGAAATACCCAGCATATCATTACAGTGTTTTCAAGTAACTCACACTGATAAGGCGACGCAAGCCTCGAAAGTTGATTTCGTTATGCGTTCCCGATAGCAATAACCATTCATCTGCAAGTTTGTAACGGAAGACTTTGAGAAACGAAATTTACATTTGCAAAGCATTAATAGATTTGTGTAAATGAAATTTGTTGTGCGTTTGTGCTAAATTAAATCCGTATCTATATTATCGTCCCATTGGGTGTTGTAAGGCGATTATGTAAAATGACAGAAAGATTTTGTGACTTCCGGTAGATGGCCATAGATCCATCTCGTATGTAACCGACTGATAAAGCAGAAGAAGAAAGTATTCAATAAAATGTTTTATACTGGATAACATAATATATTAGGTCTTCATTTATCAAATTGTCCCTATTTATGAAATAGGTAAAAGTATTTTTTCTTTATTTTTTTAATACTTTTATTAATCAAAGTTATCACCCATGCAATCGATGCAGTAGCAGTTTATTCGTGCCCTTCTTGAAGAAATCAGCTGGACAGGAAAGACGAACGGACGGGAAACTCCTGGGTATTGAATTTTTTCCCGCCAAAAAGTTATCCAAATTCTGGTAAAAGTAGAAGTATGTAGACGTAATGCGTAGTGAGAACCGCAGATTACGAAGAGCTTCCAACCCTAGCTCTAGTAACTTGGTAACCGTCTGTTGAGCAGTATGAGGTCTCGCGTAGTAATGCAGGAGCAACTGGTTGGAGACGTGCAAGCTTCTCCATCATTGTGTTCAGTTCTTTACAGTACACATCTGCAGTACATTATTCTCATCCCATTTAGTAAGAAGCTGTGACTAATCACACCAGCGCTAGGCAACCAAACAGTGACCATCACTTTTCTAGGAGTAAGTTCTCGCCTAAGGCATTGGTTAGGTGCTGAACCAGGATATAGCCAACTTGCTGAGCACTTTCGATTGTCAAACAGAATCTATTTTTCCTCGCAGGTAACAATGCGGTTCAAAATTATTTTGTTTGTGTACTTATTGAGCAGCGCAAGGCACGTGTTGACGAGTACTGGCGATCATTGAGTTCGTGTGGCAACCGTTTGTCAAGCTCTTTTACTTTGACAATTTGGTGCAAATGGACCAATATTGTTTTGATGCTAACGTCGAAATCTGCTGCTAATTCAGCTGTAGATTGAGTATCATCAGCTTCTATAATCGCCTTTAATTCGTCATTGTCGACCAAAGTTTTGGAACGACCACGAGGTTCATTTCTCAGGTCGGCCAATAACAGGTGGTGCGTTCGTTTGTAATATTCGCTCTGTAAACGTCGTTGATGTTGGGTGCTGCTTGTACCGTGTTACTGCCGTGACGATACTCCATACTCATATTCCATAATTACTCGAGCGTATCCATGATGATGAAAAAGATTCAAATGCGAACAAAATATAACGCTAATCAACAAACAAATGACTAATTCTGAAAGAAAATTCTATGTTTTTAAACTAAAATTAATTTAAAATTAAAATTCTAAGCCGAAAAAATTATTTTGATTTGAAATGGCCGCCAGAACGGCAACTTCATGGGTAAAGACTTATTATATAATCAGTTCATGATAACACTAAACTATTAAAAAATGAGACCGAAATAGACCAACAAAGGACTATTCTAATAATTAAGGACTTCGCTTTTATGCTAGGTGTCTTTAATTATTTATTTTTATAACTTTTTTGTTTAGGAAAACTTTTGGATTGATTAATGGTTTACAGTAAGAATCAAACGGCTGTAAGTGCAGGTTCAAAATAGTTAAAACTTCAGGTGTGGATCTTTGTTGTACAACCGTCTTAAAAGTAAGGATATTATATATTTGAATTTAAGCAAAGAAAACTTGTGGGTACTTATTTTTATTCTAATATTATAGAATTTTCTATATTTTAATTAAAACTATGTTAATTTTGTAGCCAAGTGTGTGACGGACGGTAAATGACAGTGCTCCTTTTAAATTAAAACAAATGATCGCGTTTGTATGCATGAACACTATTCTAATAGATGGGACCTGTGTGGATGAGTCGTTGATCTCGGCCATGGCAAATATTTGTGGTATTAGCGTGGTCTGATACTTTCTCTTACTTTCTGATCTAGAATAGAAACATTCTTCTATTTCTAGTGTTTATTATAATATATTATATACGAAAAGGATAGAAAAGAAGGAACTTCTATTTTTCATAAGCATCATTATCCTCGTCATCATTAAAGCCCATGTCAACTTGACTGCTGAACAACTTTTACGTGGTAGAACTATGTTGCACGAATGGGGCTCGAATTTGAAAGGACCACGCTCTCACAAAATACCGGCGTAAAATAACACCTCAGTACTGCTGTGTTTCTTGTAAAAAACCCTTAGAAAACCGGATACCCTTTTTATTAGAAACGAGGTACTCTATCTAAGTCTTTTGGGGTGACATCGTATTCGCATATTGATTCTGAACCGAGGATAGATGTAAATGTTTTTGGGGCGCAGCATACACTTACCATCCGATGGGCTGTGTGCGCGTTTGTCACCTTAATTCTGTTCTTTCTAATTCTTAATGCCAGAACCAGAAAATACGATTATATGCTACCTGCATCTATCATCTGCTTGTATGTCTTACCAGGGCGTTACTTTATGTAATAGGAGGCCACCCTCTTCGATTTGCGACTTCGTTTCTTCTGCATCAGCTTATTAAATTTAATAGTTATACGAATTCTAGTTTAAAAATGAGACAAGTGAAGCGTCTTGCCTAATAGATACTACAGCACGGTTAATAGTATAATATAGTAATTTTTTTTAATATAAACCTTCACGCAGTGGTCAGTAGCGCCATATCATAGATACCGTATCGTAGATACCATACCATAGATATCGACATCTGTGCCCCAGGTGCGAGACGTCTGGCACTGCAGTCATTAATCTAGCTGCCACGCGTGAATATTAACACCGATCCTACCTACTGGGCGATAAGCCCACTTCCAGCAGTGGATTTTTTTTACACAGCCTATATACGTCCCACTACTGGGCACAGGCCTTCCCTCTTTTCTGAGAAGGTTTTAGGGCAAGGAAATGTCCGTCGCGCTGCCCCAATGCGTGTTGGCGAACTTCACATGTCTTCTAAATATTTTTTTTTCTTATTCCTCTGACATGCAGGTTTCCTCACAATGTTTTCCTTCACCACCGAGCACGTAGTAAATCAGCACTTAAAACTGCAATTAACAATTTCATTGCTTCCGGCGGGGGTCGAACCCGGGTTACTCGCGTTCTGTTATATTTACATCGAGCGTTAACCGTCTGAGCTACCACGGCTTTTAGTGGATTTTTACTGGTAGATAAAGAAAAAACACAGAAAAAGCTGGCAGTCAAAGAAGGACAGAAAGCACAGAATACTAGCGATAAATAGCAGCATACTATTGCAGTGTTTCGTATGAACGCAATGTAAAGAAGCATTACACATCTTAGTTCTCAGGGGTGACAACGCATACTAGGTAATACCTATGGATCTATTTCTGTCGGGCGGTTTCAGTAGGTACTACCATCCTTTTATCTATTTCTGTAGCTGAATTCCGGTCCGAAAGGTAGGTACAGAAAGCGGGCTGTAATAACGGGTTATAAGATCTTAGTACTCAGAGGTGACATCGCATAAATAGCGTTAGGTATTTGTTAGAAGCTGATTGCAGGTGTCCCACGAGCTGCAGTAACCAGTTACCTCCAGTTGGACTCAGGTTCATATGTTACTTCAATTTCCAAAAGTGAAAAAAATATATCTGTATTTTGATTCTTAGTCAGAGATAAATGTAGATGTCACAAGTAACTTTTTCCCATCAGGCAAACGATCACATTTATTGGACACCCTTCCTTCTTTTTTGACATTTACATTGACATTAACAGGGATGATTTATTTATTTATTACCTAAGACATTTTACCCTAACAGGTCAAGCCCAATGCAACAGAGTGTGATTTTTTTAAATTATGAACTAAATTTTAAAATAATAACATTAAAATTTGCGTAAAAGAGCATAAATATATATAGAAGTTGATGATTATTAATGAAAGTTTCACTGGGAATATTCTTAATGACATTAGTAAATATAACTAAGTAAACTTTATATATATTTTACTGGCCGCTTTATATTTTAAATGCATTTTTGAACGGCTTTGAACTGAAATAAAGACGAATCAGATTACTTTTATAATACGGCAGAAATATAAGGCCTTAAATACCACATGAAGGAATAACTTCAATCAACAACTTATATAAATTAGTTTTGTCGATAGATTGTTTGCAGGATAATCGCCTTCATAACGCATATGTGATCATTTGTGTTACTTCGTAATACAATACCATTATACGTATGAAAAAATAAACAAATTTCTCGAGTCGTAATATTTCAAAAAGGAGTTATGGCTTCATATTTTAATTTTTGGACGTACAAATAAACGCTCGTTCTGAACGGTCTCACGACGTACATCATTCACTTCGCGTCTCGCAATATTTGAGTGCTCCTCAAGGCTATTTAATTTCGAGTTCCGTTGTTTAGAACCAATGCGCACTGTTCCATGTTTTTACATTGATTTTTTTTAATACAGAAAACTATGGCTCGGAATGTTGTAATGAGCGCGTACTACTACTGTTTTTTTCGTTTTGCGATATAAATTCGTTTAAATGAACAACAATAATAATAATATAATTAATGTCCTCTGGACCGAATTTCAGCCAGTCTCAACGAAGACTAGCAGGATAGGATTCGACCGAGCACAGGTTCACTCTCTATTCCCTTACTCTCATAATCCGGTGGGTCGGTAATTCGACACGACGTGTACGCTGTACGTGTTTTCTAAGGTACGAGGGTGAAACATCGCTGACGTCCTGACTCAGAGTTACTACTGAATTTCCTGACAGAAAAACCGAATATCTGATTTTTGTCTCACCCGGGATTCTCATTCATTCCCTACGTGTCAAAATCGTCGAATATGGGAAATGCATAAAGATATTTTGACCTTCAATAGATAAGGCTGTCTCTTTTACGTTAGACCTATAATACCAAGACTGCAAGCGAGGAATGTCAGAGATGCGAGATGTCTTGTACGATATTAAATGTTACTGTGTAGTAGCCCGGTGTGACCGCAAGTATCTACACCTACCAAGCGTAGGATTACGGCTAATTCTATTATATAGATAGTATATAATATATCTATACAAGGGGAGAGGTCATGTCCAGCTGTGAACTGTTTGGGATAGAAAATTCACAATTAAGCTGTCTACTAGAAAGATTTGCTATTTTCGACACATATTTTCATTTTACGATACTTTAAGTTACTGGATTTGTCACTGAACTTGTTATTGAACTTGTTACTGAATTTGTTACTGAACTCTACCGTGTGGTGGCGGCGTAGGAGAATCCATTACCTCATTTCCTGATGGGAAACCCCAAAAGGATTTCATGACTTACGATAGATGACAGTACAGTACCATCTCATATATGTTATACGTAAATATTTAGACCAATAACGGCAAGCAGCATCAATGGTGTAAAACTTGTATCTACTTGATAAGCGATTAAGGTACCTAAATCCTCGCAACGGAGAAGGCGCACCTCGAGCAGGGGACTTTCACAAGCTGGCGAAAGTAGAATGAAAACTGAATGTAGAATGCCTGGCAACGAAAATGGGGCACAATCGTGGGGGCGAATGTGTGTCAGGCTAAATATAGCACAAATAAATTAAATAACTTCTCATCGATTTATTGCTACTACAATTTTTCCAACATACTTCATGACTATGGAATGGTTTTTAACTATTGAGATATGTCATTTCATTAGCTTGGTTCGTCACCATAAACTTAGTACGAACTATGTATGTAACTGGATGAAGTATCCACTGACGTATAGTGTCTTCCATATTTAAGCAATCGTCGCACACTAATTGTTCTCTTTTTGTTTGTGATTGAGATATTTTTAATAAACCTCATTTTGTTTTTATGTTACATAATATATGACACGAATGTAATAATAATAATGTGATATAAACAAATATGCAATTGATTCATAGTAGGGGTGCTTACCTTAATGGAGCTGAAAGCTTAGATTACGCAAAGCGCCCGAAATAAATAAGCAAACTTGTTGACGAAGATAACGTGTGCCGCGGTATTTAGTCATCTATTTAAAGAAAACGCCGTTAATTGCGGTGTGTATCATTATTTACTAAGCTATGTGGGTAGGCACGGAACGGGTTCCTTGTAACTCAATAAATCGAACTCTGAAAGCTTTCTATAAATCTTTCGGTTACACGATAACGAACGTCGTCTCACGCGAACCATTTATTTCGTTGCTTTAAGTATACATATATGTATGTATACCGACCCGGAAGGGCGGCCAACGACGTTGGGATATCAGTGTTTTAATGCTTTCTCTCCCTTATATAAATCGACTATCGACTGTCGATGTTTTTTCTCGATATGATTCAAGTTTCGAATCATGAAATGCGAGGTGAACTCGCCAATAAATCACGGCCTTTAAGTAAAAACAAATTGGCATTCGATTCGATTTATTAGTTGTAAAATTATTACCACAATTTTACATAAATCCTATATGTAATGAGTAATCTCTGACACTGCACTGGCGTATTCGGCGGGCAAAATTTATTGTTAAGAAATCCTTATGCGATATTTAAATATCTACCCAAAATTAAGACTCAAAAACATAGTAATTTTAATTTATTTTAATGTCAAGATACGTACTGTAATTGTTTGTTAAAAACTACTGTCATGAATACATTTTCAAGAAGAATTATGGGTATACATAATTCTTAAACTGAAGCACCATTTTAAGAGGTTTTTCATTTAAACTTACGAGGAAGACCCGAGCGACTGTTTTAGAAGATACGGGAAGACTTACTGCTTCTCAATTAATTGCTTATGATACTTAATTTTATCCTAATCGAATTTAGAGCTTGCTGATTACTGACAACATACTTATTACTAACTTTTTCAAACACTCAAACACGCAAGACATCACACGTAAGTAAAGGAAAGTTCCTGTGTTTTAATTTTCCAAACATATTTGTAGTTACGTGCGATGGGATTGGAGTGTCGCGAGCGCTAATACATAATTTGTATTATTTCAAAAATGATGGATTCTTTCGAGATTCAAACGATCGTGCGTCATAGATCCATCAGGTATTCCGAGCACTCAGCCATGCGATAGTCTTAATCGTCTCCTAATCCCTTCTCAATTTGTGTCAAAGATGTGTAAATCTTGCGAACGGTGAGATAAGATTTACTCACACGATGCCGATGCCCCGAAACTAATAAATGTGGTACTCTGATTTGTGTTACTACGTAATCGATGACGGTTAGTTATCCAAATTAAAAGATTAGGTATCCAAAATAAAATTAATTCTCTACTGCATTGAATTAACGCGAACAAAATAGAAATGACTGACACGCGCACACTAACGCACCGTAGATAAATAAATACGATCACGCTCATAAACTCATCTAAATGTTTTATCTTAATTACCAGTCCAATATTCAGAGGCCTATGTCTATGCGAAGAAATGTTTTAAGACCTAATTACGCCACAATAAAATATAAATTAGCAAACATATTTTAAGTTCAAAAGCAAGCACTTAGCATAAGGTGGACTGTAAGTTTGTATGTCACCATAAAAATAAAACGTCTCAGTAGCATAGTGACTAAGCATTTGGTTGTCGCGTTGCAGTGCCGATGGTTCGAATCATATGCGGAATAAATGTTTTAATGACCTATAAATACTTTTTCCGGGTCTCTATGCTTAGCAATATGTAATTTGTATATAAAACATCTCCAAGAAAAGAATAAAATTCCACAGTGGGCAATATTTTGAAAAATATTACAAAAGTAAATAATATTAGAATATAATAATAAATGTATATCTTCAACTAAAAGGAAATAATGTAATGCAAGTACTTAACTTAAATAAAATATAATATTTTCTAATAACCTAATGATATACCTTATTACCGAAAAAATAATTTGTCTAGCTAACATAATAATATCCTCATAGTATTGCGCTACTTAAAGAGTACGCGTACAGTGCTGATGTCTTCAATTGAAATAATAATATCTACGTTCAAAAATATTAAGTATAACAAATAATTTAGATATTCGCAAAAATTATATAAAAAGGATATAGAGATAATAAACGAATGTTTTTATAATAAAAATTTAATTTTACTGACATTAATTTATAATAAAAATTAATGTCAGTAAAATTGCAATGGAATTAAAGAATAATAAGCAAGAACTTCCAATAAATAGTGTATTTAAAAATTTGACTTTGAAGCCTTTCAAAATTAATTAATTAATTATTAATTTTATCGGAAGCTATAAAACAAGACAGTAACGACAAAACGACCGAAAACTTTGCTAGTAAGTGTTGCTTAAATACACCTTATATTACATCAACATCCTACTATAAACCGATACTGGACATTAGGCCTCTCGAATGCATCAGTTAACAAGTAGAACGCTAAACAGCCGGATTGGTAAACGCAGAGTCCACTACATTCGCATTGGTAATCGTATAAATGGGTGCATGTATTTCATTTCTGTCCAGGTGTCCCCAGGTGCCTAGACAGTGGTAACAACCTCTTATCCGTACCTACTGCCAAACAGAAGTGAGTGCACTGCTGTATTCCAGTCTAATGGTCGCCACACACGGTTAGTTCAACTGATCATTCCAAGTGATCAGTTCAGAATAAAACTGTTAATATTTTTTAAAATATCGGGTTTCCATATATCGATAATTATAAATATATCAATATTGGAGTTTTATATATAAGTTTATTTATCGATATATCGAAAATCCGATATTTTAAAAAATATCAGCAGTTTTAGTTCGAACTGGTCAGTTGGAATGATCAGTTGAACTGACCGTATGTGACGTCCATGAAGGGTATAATATGGAGAGCCGGTTTGGTTACAGGCTTTGAAGCGGTTTGTCGTTTCAACGAATTGCAGTAGCTAAATATCATCAGATGGATTGAAAGTACGTTGCCACTGCAGTTTTATTAAAAATCTTGCGCTTCCTGAAACAATAGTTTTACTGAAGTTTAAAAATTGCTAACTCAACAAAACATTTAAACCCAGTTCTTTTTACATTGAGCTAATGATAAATGTATGATACAAAATACAAAATAAATGTAACTTTCTTTAGGGACGATACTAGTGATAGGTTGTCGTTATGATAAAGATAAATGTAGATGAAGAAATAATATCTATACCTGTTACCTTTTGTGCTTCAAAATTAAAAAAAAATATTTCCTTTACTTAGAAAATTCATAAGTTGCTGAATGAGAAGAACGATGGCATAAATATCTTACAAATCTGACAACTTTTCCAATATTTTCCATTAATTTTGCTCTTCTTATGAAGCAAATTAAATTTATGCATGTATGTATATTACTGTAATTACCTCTGGCTGTCCTTAACTAAAGAAACAAATACCTAAACAAAACTGATGGCCTGATATCATTTCACAGATAAGTATCTAATTTTTAAAATTGAGTGTGAGTTATACATAAAAAGCAAACGATGTAATATTAAAAAATTTACTCGAATAAAACGTTACATTTTTTGAAATAAATGGAGCGGTGACGAGTGTACGCAGACCGACGTTTCGTAACCGAAATGGCGGTCACCGCGAAACTTAGACCGGGTAGTGTGTAACAGAAACAGAAACAAAAACTTTTTTATTAAATGTAGATTATAACAATACTCATTGAAAGTCACTTTTTTCATTTACCACTGGTTCGCAAAAAAAAAAACCTCTGTCCTGGGAAGAACCAGCAAGAAACCCAGCGGGACTATTTTTTTTTTCAAATGATAGCTTACAATCATGTTTACAATTAATGAACACAAGACAAATTAGAAATAGCTTGGTAGCGATCACCCTACCCAGGGGTTATTATCATACATAAATTCCTTAATATTATAATAACCCTTTTTATACAAAATTAGTTTAATAAAATTTTTGAACTTTTGTGTCGGTTGGTCGAGGCCGCTTCGAACATTTATCAAAACCATTTTTTTCAAGCTATGTACAAGTTCACGGGAGATGACTACGTGAACAAAATATGTAAAAAATATCTAACTTGTTATAAAAGTCAATTACTTTAGTAGAATAATCAAATGTCACCATAATAATTACAGCGAAATTTCGGCAGATTGTGACCTGTCGAAATTTACAAATTTAACTGTTAAGTTTTTTAAGGCTCCCAAATGTCTTCCAAGGCGTTTCAATTTTTACTACCTTTTCAAATGTTACTCGAGTGGAACAATGTTATTTATGTACGTACGTAGTTTCTATACTCATGGTATTCCAACTTACCTTCACTTTATATATTATTCAATCACAGCGGCCAACGTCAACGGAAACTAGCTATTTGCGCAATCCATAATTATAGTGTACCAGTGCGTGCACAAACATAGGTATACTCTCTAATCTTTCACTACCATCACAGATTATAGGGGTAATCTGTGACTGTCATAGACTAATGGTACAGAAATCTGACTCGATCGCAGAGAGATCAGGCGTAGGACCAACGGATTTACGTGTTTTTTTGAGGCACAGGGGCGCAACGTCTCCAAGTTTCTGACGATTCTAGGATGCTACTAAACGTATCTCAAGTGAAAATCTTACTTATTTTCACCCAATCCAGAACACAAGGATACAAACCCAGGACTCCATGATTAACAGTCACGTTAACGGCCACTGTAACTATGAGCACTGAATAAATAATTGCTATGAAGTTGTAATTTTATGAACACACCTCAGAGAAATTTCTGTCTTCTGTAGTAGATATCATATTGAATAGAACAAAATTTTTACTTTGTATTATCAAAAAGTTTATTTATGACGTTTTCTTTTAGATTGAAAAGTGTGTGACTAACAAAATATTATTAAGTGCGTGCTTAAGTATTACTCATTTCTAAAGGGAGCAGTAGCATGCTATATAATAACTCTAATTTAGTTAAACATAAAAAATTAGCTTAAAATTCTTGTGCTTAAAAATAAGTTTACAAAAATAATACGAATGACCAAATAATTAATTAAGAAAGAGTGGCAGGTGCATATTATGCTGCAGACTTCAGTGGCAGAGTCGGCAAGTATTGACGATATATTGCAGGTATAATAAATAAAAGTAACCTAAGTTACTTCTTATGACATCAGCTATCTGACAGTGAAAGTCTCGGTCCCGGAAAAAAATCGGACCAGCAGTTTCGGAGATTAGCCGAAACAAACAAACAGACAGAGAGACAAAAATATTTCAAATTGTGATTTTGTTATAAGTACCCATCTTATATACTTTCATATGCACTTAGTAAGAAGCTGTTATTTTGACATTACACACTTCGATTTTATTTATTCGTATAGATTGGCCAATCAATACAAATTGGACATTGGAGTAGCATGTATCTGTGGGTATATGGAGGTGATAGCACTGAGTAAGGTGTATCAGGATTATGCCAAATGGAAGTCCCTTGTCTCTGCCTAGCCCACTACTCTGAATGACGGACGTGAGAGTTTATGTATATATGCAGATATGAATGACAGAATCGAACCCACACCCACCATTTTTAGCTTCACAGTCTGTATTCTTTACCATTTGGATACTGTCATTTTGCATTACGTATCTGATAATTCACTAATGTCGCAATAAAATATGTATACACAATACAATAAATAATTAAAATGGTATAAAATGGTCTTCGTACTTAGTGAATTACAATACTCTACTACTGTATTACAGATCTCATTTATGTTGATGTTTCCTTTGGTTGCTTTTGTAGAAAAAAAAGGGTGAAACGAACTATGTGTTCGTTTCACCCTTTTTTCTACCTGAAAGTAAGGATGCTGAGGGCAGCTCTATTCTCAGTTAAGAATGAAAATGTTGCGTTGTCACCTTCGACGGCTAAGATAGAATTCCTCTTTCCAGTAAAAATGCTTTTCGGTTTTCTACATTCACCATACGAAACATAGCAGCATTAAGTTGCTATATTACGACGGTATTCTGTGAGAGCGTGGTCCTTCCCCGGTCGAGCCGATCCATTCGTACTACAACTATATATAGCTCCAGTTTGGCTCTACTACGTATAAACGTTACAAGTTTTTGTACATCATGTCGTTCATTTATCAATACAGCATTGTTTGATTTGCTTAAAGTAAACGTCATTTCAGCTTAACAATACTACATATACTTTTACTATACTTTTACAATACTTTCTTTCACCTACCTAGTAGTATAACATATTTACTCGAAATAAATAAAATACCTTTATATTTAATTGTCGTTTTGTTTGTTTTTTGTATGTGTAATATATATATTGTGTATACCTTTTTAATATCACCGGCATGATAGTTGGCCTAATGCCACTGCATAGTGCGTGAGGCGAGACGCAAGCGGCGAGGGGGCGGGATGTCACGAATGGAAATCAATACTAACTGCACACTACTGCATTGCTCGAATATAAATCAGCCCCTGCCATGCACCCCGCTGTTGCCAAACTCAATTACAATCGACATTCAACTTAGACGCTATACAGCAAAATCTATTTTTGAATGCACCGCGAAATGAGAATAGTCGCGAATCTAATAGACATAATGTACGTACCTACAAGCATCCTCAGATATGGTTGCAAGTTGTTTCTTTAGTGAACTCCCTTTGTTATAGCTTGCTTACAAAAATATTCAAGACATTCTCCATTCCTACCGTATCTAATCTTTTCAATTCTATGGAATCTATTTTCATAATTCAAGGATTGTTGTTGTTGGAACAGCGTCTACGGAATAAATGCTATTAGATTTATTGTGTTGTGTAAATATAATCCTTAACAGTAATAAATATCAACATATATCTCAAAATTTATTAAAAAGTGATCTACTTAGTAAATTAATTTTTTTAATAAAATATTATAAAAAATAAGATACTTATACAAATATAACCAATATGTTATTTTCTTAGAGTGTATAACTTAATATGTATTATACTCTTTAGGCTACTTTATTAAATATTTCTGTTCATTGTTGAAAACTAATGTAATAACAAATATCTTTTATATCATGCATGTTGTAGTTTTTTTAAACAAAACTTCAATGATAAACTATTTTAAACCCGTATCATCACCTGATGCCCATACCCGTTCAAACGGCAATCAACATAAAATGAAGAGAAGCGTTGTCACCCTTGAAGATTGAGATATAAAATATCACAACCTGTAATAACTGTACTGGGCTCCCTTACTCTTCAAACCAGAATATATACTCAGCAGTGGGTGCACTACAACTGGGCAGTAGAAAAATGTAAGAGTAGGTTGCAACCGAGGAAGATTCTTTGGTAGAAAAGATCGATCCTACAATCTAGTAAAACTGATATCTTTTTAAATTGTGTTTGATAGGATAATCTCTGTAATGATTGAAATCGTGTTCAGGCTTCAAATAAAGCTTTATTTAGAAATCTTATCCACCGCGAAAGATCCATAAACTGCATATAGCCTAAAACCATTGTCCGCTTGGTAAATAGTGAGTGGCTTCATATCTTACCAAGCAACGAATGGTTGCCACGGCGCACTCGGACCTCGTATACAACGGCGTCTAAGCTCGGTTTAAGGTTTCCCGGCCTACTACACGACGTCCGATAAGAAACAGGCTCTGCTCACGGCGTGCACTAACTCCTGCCCTTTATTTATTACGCGCTACGTGCCCGTAGCAGGCAATACTTGTGCCATATTGTTTTTGCCATAAAAGAGTCAGTTGCTACACGATTTTTCACTTTAAGAATTAGAATATATAATCAATATTTCTTTTTAGCGATTCGATTAAACGCAAATAAAACGTTGCCAAATATTTCTAATTGATACAGCTCGCTGTATCTGGTATTGCCGTGATTTAACAGCGTCGTTGGAATCCGATGTACCTACGATTTATGTGGAGCCAATATTGGCGCGTTGGCCGCGAACGAAGTGCTTTATTGACTGTTAACTCAGTGAAATTTAAATATGTATCCTTTTCACGTTTTTTTTTAATAGGGTTGGGTGACAAACGAGCATATTCCACCTGATGGTAAGTGGTTGCTGTGGTCCATTGACATCTACATCTATCCTCGATTACGAATCGAAATGCAGACGCGTTGTCACGCGTGAGGACTAAGATGGAGTGCCTCGTTTCCAGTAAAAAGGGTCTCCGGTTCTCTACACTCACCATACAAACACAGCAGCATTAAGGTACTATTTTACGCTGGTATTCTGTAAGAGCGTGGTCCTTCTCCGGTCGAGCTGACCCATGCGTGCTACAACTATACTACTACCATAGCAGCATGGCTCTACCACGTATAACCACATTGCGGCGGTGTACTACTATCCACACTACCACATACCGTCTCGGGGCGTCGTTAGAGTCGTCGTCGTTAGCGACAGAAGTAAACTGAAACTGGAAATAGGTCAGGCAGACCCGTCCGCCAAGCTTAACAAAATCAACTATGGCAAAATATGGCATAAAACTATGACATGATAGTTCCAATGGGGGAGGCCTATGTTCAACTTGTAATGGATGAATTTTTTCATGTAAAATAACAAAAAACGAATTTAAATTATTTAGTATAGGTAAATACCAAATACGTGGTCCTTCACTGCTGGCCGTATGAGGACCCTCAAGGTCGCTCAGCTAGCTATGGAGAGGGCTATGCTCGGAGTTTCTCTGCGTGATAGACTCAGAAATGAGGATATCCGCAGTAAAACCAGAGTGACCGACATAGCCCAACGGATTAGTAAGCTGAAGTGGCAATGGGCCGGCCATATAGCTCGAAGAACCGATAACCGATGGTGAAGAAAGGTTCTCGAGTAGCAGCCTTGTACCGGTAGGCGTAGTGTAGGGCAACCCACAACTAGATGGAGTGACGACCTGGTAAAATATGCAGGAAGTCGATGGATGCAGGTGGCTCAGGACCGTGCTTTGTGGCATCACTTGAGGGAAGCCTATGTTCAGCAGTGGACTTGTGAAGGGCTGTTATGATGATGATGATGAAATACAAAATCTTTAGCATGTTTAAAATATAATAAAAATTGTAAAATAAATACGTTTTATTACTGAAAAGAATGTTTATTTTGAAAGATTTCTATTGTTAGGTATTACAATTCAATAACAATCACTATATGGTTTTATGGCTTTATATTGTTACGCAGCTTCACATGTCTTCGAACAGCAGGACTTCACATGTCTTCGAAAATTTTTAAGCTTAACTTGTAAGGGGAAGGCACAAACTTTTTTCCACCTTCGCCTGAATGGGGTGCTGGCAGACAAGACACTGGCGACTGACGTGAGAAAACTAATCCGTAGTTGCTACTGGGAGGAGCATAATCAATGTGACTTTTGTTAACCGACGCTCACCACCTGCTTTCCCAATGCGGTGAGTATGGTCAACAAAATAAATACATGTCTTGTGCTTTTTAAACAAAAGGTCTTTGTCAATCAGTGGATTTTTAAAAGGCCGAGACTAACTCTCAAGTCCTAATATTCTTATCAGCGCTTGACTTCTGCCTTCATTAGGTAGTTTAACAAATTGTTTTTTTTTTCTTTTTATAAACTTATAATTTAAAGTTCTACAATAATTACAACGAAAACGAATTAGCGAATAAGAACAAGTAATAAGACATAATAATTCAAAAAGTGTTTTATGTGGATGCAAGTTAAGAAATAAATAAGTAGTATTGCCGGTTTTCAAAAGCCCCCTTACTTACGTCTCTTTCGCACAGTTAGCAAAAAATAAAGGCGTGAAAGAGTAAGGAAATACCGGGCCAATTTTTGTGGTGATTGCGTTCAGAAACCGGTTCATCATAGCGGAGGTCGTCGTTTTTTGTTGGCAGTAGGCGTCGATGGGTATCGCTAATCGTTTTCCCCGAATTTTGACGCAATCTCTACCTGATGTGACTACCAATTTAATGTAGGTATTATACCTACTACAGGTTTATAGCGCTATCTTTTATAGGCTTTATTAAAATCGTATTTCTTTCAGTAATTTTGTTATCTAGTCGGTAGCTACATTATTGCAGAGTTAGGGTTTTATTATTTTTATCACAGGCTGTTAGGCATTTTCAGGTTAGCGCTGGGTGTGAATTTCACAGTACGCGAGCAACCCGGATTCGATACCCGCCGGCAGCAATGAAATTATTAATTGCAGTTTTAAGTGCTGATTTACCACGTGCTTCGCGGGAAGGGAAAACATTGTGTAGAAACCTGCATATCTGAGAAAAAAGAAAAAAAAATTCGAAGGCACGTGAAGTTCGCCAACACGCATTTTGGCAGCGCGGCGGACACTTCCTTGCCATAAAAGTAAAACTCTCTTAGAAATGAGAGGAGGCCTGTGCCCAGCTGTGGGACGTATATAGGCTGTAACTAACTCAGATGCTGTGGTGATGGAGCTGTAACCTTCTTTAGTTGAAGTTGGTTGCAGGTGTTCATGGACTGCAGCCCGTGGACCTGCGTAACATCACGTGGACTGTAGAAGTTTGTCATTATAGTATAAAAAATCATACTTGCATTACAAATAAAATAGTAGACAGATTTAAAATGGATTTGATGCCTTATTTTACATTTATTTAGATAAGTGGTAGCGTGCGGTTAATTTTTGTGTTGCCATACGCGATAGTCTATAGTCTATTTTTTATTAATACCAAGGTTCCTATTTATTTTTATAGCAATTACTAATATAATGATGAATATAAATAAATTATATAATTTTGTTTAAATTTATTTACAGTGTACGTTCAGAATTTCAGACACTAATATTTTTTTTAAAATTACGAGTAACACTAAAACGTATACGTCGCGAATCTATTCATGTATCGACGATCATTTTTGTAACATACCGCCGCGGCGCGAGGCGCGATATCGCTTACCATTTGCAATGGTTTTGTACAACAAAACAATCTCGAAATGTTACAGAATATTCCATTAATTGGTACTTTACTGATTTTTAGTTTTTCTGGGCAAAATACTGACTAAAATAAAAATTTGCAAGAGGATAGGAGATTCTAGTACTTAGTGCATACATAACAGAAAACAATTGTACTTTATACCAGACAGTATTAGTATTATAAATTAATTTTAGTACATATTTATATTAATAATAATTAATTTAAATTTAGGCTAGTTTTATTCCATTGGTACCCATTTCGAAGTGGTGCACTTTTAGTATTTTGCTAATTATTGATAACTTTATTTTGATTCCAAATTGATACATTTTATAGGTTCTAGGTTATTCTTAAATTGAAAACTGCATTATTTCGCGTCGATTTTTTTTAAACTGTAAAGTTGGCGCATTGTCAGCGTTTGGTGCAGTGTTGCCCTATAAAGTAAGCGCCCGGTGCAATTTAATGTCGCTCAAAAGTTAGTCCGCTAGCGCGGGACAAACTATGGCCGTTTAATTAACGCCTGAATGAAAGTCGTTTAAAGTAATAAATTATTTAAACAACTCAAAATTAAATAAGCGTGTATTACATACTATAGCAATAGAAGTGAATACTATAGCAAAATAAGAGACCGATGTCCATTGTAGGATTGCTTACGGAGAAGATATCATAATACTATTTTATTTAGATTACTTAATCATTATTAGAAAATTATTAATTATGGGGGCATTTACCCTAAGTTTATTTCATGACAATAATGAGATGGAGTGAGAGCTTTTGTGTCGAATGTAACAAATGAATTAAAAAATACTTATTAATATTTCACGTAATTATATTTAATGGCTTTTTGAAAACCCTGTCTATGGAATAATATTTCTAATAATAATATTTAAGTTACTGTACATAATTTCTATAACGCACAGTATAATGGATAGAGTCAGCTATAGAAAGTGCATATAGCAGATCCAGGTGAAATCTCTTGAAGATCTTTGTTAAATAGATATTGTTTACGTTTTTTTTGTGTAGCAAGTTGCGAACATATTACGATTAACCTTTCGCGATCGTTTTTAACGTCACGCCAAAGGAAAAACGCAGGTGTAGCAGTTGTACTGACTAATGTGAATATACTTTGTTAGAACAGAGGCTCCCTATTTATTGAAAGTTTAAGAGAGTAGAGAACAATTTGCCTCATTGCTTTATAGGGACACATTGTTCCTGACTCTGACTATTCCTGACTGATTATAAGTTCATGATGACTGCTTGCGTATGCGTAGGTAGAACTGTACCTTACTCTAAAAAGTACTTCGGATCCAATAAACAAAGCATGGATATGGATGCGACGACATTATATTCAGAAGAATATAATGTCTTTGACTGAACTCTGAATAATCAATTAATCAGCGGATTTTTAAGGGTTATTTTTTTTAACTTGAACGTCTCCAATTCTATCAGTTAGTTGAGCCCTCGGTGGAAAGTCAGTGTTATTAGATATTAAAAAGTACACAAAAATGCAATAATTTTTGATTTATTATATTTTCAAAGTTCAATTACAAAATATGTAAATAAAGACAGATAGGTATCGTCTTTCAAAAATAAATTGAACTTAATACAAAATAATTTATTATGACAGTCGATAAGAATTCGAGATCGATTTTTAAACTGTTTAATACCGGTTATTAGCTCATGAATTATTAATAAACAAATTAATAAATCTTGTACGTGATAGAATTATACTGTAGATATACTTACCTATTATAGTTGTAGCACGATTATATGGGCTTGACTGGAGATAGATCTTGCTCTCACACATAACAACGTGAAATAGCAGCTTAATGCTTCTGTGTTTCGTTTGGTGAGTGTAGTTTAGAACCGAATACCTTTTTTACTGGAAAAAAGGTATTCTATAAAGGTATTATATAGTTCTCAGGGGTAATATCGATAGGCCACAGCATCCACGTACCATCACTTGGTGTTCGTTTGTCACCCTTATTCTATAGAAACATTAACTTAGGAAAACTGATAACACTAATTAGTATTAGTATTTAATATTAAATAACATTAGTATATAGTTGATAAATTCGTTAAATACAGCTCAACAGAAAAAAAAATACACCATAAAATTATTAAGAAAGTACATATTGTTATTAATATAGAGACTTTGTATTCTTACTACGCACTTGTATCTACATCAAAGAAACTGTTCATGTATTACGTCCCGGCACTTTATTTAAAAGCATCTCGCACAAAAACTGGAAATCATCGGAATTCTAAGAATGATAATGCCACCTTTATAAGAAAGTACTTTATTAGTTACTTATAATCTAGGTACAATGGATCTGCGATCACCTTGCTTCGGGCGGTGTGACGAAATATGGCAACGAATGGCGAATTTATGTGTAACCCAATGGGACGCCAGTAACGTACACTGTGCCCAAAAATAGTATGCTTAAGTAATTATAACCAGTTTTATTGTTTTTTTTATTTTACACAAGGTGTCTTAATACCTTCAAGTAAAATGGTATGCTTGTATATACGAACTTTGTTGAAATATCTGTATTTATTAAAAAGGAATTTGATAGCGATTTTTTGTGATACCCAACTCAATTGCTGTTTACATTATTTATTAATTTAGTCTAACTCATAATAGTCCATATTATTGACCTGTCAGCTAACCGTTTATTAATTATCAATCGCTGCTTTTTTATATTGTTAAAGCAACGAAATATCCCACAGAGTTTGAAGTTATCAACATACGAGTAAAATGTTGTTTTATTATTTATATGTTATTTATCAAATCAAATCAAATAAATAATATTATATTTATTAAATTTAAGTAATTTTTAAAGTTAAAATTTCATGACAAGAGCCGAGGTAGCTCCCCTAAGCTAAGCGCTCTCTGTTGGTATCACCTTATTAGATGGTAAGACTTATTTTTTCGTTAAGAGTCCGTCTGGGTATGTTTTCATTTTTATAGTAATAGGATAACAAACGGGTACACAGTTCACTTGATGGTAAGTGATGCTGTGGCCCATAGACATCTACATTTATCCTCAATAAAGAATCAAAATAATATGCATTTTGATTTCATAAAAACGCCCCTGAGGAGTAACATGAAATACCTTGTTTCCAATAAAACTACTTAGGTAGGTGTTATAAATAGATATTTAGCACATAATATATAGATTGTAATAGCAAATAAAAATGAACAATAATATCACAGACGTAACTTAAATCTCAATTCTGAAAGATTATTTTAAAAGATAAATTGTCCCTTAATTGTTACCAAAAGGAGCGTTAAAAATTATGAACATTGAGAAAAATTCAAATATATTAAAATTAAAAAAATTCAACGCGTCTGGTTACCGATTTTTTGTTTATTGGTTTTTATTTAAAATTTGTTTTAAGTTTAATTGGTTAACTTATGGAAAACCAAAGGACAACATTCTAGTTTCATTATGTGGTAACCAAATTTCGGTAATTAAAATATAAAATTTCCTTAAAATCGCACCAGGAACGTACTCAGAGCCATTACAATCTTCAAAAGGCGCCCCGAATTCAACTTTATCGCACATAACGGGTCCTGGTCTTGCTTTTTGTTGTCCAGCGATTTATTGTTTTGAAACTACATACATTTTTAAATCTCAATATGGAAACAACTTAAGTGGGTACCGTTTGGTGGGTCACCGCAACGAAGTAGATTGCAAATCGATGATTTTACGATGTTGGATAATTTCAAGCGATTACCGCGAAGATTGTTCGTTGCTTAAACGATTTCGGGGTGATCGGTGTACAATGCTGGCAATTTCATTTGCGGTTTAACTTTATTGGTAGTTGGTGTTGCTTGAATTCTTAAATATCTGATAAGCTAAACAATTAAGAATATCTCATGGTGGAAATTTTCGTATAGTTCATCATAATATTTATTGAAACATGAATTATTTTAAATTATAATTAATGCAAATGTATAGGTGAAGTAACAGGCTATAATCGATACGGCCCTCCTGCTGGCCACAGCCTAATCGTCTAATCTGGAACCCGCATGTTTGTTGACGGATTGTTCAAACTTTCATTTTTTTAAACATGCAGGCTTCCTCACGATGTTTTCCTTTACCGTAGACGGAAAAATCAGTACTTAAAATTGCAATTAACAATTTCATTGTTGCCGACAGAGATTGAACTTTAAATACTCGATTAAGCGTGTACTTATCCACTGAGAAATGTTGTTTTAAGCTACGTTTAAGTTATTTCGTAGTTAAATTGCCATATTACAGTAGAAATATCCGAGAAATCTTTAGTCAATTGTGCTTTATTTTGACTAAGAAAAATACTTAATACGATCTTGTAGTATAGACAACGGAATTATCACTTTATTATATGTCAAATAGGATCTCTCACCGGAGAGAGGGAGCGTAGTGAAAGGTATGAAACGTTCGCCAGCTACTGCGACAGTCCACCTCTTATGTTTGACGCTTATTAGCAAAAGCCCCAAACTGTGGAGGTAGCCGAGGGTTACAGGTGGTGTATGGGCGGCTGACAATGCTAATATATTATTTGTGTGATACCATTTATGGCTGTATCGGAGAGATCAGTATCCAATTTTATACCGCAGTTTCATAAGAGTCATGTACTCGTACCTACAGGAAGCTACAGAGAGTCGGATGTAAGGCTCACAAGGACTTTTTACAGGCTCGTGATGAGTAAATGAAATACTTAACACCGTATTACGAAGTTTCCTTACTTATTTATTTAAAATTAAAAGTAGGAATGTAAAGCTTCGAAAAATATTGTACAAATGAATTCTGGAAAGACTTTTCTTTAAAGGATCGTCTAGGAGGAGTCGCATGTTCAATCGTTTGATTGAACATGTGACTTAATGAAAAGCTTTAATAAAATAAAAAAAACGACTATTCACTGTCAAAATTAAAGGATTTACCAGGTAGTAGACAATCATAAATTTAGTTATAAAAGAAACCAATTTCTGTCTGGTTAGCAACCACCTACCGTGGTTACTAGGTGTACCTGTCTCTGCCTTTTATTGTGTTCCAGCTTCCAGCAGTACTCCGTGCTAACATAGTTACAGAGTCAGATATTCCATCTTAGCCTGCAACGGTACTTGTCATCCTTTTTTGAAGTTAGTTTCTGCTATCCAAGACTGCATTAGGCACTTACCTTCAGTCTGTGGACTAGTAGCACGTTTGTCACTAGAATATAATAAAAATAAAACAAAAACTATTTTTTTATATATAAATAGTACAAAAATATATAAATAGTATAAAGATTAGAAAAGAACCACATAGGTATTATAAAGGTAAAAAGATGTAGATAACAGAAATATTATTGTTTTAATCCTCGACGTAAGGTTATTGAATTAATATTTATAACATCATCTAAACAATTACCATACTTTCCTCAACATACTCGTTAATATGTAAAACTTTAGACGCCGACATAAATCATTCAAAAGCACAATGAAGGTTCGAATACATAGAAAATGTATTCTCCAGTAAATATGCAAATCGTGTCTAAAATGCAACTGGTCGGGAATCTGAATTATTCATTAAATTAATTAATAGGTCTTCGACAACAGTTCAGCGACGTCGGAGCGACAAGCGAATTTGATATTCAACAAACTCACGATTGGTGTTACACGTGTAATTTATCTGCAATAAAGTATTAGGTAATTATAAAATCTGGAATTAAATATTTAGTATATTTTTGGTATTATATGAAACAGTTCTAGTGTTATTTCTAATTTATTTTATAATTATTAACTATGTATTATATATTAACTATGTAATGAAGAATCAACTGTCAATATATCTAAAACTGAAAGAAGAGTACAACTTCCTTTCTGCCAAGGAGGGTCGCGTTCGTATACGGCTTAGAGATCTCTAGTCAGATCGTTAAGCCAATTCCTAAAAGGCGGTGTTTAGTGGGTAAAATTCTCCACATAACCACTCAGCCGGCTGCGTGGTATGCTATGAGCATTCACCGCCTCCCTCCCCCGCTTTCCGGAGGGTTGCCCATATTTGCTTCGGACGCAAAAAAAAACAACCTGCGAGACACAATATGTTATTCTTCTTGAATTAAATTTTTTTTTTGAATTTGAGGTAGATTTAGAAAGTAGACATGAAATTTTATGATATAGGATTTTTTTAAGATCCGGAATGTATTTCAACGTCAACTTCCAATTTTAGATGCTGATATTTTTTTAGCAAGTGATTACCGCCGCATATGAACAACCGCAACACCAGGGGAATTGCAGGTTCGTTGCCGGCCCTTTAGAAAGGATTAAGCTCTTTTCCTAAAGGTCCCTAAGTCGTATCGTTCCGGAAAAATCGTCGGTGGTAAACAATTCCACAGAGAAGTTGTACGAGGAAGAAAACTCCTAGTAAAACGTACAGTGGTGGACCGCCAAGTATCCAGATGGTGAGGATGGTATCGTGAATTTTGACGAGATGTGCGTTCATGAAATTTGGCGGCTGGAATTAATCCGAACAATTCCTCAGAGCACTCACCGTGGTAGATGCGACGGAAAGCATAATGAGATGCAACATCCCTACGCGGCTCCAATGAATCGAGCCGATCAGAAAGGCGTCGGTCGTGATGATTCGAACATTTCTCCACTGGATGCAGTCAAGTGGAAGGATCTGACACTGGGGTGTTCCGGCTCAGAGATGAGAACAGTATTTCATGTCAGGCCGAACTTGCGCTTCGTTAAGTTGCAAGCAATGTGCGGCATGAAATACTGTCTCTGCTGCTGAGCATGCTAAGCTATTTAGAGGCCAATTTGGCCTTCCCTTTTAAGTGACTACGAAACTGCACACCGTTTGATATATCAACGCAGAGGATTCTGATGCTAGCTGAGGCAACAAGAAGAGTGTCTTGAAACTGAGAAGATGCGACAAAGTGGTTATTTTTAGCGGTAAACGCGTAAACTTGTGTCCTGTGGTAATTGAACTGGACTAGTAGATTTAGTCGCCCCCAATCCGAGACTTGACTTCAGATACAAGTTTGTCCCGGTACTCCTATTTAAGCGATATATCTACACTCTGAAATAAGAAAAAATATAAGGAAATATTTATGCTTGAAAAACACAGCGACAACCCGCTATAGAGCAACCTGGCTCGCTCTGCCGGTTTAACCGTTCTACTATCAACAGTTGACATTTCGCCTGGTATGGGATGTCACTAGATGGGAAGTTTTTATTAAATTTGATCTTTGTAGCTAGTCTTGCAAGCAGTACCTTATATATTTATATTTCTTCACACTTAACCATCTACACAGTAATGTATATTCAATGAGCTTGGCCCTTCCTCGGTTAAGGTGTCCTAGATATAAACCAAGTATATGTATAATGCAATATGTACTTGAATCAGTACCAATCTACGGCCTATTTCACGATTTGATGTTGTTACCTGACTATTTTACGTTTGATATGTGGTAGAGTCACATTATAGCATATAATGTCTGCATCACGTATGGGTTGGCTAGATCAGGGAAGGCACAGCGTGATAAAAGCAGTTTGATCCTGTTGTTTTTCATATGGCGGGTGACGTGTGTCGCATACCATTTTTACTGGTGACTAAACGTTCTATCTCAGTCCTTAATGGTGACAACTGCATTTTGATTCTTTTTTATAGAATAAGGGTGACAAATAACGAGCATACACTCCTGACGGTAAGTGGATGCTGTGGCCCGTATTCATCTACATTTCTCCTTGATTAAGAATAAAAAGGCAAATGCGTTGCCACCCTGAGGATTAAGATGGAATGCCTCGTTTCCAGTAAAAAGGGTTTCCGGTTCTCTACACTCACCATACGAAACACACAGCGATTCGAAAATTCGAAATCGAATATATATATATATCCCTTGAATCACTCTTACTTCTATAAAAAATATAACTTCAAATACTGAGATATCTAAAGTCTCTAAAATACCTATAAATAACATTTTATAATTACTTTGTGTTCAATTAAAAAAAGGCATTCGACTGCAAATTCATGTTCCGTTGCGTCGTGCACGCACGTCCACTCTTTAGTATGTATATCAACAGCAACAAATCGTTCATACATCTACCAAACGCTTAACCAAGCCCAAGAAATTGATGGCTATACCAGTATCACTACCTATATCATTCATACAAACATGTCTCCACGCAAAAGGCGCGCCGCATGACGCCTGGATAAGCGGATGAATACATTTAAATAGTAAACGTGACACTACCGTTGATTTAGTATTGTATAATGTAGTCGGTACATAAGTTCCATTACTCACGGATATAACTCGTCCTCTGTTATAAATATGGCGCGTATGGACATGGTTTAGAGCCGCGCTGGTCGTTAGTCTGTTACACAAAGGATTTGTTAGTAGAACTTATGAAGCCTTGGTATTTGCCCACGCGGAGATGGGTTGCGGTCTATGCTTTGAACAATGGGCACGGACTGTTCAGAATATTCCATATAACATTTAAGATTAACGAAATTTAAATCAAAAATGGTCAATCGATGTGTAGCATATTTAGTTTAATAAATACTCACTTACATATATGTTGAATATGACGTGAATCCCTTTTTATAAGAAGTTTGTATGTATCACGAAAAAACCTACAGTAGATTGTAGCTATACGCTATACTTATTTAATCGACTTTAGCATAAAATATCGACAAATTTGGAACATGCTATTAAAAGTATTTTTTATTAATTTATCTTGCTGACGAGATCGAAAGTCGATTCAGCCTCGAATGTGAAAAACGAGAATGAAATTACAATAATTTCATCGCCCTACTGACCTACAAAACAGCTATATATAACGCATATATGAGGCAGCAAATGAAACAGTTGAAGATACGTCGAATGGGGACGAAAACAGCTCTTATTTAGTATCGATAAAGGGTCAATAATGTTTGTAGGGTACTCAATTGGCTTTACTCAGTATGCCATAATGGAAATACTAATATATCAGGGTGCTGCCTCATCCCTGTATAATCTACAGCAGTGAATTCAGTAGGCGGTTAATCAACATCAAATAAATTGAAGTTCTTATGCAATGTTTTGATGCATATTTTTATGACAGTATTGACTAAGTTGAAAATGACACGTTAAATTTTAAAAATAATACAAATTTTATATGTTAAAATTAGAATCTTAATCTTAAGAAATTGATAATTTTGTCTATCTACATAAATCTATTTATCCAATTTTTTCTCGGACTTTTATAGTTATGCATACTTTCATGGGTTCCACGCTTACGTGGAGCTCGTAGCAAAAAAGAACTGTACTTGCCTGGTACACCGTAAGATGCGATTAATAGCTATGAACTGATCACCAATCACTTCTTTCACAATTTCTATCTATCTCTACCCATATTAACTCGCTGCTCTTTGGACACTGCCTACATGAGGTTACATGCGTGGCGTTATGTAGGTATAGACAAATTGATGTACACATTCTGACCTCACTACATGAAATGTATCTTGCTGATTGAGAGACGAAGCTAGATAAAGCCAGGATTCATAAAGGACTGTCGTCCTAATGAAGATGATATTTGGCAGATAAAATTTTGCTTGAATACTGAAATCACCAAAAATATAATCTTTTCCCAAGTAATGACGATGTTTTGGTAACCTTTTGATTTATGTCTTAAAAACTGTTTTGAATTTTTTATATCACATCAAACATTGGAATTTGATGTTAAGTAATAATATAGTTTTTCTACACCATTTTCCACTCAGTAATTTATGTATGGGTATTATTAGTAAATTAAATTATTCATAGTATCTATAATTACATAAAAAAAATTCTAACTCTTTTCAAATGCTACTTCAAACCGTAATAACTCGATTGTTTGATTCGCAGAGAATGCATAAAGGCATTAAGTCCTTCCATTGTAACCTTTCTTTAAGGGAAATGCGACAAAGATTTGAAAAATAACTAAATAAAGTACAAAAGTGAGTCCCATTGTAGTAGGTTGGTTGTAGCTTGTAAATAAATTACTGAAATAGGTTATTTTTTTTAGTAGTGGGGGCAAACGAGCATACGGATCACCTGATGGTAAGTGATATAATGACTTGTGAATTTAATTATTGTTATCAGTTTCAGACGTTTACAGTCTAATAGCGTTTTTCCCACTTCGTTTTCGGTGCCCTTTTTCATCAGCCAATTTAGAGCTTCCTGAAATTCAATCTAAGCACTTTGATTGGGCTCCTTGTACGATCTCACAGCGGTGAAATGCGCGCATTATCCATGCTTATGTGATTATGCCTTAAACCATCGGGGAAAGAGTGGTCGTGTTTATTTTATTATTCGTATATGTAATTATTTCAATAATTACCTATTATTCAATAACTTATTACGTAAAACTATAGAATTGACTTTAGTTAATTGGTTGAGGGATGAATATTTTAATAGAATCTTATAGGTTTTGAATAATTGTAATTCGACTTTTTCATATAAAATTACAAACGAAATTACAGTCCACTTATGGTGAGTGGCTATTTTAGTCCATGGACACTTGCTACGAAATTCTAATAAACAAAGCTACAGCACTTCGTGTTCACCATCGAGGACTATGACGTAATGCCACATAACCATAATTATAAATTTATATATTTAAGGTTATGATTATGCTGACTCTCCATACCCTTCAGACCGGAACGCACGCAAAATTCTGAGAGTCCGTCTGTTAGCCGGTACCTACCCATGGGGAAGGCAGTCAAGGAGATCTACCACCAGATAAATATAGGTTTTAACATTTTGTCTATTTTCACAAATGACTGTTGCGAAGAAAATTTGTTACTTTTGTAACATTCTCCTTATCTCGTGGACATTTTTGACTATATAAAGATGTTTGTAATTTTCTACTATCAACACATTAGCGTCTTGCATGATATCCTTCCTGTAATTTTTGATCATAGCTACATTTTCTATTGTAATATTTTGTTATGTGCGCAGGACACAATTTAAATTTGTTGTGAACTTTAAACTTACACTGTTATATTATAGATTTTCTTCTATAAAAATTTGAAAACCTAATCTTGTCATAAAGACATCAGCCAAAGGGCCCTAAAATAACATTCGAATTTTAGGCAAATTTTAAGATTTCTATATAGAAATATTCTGATAAATGTGTGTTCATTATAATAATTAATACATTAATAATCATTTCCATAGCGTTATACGCATCACTCAGGTTTTTTTTTTGAATCGGTGCCAAAGGGACCATCGTCATAAATATTCCCCTTGGCCCTTACGAAAGAAATTCGAGACGCGCACGATGTTACTGGTCGAACATAGAAACGACGTTTGTTTTAATAATTTTACTGTGTTTGTATAATGCTATTCCCTCTACATACACTCATGAAGCTGCATTCACTTAACGCGACGCTTCTTACGAATTATAATTTATTGTAACCAAATATGTATAAGGTGTTCGTGTTGTTGAAATTATCTATTTATAAATTTGTTGTTCCAATATGAGCATTGTAATTCCTATATTTGTGTGATTTAGGATTGTTAATATGTAAAACATGTTGTAGAGTCATGACCTAAGTGGTCAACTAACGTGAGGTACGACAATTTTGTATACCACATACGTTTTACTTATCGTTCGGATCTAACCTTGAGATGTAGTAGCGAGAATGGACGTGAGAAAATGTCTGGTTTACTTTTTTAAAGTTATCCCAAAGATTTTCTTGCAGCGTTATGTTTGAAACTTTTATTCGAACTTATTCACTCATCATTCATTACATCCTTGTGATTTAATAGAGCCTCCCGCATATATTAGTCTGTAGGTGGCTTGATAACCGCAGCTTTTTAAATATTTTGAGTTGTTATAAGAAAGTTCTTGCTTTCCATCTCCTGTTTTTCTCCTTCCGTCGCCTCTTACGACACCCACGGGATAGTACGGGGTACTCTTACGTCGTCACTACACGGATTACTTATAAACTTATAATACTATCACATATTTATATAATACTGTACTAAAATCGTGTTTCGTTGACTAGCATTCCTGGAATTTTTTTTAGTTGTCAAGTAGGTGTTCTCACGCTGAGGAATAAAAACCTTGTGACATTCTTATGTTTTAGCTATCATAGTACTGTGTTACTTTTTATAATATTTAGATAGTTCCAGTATTCCACTATAAATATTAAATAATTGAAACTAATTTATATTTTTAAACTTTTAATCCTTCGCAGCACTGTTGACATAAAATACAGGCAGTATAATCATGAAACAAAATTAAAGTGACTATAAAAATAATAAAATATTTCTTAATCTGTTTTCATTCTATTAACTCTGCAATAAATTCTGTTTAATGCAAGTACTACATCAACTAATCTCACCAGTCCAATAAAGTCTATTTACCTACAGTAAAAGTGCAGCGCTCTCGTTACGGAGCAAGGCGTAAACTCGTAATTTTCAATTTGCGTCCGCGGCCCTCGCAAATATGTCGTCATATATCAGAGCTATAGGACTGAATCAGAAACGCGCTCTGAATGTGACTAGGATTCTATATCGAAACGAATAAATACGTTGCGTACAATGTACATATGTCTGCATGTATTTTGTGTAAATAAACAAGATGTCGTCGCTGGGCCTGCAAGACCCGTTAAACATTTTTTTGTTAAAATGATTAAATCCATTATTATTATATTTATATATAATATATAACACTAATATATAATACTTAATCGTACCCACTAAGCCCAATGTATAATATCCATATGGTATTTTTTACTTCTTTGCGAAAATAGCAAAAGTTCTATGAAATACTTCGTTTTTATTTTAATTACTTGTTGAAACTGAACACTAGTTTTTGTTTCTACTGAAACGTTGGATATTTTTATTAAAATACACCTAGCTCAGTGGAGGTATAGCCAGCTATGATTATCATCAATAATACCCACTCTATGATGTGTATTTCATATCCACCAAATAGGACACCATTTTCATGTTGATGGTGATGATATTGATAGTTAAGACTCACGGGAGAGTAGGTACATCCATAGTAGGTGATGGAAACTAAAAACTTAATTAGTGTCCAAGTATTTACCACGATTTTAGATAACATCTTACATTATATAAATGATAATATAATAATATTTATTTATGACTAAAAATATGATATTTTACAAGTTTTAAATTTTATAACTTTTCAAATATACTGCCATAATAGGCGGAGAAACATTTATCATCCCACTGAAGTCTCCATTACAGCCCTTCACATCATCATCATTACAGCCCTTCACATCATCATCATTATAGCCCTTCACAAGTCTACTACTGAACATAGGGCTCCCCCACGGAACGCGACAAAGCACGGTCCTGAGCCACCGGCAACCAAGTCGTCGTCGATTCGTACCGGTAGGTAGACGAAGTGTAGGACGGCCCCCCACTAGATGGAGTGCCGATCTGGAGAAATAATAAATTGAATTATTTAATAAATATTATAATTTAAAGTTACAATATTATTCATATCAATCTTAAATAAAAAATCTTTTATTATGGAGAAAAAGGTGGAGAACGAGAAAATATGTTTTGTTTTGTTAATTTTTACATTTTGAGAGTATTACTGATAGATTTATAAAGTCAATAATAAAAATTTAAGAGCAAATTGAATAATATTTTAAAGCAAATATGATTATATTCCTCGCAAATAACTCAATTTTTATAAAAATTGAGAAAGCTTACGACAGTTTGATGATTTCTTTAGTGTTAAAAGTAATTTCAACTTTCATTTTCATCAAAAGTAACGACCTCCTTTACTTTTTATTTTTGAGTAAAAGACGATATTTTTCCTTCTGCGACTGGTGTCATAACAATATATTACCTACAATCAAAAATTAAACTCATATATTTTGTTATAAATATTTTATTTATATAAAATCTTTTTATATGTAATACGAGCATAACAAACAGGCTAACATTCAACATATAATAAGTGGCTTATTTATGTATAACTTCAATTAACTTCTAACAAAGAAGAAGAGAAGATTGGTTAACCTTGAGGACTTTAATGTCTAACACTGTAGGTACCTATATCTACTGCGTTCCCTGTACATTAAATCAAGACACTGCAGTAAGTACACTGATTAATGGCGGCTGTATGGTAAAGGAGAGGTTTCAATCAAAATAGATATACAGGCCACTGTCAAACCGTTGTAGGCCTTGTTTTACCTCATAGAGAGGCTTTTGCGATGCTACGCTCGGGAGGTGGGTTGACAACCGCAGTTTTTTAGAAGTTTTTATCTGGAAGACGCTACTGCCCATTCTCTCTCTCTCTCTCTCTCTCTCTATCTCTGTTCCTCTTACAGCAGCCGCGGGACGATATGGGTAGCGAATATTTTTATACTCACACTACTATGTATATAAGTTTTAGACTTCCCGTAAATATTTTTAATAATTACCTTTAGCCCTTTACGGTGTTATATGAGGTTTTCTAAAGTGATGGCACTTGGTTATCTATACGTTATGCATATTGTCGCACAGTTAATGTTCTTATTGATATGTCTGTGAACTTAGCATTCATTAGTTTGGTAATATATTCATACGGGTATGATTTTTATATGTATTTATATGGACGATTTTTACAAAAATACTGTACATAAAAACAGACTTTACCCGTTGCAAACTTTCGAGTCCGTCTGATTATTTCTTCATCTAAGTTATTATCTTAAAATATCCTGCGTACATACTATAATAATTACCAAACGTGACTTTTATTTTCTGGACTACAACGTAACCAAAAAAGAGAATATAAAGTATATCCGTTTCTAAATCCGCCTATAACTCTCAAACAACTTGTCGAATATTGACTAATGGTATTCAAATCGGCTCATAAATTGCAAGCGTAAGGTGGAGAAAGTAATATCCAGCGATATTACATGAAAAGTATAATTACAAATAATATTTTTTTGTTTTTTATCTTATTTAATAGCACATAAAATTTTGCAAAAGCATCTACCAATCAACAGTTACTGCTGGTGCATTGGCATTTGATTTAATTTCACATTCTCTGATTTGTTTAAGAGCTATTAAAATTAAAAAAAATTATAGCTCTTGAAAACTAAACGCTTGAAATAAAATAAGCAACACACCCAATATAGTTTGTTACTTCAGAACTAAAAGTTTTCTAGGTATCTGCCTTGAGAGATTCTATATCTGCTTAACTTTAGGTACTTAAGTTTAATTAAAGTTCTCCCAGAAGCGCAGCGCAATTACTCGGCCCGTGTAAATGCAAATAACTTTGGAGCAAACGTTTTGTTTATGTTGGCCGCTGCGAACGTTTTCTAAATTTCGAGAACGGGCGTGCCTACCGGACCTGAACACCCTGTTCGAGAATCCGATTTAAGGATGCTCTTTAGTTATTGATAACTTAACTAATCTCCTAATAGATATAATTAATCGAGATAATAGGGAATAATTAATCGCCTAGTAATATGAGAACATTTAACAGAACATTAGACTATCTTACATATTCTTATGTTTATACTAAAGTCTTTTTATGTATGTGATATAGGAGATGTTTGACATTTATACATTGGTTGCAACAGGGTATGCCAAGGTCGGCAACCAGTAAGCAGTTTTACATAAACTATATTTTATAAATGTTTTTTACATAAATATACATCCCGCAAATTTTTAAACGTTTTAACTACTACGTAGTTTAATAATATCGATAGTAATATGGATATTGCCTCTCACTTCACTAGTCTGTAGACCAGATTGATGTTGTTAGTAGTTGTGGTCCTCTTTTGGAAATTGCGCTTAGTTCGTGTCTTCACAAAGTTGTTGGTAGGTATTGTAACTCACTGCGGGCACTCAAGAAGTTTTACCGCAAAGTAGGACTTCGAAAATTAGTCAGACATGGCTAAGGGAATTAAAACGAAGTAATGGTTACTAAAATTTACGAATAACGTTTGAAATTTAAAGTCATTATGAACGAATCCGACAAACATAGGTATAAATTACATAAATATGACTAAAAGTTCTATTTAATAGATTAGATAGATTTTTAAATAATTTTATTTCATAAAAAATGTACATTTAGTTTATTTTCAATTTCAACATAGGTAACACTTAGAAAAACGAGATTGAGAAAAGTTATTTAACAGTAAATTACTTAATATTTATTCAGCCATTTATTCAACATATACAGTTCTACAGTTGAAATCAGACCTCTTATGATTTCTGGACCTCTAGCTACGCTGTCCTAACGGTTTGTTTCATTTACTTTAAATGGAGAAAGAATTAAGTGCTATTTTTGGAGACAGGTGGGGTTTTAATTGAGAAAACGTATGACACATAATTATTCAATACATAAAACTTCCCAAAGAAATGGCAATCGATAAAAATGTATAAAATTTCAAGTCAATAATTTAATGCAGAATTGAACACTATACGGAATGTGAAACGACATAAATATTTAAATTAACATGACGAAAAAAAAGACTTTATTTTTAAATTAATGGCCGATTACAAAATTTTATGGCGACCTCCTGCGCACTGTACAAGGATACCTACTAGAGATAAAATGGGCTTCAAGAAGATGAGATAATTATTTTTATACGTACAGTAACTTTTAGTCATCTCATCTTTTAGTCAATGTCGGCCTGGTGTCCTTTTAAATTATATCGTAACTTATTGCAGCCATTTATGTAGGTTTATGGAATATTTCACTACATAAAAATACGTAAACAAGATATTTTGCTACTATTTTTCTTTCTGTAGCAAAATTATATAGTGAAGTTACTATTTTCGCCCCATTTAACCATTTTTGTAAGCTTAAATATGTAAAAAATAGGCTTATATAATACTGAGAGATACATGTTTGATGCACAATATATATATATATATATATATATATATATATATATATATATATATATATATATATATATATATATATGTGGGATAATTTAGCAATGAGTAGTTTGTTTTTATTGTTTGTTGTAGAATATTGACCTCCTTGGATTATTGAACTGAAAATAAAATTGTAAGATGTCACTTTAAAAAAATGTCATTGTAATCAAGATAGTAAGATGTAATATGTTTTTTGTGACTTAATGAAAATAAAAGAAGCAGTATAAAAGTGAGTGTTTCGTCTCAAATTCTTGAAATATCCCACAACTTTGGGGGCTCGTCCGGGATCGCCCAAAATTTGAGGCGAGACGAAGACTAAAGATTCGAAGATTTATTACAACGTTTTGGAATTTGGATATGAAAATTTATTTTAAGGACTGAAAACTTAATGAGTTCAAATAAGCTGTCATTTTGCACGACTAGAAAAAGAAAGACTAATAGTAGTTTGACAACCACAATGCCGCCGAAGAAAGATGTAAAAGAAAGTGAAGATGAAGAGCAGGAGTTAGGTATACAGATTTCATTTAAAGACTTGGAGAAGTCAATGAACATTTTTACCGGAGATGACACCTATCCTATTGAGACATTTATTGACGAATTTGAAGATACTGCCGAAATTATGAAGTGGACTAAAGTCGAGAAGCTGGTCTATGCAAAGAGACTTTTAGACGGTACTGCCAAGCTATTTTTACGATCCTTGGGAAGAGTAAAGGACTACGCGAGTTTGAAAAAGTCACTTAAGGAAGAATTTGGCCCCAAGATTAATAGCGCAATCATACATAAGAAACTTGCATCGCGTAAGATGAAGAACGATGAAACTTACCAACAATATTTCCTGTCTATGAAAGAATTAGCACTTCATGGCAAGGTTGAAGACGCTGCGCTGATTGAGTATGTCATTGATGGTATTCGTGATCTAGAGACCAATAAAGTTATTTTATATGGCGCTACAGACATAAAGGATTTTTGCAGGAAGTTAGAAATCTACAGTGCTTTTAGAATGAAGGTGCCTAACAAATCGGCACAGTCTGGCCAATCACATGGGCATCATTCAACCCGTAAGATGACTCATGTAAAAAGATGTTACAACTGTGGCGAACTGGATCATCAATCGCCCACCTGTCCAAAGGGAGTCAAATGCTTTAAATGCAATGAATTTGGTCACAAATCAACTGAATGTACAAGCAAACCTAAGAAGACGCTGAAAATTAGAAATAAAAGTGAAGAAGAGAAAGTACCCTACAAAAAGATAAAGATTAATGGTAAAGAATTTGTTACCTTAATAGATACTGGAAGTGATATTAACCTCATAATAAAATCAGAATTCGAGAAGGTTAAAGAGGGAATTAAAGATTATAAAACAGAATCAACGTGTATAACAGGAATAGCCGAAAAACAAATTCTTACTGAAGGAATGTTTACAGCCAATATTCAAATTGACAATTACTACACAGATGTCAAGTTTCATGTTGTAAAAGACAACGAGATACCGGTAACTTTACTGATTGGAAATCCTATCCTTAAAGATTTCGAAGTGTGTTTCACTCCTGAAGGTGTCTTTATACAAAAGATTATGCATCTTACACTTCTAATGGAGGAAAAGGATAATGAACAAGAATATGATATAGGAGATTCTAAATACGCGGAAAAGATTCGTAAGATGTGTGAAGAGTACAGACCTAGTGAAAAGAAGAAAGAAAGTAACGTTGAATTGAAAATAATACCTACCGATGAAGAACCAGTTTTTCAGAATCCCCGACGTTTGTCACCCTTAGAAATGAATGCCGTGAATATGCAAGTAAAAGAATGGTTAGACAAAGGAATAATCAAACCTAGCAAATCTGATTTCGCCTGTCCTGTAGTTCTGGCTGATAAAAAAGATGGGTCACGTAGAATGTGTATAGATTATCGACGATTAAATAAAAAAGGTAATTAAAGAAAGATTTCCCCTACCTATAATAGAAGACCAGATAGACAAGTTGAAGGAGGCCAAAATGTTCACGTCCCTTGATCTGAAGAATGGCTTTTTACATGTGAAAGTACACAAAGATAGTCAAAAGTACACCTCATTCGTAATACCCCAAGGCCAGTACGAATTTCAAAGAATGCCTTATGGATTATGTACAGCGCCATCTGTGTTTCAAAGATTTATTAACGATATCTTCAGCTATCTAATTACCGATGGGACACTGCTAGTGTACCTTGATGATTTAATTATACCCTCGATAACAGAAGAAGAAGGAATAAGTAAGCTAGAGAAAGTATTTAAAAGAAGCGAAGAATTCGGTCTAGAGTTTAATTGGAAGAAATGCCATTTTTTAAAGAAGGAAATCCAATATCTTGGATATATTATTTGTGACAACGAAGTAAGACCGTCTCCAGAAAAGATTAAAGCTGTAGCGAATGTCAAGAAACCAAACAATATAAAAACTGTGCAGTCATTCCTTGCATTGACAGGGTATTTCAGAAAGTTTATAAAAAACTATTCCCTGATTGCAAAACCGATGACGGATTTGTTAAAGAAAGATGCTGTATTCAATTTTGATGAAAGGTGTGAGAAAGCTTTTATAGAATTGAAACAAATATTGTGTAACTCACCAGTTCTCCGAATATTCAATCCAGATTTAGAGACAGAATTACACACCGACGCAAGTACTGACGGTTATGGAGCTGTTCTTCTACAAAGAAGCCCTAAAGACAATCAATTTCACCCCGTGCACTATATGAGTAAAAAAACAACTCCAGCTGAAAGAAAATACCATAGTTATTACTTAGAAATTTTAGCTATTGTTGCTGCCATAAAGAAGTTCCGAGTTTACCTTCTTGGGATAAAATTTAAAATAGTTACAGATTGCTCTGCTCTTACTATGACACTACAAAAAAAGGACTTACCACCTAGAGTCGCTCGTTGGGCTCTGCTTCTAGAAGAATACGACTACAAGATCGAACACAGACCAGGAACACGAATGAGACACGCCGACGCACTGAGCAGATATCCTATCTGTATGATACTTACTGAAACTACAGCTCGTTTAAAGAAAGCACAGAATGAAGACGACTATGTGAGACTGATTAAACGAATTTTAGAAACAGAAAAATACAAGGATTATATCATACAGAACGAAATACTATATAAAGAGAAAGATGGCAGTAAATTGATTGTTGTGCCGCATGTCGCAAAAAAAGAGGTAAAAAAGAAGGATTCCTACACCCGATAGACAAAGGTAATGTCCCACTATCGACATACCATGTGGATCATCTAGGACCAATGACTTCGACTCACAAGAGTTACAAATACATCCTTACCGTCGTGGATGCTTATACGAAATTTACATGGATTTACCCTGTTAAGACTTTAACCACGAAAGAGACTTTAGAGAAACTAAGACTACAACAACAAACCTTTGGAGCACCTGAAAGAATTTTTACTGATCGAAACGCTGCTTTTACTTCAAGAGACTTCCAGGAGTATTGTAAGAGTGAGAATATAACGCACTATACAATTACCACCGGACAACCCAGAGGAAACGGTCAAGTTGAGCGCATCCATCAGATTATCATAGCCGTGTTGAACAAACTAAGTGCTGATGACCCGACTAAATGGTATCGCCGTGTGTCCAAAGTACAACGATGTTTGAATGGAACATACCAAAGAAGTATAAGAATGACACCATTTGAACTGCTTTTTGGCACTAAAATGAGAGATAAAGATGATGAACTTCAGAAATTAATAGAAGAAGAAAGCATACAGAATTTTAACGAGAAAAGAGAAGAACTTAGAAAGAAGGCCAAAGAATCTATACAGAAAGTACAAGAAGAAAACATAAAAAGCTATAATAAAAAGCAAAGAGCAGCAATACCCTTTAATATTGGAGATTTGGTAGCCATAAAAAAGACACAGTTCTCACAAGGAAGTAAATTATGTCCTAAGTACTTAGGACCCTATGAAGTTGTTAAATGCAATTCAAACGATTGTTATATTGTAAAGAAGATTGGTATCAGCGAAGGCCCGATTAATACAACCACCTCAGCTGATCTCATGAAGCCGTGGATTTCGCCGGAAGACGATTCATCTGGGTCAGATGAATGATCAGGACGGCCGTGTGGGATAATTTAGCAATGAGTAGTTTGTTTTTATTGTTTGTTGTAGAATATTGACCTCCTTGGATTATTGAACTGAAAATAAAATTGTAAGATGTCACTTTAAAAAAATGTCATTGTAATCAAGATAGTAAGATGTAATATGTTTTTTGTGACTTAATGAAAATAAAAGAAGCAGTATAAAAGTGAGTGTTTCGTCTCAAATTCTTGAAATATCCCACATATATATATATATATATATATATATATATATATATATATATATATATATATATATGTCTTCGGTAACTGATTCTTGGGAGAGTGACATGGAAATATGAGTTCGAATTGAATCTGCAAGAGCCTCTTTCATGTGGATGAGCAAAGTCCTTACTACAAGGAGACTATCAATTCAAATACGTACAAACCTCATGCATGCTTGTTATATTTCGCCTGTTATACTATACGGATGCGAATCTTGGACTATGAAAGAAGATCTCCGTAAGAAACTGGAAGCATTTGAAATGTGGATGTTACAAAGTTACCAACACTGTGGTCCTCAAACAGATGAAAAGGAATAAGTCCTTACTTGTCAAAACCATCAAACAGAGAAAAGTTGCGTACCTAGGACAAGTGCTAAGGCATGAACGTTACCAGTTGATGCAGACTATTATGATGGGCAAAGTAGCGAGTAAAAGAATATAATAAAATATATATATATATATATATATATATATATATATATATATATATATATATATATAAAATAGTAAATAATGCTATAGCTAAGTTAGTTAATTGGTTTAATGTTAATAATTTGCATTTGAATGGAACTAAAACTAAATGTAAGAAATTCGTAACTTCTAATGTTAAACATGTCAATACTAATGTAATTTTATATTGGGAGGAACTGAGTCTTGTTGATACTCCCATTTTTCTTGGAATCACACTGGACGCAAAGCTTCAATGGCTCCCCCATATATCAAAACTAGCTAGCAGACTTAGTTCTGCAGCATGCAGCATGCAGCATAAAAAAGATTAGAACTCTTACCAATGTTGAAACAGCTAAAATAGTTTATTTTAGTTATTTCCATAGCATTATGTCGTATGGTAAACCAAAAGAGTAACTGAAACAAAAATTTAAGGAAATTAGTATTTTAACTCTGGCCTCTCAATACATTTATGAAAATGTAATGTACGTACACAAAAATAAAAGTAGTTTTGCGAAAATAAGTGATATTCATTCTGTAAATACTAGGAGCAGACACAAGCTAGTAGTACCAGTTACTCGACTCCACCGAGTCAGTAATTCATTCTTGGGGCGATGTATACGCTTTTACAACAAAATACCAGAAAATGTACAAAATTTATCATACACAAAGTTCAAAAATGTTATTAAACTAAGTTTGTATAAAAAGGGTTATTATAATATTAAGGAATTTATGGATGATCCATGGGAAGGGTGATCGCTACCAAGCTATTTCTAATTTGTCTTAGGTTGTTAATTGTAAACATGATTGTAAGCTATTATTGAAAAAAAATAGTCCCGCTGGGTTTCTTGCTGGTTCTTCCCAGGACAGAGGTTTTTTTTGCGAACCAGTGGTAAATGAAAAAAGTGACTTTCAATAAGTATTGTTATAATCTAAATTGAATAAAAAAGTTTCTGTTTCTATATATATATATATATATATATATATATATATATATATATATATATATGTTTTGAATCAACACGACTAATTGAGCTTTACCTAATTTACTCGATTACAAATTGATCAGATTTATGCTGTGCATAATTACTGTTCAATGTCACCGGCCTTACCGTATCGGCTGTCGTAAGAAAGTCGTCGTGGAAGGCAGATGGGGCGCGCTTTGGAAGCTTTAATTCTCTGTAGAAAGTATGAACTTTTATTTTAGGTACTTACTTCATTTTTTTCGTTTGAAAACTTCTGCGTGTGACCCCTTGTAACCTTGCGCCCCTGGACACGTGCCTAGTTTGCCTTAAGGATAATCCACTAATAAAAAGTAAAAAATTAAAAATAACTGGGTTAGCCAACCCGCTTGCCAAGCGTAGCAACAGTGGCAGATATCCTATTGGTTTTAACGGTAACGGTAATAATTATTAAAATTCAAGGCAACCTGCCTTAACATTTTTACCACAACACGAGTGATCACATAGGAGTTGGGTCGTTTCGCTAAATTAGACAAGGAACACTATTTTTATAGCAGTGATGGTGACAAAAAAGTACACAGTCCACGTAACGGCATGTAAAGCATTCATAAAACTTGTTGATTTTATTATAAACCTTATTATTTTATCTTTGCTACTAGAAAATATAATACACCATTGAAATGTCACGTAGCTTAATTTGTAAAATTACACTACCAATGTAATTTTACCTTGTTTATATTTAAAGACAATATAACTCATTAAAAATAACTGCGCTTAGATAATATCAGATCATAAAAAACTTGTTATTCCTCGTACGGATGTGAACAATTTTAATTATGATTACATAATTATCTTTCGGTTTCCATTTTTACTTGCTTCTAGAATATCGAGCGGTGTTTTAAGGGACTGGTGACACCGATTGCTTTAATTAAGAATTATAAAAAAATACAGGATGTTGTTTTAATAGCATAAAAAACTTAATATTACTTTCACTACTTAGTAATTGTTTCGTCACCGACATGAAATCGGGGACTTTGTTGAAAACACTACGTTTTATTCTCACTGCGCCTTAAGTTTGCACTTATGGACAGATTTTCTACACCAGTTTGTATAGTACTTACTCTAGTATATTAGAATTAAGCTAGAACTCAACTAATACAGAACAGACCCTAGTGGGGCATTGCAAATGGAACATAGCAGACAGAAAATTTGGCGGTTACTGTAGCCCATAAATATCTACATTTATACTCGAATAAGAATCAACATGCAAATGCGCTGTCACCTTTGAGGACTAAGATAGAATGCATCGTTTTCAGTAAAAAGGCTGTCCGGTTCTCTACACTCAGCAGTCGCAACATAGCAGCATTAAGCTGATATCTTACGTTGGTATTCTGTGAGGGCGTGTATCCTACCCCGATGGAGGTGGACCTGTTGGTGTTACAACCATAATATATCTGCAGCTTGCCTCACGTAGATATTAGATGATAAATGGCGGCTGTAGCCTGTGAAAAATTGCAACTAACTTGAAACAAAGTAGACATATGCATTACCGCCTAGAGGATTGAGATAGAATGCCTCACAACCTATGTCTGTTTCTCTCCAGCTCCAGCTCTTACAGCCGTTGATGCATTATTTTCTTGATTGCAGATTTACCTACTTGTTAGAAGGCTTAACTGTTTTTATAAGCGGTAAAGGAGTTTTAATACTTGAACAACCACTAGCATAACCACTAAACGTACTTTATGTTAAGCAATTTAAATATTTTACTTCCGTTTTAATTGTTTAGTCTACGGTCAGATAAAGGTATATGCATGAAAAGGGTATATTAGGTACCTACCTACGTATCTACGTATAACTATGGAAATAGTACTTTACAATTCGGTGAATAATTTACTATTTACAGTTATTCATAAATTCATAATTGATATACATACACAACTATAATATGCATTGAAAAAATTTTGGTTTTCATTCCATTGAAGAAACTTACTATAGTTGTATTCTAAGTTTATAATATTAACGTAGTAGCAAAGACATCGGAGTGACGATTAATAAAACAGGTTCAAAGTCCTCAAGGCTAACAGCAGCCTGATCAAAAAGCAGTATTTTAACAACACTACTGTGCAATCCATAACACTTGAGATATCGCCACCGTGCCTCGTTCACACATCACACGATTTGGCTTTCAGATAGCGCCCTGGTCGAGTCAACGTCACCGACGGTGATAAGGAGCACTTGTACAAACTGATACAAATACGCATTCATTTTAATTTATTTTATTTATCTATCTTGTACACGATCTGTAACATGAATCTATTATTAGCTATAAACAAACGTTATGGATTGATTATTCGGCACTCTATTTAAAACACATTATATATTATATGAATTGTATGAGAATTTAGTGTAATAACGTCATAGTTATATAATAGATACTCAAAGTCTAATTTAACTTAAAATAGAAAATCGATTATGTTTTAAGACATTACTAAAGTTATCAACTTCAATTTACAAATATGATATAGTTATATTTATTAACAAGCGATCTACCGCGGCATCATCTTGGTGGTCCCCAGATCTATTAATGACGTGTCGTTTAGATTTAAAAAAAAATAATAACCAATGACCTTTTTTTTCAATTTTCCGTTTTCACAAAATATACGCCTGGCAATAATCTCCATCTATTGGTGAAGTTTCATCATAATCAGTTTAACGAATCCGAATATTAGCACAGAAAAGTTTAAGAAACGGTTAATCATGTCTTAATGAAATTCAAGCAAACTTCTGAGCTCGGTAACAGGCAATTATTTTGATATTGCATATAGGTACATCTATTCTATTATTATTACATACCAATATATTTTATTAATAATGATTTCAACTAAATAGATTATATTTAAAATTATCTAAATTTTACGAAGAATTGAAGCAAATCAATTTTTATTAAATAATATTTCATTCACACTCAATTTTCTAAAAAAAAAAAACTTTATCTTTAGTAATACATATGTGTCCCAATTTTTTTGTAAATTCAAATACTTAAGTTAATTTTATGTCTATGAGTGGTTTTTTCCATCTAAATTGTTATTACGGTATTCTCAAAATATATAAATCAATATTATCTAGATAGCTGAACTAGGTATCATGTCAGTGAGTGATATAGTGTAAACGAATCATCGCAAACCATCCCGGTCCATGCATAATATTTCAATTCGCGCATCATGCATTAATGCCTGTAGGAAAAATATTGAATGCAACACTCGTAAATATCTGCGCTGGGAAATGCATTAGTATCGTCGACTTTGTGACGTCAATTAGTATCAGAGTAGTAGATAAACGTGTATGTGTGTGTATAGTATAGATGGTTTATGGATGATTCGCTGATCTCTGATGTTTAAGAGTGAAGCGGTGAGTTATTACGGACTGTTTCGCTGAGACTAAGACGTTACGGCATATCTATTGCTATAAAAAGTTTAAAAAAAATCATATCGATCATGATAACCAACCAAAGCTATGTGATAAATTGTATCGGTATAAATTGTTCTTTTAAAATTTCTGCTGTTTCGTTTGATAGATGAGGACCGAGCCCATTTTTACATAATTGAGGATAAGTAACACTTGATTCTATACAAAACAAATTAATGTCACTATTTCAAATATTAACTACTGGAAGTAAAATTAATGTTCATCCATACAGTTTTTTATACGTGATAAAGCCACGCTGCAGTTATATTATGGTTGTAGTATGAATGAGTCGGCTCGACCGGGAAAGGACTACGCTCTCACAAAAATACAACGTAAAATAGCAGCTTAATACTGCTGTGTTACGTATGGTGAGGGTAGAGATCCGGAGACCCTTTTTTACTGTAAACTGGGCTTTCCATCTTAATCCTCAGGGGTACACATCCGCGTTTTGATTATTAATCGAGGATATATTGTAGATGTCTATGGGTCACAGCATCCACTTACCATCAATCAGGTGGACTGTGTGCTCGTTGGTCACTAACTCTATAAAAAAAAAAAAAGAAACTTTAAATTGAGTTTATATCGCTTCCTTTGGCAGTCGCATTGGCGATTGAACTAATGGATTTCTATTTTTTTTATACAATAGGGTGACAAACGAGCACACAGTCCACCTGATGGTAAGTGGTTGCTGTGGCCCATAGACATCTACATCTATCCTCGATTACGAATCAAAATGCAGATGCGTTGTCACCCTTGAGGACTAAGATGGAATGCCTTGTGTCCAATAAAAAGAGTCTCCGGTTCTCTACACTCACCATACGAAACACAGCAGTATTAAGCTACTATTTTACGCTGGTATTCTGTGAGAGCGTGGTCCTTCCCCGGTCGAGCCAACCCATTCGTGTTACAACTATACTTCTAATATAACTGAAGTATGGCTCTACCACGTATCAATACTCTATAACTTACCTCTTTACCGATTCGAAGGAGATCAGATACACGAAAGGACTTTCTGTAGATACCATCCTCTATTAGGTGGTAGGATACTTTTCCTATTAAATAGTCCGTCTGTGAAGGTACTACTCTATTACCTATTTCTCCCACCAAATGACAGAGCCTCCATTGCTGTGTTTTGGTCTAAGTGATAGGTATAGAAAGCTAGTGTAAGTGAGGCAATGTGAGGCATTCCATCTTAGTCCTCAGTGGTGACACTACATCTGTAGTCTTCTTTGCTTAAAGTTAATTAAAGATTCCTATGGGCTGCGTCACCACTGACCGTTTGCTTGACTTAAGTTCAACGGTTTTTGAGTTCATTTGTCGCTTAAATTTTACTAAAGATTTTACTGCTTAAGTAAAATTTTCCGTTGAACGATTTTGAGCGCTACGTTTTCTATTTTTACTTTTTTAATTATTGGCCTTATTAACAACAATGTTGCAATGTTGCAAAAAAAAATCTTCTCCTACTTTTTCTTCTCTTTTACCCCATGATAATTCACTGTTGTACATAAGACACGTCTAGGTAAACGTATTACCGATCCAGTAGAGATGTCTCGGACCATTGACGCTCCTCCGCCACATGGGGTCTTTTTACCCTCTTTGATAAAGGAAATGGACTTAGAGTATTTAAGGTAGGTATAGCGACGGCTTAAGAGACTTTATAGTGGCGGCTTAAGAGATTTTAAACCTCTTAAGCCGATACTGTACGATAAAAAGCTTTAACCTTATAAATCTATATTTATAACAATAACTGATTAATATGTAAACAGTTAAAAATAACCTTAGACGAAAATATAGACAGTGGCATTGTTTTAACTCCTTATTAAATACATGCCAGTTGTAAATTCACTGAGGCCATCCCGTACGTTACAATGACTGACCCGTTTCGTTCCATTCCGTAAATTGAATGCGCGGACATTTACGATTTACAGCCACAGTGCCATATACCGGCTGGCATTTTTTAATTATTTGATCAGGCAACACTGATAAATCAACTGCGGTAATTGGCCGGTCAGTGTTGCCTTATTGTAATTAGTTTATTTCATTTTGTGCGTGCCTTGGTGTAGAATTTGATTAGTTTATGCATTTTACGCATTCTATTAAACATTTATAAAGTTTTTAATCCTTAATAAAAGTTAAGTAAGATGTTTTTAATTTAAATTACGCGACAAATGTAAGTACATAAATTAAATCTTTAGTCGCTTTTTTTAATAATAAAGTAAATCACACTGAAGAGTACATAGTAGAGCCATGCTGCAGTTATATTAGTAGTATAGTTGTAGCACGAATGGGTCGGCTCGACCGGAAAAGGACCACGCTCTCACAGAATACCAGCGTGAAATTGTAGGTTATTGCTGCTGTGTTTCGTATGTTGAGTGTAGAGAACCGGAGACCCTTTTTACTGGAAACGAGGCATTCCATTTTAGTCCTCACGGGTGACAACGCATATCTTCATTTTAATTCCTAATTAAGGATTAACCACTTACCATCAGGTGGACTGTGTGCTCGTTTGTCACCGTATCCTATAAAAAAAAAAAAAGAAATTCCTCCTTAGTCACAGTTACATTCAAAGAAGCAGCAGCATTATGCTAACTGCGCTGTCGAGCCGTCGAACTTATAGGACCAAATAAAAAAAATCCAAGTCATCATTTGAAAAGGTTTCATTCTTTTTGAATTTTATAACCGCTAATAAATAATACTCAACTGCGGTTATCAACCCGCCCCCCAAGCGTGACAACTATGGCGAAATCCACCTATGAGACAATTTTTGGGGGAGACCTGCCCAGTGAACTTTCATAGGCTGTAATGGATGGATTGTTGGTTGGATTCTACAAGGAAATTCTTATAATTTTAAAATAAACCGATAAACAGAAATGTCTAGGAATTACTGTTTTATATTCAACACGGTCTATCCTTTAATTTGTTACGTTGGCATTATTTACAAGTGTTCTCTGGAAGAATAACTAAGGAGAAAAGGTGTATCCGTGTGTTTGGAAATTCGTAATCAGTTAGAATCAGTTTTGAGAATCTTGATTTTTGAACATCATAAGGTAAATAGGTTGCATAAAGTATCTCAAAAATCATAAATTGATCTCTTGCACTATAAAATGTTAATTTCAATAGCGAACTCGCCGACATGATACAAATATCAGCGAATTTTTTTTATATAACAGTATCAGTTTACGTATATTATTACCTTTTTTCTTATGTAACTAACTTTACGGCTCTGGGTTCTAGCCCTTCTGATTACCGTTATAATCACAGAAATCTAAATATAAGGTACTATTGTTTAGATTTCTGTCGTTACAACCTATCAAAGTCTACTGCTGAACATAGGCCTTCCCCATAGATGGCCTAGTGGGCCATATTATACATATTTACCATAGTTTCCACGCTTGGCGTGCTGGTTGGTAACCACAGTTTTTGTATTTTTAGTTGTTATTTTGGAAATATTCGTATATTATAGTTTCTTACCATTTTATATAATATTAATAGCAATTTTTTTAATAGTAAATCATTTTCTTTAATCACTTCCTGACCTTGATCACTTGCCTTTAAATTATATATCATGTAACATATGAACAGTGAAATCCAATGCGTCCGACGATAGCACCGATAGCAAAGCATCGAACGACCGTCGACATGTTTATAGTCAGATATCGCCCGCGGTAAATAAAGCCGGATCCAAACCTAGCGTTTGTCCGCCTCTTGCCTGCCATTCGTTAGACCTAAGCTAGATATGGCTACCATGCATTGGTTTTAACGCCTACTCAATTTATTTGCTTTGTTGTAAGTTACTCTGCGCCGTGTGTCGATGCACATAAATAGATAGATGGGATCGATGCTTTGAGCACTCCATAGTTCTGTCCTTGATCTTTTCATAGATACTGTTGCAGTGGAACACGTGCAGGAGTTTATTATGTGAGGTCATTTTATGGTATTTTGCAATTGAATTGTATTTTATGTTTTTTAAATAATATTTTAATTTAAACAACTGTATATATGAATTTATAATGTTATATTACTGAAAAAGAGCGAGTGTATTAAAGGATGTTATTACAAATTCGTATGTACAATTAACTTAAAAAAAATTGTTATCAGTAGGTACCTACATGGTTTCATTGGACCATACAAATACTTATTCCGCGTGGGTTTCGAACCTGCGACCCGCAGCGACAAATGTTTAGCTGCTAAGCTACCGAGCCGAAATAATTCTTTTAAGTTCATCCTCTGCTAGAAAAATTTGGTATTTTTTTTTTCAATAATGCGCCAGATGACAAGCGTTGGAAAGATTTGCACATATTCACCATACCACCTATATTCTCACATTGGTAATTTTAGTTTTCATAACAGTGGTAGACTGTAAGAGAAGTGTCTTACATTGTTATATGCAGCACATTGCGAAATCCGTGACACTGCTTGTGTGGCGAAGAGATTAGCATTTTTACCGCCTCCTCCTTAATAAAATGTATTATTGTACAATTGAGAGTAGATACGTATAATAATGCACGAAGATTAGTTTAATTACAGTGCATATACGCATTGTAATTTAACTAATCTTCCCAGAATAGTATCATATTTTTAAATAAAATAAGTTATGTTCAATTTGAATTTTTATTAGAATATTAGTAATTTTTAAGTTAAAAATCAAACAAAAGCATGTTTGTACAACATAAATAAAAAATAAAAAACTGTATGGGTATAAATAAAATAATGTATTGAGTGAAGTTCCCTCCGCGTGCCCGCGACACTGCGTAGGGTATCAACAAAGTGTGAAATGGCTCGGAAGTATCTCGGGCCCTCCCCGCCAGACATTTCGTTCCTTCTCACTGCCCGCGCTCATTATCTGACATTCTGAATGATTCTTTGTTGGATTAGTGGCTTTATTTACTCTTCGAATTGTAAGCGTTGATAGTAATGGGAGTTTATTGAAATAAAATGGCGTATTTTGCCAAAAAATCATAGTATAAAAATATAATGAGGGCAAAGAGATTGTTTCTTTTGAACTAACGCTTATACTAATTATAACACGTATATCCAATTTTAAATTTAGGGTACTATGTAGAAAATATATCGTGGTGTTTGTTCCTAAAATAAAATATAAACTAACTAAGATATAGTAAGCAGTTGTAGGCTTTCATCAGAAAACTTCCTTATTTATTTTTACGGCTTGGAATCTAATATTTTCTTAAATATTTATTCTTAAAAATAAATTACATATTTCTTTATTGCTCGTATAACACTTCTTAAAAACAAAGTAATTTACATGAGATAAATCATGATAGCTATGTCAGGTTGTTTTTAAAAATATTAAGAGGTTATTCAGTAGACTGTATTGTTAATGATAATGACGATAATGATAAATAACATATCAACCTTGATTTTTTTAGGAAAGATTAAGAAGAAGATTAAATATTTAGGGATCACATAAGTGAAAAAATCGTATCTTTATATTACATACAAATACAATACTTATTAAATAAAGAGCATTAGGTATGTCTTAACATTTGTCTTGTTAATTCATGGTTCAGTTCTTTTTTATGCGCAAACATTTAAAATTTAACGTACAAGAATATAGGTATATTCTACAGTGTAATATATGTCTTATGGTGTAATATTTATGGCACATTTAAAAAAACTGAATCATGAATTAATAAGACAAATAGTAAAACATACCTAATGTTCTTTACTTAATAAGTATTGTATTTGTATATAATATAAGATTGAACCTTTAGTTGCAATATACATATTATATTATCACGTGAGAAATCTCTGGATGCATAACGGTTACAGTCTCTTAATTATTATTTCCCGCAAATTGTTCAATATTCAATGTGCAATCAGTGGAATTGACGACGAAATTACAGATTCAACATAAAATCAAATTTTTATTACCGAAACGTAACGAGTTGGTAATTTTCACAATTTGACAATCACACAGGACATTAGCATGCCATACAAATAAGAATGAAGTAAATAATGACCCTCAGAGAGTAATAAATAATACGCGCTTCCGACTTGAACGCGTGGCGCAACAAAGGATGGTCGCCCCAGTGGATGTGACGCCATCTTGAATTTGCATTTCTAATAAGACTATTGTAGAAAATACTATGAATTATAAGCAGGCTTCGAAATGTTAATTTTACATAAAATTTTTACCTACTTAGTATATTCTTATGACATCTTTTCGAAAAAAATCTAGGTGTATACAAAAGCGTAAGTATAAAATATGTAAGTATTAAATAGAAATAATATTTGGCAACATGAAATTTTATTTATGGAACTTATTTTTAAATTATGTATCTAATTTGGAATAAGCCTCGTTTGTTTAAGCTTAATTGAAATAAAATATAATGTATTTAGATTATTCTATTCGGGATTCTTTAAATATATTTTTATTTAATGTAATTTAATTTTTACGCTTTTAGGTTAATTTCAAGTTAGAACAATATAATATTGTATTCTACTATGTTATTAATATAATTAAATACAATCTCTCTGTTTGTTCTGTTCTATATATAAAAAAAGTTATAATATTTTTTATAATTAATATAAACTGATTTTGGTATTGTAAGCTTATATAAATTAGACAAATATTATATCTATTCATTATAATACATAACAGTATGAAAATGTGAATAGTAGATGCTTATAAATATGAACAAGAAAAAATTAAATTAAGTGTTTTAATTGTAAAATGTGTTTCATTTAATTATCTTCACATTCATAAACCCCTTCAGATGAATCCCTTTTTATTTAATTATTAACAAAGCAATAAAGACCAAGAATCACATGGCATTGGCGAGTGGCTTCGAGATGATTAAATAATTACAGTTGGATGCACCAGTGTATCATGAAATTTATATGACCTTAAACTTTAAACTTATCAAGGCCTGAAGGATAAGTGGTTAGATTTTAACGGGTCATCGTTGATTGGTCGTGCAGCTATGTAGTGCGGAGTGTTGATTAAATTAAAGAGAGCGATTTATGTGGTACCAATTCAGCAATGACGTGAAATGGCGACTGTATAGGGGCGGCCGCCGGTCGGTGTTAAGTGGGTGAAATGTACTTTAATGGACCTTGTATTAAACAGTATTATTTTTATCTTTGTTCTCTCAAGAGTCAAGAACGGGATATAATTTTCACATATGCAGTATTAATACTTTATTAAAAGTAACAGGCAATATTTAAAACGATAAAACCTATATATGTGCTAACGGTGAAAACAGGTCTCCCCTTACTTCCGAATGGAACAGTCAGTTTGTCGCGTGTAATACACAAACAGCAATAAGACGCGTTCGGACGGATTTTTAATTTTCTCGTTATTTTTATTTCTTGGACGGTTTTCTTCGACGATATTACGATTTTGTCTTTCACCATCGATAACGTCGCACTTAAAAATTACAATTCGTAAACATTCGTTTCATTGGTGCTGGTAGGGATCGAACTCTAGGTGATCGCGTTTATGAAATTTAAGGCCCTTAACCTATCACAATTAATATAAAAAATTATGACCGATTTTAAATTAAAACGCTTCGTAAATTACAGAACTTCGGCAAACAACAAAAGAAAGGAAATTTCAGTGAACGATTAGGTATATCATATTAGGTGTAACAATAAAAATGTCGGCATGTCGGTTACAGATTACCCCCTAAATTCTGTGAGTTCAGGAGTGTGTGCAGAGACAGGTGCGCTCTCTATTCGTTCACTCTCGTAGTCCGACAGGACGGCAATCCGTCATAACCCGAGAGAAATCCGGCACAGGATCAACGGCGCCACTTGCTTCCAAAAGCACAGGAGTGAAATATCGCCAACTTTCTGACTCCGGGCTGCTACGTAGAACTTTTTTTTTAATAAATAAGATAATCTACTTAAATACAGACACGCTACAACTTAAAATGCCATATAATATTGACAGACACAATAATTGTAATGCTTGCAATTTTAAAATTTGATTTAGAAAATATCATCAGCCATACAACTTCATAAAAATCCACTTCATATAGATGGAAACAATATTACACATTATTATACACGATGATGAAAACATATAATAAGGGTAACCCCCTCCCTCCCCCTGTATCCTCACTTATAAATATCAAATTATCATATTATTTTTCGTACATGGATGAATGCTTATAAAAGTATATCGCTGAACAGAGGCTTCCTTCATAGAATTCTTCATAATTTTAGGATAGTAGGGAGTGGGATATGTGTCTTAGTTGTCACGCTCGGCAAGAGAGCTGTCAATCTTCTCAGTTTTCATTATTTTTTAGATTTTGTCAGAAAGATGCTGCTTCCCATTTTATTTCCCTCTGTCGCCTCCTACGATACCCACCGGATAAAATGTTAATAGTTTAATTCTATAACGCCGCTACTACATGGCGTGGTATTGTAAAATAAATAGACTTTACAGCGCTGACAGAGAGACTGCATCTTTTAATGGATAATCTCTGTCTTTTCTTTTGATTAGAGGTACAATAAATAAGAAATAAAAATAAAGGATCATATAATATTTGTGTCAGTGCTTCCATCTAGTAGCGACTCCAAGAATTACTTAGGCGCGAAGGCTTCTGCGCTTAAATGACTGTGGACACGAACCTCATGTAATACGTGGTGAAAATATGGAAAGATTTCGTTTTATACTAATATAAAAACTGAGAACTCCGAACTCTATAAGTATTGTGTACCTAACCGTAATGCTAAATTTTATGCATTAAATGAAGCACTTTTAGTATTATTAATGTAGATACAGTAAAATAAATACACATCATACAAATCATACAAAGCATTAAGCTTAATATGAATCCGTTATAATATCTCTATCAATTTGTAACAATATCTTATTATATTCAATGCGAAATATTGTATTGATTATAACACATGCTTTGATGTGAAATAAAGTACACATGTTAACTCTATTAATCAATAATAATAGTCAATAATCAACAATCGTAACTATTAATTATTAGATAATTATATAAATATGTCCTTAATGCTTAAATTCGAACGCTAAAAAAGACAACTTAACGAAATATGTAATTTTAACATAAAGTTTTGTGAGGAAAGATAAAATAAGGAAAAGCTTAAACCACACCATCTATGCCACGTATAGGCACCTCCTCCGGTCACAGGAGTGACTGGTATCCTTGATAACGCCAACCCCGGGTCAGACTGCCGACAGGTTCACCGATAAGTTTCGATTTAATACGTTAAAAGGTGCCCTAATGGGGTCGTTCACATTCATTTTGGGGTAGGCCGCTCGCTTTAAGATTCTGTATACGATAGAACATTATTTTGCTGGAATAACTTTACTATGAATATAGTGTTATAGTTTAGTTATTCATTACGTCTTATTGCTTGTATTAGTGCAAGATATATATTAACAAATCATTTTCTAAATTATTTCCTTAATTTAATTATAAATAAACAAGTCAGTGCAATATGTATTTAATAAAAGTTATATTTATAATTTGTTTTTAAACGGCAAAACAACAAATAATTACCTTCAATCATTTATGAATAATTTTTTATTATGTGTATAGTATAAGTAACGCCAAAACTACTACTTAAAAGGGACGTCGTTAGTCCGATTGTGAGCGCGGCTAAATATAGTTAAATTAATTATTTTGAGAGTTTAATGAATTCTAGGTGCTACAGCATTAGGAATCGATTAAATAAAGTTTAACGTTCAATCAGCGTTAGTTGTTACAAGGTTACGAGGATTTAAAACAATACATTCATTCGTTTGCATGATTAATACGTTTAGTACCTTTGTTTTCAATCTGACTCGGGGCGCCATCTAGTAACTCCGTTATCATATCAGTTACATTAACGAATTGCGCTATCATAATGAAGAACTTATTGTAAATTAACAAACGGCATAAACATATACAGGAGCTATCTGTAGCTATTAATGGTGTTTTTAATATAAAAATGGAAAAGAAGCACTTTTATTAAAATTATCCTGTTTGTTTGCTACACATTTTTTGTTAAATATTTTTTTTTATAAAATATACGTGTGTGTGCCTCCACCAAGCCCTATGTTAAGCAATGAGCTTGTGAAATCCTGTAATGATGATGATGATGATGAATGATGCGAATGAAAATATTGCAGGTTACAAATATTTTATATTTTGTCAAAAATGTCTAATTAACTACATAATATGTTTGTTAATTTATAAATTATATGTTTTATCACTAGTTTTATTAAACATATTACAAGAATAGCTAAAGCATTTTAAAATCTCCTCAAGGTAATTCACAAAAACGACAAAGTACAACAGGCTCGTGAAAGAGCAATAAACTCGCTCGTTACTCTAACTTACCACTAATCTTTACGAGGAGACTTGTGTCAATTTTATGGACAAACGGTTGGCTAATGGCTTATAAAGTGGCTAAGTCACCTCCGACGTTGTTAAGCTGTTAACATTTTTAAATTGCCACTAAACACCACATTATGCGCCACAGCAAAATGATTATTAGGGCTGTAATAAGTGCTGTGAAAAAATAGGTTTAACAGTTTACAAAATGTATTTTTTCTTTGATAACTATTTGAATATTTTTATGAATTCCCTTTTACAAGTTTAGGTTTTGGCCTAGAAAATACATTTATCTAAAATATTTTAAAAATGTAACTATGACCAATTTCATTGAAAAAGGTTTAAACATATTTTCTGTCTATAAGCAAAAAATAATACACAAAATGAAGAACATTTTAAGTGCATAGTAAAAAAAAAACATTTTTTATATCAGTTATTTTTCTTCTATCTGTTAGTCTTCGTTTGCTGTCCACTGTTAACTTATTTCTATCACTTACCTGTTCCATCGATAAGGGACTGTGAGAATTCCACGGGAACCTTTGTTTTTTGTAAAACGTCAAATGAACTCAGAAACAAATAAAATGTAATCAAAATGGACGGGAGATGCATATCTTCGATCATCAAATAAATTATAGTTAAATATATAAAATTATACCATCCCCCACTAGATAGGGTGTCGACCTGGTAAGATGTCCATGAAGTTTGTGACATTCCTTGTGGGACGCCTATGTTCAGCAATGAACTTGTGAAAAACTTGCGAAAGAAATGAAAAAATAATATATTTCGATGATATTTGACGTCATACGCAATGAGGCCGCACGGCGAACACTTTATAGTATTAAAATTAAAACCCTCTACTAAACTGGTAAATAATACATATGTATGCGCTTGCAATTAGATGTGAACACTTACTGCAGTAAATACCAAGCGGTTGCTAACAGTTGTCATGCTTCATCGACTGGAACATCTGTGCTGTTTAATTGGTTATTGAAAATATTGTTATTGCTTTTATTACGTAATCAACGCTTCGCCTCGGTTTTTATTAAAACTAATAATTATTAATAATAAATCTGTAATTAAAAAAAAACAAATGGAATAGGCAATGCATTTTGTGATCAAATTAAGGTTAAAATCTTTAAACGAATAGTAAAATAATTTCATAGAAAAAGGGTGAGAAGCGAGCACACAGTCCACTTGATGTTAAGTGGATGCTGTAATGCGTTGCCACCTGTAATGACCAATATAGAATGCCTCGTTTCCAGTAAAAAGAGTTTCCGGTTCTCTATACTCATTATACGAAACACAGCAGCATTAAACTGCTATTTTACGTTGGTATTTTTGAGAGCGTGGTCCTTCCGAACGACCCATTCGTCGTTCGGAACGACCAAAACCAGAATATAGCTGCAGCATGACTCTACCATGTAAAGATCTGCGGAGACTAATCAGATTCGTGAAATGTACGACAGTGTTCAAGATATTAAAAACTATTAAATAGTTTGTGTTTGCGGTAAGATAATACAGACAGAAATAATTTTGGAAAATAGATTTAATTTATAATCGCCTGTTATTTAACTGTATTGTTGCTGTGTAAGTAAATCCACCATTACCCCATGCCGTCCATTGGTTGTCGTGAGAGACCCAGAGTGAAGCTGAAGCAGTAGATAGACAGTAGCATTATCCCAACAACTCACAATGTAACCGTTCGTGGCATTTAAGGAAAAATCCGTCTTATAAGTTAATATATGGGGGCGGCCTATGTTCAGATGTGGACTTTTATAGGCTTTAATGAAACGATGGCCGTGTTATTTGTTGCTTATTCCGAAAAATTTCTTACTGCCAAGTTCAGACAAAAACAAACTTAGAATCTGTGCACGATCACGTGAATTTATTGTTTGTTTTAAATAGCGCTTTGATCTGCAATTCGATTCAAAAGAAAATTCCTGATAGTTCTTTAATCATTATCATCATCATTACAGCCCTTCACAAGTCCACTGCTGAACATAGACCTCCCCCAAGGTATGCCACAAAGCACGGTCCTGAGCCACCTGCATCCATCGACTTCCTGCATGTCTTACCAGGTCGTCACTCCATCTAGTGGGGGGTCACCCTACACTTCGCCTACCGGTACGAGGCTGCCACTCAAGAACCTTCGGTTGTTGGTTCTTCGAGCTATATGGCCGGCCTATTGCCACTTCAGCTTACTAATCCGTTGGGATATGTCGGTAACTCTGATTCTACTGCGGATATCCTCATTTCTAAGTTTATCACGCAGAGAAACTCCGATCATAGCCCTCTCCATAGCTCGCTGAGTGACTTTGAACGTCCTCGTACGGCAAGCAGTGAAGTTCCTTAATATTTAACGTACAATCAACAGTCAGGGGTTTCAATTAGAGCATATTATATAGGTAAGCTAAATTCAAATTTCATAAGGTGTATATAATTATCCTGCAGAGTATAAAGCGACCGCGGAGTCATTTACGGTGGCGCCAGCGTATTTTAATTAGCGATACATGAAAATGCTTTGAAACGCAGACGGGTCGTGTGCGGGCGCCCATTTACTGCCCAATTATAACGCAATATTGCATTCATATATTCACATTTCGCCCCTTAGCTGGCGTTAAATATTCGGATGTGCTGCGGCATATGTTAAAAGTATGAATTCAATATTGCCAGTGTATTCATTTCATCTCAATTTAAAATACTTTACGTTTTTAATTTCAATAATTTCGTGTGAAGTTTCTCTATGGCTTTAATTAATGAAATATTGGACTGTTTACATCGAATATAAATTATTGTTGTTTTATTGAATATATTTCATTTACTGAATTTATAACCGGCATTAACGTTGATGACATCATCGTATTTTCACGGGGTAAAGCTACGCTTTAGATTTATTATGGCTGCAGCAGGAGTGGGTTGACTTTACTGGGGTAACAGTCGAGCCGACCCATTGGTGCTACAACCATAATATAGCTGCAGCGTGGCTGTACCACGTGTGAAAAATTATGTAGACTGTTCTTCTTCATCTTCATCTTCAGCGCTTGAAATCCCACTGTTGCAGATGGGCCTCTCTTATTTTAAGGAGGATGGGACTTAATCGACAAACTTGGCAGGTGGATTAGCTATCGCAGATCTGAACGTCTGGCTTTTTATATCTGGTGTTAACGAGATGTTATAGCGCCATCTATCGGAAAACATAAGATTTTTCAGGTATTTTCCTTAGTCACCTCCAACAAAAATCACGTGATACGAGGCAATAGATTGTCTGAAGCCTCTTCTACCTGGACTATACATATCTACAATTTGATATTTCGGTAGTAAACATGAACTAATGTTAGATACCAATAATATCTATATACGTACATCGAATGCTGCTCATTGAGTCATTAATTATAGTCTATCAAAGTCTATTTCTGAAGATATGATTCCTCATGAAATGTGCCAGAAGGTGGATATTTGCTATAGTTACCACGCGTAGCAGGCTGGTTGGCAAACGCGGCTTTTTCTATTTGTTTAGGATGACGCTACTGCCCATCTTGTAGTTTGTTTACATTTAGGTATACTGTACGTAGTATATTATACTTCAATGTTTGTAGTTTGTTTACATTTAGGTATACTGTACGTAGTATATTATACTTCCATCTTGTAGTTTGTTTACATTTAGGTATACTGTACGTAGTATATTATACTTCAATGCTTGTTTCCCTCTGCTGCCTTTAGCGAAACCCACGGGACGAACACGAACACTTTTATCGAATGGTATTACACAAATCCCACTGTAAGGATAAGGATAATCTTATACAATGAATAAATTAAACAGATATATTCATTATTTAAAACATAGCTATAAATTAGTATCGTAATCTGTATTTTAAAAGTTATATTACAATTTCGTAAAAAAAAACTCAAATGAAATAAAATAAAATGAAATATATTTATTGCATTAACGTAAGAACTTAGATATTCGTTTGTCAAATGTCATGCCATTTCGTTAATGTTGCAAATGTCCTTCACGCTGACAAAAGCAATACCGTAAGTAGCCCTTTAAGATTTCATTGTCGCATTCTACAACGCTAATTAGAAGCCCTAAAATGCCATAAAAGATAACTCGAAATTGAGACCGAATGCTGCATTCATAAGAGAAACTTGGCCAATTAAAATTCCTTTAACGAGTGCGAAACCATCTCCTTTAATAAATACAGGCCCCTTCTAATTTTCTTTGGAGAGATTTAGGCGGCATAAATTTTGCACTCTGAAAAGAAACTCTGAAAGAAGAGCTTGTACATTTTACGACGTCGGATCTCATTCGCCCCTTGAACGGCGAGTTGTCTCTCTTTTAAATTAAATTTTCACTCCTAATTTGAAAGTATAATGTCATTTTACTAGGATTTCGTTATTAAAACTTTTAAATCATTCGGAAGTTTCCTTTTGTGCACGCTTGGGGTGCGATCGCTTGATTTTTTAATCAAAATGGAATCATTCCTAGTGATTTTTTACGACTGCGCCATTCCGTCGGCATCAAATTGTCATTAGCCACTTGCGTATCCGTTATTGCCTTTCTTTTTGAAGTGCCGCGATTTTATTGAATTATTCCGGTACCCTCGAAGTAACAACTTCCAACTCCTAACAGTGACACATTTTTCAAATTCTTTATTTATTTATCTCCACAAATAATGATTTTATATTTTGTTACCTGCTGCAGAAGCTGTTTAGAATATATTTCGCAATGAAAAAATATACAAAAGAGTTCATATTTTATAAGCATTTTCTTTTCAAATTCATATGGGAATTTCAATAGAAAGAAATACCGATAACATACTCCCAAAGAAAAAATGTTTTGAATCTCCAACGCAAACATCTGTGAACAACGAACAGCTGTATTTAAAAAAGAAGTTTGAATAATGTCACGAGCATCTAATAGCAACTGGCGAGGCCTTGACACACAGGCACAGTTCAGACGGAGCTTTTATAGTCCATAAACATTTTACTAGCACGACCTTGGGTAGGGTCTGCAATGAGGTCGTTGCACTCAACTTTACGACCATGCTTGAATGACACCTCGCATGTGACGAATTCTTGACACGTGTTGACATTTATTTGACTTTAAACGGCGATAAAGTGTTCAGAATAAGAATTGTAGGGTTAGTAAAATTTATGCAAACTTTTGGATATTATTTTCTTTTGTCAATCATAAGAAGTTGTAGCGACATGCATATAATATAATATAATTTAACGTCTAGTAGCATAAGCCTTTTATAGTACCTAGATGTATTTCGTGAATGAAATTGTATTTTAAATTTGACACCGAAAATTAATATTTTTAATATACTAAAGCGACAGTAGCCTAATGGCCGGACGCGGATCGATAACACAAAAGGTCGTGTGTTCGAATCCGCCATTTGCCTACTGTCGTGAACCACTCCTTACACAAGCGTTTCAAGCTTACCAGGACTGGTTAAAAAGAATGTTAGTAATGTTGATTAATAAGATTACCAATATTTATTAAGTGATATAAATTTAAATAACAAATTTTTAATGGTTTAGATCCACATACTAATTTCTTTAATAGATTTCTTTTTACCAAAATTAAGTTGTAAAAAGTAAATATATACCAATTTAGTAATATTTCTATACTTTCTATAGCACGAGCAATAAAACTCTTACTTACCTGGATGGTGCAGTCACATCTATTTAATAAATCTTTATTTGAGTCTTTGTTTAAATGTTTTGTAGAACTTCTTAGAATTCTGTAAGAATTGCGTCAAAGCAATGGATTTACCATTACAAAAGTTACCTTGAACGAAAAGGGTTGTTTTTCAAAAACAATAAAAGGGTTTTGAAAAGAATAATTTCTTTGTTATCCTTTCTTCTGTTTGACTTTTGTGAAGAATAGATTGCACAATGTGCCGTTGTTGGTTTTGTGCAATACAGTTTTTGCAACAATTTGCTTTGACCGTAATAAAAACGGTTGTTGTAGTAAAAATAATATTGTAGACAGCAATCGTAAGGTTATTTTCATTATCGCTACGTACCATATTATGGTGATTCAAGAAATTCTGTAAATGTTCAAATTCAAAGACATTTATTCGTTAGCGATGTATGGGTAAGAATAGATCTTAATAATTTAACAAAAATACAGTCATATTCTAATTTTGGTGTGCAAATAAATATTTAACTACAAGATATTTTTATATCTAATTAAAATGGAAATTTCTGATAATTACATTAGCATAAAATAATCTTATTTGTATTACTAACATCATAATAATTCAGTACAATAAATATTTATATATAAAATTTATATTTATATATCATAAATATACATACATACATACATAAACACTCACGCCTGTCACCCAGAGGGGTAGGCAGAGACTACGGACTTCCATTTGGCACGATCCTGACATACCTCTTTCGCCTCCTTTACATCCATATATCTACGCATACATGCTCGTCGGTTAAGGGTACTTCTAACGTGGCCCATTTTCAAAATATCGCCAATTTGGTCGATAAACTTTTTCCTAGGGCGTCCCTTCCCGACTCGGCCATTCACATCTGCCATATAAATTTGCTTAGTCACTCTTTCCTCATTCATTCTTTCTACGTGACCAAACCACAGAAGCATTCCTTTCTTAATCCTGGTCACAACATCATCTTGCATACCACATTTATCTCTTATCACGCAATTTCTCACCCTGTCAATCAGATTACACCCTAGCATATTCCTTAAAGACCGCATTTCTACAGCATTTATTCTACTTTCGTGCTTCTTCTGCCACACCCAGCTTTCACTACCATACATTAAAGTAGGGACTAACACAGCATTATGAATTACCATACGTGCCTGTTTTGACAAATTCTGGTTCTTCATAATAGAGTGTAGTGCCCCATTCACTCTATTCACTGCATTTACTCGTCGTTCTATATCCCTATCATATCTACCATCCCTGCTAAATACACATCCCAAATACACAAACTCATCCACTTGCTCAATCAACTCTCCTTCTATTCTTATTTCACATACCGTTTTGCTTTCTTCTCTTTCAAAAACCATCACTTTCGTCTTACTTGCGTTCACTTTCATTCCCCTTTCTTTTAATTCCCAGTTCATTAATGTAACCATCATTTGCAACTCTGCCGCCGATGACGCAAGTATGACTTGATCATCGGCATACAAAAGGCATTTGACGGTTAACTCGCCCATTCTTAACCCACATTCTTCATCTTTCAAAGTTTGCAAACACCGGTCCATAAATAGGTTGAACAGCCAAGGGGAAGCCACACAGCCCTGTCTGACACCTTTTTGGATGCCAAACCAGTCCGAGTAGACCCCATTGATCCTGACACAAGCACTAGAGTCCCTATAAAGAGACCTTAATGCCTGTATCAAACCAGCGCTCAACCCATATGAGTTCAGTGTTTGCCATAACACGTTCCTGTCCACTCTGTCATAAGCCTTTTCCAAGTCCATGAACGCACAAAAAACTTTCTGGTTTTTGGCCAAAAACTTCTCCGCAATCATGCGCATGGAAAAGACTTGATCTGTACACCTCATTCCCTTTCTAAAACCCGCTTGCACATCAATATTTATCAATATAATAATTAAAATAATAATGTCTTAAAATTAAATGATAGGTAGTCAGATAAAGTTTTGCGGTTCTATTCAATTATTATAGTTCAAATTTAAAAATTGTCAAACGAATAATCGTCAATATTATAATGGGCTTTTTGTTTAAAAATATGTCTAATTGATTCTTAAAAATGTGAAGGCTCTTAGATTCTCTTACATATTTTGCTAAATTATTATACAAACGAGGCCCCACGTAGAATACGCTTTTCTTCATCAATGCTTTTCTTAAACAAAACAGTCTTACTATTGGAATGGCTTGATTTTAGATTTCAGTTTTACATTAATGTAATAAATAGTAGATATAATCTATCTACCACATGATACTGAATTTTGAAATGATGAAAAACTAAATTACTTAATTTTGTATTCTGTTGTCGCGCGTGTACGCCGCTCATGTGATTGTAATTCCTTCGCCGCCTTTTTAAACACAAAAAGGAAGACCAATACAACATCTAAATTTAAAAATCCAATCTCGGCATGACATCGGATCCACGTTCTTCCATTTTATCCTCCCAAGTTTCTTATCCTATGCAGCATAAATCGCATCGACCCATATAACTCTTGGCGGCCATTAAAAAGATAAACAACTTAATATAGGCATAATAATAAACAAGACGCAGTCAACTTAGTTAGATCCCCGTAGCTACAAGCGCTCATAATTTTATTTATTCACGAAACCGTAAATATTCTTAGGAATAATTCCGAAGGCTTTTTGCGGGGATTAAGGGGGCGATGCGGGCCTGAGAAAATTATATTCGACTATAACAGTTATCATGCATCACCTGGAAGACGCTTAATGCGCCTTTTCGCAATCTCGAGGGCGGCGCAAGCGACGCCGTGCGCAAATTACTTTTTCAAAGTATTTACATGTAAATAGAGTTGGCGTGTTTCGAACTTTGCGGCTAGTGATGCGATGTGAGCGTGCTCTACTAGAATTGTTTTGACTTTTATTTATGTTGTCAAGTTGATTATGGTTTTTGTTGTTTCAAATGTAAATCGTACTATTTTAAAGTATGCCATAAAATGTAAGGATATAAATTATTTGATGAAAAATAACCTTATATCCTAGAAAAGTTGAATAAGAAGTTACAATATTTGTAAAGATAATAAAGTTTAATTATGAACAACTCCTATTCATAAGAACTAGTAATATATGGGCTACTACCGTAAGGTATCAAGTAATATGTAGCTAACTTTTAAGGACTTAAGTATCATATAAACCTTGTGCTCGAAACTTTCTCCCAGACTCATTGCACCCTAGACAATGCTTCTCAGTATTGAGGTGGATATTTCACTTAGAACAATATTTGGGATAATCAAATTACCTTGGTTTTGTTTACTTCGTTTAGTCACAGATAATTTCCCTGCGTTTAAGTATTTTTTGAGAAAAAGAATTAAAAAACTGAATCTGAGGAGCTGTTCCTTTAATAATGAAATATTTTTTAATAATAAAATATTAGAGTTAAAAATGAGCAATTATCTAATTTGGGAAGTTGCTGCTACAGTATAAAGTCTGATGATTACGATGAAATGCCTTACAGTGTGTTCATATCTGAAATGCACCACAGAATCTATCACCATTCAAACTGTATAGTTTGAATGTACTTTGTAAATAGATGATTATTCTTATATGATTGTGGACGAACAATATTTTCGCGTGGCAGAGCCACGCCTGCCAAGGAGGGTCGCGTTCGTATACGGCTTAGAGATATCCAGTTAGACCGTTAAGCCAGTCCCTAAAAGGCGGTGTTTAGTGGGTAAAAGTCTCCACATAACCACGCAGCCGGCTGCGTGGTATGCTATGAGCATTCACCGCCTCCCTCCCCCGCTTTCCGGAGGGTTGCCCATATTTGGTTCGGGCGCAAAAAAAGAGAGCCACGCAGCAATTGTATAATGTTGCAGCACAGATAGATCGGCCGGGGAAGGAACAGGCTTGCATAGAATACTAGCGTAAAACAGCATATTTCTCATGTTTTTCGTATAGTAGGGACGAGAACCGCTCTACCGGTGACAAAAGTTCCCATATGAGACTTAAGGGGTGACAACGTTTTACATTATAATAATATAGGCTGGAATTAAATTTTCTTTCAACTAGTTGCTATACAAATTAATTCATAAAACGTATTAAAAACAGATTTAATATTAAATAACTATTGAATTATTCAAGCTACAAAATTATTCATTGCTAAATCCAGACCTGCTTAGAAAATCAGTTGATGCAAATTTCACCACATTAGCGATTCAACAAACTTGAAAAACTCTTTTCCACAGGTGATACCATACCTCCCAGAAAACTCGCCCCATATATAAAAGCTGTATAATTATCATCCATTCTACTTATAAACTTTCATAACGACCTATACGTCGGCTTAACCTCTACTTTCGGGGCTGGGGGTGTTTGGGGGGTAGCCCCGGGGGTTAGCGCCCGCACGCCTTATAATGGGAGTCTAAGAAAAACGGGTGTACGCTTCGGAATAGAAAACGCTCCTTTGGAAATAGCTTCGGCGGAAAGCTGGCGATTTATGCGTGCTACGGGATACGCCGGGAAATATCCGTGGAGCGGATTTTTAATGGCGCCATTGTTTCTATTTTAAGCGCGGCGTGCGAATGGAATACTCAAGTTTGTGGAATCTTGTTGTTTGCTTAATGTTATGTGCTTGTAGCAGGCGTGCGTGTTACTGATAATGACAAGGTTAAATTAAATCCGTATATAATATTCTATTTTGTTTGTTAGAACCATCTTAATATTTTTGTTTATAGAAAGATCCGTGAAGAAGGAGCCGAGCTCAGATGGTTAACGCTCGCTGTAAATATAACAGAACGTGAGTAACCCGGGTTCGATCCCCACCGGCACCAATGAAATTGTTAATTGCAATTTTAAGTGCTGATTTACCACGTGCTCAGCGGTGAAGGAAAACATCGTGAGGAAACCTGCATATCTGAGGAATAAGAGAAAAAAAATATATTTCGAAGACATGTGAAGTTCGCCAACACGCATTGGGGCGGCACGGCGGACCCTTCTTTGCTCTAAAACCCTCTCAGAAATGAGGGGAGGCCTGTTCCCAACAGTGGGACGTATATAAGCTGTTACTTTACTTTTTTATAGAAAGATCGTTCATTACAGTCATCAGATTGTAACGAACGATCTTTCTATAAATTAGATTGATTAACCTCGAAACAGTTCTATTGTTAGTCCCACCAATTTGTTATTTTACTAACATAGGTGACATTGATATAATATATTTAAAAAATATATCAGAAATGCTACTGCTTTATCACAATTGAAGCAATAAACAGAGCGACAGTTGTTTAATGGTCAAGGGTAAGCACTGTTTAATTAAAATGTCAAGAGTTCGAATCCACAATTTGTCTTCTGTTACAAATCGCAAGCTCGCAAGCATATTCAACTAAGTATGAATGGTTAACTTGAATACTAAAATGTTATTTTCGGCGATATTTGTGCTGTTAACCAGGTGGGTTTTACAACCTCAACGTTAACAGAGCTATGGTAGTCCAGGGAAATGGCGTAAGTATATAAAACTTTTATTGAAGTGTGATAATTAATAACATCCTTACTTGTGCAAGAAAACATGCATGTACCGAGTATATGTCCGCCAATACGCAATTAGACGACGCGGCGGCTACTGTTATAAATTCTATTCACATCATCTCGTTGGTTGGCAATCCAGTGCCGTTCGTATGATTTGGAATTTCCTGTTACGCACGACCATATTTTGGAATTTTATTCACATATTATAACATCTATGTACCACACGCTCCCTTTAACTCAATCAAGATGAGTCATCAAAGTGACATTTTTTAATAAGTAGATAGTCATGTTCGGACCGGTCCAATAAAATTCCAAAATAAAAGAACTTCTATGTAGTCATTGATTGCAACTTGGGACTTAGACAAAAAAAATAATGAAGAGAAATTAAAAAAGGTGACTAGACTAGTCGCCTTTTTTATTTTTATTTTTTATTATAAACTTAATCTCAAGTTCCTTCTTAATATTTAAGATTTATATACAACGCGCATACACAAAGAATAATCCATATATTGCACATTCGTGTTTTTATTCCAGTGATTTCTATCGGACGTATAAATACATAAATTATGCAACTTGAAGTTTCTGCCGGGCGTGTGTGGTACTGGAACGTGGTTGTAGGATGCAAAATTCTCTCTATTGAGCCTAGCTTTTCAAATGATTAAGTGGTCCAATTAAAGTGTCATTTCAAATTATCGTTTATTTTCTCTAAACCCACAGCTATGCACAGGTTTCCTCTCATAGCTAAGAGAGTTAGTGTGGAGTAATTTAGGCGTCACGCTACTACAGTGTCACTACCCATGTCTTTTGAAACATTTTATAACAATTCAATTTTATTTTGGTACACAAATATTTAACGGTTTTCGACATTCATTCTGTAAATGTCCCAAGAGACGAATAGAAAAAATAATGTAGTGTAGTGTATTCATCTCTGTAAATACTTAGATGGATAAATCTAGACCCAACCTCATGAAATCGTAAATTTTTCATCATTTCCCTGTTTTGTTTATATCAAAAAAATCAAAATCAAAAATCACTCACATTTTAAGCTAATAAATAATATGAAATGCGGATACACGGTTGTGACGTTTTCCTTTATAATAAATTCATAATAACACGCGTATAACAAAAGAATTTTAATTAATAGAAATAAAAAATACATAAGAACTTAATTACAAAATTACGTATGCATTAGCACCTGCTTAATTTTTATGTAACTGCGGGTTCTTACTGGTGTAGCTTTATTTTACGCTCATAAAAATAGGTTTATTGAGCTTAAAGCTTTTTTATTAAACATTATAACAAAGTGGCTAACACCAATGGCTAACACGCCAGGTGATGTGTGACTGATAATTAACTTCAAATATCATAGATACGTTTTCTCCTATTAACCCGAAATATCTCACAGCCCATCATACCTTCAAATCGAAACACAGCAGTGGGCACTGATACAGACGAGCTGTTCGACAGAAGACGGTCTCTACCTTCCACTGGATATTTTAAACAATATTTTAACGCATTCCTGATATTTTTTTTATATTTCGTAGTCTGTTTTATATTTCGTAGGTTAATCGGACAAATAGAATCCTGTGATTATTTAGATAAACGCGTCTTTTACAATTTTTTTTTTACAGAATAAAGTGAACAAATGAGCATAAAGTGCAGCTAATGGTAAGTAGAAACTATGGTCCAAAGATACTTATGTCTATCCTTGATTAAGGTCGAAAACGGATACGCGTTATGTCCTCTCAGGACTAACACAATATGTATAATAAGAATACCTTGTTACCATTAAAAAGGGTCTCCAGTTCTAAAAATTCACCATTTGATACACAGCAGTTACCATTTCACATGGGTATTCTGTGAGAGCGTGGTCCTTCCTCGGTCGAGCCTACCCAGTCGTGCCGCAACCATAATACAGCTGTAGCATGGTCAATGGTTCTACCACGTATGAATGGGATCAACGTTTGACTAGTTCGTTTCCGTGTTGGTTCATGTTATAACGTAGCCTAATATAACCAGATCAATTGTATGTAACTGCTTTGAAGTTGTTTTATTATCTTACTATGAAATTTAATAATCTCATAAGATTGATAAAATGATGTATTTTTTATTATTAAAATTGACGTCATATTTGATAACAATATCTGAATTTAAGTTATGTTGAATCATTAAATGAATATTAAATATTATAGATACTATTTTATTATAAGGACAATCCTATGTTATATTCAAACCTGTTATGCCAAGTCGGTTATGGGGATTTGTAAATGATATGCGGATTTGTAAATGATTTGCGGATTTGTAAATGATATGCGGATTTAGAATTAACAATTAATGTTATGCTGAATAAAGACCACCGGACTCGTCTAGATTGCAAAGCATCATTTTAATAATGCTTAAAAATGTATCCTATTGATTTAGTAGTCAATAATTGATTGCTTGTAATATTGAAGCAATATCTCAGAAAAATTATTAATATAAAATAAATAAAAAATATTCTATCCTGTTACGTATTAATAAAGCCATAAAAATAATTAACGTTCGTAAACATCATAGCCAACGATCAAAATTACAAAAAACTTAAACTTTAATCTATTTTCGATTAACGTAGGCAGTGAGACATCATATCTCTTCCAGAAAAGAAATAAAAACGCCAAAATAATGAACTAATAACATACCGGCAGCGTTCGACCTAAAGTTCTAAAGCCACCGAAAGCAAAATATATTACTAAGCAAGTAACACATCGTTCCGTCGCTATAATGAACATGGCTCCCCTTAGCGGGTGCCCATTAATCAACCCCCTTGCACCCGCCCGCCCCGGACTTCCCTTTCTCCATTTAAAAAAAGCACCCCTCTACCCCTCCCGGTTAGAATGTTTCCAATTCATCACGAAACCCCGCCCTTGACAACTCTATACGTGTATGCCGCGAACCGAAAGTTCCTTACCGCATTGCTTTGTAACCAGCCATAGCGGCAGACTACGAACTTTCAAACATGGAGTCCATTGCTGGTTTTATAAGGAATTGTTTAGGATCGCAATGATTTTTGTACTCCCGACTATTTTTTATGTCTGACGTCGTGCGACGGCTATTTCAAGTACTTATATTTTATTTATAGTTATTTTTATTTGTATTGGATATTGTTAGAAGCGTTTCTTATTTTTGTTTCAATGTAGTTCATAAGTTTTTTTTTAATGGAGTTTTAGTCACAAGTCAACTAGCTGTCCACCTGACATTAAGTGGAGATTGAAGGCCTTGGACATGTGCAACCAACTTAGCCCAAACAAGAATAACAGATAAATTGTCACCATTGATGACTAAGATGGAATGCCTCAGCCTGTAATTACAAAGGCTCTAACTATTCCACCACCAAGTAATGATTACTTATGAAGTATAAGAACTTGTTGCTCATTGTACTTTTCCTATCCAATCAGCTCCAGCGTTTTGGGGTCACAGCTTAATTGTTTGGAAAATTTTGCGCATATTAATTTGTATTCATTGCCGCCTATTGAGCGTGAACTCAGTGAACACGAATAAATACCTTCTATGGATGTTCATAGGTACGTCTGTTATTTATTTATTTTTTAAAAGTTTTATTGTCCTAACCATAAAGATTACAAAGGGCAGACTTAATGCCAGTTAGCATTCTCTGCCAGTCAACCCATGGCATGGTGAGATATTAGTGGCAAAGAACTAAATATTATAAATTTATATAGATAGAACACATAATAATAAGGCTTATAAATTACATTAATGCATATGAATACAAAAAATACATAATAATCCATATTTAACCAATATCCTTAAAATCTATATACATATACATACACATGCATAAATACATATATACATACATACATAATATGTCTGGATAAAGGACTGCTAGTATTCACATTATGCTGACGAAATTGTTTTCGAGAGATGTTTCCGTATCAATCTTTTGAGGGCTATCTTATTTGGTGCTTTCCTAATGTCTTCAGGTAAGGAGAGAGTAGTGTAGCCTGAACAGTAAAATAATTGCCGATAAAGCTAGTAAAATGGAGTGGAACTGAAATCTTCAGATTAGTTGAAGAGCAAAGTATCTTGTCGTTGATGGAGGAACGGTATTGAAGTTTTTCTTTAATGTAGGGGAAGGGGATGACAAATCCTTTACAATGGAGTAGAGAACAGACAATATTCTGAAAGTGCGTCTTTCTCAGATAGTTGGCCATTTAAGGCGAATAAGAAATTGAGAGATGTGGTCATATTTTAGAAATCCGAAAATAAGCCTGATGCAGTTATTAAGAAGGCCCTCAAGCTTTTTGAGAAGATTTTGGTTCAAGTCATTATGGAAATTTACAGTGCGAAATGTTTTATGATGAAAGGGTAAGTATTTGAGAATGAAAATTTAATCAAGCAGTCAATTTTCTTCCAATTTCAAACATTCTTACGGCATGAGAAACCCGGTACCCACTGTTATGTTGTCATTACAGCCCGTACAAAGTTCACTGCAAAACATAGGCCAAATTACGAAGTATTCACAAACGTGACTATATAATATAATTGTGCACTAATAATTATTACACAATTATTTACATAAAAACAATATATTGATGATTAATTTTGAATTGTGTAAAGTTCACAGTTCTAAAACAATTTAATCTACAAATGAAACGAAGGAAAATAAGAAAGGCGTTCACAAATTTTGCCGTCGGAAATTATTTCTGTATGACCTCGCGCAACACGGGCAGGAAGAAAATAAAACAAATTTATGTCGTCAAATACATTTCTGAATAACAAAGAAATCTTGTTTAAAAATAAAAAATATAAAGGTCTTTAAAGTGTATCTTTGAACGGAATTTAATTCTGGATCTTGCAAAAGATAATTTTCCCCCCGTATAAAAGAGTACTAAGTTGAACGTTCGATGTTTGTTGTTCGAAATTACATGTTATTATAAAATCTTCCTATTTCTGTCACCAAGCAGTGCCCTAAGGACAGTAGTAGTTTTTCCAACATCACTGCTGTCCTCAGGGCAACGCATCAGAAGCCTTCTTCGTTTGAATTTGTTTGTAGGCGTAGGAAGGCAAATAGCCCGTTTGTCACAGTTATTATAATTATAATTAAATACAGGAAATATATATATATATATATATATATTAAAAATAGAGTTTTCATACAAAATACATTGGTAATTACATAGTTTTATTACAAAAATATACTTTAGTTATATAAAACATAGGTTTTACCTTAGATTATCTCATAATGAGAATATCATTATCTTTCCTCTCTATCCTCTGTCACTTCATATGACACCCACGGGCTGATATAGGACGGCGTATTTCTTAGTTGCAAATGTGAAAATTAAAAATATTTTCTTAAAGAAAATATGTCCTTAAAATGATTATAACATAAAATATTGTTGTAAGTTATTAAGTTAAGCGAAAATCCTTTTTTGGATAAATTGACAAACCAGCAATTCCACAGTCCATTAGAATAATTGGAAACATTTATTTGTTCTCATTGTTTTTTATTTTAAAGCACATTACAACACGTTTCTTTAAGGGTTTAAGAGTATACCTTTTTATGTGATCTTTATGTAAGTAGAACCAGCCTTTATTTACAAGGCCTATTGTGCGGTAACTGATATTCTTTTAAAACAAAGTTTTATGATATGTAGTTATTTTAACTTCCGAGATTTTGAGTGCAGCACCCATAATCATGGGGGAGGGGAAGTGAGTTATAATAGTTGTAATACTTACAATACCTTGATGATGATTTCTCCACACATTTTGACATGGTTGCAGGAATTGATACTGTTACGAGCTTGAGGTTCGTGACAATAAAAATTGCCGATAGAATTACCTAAATTAACACTTTACGTTACAATACGTTCATGTGGTCTGATTCAATGAGTTTACCTTGAAGCTCATTTCAGCCTAGTTTAAAACTTTAAAAGGTGACTCTGTCGTAGCAGAGGTACACAAGTTAAACAAAACCTGATTCAAAATTATATTGCATCAACTTTGCTTCAATAATAAATGTTTATTTTCAAAATACCTTTAAGACTGACCATGTATCCACTTATCCAAGATTAAATAGGTGGATAGATCAGATAGTGATTTCTACACCAGATACCTCGTGTCTCAGGCACTGCTTCTCCGGCACCGCTACCTCTAAATCATCTCCTACAACACCCAATGAAATAGTTACATAATATTTCATATGCCTTCACAACAATGAAAACTATTAAATTTCATTATTTACAGGTCTTTGGACGGATAATTGTTTGTTTAGTAAAAGCAAAATTAAGAAAATTTTAAACAGTCAAGATACATTGGCATTAATTGGCATTACTTGGAGGCCTATGTTCACCACTAGACTTGTGAAGGGCTGTAATGATGATGATGATGATGAAGATACTATGTTTTTCTTTTAATTACTTCTTACTTAAATTTAAGAATGATTTTTTATTAATATTTATCTTAATTTCATTTTAACCTCGTACCAAAATAACTTTCGCATCATCTTCCAATCGTTTCTAAACACATTCTGTAATGAGGACGATTGCAAGTTCAACCGGTAAATTTGTTGAACGCTATTTGCTAATCCGGGTTTTCAAGTCATAGAAGAAATATTTGGAACTTTGTGATACTTTTTATCTATATTTTTGACCTTATAAGTTATTGAGATGGAGCTTTTCAATACTTGTAACCTATATGTCCCACTCGTGTGCAATTTAATTTTCTTCTTAAAATACTTTACCCCACATTAAGATTTTCATATGTACCGTGATGGCAGTTAAAATATATGAATTGTACAGGGTCAAACATCTAAACCCGTAACAATTAATCGTAGGCCATACAAATACTTGTTCCGTCCGGGATACGAAACCGCGGCCTTCTGCGCTGCTACTCATTGCGAAGCCATTACGCCACGGAGCAGTCAAAACCTTTTCCCAACACTTTTTTTTATATAGACACAAAATGTGAAAAGGGTAAAAATTCAGTATTATGATAAAATATAGTATTGTCTGTCGCATAGTTAGCTTTTTTAACTCGTACAATAATTCACTACTGCGGTAAGCAATAGATTTAAGTTTTTAAGGAGTATTTTAAGTAGAAACTAAGCGAATCGACACATAAAAAGTATGTATCGGGATTTTTAGAAACTACAATATAAACAGATTAGCGATTTGAAGACCCATGACGATGATAGCATCTTCAATCTAGTTCCTTATGGTAATTTCTCCTGGCTGGTCCATTTTGGCAATTAGAAATTCCAGATAGAAAAATTACCTATTTTTTATCTGAAATTTCTAATTACGCTTTTAAATTTTATAAAAATTACGCTTATTTCTCTCTCTTTTGTGCTAGGTACAAAATGTTTATGTGTAAAAATACTAGCGTATAGTCACGGTGTCAGGGTATGCACTACTCCATATCATCGGAGATAAACAGAAGCACCTTACTGATAACAAGTTAAAAAGCAAATACCTGAATGCAATCTATGATAGGTTTACTAAAAAAAAACAGGAAAATTTTGTAGCGCTGTATTGTACGAAAGATGATTAAATATTGTATTGTATTACGTGAATTATTTTTATAATATTGACAATTACGAAGTTCCGTTCGTCGCTTACTAATCAGACCAAAGGGCAAAAACAGCTCTAGTGTGGAACTAGTTTATTTGTAATAAAGAAAGTGGAATCCCGAGTTGCGCTCCAATTACCGGGATATACGCGGCAATCTTGGTGACGTGTTGCTCAGTCCCCGGGACAGGCTGGCAATTATACATATTAGAATTGCCGCCCCCATCGGGCTATACGCAAACGTATAACTACCGTTACTGCTCTATAAATCGACGCTCTGCTTTTCTGGTCTTTAAAAGGGTAAAACTGAATAGCTTCATCGTTTTCTTTTCGCCTTTTTGATGATTAACCTGACGTTACTATGCAGTTATGTATTGTATTCATTGTAGGTAACTATTTTTTTTATTTTATTACAACCTATCAAAGCCTACCGCTGCACATAGGCTTCGAAACAAATTTCTTCACACGGGATATTTGCCATAGTTGCCACGCTTGGCAGGTGGGTTGGCAACTGTAGTTATTTAATTCTTAGTTGTTTTTAGGAAGACGCTGCTTCTAATCTCCTGACATGTTTTCCTCTGTCGACTTTTGTGACATACACGCGATGAAGATGGTTAGTGGATATTCATACACCGCGACTACACGATGAATGCATTATTCTTCAGCAGCATGGATGTGTCAAGGTCAGAAGATTATTTAGCTACGATCTGTGTGTAAATGTGGTGTGTATATTTACCATCTAGTTCGAGGAGCGCCTTCCTCCCTTATCTCTTCATTTTTAAACTAGGTAGTAATATCCACTGTTTAATCTTTACACGTGGAATTTGGTTATTTAATATCCTGATCTTAAATTGCATATTTTATCGTTTTAAAATAATGGCCATAGATTCTTTTGAATGGTTGTGTTTTCTAAAGTCGAATTGTGAATGAAAACTTATGACGTTGACATTCACGGTCTTTTGTTTACCGATACAGTTTTATATAATTACTAGCTGGTCAAGCAGACGTTGTTCTGCCTTTTCCGATGACTTTCCTAAATACGCAATAAAAAAATAAAGGGTTATAGGTTTGTAAAACCACCCTATCTCTCAAGTTAGAAAAACTGCACATAGTGTGCAAAATTTTATTGAAATCAGTTCAGTATCTACAGACAGAACAGAGTTCATCGCGGACAAACAACGTGACACGTAATCTTTATATATAAAGATATGGCTAGAAGCTAAAAGATTTCGGGTTCTTCTAATTAATCAGATTGTTATAGTCCGCTGGTGGACATGGACCTCTTATCCATGCTAGTACTAATGTAGTAACATTATTTAATATATGGTAGTATTTAGTTCAATCACCACATCTGGAAGCCGTATTACCGGATGCAGCATCGGATGTGACGCACTTTTCAAACTGCTTCCTTTCGCCAGTTTGTACTTGCTTCTTATAATAGACATCGTCGGGAAGATATGAAGTCTTGCATTCTCTTATATTGACACCACAAGGTACAATTTTGATTTGTTTGTTCTTAATTTCCACAGAAGGAGTTTAGCGACAAATCTTTTATAATTTAAAAGATTTTGGTGCTTATTGAATTTAGTCGTAGTAGTAAATATAAATAAAGCGATGGAAAGAGTTTTGGTCTTTCTTCATATTTCGGGAATATCCTGCTTTCGTTTTTGCAAACTGGAACCACATATTTATCTTATATAAGGGTAATTTCAAAATAATGTAATCAAATGACTTGAATTCTATGCTATCAAATATGGGTTCTTCAAAATTAAATATAAATTTAGATATAAACTAGTATGCGGCAGCTATAATCTTAATAAAAGACAAAACGATAATGATATATAAAATAAAAAAGATATCGATAATATATAAGTTTTTTATAAAATAAGGGTGACAAAAGGGCACACAGTCCACCTGATGATAAGTGGGTGTTGTGGCTCATAGACATCTACATGTATCCCGAAAGTCCCTTAAGTCTAGGATGGAATGTCTCTTTTCCACTTAAAAGAATGTCCGGTTCTCTACACTCATCATTCGAAACACAGCAGCATTGAGCTAATAATTATTTCACGCTGGTATTCCCCGGTCGAGCCGACCCATTTGTTCTACAACCATAATTTCCCTGTAGCATGGATAAAAAATATGTCTCACTTACAACAAACACTTTTATTGATACCTAAAATGTATGGGATAATTAAGAATGTTCATATTTTATAATAAAATTATTAATTAATTAAATTATTTTATTTTAATTTTAATTAAATTATTAATTTATGTAGTGTGCATAATATTTTTACGAATCGGTGGCGCAGTGCATGAGTAATAAGTAGTAATAAGTAATGAGTTGAAATGAGATGAGAGTCGCGGGTTCTAATACCGGAAGGAAAGTGTTTGTTTGCTCAACAAATAATTGTATTGTTTTAAATCTGAGTGTTTGTTCTTATAAAATTTGAATATTATGTAACTGCCCCCACGATAAAAGCGAAAACCATCGTGTAAAGTTTTCTAAGAAATAAATCAATAAATATTAATTGTTTTCAACTAAGATTTAAATGATAAAATGACTAAGTTATATGGTCGTCAAATATCTTAATATAAAATTACGTGTCACGTTGTTTGTCCGCGATGGATTCCTAAACTACTTAACCAATTTCAATCAAATTTGCACATTGTGTGCAGTTTGATCCAAATTCATATATAGGATAGTTTTTTTGCCCATGAGTGACCCACATTTTTTTTTGTGAATTTAAAGATTTTTAATAGGACATGACAGGGTTGTCGAAATGGGCAGAACAACATCTGCCTAGCAAGCTATTTATATACAAATAAAAAGGTTATATAAATCTATAAAACATTTAAATATTTAAATAAAACTATATTATTCAACCAAATTGTTGAAAACGCACTTTTCCTAAGTTCTGGCGGGCGGCGTCGGCACAGCCGCTCTCGTCACAGCTCCCCGGGGCCCCGTACACCAGTTTGCCCGGCATATCTTATTGCTCTTTTGTTGATTCCCCGGATCGTTAGTTTCTTCGCTAGGGGTCACCGGGCTTAGGACCCAGCGTCACGGGATACACGAGGTCGATTCGTCTACATAAAAACGGATTTGTTTGGTTGTAGCAATTGTGTTGGCGATAGTGTAGGCAAAACCTTTTAAAATGAAGCCGAAAAGTGAACATTAAAATATAATCAGTTGTAAGTTGTATATAGCAAGATAAAGTTATAAGACATATAGCTCAAAGAACCGAACACGTTGGGGAAAAAAGCTCTTGAGTGGCAGCCTTCTACCGGTAGGCGAAGAGTAGGGTGACCCCCCACTAGATGGAGTGACGACCTGGTAAGACACGCAGGAATTCTATAGATGCAGGTGGCTCAGGAGGAGTTCAGAAATGGACCTGTAAAGGGCTGTAATGATGATGATGATGATAAGACATTGAGGTACATTCCACTCCTGAGGGGTAGGCCTTTTATCATTTCTGAGAGGGCTTTCAGACAAGGAAGTAGGTCCACCGCGATATTTTAACGTGTTTTGGCGGACTTCACATCACTTTGAAATATTTTTTTATTTCCCGAACATGCAGATTTCCACACGATGTTTCCCTTCATTGCCGAACTCGTTTAAAATTAGTACTGAAAAATATAAATGATTTTATTGGTGTTGAGCTACCATAGCAATATATATATATATATATATATATATATATATATATATATATATATATATATATATATATATATATATATATATATATATATATATATATATATATATATATATAAAACGCCCAGAACTGTACCTATAAAAGTTAAAAGTTAAAGTTATAGCCTATATATGCCCCATTACAGGGCACAGGCATCCTCTCATTTCTGAGAGGATTTTAAGGCAAAGAATAGTCCGCCGCGCTGCGCTGCTTGTTGGTAAACTTCACATGTCTTCGAAATATATTTTTTATTTCTCAGACATGCAGGTTTTCTCACGATGTTTTACCTTCACCGCCGAGCACTTGGTAAATCAGCACTTAAAATTGCAATTAACAATTTAATTGGTGCCGGCAGGTATCGAACCCGGGTTGCTCGCTTACTGTGAAATTTACAGCGTGCGCTACCCATCTGAGCTACCACAGCTTACCTATAACGTACTTTAAAATTATTAAAAATTTAATAAGTTAATTTTGCTGACCAATTTTTGACCACAGGATACTTGTTATTGTTAATCTTAGAAATTACTCTACGAGGAATAATGTGGCGTTATGGTTCACCTAATAAACACTGTTTCTATATTCGTCTTCCTATAATATCTGATACAATAAAAAGCGACAGCAGTAATGGCAGGGCGCGGATCGCGAACTCAAAAAGATCGTGGGTTCGAATCCGCCATTCGACTACTGGCGTGAACCACTCGTAACACAAGCAATTTAAGCATACCACGACTGGTTAAGGGGAATATTAGTAACGTTTATAACATTGTCAATATTCTTTATAAAAAAAAGAATAAAAGTAAAGTAAAGTACAACTACTGGAGGCGTTTTATCAAAAACAGAACGGATGCAGTGTAATTCAAACTATATTTAGAACTGTAACCCGTATTATTTAACCTAATTTATTTAATTTCAGACATTCTATCTGAAAACCATATAAAGATTGATTTATCCCCTAGGTGGAGGCCTGGTGATCCGTTTTACATACATGGTAGAGCCATTCTGCGCACATATTATAGTTGTAACACGAATGGGTCGGCTCGACCGTGAAAAGACCACGCTCTCACAGAATACCAACGTAAAGAAGCAGCTCGATGATGCTATGTTTCGTATGGTAAGTGTTGAGAAACGGAACTACTTTTACTGGAAACGAGTATTCTATTTTATTTTTAGGAGGTGACAACGCATCTGCATTTTGTTCTTAATTGAGGATAGATGTAGATGTTTATGGGGTACAGGATCTCCACACTGCTAACACACACACTCACACAAGTGGTATATTTTTGAAATTGTAAAATATTAATTTCAGGTATAACACCTCCAAAATTTTAATTTTTTTTATCGAACATGTACAGACTTTTTAGTTAAGTTAATTCATCTCATTTACTAATTATTTAACGCACTGCAACTGAGACGTATCTAAAGGATTAAAACATTCAAATCAAATAGTCTGCAATTTTACAGACGGGGTCGTCCCTTGTGCAAACGACCCTTGTCTTATTTATTCATCCGAAGAAAAAACTTGTTTTGTTTACTCCCCTCTCGGGGGTAGGGAGGGAACGAAAAACGCTGTGGAAACAAGTTTGCCGATTTACTGCAACCCCGGAAGATATTTTTGCTTGTTTTCTAACAGTAAATCTTAGAGACCAAGTATCTGTCCGGAAAGTTTTCCTTTGTTAACCTGGAAAGACAATGAGTGGTATAGTAGTGCGTAATATTTTATTTTTTCAAAGGTCTTGGTTATGTGTTATGCTATAAAATCTATACATAACATTACGGCTATATTCCTCTAAGGGGTGACAGATTCCAAAGAGCAGCGAATTATTCATATCACGTATAGCGAAAAAATATGTGTTTGAATGGAAAAATATAAAAAAAGTTAATCGTGGCCTACATTATCACCAAACCCAAAAGGTATCTATCTAACCCAAAAGGTAGACAAGTAACACAGCTGGTACATTCATACTGAGAATATAATATATTATATAATGTTTCTCACATGATTTGAAATATGGGACGGGACATAATTAAAAAAGTAAATCTGTGTGAGTATTGTCTAAAAATATGATATCACAGCAAAGACCAATAATTTAACATCTTTGTCTTAATTTCCTTAATAACAAGATAATTAAACAAAATCTAGTGTTAAATATACAACTAAAATTCTCTAATAGATGCGGAGAATTTGAAACGGTTTTCCAGTCACATTACCGTCTCGGGGTAGCCTAAAATCCAGTCTGCCTAGCTAGAGAATGTAATGAAACGACACCCCCGTCTAAGCCGGTCCCGACTCAACGCCACACAAAGTTCTGCTTTACATCGGTGCTCAAAGTGTTCATTACTTCAATCCTCAAAATTTATCAGGATTAGTGCACCGCACAAGCACTTTAATTAGCTTATCGAGATTATAATTAAAATTTGGTGCGCTTGCGAATATAATAATTTCAGAAACTAAGAGCATTTAAGATTAATTTCGGTATATAATTTTGTACAAGGTGCACATTAATAAAATTAGTATTTATATAATGTAACGTTTTAAATTTAGAACACAAAATTTCCGTAGCAATAGCAACTATTGTTTCGTACATGTTCGTATCATGAGTGAAAAGAATTGGTTATTGCCACGTTATTAATCCTAAAATATATGATGAAGATGAAGATGATGAAGATATTTTAAATATGGCTTGGAAATCTTATGTATGGAAGTTGTAGGTTTGAATATCTACAAATTTTAAATTGCGTTGATTTTTCAATATAGTTACATTCAGTTGGTTTATTTTAAATTAAATATAAAAAATACGAAGAAATTAACCAGGGAACAGGTTAGGTACTCTCCTTGAATTCGTTGGACATTTGAATTCTTAATAATCTGTTTGTTTAATTATTTAAACTTTATGGTTTTTATTTACTACGATTTTTCATACATTATTAATAAATATTAAAATAATGTTTAAAAACGACCAGTATGTACGAGCCATGAGCGGTGCGTCCTGCAATAGCAGGTCAGGCAATTTACAAATAATAAGTGTAGTTTTTTTACCTCACGCTCATATACACAATATTTGTTATTGTTGGCGATAACGGTACACGGTAGTTTCTATAAACTTATGATTGTACCGTAATGTAATATTTAAAGCGGGGAATTCACTAGACGGACTTGCCCACGGGCATGTCTGCAGACATGTCTACCGGACTTCACTACCATAGGTCTGTGCAGTTTGATAGTGTAGGATCGTCGCAGTCGGTCCGGAACGTCCGCGCGATCTCATTTTGTCTGCGCAGACACAGACATGCCCGAACGTGAATGTTAACTGCGGGCTGTCTATTCACAGACACAACACAAGAGCGACAGCTACCAGTGCAGACGATCTTTTATTATTATTTAACGAAATTTGGAGATTTTTAATTAGCAATGTGTTTAATAATAATAAAATATTCTGGCAAAAGTTTATACATGCCCAAGTAATTGTACAGGTGTCCTGGTTCATCCATTGCTAATTCTTTATGTAAATATATATGGCTAAACTTACTTCTATTTTTCTACCATCTTTGTACCAAATTAATAATAAATAAATAATAAGAATTGCAAGTCTAGGTCAGTTTAAAACAAACTGGTGAATCTGTGTAGTGTATTGCGGCGACCGACATGCCCGGAAAAACAGCCCGTGGGCAGGTCCGTCTACTGAATTCCCCTCTTAAGTATGAGTAGTACTAAATTTATAAATAAAATCTAAGTAACATAAGATATGTGATTTTATAAAATTATCCTTATTTGTTACAAAGTTAAAGCAAATTAATAAAAAGTTTATCAACTTGTAGAAAAATATTTATTTATCAAACTAACGTAGAAAGTTTGAGTATCGCTGCCTCATGTTATGCCACCCCGGAGCTACCCTTTTTAAGGGGATTTCTTTATGTTGTGAGAGCTCATTCATAGCGTCCATCAGGACGATTCCAAACGTCGTTACGGTTGCGGGAAATGTAGCGAAATCATCGCTTCACTGCCGCGCCGTCGGTGTACGGACATATTGTACGTACCTACCTACTAACAGTTCAAATTACGTTTGATTCAATTTGGGACTTTGGCTTTGCGAAAACACTGAGTAATTTGGTTCAAATGTAGTTTCTTTTTCCTTATATTTGACATTTTGCTTTATTTAGATGAGTAAGCTTTCCTTTTTATATTCTTCCTTTTTTATTTTTGATATGTTTTGTAATTGACAAACATATTAACTATTCACTTATTACCATCTTAAAAAAGACTACAGATTTCTATTACACATTATCGGCCATAAGAACAAAGATGGAATTACTCAAAGCCTGTTATTATATGGCCTTTTTACTAGTCTTTGCTCTTTTTTTCCTGAAGACTTCCTCGTGATGTTTTTTTCTTTACCGCCGTGAACCGTGATCATGGTAAAACAACACTTAAATTTGATTTTTGTTAATTTTTATTTGCAACGAACAATTTTATTATAGGTGCCTCGAGAGTCAAACTTACATTTAACAAATAGTATCTATTAAATTATAAGGCGTGAGTTAGCCCTGACTTAGCAAGACTTGGCAATGGTACCTTTTCATACGTAGAGCCAAGCTGCAACTATATTATGGTTGTAGCGCGAATAGGTCAAAGGGGAAAAGATCACGCTCTCACAGAATACTAGCGTAAAATAGCAGCTTAATACTGCTGTGCTTCGTATGGCGAGTGTAGAGATCCGGAGACCCTTTTTTATTGAAAACGAGGTAGTACTCAGGGGTGACAAAGCATCCGCATTACGATTCTCAATCGAGGTTAATTAAAGATGTCTATGGGCCACAGCGTCCACTTACCATCAGGTAAACTGTGTGGTCGTTCGTTTGTTTGTTTGTGAGTTAAATAAACGGGAAGGTTCTATATTCAACGTTTATTTTAATGTATGTTTCCCGATATCTCGGAAAGGGCTTAAGAAAATAAAATGATTATTTTCTGATTACAAAAGTTATATTTAGGGGTAGTGCCATAGAAATTCTCTAAAAATTACAAAATAGGGGACAGAGATTTCGACCTTGAAACTTGACCTTGTGATATTCCTTAGACCACTAAAAAAGATAAAAAAACTAACTTTCAATAAAAGTATAGGCCGATGTTAAAATCAAAAGAATAAAATATTTCAATTTAGTTCTTCGGCTTCAATTCTTCGATACCTTACGCTTTAGAACCAACTTCAGAAGCTTTTATGTAGAAATTATTTTATGCTTTTTCAGTTTTGAAATCGGTATTTGAATTTTTATACTTTTTATTTTTTGTGCAGTCAATCGCAAAACAGTAATACTTTGAATCTAGGGGTTGGTCTTTAATTTTGTTATCACCAATCAGAGACTTTTAAAACACTTACTAGATCCTAGATATATTTATCACCTTGTCTACTGACTACAACCTTGTATCCAAATTACCTTCCAGGTAAAGATTAAGTCATTTTGACGCAGGATAGTTTTTCCTCGAATATAGGAAGATTAGAACGACCCAACGCGCATTTTCTACGTTGACTTTTTATTATAGGTAATTTAATTAGAAATAAATTTCGTCAGATAGTTAATATTATCATCGTGCCCGTTATCGCTTATATGTGTTTTCTACTGTGTCAATCCGAAAAAGTAAACTTCTAGAAGGGAGCCGTTGTTCATATTGTAAAGAAGATTTGAAAGTGATTGTTTCAGATCTTTCACACTATCACTCACACTTTCTGACATTCGAAAGCCGGATTGGTGAATGCGGTACTAGATTTCATATTCTTTTATCGCTGTTACCCGTCGCGGGTTTGCTGTTTTACATCTTACAGATACGAAATGGTATCAGAAGCTTAACAACGGTGACGTCTCGTTGGTGTCATAAAGACCAAAAATATGGCCTTTCTTTATGACACCAACGACACATTATGGTATTCTACATTATAATTAATAAAATACTCTAAGTATTAACTGCTATTGCACCACAATAATATTTATAAAAATTGACATTAATTAAAATTAAAATTGTGTGATTTATTCAGTATAAAAATGAAATCGTTATACACAAAAAACAACTATTATACAACACATATGGCTTCAGAATAATCTAATATAAAGTTAATGTGAAATTATAAAGTTTGCTACCTAAAGAATTCTTACATTTACGCAGAAACTACACATTAAATAAAAATAATTTTATAATACAGTTTTAATACGGTAAGGATTTTATAACTCACAAAGATCAAATGGCTGTGGTGAAATACAGACGCTTTGGGAAGTCTGCCGTATGTAAACGTGTTTAGATTTTATATATCACACCTAAACAGCATCGACTGTCTTAGGACATCTTTTGTAAGGATTGAGAACTGTGTGTGAACTGTGGATGCTTTGTTAGCTTGCCTCACGAACCATCAACATTTCGACATCCAAATTTGAATAGAAAAGATATCTAGATGCTAATATCCCCTAGAGTAACCTAAATAAATAATAAAATTAAATCCAAACTTAGTATTCCACTATAAGACTTGAAATACCTAGATAGGTGCTATAAACTTAAGATAATAAAAGCTGAGTATATCGAACCCACAGGAGATAATCATTTTTGGGCCCACTAGAAATATTAACGTCGTTTAATGGTATTTACACCAAAAAAAAAGACACCAAATTATAATAGTAAATGGCCTATAGATTTTTCGAAAATGTAAACGGAATCAAGAAATCTGAAAAAAAAATTAGTTGTTTTGATATTCGTGTTCTGATCATTGGCTAAGGTAATGTAATATTTAAAAAATTATTATCTTAGAGATGTGCCGTGATAACTCGCAAAAAGATCGACTCGAGTTGAAATTTAGGTAACTCGATTTTGAGCTCGAGTTACGCAATTAAAATTAGCTGAACGAAATGTGTCAATTTGTCACAATTTATTTTTATAATTGTTCTTACATACAACACAATTAATATTACTACACTTAATAGGTAGTTATATATTATTTTTGGTATGCGTATCGACAATCTTCATAAAATAATATCACTTTAACGTTATGACGTAAGTCTTAATGTTAATAATAATTTGACTATCCAAAGTATATTACATTATAAACATATTACCTAATATCAATTTATTTATTACATAATATATGAATAAATTGCTCGAATTAGTAAGTCGATTTCATCACTAAATTGTAGACAAACACTGCATTGGCCGTAAGATAAAGATGCGATTCGAGTAGAGTTTTGTGACTCGAGCCACTCGTGTTAATTTATGTATGTATGTCATTCTAGTTGTACACTATTTTTTGAGTAGATCGACTATTTACAGAAAAGGTTATCACTAGAGTTGAGAGTAGCGATTACTTTAGTTAAACCATTTTTAAATATCTACCTTTGTAAATAAGTAATATGTGGCAACATGAAATTAAAATTATAAATCAATATCATAAATCAAACTAAGTGCAGGTTTGTTTACAACATGCCAGATGCAAGTTTGAATTTGGATGCAACTTGTGATGTCACCCGCAGCGACTTATTATATATATAAGTAAATTAGTAAATTAATATCTATATAGCACCCTCTGAATCTATACGATGCGCCGAGTTAACTCGGTAAAATTTATTTTGTATCGATTATCGAGTTCGATTCACTCGAGTGAAATACAACATGGTTGGTGTCGCATCATTATGGTTAGAACAAAATGAAGTTTTTATTTAAAAAGCATTACTAGACTAATGTTTAAGAAAATATGGATATTATCAATAATCAGTAAGGTTAGCCAAATATTAATTGATACAAGTACGTATGTTTTTATCTTTTTATTTTTTGTGGTAAAATTCGCAAATGAAACTGACGAGTTTAGGTTAATTAATATGATAGTTTATTAATTTACACCTATTCTAGGTTGTGAAAATCTATTATTAAGTTTGTAGATTTTACCTAAAACAAATACAAATAACAAACAGGTCTTAGAACCTTATTAGTTTGTTAAAAGTGACAAAGTATTAAGTTTATGTTATTAGTAGAATCTAAATTAAATAATAAATAGAATAAATGCACAAAAGGAGTTATTATAATGTTAAAAGAAAATTAGAACCTTTGGGTCGAGGGACTTAAAGAGGGTTTTGAAGAGCAATTCATATAACTGCATTTGTGTACAAATAGGTACCTTATGTATACAGCAAGTTTCTTAATAAATGGCTTTTTTGTTAAGCTAGACACGGATCCTGGATTTATACCAGCCATAGTAGATAGGCAATATAAATGGTACATATATTTATGTGTAAAAATTTTGTAATTATTTGTACTAGAAGCAAATATAAAGTTTAATAATAATAGTTTGCATAAAAAAGTGTAATGGTTGTATCTATTATGCTTAGACAGCTGTGGTGTTCACTCTGCAGAAAGGATTATTATTTTGTCATCTAGAATCAGATATACTTAATATAACAATAATATCTTTGTATCCTATGTACATGAAACCAGTGAAAATAAAATGTGAGACAAATTTTACATAGTTGAATATCATTGATGTTAATCAATAATTACTGCTTCTGTATTTGATCAGCTGGAGCTGATTAATGCTGTATAATTTATAATAATTTCTTTATTATTTAACATATGTAAAGGCAGATGTAAGAAAATGCTCACAGAAATATGTAAATACAGTTTATTGACATTGAAGGTATATTCTTACCTCATATCTCTTATTATTAAAAATATCCTTTTAATTCCTATATAGTTGATAAGAATTATTATTTAGTTAAGACACCTTTACAATTTTCATTAACTTCTGTTCAGGTGGATCGCTTAGAACAAATCTGTATGCCTTGCAGGCTGAAAGCTTACAGAGACAAAAAGTGTATCTGTGTGTGTGTGATTATATCATATCTCTTATAATTGAAAATGACTTCTGATTGCTTACAATATCATAAAAGTACATGTTACCATCAAGTTATTTCCAAAAAACCTTCAGAAATATATCTAACATTAAAATGTTTCTTCCTATGTCTGTTATAGATAAAACATAAGAAACCGTCCAACCAATTTCTATGAAAATGTTTGTGTGTGTGTGGATAGATCCCTAGATGGTTTATATTTACATTTGGACCCGGTAGATGGCACTGTTGTCGAGATCCACAAGTCACCAGTGCTGCAGCTGAGGCGCATCGCTAGCAATAAATACATTTAAATTAAGCCTGTGTTTTTGTAATCCTCACACAAACAGTTTAAAACTTCTTACTTCCTCACTATTTATCATTGTGTAATAACATAGATAAGCATGTTAATTCCCAGTCATTTTATTATGATGTATACCTACTACTTACTAATCAACCATAACATATTAAAACAAAGTCTTGACACCGCTCTTATCTATATATGCCAGTCAATCATCAAAGTTCAAAAAAATTATTAAACTAAGTTTGTATAAAAGGGGTTATTGTAGTATAAAGGAATTTATGGCTGACAATAACCCGTGGGTAAGCTGATTGCTACCAAGCTATTTCTAATTTGTTCTGTGTTGTTAATTATGACATACATGATTGTAAGCTGGTTTTTTTAAAAAGACCCATTGGGTATTTTGCTGATTCTGTTCAAGTCGGAGGTTTTTTCCGAACTAGTGGTAAATTAAAAAAGTGACTTTCAATAAGTATTATTTATAATCTAAATTGAATAAAAGGTTTCTGTTTCTGTACCTACCACTGTTAATAGAATACTTAAATAAATTAGGATTTACAATAATAGAGTTACCTACATTATATTTTGTTTTTTTGTAATACAACCAGTTCAAAACATATTTCTTACTGTTTGTTGGTAATATCATAAATATAAATAGACATTATACCTTAGCCATCTTGGTATTTATTTGTTAGAATTACACTCACAATCAATACATGTCAAAAATAGAATCCATACGACATTTGTGCATAGACAGGCACTATGTTTTGCCAGAACTAGTGAAAGGTTTTACATCGATTTTAAAATATTTATAAATGCTGAATATACCTACAGCTTAGTTTTATATGTATTATTATTCAAGTGTGCACTACTTTAACTTATAATACCGATGAATACTACTAGAAAATCACTTTCCGTTAGTATTTAGGTTATTGTTAGATTCACATTTTATTTGTTAATTTCTCAGGAATCCGTTTTGATGCAGAAAAACTAATAACATTATTGTAATCTATGGATTATAAGGAATAAATCGACATGCGTTTCATTGATAATCTTTAAAATTTGTAGTGGGCCCATTCTCCATAGAAAAATTGATTGTCTCCTTTGATATCTAAATGCTGAAAGTTACCTTTAATGAAAGAACGTCAAACACTTCAGGCCCTCTACGATCATTGGTGAAATAAATCGGGAATTAAAAATAAGTTAATTGCAAAAAACCCTATAATTAGTTATTAAAGTTAAGTTCGTATTCTAACATGAAATATTTAGATTACAAATATTGTAAGATCCAGCATCTGGAATAAATTAAAGTGAATTATTAAAACGAAGACATGTTATATCATTTACGATAGCGGAGTAGTTCAAATCCAGTAAGAAAATCGTTGTAGCAGTTTGTGGACATTTTGTGGCAAGGAATTTAGTTTTAATAAAGGCTTTCGCAGCCGTCGCTCCGTCGATATTGCACGACGAACACCCACTAATGTTCCGTTTTCATATTACACTCAAGCATTATTACGTATATAGATAGGGTTGTCAGTGTGCCTTATAGCACAAATAATATAATGAAATTAATTATTCCTTAAGTAAGTGATATCAGAATAGAATACTTTTATTCAATCCACTCAATTATAAATTGCAAGAATACTTATTGAAAGTTATTTATGAAAAATTAATCTGAAACTAGTCATACTATTAAATTTTTTTAAACAAAATGGTGTGTATTTATTATATCACATACTTATTTTATAGGTATCTATCATCATTATAATTTCAGCCCTTTATGAGCCTACTGCTGAACTGAAAATAGGCCTCCCTCAAGGAATACAAAAAACAAGGAATACATAAGTTATGGAATAATTTATAAATAAATTTTTATATATCAAAAAACTGTTATGGAAATGTGTAATAAATATTTCAAAAATATTTAGGTTATTTATGAAAAATTTTGAATCTTACAAGTTAATCTCATTTTTAATCACATTCCTTTTAAAATTAACACATTTATTATTATTTCAATATGTTAATTGCAATTATTCCTTCTAAATGCATTTATAAATCGTCACACGCCACTTAATTTTGCAAGTTTACGATAAAGGAGTCATCTAGTTGCATTTTACGAGCAAAAGCCGTCCGTATAGCGCCCGTTAATTGGAACCGCATGTACCCAAACATTTAGTCAAGTCAACCCTCGTAAATGAGGCGCACGAACAAAATAATACAGTTGAGCCGCGGGTCGGAATGACCACCGACTCTCCTACAGAGACGGCACCAATTAAGACCGGCAACTCCCTACACAGTTAATCCGAAAATACGTGAGATGGCTGATTATTGACTGTAAATGACGTTTACAACGCCACTATGTTTTCAGAAGCAGAATGCGTGCTAAATACAAATGACAACTTTCATTCTCATTAAATAACTGTATATAAAAATTACTATATAAGATTTTCAAGTAAATGTGAATGGATAATATATACTCGTAAGTTTACAAAATTATACAATTTTTTAGTTTAACAATTATTTATGAATCCATATCTTTGATACTAGTATTTATTTTTTATCTTCATTATATACATAAAACAGTTTGAAAAGACTATAAAAACGTACCATCTATGTACATAAAATTGAGAACGAAACAGAGAGCAAGGTAAGCGCCTACATGTTTAAAAAGTTAACAAGTAGAATTCACTGAATATCGTGAGTACCTAATAAGGGGTATAGAACGAAGGCTCCAGTCCGGCACGTCGGCTTTATGGACCGTTAGAGCTACTGAAATCAATAAAAGTGCCGGAATGTACCGCACATGCGCGCTACAGACGACCGCTCTTACTGACTCAGCTACATTCATTTTATAGCCACTTGTATTTGTGTCTATGACCGCTTTGTACTCTTTACTGTTGACGGAGTAAAAAAAGAGGGAAAAAATTAATTGGCATGCGTCGTAAATACCGACGATAATATTAAAGGGGTTAAGAGAGCGTAAAATTCAAATTGACCTTTATGTAAAAAAAACTCCGATATTGCAAAATTCATATTGAAAAATTTATTCTTACAGATAAAATATAACTGAGCGACAAGTAATTTTTAATAAATAATTAATATTTAAATATGTATAATAGTCATTTTTTTAAATGTCTTGTTGCAACAATATTTTAAAACCGACGAATTATTAAACATAATAAAAGAGATATGCACAATTTTAGATGCATCTTAAATTCTATTGAGAACCGATTTTAAGACGTTTTTATGTATAACAAAGAGAATGGTCGGTAAATAAGTATAGAGTGACTCCATGCTGTGACTAATAGACGCTACCCTCGCACGATATGTATAATTCAGCATTAGTTTTAATTTATTACAAAATGAAGACATATTTAATTCCGCCCACCGAAACCGGTCAATTGAGTGTTTCGAATATTCGAGCGCCAACGTTCTAAGTCACTGACTAAGAAATTTATTTAATGATTAAGTCTGCGAAAATGTTAATTTATTTCGAATATTTTGTCATTATAATAAAATAAATCACATATAAAATTTGATTTATTACACAAAAAAATATATACATACTACAAACATGTACACGGTTATATGTAGAGATAGATAATAATATTTTACCGAAACGTAGGCCAGAAAAAATCAAAAACCCCTTAAAATCATTTATCTATTTGACAGTATTTACAATCGACTTTTATGCGACTTTAATAGCAATCGCGGCCATCAAACTCATTTTTATTGAATCACAACACTGTTAACTATCTTCGGGCCGTCAGCATCGTTTCGACAAAGCTGATACGGCCTTTAACGAGAGGGCAATTAATTAAAAAGGCATAAACGCCACTTTTATATACGGGGAGCCTATAAAGACTAACTTTTATATGTCGTAAACGCGATTGTCTAAGGACCCTGACGACTTCGATACTGCAGCTTTTGAGAGGGAAAATGGGACGATGTTCAAACAATGGTACTTAAGGGAATATAAAAAGAAGCAACTTCGGTAGAATAAGTGATGGAAAAAAGTTGATTTTACTTTAATATACCTAATCAGCTAATCACTATTTAATCTGAATAATGTCGGCGTTATAAATTATAGATCTCCGTTTTTAAATAATAGTTCGTCGAATTGACTTTTTACGCAGATATAATTATTGATCACGAAGTCAATATTTAGGAGATATCAAGTGAGGATATACAAATGTAAAATTTTTACTATTGTTATCTTAAAGTATTTCTTCAAGAACATTTTTATTTTATACGAATACTCAGGTATTGAATAATGTCGCATGTCGAAAACATAATACTAAATCACATAGATACACAGAAAGAGCGCAAACATCGCATAAAAGCAATTCAGATCAATGCTAGATATCTCCGACGGCGAATAAAAGAGATTTATTTGGCTCCCTGAGAGGAAACTTTGAATGAAAATGGTGAGATTTTTAAATAAACCATTAGAGAAAAAGTTCCGGGCCGTTTGAGGCGGGTTATTGTACTACTATCGAGCGCCATTGTTGACTGCAACATGGAGTTTTCCGAAAGATTTTATAAAAATGGAAGTGGCAAGCACAAAGTTATACAAGAACAAATGATTAATTTTTATTTTTATTTTTCAGAATCATAATTTAATTACGTAACTAAGGTTACCTGCCTTAGTAAGGTATCTTAATTTAGGTACAAACATACTACCAAAATTTATTTTTTCGATTAACTTTACTTTGTTTTATAATTTTATTAATTTTTAAATTTTAGTAATATTTAGCTACAATGCTTCATTTTGTTCGTTAGGTTATAGTAATACTATTTCTCTTTTATTTTTTAACACGGTTTAGGTAGGTACTAACGCCGTGGTTAAACCTATGGCGGCAGCGCTTCAGAACAAGTTTAAATAAATTCTACCAATAATTGTTCCGGGACTAGATGTGAATCCATGTGCATTTTACTTCTTTAAATAAATAAAAAATGGTATGAATCTTTTTTGTAGATAGAAGCCATAGGTGATAAAAGTAAGATGTACCAAGAAATGATAAATATACTTACCTAAAATACCTACCTGAATATTGTGATAAAGATATGTAGCTGTAAATTTACTAGACTACTTGACTAGAAAGGAGATTACGCCAGGTTCTCTTAACTTTTACTAAAGGAATGACAAACGAGTTAACACTTCATTTGAATCTCACACCTCGTTATTGTTTTGTTTTCTTAATTTAGGTTAAACGGAGGTGCGTATGGCCCATATCATACGTATATTTACGTGGACTGTGTCTACCCTACACAACTCGTTCATTACCCTTACTCGTAAAAAATCTTATATTTTTTATTTAAATATAAATAACACTTCTAGTAACAGGTTGGTATTTTTTATCTAAGTATCTTATTCCACAGTAGGTGGACATTCGCCTTCCAGTTACAATCTTCGAAATGGAGTGTTTGTAGCTATTAATTTTTATTTTCGACTGCGCCTTTTGATCGTCTAGCTTACGAATATATGACATTGAGGTTTTTTTTTCTAAATAATACGTCATTTAATGTATTAATAATATGGGCCATTTATATTATTTATATGCTGAAATATTTAACTCACAACATGAACTAATAGTGTCGCAGTCCATATAACACAACTGCCATTGAATGGCCCTGTGTAGCAATTTAGTATCTGGTCGATGTAATTCAGGCTGTTGTTGTTTAATTGACTATATAGCCCTTATGAATGATATTATATATGTATATGTTACAAAACGTGGCAGGATCCAGAATATCTGATTCCTGTAGCCACGGGTCCTGTTTCGAATGCAGCCAGAGACAAATTGTGCAAAAATACAAATTGTTGATTTTTTTTAAATATTTTTTAAAAGAGGGTTTTATAAAATTATTAATGTCACCCCCATTGTATTTACATATTATTTTTTTATCTTCTTTTAAGTCCAACTTGGACCATTCTGTACAGAATTCTGGTTTCCGCAGATAATGGCAAGGCTAGAATACTGTTACAAAATCCGATATCTAATCTATTTATATTATAATTATTGTAAAAATTTGCTGTTTCAGCCTCGATTCGAATGTTGATTATGCTGCATTTTTCCGTTGCTCTCATACTAAATTCTAGCTAGATGGTTATCCCATACATCCGTATAAGATGCGGTAAGAGATAGTGTACCTAAGTGCCTCTTTATTTACGCTTATAATTGTGAAAATATAGTCTTGCGAGGTTGATAATTTATGACAGTTTGGAATGATGTTTTTTGATTTAAAACCACCTAGAAGAACACCATTATTGTATAAACTATTCAAACATTTAATGTTGATGTCATTAGAACTATCGAATAAACTTTTATTAAGCAACGAGCCAGGTATGGAATCCTCGGCGTCGACATATCGAGTGACGTGCAGTTTCGTGGCCACTTGGAAGAGAATGCCAAATTGGCCTCTAAAAAGCTTGGCCTCTAAAAAGCAAAGTGGGACAGTATTTCATGCCGGCATACCACCTGCAACTTTACAAGGCGCAGATTCGGCCGCACAAAGAATACTGTTCCCATCTCTGACCTGGGACTCCCCAGCATTAGCTCCTTCCACTTGACCGCAATCATCGACGACCGAGTGCTTTCCGATCGGCTCGATTCACTGGCGCTGCGAAGAGATGTTGCATGTCTTTGCGTATTTTATCGCATCTATCACGGGGAGTGCTATGAGGAACTGTTCGGATTAATCCCAGCCGCCAAATTTCATGAACGAACTACGCGGCAAACCTCCCGATACCATCCACACCATCCAGATGGTTGGCTTGGCGGTTCACCACTGTACGTTGTACTAGGAGTTTTCTTCCGCGTACAACCTCTCTGTGGAATAATTTACCACCGGCGATTTTTCTGGACCGATACGACCTGGGGACTTTCAAGAAAAGAGCTTACTCCTTTCTAAAGGGCCGGCAACGCACCTGCAATTCCCCTCGTGTTGCGGTTGTTCATGGGCTGCGGTAGTCACTTAACATCAGGTGAACCGCATGCTCGTTTGCTCCCTCTTCTATAAAAAAAAGTTAACTCAGGCTAGTCTATAATAATCGTTAACAACATTGATTTACTATAAACTCGACACTGAAAACATCGTAAGTAAACCTGTATAGTTGAAAAATTACAAAAAAGTCAAGGATAAATGTAGTCTGTCACTTCACAGTGGAGCAGTTTAGTGCAACTTTTCCTTCTTCAAAACCTTTCATCTATAACAAAGAGCCTTGAATTGGGACATAATCTTCTACAATCTAATAATAAGTATACATGTATTTTAATTAAAATACGTTTTGAAGAAATATTTTCGATCAAATAAACCTCGATTAAGTGTGTACGACATACGTATTCTCATATACGTTAGGAGTGCACCCAAGAAAAGTCAACCCAATACAAATATCGTTCTTTTTCGAATCAAGCAGATTTATTTTGACTTGGGGGAATGTCGTATGTATTTATTTGTGGAAGCCGAAGTAGTACGTCAGGGAAGCTGGGGGTGCCCCGGGTGGCTCGGGGTGAAATAGCAAACACAGGAAACGGATCTAGAGAACTTTCCCGCCGAACCGACTAAAGGGAGATCTCGTGTTTTTCATTAGGGTGGCTTTGAAATTAGAAATGTATAGGACTTGTGTTTTAAAGCATTATTAAAGGAATAAATTTTTAAAATTTTAGGTTAATTGGTAGAAAATAGGTGAAAAAATTTGCGTGTATTTTAATCTAATGAAGGAAAAGTCTTTACTGGTTAGATAATCAGATACCCCGTCTAATCCCGCTGGTTTCGTAAGGAAAGATTCTTGTTACCTCTCATATATGGAGGTATAGTAATCTTGTACCTATTACACAAGATTTCATACATCCAAAACTCAATTACAAGAGATATAAAATATTTAGACTGGCGTGATTGGAGTCACAGCAAATGTGCGGGACGTCTGGTTTTGCTTTTGACAATCCGTTGCTTTTTGGCAGTGGTATAAGAGAATTCACTACCTCATTATACCGCGGTTGTAGTAAAAGGCGACAGAGGGAAATGGAATCGGAGTTAGGCAGCAGCGTTTCCCCGACGAGAACTCAACTACGACCTTAAACGTTAGGACTGTTGTGAACTTTAACGCTTGTAGGGTAAATCCTTTGCCGAGGAGGAATTATGTGTCGATACCAATCTTTTACATACTTAGATGGTACTATATAATTTTTGCTGACTTCATTGATTACGCTCCTGTTGATGAACGATGGTATATGTGCGGAAAAATCTAAATTAAGTAAGTTAAAAGAAAAATTAAGACGTCTGAAATTTTAAGTAAATTTATTTATTTCTGTGACACAGTACCATTGTACTCACTGCTGTAGTTTTAAAAGTAAGGGTATAAGAAGAATTGTTTCCGAGTCGTAATTGGTGACAGCACATCTATAGCTTTGTTATTATATATATACTTGGCCAGAATATTCTTTTTGTATGTATTTGAATGGGTCTCTAAGTGTTTTGGTTTCACGATTGGAACCGGTAGGTGGCGCTGTTGTCTATATTCAGAAATCAGCCGTGCGAAGTCGGGGCGGTTTGCTAGTTTACATTAAATACGCCATATGTATGCAATATAAACGAATAATGTTAATAAAATTTATATCTTAGATTTAATTTGTCACAGTTTGAGAATAACTGTTCTACGATATGATAAAAAATTAAACATCAATAATGATGCAATCGAACACGTTACCTCGTATGTATAAATAAAGGCATCTAATTTTCATCCCAACTTATCTATGAGCAGTTTGTCTCATAACTCGCGGCATTTGTGTGCATCCTACTGTCTCTCTCTTGATATGTTTATATGCATTAATACCGCTTTATAGCAGTGAGATAAGCATAAATCCAACGGTAGGCGAACGCGGTGTATCTACATCCAACTTTATTGTTGCTCTGTTCACTTTATTTACGAGAGTTTAGGTTATGTAAGTAAAATTAAAATGTTTTGTTTAATGCAGAATATAGGTATTTCAAAATACTATAGAAAATAGAAAAATATCCGTCTACAAGTAATAGTTGGTTAGAAATAGGATATGATATCTGAGCCTGTCCTTATTTTTAAAAGGGTAATGTGGAAGGATTTCTCTTTATACTAAGAAATAAGACAAAGCATGTGCCCAGCTATAAGACGAATTTAGGCTTCTACTTAGGTACTTTACATTTACCACGTGCTTGGCTGCGAAGGAATACATCGTGAGCAAACCTGCATGTCTGAGAATAAGAGAGAAAATATTTTGTAAACATCTAAAGCTCGCCAAAAAAGGTTTTTACATTAGGTACTTTCCCTCACTTACCTATACACAAAATAGGGACATCATCAGCCACTTATGCCATAATGTGCCAGTTAACATTTCTTAAAAGAATCACCTGTACTCAACACAATAAAATAAATGGGCTGGCGCTGATTCGATGATTCCAATGAGGTGGCTGATTGATGAAATACAAGTTCGAATTCCACTTAAAACAATACATAATTTGTACGACCTACATATAATTATTTTGGGTCAGGATATATGTTCATGTGTAATTTGCGTATGTAATACGGTGCAAGAACTATTCCTAGTGTGGCATTGACTTATATATTACTAGTGTGGGTGTATCGTAATTTTTTTAAAAAAAGTTACTACTCGTATTTATGTAGATTAATGTTTGTATATTTTGATAAATTTGGAATTGTCAGGTGAACGCAAAAGCTTCGTTCGTCAGCCATAGCTGTATACATGATTAAAACTACTTTTACGGATTTTATCGCGTTTATTTTTGCTTTTATTTACTTTTATTTTATCATGTGTAGTGTTCGCGTAAATATAAGAAATCATTACATAGCTGTATAGTTAAATTATTAGATATTAATTAGTACACTTTTTCAATTAAAATTTTCAAGTTATTCAGGAGTATTAGAATCATAAAAAAGCTACAGAATTACGGAAATCACACAAATCATCTTTATATTTATTGCAACGGCAACACTCACATAAACATATATATTTACTGGGTGGTACTGGTTGACTTCTCTTCTGCCTACGAGTCCGTCTAGGTCGCCCTATTATACGCTAAGTAATAGTGCTATTGTACTAAATAGTGATGGTGGAAGAATATCTACTACCCCATATCATCCCTTGGATGTCGTAAGAGGCGATAAAGGGAAACAAATCAGAAGATGGCAGCGGCGTCTTCCTAATACCGACTAAAAATTAAAAACATACTGTGGTTGCCAACCTGCTTGGCAAGCGTGGCAACTACGGCAAATATCCCCCCTTATGAGGAAATCTATGTGGGAAGCTAATGCTCAGCAGTGGACTTATATAAAGAGTCAGTATAATTACTGGCTCTGAGTCAACTAATACTGATCTTTGGAGATGACAGCGCTCCTGTGCCTTCTTTGTTCGAAGTTCGCTGAGGGTGCCCACGGACTATAGTAACCACTTACAATCACCTGTATTGTATGCTCGTTTGCAATTTTAGTTTTATTAAAAAAAAAGAATACAATTTATACTAAGTTAATTCTAGGTTCCTTCTTAAAATTTGTTTGTACAAAATACCAAAAATTAATAAAACAAGCTATAACACATAAAACACATGCTTGCTGCTATGTTTTAAACATTTATTGAAGGTATAAGGAAAGCAATTTTGATGGTGAAATGCTACAACAAAACGATTTGGAATGCTGTTTTTTCAAGTACGCACGGAAAGATGCTCTGTTTAGATCAGTATTAAATCTAAATATTTGTGTACAGCTATTAGTCAACTAAATCTAAGAAATACCTTTTGACGTTTCACATTAATCATTCCGCAATAAATTTGCACAAGCGTACTCACACGATTTAAAATAACCTTTTACATAAATCCGAAGAACTATGAAGTTATCTTTATTTTATTACAACGTGTATAGTTTTTTATCACTATTATAAATTCGAATATTTCAAACAAAGCAAAATATTTAAAAAAATAACCAGTATCAAATTTTTTACTTGACATCGTTCCAATGATATGTCTCTATGTAGCTTACCGTAGTGTTTGGATGATTAAAATTCATTATTATGCGAATAATCGGTAAAAATAATTACATAATCGGTAAAAATTTTCAAATAAACGAGTCATTAATTTTTTGATGTATTATTTGTTCAATTAAATTTTTATTTTTAAAATTCCTTAAATTACGTAACTCATCATGAATAAAACAAGTTTATTTTTTTACTTTGTCAACGTAAATTTGTGTAGGCAAAACAACTCATATACAAGGCCGCGCTGAAAAACCACTAGGTACGTAATTTCAATCTCCCGCCATTTTGGGAGCTTACTGTGCGTAATTTTGTGATTTTGTGTTTGTCTTCTTATTTTGTGACTTGGCTTTAACTTTTTGAACTGTTTCTTCTATATTCATTTAAGTATGTGCCCATGTCACAAAGGATGATTGGGCAAAAGTGGTCGAAAAACAAAAAAAAAACGATTATGGATGACTTTAAAAGAAACATTAATTTTGACTGCATTTTTGAAAATCAAATATTAATTAATCTAAACAACGATAGCTCAACTAGTTGTACCGAAAGTGATTGAATAAATTTATTTTTAATCTAGTTTCAATCTTAAATTTTTATAACTTTGTCCATATAAATAAGCAGTAACAACAAATACGAAGAAACTGATAAATCTTTTGTTTTAAATTATCCGTTTTTTAATTTATTCTGGTATTATTCAAACCAAACTGAGAAATTTTACGAAAATTATTACGAACTCTAAATAATCGACATCGATTTTTTAAGAATCGAATATTGTACGTTCCAGTTTTTTTGGTTGGCATGCTTGGTGCAATTAGTCTGACAGCTATCAAAATGTATTTCTTAGATTTGGTTGACTATAATAAACGTGAACAGCTCGGTAGAGCTGTGCACGTTTAGCTTTTGCGCGGCGGACCGCAGGTTCGATTCCGAAAAACTATTTATTTTATTTTCAATTATTCATTATTCGTTGTAATAATCACCGTGGGTATTACAAAGGCTGGACTTAAACAATTATTCAGATGCGAGAATTTTTTATGGCTTGAAAATGATTGTTACGGGCTTGTATGAGTAGCGCATTATTTTTTATGTTGAGTAAATTATTTTTATTAATTCATCATAATGTCTATCAAAGGTGCTGAATGTAGGTATCCCCTTAGAATACCTCATAATTATGGGGGTATTCTCCATGGTTTCCGTGTTTAGTAGGCGGGTTGATGTTTTTATTTTGATAGTTGATACCAACAAGAAGCTGCTTCCCATCTCCTTATTTGATCCCTCCTTCACCTCTTACTACACCCACGGAATCCGGGATAGTGGATATTATTACACCTCCACGACACTGTAAGATAGGTAAATATCAGTAACGAAATTCTTGATGCTATTAACTTTAAAAAATGTTTCAAAATTGATTGACTTCAAAAAATTACTAAATACACTTAAATTGATTATCGATTTGAAATTAATGTGTCGTTAAATAATAACTGCGTCTTCAATTGCATATAGCAATTGAAGATGCAGTAAAGTAAGTAACAAAATCAAAAAACAAAAGAAATAGAGTATCTTTTAAGTTAAAATTGCGCTCTTTTATTCTAAGGCGGTACAGGAAGGGAATCTCAAGTAAAATATGAATTCGGCGCGTCTCGGCAGTTTCGCACACACGTTACTTGTTTATCCTTTCAAGGGTGAGTTCTCATTTCAGACAACTGCTATAATTGCAGCATTATGTCCATTACGTTAAGAACTTCCTCTGCGTTCTTGAAAAGGCGACAAAAGTGCTATCCTTAAAGTTTCTGGGCTCAAATTTAAATGGTCAATCATTAAGCGTTTTTGCAATGCGACAACGGTAATGAGCTCAGATTTTTCGACAGATCTTTACAGCTTCTACATTAGGTATAAAATGAAACGATGTAGTTTCTGTTTATTTATTTTCAAATTTCTCTTTGTTGGCATTCGACCACTAAAATGAATACTTTATTATGGCTTGTAAATTTTAAGCTTCGTATTTATTTAAAAAATAGATATATTTACATTGCAAAAACCAAGGACTGAAAGTTATTGATTTTAAGTTAATTTAAGAAAAACTTATATGTTTCAACACATAGCGTCGGTATAATACATATTACATTATGTTTCTAAAATGTTTTATACAATTTTAGTAATCGATTATTCACATTATTTGATAATTGTTCTCTTATTGACTTCAATTTTATTAAAGGCCTTCATAAAACAAACAACATAAAGAATTAAAGGTTACAGTTATATTATTAAATTGTTCCATGATTTCAATTTTATATTCAGTTACTTTATAATACCTATTTATTAGATGGATAACTTTTATGTGAAAACAAATTGACAAAAAGAAAATCGCACCATTAAGTTCCATGGGAGTTCTAAGAACACAGTACCATGTTTACTGCGTGATAGCACTCCTGTTCTGTCTACGTAGAGTCCGTCTGGATAGATTTCACCCTTTTAACTGTTTCTGTCGTCAAACAGTCCACCTGGTAAATGACTACTGCCCATCACCTGGCTCACTATACCGGGTACTGGCTCTCAACAAACTTCAGACCGAAACAGCAGTGCACACATTGCTATTTGAAGGCTTGACGAGGGTGCTACGTCTGCCTATCCAGATCTCCTAGGTACAAATTATTTTATACCTTTACTACTTTGAATTGAAAACCTTGCAAATAATGAGCGTCGGCTGGCGCATTCTTGACTTTTATAACAATAGATTTTAAATGGCTGTTCATGTATGACGGAATGATTTGAAATACTGACTATTTTTATCCAAAACAAATCAAGAGTCATTTAGCTCAAAATAAATGCGGAATAAATTAAAGCATTCAAAATGTAGCGAAAATAATGCCTATGTTTTGCGTGTTTTGGCAAAGTATCAAAGTATTTTTGGCTCGCAATGCGCTTCATGAATGCAGTCTCTCCTGCCATCTAAAATATTTCACAGTTACGACCACCCTGTTGCCCTACAAATTTACTGTTTTATCGATAAAAATATCTCAATTAATTCAAATGAAACATAATTTTAAATTCAAAGAAACATATCATATTTAATTTCTACGTTTTGCACAATACTTCTTTAAATTACACTTTCTGCACAACAGACTCGCTATTTCGGGTGAATGGTGAAAATCAGAAACTCAAATTTTGACGATAAGTCATTCTGTTTTGCATCACACGAGTATCGGTGGCTGTGTCTGTATATCTCAGGTGTGATAGTCAGCGAAAGTATCTTTGAAAATGTATATAAGTAATGTATATTTTAACAAACGTATAATAAATATTTAAAAAATTTACTTAGTTTTTAAAATACAAGTTTAACGTAAAGATGTACTTTATATTTTTTATAGCAAAAGGTTGACACGTGAGGACACAGTCCACCTGATGGTAAATGGATGCTACGACCTATAGACATTCGTCAAACTGAAAATCATCTATCCTCGATTCAGAATCAAGATGCAGACGCGTTGCCTGCCATCCCTGATAACTAAGAATGCCTCGTTACCAGTTAAAAGGGTATCTGATTCTCCACACTCACCATAAGAAAAACAGCAGCATTACTCTGCTGTTTCAAACTGGTATTCTGTGAGAGCGTTATCCTACATCCTATCCTGAAATCTATATACAGCTGCAGCATGGCTCACGTAGAAATATATATATTTATATCTCACATTTATTATTATATATTAATATGAAATAATAATTTTCAGATTGAAAACAATACTACTTTGAAAGAACATCCCTTTGCACGACCCGAACGAAGATTTTTAATGAAAACCTGCAATTAAAGGCCCCAAGACAATCCTGTCCAACATATTACACAAATGGCCGTAGAAAAAAGAAACAAAATTGAAAACAAGCCATTGTTATGTTATACGGAGGCTCCACGAGAAAAAGGCAATCTACATGGAGGGTTCGCACCGGACGCCTTGAGATGAGGAAATAAGAATTCATCCTTTCTCGCCTCGGGGGGTTGAAGAGGTGCGGGGAGACGTCGAGAGGTGAAGTGAGGGGGGGTTCAAGACGGACGACGCCATTCCAAAAACCCATTATACGAGCTCCGGAGCTGTTTTCTATCTCGAAAAGGAACCCGCGCCAACCCTCCCCGCCCCCCGCAGCACCTCCCTTTTGGATTCCCAAGTTTGTTTATGAAAATTGCCCATTAAAATGGCTATGAAAGTAACGCTTTTGCCACTCCCGAAATTAATAAGGAAATTGATATAGATTATTATTTTAAGAGAAGTAAAATCTATTCTCGGGAGCAATCTGTAGCTTGTGGCGTTATTTAAAAATTGTCAAATTCTTCTTTTGATTAATACATTTCAGAATTACGGAGGTTCCGTGCCTCATCAAGAATAGAATCGTAACTGGATGCAGATGACTCAGAGTCGTGCTTTGTGACAATCTATGGAGATGGAGCGAGTTCTAAGTTTAATATTTCAATAGTTTTTGTTTAATAGTTCAATAGTTTTTTTAAGCATTTTATATTTCAACTTTATACTTTTAACTTACGTTAATGATGTCTCATAAAAATGAGTGTATTACACGCTATTAAATCCGTGATATAAATTTTATTTTATGCCATTTATATTTTCCGTAACGTAAATAAGTTCTGTAAAGCACTCGAAACGTCTTTGATTAAAAATAAGTAAAATTTTAACGCGATTAAACAAGTAAAATTAGTTTTATTCAGAGTGTATTTGATGTTAACTTTATTGGTTATCCTTAATAACTGGAACAACAAAAGTATTGAAGCGTCAGAACTGTATCAGTAGTACTCACACGAGTACTGATGGACGCTTCTAACCTCCATCAGTAGGTACTCGATGTAATGAGGAAATATATAGGATAAGCTGTTTGATTACTAAAACACAGACCCATTTTTTTGGGTGACGTAAGAGGCGAAAAACATCTTATGTCTTCCGATAAAGTTTACAGCCTAGATACGTCCCGCTGCTGGGCACAGGCCTCCTCTCGTTTCTGAGATAAAGTCCGCCGCGCTGCCACAATGCGTGTTAGTAAACTTCAAATGTCTTTGAAATATTTTTTTCTTATTTCTGAGACATGACGGTTTTCTCACGATGTTTTCCTTCACCCTAGTGCACATGTTGAATCAGAACTTAAAATTGCAATTAACAATTTCATTGGTTCTGCCGGGGATCGAAACTACTGTGAAAGTTACAGCAAGCGCTTAGATCTTGAGCTATCTATGGCTCATGTCTTCCAATAGATGGCGGTATATCCATCTCGTTTACGCCAGATGTAAAATACCAGGACTGGTGTCGGGAAGCAGCGTCAAAAGGTCAAAGGTGCGAGCAACATTTTTACGCCTCCCTCCCCCGTTACCGGAGGGTTGCCCTTATTTGCTTCGGGCGCAAAAAAGCAACATTTTTTTGTGTGCATCAACTTGTGTTTTACTTTGAAATTGAAAAAAGGCTCCCGTCGGCATTCAAACCCAAGCTAATGACTACGTAAACTGGTTATAAAACAACCCGGTTTGACGATGACAAAGACTTTGACACAGTGAGATAGTGAGATAGTGGTTTTGAATATATAAATCCATTGTATTGCATCCATCTGCAATTAATTAATAAATAAAAGCAAACTGATTTATATAAAACTTTCATATCACTTAGAACAGTATTTATTTTCCCCACCCTAAGAGATTTACGGCGTCATTACAAATTAAATTAAAAAGCAAAATTATTACACTCGAAGCAAAATTTAAAAACACATTACCTCACCCTCTTTATTGAGAAGTAGCTTTCTTCGCTTTGTATTTTCTATCCCTCTCTTCTCGCATTGTTATAGGTGTGTAAAAAAAGAGAGAGAATTCATAGTCCTTGTTCGTTGCGCGATATAAAGAAAGATTATCCAAAGCCCCTAAGGAAGTTTGAAATTGCTATTGTAGCGAAAAGGATTATACGTTAGTGCTACGCCGTAGCGGGGTCTACATCGCTGGATCTACTTCCGACACCTCTATTGTGTGTAATGGGTATTTTTATTCCTTGTAAATGTATTATAATGTGCTAATTTTGTAGTTAATGAGTTTATTATTTACGCTATAAAATATTCATAATGTTATAAATTATTTGGGTGGCTTAGAATATAAGTTGATTATGATAAATAGTTATATTAATATTTATTTATTATTAAAATTTTATTATTAAATAGTAATTTCCAACACTAATACCACTTTAAAGACTTTTAAATACTGGCATCGCAACTAATAAAATACATCATTATCATCATAATTACAGCTCCATTTTTTTTACTAAGCTTTTTTTCTACTGAGGTGTCTTAAGTCTGAATATGTACAACTTGTTACAGTTTTCTTTAGTTAGTAAGTAGTTCTTTAGTAGTAGTAAGTAGCAACGTAAAAAAAAAAGTACTTTTGTATGCTGTCCCTTTTGATTTGATTGAAGACGTCCAGTTACAAAAGCTACTTACTATAAATAGGAACGCTAGTCCGTTTATGACTATAATGTAACTAATACCTATTAATAGAACAATACGAGTGCAAAGATATGAAACTTCTTTTTTATTTATTTAAAACAGATAAATGTTAAAAATAAGTTAAAATTGTTAAAAATCGACTTACGCTTCTTAGGATTATTCATTTTGTAAACATACAGAATAGATATTGTTATTTTAAAATACATATAAATTCCATTTTTACAAAAGCTGATGGAACCATATAATACATGTTTAAATAAATAAATAATTAAAGAATACCATTCCAATACAATCCGATGGAAATTCAATTTCGGATTAATCGAGGCAGCGAATTGGAAACGTAATTAAAACAAACATCCGTTGGCAGTTTTAAACATTAAATAAACAACGCGATATCGCAGCGAAGCGCAGGCGGGTGTACCGGGGTGGGATTAATCCGGTTTAATCCGGTTAGAGCTCGCTGTATGCGGGATCCGGGTAAACCCAGTGGAACCGGGTGAACGCAAGAGATACGCCGGCTCAATGTGTGGTGTTAATCCCTTACTTTAAATTCTGATAACGCCTCACCTTTATTATGTACTCTTAAATATATTTTGATATATTCTTTTAACAAAACACAAAAGCTATCGCTTATTTATAATTGTTTTAATTTGAAATTCTGCTCATATTTTTACTCAAGATGTCTACTCTGGGCAAGGTACACGAAACAAGCTTACCCGAGCCTACGATGTCCCGCGTGTGCAGTAATTACGCCTTCAGGATTGTTTTGGGACTGCCGCGCCGATGTAGTGAGCAATCACACAATTCGTTCAATTCAAACACGTTCAACCTTACGGGAAGTGAATACTGTGACTCAAAGAACACGTACATCTTAGAAACAAATTACTGATGCGTATCACTCACCCACGTGGATTAAGACCGCATGCCTCGTCACCAGCAAATAGAGTTTCAGGTTCTCGTTTCATACCATACTAAATGTTGCCATAATGCGGCCATTTTACGCCGGTGCAAGCATAGTCCTTTCCCGGCCGAGTCAATCTATTTTTGCTGCAGTCATAATACACTGTAGCGTGGCTTTTCCATGTGGCTTTAATACGCTTTTAGTGGTAATAAGTAGCTTTTTTAAGGGCGTTACTAAAATGTATAAAAGGATAATGTAAATGTGTAAATAGGAACAATCTATTTTTCTAAATGTCAACCTCATATTAACGGGTTGCCAACGCTGATAGAAAAACGAGGCTTGGAAATCAGCTTAAGATAAAATACCTGGTGTATTAATTTTACTATTAATCGAGAGTAGATTACTACTACTACTTCTGTTTACAGCAGTTATCCTGCCAATGCAGGTGGCGTGGTAAATATGGGCAAATCTTACAAGAAAGAAATACCAGTTAGTGTACGTCTAGCGCTAGATACGGAACTCTTCAACTGTAAGAAGGATTTGGCTAAGCGGATTAATTGCAGTGATTACAAAACCAGACGTCGCGGACATTTGACGCTGCTAAATATCGCCGGACCGGGTATTTTACGTCTGACATAAATGAAATAACCACATCGTTTATGGGAAGCCATGGGGCAAAATGTGGTGAGGATACTCTAAACTACAACCCCTTGGTAAAGGTAAAAATAAGTAAAGTGAACCTAATAATATTATAATTTATTTTTAGACCTAATATAATTTAATTGCTTGATAACGTTTTTTATAAAAGAAAAAAACTTTGATATATGCGTAAAGACGTGGAAGATTCATTCGGCTGCAGAATGCATAAATCTCTGTCCAAGAACTTTGGTATATTAGTAGTAATTTAGTTTGTTGGCCGTATGAAATCTCTTTCAAAAATTAAATAATTGATATTATGATATAACAAGTAGCTACAAGAAAGGAAGATACTAGCTGCTTTTACTGATCCAAAAAATATTTTAAGGGCTTCATCGGGTTTGTTTTTAATTATTTTATGTCCCTGACGATGCAAGAGCTTTGCAGCACACACGGATACGAGAGGAATAAGGTGTTTTGCGCTACACAATTCACGTGGCCTAACTTATTTATTTATTTTCAAGCTTTCAATTATTTACTTTGGTCCAATCTACGCAAAAATAAATGACTGTGATAGTATGTTATGTGTTTGTATTACTTAATTATTATTAATTCAATTACTTTGTTATATAATGAATAAAAATTATATTTAATGTGTAGTATACTCGAATATACAAAATAAATCAGTTAATTTTCTCGATTAATCGATAAACGTAGCTATAGAGATTTTCAACTGAACAAGATGTATTACAGTACAGTATGTACTAGAACAGTTCCAAATCCCTCTATTGCATCTACCCGTAATCGATTTAATGCTTCTGCAATTACATTAGCGTTAATATTGGAACGTTTGGAACAACAACTCTGTGTTTAAGATATCTTATAAGTATACCTACTACCTAGTTTATCGACCAAATTTTTTTATAGGATAGGGTGACAAACGAGAACACAGTCCACCTGATGGTAAGTGATTGCTGCGGCCCATAGACATCTATCCACGATAACGAATCAAAATGCAGATTCGTTGTCACCTGTGAGGACTAAGATGGAATGGCTCGTTTCCAGTAAACAGGGTCTCCGGTTTTCCACACTCACCATACAAAATATTGCAGCATTAAGCTACTATTTTACGCTGGTATTCTGTGAGAGCGTGGTCCTTCCCCGGTCGAGCCGACCCACTCGTGCTACGTGCTCTACCACGTAAAAAATTGGCGATATATTGAAAAGGGACCAAATTTAGAGTACCATTAACCGACAAGCATGTATGCGTAGGTATATGGATGTGGAGGAAGCGATAGAGGTGTGTTAGGATTATGCCAAATGGAAGTCCAAGGTCTCCAAGGCCTACCCCTATGGGTAGCAGGCGTAAGTGCTTATGTATGTAACTCTATATTTGCGATACTTGACTTTGACTCTGTAACAGGATTTGGCTAAAATTTGAATAGGCCAAAGTGAATAGGCTTTCGTTGAGTTCAATTACGATTTTTTAAAATAGTTTAAAAATAGTTAAAAAATATATACCACTGAGTAACATCATCAGCAATTGTTGCTGTTTCAGCTTCCTCTCTATATTTTCTTTCATTAGTTTAATTAAAATTCTGTAAATGGTATCAATGAGGTGGATTTAATGATACAAATGTGTAAAAAGTAGTTTATAATTAATTATCTACGTATAAAAATCATATTAGATGTTTAAATCATTTTATCTACTTTAATATTATATTATTATTATTATCATTCATTAGAAGATATACAAAGCTAACTTAATTATCGTGGTGATAAAACAAGTGTTATAAATTTAAATATATTTCACCAGTGCCATTACGTTTAGAATTAAGGGGGTCTCATGTACGCATAATCCTGCATGCATAACGAGATCGAAAATGAAACATAAATCGACGAGATGGACTATGGGAGCGATTAAACCCATTAACATGGCGTACGGGTCACCGAGGACCAGAAGAGATCCCTGTCCAATCAACGAACCCTTTTATTCACCACCGATGCACTTTGACCTCCTTTATTGTATGCTACTCTGATGTGGAAATACAAAGACACGCAGCTCATTTTAAATTGGTGTTTGCGTATCACGATTCATGATAGGGCGGCCCAACACGCCCCCCTCTCTCAGATGTACGGTAACGATCGCGCTACAATACCATAGTCAATAAATATGGCGTATACGTGGCTACATATGCCGGAGGCGCGTACAGTGCGAGTATTCGTATTGTTTATGTCACATTAAATTGTTAGAATGTTGCCCGGTTATTGCCGAAACAGTATTCGGTTATTTCGCTATGTAACTTACGTGTTCGTGGGCGTAAATTGTTCCGCCCTAACGTTTATTGCTACTCCTTGGTAGTTCGATGCGTACTTATTATAATTTGATTGTTTACGTTTAATGTTTATTTGTTATTTTGTTGTAAACGCGAAAGATACTCGTTTTCATTTCGTTAAGGCAACAGAACAGCGTTTTCTTAATATGAATGACTATAGTACTGACAAATGCCGATCGCCTTTGCAACTAAACGAATAACATTTGTAACAATATATTAATGAAATGTAAACAGTTTTTATTTTTTATCAATCTAGAAATGGTATACTTACTTTTTGATTCGAATCTAGCATTTTAATCGGTGTCAGTTTCAAAAAGACTTGTTTTCTTAGGCTCCAACACTTCTTTACACTCAAAATTTCTTTTATCTTTCCTTTCCGATCAGGAGAATCCTATTTTTAAATTGTAGCAAAAAATAACGTTTGACTATTAAAATTTTAATATATTAGGTAAGTCAAAAATGTGTATTTTCCATTTCGAAAATAAAAGGAAGCACCTCTTATGAAAGCTGTCCACGTTTTACAAGGAACTTAGCTGGAGTGCAAACAGGCTAACTAAAGCCAGTGTTTTTGCACGCTTGCTTTGTTATAATACTGTACGGTTGGTTATTACCTATAAAATATCCGATGTCTTCTTATTATAAATTCTCAAAAGTTGCTGGCTGAAATAGGTTAAAAAACTTCTTCCATAAACGGCATATTAACCCATTTAGACCGATAATTATTTTTGTGAAAAATTCATGTTTCATTAACAAAACCTGATCCAAGAAAGCCTAAAAACCGGGGGAAAAATATTTAAAAAAAAAATTAATAAGAGGGGGGGGCGACTGAAGGGACGTACCACATATGGTACAGTAGGACTATATGTATGCAAAAAAAGACATGATTTTACTAATTAGATTTTATTTACTTTTTGGTGTGATACATAATAAAGCACTCTACGTGGACACCGATATTGCACTTGACACATCTTGTAGGACATTGTTTGTGGCATAGGCCACACCTGGTCCTCTTTTCCTGCTTGCTGACATAGTGTTCTTTGCCGTCGTATCGAGAGTCTGATGTTATTGAAGATGGTCGACTAGGACCTGGCCTTTCGCGTTGTTTATTACAATCGATAATATAGTTTGCAATACGACGTCGAAAGTTTAGCAAGTCGATATTCCCTCCATTATGTCTGTACAGCAGCCATGCATTTTGTACAGACATGTCTATACAATGGAGAATCAGAGGCATATACCACTTTTTTCCTCGAATGCTAGTTCGCAATGACGATATATTCTGATCTGATAAATCTACTCCACCCATATTTTTATTGTATTGTTGAATGAGATGAGGTTGAGAAACAGATATTTTCTTTTTTTAGTTGCTGAGAATAGCGTTCAGTTTTGTGGACAGGATCAACACCAACTGCATTAGAGCATACTGACACTATACTATTGTCATGCCACTTGCAAATTATAATATCATCAGATATGCGATAATCATAAAAGCCTCTTTCTTTTGTCTTTGCTTCTTTGTTACTTAATAGAGGGCACTTTCCAGATCTATTTTCTCTGATAGTACCAGTTACACGAAATCCCCTCTCAGTAAGTTCATGAACCAAAGGCAAACCGGTAAAAAAGTTATCTATGAAGAGATGGTAGTTTTTTCCATAGCCTAATGTTGCTAGTTGATCTGCATAAGACAAAACCACACTTGCACCAAGACCAAGCTGGGAATATTGGGCATTCGTAAATGTAGAAGCACCTTGGTATGGTTCAAACCATGCAATGTAACCTCCTGATGTTGCACCAACCCATAATTTGTATCCATATCTTATAGGCTTGCCTCTAATAAACTGTTTGCAGCCGTGATGACCAAAATATGGGACCATAGCCTCATCAACACTATGATTCTCCTTATGTGGACAGTGCTCAAGAAACCTCATAGTTAAAACTTTTAATAAAGGACGAACTTTTGCAAATTTATCGGATGTATCTAAATTTAGATTATCAGCAACATGAATATTAGAGTAAATTAGTGTAAATCTATCTCGAGACAAGGCTGAAGCAATCAAACTATTTCTTGAGTCAGATGCATTTTCCCAGTACATTCTTCTTCTGCTCACTTGGCAGTAGCCACTGACTAACAAAATCCCTACCAAACATTTCATCTCTTCAATCTTGACGTCAGCAGAGAGAAGCTTACGTGCTAAGTATCTATTGGTTTCAATAGTAAGCATCTCAAATACTTCTTCTGAAAATAATAAAGAAAACCATTCTATCGGGCTTCTTTCAATAGGAGTATGATAAAGGGGTTTCCAAACAATAGGTCTTAGCTGCAAGTCTCGTTTTCGCCAATTGTAATTCATGACACGTTTTTTTTAAAGGTTCTTGAAATTCGGGAGGGGTTTGGTCCTCAGTTTCTGGTTTTTCCATTGAGGTTGAGGCAGCAAGCTCCGCTGGAGCTCGAAGCAAACTTCCAGGCAAATTATTTATGCTGACGTTATCTTCTTCACCCGAGTCCTCGTCAGTTTGGTAATCATTGGCGGTGTCAGGTGGAAGTAAAAAAATATCAAAATCTTGTCTCTGGTTGCTAAAATCATCATCTTCCTCAAGAACTGTAGCAATTTCATGTAATGTCAATGACCTAAAACAATAAAACACAAAAAGATAAATAAAAAGCTAATATAATAATATGTAAATTGACTTAGGTATTTTGTGCTCATACATAGACCTACTGTACCATATATGATACACCTAATCTAGCACTGTGTACACCTTACTAAAATGACCCAAGTGAAACTTATTTGTAGCTATTACGTCTATTGTAGCCTAGTATTTAAAATAATACCAACAAATAATATGATTTACTATAGATAACATGAAACTTACCTTCTTGAAGACATTGTAAATTGTTTTTTTCCGTTTCTGTCTAGCAATTTTAATATAAACTGATAATAACTCGCATAAAATGTGTATGTTATATTGTTGATATAAAACTAATACTCTGAGTTATCTGCCACAACTAACCAAAAAAGTTAATAATTTGTGGGTACATCAAAATATTTTTACAAAGTAACTGTACCACATAGGGTACGGTAGGCCTATATGGGTTAATAGACCAATGCTACGTACGTACCTTTACCGTAGCACGAATACTTCGCCAAAGAAGATGAACTTGATTCCATACAAGGCCCAGCGTGAACAAAGTGCAAATATGTCTTATTTTGAAGATTTAAATATTTGATAAGTATGTCAATAAATCATATTCTTGTGGGAGCTGGGGTTTCATTTTAATTTATTTTTTATGATTTGTAGATTATGTATTAAAATAACGTGTTCTCGTGATAAGTTATTTAAATAAATTGAAAAAGACACAAAAAAATGCATTTTTATAGAAATGATTAAATAAAGTAAAATAAAAATCAACCTATTTAATTTTTTTCTGCAATTCGAACTTCGCAAGGTGATGCATCAGTATATTGTGGAGATAAAATCCATAACAACGAAGATCTTGAATGAAATGAAGACATGGCTTAAAAAAAAAGCTAACACTCGTTTATTTTTAAAGGCATAATTATAAATATTTCAAGTAATTAGCAACTTGTTCAAAGTTGCGTGACCGTCAGCGGTATATTTCAGGCAGTGCGTGCCACGAACTATATTTGAAACATTCATTAAAACTATGAGCATTTTAGAGTCTGTATGACTTAATTTATGATATCATGCTGAGTAATACTTTGGAAGTGTTTTACTGTGCTTGAACAATAATACGTGTTTAATTTTATGTCGCGATTAATACTTACTATGTTAATTGAAACATTTCTGTAATATTTGTGAATTTATATTAAATGTTATCCACATAAAAATATTACACCAAAGCAGAAGCATTTTAGTTGAGTATAATTTAACTTCCATGGATTTAAAATTCTTTCTCAAATAAATTAATTAATGTCGTATACATGTTGTGTTTCTTCCATAATATTTTTGTACTGTAATAATATTATATAAAACTTAATGATTATGGTAACCGCATCCCATCTTTTCATGTGGATATATTTTTGGAGCCACCTAAAAATAGCCCGGATTTCCAATATTGGTGTATACAAGTATCACCTCTTCCTATGTAATAGTGTTTACTATCACTGTAACTATAGCTTATCATAAATCCACAGCTTGCCAAAAAGGACAGTCCTGAGTCACATGGGTCCATCCACTACCTGCGTGTTTCATCAGTCGTTATTACATCTAGTGTAGGGTCAACTAACACTGTGCTTTCCAGTACGAGGCTGCCACTCGAGAACTTTTCTTCTTCAGCGGTTGTCGATTTTTCGGAATGGCCACTTTAGCTTACTAATCCGTTCTTACTATTACATGCTACCCGTATGTATAACTTGAATACATAGACTGGTGAGATGTACTTTAAGTACCAATTTGTTTGTCAAGTATTTTGAATATGAAAATCATGTGAATTGTCTACGATCTACCGTCGAATCTACGATCATTATTGAATTAAATATAATATAACAATGGCTTGTAAGATTAAGAAGAGTCATAAGAAAAATATTTTGGTTAATTTTTACCATCTTATGGCGACCATTAGTCATTTTCACAGTACTTGGACATCAGTTAAAACTGCGATGATGATGAAAATTATTTAAAGCTAGACTTCAGTTCGATTACGGATAGTATATATATATATATATATATATATATATATATATATATTATGTTTCCGAATTAGCGCACAAAAATTAGCCAATCATCTAACAGGAGTAACTAACTTGAATAATAAAAATTGCACCACCGTTTTATAGTTCGACTGCAGGACCCGCAAAGCAGCAGACATACGAATATGCGTAATCTAAACACAGTAGTACTAGATAGTTGTTTTGTTTCATTATTGTATTAAAATCAATTGAAAAATAAAAATAGGTAAGTGTGTTGGCACCACACTTCATCGGTTATCACTTAAAGTCTTATATAACATTTTTATTAATATGTATTTTAAGGAGTGTGGTCTTGACCAGGAGATGAGCAGGCACGTCTTTCTGACTTCGCCAAGTAAAGGAATTATTATAAAAAGATTACGAAAAATGCAAGGGTTTAGTGTAAAATAATTGATATCGCATACTTCGTTATCGAACTGCATAAGACTCGTCTAAATTAGAAACGACAGTGAAGTCGCGGCTTAAGATAATCTACTATACATCATCTCGTAGCTGTTTTAATAGAATACCGAGCCAACTTTCCAACTTGCTGTTCATCAGTGGATTTATAATAGGCCGTAATTAATATATGTGTGAAAATTAGAATCAAATTGAATAATATCTTTCATTATGAAAGATATTATTCAATTTGATTCTTTTTTTTCTTTTTATTGCAAATGCAAAAGTAACCGAATTTTTTTAGATACTTCATAACATAGATTACAGTCTAAATACATTATTACGTATTATCATGTTTGTGTACGCAGACATATAAGGCTATATTGTATATTATATTGACTAATGTCGAAACTGTTGGCTAGTGGCCAAGAGACTGTCTGGTTTAAAGCTACTACTTATTTGTACTGGAGACTGCTTTCAAAAATAACAATAAAATCGTGTAGCTAAATGTCCAGTTAAAGAAAACGAACTTGGAACTTTTCCTCAGGTTCTATTTGCAATAATTTTCACGCAATGTAAACCGACATATTTTTATTTGATTATTTTATATTTTTACAATAAACTGAATAGTTCTAGGTGGCAGCACTGTAGTTTTGCCCAGCAGTCCGTCTAGGTAGGTACCACCTTGTCTATTTTTGCTGCTAAATAGCAGTGCTTGAACTGCTGTTTCGGTGGTAAGTTTATTACAATATATTCTGAAACAGGGTGGGGTTTTTTCCATGCCCTAAAACACTTTCAGGGATAAGAGGTTTATGCACAGCATAGAACATATGAATATTGAGAAGTAGAATTTAATTATTTATTTAAGTACTACGATAAAAATATGTTTGCAACAATAATATTATAGTATTGGTTGCCAGAATCTTCACGGACGCGCGCACTTGAACTTACCAAAGTTTCATTTTAATGGGAAATAGGAAAACATAGAAGATTAGAAGACGACAAACGAACAAACAAACAAACCATATTAAATATTTGTTGAAACTTACGTAGTCGCGCATATAGAAGTAAAGTTTCATCGTTATCCGATGGATAGTATGGCGACGTATACAAGGCGAACAAAGAAACAGTTATTTATTTTTATATCAGACTAGATGTTCCCCGCACGTGTTGCAATGCCCAACAACTCACCAAAATTTGAAACAAGTATTAATTTTTATATTTCGGATTGATTTGTTATTTATGTTGCGTTTTATTTTTCAACCATAAATCATATGCAATGAAACCATTTAAAATGCTAAACTAAAATTTTATAAAATTATTTATTTTTCTCTATATTTTTTATTTTGTCAATTTTTTCGTTAGTCTTCTTGCATTTAATTTAATTTTACGGTATAAATTTTTACACAAAAAGAAAATTCCACTCCATGGCTCAATATTGTTTTGTAACCTCATATTATAGTTTAATTTTATTATATTTTACAATAGAATTCTATTTTATAGCAAAAACTGAAAGAAGTTATTGCAATATTTAAAACTTGCTTATATTTTCCCTTAACTAAGTGCCCATCGTTATTTATCAACTTTTCTTATTTATAACTTTGTTTTTCTAAGACAATTTACTAGGGTCTCTTATCTGGTTCTTGCTATTATTACAAGTAATAAATGGCTTGCTAGGGCATGCTCAGGAAGGCATGTATATAAAATCAATTTAATCAAAACTAATTTATGTACAAGTTATAAGCCAAAATCATCAAACTATATTACGTAGTAGTAATACCGCGATGACTAAAATGTCATATAAGTAGAAGCTAACCTTATTTTATGGCAAAAATAAATAAATTAAAAAGCCTCATGTCAAGCAGTAAATTTAAGTAGACTGCTTTTATCATTAAAAGTCTGATATTTATGTTTTCACGTTTAATATTAGTATTTTTTAATTTATCGCTTTGTCTGATGTCTTATTTTTCTTACCTTTATCAATCCTTCGAAGTCCTCTGTTACGTTCAAATTACGTTGTAGGATCCCCCATATGACCACATGACTGTCCGAAAGATTAATAAGTTCAGTACCAAATTAAGGTCTTGCCACTTTAACGCTGCACCCTGTCACCTTTCTGCACATTTTACATCTGACTTAAACGAGATGCTTAAGCAACAACACAACAACAATTCATCCAAAGTAAGGTCTTTCGGGTATACCTTCGAGTCCTTTCTTACCACAACTACAACGGAATAGGTTGTTTGATTCTCTTAATTTTACAACATAATTAGTATATTTTTTACTATGGCGAAAATATTTGCGACACCGTTATATATCCAAAAAAATGGTTACATAAGAATAAAAAATACTACTACATCTATATAACCGTGTTATACAATGACCTAGAAAAATAGTAGACGATAACTGAGAAAAACATTTTTGTATCGCCTGATACACGAGTCGTCATCGATAAGCCGGGACAGATGCCTTCGATAGTGTTTTACCTATCTTATTTCAATAACAATGTCTCCCTACAGAGGGACCCCGCGCTTATATTTACTCCACGTCATCCTTTACTATCGGTACGATATTCATCGTGAGAAATTTTACTCATTCTTGAATAATCTAGAAATTAAACCGTAACGTTTTTAAATAATTAAATCGTGATATTGTAGATAGTGTAAAAATTGTTTAGGAATATTACGGATACATAATAATATCAACACAGGTGGCTTTATTCTTTCTGGAAGTTAGTCTGGGCTGGTACAATGTAGGTACCAGAGCATTCCAATATTATACGAGTAGTTTGAAAGTTGAGATAGCATAGATAATAACAGTCTATGAGGCATTATATTTTCATCATCAGGAAACACAATATATCTGTGGTTTATTTTGCTTGGAGTATGTTTTTGGAATCCGTGGACAGCATAGTCAATTACCATCTAGTGAAATATTCAAGCGAGTTTTGTCACTGAAATACAGATTTTTTTAACAACAGAAATAAAAAAAAACAAAATCACAGTCCACCTGATAGTAAGTGGTTACTGCAGGCCATGAGTGACCTGCAGTCAACTTCATACAAAAAAAACTACAGATACGTTGCCGCCACTGAGAACTAAGTAGAAATGTCTAACAGTCTGTAATTATGCTGGTTTCCTATGCAATACAGGAACTGCCACCTGCAAATAGTAACAACGGGTGGATACTCAGACAGACTCCTAGACAAACAACCACTCCAATCACCCAATAACAGCTCAGTACCTGTTTAACGAAAAATAGTTTGCATGATAACGATTTCCTTTTTTTTATAGGATAGGACGATAAACGAGCACACAGTCCACCTGATGGTAAGTGGTTACTGCGGCCCATAGACATCTACATTTATCTTCAATTACAAATCAATATGCAGAAGCGGTGTCACCCATGAGGACTAAGATTAAATGCCTCGTTTCCAGTAAAATGGGTCTCCGGTTCTCTACACTCACCATACGAAACACATCAGCATTAAGCCACTATTTACGCTGGTATTCTTTGAGAGCGTGGTCTTTCCCCGGTCGAGTCGACCCATCCGTGATACAACTATACTACTAATATAACTGCAGCATGGCTCCACCACGTAAAAATCCTATTACACGTAGGTACCTGCCTATATAACTTTTAATTTTAGATTGATTTTACTATTTCTTTCAGGATATCAAGACAAGATACCTTAGTCTATTGAGTTAAAATAAAACTCAATAGAATTCGTATAATTGATTTTATTTATAAAGTCCACCTTGACGAATTTCGACAAACGAATTAACTTCTGATTAATTGGAAGCTTTTAACTGCTGTATTGTTGCTAACTATTATCACACACAGAGCCTGGTATCGGCAACGTATTGCCTTGTAGTTTGAGTGCCCACAACCCAATATCATTCAATGGGTATTATAGAAGACAGCAGAGGGTAACTGGAACAGGAGATGGGCATCAGGATCTTCCTGATAACAAGCCTAGCGTGTCAATATTGCAATTGTTTCTTGATTTGTTAAATTGTTGATTCCTTGAATTGTTTTAATGAGAGACCTTTGTGTTCAGCAATGTCCTTTGGAATGTTTGTAATAATAATTTTTTATAGGAAAAGGGTGACAAGCGAGCACACAGTCCACCCGATGGTAAGTGGTTGATGGGGCACATAGAAATCTACATCTATCCTCGATTACGAATCAAAATGCAGATGCGTTGTCACCCTCGAGGACTAAGATGGAATGCCTTGTTTCCAATAAAAAGAGTCTCCGGTTCTCTACACTCACCATACGAAACACAGCAGCATTAAGCTACTATTTTACGCTGGTATTCTGAGAGTGGTCCTTCCCCGGTAGAGACGACCTATTCGTGCTGCAGTTATACAATTATTATAGCTGCAGTATGGCTCTACTACGTAAAAAAAATAATGGAATCAGACATTATTTTGCGGAAATGCACTATATTAAAGTTGGCAATATACACTTACTTCGCCCATATTCGCTCAATGAAATAAAATGATGCCTTACCTAGTTTGAAGAACACCTCCCGTCCTCCCTCAATTGCGTGTACTAATCCCAACTACTAATAATAAAATAACAAAACAAAAAAAGTCACAGTGACTGGATTAGTGCTTAGTTAGTGATTAGTTAGAGCCATGGTAGCTCAGGTGGTTAACGCTCGCTGTAAATATTTCAGAACGCGAGTAACCCGAGTAAACCCGAGTAATATTGCAATTTTAAGTGCTAATTTATCACGTGCTTGGCGGTGAAGAAAAACATCGTGAGGAAACCTGCATGTCGGAGGAAGGAAAAAGGTATGCGAAGTTCGCCAACACGCATTGGGGCAGCGCGGCGGACACTTCCTTGCCCTAAAACCTTCTCAGAAATAAGGGAAGGCCTGTGCCCAGCAGTAGGACGTACATAGGCTGTAACTTTAACTAACTTTACTTTAGTGATTAGTTATGGGCGAAGTAATTCTCAAATACTTTAATGTTAATAATGAATAAATGAATACCAGATGTAACAGTAAATATGATGGAAATTAAGCCCTGGGTCCCGCAAGTGTAAGAAGCAATGGGGAAATGAAACTCAAAATAATGTATAATTGCAGTTGCCAACACGCTTACCAAGGAGATCAGCTTCGGCAAACATCATCCTTGTAACGCAACCCGGTTGAAACTTATATTCAGCAGTGGACTCTTCATAAGCTGGAATGGTAATGGTAAAATAGTCAAAATTAACCTGAGTGATAAAGAATAATGATTTCTTTTATTTAGTTACTGTTAAAGTCTATTAAAATCCTCTGCTGAACATAGGCCTTCCCATAGGGGGACATTTGCCATAGTCGCCACGCTTGGCAAGCGAGTTGGCAACCGCAGTTGTTTATTGTAGTTATTATTTGGGAAACTCTGCTGCCCATCTCCTGATTTGTTTTCCTCTATCGCCTCTTACGACGCCCACGTGATGATATGGAATAGTGGATATTCTTATAACGCCGTTTTTAATGACAAAATCCGTGAAGTTTTTTTTTTCAATGTAATAAATAATAATAAATAAATAATATGCTTACAAAGCTATTTCATTTCATTTAATCAGCCCGTAAAAGACTGCAGATGGTTATCAGATTTACCATCCCAGTACCAGATGGCTCACGCCCTTGACACTGCTTCCCATCACCAGTTTGGGTGAGGTGGCTTACCGCCATCTTTCAGAGGCCATGATGTATATAAAAGTGTGATGTATAAAGTATTATGAGCATGAGCTGATGGAACCAAAAATATTACATTCGTTTTATGACAACATGTCTTTTATATTGCAACTTTCATTATAAAAAAGTACTTAAAAGAAATTTTATTGAGAATAATAAATGGATGAAAATTATATTTATTATAACTTTTCCAGAAAAGATCGTTTAACACTCACTATATTTGAGAGCGAAATAACACGTAGATCAACGGTCGATCCAGGACGTTGGTAGAAATATAATAAAAATAAAATATTATTCAACAAGGCTATAAACGTCGCACGTAATACCTACTTAGAATATTTTTTGACTCGAACACCTAAAAAGCGTTTCCATGCATAATGTACGTGTGAATGGGGAATTTATGGCTACAACTTTACCAGAATTTCATGGTAATACTAGTAAGTCGCTAAAGAAGGGGTAAAGATAAATCGGTTTGCTGTTTCATTTTTATAATATTTTGAAAAAGGAGAAAGTGAACGTTTTACGTGTGAACGTGTTTTCGAAAAATCTCTGTGTCAGTTTTTAAAGTAGCCTATGTTCAGAAACAGAAACAGAAAAAATTACTTTTTTATTCAATTTAGATTATAAATAATAGTTATTGAATGTCACTATATTTAATTTACCACTGGATTGAAAATACGTCTGTCCTAAGAAGAATCAGTAAGTAACCCAACAAAACTTTTTACATATATTACAGTTTAGAATCATATATATACATAAATCAAGGGGTTATTATAATCCATAAATTCCTTACTATTATAATAACCCTTTTTATACAATCTTTGTTTCATAAAGTTTATGAACTTTGAAGAGGTCAAATTTTGTAAACCTATTTACTGGGATTTTGTTTTAAAGCGTATATACATCGTCTAAATAATGAATTACTGAATCGGTAAAGTCGAGTAACTGGTACTACTAGCTTGTGTCTGTTCCTAGTATTAACAGAATGAATATCACTTATTTTTTAAAAGTACCTTATTTTTGTTTACATAAATTACATTTTCGTGAAGGTATTGAGAGGCCAAAGTTAATAAAAGTCTTTAAACTAATTGCCTTAAATTTTTGTCTGAGGTACCCCTTACGTATAGATATTTCTAATGGCCCTCTCCTGTAAATCAAATATAGCCTCAGTGTCAGGTGCGTCCCCATAGCAAAATACCATATGACGTTATGCTATGAAAATAGCTAAAGTAAACTATAGTATCAGTCTACTTCTTTCAACACTGGTAGGATTCTAATATATTTACAACATAAGCTGCAGAACTAAATCTGCTTGCTAGTTTTAAAATGTGTGGGCTCCATTAAATCTTTAAGTCTAGTAACATTACAAGACACATGATGGTATCGACAAGACTCCGCTCCTTCGCATAAAAAAAATATATCTAATGAAACCACAAAACATAGAGCAAGTTAAAAAAATGCTATTTTCAAGACACGTAGCGCCATCTGTGTTTAGTCCAATAAAAATATTTACTTTAGTATTTGATACTATTAAATAAAATTCTACGATAAATAGAAAGTATTTATTATTATAACTGACAAAACATTAAATAAACTCTTATACAACTTACGGACCGTTACTAAAACAGCTCCGCCATTTCATCGCGGAATATTCTCGGACTGTCCGCTGGCGAAGCGTGAAATAGCCGACGCTCGGTTAAACACGAATATCCTTTATATATGAGACATTGTACACATATAACGAGTACGATGCTTTAAAACCGAAATTATTGCTTTATACCGGGGTGGTCACGAGGGAAATCTAGCCATGTTTGCATGGATGCTGACCCTTCCCGCGATGCTGTTAATACAACGATATTCGAATAATATTTGCATCTCATTGTGATACATTGCCCTTTTATATAGATTTAATACAAGTTTATGCATAATTTCGTAAATGTTACTTTGCAGAAAGGAAAAGTAATACTATATTTTATATTTATAAATTTCTTTGAAACTCCTGTTCACATCAAACAACATGATATAATGATTTCTTATATTTACGCGAACACTATACATGATTAAAACTACTTTTACGGATTTTATCGCGTTTATTTTTACTTTTTATTTACTTTTATTTTTAATTCCCGACGTTTGGAAAGCGCCCGAAACGTCGGGAATTAAAAATAAAAGTAAATAAAAAGTAAAAATAAACGCGATAAAATCCGTAAAAGTAGTTTTAACTTATGATATACATTAATGATAACTTTGCTATAAGATTATGAGGTTGAAAATCAAATTAAGAATAAAATATGGCAGAAAATTATAAAAACTGTCTCAGTATAATGAAGAATTCACAATTCTTTCAAATACTGTTTTTTTATTTACAAAGCACAAGTGTTAAAACTGTAAATTAAATAGTAAATCAAACCGATTGCTTTAGCATGGTCAAATCATAATTATTCGAAGTTTGCCATCCGAAGCGAGAGGGCCGAAATGCGCAGCTTCCGTTTTCCACGACATTGGGCACAATTTGAAATATTTTACTGCCGTTGTAACGACTTGATGGCGCTGCCGAGGGCCACTTATATATCTCTTTTATCTTTTGTTGGTCTTCGCCCCTTTGCCCTCTGTCGGATAGAAGTTTTAAGAGAGGGTTTTTTAAGCTTGAATAAATACTGAAATAAACTCGGCTCTGTTTTCATTCGTATATTTTTTTAACAAAATACAATTGTTCGTATTTCAACATAATATTTATTACATATATATTAACTTTTATCTAATATTAAAGTGTGAAATGAGATATAACAACAAAGGAGTTAAGTAGTTAAGGGGAAATATAACCTCAAATGGCTTAGCAAGATCCTCCGTTATGCCGAAAGTATTGCAGCATTAATTTTGAAATAAATATATGGTTAAAGTTGAGGATTAATGTTAAGGTTTATGTTAGACGAAAACACGATTTCGTAAAATTTTCTCGATAGAAAAAAAATCCAAAGTTACCTCCAAACTGAACAATAAACCGCTGTTATTCATAAAATACTTTAAATAAGATCATGAAACTTTGCATACTAACTGAACTAACTATAAAGCAGTGCTTATGTTATTTACTTTTTTTAAAATACCATTATTTTCACTGTAAAAAGAAATTACCTAAACTATCGGCGTCTTGAGCTTGATTCCTGTCGCACCGTTAGTATCGCTTAGGCTTTTGAAGGGAGAAGTTGTGTCGGTGTCGCTTACGATCAGAATATACATTACGCAACAGTACGACGTAAAATTAAAATGGGAAATAACCGTGATAAAAATAAGAAGCGGCTGGCTTGGCGTTAAGAAACAGGCATAAATATGATAAACCTAATGAAATAAGTGTCTAACGACCTTTCTACTTACAGTATTAGTGATTACAAACATATCGGTACATAGCATACGACGCGCGGGGAAGTGGGGGCGAAATTAGAATTTGAGCTGACTTACTCTATCCTCTTAAGATGTCAGTGCACTAAATTGTAGCCAAATACAGGTTTATAGTTGTTAAAGACTATCCATCTATGGCAATCAACTTTAAACAATGAAGGCCATAGGCACAATGTCACTACTGAGAAGCGAGGAATGCCCTAAGGTTTTTAATAATATTACCTCTCTTATCGAGCCGAAAAGGTTTTTATCATTTTTACTACGAAAAATATTTTTTTAAAGAAAAAAATGTTTCTAGGTGTCCATTAAATAAAATAGTGACTGCATATTGCTAAGGTACCAGGAAAATTTCTCTATAAAGTGGTCAGGCTTGGCATAAACACGACTAGGCGAGACCATTAAAATGCCTGGCAACTTGTAAATCAAGTTGGACAGATAGTTAAATCACTTTGCTATCTAAGCCGTGATCTCTGTTGTATATTCTCCAGTTCAAACATCTTATTTACTGAAACTTATTGTTTTAATTAACAAATTCCAGTATTTGTACCTATTAAGAAACATTAGTTTTTTATAAATTGTAGCTACATATTAACTAATAAAGAACTACATTTTAAGAGAATATGGATTTAATAAAAATAATTTTCTTCGTGATTTATTTCGTATACAGGTACAGGTGCAATATTATTTTACTGTGTGAAAACTCCTGGATGAAACTCATTAGGCCACCTAACGGAAAGGGCAAAACAACGTCTGGCAGGTGAGTTAGTGCACTGCAGTGATTTATATAATTATTAAAAATACCTACGTAATAAATTACCTCTCAGGGTTGTCACAAATAAGAGTAAGCATACATGGTCGTAATTTATCTCATATGCAATATATAGCCAATTTGATCGATAAACTTCCGTCCGTGATGTCCTTTGCGAACTCCACTCACTTCTGCAGCATAAATTTGTCTGTAACCCTTTCTTTATTCATTCATTCTATATGCATGTCCAAACCACCGGGGTTTTCTTAATCGTGATCACAACATCTTATTGCTAACCATACATTTTCCTTATCACACAATTTTTCGACCAAAGTCGCTGACAAGAAAACTAAGAGTAGAAACATGAACTATTTATTATAATAATAATACTAACATTATTATTATATATTATAAACTTTTTGATTAAGCATAGCCTTTTTTATAAAATACGTTTTACAAACGAGTACATAGCCTACTTGCTGGTAGATGGATGTTGTGATCCATCTCAAAACTACATTCATCCTCAATCAAAAATCAAAATGCAGATTCTTTGTCAACTGTGAGAACTAAGATGGAATGCCTCGTTTCCAGTAAAAAGGCCCTCCGGTTCTCTACACTCACCATATAAAACACAACAGCATTAAGCTGCTACTTCACGCCGGTCGAGCCAACCCATTCGTGATACAACCACATTATAGATGCAACTTGTCTCTACCACCTATAAAAACACAAGCTGAAAGATAAGAAACAAATTACAAAAGTAAAAAGGTAAAAATAATACACACTTTTCTGAGAAACGCATCATATGAGTTGATTGGTTAAAGGGATGGGAGTCAAGAACGAATATGTTGAATTCAAATGATGGTTGATTAAAGGGATGGAAGACAAGGACGAATATGACGAAGTGAAGGACCTTAAGTAGTAAGTATTAAGGTAAGCAGCATTACCTATACGATAGTATCAGTTCCGTGTTCACCAAACCGCCATTCTATTGATATGAGAAAAGCGGTGGATGAAACCACGTTTTAACACTATCCTGCAGACATGGTATTTTCGGTCTCGGTGGCAAGGCCCAACAGAGACTATGCATCTGCACAGGATATGATTATAGTGAAGGAGTTTGTGCGCAAACACAACTGCACTCTCTATTCCCTCATTCTCATCGGACACGATCGGAGAGAGATCAGGCGACAGCAATGGATTTACGTGGGGTTCAAAGCAACACCGCCAACTTGTTGACTCGGGGCTACTATAGAGAATTTCCCGACAGGAACACAATAACTAATTTTGACATAACCCAGAATTTTAACCCGTTATACTTACGACCAATAAAACAAGGAAATAGTATATAACAAAAGTATTTTAAAAAACCTCTAGCGATTGTTTAGCTCTTCCAACACGCGATGGAGCAGCGTGATGAACTTATTGTTTCATAAACCTCTCAGAATTAGAAACAGGCTTACGCCCAGAAGTGGCAACCTACGAGTGAATTAGGCTGTACCTTTACGTTACGTTAAGAAGATATTTTTATTTATCTTTTCATCCATTCACACGAACACATCTATAGCCATAACTTGAAAATTTTTGTCCCATTCATAACATATGTCAAGACATTTTAATTGCATACAACAGGTTTTCACTGGACATTTGTACTTTATTTCTAATGTATTCATTACATATGTCTCACCCATTGCATTAAAATTTCATAAATAAATAACCAAACAAAAACGGAGAACACTCGGTCCGTGCATAAATTACGGCAGACAGAACTATAATTCAGGCAAAAAAGGAAATATGGCTTGGTTTTTTTATTTTCGGTAACGTCTTGATTAAGTAGGGACCACCTGCCCGGACCGTTCCTACGTTACTCAATAAATAAGACTTGGAAAAAATATATTAACGAGCACATAAAGAATACTTATGTTGAAACTCGAGTACGGGTCTATGGCCGTTAACTTGTTATAAATCGGAAGGGTTACCGTAGGTATGCTTTTGTTTTCACCGAAAAATGAATATCTAATAAGACCATGCTTTAATGTCTGGAATACGTGACGACGCTAACAAAAAACTTGACAATGAATTCACAGACGACTACGAAAATATATTTGCACTACGATATCGTTACTCCGTCACACCCAACATAAGAATTTATCTGTTAATGACAAATATCAAAAATAATATAGAAGTGATCGAACAAATATTATTTTTAGGCCGTGATAGCGATATGGCTTCATTATCTTAAGGAGTCCTGTATTCTCAATAATATGAAAGTGACAAACGAGTTAACCAGTGTCATCACAGAGACCGGTCAATTTCGCAGTGGTATGCTGCAGCAGAGTCTTGAAGTGTATTTTCTTATATTTAAGATGTGGCTTAAACTTCGTTTTATTTATTGTTTTCCTATTATTAATTTTAATATTTTGTACTGTATGCTTGAACTGAAATAGAAATGTTTTAGGAAAACAACTTTATAAAAATAGAAAGATAGATCTTTATTTCTAACAATTCAAGTAATTACTGCAATCATTATACTGCTCCTCCAAATCGTGAATTCGTGAAGCAGTGATGAACAAGCGGCGGCTTGGTGACATAAATAGGTGATCGTAGCGTATTGCAATAGATAGGTAAAATAGTACTTTCCAAATGTAAGAATAAGCAGAAATAAGCTTTAGATCAGCTATTTCTAATGCGAAGTAGCAATACAACTTAACATAATTTTGAAGACTAATTAATTTAGTTTAATTACAGTCCACAAAGCATTCATTATTCGATTACAATTAAATATTATTAAAGTTGGTAAATCGTAAATTCATGTATCAAAACTGAACATCAAAAACAGCGCCGTATTTAATAATTTCAATAGAGTTTTCATACAAATTTTATCTGTTTCATGTTAGCATAACATAAAAAAAATATTTTGCTGCTAACAATATATGAGAGATTCCAAACCACTTTGTCGGTGCGAACAAAGGAATTCGCGCACCTATAATGGATGTGCAAAAAGGTTTCACACTAAAAAAGATATCTTATTTTTTGTAAGCATTGTGGTCGAATTTAAACGACTTTGAAAGCTATTTCACACAATACACCACTCCAGGTAAATAGGGAACGAAGGAAAGATGGCTTCCCCCGGCCCAAATAAATCTCGCTAGAGACATTTCTCTGTTATGCCTAATCGCAAATTTATTGTTCTGAGGCTCGCTGTACTTCAAATTAACAATAACGCGAGTTATATTAAATTAAATTAAGTAACGTACATTAAATCACCGGGGTCATTGTACAGGTCGTACGAGAGCTTTTATGGGTAACGTGAGTGGTAATGAAGCGGTTTCCACTGCCGCATAATAGTTTGAATGTCGTTGTAAATTGAATTTTATATTTTGTTTGACATAAATGATTGACATGAGAGCCTGTCGCTTCTTCTCAGTACGGGGGGAACTGCCGCGCTCGACGCTTTTACGAGCTGAACGACACTCGGACCGATATATTTATCCGCTGAGGGATATTTGGGCAATTTTATGACTCATTTGGTAATACTAAACGTCGGTGTTGATCGCGTATGTGTATCAAGTTGCACCTTTTATTGGTTTGATGCTTCCGAGTTGGGATTATTTTCTTTATAAATTGAGGTTTGTGAGATTACGCCGATTTAATCCGATATTAGAACGGCAATCAGAAAATTGAATATTGTTAAAAGCAAAATGAGCCGTATAGTAAGAGGCGAACCAGGAAATTGGCAACAGTGCCTTCCTAGTAACGACTAGAAAGTAAACTATATAGAACAAGAGTGACAAATAAGCTTAGATACAGTCCACCTGGTGGTAATTGAATGCTGCATCCCACCATGAACATCTACATTTATCCTCGATAAAGAATACAAAGGCAGATGCATTGTCACCCCTGAGGACTTAGATCGAATGCCTACAAAACACAGCAGCCTTAAGCTGCTATTTTACGCTAGTATTCTTCTAATGGATGACAACTCGCCAGCTAAGCGCGGTAACTATGAGGAAATGTGTTATGAGGCAATTTATGGGGAGGCATTAATGGATAGACGTATTGATAATGGAAAATTAAAAATGAGAATAATTATTTTATTTATATTCTTTGTGAAAATGAGTATTTCCTAAGTAAAACAAGATCGTAATAACCGTTAGAGAAGAAAGTGATAGCCCCGTACCAGCAAGCGAGGGTTGGTAAGAGATGCAGGAAGTTGACGGATGCAGATGGTTCAGGACAATGGTAATCCTTGGAGGAGTTCTTTTTTAATCAGTGGACTTGTGATGGGTTCTAATGATGATGATATTGAAAAGTGTGTTAATAGAATTTAGTGAAAAATTTATGTATGAATGTATGACTGTTGTGATTTAAGTGAATGTATTAAAAATGTTTTGCAACGGTTATTATACTGTAAATATTAAATACATAATTGATAATAATCCTTAGAAATGAGATGATCGCGACCATGCTGGTTTTAAATGTATCCGTATTTAGGTAACTGATAACGTATTATATTGTGAATTAATGTTTAAAAGTTCCGTCGGGTTTCTTGCTGGTTCTTCCCAGGACATAAGTTCTTTTATGAACTAATAGTAACAGCATAAATGACTTTCAATAAATTTTTGTGTTATATTATAGAATGAAAATTATTTTATTTTATTCTACTGTTGAAATGAATTTAACATAATTACTGTAAAAAGTCTCCAAAAATGTATTAAAGGAATTATTAAAATATTTTTTATTTATACGTAAAAGGCGTGAAACTTTTAGCTTTCAGACAAAAAGTGAGCGGTGTTCGCGCGCCGAAGGCTTCGAGGGAACAACATTTGTCTCTCGGCGAGCACCGCCCAAGTACAGCAGCGCGCCGCCATTGGCTCCTCACAGCCCGCCCAGTACCACCTACAATTATATTTATAATGCACACGATGAAATAATTTACATTCAAGCTGAATTTGCGACCAGTAAGGGTAATTGAAAATTTGTTGTATTGACCCTTAACGGCCTACGGATGGGAATTCGAAAGTTCGGACCATTAATTTAATTAATATCGAATGCTATCTACCTACAGTAGCGTAGGTATGATAAATAAGGTTAACTTTAACATTAAATAAATATAACTATAAACATGCTTTCTTTACCTGTGTTAACTTAACAATAGAGACTTTAAAGATATTAAAAAATTGCATAAAAACCTTCTGAAGCCGTTGCTGAGATAGTGTATCGAAAAATGAAAGCCCTGACTTCAGAAGCTACATGTGCTTTTTAATTGTTGAAGTCGGTCTTTAGTTTTATTTTTTAAGTTTATTTTCTCCCTTTTGAGTAACTAAGGAATATGTATAACAAGTTCAAGGCAAAAACTAGAACGTTGTCGAAATAGTTACATTATAAAATTCACTATATTTTGACTAAAATTCATATAGGACCACCTCTGAATTACCATCTATTTCGTAAATGAAGTTTATTGAAATCTGATCAAAAACAATGAAGTTATGCCAAAACATATATAAAATACTTACAAACGAATTGAGAATTCTCCTAATTTCGAAAAATCGGCTAGAGAGTATTTTGTTAAGGTTTTAAAAAGTAAAAAAAAATGTAAAAACTATAAAGTACTTACTAGTAGGCTATTCAGAAGTACCTATAAAAGACTACTAATGCTTGAGGATCTGGAAAGACGGAATTTCACAGATAATGATTTTGTTCACTTAAATACAGAATAGAAGTAATAAAATTACAGAAATAATCGTTTGCGTAAATAACAATAATCATCTAGAATGCTAATTTCTTAACAGTACCTAGTAAACCATTTTATATTATGCTTAATGATTTCTTATATTCACGCGAATACTACACATTGAATAAACTATATTTACGGATTTAATCGCGTTTAATAACTTATTTAACTTATTTTTTTACAGCACCCATGGTCACGGTTTATTCAATTATATTTTGCATTTTAACAATAAACTTTATGTTGACGCAAATTTTGTAGTTGTTTTCGTTTTGTGCACAAAAACAGAGATTACTATTATATTAGCTTAATGCTGTGTTTCGTATGGTGAGTATAGAGAACCGGAGACCCTTTTTACTGGAAACGAGGCATTCCATCTTAGTCCTCACGGGTGAAAACGCATCTGAATTTTGATTTGTAATCGAGGATAGATGTAGATGTCTATGGGCCACAGCAACCACTTACCATCAGGTGGACTGTGTGCTCGTTTGTCAACCCTATCAGATAAAAAAAAACTGTCGCATACATTTTGCTAACGATTGCAATGGAAACTACTTTCATTAACGAGTGGTGTAAAACTTACGGCTCTTACAAACTTGTGTCTGAAGTCGAGTCTTTGCTGAACAGAGTCTCGGATTGGGGACGACTAAATCTAGCCCAGTTTAACCCCCAGAAGACACAAGTTTGCGTGTTAACCGCTAAAAAGAACCCCTTTATCGTATCTCCTCAGTTTCAAGGCACTCCACTTGTTGCCTCAGCCAGTATCGGAATCCTCGGCGTCGACATATCGAGTGACGTGCAGTTGCGTGGTCACTTGGAAGAGAAGTCCAAATTGGCCACTAAAAAAGCTTGGCGTGCTCAGCAGAGTGGGACAATATTTTATGCCGGTATACCGCCTGCAACTTTACAAGGCGCAGGTTCGGCCGCACACGGAATACTGTTCCAATCTCTGGGCTGGGGCTCCCCAGTACCAGCTCCTTCCACTTTACCGCATCCAGCGCAGAGCGGCTTGAATCGTCAACGACCGAGTGCTTTCCGATCGGCTCGATTCACTGGCGCTGTGAAGAGATGTTGCATCTCTTTGCATTTTCTTTCGCATATACCATGGGGAGTGCTATGAGGAATTGTTCGGATTAATCCCAGCCGCCAAATTTCGTGAACGCACTACGCGGCAAACGTCCCGATACCATCCACACCATCTGGATGCTTGGCGGTCCACCACTGTATGTACGTTTCAAAAGGAGTTTTCTTCCGCGTATGACCTCTCTGTGGAATAGTTTACCACCGGCGATTTTTTCCGGACCCATACGACCAGGGGACCTTCAAGAAAAGAGCTTACTCCTTTCTAAAGGGCCGGCAACGCACCTGCAATTCCCCTGGTGTTGCGGTTGATCATGGGCGGCGGTAGTCACTTAACATCCGCGGGTGAGCCGCATACTCGTTTGCCCCCTCTTCTATAACAAAAAATATAATCTCGTAAACAACAACAATAAATATGAATACGCAAAACTATCAGCTTTTAAAAGCTTTTCAAAGACCTCACTTAAGAAGGATTGTAGTACCATTCCTACTCGTTCCCGTCACAGGCCTAAATATTTTACACCTGGTATTATATGCAATACGATACAAGATGGCTGGTAACAACTGATGAACTGTGATGACTGTAGAACCAGAGTGACCGACATAGCCCAACGGATTAGTAAGCTGAAGTGGCAATGGGCCGGCCATATATCTGGAAGAACCGACAGCCGTTGGGAAAAAAAGGTTCTCGAGTGGCAGCCTCGTACCGACCCCCCACTAGATGGAGTGACGACCAGGTAAGACATGCAGTAAGTCGATGGATGCAAGTGGCTCAGGACCGTGCTTTGTGGCATGCCTTGGGGGAGGCCTATGTTTAGCAGTGGACTTGTGAAGAGCTGTAACGACGATGATGATGATGATTAATTCAAATGACTACTGTAGTTCGTCTCAAAAGGTCAACGTTCGGAGTCAGATGTTGTGCCTTTAGAGGCTCAACATGAAGATAAAGAGTCAAATCAAATCTTTGATAGAAATCAACTAGAAGTGATCTGCCTATTGAAAATGTATTGGTTAGACAAACCTCGATCTTTAATAGCATTTTTATTTGTTATTCTGTATTACCTACAGTTACAAAGTTCGAGGCGCCGTTATAAGTCCTAGGGATTCTATCTGAGTGTTCAGGAGTGAAACGAATCTTTGGCTGTCTTTGTTTATAGTGGTTACAGATGTCTTGTTACAACATCCACTTACCATACTTTTCTCAGCTTTGGTCACCATAAAAACTATAAACATACTTTTGAATTTATTTGTTGTGGGAGCATAATGGTTACGAGAGAATAACTAACACTAATTTTGTAATTTATTTTAAAGTAAAGTTACAGCCCATATACGTCCCACTGCTGGGCACAGGCCTCCTCTCATTTCTGAGAGAGTATTAGGGCAAGGAAGTGTCCGCCACGCTGCCCCAATACGTGTTGGCGAACTTCACATGTATTCGTTTTTTTTTATTTCTTAGACATGCAGGTTTCCTCACGATGTTTTCCTTCACCGCCGAGCATGTGGTAAATCAGCACTTAAAATTGCAATTAACAATTTTATTAGTGCCGGCGGGGACAGAACCCGGTTTGCTCGCGTACTGTGAAATTTATAGCGAGCGCTAACCATCTGAGCTACCACGGCTTTTATATCAATACAAAATTTTAACCCGCGGGAGCGTAAGAGGCGACCGAGAGAAACTGAAATAGGATGTGGACAGCAGAATATTCCTGATTACAACTCAAAACTATAAAAAACTGCACTTGCCGACCCGCTAGCCAAGCTCGACAACTATGGTGAAATCCTTCCTATGAGGCAAATCTATGGGGGAGATCTATGTGCAACAGTACAGTACACACAGACAGACTACTTACCTACAAACTTTTTAAGGCTATAAAGACCGATTTACACATCGTCAAGTACAGTAGCGAGTTTAGTTACAGGGCAGTTGACAGTAAACGGTTAAGTGGGCAGTAGCGTTCAAACAATGTCTTCGTGGCGAGTTTAGTTAGGACATTAGTTCATAGAGTTCGTTGGAGTATGACGTTTCAAGACTACAGAATTTTTCTGGTTTTCGTTCAAGACGATTCTAGGATTACGTCAAGAATTAAACGATCCAGTCAGAGAAGTATTAATGATTATTGTTAAAGAAGTTTTTAAGTATTTTCATGAGTGCAGCATCTCGAGCAGGTTTAATTTTACAATTTGAACTTCTACTATTATATAAACATTCGTGTTGTAAATACTCCTGTACAAATTTATACGTGATATCCCTCGTCCATTTTATTATTAAAACCCAATATTAAACGTATAAATATTCAATAAACAGTATCGTACAAATTTTGTGGCGAGTTTAATTATAAAAGTGCAATTGTACGTTTTGCCGCGCAAATGTTGCGTCGTGTCAACTTATGCATTGAACTAAACTCGCTCGTTTACACGAACGGCGAGTTTAGTTGCGGGAGGGCAGTACTTCGCACTTAACTCGCCGAAAAATAGCTCGGCCGGCTATCCTGTTCAACTTAATTGTTAACTTGCTACTTAACTCGCCTCGCCTCGCCAGGTTCGCAAGTTAACTCGCTACTGTACTTGTCGAAGTGTAAATCGGTCTTAAGGGTGGATGGACTAATTATTCTAATTAGTAAATATAGTAGCAAGGACTTAATGTGAATATGTTCATAAATACTGATATTTATTACTCGTATATGAGTAACAGTCTGTAATAGTCTCACAGCTGGGAATTAACTTTTAGTCTCATAATTTAAAACGTGGTCAAGCGTGATGAGTCCATCGCAGTGTTCCAACGCATTGGCAGACTTCGCTTGACTGATGTCCTCAAAGTAAAACAATGTTTGTTTTTTGAACATGCAGATTAACTCTTTCCCAGAGAATCATCAGTGGATCCTGTCGTTGTGCCAAGGCTCTTATTAACAAAACACGAGCACGACCATAATTTAAAAGTCAATTTTCAAATTGGAAATAAAAATTACCAATGAGCACCCAGCACCCAAGACTTTAAGACGTGATAAGTTTAAAATTTTAAATAATTTTTGTCCTTATGATAAACTTGTGCTGGTCCTTAAACCCACCTGGTGGTGAGCAGTGATAAAGTCGAATGAATGATGATACATGGCAAGTCGAGCAGCTTTGTTGTTGTATTTTATGCTATCAAAACGCTTCTTCTTTTATGCGCAAGTCCATAAAATTCCACTGCTGGACATTTGTTTGTACCGCTGTACGAAGAATTTATCTTAATTATCAAGTTTAGCGCGTGGATTGAAGATCGCAGTCCCATCACCATGCCTCGCATCTTGACGTTGTATCTTATCATCATCATTAATACCATCATTATCGCCTGACTACTCCATCATTATATACACGATGTCTTCATCTCAATATCACTACAAATTTCATCCGAATAAATTAAATTATATAAATTTTAAAGTCCAAATCGGGCTACTCTAATTAGAAATATCATAAAATACAACGTAAATAAAATCAAGATAAGTAACAATCAATACGTTAGTTAAATAATTATTGACATAAAATAACTTCAATTTAGTTATAATGTTAATTTAAAAAATTACGAAAAATTATCTATTAGAATTATGTAAAATTTGTTGAAGAAAAGTAGTTGAACACAAACAAATAAGGATTAAAATGTTTACTAAATTTTTGATATTTATTTAATCTGTCTTTATGTACAAAATATGTAGTAAAGGAGTGCACGTATGTGGAAAGTCATTAACGTACAGTGGATTACCTAAGCGACAAGTCTCAGTCGCGACCGGTTCGGCCGCGATAAACTCCATAGCCAATACTAATAAACTATGGACGCTTTAATTGGACTCACGATATGGATTTTAATTGATCGTAAGTCACCGACGTCCCTTAATGGCCCCAGCATCCGTTCAATGCACAGTTCTTCCAACAGAATTAAGATTTCTTGTATACCAAGGTTGAGTTACGAATTTGATAATCCCACGTCTTTTAAACCTTAATGGAGAGATATTCACTGGTGATAATTATGTTTTCTTAATTGCTATTAATTGTTTATGTACGAGTAAATATATTTTGTTTGTATGTACGTATACTGCCGAGTGATGAAGGTGTAAGGACACTCAGGATCAGTATAGTACTGGCAATTAGGTATCTACGAATCTAAAAAGTAATTACATTCTAATGACTTTTGTACTTCTCCAGTCTACTATAAAGTTATGTGGCGGATTCAATCCAACACTTAAATTTAATTTGTTGGATCGTACTTTTATGCCTGGATATTTTTAAAACAATCAATTTTAACCAGAATTTTTAAAATAGAACTATGAGTTTAAATTTGATGTAAGAAACAACTAAGGAAACTTATTGAAAACCTTGTGATTGCCGACGTAATCCGTAGAGTTTCATCCATAGCTAAAATGAAGCATTCCACTGTCGCGTAAGTCATACATGAACATTTCAATTGTTTAACTATTGTCTTTTTCGCGGACAGGGAAACTGTTAAAGCTAGGCGTGGTTGAGCAACGGTGCAGCAGTATAGTTACTGCATGAATGGGGCTGTATTTTGTATACAGGACGCACTGATGGGTCGCCTCTTTCGTGGAAGAATCACTCTTTAACAATAATTTAAATATGGTAATGAGGTATTCTATCTTAGTATTCCACTATAATAACGCATTTGTATTTTGATCTTTAATCGAGGATGATGTCCGTAGGGAAATAATTCAAGTCTTTTTACGGAGGGCAACGTACTATTTATGTGATTTGAGGCCACTAGTAGGTACTGCAGTCGCTTATCCGGCTACAAAGCCCAATTACGACAAATCTCTCTAAGTTGACCAATATACAGCACCGGATTATATGCAAGCATTGGTGGTGAAAAATGAGGAGGATGTAAAATTTAATAACATGCTGTCATCTACCAAAGATTCTTTTTTGCTTGAAAAGTCTAAGAAGGTAGGTACTAAGTTTAAACTTTTTACTGTCAATAATATTCACATGGAATTTTTACACTTTACCTACCTTTTTGTCTTTACTTTTGTATTATTATAAAATATCAGCATAACGTATTGTCTAAATCGATGAGTTACTGAAGCTGGATTAAGATTTTAAATTTGATGACAAACAGATAGTACCTACATGAACTGTTTAGCTTATTAGTTTAGTTTTATTATTCAAAATGATTAGCGACAGACCATGCACGCAAAGAGCACCGGCGAAACAACTACATAAAACCACTGCTACTTATGATGAGTGACAACCATCGGAGACGCTTTTTACTGGTAACAAGGCATCTTGGTCTTTAGCGTTTACATCACATCTCCGATTAAATTTTTAATAGATAACAGATGTACATTTCTAAAGGTATAGCATAAACTCGCCATCAGGTAAATTGTGTGCTCGCTGTCGTCAATTTTTCTATTAATCCATGTCTTTAAGTTACTGTAATATAGCGTATATAAGCCTAAAACGCTAGCGCATAGAGTTTTAGGCAGTATTTTGTGAAGTTATTACCTGACTCACCTAACTATTTTTCTATTTTCATATGGAAATGATTTAATTTGTATAAAGCCCTGTATACAGATAATGAAAATATTATATATTTTATTTGTTTGCTGAATATACTAATTCATACCCCATTTGCAAATATCGTATGAGATCCGACGTACAATTTCAGAATGCATATAAATGAAAATAAAACAACTCCCCGATATAACCGAATGATAAAACAGTAGATACCTATCCTGTTATCTGGACGCAACATCCCAAAACAAACAAGAGAAAATATTCATGCAGCCGCCATAAAGGGGTAGCTAGGAATGATTTAATCAGTCGATAAAAAATTGTCAAGACTCCTCGCTAGATGGCGCGCTGGATAACAGACCGGCTTTGAGTACGCTGCATAACTAAACTGCTTATTCATACTATTTTACCACTTTCTTAAAAGTTACGAATGAGTCGAAAAATATGACAATATAAAATGAAACCTCTTTTTCTGCGTAGTAAATTATTATTTCGATTGTCAATGGAAGTTCTATATACTATCATTTTATTTTTAATATTTACTACACACACAAATGTAGTTTAAGTGTTAAAAACAAATTAAATATACCCACAGACAACTGAAAGTATGTTATTATTGCGACATCAAATCGAACGAAATTAAATGTCTAGTACGTTATGAACGTTATGAAAGATTAGTTGCAAAGAAGTCCAACCTATGATACCTACACACTATGCTGGGAAGGCGACTTGGTGAACCCAGAGTCGATAACCATCGCTGCTTTCAATTACCAATCTATAAAAAGTGGTGTCAGCGTTTTTAAGATCGACTTTTTAAAATAAGTTAGTCGCCAGAAGCTCGCCTTGCGGAAAAAATTGGCACATTCTTCCGTACAGTCCATGTAATCATAATTTAATTATCATAAGAATTATAAAGCATATTATGTGTATCTACTTTATGATAATATAAATCAGAACAGTTAAACAAAACTAACATCGAGGATATCCGGTCATGTACATATTTTATAAAAACGTAGTGACGAACAAACTGACAGTCCAGCTAATTGTAAGTGACTACTGTAGGCCATGATTACCTGCAGCCAACTTTGAATAAAGAAGGCTGCAGAAGCGTTGTCACCTCTGAGGAATAAGATGGAATACCTCACAGCGTGTGATTATACTGGCTCTCAATGCCTTTCAGCCATGGTAGAGCCACGCTGCAGCTATGTTACGGTTCTAGCACGGATGATTCTGCGCGACCGGCAACCACACAGAACCAGCGTGAAATAGCAACTTGATGCTGCTATATTTCGTATGACGAGTGTAGAGTACCGGACAACATTTTTACTGGCAATAACGCATTCCATCTTTGTCCTCATAGGTGACAAGCATCTGAATTTTGATTCTAAATCGAGGATAAATTTAAATGTCTATGGGCCACAGCATCCACTTACCATCAGGTGGAATGTGTGCTCGTTATCCCTATTCTTTAAAATAAATATAAACAAAAACAATTCTTCCGAGTATAAAAATGTTTTGCAGTAAAGTACTTTAATCAATAGCATTTAAGCATTTACTGTGTACTGTGGTGGTTTAATAAAATCCATTATCCCAAGTTATACCGTCAGCCATAAGAAGCGATTGAGAGAAATGAAACGAGATATGGCCACTAGCATTTTCTTTACAAAAATTTAAAATAATAAAAAGTGCGGCGGTATAAATCCCCCCCATGAAACAATCTACGGGGAGGCCTATTTTCAACAGTATAATTTTGATAGGCTATGAAGAAAAACGGTTATCTGTTTCAAAACGATTCCATGCAATACTCAGCAGCAACATATTGCTATTTATTATTCATGCCATTTTGTGGTAGGCATGTGTACAGCAGTGTAGAGCACTCCGAAGAATAAGTAATTTATTCATGATAGAATATCATAGAACATTTTAACCGATATAGATTATTACGTAATATTAATTGAGAGTCATGTTTCATTTACCAATGATTCGGAAATGACTTCTGTCCTGTGAAGAGCCAATTAGAGGCCCAGCGGGAGATTTTTAAATATACAAGCTTATAATAACATTCTACAATCTTTTATATGAAATATTGTGGAAACAGCTTGGTAACGCTGACCTCGGGGAAGTAATTTTTATCCATGTATTCGTGAATATCAAAATAATCCTTTTTATACAGTTTTTGTTTCCTTTTATTTTTACCTTGTTGGTAAACATTTTCAGTGGGATTTTTTGTAGGCGCACGACGTTCGTCGCCTCACAATCCTAAAAAAAAAAAAAAAAAAAAAAAAAAAAAAGGTTTTGGCATGCTCTGATCACGAATCTGCGGTCCATTTTTGCGTAGGATGCACGGTTCCGGAGATGTGCAGATCAATTAACTCTTATCTAATTGATATCCGCTGCGAGCCTCAACCGTCATTAGCGCTCCATTGTGCTTATCTACTTATCTATTATTGATTGACTACCGTCATTATCTATTATTCGTCCAGCGTGTGGGTCGGCTTATGCTATTGTATTATACTCCTTTGTTCCTATCTACAACACTAATCTGAATCATCAATAAAACACATTACCTAAATTTGTTAAAATTTTTATTTATAAAATACAAAATCTTATTACTTATTATCTATAAAATAGGAGTGAAACATCTCATCCACTAACATATCGTTGTACAATGTGTTCTCTGTAAATATACTCGTAAAACTATGCATTGAACATCTTACAAGAGGTTATAATCATAAAATTTTACATTGTTCTTGTGATGAAGTGTTGGGTTTCTTACAAGAGGTTATTGCTTGAAAATAAAATTTTAAATTAATCATAAATTTTGTTTGATTTCCAAAAAACATTAGACAAAATTGGTTCAACAGAAAAACAATTTTTAAAAATGTTGACGAAACAAAATTTATGATTAATTTAAAATTTTATTTTCAAGCAATAACCACTTGTAAGAAACCCAACACTTCATCACAAGAACAATGTAAAATTTTATGATTAATTTATGCAAATATATGATTATTACACACATAACGTTAGTTTAAATTTTTGACATTTACCAAATCATTGTATTTCGGATATTTGTATTCTTCAATATTAAAAATTCTATCATTCGTCGTCAACATTTTTAAAAATTGTTTTTCTGTTGAACCAATTTTGTCTAATGTTTTTTGGAAATCAAACAAAATTTATGATTAATTTAAAATTTTATTTTCAAGCAATAACCTCTTGTAAGAAACCCAACACTTCATCACAAGAACAATGTAAAATTTTGTGATTATTTTTTGCAAATATATGATTATTACACACATAACGTTTGTTTAAATTTATGACATTTACCAAATCATTGTATTTTGGACATTTGTATTCTTCAATATTAAAAATTCTATCATTCGTCGTCAACATTTTTAAAAATTGTTTTTCTGTTGAACCAATTTTGTCTAATGTTTTTTGGAAATCAAACAAAATTTATGATTAATTTAAAATTTTATTTTCAAGCAATAACCACTAGTAAGAAACCCAACACTTCATCACAAGAACAATGTAAAATTTTGTGATTATTTTTTGCAAATATATGATTATTACACACATAACGTTTGTTTAAATTTATGACATTTACCAAATCATTGTATTTTGGACATTTGTATTCTTCAATATTAAAAATTCTATCATTCGTCGTCAACATTTTTAAAAATTGTTTTTCTGTTGAACCAATTTTGTCTAATGTTTTTTGGAAATCAAACAAAATTTATGATTAATTTAAAAATTTATTTTCAAGCAATAACCACTAGTAAGAAACCCAACACTTCATCACAAGAACAATGTAAAATTTTGTGATTATTTTTTGCAAATATATGATTATTACACACATAACGTTTGTTTAAATTTATGACATTTACCAAATCATTGTATTTTGGACATTTGTATTCTTCAATATTAAAAATTCTATCATTCGTCGTCAACATTTTTAAAAATTGTTTTTCTGTTGAACCAATTTTGTATTATATAGTATACTATAACTAATGTTTTTGGGAAATCAAACAAAATTTATGATTAATTTAAAATTTTATTTTCAAGCAATAACCACTTGTAAAAAACCCACACTTCGTCACAAGAACAATGTAAAATTTTGTGATTATTTTTTGCAAATATATGATTATTACACACATAACGTTTGTTTAAATTTTTGACATTTACCAAATCATTGTATTTTGGATATTTGTATTCTTCAATATTAAAAATTCTATCATTCGTCGTCAACATTTTTAAAAATTGTTTTTCTGTTGAACCAATTTTGTCTAATGTTTTTTGGAAATCAAACAAAATTTATGATTAATTTAAAATTTTATTTTCAAGCAATAACCTCTTGTAAGAAACCCAACACTTCATCACAAGAACAATGTAAAATTTTGTGATTATTTTTTGCAAATATATGATTATTACACACATAACGTTTGTTTAAATTTATGACATTTACCAAATCATTGTATTTTGGACATTTGTATTCTTCAATATTAAAAATTCTATGCGTAGGATGCACGGTTCCGGAGATGTGCAGATCAATTAACTCTTATCTAATTGATATCCGCTGCGAGCCTCAACCGTCATTAGCGCTCCATTGTGCTTATCTACTTATCTATTATTGATTGACTACCGTCATTATCTATTATTCGTCCAGCGTGTGGGTCGGCTTATGCTATTGTATTATACTCCTTTGTTCCTATCTACAACACTAATCTGAATCATCAATAAAACACATTACCTAAATTTGTTAAAATTTTTATTTATAAAATACAAAATCTTATTACTTATTATCTATAAAATAGGAGTGAAACATCTCATCCACTAACATATCGTTGTACAATGTGTTCTCTGTAAATATACTCGTAAAACTATGCATTGAACATCCCTGAAACTTATATAGCAAATACATTAAGCAATATTCGCCACAAACTGAAGTCCTATCAACATTCCAGTTCCATCTTTTAAACATATTACCTAATTTTGTTAAAATTTTTATTTATAAAATACAAAATCTTATTACTTATTATCTATTAAATAGGAGCGAAACATCTCATCCACTAACATATCGTTGTACAGTGTGTTCTCTGTAAATATACTCGTAAAACTATGCATTGAACATCCCTGAAACTTATATAGCAAATACATTAAGCAATATTCGCCACAAACTGAAGTCCTATCAACATTCCAGTTCCATCTTTTACAATTTCGTACAGGTGCCCGTCCATATGAATCAAAATATTCACCGACGTCATTCGTATCGATATATAAAGCTACCCAATGTGACCCTGGTTTATCATCTGTACCCAAATTGCATATTACCTATCATATGTCATAAATTCTATCACATGTTTAATGTAAAATAATTGAAACAAGTTTATTCATTATGTAACCATTTATATACCAAAATGAACTTAACAAAACATAGATTCTTATGACACTATAGTTTATTCAAAATGACCTCCGTAATTTTGAATACAGGCCTTCAATCTGCGCGGCCAGTCGTCTATCTCACCACGAACGAGGTCCATGTCATATCGGCGGCTGCCTTAATTAAAGATGTCTTGAGTGACTCGAAATTGGGATGAGGCTTTGAGCACGCCTTTTCCTCCAAGTGTTACCATATCTTGTAATCTAACGGATTCAAATCTGGACTGGTCTTTGTGTCGGATGAAGTCGATTTCACGCGCCGCCAGCCAGTCTTTTTTTTTTTGTTTTTAAAGAACGTTACCTCCACACTAGGTTTTTCTCCTGTATCGTGGGGGCAGTTTACAAACACAAATTTCACAAGGACAAACATCCAAACTCGGAACAGGTCGTACGGTGTAGGTCGTACAAATACTTGTTCCGTGCGGGATTCGAACCCGCGACCCCCAAGCGCAGCCACTCATTGCTAAGCCACTACGCCACGGAGCTGTCAAAAGTCTTGTGTGCTCTTCGCTCTATGAGCTGACGCCGAATCTTGTTGGAATACCCAGTGCCTGTTATTGAACATGGTATGAGAAACAGGTTACACAAGGTTCGTCAGGACTGTATTTTGATACACAACTGCATTCGTTTTTAACCTTTCTCACAAAAATGTACCTCTGTTAAGCCCCAATAAGAAACTCCCAACCATACCATGAGCGAGGATGGAAAATGACCTCGTTGGACACGCGGAATACGGTTGCTCGCTTCTTCACTACTGTGTGCGTACACCTTATCATTTTGTTTGTTGTAGCTCTCTTCTACGGTAAAAAAATTTTTTTTATCCGAAAAAAAGAATTTCCCGATATTTTTTTCCCGCGTACCGCTTCACCAAAGCGCGGCATCTCTTCAGTCTCAGATCCATTAGACGAGCATTCAAACGATGTCCTGTTTTTCTTCGATATGCCCGAAGCCCTAAGTCTTCATTTAACGCCGTGGTTCTGCTTAACCCCATCTGAAGGGCCAACAGTTTCTGCTTACGTTTGGGATTTCTTTGAATTCGCACCTTTACAGCTTTTATCACTGCTGGAGTCCTAACAAATCGAGGGCGACCACTTCTTGACCTGTCATCTACACTAGAGTCTTCATTGTATCGTTTGATGGTACGATAAACGAATCTTTTGGTTATATTCAAATTTTTCAGTATATCAAAAAATTTAATTGGCGCGTAATCGCAACTGCAACACGGTCTTTTTTAAGCGTCCACTCCATATGTAAAAATGAGTAAAATTCTAAAAAGTATACAGTTTTATTTTCATGAACAATTCGAATTCAATAAACTTTTTTTGTGGCCAGCATTCTAAAAGAAAAGTTTTTACTGTGTGACAATACTTATGACCTGACTAGGTATATATGTTCGTACGTGGGTGTACATGGGCAGTCTGTAGCAGCATAAACATTATTTTCTAGACTGGGGTGAATCTTTTTCAGATGTTGTTGTACATCTAGTGTATCCGTGATATTACTGCTATTAGTAGATTACTACAGTACAATCTACTCAATGACTAACATAGGAATGATCAATTATGTGATTTCTAAATATTAAATTGCATTTTTTCTGTTATACAAAACGTATTTGAGTCATCAATACACTGAATAAGACGCAACACGAAGAATGTGAGATAAGGTTGTTGACGCATAAAGTTATTATCAATTCTACTGTAGAAATTCTTTAGATTAGAATTATTACTTACTGGTACTATATAAGACCAAGCAACTGCAGTCATGGAGTTAGTGTATGGTCGTTTGACCGCAGTGTATCTATCAATAATACATTTGTGTTACTTCAACGCATCAAAGGCCATAGATGTAAGTGTTTAATCTATTGACAAACTTACTTTTCTTTCTGTTATTTTTTTACGTGTGTATGATTTTGAACGACAGGCCTGTTGGTCTAGTGGTTAGTGACCCTGACTGTTATGCCGGAGGTTGTGGGTTCAATTCCCACCCAGGACAAATGTTTGTGTGATGAGCACGATCATTTGTTCTGTGTCTGGGTGTAATTTATCTATAATATTTATGTATTTAGAAATATATAAGTATGTTTATCAGTTGTCTAGTACCCATAACACAAGCTCTGCTTAGCTTGGGACTAGATGGCGTTGTGTGATAGTTGTGGAATATTATTATTATTATTAGTGTTAACAAATTATATTTAAATATTGTGTGTGTATATGATTAAGCCGTGGTAGCTCAGATGGTTAGCGCAAGCTGTAAATTATACAGTACGTAACGCGGGTTCGATCCCCGCCGACACCACTTAAATTGTTAATTGCAATCCATGTCTGAGAAAATTTCGAAGGCATGTGAAGTTCGCCAACACGCATTGAGACCGCGCCGCGGACTATTCCTAGCCATAAATACAAAGACAATAGCAGAAAGTAAAAAGTTAAAAAATACTTTTTTAACAATGACAGTCATTAGTTGATCATTAGTGAATGTGATTCTGTTTTCTTAAATTACAGGAAGAAAAGAGCAGAAGGAAGAAATGGGGTGATGGGAAGTAATGAAGAATGAATTGTTATGTGAAGTTTGTTGGAACAAACATATTTTAGTCACGTGTAAATACTTTTAACATTTTGGTTCAAAATGACACAAAATCTAAAAAATATTAGATACATCATCGACATGGACGGATTTTACATTACATATCCTCATAAACATTTTCAATGTAGAGAAATGGCTATTCTAGACGTAAAACTATCTAATAAAAATGATTCGTTTATCGATCATTATTTGTTTCAGCCAAGTTATCCCTTCAATTATTTGTCGCCAAAAGACAAAAAAACTGTTCGTTATTGTGAAATACACGTGCACGGCATTCCATATTTTGATGTGACCGAAGAATTAAAATGTGCCTACAAACAAGAGAACATCATTCCCATATTAAATTGGTATATTAGAAATTTGTGCAAAGACGAAGTGATCGCATACAAAGGTGGTTCAACAGAAAAACAATTTTTAAAAATGTTGACGACGAATGATAGAATTTTTAATATTGAAGAATACAAATGTCCAAAATACAATGATTTGGTAAATGTCATAAATTTAAACAAACGTTATGTGTGTAATAATCATATATTTGCAAAAAATAAACACAAAATTTTACATTGTTCTTGTGATGAAGTGTGGGTTTTTTACAAGTGGTTATTGCTTGAAAATAAAATTTTAAATTAATCATAAATTTTGTTTCATTTCCAAAAAACATTAGGTATAACAAAATTGGTTCAACAGAAAAACAATTTTTAAAAATGTTGACGACGAATGATAGAATTTTTAATATTGAAGAATACAAATGTCCAAAATACAATGATTTGGTAAATGTCATAAATTTAAACAAACGTTATGTGTGTAATAATCATATATTTGCAAAAAATAATCACAAAATTTTACATTGTTCTTGTGATGAAGTGTGGGTTTTTTACAAGTGGTTATTACTTGAAAATAAAATTTTAAATTAATCATAAATTTTGTTTCATTTCCAAAAAACATTAGACAAAATTGGTTCAACAGAAAAACAATTTTTAAAAATGTTGACGACGAATGATAGAATTTTTAATATTGAAGAATACAAATGTCCAAAATACAATGATTTGGTAAATGTCAAAAATTTAAACAAACGTTATGTGTGTAATAATCATATATTTGCAAAAAATAATCACAAAATTTTACATTGTTCTTGTGACGAAGTGTGGGTTTTTTACAAGTGGTTATTGCTTGAAAATAAAATTTTAAATTAATCATAAATTTTGTTTGATTTCCCAAAAACATTAGTTATAGTATACTATATAATACAAAATTGGTTCAACAGAAAAACAATTTTTAAAAATGTTGACGACGAATGATAGAATTTTTAATATTGAAGAATACAAATGTCCAAAATACAATGATTTGGTAAATGTCATAAATTTAAACAAACGTTATGTGTGTAATAATCATATATTTGCAAAAAATAATCACAAAATTTTACATTGTTCTTGTGATGAAGTGTTGGGTTTCTTACTAGTGGTTATTGCTTGAAAATAAAATTTTAAATTAATCATAAATTTTGTTTGATTTCCAAAAAACATTAGTAAACAAAATTGGTTCAACAGAAAAACAATTTTTAAAAATGTTGACGACGAATGATAGAATTTTTAATATTGAAGAATACAAATGTCCAAAATACAATGATTTGGTAAATGTCATAAATTTAAACAAACGTTATGTGTGTAATAATCATATATTTGCAAAAAATAATCACAAAATTTTACATTGTTCTTGTGATGAAGTGTTGGGTTTTTTACAAGTGGTTATTGCTTGAAAATAAAATTTTAAATTAATCATAAATTTTGTTTGATTTCCAAAAAACATTAGTATACATATAAACAAAATTGGTTCAACAGAAAAACAATTTTTAAAAATGTTGACGACGAATGATAGAATTTTTAATATTGAAGAATACAAATATCCAAAATACAATGATTTGGTAAATGTCATAAATTTAAACAAACGTTATGTGTGTAATAATCATATATTTGCAAAAAATAATCACAAAATTTTACATTGTTCTTGTGACGAAGTGTGGGTTTTTTACAAGTGGTTATTGCTTGAAAATAAAATTTTAAATTAATCATAAATTTTGTTTGATTTCCCAAAAACATTAGTTATAGTATACTATATAATACAAAATTGGTTCAACAGAAAAACAATTTTTAAAAATGTTGACGACGAATGATAGAATTTTTAATATTGAAGAATACAAATGTCCAAAATACAATGATTTGGTAAATGTCATAAATTTAAACAAACGTTATGTGTGTAATAATCATATATTTGCAAAAAATAATCACAAAATTTTACATTGTTCTTGTGATGAAGTGTTGGGTTTCTTACAAGTGGTTATTGCTTGAAAATAAATTTTTAAATTAATCATAAATTTTGTTTGATTTCCAAAAAACATTAGACAAAATTGGTTCAACAGAAAAACAATTTTTAAAAATGTTGACGACGAATGATAGAATTTTTAATATTGAAGAATACAAATGTCCAAAATACAATGATTTGGTAAATGTCATAAATTTAAACAAACGTTATGTGTGTAATAATCATATATTTGCAAAAAATAATCACAAAATTTTACATTGTTCTTGTGATGAAGTGTTGGGTTTCTTACTAGTGGTTATTGCTTGAAAATAAAATTTTAAATTAATCATAAATTTTGTTTGATTTCCAAAAAACATTAGACAAAATTGGTTCAACAGAAAAACAATTTTTAAAAATGTTGACGACGAATGATAGAATTTTTAATATTGAAGAATACAAATGTCCAAAATACAATGATTTGGTAAATGTCATAAATTTAAACAAACGTTATGTGTGTAATAATCATATATTTGCAAAAAATAATCACAAAATTTTACATTGTTCTTGTGATGAAGTGTTGGGTTTCTTACAAGAGGTTATTGCTTGAAAATAAAATTTTAAATTAATCATAAATTTTGTTTGATTTCCAAAAAACATTAGACAAAATTGGTTCAACAGAAAAACAATTTTTAAAAATGTTGACGACGAATGATAGAATTTTTAATATTGAAGAATACAAATATCCGAAATACAATGATTTGGTAAATGTCAAAAATTTAAACTAACGTTATGTGTGTAATAATCATATATTTGCATAAATTAATCATAAAATTTTACATTGTTCTTGTGATGAAGTGTTGGGTTTCTTACAAGTGGTTATTGCTTGAAAATAAAATTTTAAATTAACCAATTTTGTCTAATGTTTTTTGGAAATCAAACAAAATTTATGATTAATTTAAAATTTTATTTTCAAGCAATAACCACTTGTAAGAAACCCAACACTTCATCACAAGAACAATGTAAAATTTTGTGATTATTTTTTGCAAATATATGATTATTACACACATAACGTTTGTTTAAATTTATGACATTTACCAAATCATTGTATTTTGGATATTTGTATTCTTCAATATTAAAAATTCTATCATTCGTCGTCAACATTTTTAAAAATTGTTTTTCTGTTGAACCAATTTTGTCTAATGTTTTTTGGAAATCAAACAAAATTTATGATTAATTTAAAATTTTATTTTCAAGCAATAACCACTTGTAAGAAACCCAACACTTCATCACAAGAACAATGTAAAATTTTGTGATTATTTTTTGCAAATATATGATTATTACACACATAACGTTTGTTTAAATTTATGACATTTACCAAATCATTGTATTTTGGACATTTGTATTCTTCAATATTAAAAATTCTATCATTCGTCGTCAACATTTTTAAAAATTGTTTTTCTGTTGAACCAATTTTGTCTAATGTTTTTTGGAAATCAAACAAAATTTATGATTAATTTAAAATTTTATTTTCAAGCAATAACCACTAGTAAGAAACCCAACACTTCATCACAAGAACAATGTAAAATTTTGTGATTATTTTTTGCAAATATATGATTATTACACACATAACGTTTGTTTAAATTTATGACATTTACCAAATCATTGTATTTTGGACATTTGTATTCTTCAATATTAAAAATTCTATCATTCGTCGTCAACATTTTTAAAAATTGTTTTTCTGTTGAACCAATTTTGTCTAATGTTTTTTGGAAATCAAACAAAATTTATGATTAATTTAAAATTTTATTTTCAAGCAATAACCACTTGTAAGAAACCCAACACTTCATCACAAGAACAATGTAAAATTTTGTGATTATTTTTTGCAAATATATGATTATTACACACATAACGTTTGTTTAAATTTATGACATTTACCAAATCATTGTATTTTGGACATTTGTATTCTTCAATATTAAAAATTCTATCATTCGTCGTCAACATTTTTAAAAATTGTTTTTCTGTTGAACCAATTTTGTATTATAGTATACTAACTAATGTTTTTGGGAAATCAAACAAAATTTATGATTAATTTAAAATTTTATTTTCAAGCAATAACCACTTGTAAAAAACCCACACTTCGTCACAAGAACAATGTAAAATTTTGTGATTATTTTTTGCAAATATATGATTATTACACACATAACGTTTGTTTAAATTTTTGACATTTACCAAATCATTGTATTTTGGACATTTGTATTCTTCAATATTAAAAATTCTATCATTCGTCGTCAACATTTTTAAAAATTGTTTTTCTGTTGAACCAATTTTGTCTAATGTTTTTTGGAAATCAAACAAAATTTATGATTAATTTAAAATTTTATTTTCAAGCAATAACCACTTGTAAGAAACCCAACACTTCATCACAAGAACAATGTAAAATTTTGTGATTATTTTTTGCAAATATATGATTATTACACACATAACGTTTGTTTAAATTTATGACATTTACCAAATCATTGTATTTTGGACATTTGTATTCTTCAATATTAAAAATTCTATCATTCGTCGTCAACATTTTTAAAAATTGTTTTTCTGTTGAACCAATTTTGTCTAATGTTTTTTGGAAATCAAACAAAATTTATGATTAATTTAAAAATTTATTTTCAAGCAATAACCACTTGTAAGAAACCCAACACTTCATCACAAGAACAATGTAAAATTTTGTGATTATTTTTTGCAAATATATGATTATTACACACATAACGTTTGTTTAAATTTATGACATTTACCAAATCATTGTATTTTGGACATTTGTATTCTTCAATATTAAAAATTCTATCATTCGTCGTCAACATTTTTAAAAATTGTTTTTCTGTTGAACCAATTTTGTATTATATAGTCCTAATGTTTTTGGGAAATCAAACAAAATTTATGATTAATTTAAAATTTTATTTTCAAGCAATAACCACTTGTAAAAAACCCACACTTCATCACAAGAACAATGTAAAATTTTGTGATTATTTTTTGCAAATATATGATTATTACACACATAACGTTTGTTTAAATTTTTGACATTTACCAAATCATTGTATTTTGGACATTTGTATTCTTCAATATTAAAAATTCTATCATTCGTCGTCAACATTTTTAAAAATTGTTTTTCTGTTGAACCAATTTTGTGAACTAATGTTTTTTGGAAATCAAACAAAATTTATGATTAATTTAAAATTTTATTTTCAAGCAATAACCACTTGTAGAAAACCAACACTTCATCACAAGAACAATGTAAAATTTTGTGATTATTTTTTGCAAATATATGATTATTACACACATAACGTTTGTTTAAATTTATGACATTTACCAAATCATTGTATTTTGGACATTTGTATTCTTCAATATTAAAAATTCTATCATTCGTCGTCAACATTTTTAAAAATTGTTTTTCTGTTGAACCAATTTTGTGCTAATGTTTTTTGGAAATCAAACAAAATTTATGATTAATTTAAAATTTTATTTTCAAGTAATAACCACTTGTAAGAAACCCAACACTTCATCACAAGAACAATGTAAAATTTTGTGATTATTTTTTGCAAATATATGATTATTACACACATAACGTTTGTTTAAATTTATGACATTTACCAAATCATTGTATTTTGGACATTTGTATTCTTCAATATTAAAAATTCTATCATTCGTCGTCAACATTTTTAAAAATTGTTTTTCTGTTGAACCAATTTTGTGTAATGTTTTTTGGAAATCAAACAAAATTTATGATTAATTTAAAATTTTATTTTCAAGTAATAACCACTTGTAAAAAACCCACACTTCGTCACAAGAACAATGTAAAATTTTGTGTTTATTTTTTGCAAATATATGATTATTACACACATAACGTTTGTTTAAATTTATGACATTTACCAAATCATTGTATTTTGGACATTTGTATTCTTCAATATTAAAAATTCTATCATTCGTCGTCAACATTTTTAAAAATTGTTTTTCTGTTGAACCAATTTTGTAACTATCTAATGTTTTTTGGAAATGAAAAAAATTTATGATTAATTTAAAATTTTATTTTCAAGTAATAACCACTTGTAAAAAACCCACACTTCATCACAAGAACAATGTAAAATTTTGTGTTTATTTTTTTGCAAATATATGATTATTACACACATAACGTTTGTTTAAATTTATGACATTTACCAAATCATTGTATTTTGGACATTTGTATTCTTCAATATTAAAAATTCTATCATTCGTCGTCAACATTTTTAAAAATTGTTTTTCTGTTGAACCACCTTTGTATGCGATCACTTCGTCTTTGCACAAATTTCTAATATACCAATTTAATATGGGAATGATGTTCTCTTGTTTGTAGGCACATTTTAATTCTTCGGTCACATCAAAATATGGAATGCCGTGCACGTGTATTTCACAATAACGAACAGTTTTTTTGTCTTTTGGCGACAAATAATTGAAAGGATAACTTGGCTGAAACAAATAATGATCGATAAACGAATCATTTTTATTAGATAGTTTTACGTCTAGAATAGCCATTTCTCTACATTGAAAATGTTTATGAGGATATGTAATGTAAAATCCGTCCATGTCGATGATGTATCTAATATTTTTTAGATTTTGTGTCATTTTGAACCAAAATGTTAAAAGTATTTACACGTGACTAAAATATGTTTGTTCCAACAAACTTCACATAACAATTCATTCTTCATTACTTCCCATCACCCCATTTCTTCCTTCTGCTCTTTTCTTCCTGTAATTTAAGAAAACAGAATCACATTCACTAATGATCAACTAATGACTGTCATTGTTAAAAAAAGTATTTTTTAACTTTTTACTTTCTGCTATTGTCTTTGTATTTATGGCTAGGAATAGTCCGCGGCGCGGTCTCAATGCGTGTTGGCGAACTTCACATGCCTTCGAAATTTTCTCAGACATGATTGCAATTAACAATTTAAGTGGTGTCGGCGGGGATCGAACCCGCGTTACGTACTGTAAAATTTACAGCTTGCGCTAACCATCTGAGCTACCACGGCTTAATCATATACACACACAATATTTAAATATAATTTGTTAACACTAAATAATAATAATAATATTCCACAACTATCACACAACGCCATCTAGTCCCAAGCTAAGCAGAGCTTGTGTTATGGGTACTAGACAACTGATAAACATACTTATATATTTCTAAATACATAAATATTATAGATAAATTACACCCAGACACAGAACAAATGATCGTGCTCATCACACAAACATTTGTCCTGGGTGGGAATCGAACCCACAACCTCCGGCATAACAGTCAGGGTCACTAACCACTAGACCAACAGGCCTGTCGTTCAAAACATACACACGTAAAAAAATAACAGAAAGAAAAGTAAGTTTGTCAATAGATTAAACACTTACATCTATGGCCTTTGATGCGTTGAAGTAACACAAATGTATTATTGATAGATACACTGCGGTCAAACGACCATACACTAACTCCATGACTGCAGTTGCTTGGTCTTATATAGTACCAGTAAGTAATAATTCTAATCTAAAGAATTTCTACAGTAGAATTGATAATAACTTTATGCGTCAACAACCTTATCTCACATTCTTCGTGTTGCGTCTTATTCAGTGTATTGATGACTTAAATACGTTTTATATAACAGAAAAAATGCAATTTAATATTTAGAAATCACATAATTGATCATTCCTATGTTAGTCATTGAGTAGATTGTACTGTAGTAATCTACTAATAGCAGTAATATCACGGATACACTAGGTGTACAACAACATCTGAAAAAGATTCACCCCAGTCTAGAAAATAATGTTTATGCTGCTACAGACTGCCCATGTACACCCACGTACGAACGTATATACCTAGTCAGGTCATAAGTATTGTCACACAGTAAAAACTTTTCTTTTAGAATGCTGGCCACAAAAAAGTTTATTGAATTCGAATTGTTCATGAAAATAAAACTGTATACTTTTTAGAATTTTACTCATTTTTACATATGGAGTGGACGCTTAAAAAAGACCGTGTTGCAGTTGCGATTACGCGCCAATTAAATTTTTTGATATACTGAAAAATTTGAATATAACCAAAAGATTCGTTTATCGTACCATCAAACGATACAATGAAGACTCTAGTGTAGATGACAGGTCAAGAAGTGGTCGCCCTCGATTTGTTAGGACTCCAGCAGTGATAAAAGCTGTAAAGGTGCGAATTCAAAGAAATCCCAAACGTAAGCAGAAACTGTTGGCCCTTCAGATGGGGTTAAGCAGAACCACGGCGTTAAATGAAGACTTAGGGCTTCGGGCATATCGAAGAAAAACAGGACATCGTTTGAATGCTCGTCTAATGGATCTGAGACTGAAGAGATGCCGCGCTTTGGTGAAGCGGTACGCGGGAAAAAATATCGGGAAATTCTTTTTTCGGATAAAAAAATTTTTTTACCGTAGAAGAGAGCTACAACAAACAAAATGATAAGGTGTACGCACACAGTAGTGAAGAAGCGAGCAACCGTATTCCGCGTGTCCAACGAGGTCATTTTCCATCCTCGCTCATGGTATGGTTGGGAGTTTCTTATTGGGGCTTAACAGAGGTACATTTTTGTGAGAAAGGTTAAAAACGAATGCAGTTGTGTATCAAAATACAGTCCTGACGAACCTTGTGTAACCTGTTTCTCATACCATGTTCAATAACAGGCACTGGGTATTCCAACAAGATTCGGCGTCAGCTCATAGAGCGAAGAGCACACAAGACTTTTGACAGCTCCGTGGCGTAGTGGCTTAGCAATGAGTGGCTGCGCTTGGGGGTCGCGGGTTCGAATCCCGCACGGAACAAGTATTTGTACGACCTACACCGTACGACCTGTTCCGAGTTTGGATGTTTGTCCTTGTGAAATTTGTGTTTGTAAACTGCCCCCACGATACAGGAGAAAAACCTAGTGTGGAGGTAACGTTCTCTAAAAACAAAAAAAAAAAGACTGGCTGGCGGCGCGTGAAATCGACTTCATCCGACACAAAGACCAGTCCAGATTTGAATCCGTTAGATTACAAGATATGGTAACACTTGGAGGAAAAGGCGTGCTCAAAGCCTCATCCCAATTTCGAGTCACTCAAGACATCTTTAATTAAGGCAGCCGCCGATATGACATGGACCTCGTTCGTGGTGAGATAGACGACTGGCCGCGCAGATTGAAGGCCTGTATTCAAAATTACGGAGGTCATTTTGAATAAACTATAGTGTCATAAGAATCTATGTTTTGTTAAGTTCATTTTGGTATATAAATGGTTACATAATGAATAAACTTGTTTCAATTATTTTACATTAAACATGTGATAGAATTTATGACATATGATAGGATATGCAATTTGGGTACAGATGATAAACCAGGGTCACATTGGGTAGCTTTATATATCGATACGAATGACGTCGGTGAATATTTTGATTCATATGGACGGGCACCTGTACGAAATTGTAAAAGATGGAACTGGAATGTTGATAGGACTTCAGTTTGTGGCGAATATTGCTTAATGTATTTGCTATATAAGTTTCAGGGATGTTCAATGCATAGTTTTACGAGTATATTTACAGAGAACACATTGTACAACGATATGTTAGTGGATGAGATGTTTCGCTCCTATTTAATAGATAGTAAGTAATAAGATTTTGTATTTTATAAATAAAAATTTTAACAAAATTAGGTAATATGTTTAAAAGATGGAACTGGAATGTTGATAGGACTTCAGTTTGTGGCGAATATTGCTTAATGTATTTGCTATATAAGTTTCAGGGATGTTCAATGCATAGTTTTACGAGTATATTTACAGAGAACACATTGTACAACGATATGTTAGTGGATGAGATGTTTCACTCCTATTTTATAGATAATAAGTAATAAGATTTTGTATTTTATAAATAAAAATTTTAACAAATTTAGGTAATGTGTTTTATTGATGATTCAGATTAGTGTTGTAGATAGGAACAAAGGAGTATAATACAATAGCATAAGCCGACCCACACGCTGGACGAATAATAGATAATGACGGTAGTCAATCAACAATAGATAAGTAGATAAGCACAATGGAGCGCTAATGACGGTTGAGGCTCGCAGCGGATGTAACTACTGTTACGTAATTAAATTACTAACTCTGTAGAGTAGAGGAACTGGCATTACAAGATTATGTTTTTTTCTAAACTATGAAATAACAGTAACAACAGTACGTGCTATAATCACTACACTTGGCTGGCCGCAATGTTAGCGACTTGTACCTTTGACGCTGCCAGAAGCTTAGTGTTCACATCACCAGCTTTCACATCATCCTGGACTCTTATCGCTCCGTGGCTGGATTGTACCTTTCAAACTAAGTGCCAAGTCGCAAGTATATTTTGTTAAATCGATTACGTTATGTTAAACGCAAATTCACGTTAAAGATATTTATTGTAAGACTAGCTTTTTACTTGTTGTTCCATGCAAATTTTGCATAATTCAATCACTTTTAGAGTCACCTCGGTGTTTGTGTTTCTAAGTCTGTCAAAGATTTTTTTGAAGTCTCGAAGACTATCGGACGTAGATGATTGGTATTTGCCATAGATAATGTGGTACAGGAACACGTGAATAAGAAGTTTTTCAGAATTGAATTAATATCATGTGTAGGAACACGTACTATTTTTATGTCGAGTGTGTCTTCCGATGTATACATAGAAAAGTTCATGATTATAGTTAATTTAGTTTTAAAAAAACAATGATGAATTTCATAGCCTTCTATCAATTTACGGTACAACGTTTACTTGCGATATTTTATTCGTATCATTGGTCCCATTTCCCATTTAATATTGATTGGCACCATAAAATAGATATAGATATTTTTTATGTTCGAATAGACTTTTACAGATTTTATCACGTTTAATTTTAAGTTTTTTTCACGTGGGTTTTTTATGGCAACTCTGGATGAAAATTCCGTAGTACCCGCGTAAAAGAACAAATCGCTGATGTGAAGCATCAATGCTCCTGGAAGTCTGATGTATGTCAACATGTTCAATATCGTCCCAACTATTATATCAGATTTGATAGACCACAAATACTTGCAATAGAAAACCAATTTCTACCAGGGATGATTCGCGAGGCTATTGAAATTAAAAAACATCCTAAATTTAATAGGGAAGTTCGCTGGGTGCTACTCTCTGCTAAGGACCCACAATCATTAAATTAAATTCAAACCCAAGCTTACAAACACCTTAAACCCCCCCCCCCCTCCACCTTATGACTTGCAGATTAAGAATCAAAATGCAGATGCGTTGTCACCCCTGAGGACTAAGATGGAATGCCTCCATTCTAGTAAAATGGGATACCAGTTATCTACAATCACCATATGGAACACAGCATCATCAAGCTACTACTTTACGCTGGTATTCTGTGAGAGCGTGGTCCTTCCCCGGTTGAGCAGACACTTTTGTGATACAACAATAAAGTAATATAGCTGCAACGTGGCTCTACAACGTATAAATTTATATACCTCTTACAACTCTTCAACTTAGGCAAATAGCAGATGGGCAGCATCATTTTCCTGACAACAGATTAAAATAATATTATCTGTGGTTGCCAACCCACCTGCCAAGCGTGGCAACTGTAGCAAATGTAGCCTATTTGACAATTTATGGGGGAGGTCATGTTCATTTCACTGGACTTTTGACAGAATGTAATGATGACGGTGATGAGTTCTACCCATCTTCGCTACTCGTAATATTTAAGGTAGAGTGAAAATAAAAAGTAACATCTCCGAAAATATGAATGAAATAAAAATAGTATAATTGTCTAATTAAGAGTAAAAAGGTCAAAAAATCAGCCTACTACATGTTACTACTGAACACAGGCCACAGAGAGTTTTTGGCCAAAAAAGTGTGCGCTACGCTGATTCCAACGCGGGATGACCTTTGAGGTATTACCACTACGTACGTTACGTTAGTAATATAGTTCGATGGGGATGACCTCAACTTTCCTTTACTGCCGAGAACGTGGTAAATCAACACTTCACACTATGAAATTTCAGTATGAATTAGTTTGATTACCGCCTTTGGGAAGTTATTATAGAATAAACCTTTAAGTAAAATCTGCTTTCTTTGATAATTAAAGTATTTGTCCGCAAGAGCCTGTTCATGTGAGCTAATAAACCAGAACTATCACAAAAATCTTAATATGTTTAAAAATATGAAAACCATTCTAAATGACAAACTGATTTAAAAGTCTCCTTAGAGATAAAAAAGTAAAGTAGCAGCTTATATACGTCTCACTACTGTACACAAGGCACCTCATTACCTATAGTGTTTTGTGGCCAGAAAAATAGAGTATGCCGCAATGCTTCAATGCGTATTAAAGATTCAGTGATTAAAGTTGTCAAGAATAACTTTGTAGGTTACCATACAAAGTTATGCTTGACCACTTTAGCGGATACATGGTAACTCAACACGTAAAATTTTCTGTAACAGATTCATTGATCCTCGAGGGAATCGTACACGTTTTGCTCCCGTGCCATGATGAAAGCTCACGGCGAGATACGCGGCTCTCGTATTTGCTAAAATGCAATTTATAAAAACTGACACTATGCTTTTGCATGATTGTTGACCACATATACCTAGTAATCAAGTATACGATGCCACGAATTATTCCATCAAATAGAGATGAGAATTTCACAGTGCACCTAGTTCAATTATTAACATTATATATTCTGTGTGTGTGTGTGACTTATCATTTTAGTTTATTTAGAAGGTGCTATTGTTAGGAGAAATAATGAAGGCTCAAAAATATACTATCAGCGATAGAAGAGAACATTTATTTATTTTATATCAATGAGGCATAAAGTAATGTCAATTCTCTTAAAAGCTCTGTTTCTGTTAAAAATCAATTCTACGATCTGGCCACGACATATATAAAAATATCCTTGATAAAACTATAAGGATAATGAAAAATTTGCAATAATTGTAGGCAGACCAATTTTAATCAATTATATTAGCTATTTAAAATATTATATTTTATAATTATATAAGGAAAAATCTAAAAAAAAAAACGATAGCTTTAATAATTTTAAAAATCTGTTTATTTAAATATATTATGAATGTAAGTTATTCATAGCTATTATTTAGTTTATTATTAACGGAATGCAAAAAATACTACTTTTTCCATTTGATGACAGATAGCGCTGTTTTGATAACTATTATCAAGGTTATAACATTTTACTTTTATAAATACGGTATTTATTTGAAAAAAAAAAACATACGTCATCCCAGGTCTTAGTCCATTACTAACATAACCATATATAATAGAAAATTAACATATATAACTATATAACTAAAGGAAGGAAAATACTTAACCTTCTTTTTTAAAGTTCTGCATTCGGATAAAATATATAGTTAGCTTATAAGTTGTCCCGGGTTACTAACTACCTACATACAATATTTCATGTGAATTGGTCCTACTGGACCTATTCACATGAAATTTTGCCGCAAAGACTACTGTTTTTGTGTGTGTCGTGAATACAGAAAGAGACATACAAAAATTCTAAAAAACACTAATTTTGTTTTAGTACCCTTTAGTTAGTCCCCTGGACTTTTTTTAAGAATATATTAGCAGTAAACACAGGGCTTTTCTACAGATTTATTATATGTATAGAATAGAGTGTTATAATTGTTATTTTATTATATAACGTGTCTTACAACTTCACCACGGGTAAGCTCCTAACTGAAGTGACTATGCATGCATTAATATTATTTAATGAAGTTATCTTATAAAGTTATCCATCCATCCATAACAGTCAATCAGAATCCACTGCAAAACATAGGACACATTATGTATGAAGATCTAATTTACATAAAACACGAAATCACGGCAAGTAAAATAATGACCCAAGTGTACCTTTATTAGAAATCATTTAAGCTACAGAAAGCTTTTTAATATTTTTTTAATTGAAGTGACAAGAGATCTTTCAATCCACCTGGTGGTAAGTAGCTTCTGCAGGCCATGGACTCTGCAACTGACTACAAACAAAAAGCTACAGATGCGTTGTCACCTGTGAAACTGAAATGGAACGCCTCTAAGTCTGTATTTATAAAAGCTCTCTAGGTATACCTATTCTTCAGACTGAAATGCTGTAGTGCAGGCACTGCTGAATTATGACAGAAATAGGAAAGAGGGTTATGGTTAGTGGAGACATAAAAGGAATAGTACTAGATAAACTTTTAAGTAATCATATCTATATATAAATAATATCTAGTAATAACATGCAGAGGTGGTGTGAGTATATCCACTACCCCATATTAACTAGTGGGTGTCGTAAGACGCGACAAACGGAAACCTAATAACAATTAAAAATAAAAAGCTGCGGTTGCTAACCCACTTGCTCAACGTGGCAACTATGGCAACTGTGGCAAATATCCCTCCTATGAGGCAATCTATGAGACAGGCCTGTGTTCATCAGTGGACTTTAATAGGTTGTAATAGTGTATTATTTTTGATTGTGGTATTATTTTTGATTGTGGTATTATTTTTGATTGTGGTATTATTTTTATAGGATAAAGGTGAGACACGAGCACACAGTCCACCTGATAGTAAGCTGTTGCTGAGTCCCATAACTACATCTATTCTCGATTACAAACCCAAATGCAGAAGCGTTGTCCCACGTGTAGGCTAAGGTAGAATATCTCGTTACCAATAGGTTATCAGATTTTCTACATTCACCATACGAAACACAGCAGCGTTAGGCAGCTGTTTTACGCTGGTAATCTGTGCGAGCGTGGTCCTTCCCCGGTTGCAAAAAAAGAAGTCCTGTTTCATTACAAAATATTAATCGTAGTTGGACTTACCTTACGAAAACAATCTACTTACTATCGGCTTCTTCCTGAAACAATAGAATTTTTTGTCATTACTACACGAATTTTTACAACAACGCAACGTGGTAAATATTGTACGGCATTCTTCAAAGGTATACTTCTTTCTTTATTGCTTTCAATTGCGTAGGTTACAAATGAACCCTTAAATAATTAAAATATACCGTTTGTTTACGGTCAGCACTGAGAAGTCAACGTGTTAACTCTGTGTTAAATTTTAGTTACAGTGAAGTAATATTATCGAGGCGTTGTGTAAGGCTGCGATAAAATCAGAAATATAAGCGTTTTGTAAAATTCTTATCAATGAAATTTGTGAGTGAATTAATGTGTGATCTCATTTCGTGAGTGTATAAAATGTATATACTTTGAATAAGTGCATAAAATGTATATATTTTCAATTTTGGAAGAGTTTAAGACTAAAAGGAATGTCAGATACTTATATGATTACAATGGGTGGAGTGTTAGTGAGTATTATTATTTTAATTTTACTTTCTTATTTTAAAAGAAACTACTTTTTAAGGAGCCTTGTGGTAGTAGCGTAATAAATAATATTCAGTGACGTATTCCATCGCATGAGTATCGTAAGAAATGTAAAGTTATCATGGACTTCCTTTACCGACAAGGGACACAAATGAGCACAGCTCACAGTAAAGTAGTTAGTAGATACTGTGTTCCATACACAAACAATTAAATAATGTTACAACGAAACATTTATCTTCGATTAAGAATCAAAATGGAGATACGCTGTCACCTCTGAGGACTAAGATAAAATGGCGATGTCATAATCTAGTTCAACTAAATGTAGAATGCCCAGATCGGTGACGGGGTCAAGCGTGCAAGACATTTGATATTGGGACCAACAGTTCTCCTGTCAAGCGTGTTGAATATAACAAATCCCTGTTTCAGTTTCAGATGTTTCAGAGGAACTGTTAAACAAACTGGAACGCCTTCAAAATTTGTATATACGTTTTGTTTTCGGTCTTCGTAAGTTTGACCATTCAGAGTACAGGGACTTAATAAAAATGGCTTCCTACACGTAGACGTCGAGACTTACATGTAATATCATTTCTTTACTTTTTACTCTTTAATCCTCTTACACCTGCATATCTCCGCGAGCGTTTTGAGTATCTTGTACCTCTTGAAACTCAGTGCCGTCAACTAAACAGTTACTTTTCAAAATCCTTAAAGATTTTCAAACACTCACTCAAGGAAGGCGGATTCACCTTTTTATAGCTATACGAGCGCATTGTCCTTTTTACTGGAAACAACATATCTGCATTTTGATTCTTAATAGAGGATAGATGTAGATGTCTGTGAGCCACACTATCTTTTTATCAACGGGTGAACTGTATTTTCGTTTGTCACCCTTATATCATAAAAGTAACAATTTTGTATAATTGGAAGACAGCTAACTGCGGTCAAAATAGTCTAAGATGGTTAGTATGATAGGCTAAGGTGGTTACTGTACAAAAAAAATCTCACCTACAACATTCGCATTATGTACTTACAGCCCTTGTACAATGTTTTACGAACAATACCTAATCAAAGGCTTGCAAAATTATTTTAGTAAAATAAAAAGAAGAAGCAATGACAATATTTATAAAGTCTTTAAATTATTAAGTAATATTCGTTTAAAATCCAGCAAAAGCGAAGTTATAGGACCTACTAATTGCAGTTGATTGCTATCATTCCTCGATAGCTAAATAAATCAAGTCGTATAGGATTAGAGGACACGGAATCATAACTTTAAATATTTATTAAACATTTATGTCAGGTAGTAATCATTAGGTATAATTTTTGTTGCACATTCGGGTTGTTAAAACAAACATTTATTTCAAACGCTTAGATCCCATGTTCTTTATATACGGTGTAGTGCCACGATGCAGCTATATTATGGCTGTAGGACGAATTTGTGGAGATCCACGCTTTCACAGTCTACCAGCGTAAAATAACTGTGCTTTATTCTGCAGTGTTTCTTATGGAGAGTCTAGAGAACCGGAGTCCCTTTTTACTGGAAACGAGGCAATATATCTAAACCTTCATGGGTGACAACACATCTGCATTTTGATTCTCAATCGAGGATAGATATATATTTTTACGGGCCACAGCACCCACTTACCATTTACACTAATTCTACACACTTTTTGTGTACGAAAAAAGTAGCGACAGGACAAACTAACATATATTGATATTTTTTATATGAGAGGGTCCAAACGAGCATGCGGCTCACCCGATGGTAAATTACTACCGCCGCTCATGAACAACTGCAAGACCAGGGAAACTAAAAGTCATTAAGAACTATAGTCGGTGCGGGTCGCTTCGTCCGTAATGACGTTATAGCGGCCAACCTCAAGATAGAGAGCCTTCATGAATTTGTGGTCCGGCTGGCGCGCGGTATGTTTGACCGCGCCGACAACGGGCCACATGAACACCTCAACGGCTTCGCGCCGTTGCATGCAAGGCCGCCGGACGGGCGACCTTATCCAAGAGAACTCCTCCCTATATAGATTAGGGAGTCCGAGTAAACCCCTCAATGCCGCAGAAAGGCCAACTTTGACAAATAATTGTGTTATTTAAACACAATTAATAGATAACCTCCCTCGCTTATAATTTAACCGACTGCGACAATAGTCGTCATAGCAACGCCTTTAACATCAAGGCGCCCAGGACCGGCACATTGTAGTGTGCCGTGAGGAACATCCGGGTAAAGGGGTACACCCCGAGGCCCGAGACCTGCACGGCATTTATGCCCTGCAGAGGACAACAACGACGAACGACGACCAGGGGAACTGCAGATGCGGTGCCGATCTTTTAAAAATTAGTAGGTTCTTTTCTTGAAAGTCCCAAAGTTGTATCGATCCGGAACAATCGCTGCTGATAGTCGATTCCAAAAGAAAGTTGTGCGAGGAAGAAAACATCTTGTAAATCGCACAGTAGTTGACCGCCGCATCATCCAGGTGATAAGGATGGTACTCAAGTGCTCACGAAGTGCGATGGTGAAATTGAACGGCTGGAATTAATCTGAACAATTCCTCTGAGCACTACCTGTGGTAATTACGATAGAATACGCAAAGAAGTAAAGCCGTGGTAGCTCAGACTCAGATGGTTAACGCTCGTTGTAAATATAACAGAACGCGAGTAACCTGAGTTCGATCCCCGCCAGGACCAATGAAATTGTTAATTGCAATTTTAAGTGCTGATTTACCACGTGCTCGGTGGTGAAGGAAAACTTCGTGAGGAAATCTGCATGTCTGACTGAAGAATAAGAAAAAAAATATTTCGAAGACATGTGAAGTTCACACACGCATTGGGGCAGCGCGGCGGACACTTCCTTGCCCTAAAACCCTCTCAAAAATGAGGGAAGGCCTGTGCCCAGCAGTGGGACGTATATTATAGGCTGTAACTTTACTTTTTTACTATACGCATAGAAATGCAACATCTCTTCGCAGCGCCAGTGAGTCAAGCCGATCAGAAAGTGCTCGGTCGCTGATGATTCGAAGCGCTCTGCGTTGGATGCGATCAAATGGAAGCAGCTGGTACTGTGGAACCCCGGCCCAGAGATGGGAACAGTATCTGAGGCCGAACCTGCGCCTTGTAAAGTTGCAGACGGTATGCCGGTATGAAATACCGTCTTGCTCTGCTGAGCACGCCAATCTTTTTAGTGGCCAGTGTCCTTCTCTTCTAAGTGACCACGAAACTGCACGTTTTTTAATATGTCGATACGACAAAGGCGTTCGTTTTAGCGACAAACGCGTAAACTTGTGTCTTTTGGGGGATCGAACTGGGTCGCCCCCAATCCGAGTCTTCGTTCTAAGTACAATGTCTCGACTTTAGACACAAGTTTGTTCCGGTAGTCGTTGACGTTTTCTCAACAAATATTGGCACGGCCGGTGTATAAAGCATCACCAGTGTAATAATAACTTATTGTATTTTATATAAGTAATAAATATATGTATAAATATGTTGTACTACCTACTAAATTAACATTACGAGGGAGCGCTACGGTAGCAATACGTCGTGAGTAGTCCAAAAACGTATTGTAATTCAACGATATGCTAATTAAATATTAATAAGCCGTGTTACATTGCATAAAAAGTTTTTAGTGTTTTGTTTTTGACAATATTATACAAAAGTTTTAAAAGAAATGATTATTATTTTAAAATAACACCATCTATTGGTGTCATGCAAATTTACAATAATCTTTTGTTGTGTATTATTCATAAAGATAAAATGCTTATGCTGCCATCTATGGAAATGCGCGCGCACCACTATCAATCTATGCTTGCTTCCACGCCTCACATTGAACCTGTTTTTCTGTAGCTCGCTAGATGCTGTATTTTGCAATTTTCATTCATTTATTGTTAGTAGGTATTTCATTTAAAAAATATAATGTTTTCTTTACCAATTTGATTTTTCTTTGATATTGACCGTCATAAAAAATTATTCCCTTATTTTTATAACCATGTTCTTTTTAAAACTATCAGAGAGTTAGAAATACGAGTATGTTTAAAAATAAACAAAAGAGAAGTTGTGAAAATAAATTTACTATAGAACCCTTTATATCTATTTTGTGAAACACAAAAAGGATGACACAGAATAATATAGGTAAGATTACCTATATTATGACTACTACTTACCTATACTTACTTACTTATAATACTTACCTATACTGAGATCAGCAAAAAGTTTTCATACAATATATATTTTAATTTGAATTAATGAGAAAACAAAAAAGAAAAAAGAAATTAAGAATAATGAACCTCTTTCATAGTGCAATTTGAACAGTTTCTAAACGGCTAGAATTTTTGCTAATAATATTACTTATATGTCTCATACAGTTCAGAGCATACTTTTTTATAAAAACATGAATAAAACCTTGTTACATTTGATTTCATTTTATGGCATTGAAGTTATAATTCATTCCTTGTCCTACTTTAATCCATACGTTTTCTATTAGATTTAAGTTCCATAATTGCACAAAACTTCAATTTAATATAGACCTTACAAGCTATCTCAAATACTATCTTTGTAATGTAACTGTGGTCAACACTGCTCTAAAGTGGCCGAATCGTACCGTACTGCTTTGTCGCGGACCAGTTTTTAACGTGCTTTATACAAAAATGCTCCATACCATTAATAATCATCCATCGTAAGGTTTCCTTTCAACAATGTATCACTGAGTGTAACTATTATCTTTCTCCGGGTTATCTCTATACTCTGACCTCTCCATCCAGTCTTGGTTTTGTTCATTAAGAGAAAACCAAGACTCAACAATAAACATTAGGTACTTTTTTGGTAAGCAACATTGTGTCCGTTTGCAGAGTAGGACCGAACGCTTACATAACTTGTGGCAAGATGAAGCATACAAGTTTGACTCTATTCCTTCTTCAGGTAGTGGTGTAAGTTGTAACTTATGGTATTTTTGTTTTAGTTTAGCTTAGTCCACAAACTAGTAAGTAACGTGGTTTAGTCTGACCTGAGAAAAAGTGGTACTGAGGTTTCTTAGCACACAACTTGCAATACATATGTCATCCTTCGCTATTCTCATTTTTCTGTTCTTATCACAGTTATTATCCTCCAGACCAAATAACGGTAACGAAAGCTAGACATAATTACCTATCGTGTCTCGTCACTTTCATGGTCTAATGGGACGGTAATCCAACACGAGCGAAGAGAGATGAGGCGCAGGACTAACTTTAAATGCTTTACGAGACATGCGGGTGAAATACCGCTAACTTCCATAATACGAGCGAGTTGTTACTGAAAATTTCTTGGCAGAAAAACCATATAAATGATTTTGGTTCGGCCCGAGATTCGAACCCGCAACCACATGATCAGCAGTTACGCGCTAGTTATGTCTACTATACGAACGAGATAGTAACCTTTATCACTACTGGTACGGTTTAGCAGTACTTCTTTTTTGTACTCTTGCCATTTGCGCCTCGTTTATCCTTTTTCTCCAGCTCGTCGGATCGTTTGGCGTTGCAAAAAATTGACAGACTCTTGTAATGTTATGTACGTAAAAAAATTAAATTACTTGCAAATATCAAAGCTCAGGAATTTTTCTTACTGTACCTAGGTAGCTTTGTAACGTATTAATAATCTAGTACTTAACCCAAATAAAGTTGTAAAAGTAAAGTTGACTAGATCTAGACCTTCTTATTTATACTAGAAATTAATGATTTAATTTACTGCTATTTGTTTCCACACAACTTGTAACTCCATCATAACTCAGATAACAAGTAAAAGGGGTCCCAATGGTCCAAATTGATGCTTTGTTTACATTGCGGCAATAAAATAGTTACGACGTGTCGAATAATCGTCTCCAGTTTGAGTGACCATAAATTTGTATATTTTTAAAGTCACGCAGTTTGGAGTCAATAAAAATTTAACGATTGTGAGGGTGCTCCAATAAAATTGTTACGTGCTTAACGGGCTCTCTTTGTTCACTTCGGTTACATAGCCTCTTTTACGAGTTCTTCCTACAAGATTTTTTTCTAAACGATTTGATTGTTATTTAATTGCTTCCGAAGTAGTAAAAATTAATTAAGAAATCTCATAAATAAGAAATGATATATTATTTTTTTATTTATGATATTTGTAATATAATCTATACGGAAGGCCTATCTCCAACGGTGAACTTATCCAGGGCCGTACTGGATATACGAAAATATATTAAAATTAGTTTTTTTTTAAATAATTTAAGGGATTCTAATATGTGAGCGTCGCGAACAACGTGAAAGAATAAATAAAGTATTCTACTCCCAGCCTCTACAAGTCCACGGCTGAAAATATGTCTCTCCCATAACTTGTCTCATAGCGTGGGTGTCGTGACTAAAAGCGTGACGTTACGTAGCCATCTCGTTTACTGTGATCGTCAATCCAGCTGCCAAGCGAATCCTTCCTACTAAGGACCTATGTAGTACAGTGGCCTATGTACAGCAGTGGACTATTAAGGGGTTATTATGATGATTGTAAAGAGGTAAAGCTTAACCGTATTAGGATTATTTTAAGGGATAATAAATAGGGACAAAACGTTCACGTATTCTCTCACAATTCGATGCAGGCCATAAATAGTCGAATGTCGAGATATTCCTAACGTTCCTAAAGTAATCTATCTCGAGGCCTCGCCGCAATATCGGTTTCTGAACGATTAACAGAGGGCGTGCGTGCCCTTCGCTTTTACGACATACTTTTACGATGTCGTAAAGTCGGTTATATAGATGCTATAATCTTTTTCCGCCAGTGGCTCCGCTTGTCGCCGATAGATGGCGCTTAAAACAAACTGGAATCACTGTCACCGACTAAATGTTTAAGTTTTATTGTGTTTCGCTAATGTGGTGTGAAATTAATAGGCAATAATGCTTTTATGGGTGCTTGTGACGGTTTATAGGGGCATAAAGCTGTACCAGGTAAATATAGAGCGGTTATTTGTTCAAACTTGACCGCAAGGCAGGTGTTGCTCGATGTTTTATTACGGAGATGTAAATAGATGTAGGTACCTAGATTAATTTAATTCTTCATGTAAAATAAAAAGAACACATATTGAAAATTGTATAAAGGTAAATTAGTACAAAATATAATAATAGTAGCACGATACTTAATACATAACGATTAATTAATAAAGTGGCATTTACTTTACGTTTTTAAACCTTGAGTCTGTCCTCTATGCGAAATGCCATTTTTCATTTTGCGTTTCCGCAAATAAGAATTTGTAAAAAAACGCTATAAAATTCGTATATTTTTGTGTAGTATAATATTAAAAAACAACGAAATAAAATTAAAAGAAATATTCGTCAAGTTATTTCTGATTAATTAAAAGAAAAGATAAACTAATGAATTGTTTTGTTAGAAATACCGTTAAGTAAGCACTATATTATATTTCTCAAGCGTCATGTCATATTTACATAGGTATTTACCATAAAATACTAAAGTCTAAAACCTCCCAGGTTTGAAAACAAAGGAATAGGTACTTAGACAAAACAAACATATTACCTATACGTAGATACTTAAATGGATTCACTCTAACAATATTATTGAGCAATTGGATATTATTAAAACCATCGCATTTTAATTTAATACAAACAAATATATTTATTTTCTTTTCTTTAATGCCTCAAAACCTGAAAACTAGATTGTACCACCAGTGCGTGTCCCCAGTGGTAACTTACGGATCTGTGACGTGGTCCTTCACTGCTGGCCGTATGAGGACGCTCAAGGTCGCTCAGCGAGCTATGGAGAGGGCTATGCTCGGAGTTTCACTGCGTGATAAATTTAGAAATGAGGATATCCGCAGCAGAACCAGAGTGACTGACATAGCCCAACGGATTAGTAAGCTGAAGTAGCAATAGGCCGGCCATATAGCTCGAAGAACCGATAACCGATAGGGAAGAAAGGTTCTAGAGTGGCAGCCTCGTACCGGTAGGCGTAGTGTAGGGCGACCCCCCACTAGATGGAGTGACGACCTGGTAAGATATGCAGGAATTCGATGGATGCAGGTGGCTCAGGACCATGATTTGTTCCATTACGCATCGTACCATGGCATTACCCACTGGTACCGAGGCATTTCATCTTAGTTCTCATGATCAGGACAATAAAACATCTATATTTTCATTCTGAATTTTGAATATAGGTAAGGATCACTTTCCTACACTGCTACTATATCGGTCTGTGGGTGCCGTAAGAGGCAACAGTGGGATACCAATCAGAAGACAGGCTGCAGCGTCTTTCTTTTTTATGAGATAGGGTGACAAACGAGCACACAGTCCACCTGATGGTAAGTGGTTGCTACAGCCCGTGGACATCTACATCTATCCTCGATTGCAAATCAAAATGCGTTGTCACCTGTGAGGATTAGGAAGGAATGCCTCGTTTCGAGTAAAAAGGGCCTCCGGTTCTCTACACTCACCATACGAAACACAGTAACATTAAGCCACTATTTCACGCTGGTATTCTGTGAGAGCGTGGTCCTTCCCCGATCGAGCCGACCCATTCGTGCTACAACTATACTACTAATATATGTGCAGCATGGCTCTACCATGTATAAGAAGCAACTAAAACAATTAAAAAAAGCTGCAGTTGCCAACCCACCTGCAAAGCTTAAAGGCAATCTATAAAGGAGGAGGGGGAGAAGGAGGTTCATGTTTACCTAGTTGTGGACTTTTGATAGGCTGTAACCTTCGATCAAGAATACCAACATTGTTGATCGAAGGCTGTAACAGAATCCATTCACTACTAGGTTCGCCGTGTGCTTGTTTATCGCCCTTGATTACAAAAAACGACATCGTATGTTGAAAATATCTAAATATCACTGTCACATTCAACCATTGAATGAAGCGTGACTGGAGCTGTTGTAAGCTCCGAGAAAAATAAGTTAACAATAGATCATTAAAAATATTTATAACGTATTAATAATTTATACGTAACCGTTGAATTATACTTTTCGTCAATTATTTATTGATTTTAGAAATGTCAATTTATTGTAAATGGCAAATCCATTCTCCAATTTGATGTCGTCCCATAGAACCATTCAAAGTATTGTAAAAAAATTGTTATTAAGTTGTAGGTAGGTACACAGTAACGCTGTCGTGCTTTGTACACTATGAAGAAATACTCTTAAAGAAGATTCTCTGGTATAAATTGAAAAATAAGTACTGCTCGGCTGCAATTTCTACACATGAACGCCTAACAGACATGGGGCTTACCTGATGAGTGATCGCCGCCGTTTATGAATATCTCCTAATTGACACCAGGGGTCAATTAAATGACTTTTTGAAAATACGTAAGCCTTTTCGTTTTAACTTGTAAGAAGCTACGGACTACGGATGCAACTGAGGAGATTTATATGAGAGGTATCATCATATAATCAAACTCTCAGATTAGAAGTCAACGACATTTTCAGTACCATCTACTGGAAATTATTTGCGGTTAACCATTACCAGTAAAAATTTGAACTTATATATGTGTTTCAGGCTTAGACAGTGAATACACAAATGACAAAATATTGTAACTGTGCGTATTTGAAATGCCAATCCAAACTGTCCAGCGTGGTGAATTTATGTAGGCCTTCCAAGAAAGTATTTAAAGAATATGTTCAAAGGATTCAGCAACGTAATTCATAGGTTATTATTCATATTAAAAATGAAACTGATTGGAGCTTAAATCTTCATATTTCTCGCTCAGTAATGATATAATATTATATAAAACAACATAATATAAAATCATAGTCCAACAATGTAATTCTATGATAAAAAATACTATCGTAGAATATCATGTATATTCTACGAAAGTATTTCCTTTGTCCCGTTTATAAGTTTAAACAAATACCTATTGTTGTATATGTCGGTACGGTGGCGTTTGGTTGCGGCGCTGCCGGATCGTGAGTTTGATTCCTGCTGAGAAAAAGTCGTACAAATTAATGACTGTTTTGGGTCGGGATGTTTGTCTTTGTGCAAATTATGTGTGTAGAGCACATACATAATAATGAAAAATACCCATGGTAATTTTTTTACATAAAAAATATTTTTCTGTAATCTCCCTATTATGAAAATTTACTTATATAGTCACATCTAATGGAATAATATATTTTTCCAACAAAAAATTGTTATTATAGATCGAAGGCCATCGTATAATTTTCTCCAGAAAACAACGTTCGTTATCATAATTAAAAAAAATTATCATTATTTTCAAAATATAAATAATAAAATTGGTTAGTCAGGGTTCACGCGTTTGATTTTAATTACGAACTTATCACATTATTTTAATTATACATTATACGTTTGAATTTTAACTGTAACATAGCGTGCTGACCACAAATTGTGGTGGGTTGAGGAAAAGTTTTAAGTAATGTGAAGAAATTTCCGTCAGGAATCTAGTATGTGTTGGGCATAATTAAGTTGTTCCACTTTCGCAAATTGCTGGTAGCGAGGCGCTGTCCCCACGCAACCCAAAGCCGTATAAATTTAAGCAAGCGTAAACTGAAGTACTATTACAATATATTTTAACCAGGCAGTTTCACGCCTGTAATTCGCAACTTACAACTTTGCCCGTCTAGACTGAAACTATTCTGATATTACCCTCAATTACTTTAACTTAGTCTCGTTTCCTTTTCTGGCTTGCTATCACAATAAATGTGTGAGAGGGACACAAATATCTAGTGTGAAGGGTGGGCCGCTGAAATCCAGCCGATTTTCCATGCAATTGAATAGAATACGTTACGGTGTGTTGATGTCACAATGGGGTTTTTGACATCCCTCTTAAATAATGATATTAAAATCACTTTTCAATACATTAAAGATATCAAGCTAAAATGTATAAGGGCTCATATTTTTTAATCCGTAGATACAATTTCTATTTACAACCAGTTTTCATTTCTGTCGAAAGACTTACTCGATAAAAATTTTTTTTACCGTAACTGACAGTTATAGGTATACAATTTAAGTAATAGTATCTACTGCTTGTTAAATTATGTGTGAATTAGTTGGAAAAACGATTCTGTGAATCACTGGTTTTTAATCGATACAAAAATCGATTATTCGATCGTTGACTCTCAGCCTGTAATTATTCTGGCTCTGTACACCCTTCAGAACACAGCAGTGCTATTTAGCAGCAAAAATAGGTAGGAAGGCGGGTATTAACCCATATAGGCTCCCAGTCAGAAAAGGTTCGACTGTGGGCTTACAGCTTTCGATATTTATTTCTCATCAGCTGGACTGTGTGCTCGTTTGTCACTCTGATTTGTATGTAAGTATATAAAAATACTTTCATTTGTCATGTTTAAGGCAAATACCTTGAATGATGATGAATTGTTTAAAATCATGTTTTGCAGCAGAACACTAAATGGCCACGTCCAATAGCAAATTGTTTAAGGACTGATGAGGAGGCGGAGACGTTATTAAAAATTTACATACAGCACTCATTTGTAAAGAAGCAAAAACAAATCCTGTTTTCAACAAAGCCCTTACAACAATTTAAAGGTTTGCATTTCTTAGCTTTGGCTGAGTCAGTTATTGTATACATAAACAAGTCTAAAGGTAATGTTACCTACGCAGACTCTAGTATTATGGCACGTAAAGCCATGAATACTTAAGGGTTTACATTGTAGTAGAAAGTTAAAGGGATTTTTTGCGAATTTTACTGCGGTAAGTTAAACTTTATGGGTCTTATATTACATAACGAGGTTTATAGAAAATCAAAATCTCTTAGTTTTTAGGACCTCTTTATTGAAACAGAGTCTAGTTGAAACTTCAGACTGATTATAAGCTACTTTTTGTAACAAGGCATAGAAGAGCAGCCAAATAAAGCAACTGCTGTACGTTCTGTATGTACAACTGTGGGGTAGTATGTGTTAGAATACTAAAGAAGCAAAAACAAAATCTAAAAATCTGACCAAATTCCAAGATTTGAACTCGTGCACTCCGGCGTTTTACATTTAGCCTTCTTCTTTCCATTACGTAAATTAGAAGGCGATGTTTGAATAAGTTTAAAAATAATAAGGGGCATAAAAAGGAATTAAAAACTGCTTGCCAAGTTTAAAAAAAAGGTTTGAAAAATTATAAAATAATAGACGGTAAAATTAATTAATAATATTTGGAATAATAAATTCAAAAAATTATAAAATTATAAATAACAAAAAATTAAAACATATTTGACCATATTGATGGAATTGAACTCTGCACTCCTACGTAGTACCTACGTTCTAGGCATAAGACTATTTCGACGATAAGTAATGTTATAATACAAGTTTGTTGTTCTATGCATTAAAACAGAGAAAACAAATGTTTCCATATATATATATATATATATATATATATATATATATATATATATATATATATATATATATATATATATATATATATATATGATATGGTGGTAGGTAAATGGTTACAAAGCACTAGATGGTAAAATCTTTGTCACAATGAGTGACAAAGCAAAATTATGTAGCAGAAGTGGACGAAAGACTCGGAAAGGCACGCCCTAAACGAAAATATATTGACTAAATTAGCGATATATTGAAGATGCATCAGATCAAGAGTGTCCGTAACCGACGGGCATGTATGCGTAAGTATAATATGGATGTAGAGTGACGAGTGAGGTGTGTTAGGAATCAGGATCGTGCCGAATGATAGTCCACAGTCTCTGCCTACCCCTCTGGGTGACAGACATGAGTGTTTATGTATGTATATGTATCTATGTATGGCAAATCTTACAAGAGCCTTCTCACTGCCCTCAAGACGATGAGTTCCATCACAACCTATGCCGTCTTATCTGCTTTTTACCTGTAGCAGTCAGCACCCGACTATTATCCCACTTGACAGTCAGCGGTAATGTGGCCACGGATTGCAAAGCACGCTGTATCAGCTATAAAAAGATCTGGGTCTGGAGAGAGTTAATGACCTTTTTTTATAGAATAGGGTGATAAGCGAGCGCACAGTCCACCTGATGGTAAGTGGTTGCTGTGGCCCGTAGACATCTACATCTATCCTCGTTTACAAATCAAAATGCAGATACGTTGTCACCCGTGAGGACTAAGATGAAACGCCTAGTTTCCAGTAAAAAGGGTCTCCGGTCCTCTACACTCACCATACGAAACACAGCAGGATTAAGCTGCTATTTTACGTTGGTATTCTGTAAGAGTGTGGTTCTTCCCAGGTCGAGACGACCCTTTCGTGCTACAACCATAATATACCTCTACCACGTATACAATTATGACATTAATAATTACTAATATATTTATGTCTGAACTATACAGAAATTATCGATATTTAAAAAACACATAATGCGAATATCTGGGAGGATACACGAAATGCTTTCAAAAGCCAAAAACTCGCAGAATTTTCGGTAATGGCGCCTGAAATGCGCTTCGGGACCGTAAACCGGCGAAATTTGCATTATCGCGATATTAATGCTAGGGGCAACACAAAAACTCCACGCTTTTTCTAAAGCTCACGCACTGTATGTGTGTTACTTCCCTTCGAAGGAAACTGTGGAAAAATTACCTACGCCATTACGTTATCTTGTATCTGTGAATACGTAATGGCGTTGTTTGTAAATTATATTTATATATTGCAATTGTACTTTTATAAGAGTTGCCAGTACGTTACTTGATTAGTTGCCACAAAAAAATAGATGTACGTGTTGTTAAGTGTATAATATATACCTGTCTACTACTATCTAACGTTTCTGATTATAAGTGTTGTTTAATTTACGTAATTATTACAGATAAGTAATTAATAAAACAATCAAATTAATTTTCGCATATTAATTGCCTATCAGACGTTGCTATCATTCGAAATTTAATTAGCATCTCTTCTAATTAGCATTCAAAATGGAAGCTCACGCAGACGCTTATATAAATACTGTGTCTATAGCGAAGTGGGGAACCGTCCGAATACGCCGTTATTTTAATACCCTTATCAAAAAACAAGGCACATTACAAAATGGCCGCCGTTTTCATGAGTTTGCGCGAGGAAACGCTCGTGAGGCAGCCTGGAAAATTATAACAAAAGGCATCTACCGCTATCTTTGTAATTATAGTAAATCACCTTGCTACAGGCGAGATAAGGTTGTGCGTTTTCCGTGCTGAAAAGTCGTATAAGATACAACCAACCCCCGACTTATGACGTTTTTCTATTGAAAAGATAAGTTTTCCGTAAGTTTTGTTTTAAAAGGACCTATGAACAGAGAAGCCAATAGAATATGAGTATATTTTATTTTGTAAAATGATGTTATTCCCGTAACAGTAACTTTGTGATATGACGTTTTACTATTGAAGTACGAACTCGTTCGATGAACGGACCCTTACTCCGTACAATCCGACCGAAAAGTCGTTAATTTAATAGATTTTTTACATGTCGATAAATAAATAGGTGTTAAATGCATTTGTTACTCAAGTCATTTCTTCAAGAGCCCGTAAGCAGTGGCCTCTAATACATCTCTATCTATGTCATAACAGGTAGTAATGCAGTTTGTAGTTTAACTCGTTACTGTATAAAGAAGTAAATTATTAATACTGTGGTTAATACAATGGTCACTGGTATGTACAAATATAAAAGATTTGCAGTGTATTTACAAATGTGATATCAGCAACGCATATATTATACTAATCAAACACTTGTACAAATGGAAAATTAGCAGTTGTTAAGTCTCCATTATAAAATTTACTGACACTGTTTCTTTTAACTGACGGTGGTCTACAACAAAATTTATTCGACTGTTATGTATGCATATAATGTCCGTTGCTATTTTTGGATGTAAAACGTAAACTAGTTGTAGATGCGTAGCTAACACAAATCAAAATCCTGTGGGCTAAAAATTAAGAAATTCTGTTAAGTCATTTGAAATAATTTTTTTTAAAATAAATCTAATTTATAAAATAATGTCTTATTATTTGCATCACTGGTTTAAATATATATTTTTAAGGTTTTTCGATGCTATTTTAAAAAGCCAGATTCTCGTCCTACACGAGGTTCATGACTCGTGATTCGAGGATTTTTTAGTTATCGACCAGTCTCCCCATATTCTGACAACAGTTTTGCGAGTGCAGTAAACTCGTAAGTTTTGTTCCGGTTAAATTGTGAAAGCCGAGGGCCGAAAACGTACACTTTAGGAAAATTAAACTGACACACGAAATTAAATCTTTGATTACTATGACGAAAGCGACTTGTGTGCGATATTAATTATGAGACCATAAAGTGGATTTTCCTTTTATTTCTCTCGCTAAGCGTACTTACATGCTAGAGCTAGGATAGGGATGTTGCGGTGTTGCAAGTACATTCACAAGCACACCTGAATTTCACATACATCGCACTCACACATCTACCGTACTGTCCATTCTAGTTGACCCTCCCACTCTTCTTTGTAACAGACGTAAAAGCGAGAAAATAATACTGACTTACTCCTTCAAAAGATCTATCTTATTCGGACAACGCGCTTTAGAGCTCTGTTTAGATTTTAGCTTTACTTGCTTACTTTACTATTTTCCGTGACATTTAATCTTATAGCTTTTTCAAAGGAAAATTTGAATAAAATTTCTAAACTTCTATTTGTATTTTAAAGATTTTATGCTTTGTGGTAAGTTAGGTTTATAGTATATTTAACATAATCCGAGTCACACCCTATAGTGTTATAAATATGTCCTACTCATAACCAGGCGTATATCACCACCTTCAATAGCCTCTGTCAGTCTACTGCTCGATATTGCCTTTTCAAGAATTCCCTACTTGGCATCCATCGCTTAGAAAATTGGCCCATACTCATGAAATTTGGGTGCAGCTTTTTTATTGGCATACATCGTCATACATCAGACAGCAGTGTACACTACTTGCAAGTGAGACTGGCAATTAAAGAAAAACATTATGTGTATTCCTTGATACTTTGGCAGTAAAGATTTTGGCCTTCATTTGCCGTATAAATATTATAATAACTACGGAAAAGTATCTCTGAAACATAAGTTCACAGTAGTTAGTAAAGAAAAAATGACGGGTTGCGCTCCGGGAGTGCCGGCAGAAGTGAAAACTTGAATATTAACGTTGTGCATTTTCGATATTTTGGAATGATTAATGAATAATTTTGAACGAATTGCTTTAATTATCACACACGAACATTCGCGCAAGCGCCCTGCGCCGCCTAAACGAAACAGCAAGCGCAGGCATACATTTTCGCCGCGCCGTAGAAAAAGAGGGGGATACGTCCTCTCATACGCCGCGCCGGTTGTCTCTCTCTCTCCATCCATATTACAAATTTTTGATCAGGGTCACGTGTCCTGACGCGAGTTTAAAATTTTTTACCCATTACAAAAAAGTGTACAACGCCGCTAAAGAAGTTTTCACTTCAAAAAAATATTTAAAAACAGTACCTACAGTTGTACAAAGCAAGTACAGTTGCTCGTGTAATGGCAAGCAAATGAATACCAACACTCCTGCCGGCGGATATAAGAGAATGAGCTGGCTAGTCGTAACTTGCCCTGGGATAGTTAAATGTACGAATAACGTCCGATATTGCGCTCGCGGCTCCGACAAACGATCTGCTACGTAACACGATCCAATTAAATTGGGTCGAATTTACGAGTACACGGCTGACTACGGGAGGCGTCTTTAATTTGTTTGCTTTAAGAATAAACGACACTATTAACTGTATCTACGATACTACATATCGATATTTCACGGTTCTTAGGGCGTTGCTTAGAGTTACTATATTGGAACATCGCTTAAGTATTTATCAGTTAGACTGAATGAAGGGTATCATGGGTTCGGTTCCCAGTGGATATCAATTACTTGGACGTATTGCGATTGTTTGGTATCTTGAATATCTTGTTTATATTTTCCCTTTGCAAGTTAACCAGAATATAATGTATACCCCGCAGTTGACAACTTTTCTTTCATCGTCATCATACCTTCACAAGTCCACAGATGAACTGATGATCATAGGCCTCCCTCAAGGAAAGCAACCTTTATTTGTTAGATAAAAATTGTTAACTGCTGTAGTTAAAGTAATAATAATGCAGCAACATGTTATTTTGCTGATTTTGTGAACAAAATTGATAAACATAATATACTTAACTATACCTACACTCACCGGCACGGAAACTTGGCCAAGCGGTTATCTCGCGATAGCAAAAGCTTTAAGTGTTTCTGATGAATGTTTGTTATGCAAGTATGTCAAAAAATGTTTACCCTCAAGTTCAAGAGGGTAATTCATTATGTTTAAGTGCACCATGACGAATTCTTTAATTTTTAGTTGAATCGGGTCATTTGAGCGACTAAGTTCACATTTTAAATTTGTGTGTTGTGAAAAGTTTACTGTAAGGTTATTCAATTATTGTGATCTTGTGTCTTAATTAAATAACTAAAGGTGCTTTAAAGCCAATAAAAATGCCATTAACACCAGCACAAGTTGCACAAGCAGTAGCATTAATTGACCAAGGGCTGACACAGCGTGAAGTTGCTATTGTGCTTAACGTACCACGGTCCTCAATGCAGTATTCACTGAAACGATACCAGGAGACAGGCCGCTACACCCGCAGGCCAGGCAGTGGGGGCGTAAGGTGCACATCGGCCCGGGACGATCGTTTTATTGTTATGGAGATTTTGAGAAACCGCTACCTGACCGCTGTTGAGATACGCCAGCGGCTCCAAATCGCAAGAGGCGTTAATGTTAGTGAGCGTACGGTGAGAAGACGAATGGAGGAAGTGAATTTAAAAGCTCGTAGACCAGCACGAGGTCCAGAACTTCTCAGACAGCACCGAGTAGCCCGACTTCAGTTCGCAAGAGAACATGTCAATTGGACCCACGAGCAATGGGCTAGAGTGTTGTTCACAGATGAGTGTCGAATAGCTTTACGTGCTCCAGACGGTCGAGAACGAGTGTGGAGAAAAAGAGGAGAGAGGTTTCTACCCATTAACACCACCCAAACTGTGAGTTTCCATGGAGGCTCAATAATGGTATGGGGAGGTGTAAGTTCCGACGCACGTACAGAGTTGGTCATCGCCGATAATCGGCTTACAGCTACTCGATACATCGAGGAAGTTCTTCAGGAGCATGTAATGCCTTATTCGGGATTCATTGAACACGACCAATTCCTCCTCATGCACGATAATGCACGCCCGCACGTCGCACATTGTGTAGAGGAATATCTGGAAGAGGTTGGAATACAAAAATTACAGTGGCCAGCTCGTAGCCCGGACTTAAATCCAATTGAGCATGTATGGGGTATGCTCAAAAGAAAGATAAAGTCCAGCTCCAAACCGCCACAAACTCTAAATGAGCTCCGAAATGCAGCGCTGGCCGCTTGGGACAGTATACCGCAAGTTGATGTCAGAAACATCATTCAAAGCATGCCAGATCGAATGCAAGCGGTTATCAGGGCTAGAGGAGGAAACACCCGATATTAAAACTGATAGACAATAAAGAAACAGACTTAATTTTTAACTTTGTAGTGTTTTTAAAGTGACAATGGAAAGATGTTAATTTTAGTGAAAACATGTTATCTTGAAAAGAAAAATTTCGGTGAAGTAAACATTAAATTTCTATGTTCTAAAACCATTAGAGACACTTATTGAATGCATCTACCCTTAATTTACTGTTAAAAAAACGTTTCAGTGCAAATAATCAGCAAATTCACGAGTGGCCAAGTTTCCGTGCCGGTGAGTGTATTTTTAACTTCTTATAAGCGTCGTAGAATCTTAAAAAAAAAATATTTTTCACTAAGCACTTATTGAGGTATCACCCCTATTAGCCCCAAAAGTATAGGAAAGCCCATATTAATATTAAAAAAAAAACAAAAGAACGAAATCTGTTAGACGGACCGATGTCTGGGAGATTTACGTGATTACATTAAGGCCCATCAGCGTCTGGTAAAGCCTTAGGTGGTGATATAAATATTCAATACATGCATATATATTTAATATTTAAATATTAAATATATATGCTATATATTTAATATTTAAATATTAAATATATATGCATATAATAAAAAGTGAAATTTTCTTAAAAGATCTTGAGTACGTATAAAAAAATTAAAGCAGGTAAGAACCATTCGGAAATACTTCAAACTATATATAACAATATCGAGACTTGAACCTAGGTTGCTCGTGTGGTATGAATTTCACGACGAGGGCTTAGCCCGTGGGATAACGCGAGTCATTACAAGATTTGACTATAATACTTACAATGATACAAACACAGAAGTTTAAAATAATAAAAAATGCGGTTGCTATCTCGCTTGGCAGAGCTTGGCAATTTAGGTAAATATACCCCTAATTAAGCAATACGTGGTGGAATCCTATGTTCGGCAGACTTTTGATAAGCTGTAACGAATGAATAAAATATATTACAAGTAACCAATTAAATCTGTAAATATTATCCGAATTGAACTATCAATTTCAGAAATAGACCCAGGGCAACTACACACTCTATAAGCAAAACTACATTCGATATTATACAATATTAGTTGACTTTTCGAAAAAATTTAAAACATTAGGTGAAATGAATAAGATCGAACTTTATAAACTATATTCACGTGTTTAACATTTACTCACTCAGAATTTCTATTTGGCGGGGCTCACAAAACAGTTTTGATCAGGTAAGGCTAGTATAGTAATGTTCTATTGTTCGCGGCCATGGCTTTAGCGAAAGCGTAATGAAAGTGTAGCTGGAGGTTTTCAATTTCTTCAACTTTAAGTTGTGTTTGTTAGTAGAATATATTTATTTTAATTTTATTCGCTTATGGCAGTCGCTTGTGGGGAATCCATTCTACAACAGTAGAGGTTCAGCAGTGGACAAGAAGGGACGGCAGAGGCTGGTGAATAAGAACATTGTAATAGTCAATAAAAAGACAAGAGTCGCCGTTTAGTGGCGGTGTAACAATATAACAATATTCACTACCTTATATATATATATATATATATATATATATATATATATATATATATATATATATATATATCATCATTATCATTACAGCCCTTCACAAGTCCACTGCTGAACATAGGCCTCCCCCCAAGTAATGCCACAAAGCACGGTCCTGAGCCACCTGCATCCATCGACTTCCTGCATATCTTACCAGGTCGTCACTCCATCTAGTGGGGGGTCGCCCTACACTACGCCTACCGGTACGAGGCTGCCACTCGAGAACCTTTCTTCCCCATCGGTTATCGGTTCTTCGAGCTATATGGCCGGCCCATTGCCACTTCAGCTTATTAATCCGTTGGGCTATGTCGGTCACTCTGGTTTTACTGCGGATATCCTCATTTCTGAGTCTATCACGCAGAGAAACTCCGAGCATAGCCCTCTCCATAGCTCGCTGAGCGACCTTGAGCGTCCTCATACGGCCAGCAGTGAAGGACCACGTCTCAGATCCGTAAGTCATTACTGGCAACACGCACTGGTTGTACAATTTAGTTTTTAGAGATTGAGGTATACCTGACGAGAAGATATGTCGTAATTTCCCGAACGCTGCCCAGCCGAGTTGAATCCGTCGATTGACCTCTCGGTCGAAGTTGGACTTACCTAGTCGGACTATTTGTCCCAGGTAAACATACTCGTCAACAACTTCGAGCATAGTGCCACCAACAACTACCGGCATAGGTGTGACATGGACATTAAACATGATCTTTGTTTTGTCCATGTTCATCTTGAGACCTATCCGTTGGGAGGCACTATTGAGGTCATTGAGCATAGTGCTTAAGTCCTCCAGCGATTCTGCCATAAGGACTATATCGTCGGCAAATCGAAGGTGAGTGATGTACTCGCCATTGATGTTAATACCGTATCCTTTCCAGTCCAGTAGCTTGAAAACGTCTTCCAAAGCAGCGGTGAAGAGTGAGCCTCTCTGCAGATGGATAGGTTTCGAGCTCTGGTTCTGTACTCGGATAGCCATCGTAGCCCTACTGTACAAACACTTCAGCACTTCGATACACCGACTTTCGCTCACAGTTCTGGGTTTTAAGTGGTATAGTAATCTAGTTAGACTTATTAAATCCGTGACAGAGATTTAATTTAGTCGAGTTATTTAAATAATAGAATGAGTCAAAGGCATGTTATACTGTCCGTTTTCTTAAATAGTTTTCCAATAAAATAAGAGTGACAGTTACAGTTCACGTCACATTTCACATCAACTCATTTTTGCCACCATGTTCAAAGGGTGCTTGCACTGCTGTGTTCGGTTCATATATACAGGTTTATATATACAGTTAGTTTAATTACAGACTGTGAGGTATTACATCTTCGTTCTCGGAGGTGAAAACGCATCTTAAGCCTTTATTGTTTGAAGCTGACTGCAGGTGTCCATGGATTGCAGTAACCGCTTGGCACCAGGTTCACTATATAAGTGTATATGTCACTTCAGTTTTATAAAAAAAGTCCATGGAAATCTGCAAATAACTTCAAACATAAATGCCACACAACAATAGTGACCTATAATACTTACTTACTTATCTTCACGCACAATCCCTAACGGTGTAGTCAGAGAGAACAGATCGCCAGGTGTCATGATCCTTACATACCTCTTTCGCTTCTTTCAGGTTCATTAACTTCTTCATACATGCACGTCTAGGTATCCGAGTACTCTTGACCTTCCCCTCTTCGAGCAATTTGCTCACATGGTCTTCGAAAGTTAGTCTCGGTCTACCTCGACACCTTTTAATATTTACTTTCGCTCTATATATTTTCTTCACCATTTGGTCTTCACTCATTCGCTCAACGTGCCCAAACCATTGGAGTACGCCCCTATCAATTTTTGTGATAAGGTCATCTTTCAATCCTGCCATATTGCGAATCTCTTCGTTTCGCTTTCGATCGGCTATGGTAACGCCACACATTTTACGAAGAGATCGCATCTCGACTGCATTCAACTTGCTTTTATGCTTCTTCTGGCATACCCAGGTTTCGCTGCCATATAACAAAGTCGGTACCAACACTGCGTTATGTATTGCAAGGCGTGCACTCCTCACCACGCCTTGCCTTTTGACTAATGCATTCAGGGCACCATTGACTTTGTTTCCGGCAGCGACGCGCCTATCCACATCTAAATCACATCTTAGATCCCGGCTGAAAGCACTCCCCAAGTATACAATTTCATTTACCTGTTCTAGACGTTCCTGATTTACCCATATTTCACATTTCGTTCTCTCTTTGTCCTTTTCAAATACTAGAACCTTAGTTTTATTAGCATTCAAACGGAGACCTTTAATTTCACATTCCCCTTTCATACACGTGACTAATGCCTGCAGTTCTGCTTCTGATGGTGCAATAAGCACTGCATCATCAGCATACAGTAGACAATTTACTTTTATGTCACCCAATTTCACACCCAAACAGCTATTTTTCAGCTTCTGTAAACAGCTGTCGAGATACAGTATGAACAGCCAGGAAGACATGACACAACCCTGTTTTACGCCCGCTTGGACGCTAAACATGGGTGACAGGTGATGCCCTACCCGCACACAGGCTTTACAGTCATAGTAAAGTGACTGCACAGCCCTTAGCAATCGACCATCCACACCATATCCCGGCGACAGTTCCCACATTTTCTTCCTTATAACCTTATCAAATGCTTTCTCCAGATCCACAAAAGCACAGAAAATCCTCTGGTTAACACTCAGAAGCTTTTTCGTGATCATGCGGAGAGAAAACATTTGATCCGTGCATCCTCTTCCAGGTCTAAATCCGCATTGTGCCTCCCATAAGAATCTTTCCGATTTCTCTTGCATCCTACGTGTCAAAACCTTCGAGTAAACTTTACTTGCTAAACTGGTCAAGCTGATCGCCCGATAGCACCCGCAGTCAAAATATGAACCTTTACCTTTATATAAAGGCACAATGACCGCGGATCGCCAATCATCCGGGACATCTCCCGTCCGCCAGCACAAGTTGCACAGCAGACGAAAGCTGTCCCAGACGCGAGGCCCACCGTACTTGACCATTTCAGCAGTAACTCTGTCTAGTCATGCAGCCTTACCACATTTCAAACTTCGAATCGCACGTTCAATCTCTTTCATGCTGATGACCTCAGTGTCATCGAGGTCCGTGTCTGGCGTGCCAGTCATGGCGTTACCCCCAGATCCTTCACTAAGATCATGACACGCATACATTTCTCTATAAAATTCACTCCATCGCTGCATGACGTCCGATTTTTCTGAGAGGACGTCATTGGTTTTTGAAAGCACTTTGTTCATTCTTAAGGCTGTCGCACCATTCCGGGACCCTCCAACCTCTTTCCAGAAGAGTTTGGAGTTTTCCTTAAAGTTGTGCGACAACCTCTCATCCGCTTCTGTTCTACACCTTTCACGTACTTCCTCAATCAATGTTTTCGCATGAACTTTCTGCAGCTTATATCTTTCTTTCATCTTCTCTCTCATATGCTTATCGTTACTAGAGGCCAAGTAGTCTAACCATGCTTTTTTCTTCTATTTTACAGCTTCTCTCACTTCATCATTCCACCATGCATCTCTTCTTTTACTACTACCTCTTTTTGTCGTTCCACATACTTCTTCCGCTGCACTTACCATTCCATTCCTAAGGTTCTGCCATGTTCTCTCCACACATTCTTTCCTGCCATCGATGGTGTCAAGCTTTTCGGCTACCCTCGTGTGATATTTGTCCCTAGTATCCGCTTCCTGAAGCTTCCAGCTTCGGATGCGACAGACCGACTGTGGTTCTGTTACTGCCGTCCGGTAGCGCCAACCCGCGAACAAACCCCTAAATCTAGTAATTACTAGATAATGATCCATTCCCAGGTCAGCACCCCTGAACACTCGTGTATCCATCACCTGTTTTCGCAGTCGGTCATCCGCCAGGAACAAATCAATCATACTTCTCTGATGGTGGTGGGTGGTGGTTCCTGGTCGTGCGATACCTACCCATCCATTCAATTCATCATTTCGTTTCCCTTAACCAAATCTAGAACTTCTCTTACATTCTCCCAAAACTCCCCCAGCTCAGCTCTGGACGACGAAGCTACCGGTGCATAAACAGCCAAAAGGAATAACTTCGTCAGTCCCAGTTTAAAGCGAACCCAGAGAAGTCTTGAGTTCACAACCTTGTATTCAGTCATAAGATCGACCAACCGGGACGACAACAGCTCCCCCACTCCCTGGCAGGCGTTCTCGCTTTCCGGGACTCCGGACCATATAGTTAACGTCCCGCCAGGGAGCTTTTCAGTACCACTGCCTTTCCGTTTGGTCTCCGACATACACACGACATCTAATTCTCTTTCTTTCATTATTCGATCAACTCATTCGATCTCTCATGTCCCCTCTAACATTCCACGTGCCAACTCTGCACTCCGTCCTGCACCTTCCGCCATGTCGGGCTGTGCGTGACGGGTGTCGGTCCCCATCACCGCTTTGCGCGCTGCATTCCACACCAACGGGGACGAGCTGGTGTGCGTCGCCTTGGGGGGGACGCCCTAACTCCCGTTTGCATGGGTGCGAAGCTGTGTAGAAGGTCAGCTGTGTACAATGACCCCCTATAATGACATGTATAAACTGCTTCCAGCCTGTCAATAAACTGGCTCTCGAACTTTTAAAATCAGAACGCAATGGTCCACTGATACCCACTTCATGTCAGAGACAATTCGGACTCCTAAGCACAAAAGGATATGCTATCTATTTAGTGACATCATCCATTTACCATCAGGCGGACTGTGTGCAAGTTTGTCACCCTTCTTCTATAAAAATATACAACATCGTAATTTTTTCATGTCAATATTGGAATGAGTTACCGTAGGTAAACATTGGAATTCTGGGTTTTTACCGAATTCAAAAAAATAGGAGGTTCTGTTACATATTAGACGCTTATTTTTTATGTAGGTATGTTAAAAAACTTTTTAAGTTGTATTTCAGGTGTGGTCTCAGATAAAACTAAAGAAAAATCTATCCCTAAGGGTGCGAAAATACTGGATGAAGAATTTAATGTACTTATTTAAACGACTTTTTCTAGTTCCTTTAACTTGTAATATACCTTTGAGCACACTAAAGGGCATATAATTAAACTTTTATTGAAAAGTAAAACCGAGTTTGAAAACTAAAATAAAAAGAAATTCCACATAATAACTTTTGAAGCCTGTTCTTTAGGTACTCGTAATTTTTCGCTTCGCTACATCTTTGCATCGACTTCAGAAGCTAATGTGTATTTTTTTTTTAGGTTTTGAACTCGAATTTACTTTTTATTAAAATATTAAAAAAGACAAACGTGCACATTATTAATATAAGGAAAAGAATGAATTATTTGAAAAATATTAAAAAAGTACAAGGAAATGTAAATGAAAACATAATATTTCGTAGCATATGAATTGTGTACGACAATAACAATTTTGTTTTTCCTGTGGTAATTCGTCGCTTCAAGCGTAAAGTATGAAAGGCAGCTTGAAACGAATAGGCCATAATAATATGGTTATTATTACGTACTATTGTCTGACCCTGTCTCCAAAACTGCGTTCGTGAAGCTCTTTTGTGACAGTTACACTGCTTGCTGAATGCGATAAGGTGATTTTTGGTGATATAGTAAATGCTCGATGGATTTTCTGAAAGTAATATTATTGTAGTAGTTGGTTGGACTGCTAGCTCGCTGCCAACCTGGCTTCTATCTGCAAAATCAATGTGGCTATTAGCAGGGTTTCGCGCAGTCGCAAAACGCCACCGGTCAAGTGCGATCCAATTTGAACTCGTTTTATATGGAAATTGTATTCATTTTTATATTTTAGTAACTGTTCATTATTATTTATATGTAATTTTTCATGGAAAACTGGTTATAAAGTATGTATTGTTTTTTGTACAAATTATTTAATTGTTAATTGGCTTTCGATGGATGATTTCACACGGTTTTGGGATGAGATTTGAACGTAATAATGAATATATCAAAATATATGTATATATACATATACATTCCATCAAATTATAACGGTAATTTTTTGGTGTATATTATATTCGTGAATTTCAACGAACTGTCTAAAGAGACTTATGTCAAAAATATATTTATTCCTTAAGAAAACCAATTTTATAACGATTTTTATTAATTTTATCACTCATGTTAAAGGATAGTATTCTCCGAATAAGTAGAATGAAATACAAAATTTCTACCAATCTTTCTACTGCACGATCAACCTTCAGCACGGAAGGCTAAATTCGCTTACACGCGAGTTGACAAAAATCGATATTGCAATCGCTAACTATTTAGAACGACGCTCTGTAGCATTTTAAATAATCCCCAAAGGAGCGACTTCTAGAAGGGTGGAAAATTGGTTTTGGTTATTCAGAATTTAAAAAAAAAAGTATTTTTTTAATGTGAATGATTTTATTTTTTATTTTTATTGAAGCTATTGCGTCTCACCTTTGTTTGATGAAGTCTTTGTTGTGAAGCTTTCACATTTTTTAGTCACAAAGTAAAGCTTGGAAATGAATGAATATTGGAAATAATTGAAAATATGGTAAAAAGTCATTTTTAAAAGGCCGGCAACGCATCTGCAATTCCCCTGGTATTGCAGTTGCTCATGAGCGGCGGTAGTCACTTACCATCAGGTGAGCCGCATGCTCGTTTGCCACCCTCTCCTATAAAAACAATTATTAATTGTAAAAATATTTTTTAACAGTGTTAGTTTTCAAAAGGCAAGTTAAAAAGCGCTACATTTTTATGACATTCAATCCATCCATCCTTAGTTGCCACGCTTCGCAGGCGAGGCAACTATGGCAAAATTCTATCTATGGGGCAGAATTCAGCTGTGAACTTTTATAGGTTGTAATGAATGGATGGATGGATGTTTTTAAAGGTGTGTATTATAATATATTGTACACGCACAAATAAACACATAGGTTTAACCATGTAATAGTTACGTAAGAGAATTCACTACCATATTTCATCCCGTAGGTGTAGTAAAAGACGACTATAGGAAAAGCAATCGCTTACTTAAAGTAAAGTTACAGCCTATATACGTCCCACTGCTGGGCTCAGGCCTCCCCTCATTTCTGAGAGGGTTTAGGGCAAGGAAGTGTCCGCCGCGCTGCCCAAATGCGTGTTGACGAACTTCACATGTCTTCGAAATACTTTTTTTTCTTATTCCTCAGACATGCAGGTTTCCTCACGATGTCTTCTTTCACCGCTGAGCACGTGGTAAATCAGCACTTAAAATTGCAATTAACAATTTCATTGGTGCCGGCGGGGATCGAACCCGGGTTACTTGCGTTCTGTTATATTTACAGCGAGCGTTAACCACTGAGCTACCACGGCTCCTTCGCTTACTTGTCAAATGTAAAATACCTAAACCGATGACGTGAAGCAGTATCAAAGATGCGAGATATCTGATTGCCAATTGTGGCAGTTAAGACAAATAATTCATTTTTATAGGAGAGAGGGCAAACGAGAACGCAGTTCACCTGGAGGTAACTACAACGCCAGGGGCATTACAGGTGCGTTGCCAGCCTTTTAGAAAAGAATAAACTTTTTTTCTTGAAAGTGTCTAAGTAGTATCGATCTAGAAAAATCGCCAGTGGTAAACGATTCCCCAAAGAAAACTCTAGTAAAACGCACTGTGGTGAGCCGCCAAGCATCCAGATGGTGTGGATGATATCGTGACTTTTGTCGCGATGTGCGTTCGTGAAATTTGACGGCTGGAATTAATCCGAACAATTTCTCAGAGCGCTCTCCGTGTTAGATGCGATAGAAAATGCAAAGGATTCAACATCCCTTCGCTGCGCCACTGAATCGAGCCGATCAGAAGGAACTCACTCATCGACGATTCGACCCGCTATGCCCTGGATGCGGCCAAATGGAAGGAGCCGTCCTGGTCCAGAGATGAGAACAGTATTCCATGTGAGGCCGAACTTGCTACTGTCACGCTTTGCTGAGCACGAAAAGCTTTTTACACGCCAATTTGGTCTTTCCCTCCAAGTGACCACGAAACTGCACATTATTCGATATGACTACGCCGAGGATTGCGATGTTTTCTGAGGCATCAAGGAGAGTGCCTTGAAACTGAGGAATTACGACAAAGGGATTCTTTTTAGCGGTATACGCGCAGACCTGTGTCTTCAGAGGGTAAAACTTAACTAGATTTAGTCGTCGCCAATACGAGACTTTGTTTAACAATGACTCGACATCATGCATAAGTTTGTTCCGATACACAATGACGAGATCCCGGGAAATATTGGCACGCCCGGGATAAAAAGCATCACTTGTGCTGGCGTCCACGTAGCATTGGTTTGCAACATATCATTGATAAGCAGAAAGAACAGCGTAGGTGACAGCACACGGCCTTGTGCAACACCAGCATTGATAGGCTTGTAATCGGAGCATGCACCATCAACTACGACCTTGATGCTCCGATTAGCGAGAAAACTGGTGATTCTCACAGTGGAAGAGACCTATATTCAGTAATGACAAACCCGAAATGACCCGAAATTATTATGTATATATAATAATTTCGGGCTGATAAAATGAATATAAAAATGTAGATATGTTGTATAATACTCTTAAATCATGTTTTTAATTTACATCACGTCTTTATTTAATTATTTTTATTATAGTGGACATTATAATATCTGCTTTTAATAGAATTACCAAGTATCAAGACTGCTGGTAGACATTAAATATAAAATATTTTTTTACCATTTTATACGCCACCTTTTCTATTCTTTGAGAATTTTTTGTATTAAGGTTTGTGGGTAAATAAATTGTTTAATAACAAATATGTTCTTTTGTTAGAATGTATATATGTATGACAAGTTCAAAAACAATATTTTCATGAGAGTATCGATGTTTAACGTCAATTACAAATATTTTTTTTGTCAGTATGCATTAGCAAACTTTTTATTAAGTTACTTTGAAGTACCTAAGATATTTATGGAAATATAACAATTGAATAAAACTATTATTTACGAATTTTACCGCGTTTAATTACTACTTTAACTTTTTTATTATCCCGACATTTTGGGTGCTTTACAGCAAACATTGGGATAATAAAAATAAATTAAAGTAGTAATTAAACGCGATAAAATCCGTAAATACCTAATAATTTTATTCAATGTGTAGTGTTCGCGTAAATTTAAGAAATCATTATGAAATATAACAAATTATATAAGTCATACATCATATTGTCATAAAATAAACCAAAATTTGTGTAATAGATAAGTTTAATCAGAAAGAAATGGACTCTCCTAAAGTGAATAAATTTTAAAATCCCTGGCGGACCTTTTGTCTAAGCTAACTATTATATGACGTTTGCTTTACGGTTCTGAAAATTATAGTCTACTCTTTAACACTAACTAATCATAGGCTATACAGCTCTCAGTTTGGTCTAACATATTTCAAGACTATAAAATTTGCAGATGATTGTGCGAAGTTGTAAAGAATATATATTGATTATTGAATAAGTTAATGTTACAGTCATAAATATTTACGATAAAATGAATAGTCTTTCTTGTGAGATGATTTTAAATAAAATATTTTAAAAGACGGTACATGGAAATACCAGTGAAATATAATCGTCTTTTTTTCAAAATTGCTGTTTTTAATTTAGAAAAAAAATCTTTAAGTAATCAAAGTATTTGCCAAAAATTTTCATTTTATCTTATAGGCAATTTATTGATGTCCTTGGTGCAGTAGTCTCTTTAATCTCTTTGCTGCTCAGAATTGAAATTTGTGATTATCAAAAAGTTCAAACGAGAAAAGTGTAAGACACGCAAGAGGTCAAGGTCTAGAGAATGTGGTGGATAGGGAACAATGTCGAAGGCAAGTCCATCGACCTGTGTTATTTCAGTACCAGCTTTTCCACAATGCTTTACAATTCGACTCAAAATTTCCTCCCTTTTAAATCAATTTAGCAATATGATGCAAGTTTGGACGCGGACCTCTCGTTGTGTACCTATCTCTCAGTTCATGAAGTACCAATTTCAGCAAATCAAACACCGACCCCAGCTCAGCTGTAGTTCGAGATCTGCTTTTACTATTGCCTTCAGTGTGTCGTCATTTCTATAGTATGTAGGAACATGAAATACTAAGGATAGTAGTGCTAGGTCCATAAACGTTACTGATGTTGCGTGCCATTTGATACGTATTGTTTTCACGTCAGAACTCGTACTCAAAAATGACACGAATTTTCTTATAATCCACGGTTATAAATATTAAATTATATATAGGTTATAGATATTGCAGAAAAAATCCCAAAGAAACAAATCAACAACTAAATTTGAAATAGGAATTATATGATATAAGTATAAAAGTATTTGAATTACGAATTCCAAGTCAAAGAATAACTGTTAAAAGTGGCTACTTAAAGAGAAATGTAATTTCATAGGTAATAAACTAGAGATTGTTACCATTTAATCAAAAACTAACATAATTTCCAATGACTTATGCCAAACCTATCGTGCTATCTGATATAATATCTTTATAATATTAAGATAATTTTCCTCTCCTCATGTACATATTCTTTGAGGTATATTTTATACGTGGTAGAGCCACGCTGCAGCTATTACGGCTATAGCATGAATGGGTCGGCTCGACCGGGAAAGGACCACGCTCTCACAGAATATCAGCGTCAAATAGCAGCTTAATGCTGCTGTGTTTCGTATGGTGAGTGTAGAGAACTAGAGACCCGTTTTACTGGAATCGAAGCATTACATTTTAGTCCTCAAGGGTAACATCGCATCTGTATTTTGATTCCTAATCGAGGTTAAATGTAGATGTCTATGGGCCACAGCATCCACTTACCATCAGGTGGACTGTGTGCTCGTTTGTCACCCTTATTCTATATATAAAAAAATATTTTAGCATATTTTGCCACGATTTTATAAAAATCAAGTTAAAATGCTACGAAAACCGGACCAAAATGTTCAGACTTCTGACGGGCTGGCTAATATCCCAGAGATAGGAGAGATCTTCACAATTAAGAGGCAATCACATCAGTATATATCATATTTATATATCTCGTTATGAAGAGACTAAGATTCTTTAGATTTCATTATAGTGAAAATGTCAACACTAGACCCGAGTTTTCTTTTCTTAATAGAGAAGACCAATTTACTTGGCAGGCAGATTGTTATTCGCATGCAGATCTTTGATGCTAATATTGGTCACCTATCTACATTTTACATCTGTTATAGTATGAGATGAGTTGAGGTTTCTCCTGATTACCCTGGGGAAAAAGTTCTCTAAAGTAATCAAAATCGTATAATATTTATGTTTATATAAAGATAGTATTGGCAAACAAATAAACACAACAGATACAAACAGTAAAAACAATTCATCAGTACCTATACTGTCACGAAATAAAAATTTGCATAACTTATTTGCAAATATGCCAACAATACTGTTATAGCCATCATCTTCAGCCCGTTAAAGTACACTACCGAATATTCGCCGCTCTATAGAACATAGGTCTGGAAATTACGTCTCTGGTGTAAGCGGGATACATATACCACTATCTACGATTCTATGAGAATCCATGAGGTCTTTCTGGGATCTCTTATAATCGTCACTTACAACATGTGAAGGAAGAAATGGAGTGATAGGTACTCTTACGGCGCCCACAAACGGCATATACTTTATACTTATTGCCTTGTAACACATATACATACCAGAAAGAACTTAACAATGAGAGTGTTTGTGTATTTTGGTTATAAGGAGTTACTACACATATAAACGGCGCAGTTTCTCAATTCCCAATCAAAACTTTACATACAGAAACGAAACAATTTCCTCAAACGAATAAAAACAAAACTGAAATAAAATAAAAGGATGGAGTTTTCTATCGTATCCTGAATAGTTTGCGAGCGGTTTGCAGTCGCCATGTTCAATTCAGGCGGGTTCAATTATGTATATAATGTACAGTGAAAATTAAATAGAGATATGTTCAACAATAGAGTTTATATTTATAGCTAGCGCTTACATAAATAAATGTAATGCTAAGCTCGAATCGAAAATAAATGTTAAAAATATATACTTAACAATGAAATTGAAAAACGAATGAAATTAATCTAAAACAATTATCTCTATAATGTCTATATATATAAACAATATATTGATATATAAACAATATATATATATATATATATATATATATATATACATAAACAATTATCTCTATAATGTATATATAATATATGTTTAATCGCTCTCGATTTAACATATTTACATTATGTTCCCCTTGTTCTGATTCTTTTATAAACATTTGAAGTGACATAAGATTACTATTTAAAAATGTATTTATTGCTTTTCGAAGTATTCTCCGCGAAATTTGACACATTTTTCCATACGATGGAACCAATCATTGAAGCAACCATTCCATTCGGAAGTTGGGGTCTCCAAAATGGCCGGTTTGTAGGCGTCCACAGCTTCTTCAGGTGATGAAAATCTCTGTCCACGGAATTTATTCTTTATTTTAGGGAAAGTATAGAAAGCTTAGGTCGGAGCTGTACGGCGGATGGTCTAATAATTCTATGTTTTCTTGCTCTAAAAACTCTTTTGTTCTGCGTGCGGTGTGAGAACTCGCATTGTCGTGATGGAGGATGATGCGGCGGTTGCAGTTCTCTTTACGGAGTTCAGAAACGACCTGTGGCAAACAAATGCTAGCATACCATTCTGCATTAACCGTTCTTTGTCCCTCAAGAGAAATACTCGTAACATGGCCGGTTTTGGAGACAAACGTGGCCACCATTTTTTTGCAACACTCCGTGCACGAACGATTTTTGTTGGCTTTAACTCATTTTCGAACACCCAAACTCGTGACTAGTTTTTTGTTTCGGGTTCGTACGCGTATATCCAAGATTCGTCATTTGATACGATGTTGTGTATACAGCATTTGAGGATCCTGCGTGGAATCTTTCGAGAGTTCTGTTCTGACGCACCAAGTAACGCGAGCCACATTTTGCTCTTCACTGAGCGATTTTTAATTTTTTCTTTTATTAGAGTAAGCAAAACAAAATTGTTTGGTTTGTACTACTTATTAAATATTTCTTTATGTGAATTTTATTTATTTTAAATTAAATTTACCTCAAATCTTCCGACCATATACACACACCCTAATAATTCTATTGTGCTACATTTATTTTCCAGTGTGATCCATCGGGAAACAACTTTTTTATACCTAATTGTTCAGGCAACATTATTTGTATTTGACTCATGCCTATGTCTAAAGTTGCCTGAATTTCGCAGTATGTCACATGTCGATCTTCCTCATTCAGCTTACGCACAGCATCAACGTTTTCTTGGGTGACTGCAGTTTTTGGACGACCTTGACGGGGATCATCACTGAGCTTGACAAGTCCACGTTGAAATTCAGCAAACCAGCTATAAATTGTGGTTTTGGATGGGACTTCATCACCAAATGCAGAAATCATCCGGTCAACACACTGTTTTTGTGTAATAAATCATCGCTCTTGAATTTTCTCGAGTCAATTCTATTTTCTCAACGACTAAACAAGTTTGACAAAACCTTGTGACAAGACCGAGAATCTTTTTTTAAATAAATAAATGGTATTCGATTTTTAAAACCAAGGAGTTTTCAATTAAAAAGATTTTAATACGACAGGAACAGTGGAAATATTCCATTCCCGATACTTTTAGTGCAGCCTATGTATGCGTAGCGTCAACCTATCCTTGTTAACCATTGAAGTAATATGTACTTACGTACTAGAACAGCTATCTCAAACAAAAAATGTGCGCTACTCTGTGTTCGCGCGGTTGGTTTTTTATCATAGAATAAACATAGGTAGAACGACCCGTAGGTAATAGTAGATTGTATTGTTAAATAAGTAAATTATATCGAGAACAATATTGTAATATTGTCATTTATTTTGTGTATTATATATGTTTATTTAATGCAATATTAAATGATATTACATCACAATTACATTTTTATCATATTTAAATATTTTAAAAGGTACCTAAGTCAAATATAAAAAACATACTAAATGTATGTTTAACAAAACTTATTAACATAACATTTAAATTACAAATAATTTATTTAAATTAGAATAAAAGCCGTTCATAAATGCTGGGCACGCGAGAGTTAAAAATGGACGAATTTATAACACTTTGACTTTGATGTGGAAACCTAAAAATAAAATAAAAGAATAATAAGCAGATTTAAACATGAAAAATTTTGCCAAATTATAATAACTTATATATGTTTCTACAAAAAATGTATATTCGTCCTATACTTAAGTACCCACAGAAATGTCGTATCTGAACATATTAATTTCATAATCTATATTCTCTGACACGAGATGACGTCTTAAGAATAATTTGTTTTATTATTAATACATAATACTTTTTTATTAAGTATCTTATTAACCGATGAAAAGTAATTCCTTGGTTTTTACTGACATTTCTTGAATTATTTGTGCAATATCTAAGTACATACGACGGCACATTTTTTATCAAGAGATTTTTTTTAAATCAACACAACACGTGACACCTCTACAAGCGCCTAGCGAGTGACTGATTAAAGTGCGGTGTATGCACCGCAGTTGAGTGGAACAGAGTAGCTGAATGCAGTGTCGCCTCTAGTACGTAGTACATAATAGCTCAATGTTGTTAACTGACAAATTTTAGACGATCAAAAATGGCAGTTTATTCATTCACAAACCGCCGAACCCAAATTTGAAAGGGTGGTTATAGGGAGAGTAGTATTACGGTGGCAAGAGAAGCAATGTTAATTTCGAAATGGGTCATTTGACTCGTCCTTCAAATCTATATCCAGTTATGAATTGATAACGTCGACAAAGAAAGAAGAAGAAAACACATATAACATTTATTATTATTCTTTAAAACACATTCCAATAAGAAATTAAATCCAATAAACTAAGATTATTTAAACTAACCTTTACAATTTCAAAAGGATTCACTAATCATAGCAATAGAGATAGACATTCGGAAAAGTATTTTACGTATTAGGGAAATTCCGGTGCAGGGAGGGAGCGTCAGACCATGAAATTGGTCCGGGCTATGGCATTGGAACAATGCATTGCCGCTTAATAGTTGACACGCAAATGGGATTTTTACTATAACAATAAATTATCGAACTTCAGTGCAATGAAATTCAAACTTTATGGAAATAAATTTGATTAACTTTAAAATTATGTTTTGTTGTAAGTTTCTTGTCTAATGTAAAAGAATCGGTATACTTAAACTATGTCATTCATTTAATTTTTGTGAAGAAAAATAAATTATTTTATTTTAATTTTATTTTTAATAATAAAAAAAATACTTTAGTCTGAAACATTTGGATTCTAAATAAATACATTTCATTTTCGATGTATGACGCAACAATAGTTTAATTTAGACTAGAAATAAATGCTGTAGAGAATTGCTCGATCACTTGTGACTTTGGCGCAATCTAGAATCTAGATTATAATATTATAAAAATTAGACAAACTTAAATACCTTGTTTAATAAAAAATATTTTCTAGTAAAATAAACTACGAGCAGTGATATGTCGTAAGCAACATGAATAATAACTCCTATAATACGCATCATTTTAAGTGCATTTCAAAATACCTATAGTTTAAACATGCGCATTAAAAAAAATATAAAAAGTGTGTTAGTGGTAAAACAATATATCACATCTGATACGTAGGAATACGTCGATCTCTAAATAATCTGACTGGCAAAGGTCATCAAATGTCGAAATATATGAAATGGTGATCACCAATGTGCGAAAGAAAAATTATTTAAAGAAGAAAAATAATTTTTCTTTTGTACGAGCTGGACACGGCTGCTATGGAAACTGCTTCTTTTATACCTAAAAAAGCGTGACAAATGAGCACACAGTCCACCTGATGGTAAGTGGATGCTGCGGCCCGTACACATCTACATTTATCCTTGGTTATTGGAATCAAAATGCAGATGCGTTGTCACCGCTGAGGGGTCTCCGGTTCTCTATGCGTACCATACAAAACACAACAGCATTGAGCTGGTATTTTACGCTAATGCGCTAACCTGAGGCGCTAACTAGCATGATTTTATGCTTAACATGGTATTATGGTTGTAGCATGAATGGGTCGGCTCGATCAGGGAAGGATCACTCTTTCACAAAATACCAGCATTAGTTAACGGCTATATGAGAACCAGATATTCTTTTTACTGGAAACAAAGCATAAAGAGTCCTCAAAAGTCACAACACTGTATTATGATTCATAATTGACGATGGATGTATCACATCTATTCTCAATTATGAATCAAATATGGATAGATGTATGACGGGCCACAGTGTCCACTTACTATCGGGTGGACTGTGTAATTATTTGTTACCTTTATTATATAAAAAAAATATGTAAGGTTGCATACACCCTACGTACTTCTCGAGCCGATGAAATAGCGAGATTTGACTTAGATTCATCATCAATCATCATCACAGTCCTTCACAAATCCACAGCTGAACTTCTTTCAAGGCATGTCACACTGATGTGTCACTATATAGTATTAATTTTGTTCCACAGAACAAAATTCGCTGAGCGACCTTGAGCGTCCTCATACGGCCAGCAGTGAAGAACCGCGTGTCAGATCCATAACTCATCACTGGCAACTCGCACTGGTTATACCCGAACGCTGCCCAGTCGAGTCGAAACCATCGAATCCCTTTGTATAAATACCTTATATTGCCATAGTTGCCACGCTTGGCAAGCGGGTTGGCAATGGCAGTTTTTTATCACAAAGATGCTGCTGGCCATCCCCTGCCTTAGTTTCCCCCTGTCGCCTCTTTTGACACTCACGGGAAGATATGGAGCAGTGGGTATTGTTACACCGCCACTACACGGGATCGGGACCCGGATTAGGATAATCAATTCTCGACAATATTATGTTTTATTTTGTTGTCTTTACTAAGTAAAATCGAACGCTATTTTCTTTGAAAGAACGGTTACTCTGTTTTCCATATATTATTAGCACTTTTAGGAATAAAGGTATCAGGAAATTTTAGCATTAATAATAATAATAATAATAATCTTTATTGATCAAAATTTACAGTAGTCATTAGTGGGCCCCTAAACTAGGATATAACACCTATATTTCAGGGGCTAGTTTCCTTCCCTATTCTTATATTCTATTATATTAAAATGTTTAATTTATTTTATAATATTAACAAGTATTATTTAAAACGTTAAATTTATGACAATAAAAATGGGGAATAAAAAATTAATGTTGGCACTAGGTATTGCAAAAATGTGTGTGTGCATTAATATTATATTAATATTATTTAATTAAACTTTTGACACTTAACACTGCCACTTAATAATAAAATTTGCGAAGTTATTTTTCCATCGTTTTCTAGTAGTAGTAGTTTCTAGTAGCTTTTAGATTAAGCCGTAAAAAATAATATTATCTATGACAGCAAATGCCCATGCCAAAGAAAATATTGTAATTGGAAGAAATATGTATCTATTTAAATTCAGATTATGACTTTTATTTTGTATTCAAACGAGATGATTTCGATTTCTATAGAAGCACTAAATTTTATAGTTCAAAGGTAGGTACGCGAGAAAAACGAGTACAATCTCCGCCATTACGAGTACCACTATATTTTAAGGGGTAACGTAAGACGCTGAGATTTTTCTGGACAGTCTATTCAAAAATCGGAAAAGACTTTCTAAGAGATGATAATCCACCGATTTTAAGCAAAATGATTTTCCAAGAAACAATATAATATCGCGGCAAGTCAACACTAACTACTAAAGCATTTTTTTTTATAGAATAATACAGACGAGCACACAATCCACTTGATGGTAAGTGGATGTTGTGGCCCAAAGATATTTACATTTATCCTTGCTTAACGATAAAATTCAGATGTTGTGGTCCTTAAGAACTAAGATAAAATTACTTGTTTCCAGTTTTTTTTTTCAGAATAAGAGTGACTAACGAGCACACAGCTCACGTGGTGGTAAGTGGATGCTGTAGCCCATAGACATCTACATCCATATTCAATAAGAATCAAAATGCAGATACGTTATCACCCTTGAGAACTAAGATAGAATACCTCGTATCCAATAAAAAGGTTCTTCGGTTCTCTACACTCACCATACGAAATATAACAGCTTAATGTTGCTATTTTACGCTAAAATTCTGTACGAGCAAGGTCCTTCCCCGGTTGAGCTGAGACTCTTTCGTGTTACGACCACAATATAGTTGTAACCTTTTACTGCTATGTATAAAAATTGTAACTGGTAGAGAAAGGTTGCTGCATATTCAAGAAGAACTGCAACATTAGTAGTGATTTCACTATAAGCTATAAAAATACTAGGCGGTACACGTTGCCTACGGTGGAAAATTACAGTAGTTAATACGTGTGACAGTCTAATATGGGATATGTAAGGTTAAATCAATTTTAAATCCCATTATTCAATTACAATTGAATTTGTTTTCGTTGTAAAAAAACAAACCTTAACCACTTTTAACGGCCATTCGAATTTGCTACGATAACTCCGCGAGATATCAGGCGCCATAAAGGTAATGTTAAACGATTGGGGTACTCAAAAAAAAAAAACTATCAACAAAAACCATAACGCAAGAGTATCAGACGAAAGGTCGGAATAAAAAATTGTTTATCGATTGAAGCTCAAAACCGCATGGGACTCTCAACCGTTGCACATACCTTTTGCTTTAAAAGAAGAGAGGCTTGCTAAGCGATTTTCGGTTTAGCGTAGAATGGGTCCCACCTATTGTGAATTCCGTAGGTCTGAAATTTATTTGACAGCGCCGTGTCTGAGAGAATGGAAAATGGCGGAATGGCAGAATATATTACATTATGGATATAACTCATGGTTTGTTTTTGGCGGGGATCCGACAAACGTTATTGGTATTTAGGGGCATTTAACTATTAGGGGCAATGGCTTCTTCCTTTTTTGTTGTGAAATATGGGACAGCGAGTGCTATAAGAATGACTTGCCGACAGTAATGTTGTTAGATACGGTGGGAATTAATATTGTTTTAAGTATGTTCTGAGGAGGTGACCAAGTGTGGGTCTGCAAATAGAAAATAATTTGTTCGTAAGTATTACGAAATAATAGTTAAAATGAATTATGTTCGTTTTTGCAGTTTTTTTTTTAGACATGTTATTATTATGTACAAGCAAATAAACATGGAATTAAAATTTAATGTAGTCCTAGGTTATAACTGTAAATATAGGTGAATTTTAAGATAGATTACCATGTTACGAATGTATTTTTATTTAATAATTATAGTAAGAAAGGAATTGAAAATGTTTCTTTTGTTAGTAATGACCTGGATTTAGTATAGTATACTTTAATGTACATGATGCTTATTATGCTACTGGTAAATTAGACGGTGACTACTTCCACATACAAATGTTGGAAGCATCATAAAACTCTGTACAGTTACAGCCATTATTATTTATACATTCCACAGTTTGGCACGGGCTTCTTCGTTTTTTCTTTTTTGAAAAGATTAAAGATGGTAAAAGTCCACCGCGTTACTACTACATTGGATTAGTTATTACGTGTTGGTATACAAAGTACGTGTAGATACACAGATCTCTAGTTCTTATCAATCTGTATTCAATACACTTAATGGTTATGCAATAACATCAGAGGTTGGTCCAACGTCTAACACAAGCAAAAAAAGTAAGTTTGGCTTAATTGGTTCAACGCTTTAGCAAAAAATGTACCTACATCAGTACTTAAAGTGAGTGACAAAAGATGGACTTAACACCTTTCCGACTCGGTTCGCCTCATATCGTATTAGGAGTCTATTGATGTAAAATGATAGAAATATTTATTTCCCCGAAACTCTTCACCGCTGCATTGGAAAACGTTTTCAAGCTACTGAACTGGAAAGGATACGGTATTAACATCAATGGCAAGTACATTTTTCACCTTCGATTTGCCGACGATATAGTCCTTATGGCAGAATCGCTGATGGGCCTAAACACTATGCTCAATGACCTCAATAGTGCTTCCCAACGGATAGGTCTTAAGATGAACATGGACAAAACAAAGATCATGTTTAATGTCCATGTCACACCTATGCCGGTAGTTGTTGGGAGCACTATGCTAGAAGTTGTTGACGAGTACGTTTATCTGGGACAAATAGTCCGACTAGGTAAGTCAAACCTTCGACCGAGAGGTCAATCGATGGATTCTGCTAGGCAGCGTTCGGGAAATTACGACACATCTTCTCGTCAGGTATACCTCAAAACCTGAAAACTAAGTTGTACAACCAGTGCGTGTTGCCAGTGATGACCTACGGAACCGAGATGTGGTCCTTCACTGCTGGCCGTATGAGGACGCTCAAAGTCGCTCAGCGAACTATGGAGAGGGCTATGCTCGGAGTTTCTCTGCGTGATAAACTTAGAAATGAAGATATCCGCAGTAGAACCAGAGTGACCGACATAGCCCAACGGATTAGTAAGCTGAAGTGGCAATGGGCCGGCCATATAGCTCGAAGAACCGACAACCGTTGGTGAAAAAAGGTTCTCAAGTGGCAGCCTCATACCGGTAGGCGAAGTGTAGGACGACCCCCCACTAGATTGTAGTGACGACCTGGTAAGACATGCAGGAAGTCGATGGATGCAGGTGGCTCAGGACCGTGCTTTGTGGCATACCTTGGGGGAGGCCTATGTTCAGCAGTGGACTTGTGAAAGGCTGTAATGATGATGATGATGATAGAAATATTATAGTAATTTTTTGCTTCTATCTTAAAATTGATTTTTCATTCATCACAGTCTATCAACAGTACACTGCTGAGCACAGGCTTCCTCCACAGATTTCATCGCACCTTAGTTACCACGCTCAACAGGTGTATGTTGGCAACTTCATTTTTTAATTATTTTGAGCTGTTGTCAGGAAGATTCTCCGCCTCATTCAACTCAATCGCCTCGTACGCCACCCACGGGTTGATTTTGTTTAATGGATGCTCTTATCGCCACTACAAGGTATAAAATTGTATACAAACACAATCAGTTTCTTAAAGTAAGTTATTAATTGTCATTTTATTCAATTTACAATCATTATATTTTATACAATCCATGTTTTTTATACAACATTCATATCCCAAAACACATTTTATACCAACTTTGATTAAGTATATATATATATATATATATATATATATATATATATATATATATATATATATATATATATATATATATATATATTAGTGTTGCAACGAATACTACTTTTACGAATACGAATATCAAATCTAATATTCGGCGAATACGAATACGAACACGAATATCTCGCCATGGTAATGAAAAACTAATTTATTTGTTGATTTTATAAAAAAAATATAACATAAACACTCACGCCTGTCACCCAGAGGGGTAGGCAGAGACTACAGACTTCCATTTAGCACGATCCTGACATACCTTTCTCGCCTCTTCCACATCCATATACCTACGCATACATGCTCGTCGGTTAAGGGTACTCTTAATTTGGCCCATTTTTAGTATATCGCCAATTTGGTCGACAAACTTCCGCCTAGGACGTCCCTTTCCGACTTTTCCATTCACTTCTGCAACATATATTTGCTTTGTCAGTCTTTCCGCATTCATTCTTTCTACATGACCAAACCACCGAAGCATTCCTTTCTTAATCCTGGTCACCGCATCATCTTGCAAACCACACTCTTCTTTTATCACACAGTTTCTCACCCTGTCACTCAGATTCAGCCCTAACATACTCCTTAGCGACCGCATTTCTACTGCATTTATTCTACTCTCGTGCTTCTTCTGCTACACCCAACTTTCACTACCATACGTTAAAGTAGGGACTAATACAGCACTGTGAATTGCCATACGTGCCTTTTTTGACACATTCTGACTTTTCACAATAGAGTGTAGAGCCCCATTTACTTTATTTCCTGCATTCACTCGTCGTTCAATATCCTTATCATATCTCCCATCCCTGCTGAATACACATCCCAAATATACGAACTCATACACTTGCTCAATTAACTCTCCTTCTATTCTTATTTCACATACCGTCTTGCTTTCATCTCTTTCAAAAACCATCACTTTCGTCTTACTTGCGTTCACTTTCATTCCCCTTTCTTTTAATGACCTGTTCATTAATGTAACCATAATTTGCAACTCGGTTATTGATTTTATATTATTCTAATAATTAAAATTTACAACAGGCGAATTATTATTTAAAAAATTCTTTGCTTAGTTCTTTAGTAGCTTCTTCAAAATTGGCCAGGATATCAATAATTTGGCTCACAAGAGCCCATTGCCGTGATTTCATGACGACAAATCAGTATAGATGGTAAAACGTTTTGAATCGCAATGCGTTGTTCATGTAATCTCTTCAACATCTGATATGTTAAGTCCCATCTAGTTTAAACATCTTGAAATAAAGCATGTTTCGGTATATTGTTAGCTTGTTGAAAATCTTTCAGTTATTGGAGTGATAAAATGAGTAATAACTCCCCTGCACTTGTGTAGCCGTTGTTCCGGCTAAGGGAACTCTTCACACGTCGTATTTTAAGCGCCGGCGACGCGCTATTTCAAAGTCTGTCAGTAATTAGAGTTACGTACAAAATATTAGTTTTTAAATATTCGTGATTAGTAGGTATTCACCGAATACGAAAATTCGTATTCGTTGCATCACTAATATATATATATATATATATATATATATATATATATATATATATATATATATATATATATATACATATATATATATATATATATATATATGTATTTTTGAAATCAATTTTCTAATTTGTACCTAATGTTATTGGATACTGTGGCGGAGAGGTACCATCTGTGCAGGTTAGGTTCATAGTACACAAGTGTTTTCACAAATATAAGTGCACTCTTTATTTTTGGACTCTCAAAGTCCGATGGAATAATACTATAGAAATCAGGAAAAGGATTACCGACTTTACATGCTTTCCGAGACAAGGAGATTAAACACCTCCAAGATCCTAAATCTTTTCGACAGAAAAACTCGATAACAGATTTTGTCCTGACCCGGAATTCAAACCCTAGACCACATTATGTGCAGCAGTCGCGCATACGACCACGAGACAAACTAGGTAGTTAGTTACGAGTTTGTACTATGATACATATGCAGTGAATTCTGTTAGTAGTTCCCGCAATGCGTTTTTATAAATAGGGAATGAAGAATCCCCAAGTGAACTGCTTTAAATCGGCTGCTTGCTGCTATTACTTGTGGATAGGCGCAAGCGACAGTAGCAGGGTGCGGATCACGTATTCAAAATGTCGTGGGTTTAAATCCGTCATTCCACAACTGTCTTGAACCACTCCTAACACAAGCATTTTAAGCTTACCAGGAGTCGTTAAAGGGAATATTAACATTACTATTTAAAAAAAAAGTCAAATTAGGCGTGTATTAGAAAAGTCAAATACAAATAAAAACTTAGATTATATAAGTCAATTAATTCTTATTTTTAGTGTAGTAGTGTTACGGGTAGTATGGTGTTGGAATTAGTTGTGAGGGTGATAGTGCACGCAGCTGAGGGAGGGAGGGATATACTCTTCAATGTAGGTAAGGCACATCATTTTTATCCATCACGCCAATCTCAGTTTTTTTATATAGGATAGGGTGACAAACGAGCACACAGTCCACCTGATGTTAAGTGGTTGCTGTGGTCCATAGACATCTACATCTATCCTCGATTACGAATCAAAATTCAGATGCGTTATCACCCGTGAGGACTAAGATGGAAAGCCTCGTTTCCAGTAAAAAGGGTCTCCGTTTCTCTACACTCACCATACGAAACACAGCAGCATTAAGCTACTATTTTAAGCTGGTATTCTGTGACAACTTTTCTGTGTCTGACTAATTTTAACAGATTTAATATAATGGATTTTCGCAACGTCGCGCCTGATTCGATGAACTAGTTCACATGATGGTATTTGTCTACTGCTGCCAATAGACACCGGCAACAAATTTTACACAAAGAAGACTACGAATGCGTTATAGTCACTAGTCTCCAGAGACTAAGATGGACTAACTCTCAGCCCGTATTGAAACACGCACCAGATTACGCACTATTGCTTGGCGGCAGTAATACGAAACAAAGTGGTATCTACACAGTATAGTACATACACACTTTGTACGTGGTAGAGCCACGCTGCAGCTATATTATGGTTGTAGCACGAATGGAGAACCACGCCCTAACAGAATACCAGCGTAAAATAGCAGCTTAATACTGCTATATGTTTCGTATGGAGAGTAGTAATAGAGATCCGGAGAGTCTCTTTTACTGGCATTCCATCTTAGTCCTCAGGGGTGACAACGCATCTGCGTTTTGATTCTTCGACGATAAATCTATGGGCCACAGCATCCACTTACCATCAGGTGGACTGTGTGCTCGTTTGTCACCCTTATTCTATAAAAAAAAACTTTTATTGTGACTATTGAAGACGACATTTTAGTTGTAAAGTTATAAACCATATAAAAGGGTCAAAAATTAAAACTTAAAAAAAAGGAAAAACCGACTTCAATTAAACTAAAAGGAATAAAACTATTTCCACTTTTTATTTTTTAGGTATTATTTTGATATTACTTTATTCTTTAAGTATTTTTTCATTTTCTTAAAAGTTTAATTTCAACTATATACTAGTTCAGACTTGGGAGGAGCAGATGTTTGAGTTTGTTTCAGAGCTGTTTCAAATGCTAATTGAATCTCATTTTCGTTACTAATTTGTAAATAATATTTGTTAATAAGATAAATAACATTATAAATAATAATAACTTTGTATCTTATTTTTTAAAATGTCTTCCAGACCGAATTTCGGCCACGGAGGCTAGCCATCGGCGCAGGACATGATTATAGTGCCCAAGTGTATGCGCAAGCACAGGTGCACTCTCTATTCCCTCACTCTCGTAATCCGATGGGACGGTAAACCGACACGACCGGAGAGAGATCAGGCACGGGACCAACGGCTTTACGTGCTTTCTGAGGCACGGGGGTGAGACACCGCCAACTTCCTGACTCCGGGCAGCTACTGAAAATTTCTTGACAGAAAAACTCAATAATTGATTTTTTGGCCCGACCCGGGATTCGAACCCAGGACCTCATGATCAGCAGCCGCACTACTACAACCACTAGACCAACGAGGCAGTTTCTTATTTTTTATACTGCTCTAATGGTAGCTAGCAATCTTATGTTTTTATCCACGTTAATTTACTTTTATTTACTGTACCTTTAATGCCAAGAAAGGTTTAGAAAGGAATGTTTAGAAAAGAGTTTGGATGAAATTACGGTAATCTAAAGTTTAACCTGCGTAATTTAATCAGGCGTTTATAAGAAAAGTTTTGTTTATTTTAATTTTAAGGCCTCTTTATCGTGCTTTTAATTTTTACTCCTAGTCCTTGCATTATATTCTTGTTTCTTTGAAATAATTCATTAAAGTTTTACAAAGCCTCGAATATTAAACAGAACATTATTTTTTGTTGCGAGTGAGTAGGTTTTATGTTGATTCGATTTTTTGATTGTTTTTTTTTTGGCCTATAATTTTGTAATGAATAAAAAATGTAAATCTCCTGAAAGAAAAACTCGAGAAACTACCGTTAGCCACTTAAAACGTTTATGTAGAAAACTTAATTTTTTACAATGTTGACAATACCGTTTCTAATTGTATAGTTTTTAAGCTTGTGATAATATATTAAAAATCAACCGAAGACTTGGAAAATTGAGGGAATTATTTTTTTACAAAGAAATCTCTTCTATACCCCACTTCTGTATATAGGCCTCCCCTAAATTTATAGAAGGTGATAACAATCCGTCAAATTTTATTGTTTCTCGGGCGCCAAGATGTCCTCAGAATGTTTTGCTTCACAACTAAGAGTGATAAACGAGTACACAATCCACTTGAAGATAAGTGGATGATGTGGCCTAGAGACATTTACGATCCTCGATTAAGAATAAAAATGCAGATACGTTGTTTCCCCGGAGGACTCATAGGAATGCCTCGTTTCCAGTAAAAACAGTCTCCGGTTCTCTACACCCACCATAAAAAATATGACTTAATTTTTTACAATGTTGACAATACCGTTTCTAATTGTATAGTTTTTAAGCTTGTGATAATATATTAAAAATCCCCGAAGACTTTTCCATAAATTGAGGGAATTATTTTTTACAAAGAAATCTCTTCTATACCCCACTTCTGTATATAGGCCTCCCCTAAATTTATAGAAGGTGATAACAATCCGTCAAATTTTATTGTTTCTCGGGCGCCAAGATGTCCTCAGAATGTTTTGCTTCACAACTAAGAGTGATAAACGAGTACACAATCCACTTGAAGATAAGTGGATGATGTGGCCTAGAGACATTTACGATCCTCGATTAAGAATAAAAATGCAGATACGTTGTTTCCCCGGAGGACTCATAGGAATGCCTCGTTTCCAGTAAAAACAGTCTCCGGTTCTCTACACCCACCATAAAAAATATGAGTACAGCAGCATTAAGCAGCTATTATATTATACGCTGGTAATCTCCAAGAACGTAGTTTTTAACAGGTTCACTGACCTAATACCACATACGGTCTGTAGAGAGACTTCCATACCAGTCCACAGACCGTATGTGGTATGTTCGCCCATACAAATTTTAAGCCATCTGATACTGTGGACGTGAAAAGAAAGTCTTATATTCAATGCAGAATTAGCAGGACACATCATAAGCATTATAAAAAGTGCTGGAACATAGGTAAATACTCGATATTTTTTTATATAGGGCATAAAATAAAAAGTGTAAAATTTTTTTTCGAGGTTTTATTGTTTCATTACTTTTAAATTAGCTTAACAATGGGTAAGTAACAAAAATACGATAAATGAATAGAAAATTTATTATATAGAACAAAAATTATACATGAGCCTTTTGAAAACCTTGCAAACAATAAGGTTTTATGCATATATTGCATATTTGCAAAACTCTTTTCACCTTATTAGTGACCGCCTGTGCTATCAATCTATATCGTTCGTAGCAACCTGTAAACCTTTGTCTTTGTAGTTTACCATCTTTCTTACCCAGCATTGGAAGGAAATGTTGTGTTGGCGATAGCGAGACATTTTGACGTTGTTGTGATGAACCTGCAGGTGAATTTTGCTGTGGAGTAGCTACAGCCGGAGCCGGTATCTGTGCGATATTTACATCCACAAGTTTTCTCACAACATCTGTTTGTGCTTATAGAAGTGAACATTTATTTTGACGGTTCAGTTTTTTATAGACATACATTGCATTTATTACGGCTACCCCAAAAATAACATCAACAGCAATCTTCTTGTACCACGCAAGACTTTTACGAATTTTAGAATAATAGCTGGCTAACTCATCAGAAAGATCAATGCTTTTTTGCGATTTTTATATTCCACAGACATGCATTTCTCCCAGTAGTCATAGTCTGTTCATCAGCGTGGCAAGTTGAGATCATAAGGACATCCCTTTTGTCCTTCCATTTGAGAACTGTTATATTATTCCGCTGACCGGCAAAATGTTGTCCACTTTTGAGCTTATTTTTTTCACTAATAACGGCAGATTTGTGCTAATTGCCACAAAGATTAGTTTTGCAACTAAGCAAGTATTCAGCTAATGGTATACTTGTATACCAATTATCTGCAATAATCATTCTTCCTTGATCCAAAAGTTCTTCACACAGCTTAACGCTAACGCTTTTAAGTTTTTTCAAATTGGAAACTTGGAGATCTTGGCCAGTATTTTATTTTTATTTTACTAAATAAAATTTTTGCAAACAAAAAGTAGTTATATAAAGGTCTAAAATTAAAAGTATATTTGTGTTGATCTAAACTACAATCCAAAAAAGTGTACACAGCATAATAATATAACTACAGTATAATCTTAGTCTTAGCAAAAATAAAACAGATAACAAATAATTAAATGTTAAGAGAAACACGTAAATTTATTTTAAATCTAACCAAGCTACTATCGAATATTATCTAGATGTACGTTACTATGCTTAAGGCGACACCGCGAAAAATGCACACCCTTCCATTGAATAGTATAGGACTATGACACCACTAACAAAAGTGGAATTTTGATATAGGTAAATTCATGTCTTTATCTTTTAATTTGCTTGTTCAAAAACACGATTGTATAATTTTGATTCGATCATAATTATTTGCGAAAATACCTCTAAAAAACCACTATAGTTGAAATTACAACGAAATTACTTAATCTATATCCTTGGGAATCGCTCAAATATATCCATAACATCAATGTTCATAATTTACTTGTCATTGTTTTTATTTGTCATTATTTTGATTATTTAAATAGATAATTTTAAAAAAATATTTTAAGATTCTGACAATTTCTAAGCGGTTTTTAATCATCGCGGGCGCTACGCAATTTTAGACCTTAAAACAGCATTTTTAAGTTTTTATAGAAACCACTTTGACACTTCTGGAGCCACTTTTTCGATGTGTCGTCTTAAGTATACACTTTGTATTTCCATACATATTCGTCATCAGTTGTGGCCTTGTAAATCTTTAGGCCACACTTGTGGGTTTTGTTTGGGTTGTATTGGCGAAACAGTATTCACCCTTGAAAAGGGACCATCGACTCTTCCACGACAACGACGTCTTTAGACGTAAGTAGTTTTCTGCAGTTTCTCATTACAATGTCTATAATTGGTTTAACCTTATACAAGCGAGATTCTTTCCGCCGTATTGTCTACAAAATGCCAGCAACGCAATATTGAAACAAAACGATATGACATTGTCATGTGCTTAGATAAATAGGGTCTCGTTCCCAGTAACTTCCTAATGATGGAAATCTAATTATACCAGTCACTAAGTAAATGCCCATAAATTTCTGTATATCTTCCCTGGTAACTGGTTTCAAGCGAGTCAAACTACCACCAGAATTAGCAGCAATACTTTGTTCAACGTACAAGTTTGTCTGTTGTACCATCAAGTCTAAGACTTCATCATCAACCAATAAGCGAAATATCGTAAAGACATCGGTATTTTCAGGAATGTGATCAATATGTAAAAAGTTTTCACTAGTAAAATCTTCATGATGCAATGGCTTGATGTCATAGTTCCAACCTTCATTCTCGTCATGTCGTTTCATTTCATAATCTGTAGTTGGTCTTGGAACAGATATTCTTGGAACTTTAACGGATGAGTCACTACTAGCACTATCGCTGGAACTTGAACGAATGAGTCACTACTAGCACTATCGCTGGAACTTGAACCGATGAGTCACTACTAGCACTATCGCTGGAACTTGAACGGATGAGTCACTACTAGCACTATCGCTGGAACTTGAACGGATGAGTCACTACTAGCACTATCGCTGGAAGTTGAACGGTTGAGTCACTACTAGCACTATCGCTGGAACTTGAACGGATGAGTCACTACTAGCACTATCGCTGGAACTTGAACGGATGAGTCACTACTAGCACTATCGCTGGAACTTGAACGAATGAGTCACTACTAGCACTATCGCTGGAACTTGAACGGATGAGTCACTACTAGCACTATCGCTGGAACTTGAACGGATGAGTCACTACTAGCACTATCGCTGGAACTTTAACGGATGAGTCACTACTAGCACTATCGCTGGAACTTGAACGGATGAGTCACTACTAGCACTATCGCTGGAACTTGAACGGATGAGTCACTACTAGCACTATCGCTGGAACTTGAACGGATGAGTCACTACTAGCACTATCGCTGGAACTTGAACGGATGAGACACTACTAGCACTATCGCTGGAACTTGAACGAATGAGTCACTACTAGCACTATCGCTGGAACTTGAACGGATGAGTCACTACTAGCACTATCGCTTGAACTTGAACGGATGAGTCACTACTAGCACTATCGCTGGAACTTGAACGGATGAGTCCCTACTAGCACTATCGCTGGAACTTGAACGAATGAGTCACTACTAGCACTATCGCTGGAACTTGAACGGATGAGTCACTACTAGCGCTATCGCTGGAACTTGAATGGATGAGTCACTACTAGCACTATCGCTGGAACTTGAACGGATGTCACTACTAGCACTATCGCTGGAACTTGAACGAATGAGTCACTACTAGCACTATCGCTGGAACTTGAACCGATGAGTCACTACTAGCACTATCGCTGGAACTTGAACGGATGAGTCACTACTAGCACTATCGCTGGAACTTGAACGGATGAGTCACTACTAGCACTATCGCTGGAACTTGAACGGATGAGTCACTACTAGCACTATCGCTGGAACTTGAACGGTTGAGTCACTACTAGCACTATCGCTGGAACTTGAACGGATGAGTCACTACTAGCACTATCGCTGGAATCTGAATTCGATAGTGAGGGTACATTACTAGCCATTGAGCTAGAAGTTTGTAAGGATACTTCAGTGGCATGTCTACTAGACTAAATTGGTTTTAGAGGAGCTTCATCATGTATATTATCGTCATAATTAATATTTACCTGGTTATCCGGCCAGCCGGTGACTTCTAAAGATGAAATATTGAACTCACTTGGAAAAAAGTCCGGATCTGCCACACTATCCAGCTAGTGGTAGAGCTATGCTGCAATTATATCAATAGTATAGTTGTAGCACGAATGGATCGGCTCGACCGAGGAAGGACCACGCTCTCACAGAATACCAGCGTGAAATGGCAGCTTGATGCTGCTTTGTTACGTATGGTGAGTGTAGAGAACCGGAGACCCTTTTTACTGGAAATGAGGCATTCCATCTTAGTTCTCACGGGTGACAACGCATCTGCATTTTGATTCGTAATCGAGGATAGATGTAAATGTTTATGAGCCACAGCAACCACTTACCATCAGGTGGACTGTGTGCTCGTTTGTCACCCTATCCTATATAAAAAAATCTATCGATTAATATTATTCGAAAAAAAATTATCGACGAATTTTCCACACTATCCGATGAATTTGACTAAGTTTTTTCTTCACGATCACTTTTCTCCAATATTTTCCTCAGGTGCTCGTCGGTATACGCTAGTTTACGGCTCATTTTACACAAAAAAAAAAGAAAAATCATTACAACAGGACTCAATGAGGGTAAATGAGTGAATGATTTGAACTACATGTGTCATATGTTACAATCTGTCAATGGCACTAGATATTTTTTGTTGCCAAACGCTAAAAAACTTAATAATTAGGAAAGTACGCGCAGATCACATATGGTCTGTAGACTAACGAGGTGATTTTTATCATCTTGCAAGCGCTATGAGTCCACAAACTATATGTGGCCTGTATTAAAAAAAACGTATTTCAGTAGAGTACGTACAAACATTTTTTAATACATAAGTATAAATTTTAACCACAAATATACCGACTTTAAAAAAACATAACTGGACTTATGGACAATTCCCACTCTGGAGCAGTGGCGAAGGTAGAGCTCCAAGCTAGGGCAAGCCCAAGATATAAATTGATAAAAATATAGATTGTTATTTTTAGCAGTATTATAAAAATACACCAATCTTGATCAGTCTCCACGCTTCAGTTTCATATTCAGTGCTGTCAAGGACGTGTTTAACAAAGCACACAGAAGGCATACCACTGCTAGATAGATTGTATTACATATCAGCAATTGCATAGCTTCGGTGGCTTTAAAGAAAGCCGTTTGGGTTTGTTTAAGCGAAAGAAAAAAAATATTTACGTCCAATACAATACATGAACAAAAGTAAAACACGAACAAAGTACAAACAAACTATGTACAAAATTAAAAAAAAAATTATTTACATTCTAATGGATAAGAGATAAGATAAGATAAGTGGAATCGTCTCGCTTTCTTATGGAAAGATTTAATTACGTCCACGTATTATTATTAGTTATTTTATTAGTTGATATTATTGATTGATTCAGGTTTAATAAGGCAAGCCCGGCTTTTCGGCTTTAATGGATGCTTCGCCACTGCTCTGGAGCCTGGACGGTGAACCTGTTATACGGCCGAATCGAAACGTTCGTGCTACAACCATAATATAGCTGCAAACTATACCACGTAAAAAACCTGTACTTAAAATTACAATTCACTTTTCCAGTGATAATGGCTTCGGTGTACCTACTCGTTCTGCTCGTATTGCGAAGTTTGTTACATTTAAGTAAATTACACACTAAAGAACGCAGTTCGAGCGTGGTGAGATCTTTTTGGTAAAAATAGTTAAAAAAGTAACAGCCTGTATACGTCTCATTGCTGGGCACAGGGCTCTTTTCATTACTAAAAGAATTTTAGAGCGAGGAATGTCCGCCGTGATTAGCGAACTTCACATGTCTTCGAATAAATTTTTTTCTTAATCAAACATGCAGGTTTCCTCACGTTTCCTTTCACCGCCGAGCACGTGGTAAATAATGGTGGTGATTTAAGTAAATATAGTGGTAACATATTTACAATTTATCTAAGTGTCTTGTTTTGACACAAGTGACGTATTAAACAGAGAAGCTATTCGGGGTTGTAAAATTGTTCAGTTTTGGAAAACAATACTTAACATGATTAAAATACTAGTGATATACTCGTATGATATTATTTTAGTGAAGGTTTGAACCCACTCATTTAGCGATAAAAAACTAGCCAATATTATCTTGCAAATAAAAACTGTCAAACCAAAGAAAATGCCTTTTTGTATAATGATTTCTTATATTTACGCGAACACTAACACATTGAAATAATACTAGTTTTTACGGAATTTATCGCGTATATTATAACTTTTTAAATATCCGACGTTTCGAACGCTTTACAGCACTCATGGTCACGGGCAGGACTGAGATGTTCAACGTCCATATGTCATAGTTAACCGCGGTTACCATAGATTAAAATTTAACTTTTGTTCCGATCTATGCAGTATGAACTTATGGTATCTTGAAGTCTTGCAGTTGTATGCTTGGGTTGGGATTTAATTTTATTTATTATAGGATCCCAAGCAGATGGTAGCACCCAGCCATCTTCTCTATTGAAATTAGGATGTTATTTTGATTTCAATAGCCTCGCGAATCATCCTTGGAAGGAATCGGTGTTCTTTAGCGAGGATCTGCGGTCTATCAAATCTGATGTAGTGACGGGGGCGATCCTGTACGTGTTCACAGACTGCAGACTTCCCGGAGCGTCGATTCTTCACATCAGCTATATGTTCTTTAACGCGGGTTTTTATTGATCTTTTAGTTTAACCTATGTAGGAGAGACCACATTCCCAATCAAGCTTGTACAATACTGCATCTTGCAGAGGGACATTACACTTGACCGATGGTAAAAACTGACCAATCTTCTTCAGCGGCTTGAAGTATGTTTTGATGGAAGCACGCTTCAAGATGTAGCCAATCTTGTCAGTGACTCCTCTAACATATGGCAGTACAGCAGGTACACGCTCGACTGTGGCCGGCTTCACTCGTTCACTGTGACGTAGGCGCGGGACTCGAAGCTTGTTGTCATGCAAAACTTGCTTGACATGGTGGAGCTCTGCAGCCAGGTGTTTACTGTCACAGATCCCTCGTGCTCTCTGAAACAAAGATTTACCCACGGTAGCTAACTGTGAAGGATGGTGGTGAGAATCACCGTTTAAATATCTATCTGTATGGGTCTATTTTACAATTTTACAAATTTTATTTTACAAATTTATGGGTTAGAGGCAAACAATTCCTTAGCTTTTCTAGATGTGTTAGTAATTCGGAATCCTGATAACACCTTGAGCCATACTGTGTATAGAAAAAAGACCCATACAGATAGATATTTAAACGGTGATTCTCACCACCATCCTTCACAGTTAGCTACCGTGGGTAAATCTTTGTTTCAGAGAGCACGAGGGATCTGTGACAGTAAACACCTGGCTGCAGAGCTCCAACGAAAAGATCAATAAACCCGCGTTAAAGAACATATAGCTGATGTGAAGAATCGACGCTCCGGGAAGTCTGCAGTCTATGAACACGTACGGGATCGCCCCCGTCACTACATCAGATTTGATAGACCGCAGATCCTCGCTAAAGAACACCGATTCCTTCCAAGGATGATTCGCGAGGCTATTGAAATCAAAAAACATCCTAATTTCAATAGAGAAGATGGCTGGGTGCTACCATCTGCTTGGGATCCTATAATAAATAAAATTAAATCCCAACCCAAGCATACAACTGCAAGACTTCAAGATACCATAAGTTCATACTGCATAGATCGGAACAAAAGTTAAATTTTAATCTATGGTAACCGCGGTTAACTATGACATATGGACGTTGAACATCTCAGTCCCGCCCGTGACCATGAGTGCTGTAAAGCGTTCGAAACGTCGGGTATTTAAAAAGTTAAAATATACGCGATAAATTCCGTAAAAACTAGTATTATTTCAATGCCTTTTTGTATTTTCTTTTAATGCATAATTTTTTATTAGTAAATATAAAATGAATAAAACATTTTTCATGTACTTATAAAAACGAATTTATAAGCAATTTATATATGTAGGTACTATAATATTGTAAGATTTTATCATTGAAGTAATATGTACTTACGTACTAGAACAGCTATTTCAAACAAAAAATGTGCGCTACTCTGTGTTCGCACGGTTGATTTTTTTATCATAGAATAAACATAGGTAGAATGACCCGTAGGTAATAGTAGATTGTATTGTTAAATTTTTAAATTTTGTCATTTATTTTGTATATTCTATTTGCTTATTTAATATTATTATATTACATAATATTATATTACAATTACATTTTAATGATATTTTTAACCGAATATTTTAAAAGGTATTTATGTCAAAAGTTTTTTGTGGAACTTTAATGTGGAAATCAAAAAATAAAATAAAAGAATAATAAGCAGATTTAAATATTAAAAATTAGCCTAGTTTTGATAACTTACATATGTTTCTAAAAAATGTGTATAATAATATATTCGTCCTATACTTAAGTACCGTCAGAAATGTCGCATCTGAATAAATTAATTTCATAATCTATATTCCATGACAAGAGATGGCGTCTTAGGAATAATTTGTTTTATTATTAAACTATATTTTTTTTATTGATTAAATATCTTATTAACCGATGAAAAGTAATTCCTTGGTTTTCACTGACATTTCTTGAATTATTTGTGCAATATCTAAGTACACAGGACGGCATATTTTTATCAAGAGATTTTTTTAAAAATCAACACACGTGACAACTCTACGATCGCTTAGCGAGTGACTAATTAAAGTGCGGTGTAAGCACCGCAGTCACGGTAATTTTTATAAAATTACCGTGCCGCAGTTAAATGGAACAGAGTAGCTGAATGCAGTGTCGCCTCTAGTACCTAGTTCACATATTAGCTCAATGGATTTTATTGAATGAATATCATATTTTTGCAAAAACGTGCTGTTATTCTATACAATTAAGAAGTCGAACAAGCATACAGTTCACCTGATGCCAAGTGGATGCTGTGGCCCATGGATACCTACATCTATCCTCGATTACAAATCAAGATATAGATGCGTTGTCACCCTTTAGGATTGTCTAAGCCCGAATGCTTAGTTAACTGTAAAAAGGGTCAGATTCTCTACACTCGCAAAACAACAACATTTAGGTGCTATTTTACGTTGGGGTTATTTGAGAGCGTGGTCCCCCCAGTAGAGCCGTCCCATTCGTGCTGCAACCATAATATAGCTACAGCGTAGCTCTACCAGGTTTTTAAATTTGTTTTACAGTTTCATAAAACAGTAAAATCTATATCCATTGAATTCACGATGCAATTTTTTGAATATATTAGCAAACGTACAGAGTTTTATAACAGACATACTTTTTGAGTAATTAACCGTGTATTTGTTTTAAAAAATATATTAAGACGAAACAAGAAATATTAAAATAGCCAGATTAACTAGGATTTTGCAAGGCATTTAAACGTTTAGGAGGCTAATATCTATGACTTACTTCGTAAAATTCTAAATCTCAAAATTTTATAAAAAATACAAAAATAATAAACTATATTAAGATACTAAAGATATATATAATAAAGATTTCCATTTTTTCTCAAAATGAACAGGTTCAGTTCCTCAGTAAAATAATAAATATTGCTAATTATATAAACTTGAATTAGAAAGCAGGCGGGGCCCCAGGCGAGGATGGAATTACAGCGGAGCTTCTGAAAGCGGGTGGAACACCGGTACTTGAAGTCCTTCAGAAGCTCTTCAATTCCGTCCTCCATGGTGGCACTACTCCGGAGGCGTGGAACAGAAGTGCGGTGGTCTTGTTCTTTAAGAAAGGCGACAACGCTCTCTTGAAGAACTACAGACCGATTTCCCTTCTGATCCGCGTCTACGTGCTGTTTTCGAGAGTCATTACGAATCGTCTCGTACGCAGACTCGACGACTTCCAGCCTCCCGAACAAGCCGGTTTCCGAAAAGGCTTCAGTACCATAGACCACATACATACCCTGCGGCAGATTGTACAGAAGACCGAAGAGTACAATCTGCCACCTTGCCTGGCCTATGTGGACTATGAGAAAGACCTTGATTCCGTCGAAATTTGGGCGATGCTACAGTCCCTTCAGCGATGCCAAGTTGACTGTCGGTATATCGTAGTGCTGAAGTGTTTGTACAGTAGGGCTACGATGGCTATCCGAGTACAGAACCAGAGTTCGAAACCTATCCAACTGCAGAGAGGTGTAAGACAGGGTGACGTTATATCCCCGAAACTCTTCACCGCTGCGTTGGAAGACGTTTTCAATCTACTGGACTGGAAAGGATACGGTATTAACATCAATGGCGAGTACATCACTCACCTTCGATTTGCCGACGATATAGTCCTTATGGCAGAATCACTGGAGGACTTAAGCACTATGCTCAATGACCTCAATGGTGTCTTCCAACGGATGGGTCTTAAGATGAACATGGACAAAACAAAGATCATGTTTAATGTCCATGTCACACCTATGCCGGTATTTATTGGGAGCACTATGCTCGAAGTTGTTGACGAGTACGTTTACCTGGGACAAATAGTCTAACTAGGTAAGTCCAACTTCGATCGAGAGGTTAATCGACGGATTCAACTCGGCTGGACAGCGTCCGGGAAATTACGACACATCTTCTCGTCAGGTATACCTCAATCTCTGAAAACTAAAGTGTACAACCAGTGCGTGTTGCCAGTGATGACTTACGGATCTGAGACGTGGTCCTTCACTGCTGGCCGTATGAGGACGCTCAAGGTCGCTCAGCGAGCTATTGAGAGGGCTATGCTAGGAGTTTCTCTGCATGACAGACTCAGAAATGAGGATATCCGCAGTAAAACCAGAGTGACCGACATAGCCCAACGGATTAGTAAGCTGAAGTGGCAATGGGCCGGCCATATAGCTCGAAGAACCGATAACCGCTGGGGAAGAAAGGTTCTCGAGTGGCAGCCTCGTACCGGTAGGCGTAGTGTAGGACGACCCCCCACTATATGGAGTGACGACCTGGTAAAACATGCAGGAAGTCGATGGATGCAGGTGGCTCATCTATAAAAAAACAGTGTGATGAACTTTACAATTTAACTATCGTAGTATTAACCGTCTGATATTAAACTTTGTTAATATGCTAAATTACATTGAAAACTATGAGGTGAAACATTTTACGCCACGTTAACTTGACTAATTGGGCCTTGTAATGTAGTTTCGCTTAAAATAAGTTATTCAAAAAAATGAACGTGCAAATAACTTAGATACTTACTTGTTACCTTAGCGCCTTACATATTATACCGTTATTAGAGAACTTGTGGCTTTAGACTATTCAAATCTATAGAGGACTAACGTGTGTGCCTCGTTTCCAGTACAAGGGTTCTCCAAGTCTCTACACTCACCATACGAAACAATAGCATTTATTCTCGCATTCTGTGATTCTACATAACTATTATGTGCAAGGTATTATATGTATATTGGTTGGACTGATTCTAACTTTAGATATTTATTCTTTTATTTAAACTTTTTGTACTAAAGGTACTAACGGTGCTAGTCATAAAGGAAATTAAGTACGTCAGTATGTATAAAATAAATATAATTATACAGACGTGTGCAGTCCGTCAATACAATACACACTGCAGTAGTACGGTTTTCTTCGATTTAGTTCACATTCAAAAATAAGAATAGGTAATATGCCTAGCTCTGGAAGATTTATAGGCTATTAATACACTTGCGGTTCAATGTCGCATTATACATAGATAATTTTATGTAAGTAGTTATCTGAAGTAGCAGTTTTAACACGGTAAAAGTAAAGTTACGGTTCAGCCTATATACGTCCCACTGCTGAGCACAGGCCTCCCCTCATTTATGAGGGGGATTTAGAGCAAGGAAGTGTCCGCCGCGCTGCCCCAATGCGTGTTGGCGAACTTCACATGTCTTCGAAATATTTTTTTTCTTATACCTACCTCAGACATGCAGGTTTCTCCACGATATTTTCCTTCACCGCCGAACACGTGGTAAATCAGCACTTAAAATTTCAAATAACAATTTAATTCGTGCTGGCTGGAATCTAACCCGGGTTACTCGTTTAACACGGTGCCTGACTACTATTCTACCTGGTGATAAATGACCCAGACAGTAAATGGCACTGCCATATAGCAACAGAAACCTATTAACTATTGCCTTGAAGATACTCAGATTGTAATCGGACGGAAAAACAGACGCAGGCAAATTATTCTACTCATTTGCTCTGCCTATGCCTTACAGATGATGAAGCAGGCCCTTGGTGGTATAACATACAATTGCTCTAGGGTTAACTAAAATGATGATTCATGGGATTTGTGTAATAAATTAAATACCCTTAGTATTATTAACTCTTTATTCTCCTGAATTGTCGAAATTAATATTACAATATTGAATGCGGGCTTCATATACAATCACCCAACTATTTTGCTTATGTTAACCACGACACAGTCACATGCGCCGTGCCTTCGGTGACGTTATTCTGTCAATGGGTATCCGTATTTAAATTGATGGAAATATACATGTGAGGAAGATTTAGAAAATGTATACCTAAAGCAAAAAATATTTCTGTTATTAATTAATTACGATTCAATTTACTTTGTAAAACCAAAGCCATAACATTATTTTGAAAATTTACCCACTACATGTCACGTACCTTAGCACGGCAAGTCTCATTACATAAATACATAACGTAAAACAAAAAAAAATATATAAACAAACTAATAATGCGCCACATAAAATTTTCACGACTATTTACAATTACTTAGTTTAAGACATTTTAATTTCTATTTTCAAAAATATAGATATACGTACATACATACATAGCTACATTTATATTACGATAAAAATTGATCGATTATTTAGAATTAACCTAACAGAAGTCTTGTTAACATATTGAAAGTAAAAGATCAAAAGAGGAGTGTAAACAAAAGTGATATGCTATTTTTATGAGAATTAACTCAAAAACAAATATATTGACAAAATATGAGTAAATTAGTTTTATTTCAATAAATATGGAAGGATATTTAGGTATTTATCAATACCTTTTACCATACAAAATACTAGGCATTATGGCAAGACAGCATTGCAAATGGAGGGTGTATATAATGTATGAAGCAAATTGCTTATTGTTCCACGAGAATTATCTGTGGTTCTCTGTGTACGAGAAAACAATAATGGAAACTTAACATAAATCACTGGATGCGCGTGCACAGCGCGGCTAATAGTATTAAATTGTCCTCTGTTAAAACGGAAATGTAATGTTCAAAATATATTTATAACGACGAAACCATACCGGATTTGCACAGTCCCATTATGAAAAGATAACGATAACTTATTAAAAACAACGAAAACGGCAAAATTCAAATCAATTTATTGGGTAACAACAAATTTTTCGTATACACACCTAGTTTCCAACATTACCCCTCAATGCAATATAGTGTGTATGTCCTGTATATTTGAACGTCTTCAATACAATCGATTCCCGCTAACAATAATTACGAACAATACTAAGTTAATTAAGCGTTTATAAACAAATACTTTGTCGGGTTTCAACACGCTCAATTTTCTCTACATTATTTATTACCTATGTATTATAATTTATAAAGTCTACTTACACCGATTACTTAAGTACATTTTGTTCGATTTTTAATTCTCGATTCGTAGTTAAAAATTAAGATGGGATTAATAATTTATTACTAACGACAACCTTATTCCGTAAGCATTCTAACACGACCATTACGTAGAGTTTCTTCATGAAGACATCTAATTTATTATTGCACATACCAGACGGCAGCCGATACATTCAATGTAAAGTCACATAATACCGTGAAATTATAAATTAAAAAAGATATATATTTTAGCATTCTTGTTTTCTTTATTAGTTAAATCTATTAGACAAGTAATTTAAAAATAAATGATTTTTTTTAAATGTTGAAGGTTTTTAGGGATAGATCGAAGAATATATGAAACTTAATATATATAATGATAAATATAAAGTTTAAGTCTAGTATTGTGTAAACACCTAAGGAAGTCTTTAAGTAAAATATTCAATACGGTATTTAATATAAGATATTTTCAATTATAACTGAGTATATCACGTAATTTTCGCAGATAGATACAATGGATGCAATACTTGGATTATAATATTAATAAGAATTTTGTTATTCCTAAATCTACGCATTCGTTTTATGTTAATGATATCACGACATTAACTTCCTATAAACATTCAGAAGCTAGATTTTACAAAATGCAAATTAGACTGTGGACAGATACCTGTTGCAATGATTTATCAAAATTAATTGCATATTCCAAATTTATACACGAATTTTAATTAACCTCTCCATTCTACCCTGACATTAATTTACGTATAATGGGTGACTATCAACACTAATTATTCGAATCCTAATATTTTTTTTTATATATTACTTCTGCAAAAAAATATCTTCCCCAAAGAATTGAATGAGAGAATGCGGAAGATTTTGATGCGGTAGGCAATTTCAATTTCAGCATTATTTTGATATTTATAATTTAATTTACACAATGTTAAATTATGATTTAAAATATTTTGGCACAACACGGAATTGATAGAGGATTAATTTTCCAGGCGTGTGGACATTACAAGTGTCTACAAATAAAATTTAATTTATTAATAACGTGAAAGTAGCGCCAAATTTAACGCAAATATTAAACGAATTCCTAATATTTACCAGTCCTCATTTAAACGCAAGCATGTAGCACTTAACTTTAATGAATATTCTATAGGTAGAGAACGATATTGTTTAAGCATTTGTCCAGTTCAGTATTTGTTCGAAAAATGTATTAGATTAAAAGCGTTGAAGTGACTAAGAAAATAGGTACAATAGGCAAACGGCCTAATTTAATTCTATTAAAGATTAAAGGTATACGACGTGTAACTAAGGTCTTAGGAAATACACCTTACAAAGTCGATCCTATATTACCTATATGTATATTACACTTAATATGCTACTCAACGTTTAAAATTACTTGTAAAATTTTATATTTAGTCACATTATTGTTAATTATATGTATCATTTTTACGTATATAATTTTTGAACATCGGATGACTTCAGATACTTTTGGACAACGCACCATGCACATTTGTTCAAATTACATCAAATGCAGTTTTGTTTCTTTTTTGTAACATTGTTCGATTAATATTTTGTGTTATCTGGACATAATATTGTTCAATTAATATTTTGTGTTATCTGGACACAGAATTTTACTCTAGAACCGCTATAAAAAATATCGCACAATCTTAATATAAACTTTTCACTCTGAAGACAGAAAGTACAAAATTAAGATTCGTTATAACGAAGACTTATCAGCGATTGTACTTCGGATACGTATTTTGTTACAAATACACGTTAAACGCTCTTATGGAATAATTATGTATCTTATATTTATATATTTGTTGATAGATAGTATTTGTTATAATTAAATTAAAATGATCAAAGCGAATCAACAATTTATGAACATAACGACGGAAGGTAATCACTGATCATAAAAATAAATCAACTCTTTCGAAATCAACTGCCAATAATACAACAAACTTTACAATTATTAAAAAAAAATGTGACCCTCATAATCATAACATAACCAGCCCGCCAAAAGCAGACAAATAATAAAATATACATCAAAATGTACATAATATAATAATATCTAATAATAAAAAAATATAACGTAATGAATTAGTATAAGTGGTAGAGCAATAAATACTATGAGATTCACAGATTTAAAATCTTAACTAACAATACCGAAATTCACTCGGAATTCAAATGTAAATCTTAGGACGACACTTACGCGTTTGTATATTTTAGATAAAACATTATTGCAATACATGGTGTAGTTATGGCAACAAAATAAATGCTTAAAGCACATCACCAGCCCGTCCATTAGCGAACACTGAGGCGAGTCTTCCGCACAAAAGGAACATTGATAAGAAGTCAAAACGCCTCCTCAACGAGGCAACACTCTTATTAAACCAGCCGCAAAACATAAAAGTGGATACGAATGACAAACGTTGCCCGCAGATCCCTGTGGACGCAGCACTTCATTTAATCACACTATATGATACAGTATCAGTCAAGATTTCCTAGTGTTTGGGGCAGACGGCTTACGTCGGCACCTTATTCACTTTGAGGAGGTCGTTGGAGCCCTTGTCAATAGGCATCTTCATCGGATCATGATGGTGGGTCACATGATGACCATGGTGTTGACCCTCTAGTTTCGCTTGCTTCTCCTGTTGCTGCTGCTTCATTCTGTCCTGCTCCTCTCTTTCTCTACGCGCTTGCTCGTTTATTTCTTTTACAGCGCGCAGTTCTTTCTTTAGTTTCATTCGGCGATTCTGAAACCATATTTTTATCTGCCGCTCCGTGAGGCACAGGGCGTGTGCGATTTCTATCCTGCGTCGACGCGTCAAGTAGTGGTTAAAGTGGAATTCCTTTTCTAGTTCTAAGGTTTGGAACCTCGTGTAGGTTTGTCGCCCTCGCCGCCGTGGACATCCATTTGGACCTGAAACCAAAAAAAAAGACTTAAATACGCATTTAAAGGTGTTCATTTTAAAATAAATACTAGTAGTAAAAAAATAACAAGTATCTAACATAAAAACCATCACACAAATGATTGTTAGTAATTAAAGTGGATTTAATTTCTATTTTACGTTCCATATATCAATGAACGCGTTTGTTTGGATTCGCAGCGCGAAGCCTCTATACAGGTTATTAACTTTCACTTTATATCATCTAAGACTTTAATGGGCCATTAATATTTTATTACCGCACTAAAGATAATTTTAAATCCATCCGCTACTGACAGTAATCTATAAGTGGATCAAATATCGGAATGTAAAAGAATGCAATAAGGAAAACGATGTTTTAAGATTAAATTCATCAGTGAGAATGAACGTTCGCAATCTTTGTGCGTGCGAATGTAAAAATAAATAAACGTTCGTACAGTAAAAAGTAACGGAAAGGGTTGAGGCCCATTAATGGTCCGCATGGTAACAATAGTGCTTTCTAAAAAGAAATTGCTACAAAAAACAGGGTTGAGTATAGAAGGGTTGTGCAACTTTCTAATGCTTTGTAAGGTGTCTCTATTATCTTTGTAAAGAAAGATGTTTTCGGGGAATTTGTGAAAGTTTTTAACCCTATACTTTAAAAAATTTTAAAAATTCAATAGGTCTTGACGACTTTTGATTCTTAAAGTATTTTTGTTTCAAATCAAAACAGCAAGTATTGATGCATTAAAATGTTTTCCTGTTTCACACATGTGTGTTAACATGTATCTTAAGACGGCGCAGTGTATATAGGCAGGTAAATGCTACAGACACCGGATCCTGGACTGGTTTTCAAGCCAGGCAATAAATAACGTAAGATAAATAGGCTTCCCGACGTGTATAAAATTGATAGCAGCCCAAGAAACGAGCGCGGGAATGTCCATTCGTGTAGGATCGACCTTAGTTACCTGAGCCTTCTTACATTTAAATAGACAGTATTAGTATGGATGTGCATAATATGAAATATTAAGTAAAAAAATAACAGGTGAGACTTCGGTAAAGTTCGTATTACTTTTTATGTTTACATTTAAAAGTATATTAATTAATTTTTTATTTTTTAAATTAATAATATAGTAAGTATGAGCTTGAATTGAGAGCAATATAGGTAGTAAATGATATTTATAGTCCCCATTTAAATAGCATAAAATTTGTCCGCAGATAAATTTGTTTCCCCTATAAAACATTATTCTGTCTAGATTTCATAAGCATCATAAGGATTAGTAAAAAATGGCAGTATTTTTAACCGTAATACAATATAAATAAAATTATAAATTTATTGCAACCAGTGAGTCGATAAATTCATGGAATATTTAGATAATTTTAATTGTTGATTAACTTAAAATTTAAATAGTCATGTCCAAAACAAATCAAGTAGCTCATATGACAATTAATTATTATAATTTATATTGACTATAAATTACTGTAACTGCATTTTTACGGGCGCAAATAACATTTACGGTTCGTGATTATTTCAACAAAAACTTTAAAACTGTTTTAAAATGTTATAAATAGATAATGGTATAATTATACGCCTGTGGTTAGAAGAGTACAGATCTTAGCAGTGATGCGTACAAACGAGATAGAGGAAGTTATTCTAATTTTAAAAAGCAAAGATGGAACCCAAAACACAATACAGGAGTCCCAATAATGCAATCAAAGAGAAAGGTCGTAAATAGTGGTTAGTGGTGCTTGAAAGAGATCCTTCTGCTATACATAATAGAGGCTAAATCTGTATGTGATGGGGGGTGAGATCAGTTGTTTTTGTCAATGGTAGTAATATGTTAGCGGAGCAGGTTGGCCACCCTTCGCACTGTCGCCATGACAACGAACGTTAAGCCACCTCCCGTCAGCTGGGTTCCATTATTCTTTGTTGTATTGTAGATACGGGGCGGTTTGTCACTGACTGATACTTTGTACCTGTAAAGTATTTTTTTTTCATGCTACAGATTTAAAGTTTCTCGACACACGAACTTTATTTACGTTGTTCAATAATTCCCTTTGTTGTGTTTAACAGACGTATTGTTTTAGTGGTTAAATATTATTAAAATCGAGATAAGTCACCTAAAATTGTATTGGTAATTTATTTGTCATGTCATTTTAGAAGAAAAAGTAAAAATAATTATAAATGGACGCTGCTGTGGGTATAATATATCTTGAAGAGGAACGGCATAGCATTAATTAGGGCCGTACATTGTGAGCCGACTTCGGGCCGACTATAAACATACAGCGACAAGTCCTGCCTCTTAACTTACCTCGCTTTTTTCTCCGAAATAAATCTCACGGAATGTTCTTGCTTATTTATTATTTTATTTAACTTTGTATCAAAACCTGCCCGCTTTTATATGAAACCAGTTCCACAGTGCGTTTGATTAATGTGCCACCGGCGGATCGGAATATTAAAAAGGTACGATTGTGAATTATAACAGAAATATTGTCCGGTAAGACGGTAATTTATAGAACGAGTAATATAGGTGAGCTTCTGGAGACTGGTCAGGGAGCTAGTTTTAATTGAAATAACAGAAACGCCCGGATATTACTTGGCAAGATTTTTTTAGGGATTTTTTTTATTTTTTTTTATTCTTCTAATATATAAAAAAATATTATCACATTTATACTAAATTGTTAAGAATAAATTAAATATTATATTTTTTACGTGTATTATTTTCTGTGATAACCTAATTCTAAAATTATTTATAATCAATATCAGACATTTTAGTAACGTAAATTTCTTCTGTAAATATTGTTTTATGATACGCAAGTATTCAGCTATTCTCTAAACTATTTCGTTTCGATTTCAAAATCGCGTTACATTTAGCTTACGTGAACTAAATCACGCTATGGAAGCCGTGGCACGCATTAATAAATTATTTAATCAAGTATTTTAACTGAATCTTGTTACGGATGATATGTTCTAGTTTACAATCAAACTGTATATATGTAAACTAAATTTAATGGTGGGCATATTGTAGGTACACGAATTTTATAATATATTTAAATAAATAAATACCTACATAATTTAAATTAATATAAAACATAAATTATGAATAAAATATATAAAATATAGTGCTCAAAACTTTTTTGTGATATGTAATATATATTTTTTAAATTTTGCCGCAGAACATCTTACTATATGTTGCCGTCGTATCCTTTGATGAGACATTTTAGCAATTTGCCTCACTCGCATCGCTAAAATGCACCAATAGAACATAATATGGTCGAACATATCATGGTCTGATTCTGCTCAAAACAAAGTATCTAATAATAATTAATTTTAAGGTAAGATGAACCTTTTGACGTAACCGACTTCAACTTCACTAATAATAACTTATTTTTGGAGTCGTAAAAATTTAAGTTGAAATTTTAAAAAGAGTTTATTTTATGTGAGTTATCAATCCAGTATAAAATTGAAGTAAAATTAAATTTTCTTTTTCTCTCATATTCTAAACTGTTATTGTAGCTTTTTACTGGAATATTGATAATTAAGTAGTTAATTTACATTAGTATTTTTTTAGATTTATTTTACCTATATGAAATGTTAATATAATATAAAACGACAAGGGAAAGCAATGTAACTGTAAGTTAGCAAATGCAAGGCAAATGCACAAAAACGACTTTATAAGCAAATAACAATCAGAAAAAATAACCGCGTCCACTGGTTGGTGAGGGTCGTGTCTCTACGACCTAAACACAAATCACTTATGTCGCTGAAAATGCCTGTAATTCTATTTTTCTCAATGTGTTTAATTGCTGTACGTAGGTCAAATTAGATAATTTTACTTATTATTGGTACAATAAAGGTAATGTTGCCATTTTGGATACACAATACACTTATATTATCCATACCTATTATACAACATTCAAGACTAATTACGTACGATAAGTACAATCACTTTTTCATATCGTAATTTCTCATTGGAGTTTCATAATTTACTATTTATCACCTTTTATTTTAAAATAAAAAAGGTTTGTTCAGGTACACTTTCCTATATTTACAGTATTCGTATTTTGTACATAGTATATTATAATATTATGTTCACGTGGATATAAGATATATTTATTGAAAACGGGCCAAATTAGGAGTACCCTTAACCGACGAGCATGCATGCGTAGGTGTATGGATGTGAAGGAGGCGAGAGAGGTGTGTCAGGATCGTGCCAAATGGAAGTCTGTAGTCTCTGCCTACCCCTCTGGGTGACAGGCGTGAGTGTTTATGTATTTTATGTATAAGCGAGGTAGGTGTAAGATATATTTAGGAATATGTTACTAAGTATTTGCTTTTCAATTCCAAACAAAAAAATGAATAGACGATCAAATTGTTGTAAGTAAATCTTATACAAGGAAATGAAATACAATATTTACTAGGTTGTTGCTACAAAATAAGGCACGAGTTAAGTTTTTCTTTTCGAATTATCTTTTGATATTTTCTAAATTTCTGAAATCTGTATGTACGAAGCTAGGTTGGTACTGTCTTTCCAGTCAGCGCAAAAATCCAATTTACTCACTAAAGTTTTTCTTTATTTTGTGCTTTTAGATTTTGTGTTAATTAATATGATGGACCGGTCACACATATCCTGTTGCATGTTAATAAAGCTCGATTAAGTACATATCTGATACATTTGAAGCCATATTCCACTCACCTTGCCCGTAAAGCTATCTATCCTTACAATCTAAAAAGATTACAAGGGCAGATAGCTTTTATTAAACATTTAATTAAAAAACTGTTACATACCGTACTTAAAAAGGGCAAGCAAATTATACTTCACATAGTGTAATTTTAATATGAATTCGCACTTGTAGACAGTAACGTATAGGTTTAACTGCTTTTTTTTTTAGAAAATTGCAGTGACAACCTTACAGTCCACGTGACGTCAAGTGATTATTGGAGTCAATGGACACCAATAACCAACTTCAAACAATACAGATGCGTTGTCATTCGGAGGTTTAATATGGAATATCTCAATAGTTTGTAAGAACCTACGCATCACAAACGCACCAGGCAAAGATAAATTAGAACTGCCTCTGTGTTTGTGCCCACACAGGCGGCACTGCAACGTGATTAAAAATCAGTTATATAAATTATTTAAATCTCTTATTAAATTAATCATCTCATAATTGAAGGGAAGGCTGGCCCCAGCAGTGGGACTTTTCAGGCAGTTACTTTGCAATGGTTGCATAAACCTCAGCGTTTCACGCAATCGCTTTGAAACTTTTTTAGGAAAAACAATGAAATGGCGTATTTTGAAGAGCAACCGATTACCAAGACTTTTATAAGGGGAATCAATTAGATTATGGAGTATTAAGTGTATATCAATTAAATCGCCGTTAAAACCTTTTAAGGGCCGTGTAACCGCACGTCGGCGACACTGGAATTTATTGCGTCGTAACTCGTAAGTTATCGTAAACTTTCGTCTTGTTCGTGACGCCATCTTAAAATAGGACTTGTAATGTCAAAAGCTCAAAAGTAAGTAGATCCTGCCGGTTTGTATTCGGCTCTTGTTTGACTTCGTTATCGTATTATAATGGAGTATTTCCGAATACTAAATCAACAACGACTCGAAGAATTTATAACATAAGATCACTGTAATGTAGTTTTGTTTTTAAAAATAATAATGCGTTGTGCGAAAAGGAAATATTAGCCTGAAGTTTTTTTTTAATTAGATGATAAGTAAGAAGAATGTGAGGCATGGTCATTGACTTCTGGCCATATAATGAATTTCAAATATACTTATTTATTTAGATATATATTTTATTGATTTGTTAAAGATTTTGTGTAAAAGGCGAGCTTAATGACATTATCTACCAGCTAACCTTGGGTAGGACAGGAGTAAGTTTTGTAAGCAAATTGTACATATATACAACACATAATAAAATATAGGTACACATTTATGATATATAATTTTCACTTATCGTTATTTGTACGTATTTTTATATTTTATTTTTATTTTGTCCCCCCCCTATTTTAACTCTTGTTTGCATCAGTTCTCTACGCAAAGTTTGTCTGGATGAGATCACTTTCAGACTAATAAGACCGCCTGTTGTACATATTCTACATTAGATTAAATTGTACTCGATATTTTCTATTTTGATGTACAATAAAGAATAAATAAATAAAATATATATAATTGATACACATATATAAATAAATATACACATTTATACGTATAAATATCTCAATAAATGTATATGTAAATAACTATAAACATAAGGTAAGTTGACTCAACTTTGTAGGCTACGGATAGGTATGTTCGTATAGTTTTCTTTTAAAAACAGGTTCAGCAAGTATTATTAGCAGGTCAACAGACAATTTTGTTCCAGAGGGAGATGGAGTAACTGTGAAAGAATTTGACATAAACCCAGAATGGTGCACAAGAGTAAACAGTAATTAACTGCGTGAAGAACGGAGATTGAAAGAATGATGACCACCGCGGAATTGGAATCTTTCTTTTAGGTAAAGGGTTGACGAAGAATCATTTCGAACTGTGCACAGGATTCAGAAATTTTTGCGCTGGCGTATAGTTAACTACTTTAACTCGGAGCAAAGTTCCGATAACTTCTCATCTAATCGTATTTCGTAATCGCGCAGGCCAAGGATGAATCGCATTGCAATTGTTAAGTAACCTGTCCAACTTGTTTAGCAGCGCCTGCGAGGTATTAGTGAGACAAACATCGACATAGTCAAATAATGGAAGAGTTCTTACTCTTCCATCCAATCTCTTGATTGGATAAGAAGATTATTTGAAGGAGGCAGAAAGAAATTAAATTAAAAAAAAATAATTAGATGGAGTGAGGTACGCTTGTGAATTTACGACAAACCTCGGACACCCGTAAAATCCAACTTAGAAACGGGTCAATAATTAAACAACTTAAAAACGGGTCAATAATTAAACCCAGATTCTTGACACTAGTGCGGAAGGAAGTTTTCATAGTGAAAGGTCAGAAATGGATGGGAGTTGTGATACCAGTCGACGACTACGAATGACGGGTAGCCTGGCTTTCACTGGGATTTACGGTTATACCAAAGTGCTGTAGGACCAGTCTGATTATCTGCGATTGCAGTATCAATTTTAGCCTAGGACACTTGTGAGTATAACTGGAGATCGTCAGCATAGAGGTGGTAAGAACATTGAATATGGGTATTTAGAAGAATGATAAACACCGAAAAAAGGAGGAGAAAAAATGCACACTTAGAGACAAATTGCATCAGTCGAAAAAATTCTGACCAGACCGAACAGCTTGCTGGTGATCGTGAAGATAAGAGGAAAACCGGTCTAGTGCTGACAAGGAGAAATTTAGACGTGAAAGTAATTCAAGGAGTAAGTCGTGACCGACACAATTGAATGCGTTTGAGAAGTCAATAAGGATTTACCTGACCTTCTGTAACTTGAAGTAACGCTGGGGAGGTACTGTGTCCCGGGCGGTAGCCACACTGATATGTACTAAGGAAGTTGTATTTAGAAATGCTAAAATGAAGGGCTAAAATGATTCAAGGGCTTTGCAAAGAAACGGTTAAAACGGCTATATAAAAGTAGGTCTAAAATGAGAAAGAAGCGATGGATTTGGTACATTAGCAAGGGGCAAGACAAAAGTTTTAAGCCTTAACTTGGGAAAAATACAAGTAGAAAGTGAGAAATTGATGATGTGGTGAGAACTGGAATAATGATTTCGGGTATGAGAGGTATAATAGATTTTACTCACCTCATCATAGCCGGTTGCAGAAGATTTTATTGAAAGTATGACTTTTCTAGTATCCTCATCAGTCACTGAACTGAAGTTGAAAGAACTCTGCTTCAGATGTTTTTCTTCACGATAGAACCAGTATCAATGAAACCACAGTAAAGCTAGTGTAACCGATAAAGCCTAATACAACAGTAAGCTAAAATGGTAATGGGCCATCTGTATAGCTCGAAATACTGAGAATCAATGAGAAAAAAGATAACCCAGACATCTTGTACCTACAATTTGCAAGCATGTGTGTCTCATTCATCCAGGTCCAGGATGAAGCATGCAGAAAGTCGAATGTATCCAGGTCAAAACCATGCTTGATGTCAGTCTTTGGGGAAGGGCTATATTAGGTAGAGGACTAGTGATGTGGTGCAATGATGACAAATAGTATTTTTACCACAATTTAAACGTTATCTCTACACTAGGATTTTCTCCTGTATCGTGGGGGCAGTTTAGAAACATAAATTTCACAAGGACAAACATCCAGTTCTTCCTTCTTTGTTCCGTGCGGGATTCGAACCCGCTGCCCTTAGCGCTGTAACTCATTGCTAAGCCACTGCGCCACGGAGCCGTCAAAAATTACAGTAGCCAGGGTATGAATACGCTATTCGATTACTGACTTGAAACATTCATTGTACATACTTACAATCAGATATCCTAATAAGAGTAGAGGTAGAGTGAAGCAGCATCTAGTTTTCCCCTAAACTTTAAGAGAAAAGTGCACCTCACACATTTGTATTATATCTATGTTTTCTTAAATATTATGATTAGTTCTATATTATTTATAGCACTTTTAAAATTTTGGACACCAATTAAATACAGCTTTCGATTTTCCACTTTTTATTTCCAAAATAACGATTTTTTATTATGCGTTTTTTGCACGTTAAGTTTTAATTAAACACTCATTGATTAGTAATATTAGTTTTAAAATATTTGCAAATTCGTAGTATTTCATTCACTTTAACATTATTTTTTGCAATATGAAAGGATCGTACAAAGCTAATATTTCAAGGGGACCCGAGACGGAAAGAGGCATTTTCGCTCGTTACCACCGCCAGTTAAATCATCACAATGTTGTTCTGCGTCTCGTTCTATATAGGGACATTGCCTTAAAGTTAGGGTTGGCATTGAAGTACTACTTAGGAAAATCTGAATTTAGCGCTTTAATTTCTTTGATAATAATATTTTAGAGTCGCAAACAACAAAACGTTGAAATTTTTCAAAAGACTATCTACATACACATAGCGTAATTATTATAATTTCCATTGAAATTGGATTTCACAGCGACATCTGAATCAGGTAGTTGCATAAAAGAAGAATGAAGATAATTGTGAGGATGATGCTGATGATTATGATATCCTGACCAATCGTCAGATCACCCGTAGTACGTTTGTGAGTTATCTTTGACTGCTGGACTCGTGTCGTTTGATGTTCTGGGCGGTAACAACCGCCCAGGTACGAGATTAGAGTGAGTTACCCGGTTCTTTATTAGGGCGTGTATATGACGCGTCGACTGCAATCGTCCCAAAAATGGTCCCAATTGTTTTTTTAACAATTGGTACGTTGTGTGTCGAGCTTATATCGTCAACCAGAATATCAGCACCAGATAGCAAAAAGAGAACCCGAGAGTGCAGAGACATTCCATCTTAGTAAATACTTAAAGATGACAAAACATCCGCATTATGATTTTGTATATAAATGTATATGTAAAAAATGTCTTTAATTTTGTATAGAAATGTAGTTGATAAATTTCTATGAGCCATTTAATTACTATCAGAGGACTGTGTACTTTATTTTCACCTTTACTTGCATGAAAAAATATTAAGGGTATTTCAGAGAACCTAAATTTTATCAACGGGCAAAATGTTGCAACAATTATAAAGCTATTTTCCTATAACTTTTAACAATTTTAAAACGTGGACTGGAGAATTGTATTTATGTACTGTTTCATTCCTACTTTAACATCATATATAATGTACATATATTATAGATACAAGAACAGTAGTAAGTCGAAACAAAACGATCTTTGATCCGCATCTCACTGACGTCACGATTTATACATCTCGGCTCTGAACAGCGAGGGATCGTGATAAGTCGCTATCTAACAAATTCAGATAAACGAGACATAAAATTGAAAAATAACTCGGGTTGAACGTGGTAGAACAAGAAAGATGATTATTAGTAAATTGTTTTTACCTAAGGATTTTAATATATAGTAATTTTATCGTGTATAAATATTATTTAATATAAAGTACATTAAGAACATACGGAGTAAAACTTATTAGTCTTACAGGTCTGTCTTCAAAATACTTTATTACACATTCATCTGGGTTTCCTCAAAATGGTTCCATTTTTACGGTGAGCACGTGGTTAGCTACTTAAAATTGCTATCAGCAAGAATCCAACCTACCCAGGCCGTGTGCTATGAAATTTACAGCAAGCGCTGAGCCTTGTGCCAACACTGCTCAAATATTTTTTTGATATAGTAATAAGAATAAGGGACAAGCGAGCACATAACTCACCTGATGGTAAGTGGATGCTGTGGCCCATAGATATCTACATCTATTCTCGAATAAGAATCAAAATGCAGATACGTTGTCACCCCAGAGGACTACGATGGAATGCCTCGTATCCAGTAAAAAGGGTCTCCGGATCTTTACACTTACCATACGATACACAGCAGCATTTTGGTATTATTTTACGCTAGTATTCTGGCAAATTTTGGCTATTATTTTGGCTATATTTTACGCTAGTATTCTGGCAAAGTAAGATTCTTCCCTGGTCGAGGTGAACCATTCGTAAAATGATTTATAAATAGTTCATAGAAAAAGTACTATTGTGATTTTAAATTTTGTACCCTTTCTCTAAAACTCGACTTTTATTAATAAAAAGTAATTTTGTTCATCAGAAAAGGTAATTTTCACAAATACTATGTAGGTATCCGCCGCTTAAAACTAAAGTTAACTTTGTACCAAAAATAAGGCTAAAGCAAGCATGCTTAGGTATTTAGCTTAGTACTAAAATGAATGCAACAAGGTAGCAGCCTTGCAAGTGGACGGACAAACGGACTAACTGCAGACAACTTGATTTAGAGCGCACGAGGTGAACGCCCTCTTCTCTACATTCTCACTCGTTAAACAACTTAAAAACAAAATAATGAGTTTCATCCTCACCATCTCTATGTCATGTATTTCTTCCAAAATCATTAAACAATATCATATAAATTCACATAAACATAACAAATGTTAATTTGTGTTAACGTATTTATTCCATTGTATACAGAAATCTTTTTAAGTTATCACAAATAAATTAATGTTACTTTTATTTCAAAAAATAATAGTAACATTTAAAATGAATATTTTTTTAATAGACAAAAGTAGTCATTATACTGCCTTCTTCATCAAACTATAAATCCTTGATTATATACTTTTCTAAATAATTGAAGCCATAAACATAGTAGTTCAGAGTAGTACATGAGCGTCTTCACTAGTAGGTAGTAGGCTTTCCTACCTAATCGCCAAGCTTGCCAAGCAGAGATTGCAGTATGAGATGTCTTGACCATTTCTATTAGTTTACCTCCACGATACACAAGGATAGCATGAGGTCGATGAGTTCCATTACGCCGGCACCACGTGCCAAAAATTATTTGACCTGTTGGTTGAACTTGGAGTTAAATCAAAATATAGTTTTATTATGTATGTGTGTATATTTTTGTGTTGAAGCTTATATTCGAACTCAATTGGGTAAACTTTTTTTTTCTGTGTGGTAAAATCCGTGACGTTGCGGAACAAGAGTAGGTATCTAACAGATATAGCTGATCAGATGAGTTGTAGCCACCTCGTACTGGCAAGCGCCGTGTTCTTCTGATCTCTCTCCGATCGTGCCGGTTTACCGTTCTATCCATGTCCTATCGGTCTATGAGAATAAGGGAATAGATATTGCATCGGTGCTTACGCATACACTTGGGCAGTATAATCCTGTCCTGCGCCGTTGGAAATTCGGTCTGGAGGACTTCGCTATCATGGTGATCCCCATGTCGCCTCCCCATGTTCCCCTAGCTTCATTAGGAGGAGGAGATCTCAGAAGTGGTCTTGTGAATGGGATTATGATAACGAATCATTTTGAAGTATTTGAAAGATTATGAAAGTAACTTTTTTATAGAAAACCCGTATGGAAAATTTATTGTGCTGCTTTGTACGTTACTGGAAAGTTAAATTTGACGGAGATATCGTAACTCCCGTAGATCCAAAGTATTTGAACTGTGAGATTTATCTTACGGCTTGATATTTTCATCTTTTACTTGATTCCTAATTCCATTTGCCGCATGCAGACGATTTATGGCTGCGAAAGGAACCGTAAATACCGGGCGAACCTTATATGCGGCCACTTAGTGCGATAAAATAAGAAATATTGCTTTAATTCGGTTAACAGCCCTTCGGGAAGATGTTATTGAATTTCGGACTAGTTTTATGTAAATAATTTGAAGTAAATATTGATATATTGATATCAGATTTAAATTTCTTTAAGCTTAAATTATTCAAAAAATAAACTATCCTGAAACCATGACTATCTGGTCTGGATAAGAAGGTGTTTTTCGTCAATCTTAATATTCAGAAACGGTTAATTTTTAAAAAGGTTATTCCGAAATTAACTGGATATCAATTTTAATGGTATTTATCAGTCAATAAAATTCTACAAATGGGATTAAGTACCTATCTATTCATAAAAAATATCCCATAGTTTTTCATTATACCAGGCATGGATAATCACCATTATAGACCTATAAGGCTAATGTTGGTTATGTCGATCACTTTAGTTCTGCTGCCCTTATCTTCATTACAAATTTAAATGAAACTAGGTTTTACGGGTTTTATTGCGTATATTACTTATTTTCATGTGCCGGGGGAGGGGGGGGACAAGTTTACTGTATTACTGTATAGTACTCGAAACGTCGGGAAATTAAAATAACTTAATGTAGCACTAAAATCCGTAAAAGTAGTTTGATTTAAATGTGTAGTGTTCGCGTAAATGTTAGAAATCTCTTGTTACAAATATTTACATGCAAAGAAGCCCCGAGCATACTCGGCTCTCCATAGCTCACTTGACTGTAAAACGTCTAAATGGTGTTTACATTTTTAATTCGTTTTACGCTTTGTGTACATTTTCTTAACTAAGAGTATCAGATGTGGACAACTTTTTGACACAATTTACCGAACACGGCCAGTAATTTTATTAGTCATTTTTTTCGGTAGAAAAATTCTATATTCATTGATAAAATTTATAGCAATGTTGTTTCCATTAATTTCTGCATTGTTCTACGAATTTGCCTTAACAGATACCAATAATGATCAGTAAGGCTAATTGCTATCCATCGCTACATAAATAGAATAATCAATCCTTTTTAATAGAAACAACAGCCATATGCCTCAATAAGGATGGATTGAAATGCAGATCACTACATATTTACTCGTACTTCGGCAATAAAACCTTATTTACTGCTTTGTGCGTCATGCCATTATTGAAATTGATATCTTTATCCGAGATAAACGGGTCGAACGATATCTCACTTGACACATACTTCTCGATTTAATTAGCCTGAATGTTTCCATTATTGATATACCCACATAACATAGCCTACACGTTGATGTGAATAATAATTAGACGTGTTCATTCAATTATGCGTGAGTCTCAATAATTTATAAAAACGTTTATTATATGAAACAGTACGTTAAGCACTAAATATAAGATATTTCCATAAAGAACATCATCATTATCGTTAGCCTAAGTCTGAATTTGACCCTTATCCTAAATCTAAAAATTCTCCTTCAAGATGTAAATGGCAACTATTTCATGGAGGGTTTGCCCGTAATCGTAACTCTAAACATACGGGTGGAGTTTTACTTAGGTATATAAACCATAAACATAGACGTCTTGACCCGAAACAATGATCTGTAGATCATTTAAAAACTTATTTCATGCGGAACTCGAATCCACGTCACCACAGCGCTGGAGCCAAACGCTTAGCGACTCTACTATCGAGCTGTCAGTCTGTTACATACAAGATTATTATACTGCCAGCTATTGTAGACTCTAAGATATTTTTGGCTTTTCTCAAAGGCAACTATATAACATTGGGTGGTGTCCATGGGGTGATAATTCTCACATCTAGATAAAACTGACAATATATTATAGCAAATTTTGACGCGAAGAACTCTTCAATTATAAAACTTACACAATGCTTAGAATAACTGGTTGTTAATACCGATAAAATACGCAATTCCATTACTTAGTGATTTTTATGAAGCTCTTACTTCAATTTATCTCTCTGCACACACACTTCAAAAGCATATGCGATAATTTCGTTTTTAACGAACGAAAAAGGACTGCGGTGAGCATAAAGGCTGTGATATCTCTCAAAAAGCGTTGTAGATCACTGTCAAAGACAGTAAAGGCGTTCCCAGTAGCAGGAGAACAGGTTTGCCGCATGCAGAATTGACAACACGGACCGTGTACGTGCATCAACTCACATTGCAAAAGGATTGCATATACGAGTACATACGGCCGACGACTTTTGACTAACAGCAATTTAGACATATTTGATGTCTGACTCGATAACTGTAGAACGCTTAATCAATAAATGAAAACTTTACTAGCACAACAAATACAAAAAAGCGGACTTAATGGCATACGGAACACTGTACCGTTCTACCTAGATCCAGTAGGGAAGTTTGTAGGGATCAGTGTGTAAGTGCAAACAATTACATAAAAACACATACTTGTGCTCCAATTATATATATATATATATATATTATAGTATTCTATGTATCCTACCCAGCCACTACACAAACCCTATATCCCCTTAGTTAGTCACCTTTTACGACAGGCTAGGCAAGTAAAGATCGTCTAATTGAAATTGAATGCACCTCCCTTGTATTTTTGTTAGAATTTCTCACATTTATCGTATTAAGTATTGTAAAATATAAATTTATGCTCTATTTATATTGTGTTGAAGTAAGAGATACGATCTACCAAAACAAAGCGGAAGACGCGTGCAGTTTTAAATCAGACGATCTCTAATGCAGTTGCCCCATCCTTTTTTGGTTATAAGACCCACATAAACTTAGGACCTATTAGCCCCAGATCAACACGGGACAGTCATCCTTACTTTAATTTAAAAGATTTCTATGTAATTCATACAATAAATTATTATTATTAACCGCCGGCACATTCAGTAGCCACAGATATCGTTTTCAGTATTATACCTTAAAAGTTGATAAATGTAATAGCAATAAAATCGTCCTAGCGTCCGACTAATAGCAGGAAAACTTTATATTTAACAAATTAATTAATTAAACTTAATTTAATAAAGATTTTAAATTATTGCCCTGTACAACATTCATATTAAGACATTGTATGTAGATCAGATATAATTTAAATTTATCTCTATATACTTAATAATGTGATATCTCCGAAAATGGATTTACGCGAATCCCATTCGAAACATGCTAACCATTTGCATAAATTGTTGTTTTAATTATAACAGATACGAATTTAAGAAATAGAACTATTATGTGTCTGCCTTTGTAAAATTTTTGCTTTGGCGGGATAGATTTTTATGAAATACCAAGCACTTCAACATGAATAAGAATCAATTGAATCACAAGCAAGGAGTGATTTTCAAATAATTTACAATCCTACTTGAGCTGTTAAATGTGGATGATTTCGTACAAATTTTTTTATGTTCATGACAAGTCTATAAATAGTTTATACTGTCATAAAACAAGTAATATGAACAAATCTTTGTACGAGACGACACTTTGTAGATAGTTAGCCAAGAACCAGCCGCGAACTAAATAAGTGTAATTATACAAAGCACAGGATGTGTGCTTACAAGTTACGACAAAATAGGAACGCGTCAAGTGCACGCAAATTAGTACTCTAAACCACACAGATAGAGTTGAATTTTGTTGAGATAAATATATACTGAATTTTCACAAAGATTTTCCTTTTAAATTGCGTCCTGAAATAGGCACCTACGTACCTACTCTACATAAAATGAATGCACACGGTCTGCAGCCGACTGCTGCATTAAGATTAATTAATTTTGGTTCTTTGATGTTTTAATTAAGAACAACTATCATTTCTTTTAATTAACTATAAATTATAATACGAAAAAAGAGAAAAAAGAGAGTTTAACCGTCTGCAAATAAGGATACTCCTTTATCTGTGTTCGTCTATCTGTATTCTTCTAGTAAAACAATATTTTCCAACCGATTTAGCTTTTAAATCGAAGGAGTATTTTAACCATCTTCAATGATTGTTAAAGCTTCAAGCATCTTTTTTTAAATAAAGTAATAAACCGATACATAACATACGACTTTTTTACATGGTCATTATTTATGTTATGCCTAGATTAAACTATTCTAAGAAGCTGAGTTATTTCGGCAATCACTGAGCTTACTCTGCTTTAATTTTTCCTCATCATTATTTATAAGAGGCCCACGTGTTAATGTTATAACAGGATGTTTCAAATTTCAATTTGACGCTCTAAGTACGCACTTCATTTCCTATAAGATATTATTTGTGTTTCGAGATAAGCTCGTTGGACGTAGTTGTATGCTCTTAGAGAGCTTTATTTTGATAATATATTATTGTAAAGCGATCGTAAGACGTCGGAGGAGAAGAGGGTCGTTTTATTTTCGAAAATGTCTCCATCAGTCACCGACAACGTTTCGGGCGTCGTGAAAAAAAAACAGTAACGCTGAGTATAGTGTCGCGTACGATTTCGAAGTAATTAAATATTATTGAGAAGTCTCCGAGGGATATTTCAAACTCCATCCATTCATCTTCAATTCATCCATCACTATATAAAAAAATTACATTATTGCACGTGAACAAGCGATGGAATGAATTGTGGAGTTAAACACCTAATTTCTATAACAGTTTAAATATCGTATTTACATGCGATATAATGTTATTCGCGTAGACCTTTCATTTTTCTGTCTTATTTTGTTCGTACACGAAATATTAATTTACCTTATTAAAAATTTGTAGTAAATCAACTGGAAAGAAACCACAGGGTTTTCATTTAGGAGTTATTTTAGAACTTTTAAATGTTTACCTATATATTTTAGAATGAACAGTGAAAGATACGTATTGGAAGTAAATGCGCTATATGGGATTTTAAATCACCAAACTAACCCCTTTCTCGCTGAAGTCTCAACTCTTGGCCTCGTTGACCAAGTCTCACAGCACTTTAGTGAATGAGCTGTCAATTAAGGCGTCCGTATGGTTTGTTATTTAGTATCAAATCGTTTGAGTCTGGAGGAATTTAAATAGCGCATACGGTATGAGAAAAATAAATACAAATTTAAAACAGCAATTTCGGTGAGCTAAAGAATTAAAAAAAATGTTATAAGCCTTTATTCGCTATTGAGTGGTTTCAAAAATAAGGGATGGAACTTATTTTATCAAAAATGAATTAAATAAATCGCTTAAAACCTCCAAATGGCGACATAAAGAAAGCTGAATAACGGAAAGTAAATCCAATGGAAAGTGACTTAAAAACCAAATCAAGCAAATCAACATCTCGGTTTTGTTATTAAAATACGTTTTTTTTTTAAATAGAATAAGGGTAACAAACGAGCACACAGTTGGTATGGTAAGTGGATGCTGTGGCTCATAGACATCTGCATTCATCCTCGATTAAAAATCAAAATGCAGATGCGTTGCCACCCTTGAGGACTAAGATGGAATGCCTCGCTCGCAGTAAAAGGGTATCCGGTTTTCTAAGCTCACCATACGAAACACGGCAGCATTGAGCTGCTATTTTACGCTGATATCCTGTGAGACTGAGATCGTGATCCCTCCACGGACGAGCCGACCCATTCGTGCTACAAGCATAATATAGCTGCAGGCTGTAGCATGGCTGTAACACGTAACAATTCTGATTTATTAGATCAACAATAATACTTCCAGTGAACATTACTTGATAAAGACCACAACTTGATTACGACGGACTGTTTGAAAATTTTGAGTAAAATAGTTTTTACTAGGTTACCCTTCAAATTTATATGAAGTAAACAACCATTATTTACAACTGTTATTTACAGTAAGTACTACGAACAAAGTTTTAAAGCCATTGTTTCAAATCAACCGCTATCTTACTTATAGGCTATTTTATATAATTCGTAATTAAATCTTAAGGAAATACGTGAAAAACAAAACGTCAGTGAATTTATGAGTCATCTTTAGTAAAAGTTTGAGAAGGGATTAAAAATTAACTAATACTTATTTTCCTTTACTTGCTTGGAAATAAAAATTATAATAAAACCATACACATCAAGAAATAATTTAAAGACGACTACATAATAAGTTTATATACCGAATTATTAGAAGTTTTATATTTTGTCAGATTTTTTAGGATCCTCGCTACCATTTGGAATTTCAAATCGAATGCAAGCTGCAGAACTTTTAAATTTATTAATCTGTGATGTGGTGATTTATTACTTATGGTGAATAATTCAATCATATATAATATGAGCACTTATCTCTTGAGTTACCATGGGTTATACCGCATAAAATATATTATTCACTTTATTTACTAGGTACTAAAGTCTAGATAATTCATTAATGGTGCAACATTTAAATAAAAAAAGAATAAACGATTACTTGAAAGGTACCTAAATATATGTATTAATAGGAATAATAAAAATAATAATAAACTTATTACCGCTTATTTACTTATTTTGGTAAGTTTAAAATACAAACAAACAGTATTTTTTGTCGAATTAAGTAACAGTTTACGTCACAATTTGTGATAAGTGAATTACATCGATTGAAAGCTCGAATGTTTCAAATCGAAAAGTCCATGCGATTAAATAACTTATCAAAACGAGTTTTGCAGCTTATCGGATAATTTAAAAAAAAACTATAAAAACAATTTATAAAAATCCGCGTATCTACGAGGGGCACACTGAAATCATCGGGAATAAGAAAAACCACATGCACAGTATAGCTAAATTGTATTTTATTGCTTTTTGAAGTATTCTCCGTTCAACTTAATGCACTTTTCCATTCGTGCAAACCAATCATTAAAACAGTAATCCCAGTCTGAAGTTGATGTTGACAACATGGTTGAATTGTACGCTTCCACAGCTGCTTCGAGGTCTTCAAACCGTTGACCACGTAATAAATCTTTCATTCTAGAGAATGTAAAGAAATCGTTTGGGCTCAGGTCAGGAATGTACGGAGGATGGCTCATCAGCTCAACGTTTTCCTGCTTCAAAAAATCATTTGTCTTCCGAGCCGTATGGGAGCTCGCATTATCGTGATGTAAGATGATGCGACGTGTCGGATTATTTTTTCGAAGTTCGGCTATCATTTCTGGCAAACAAACCGTGATATACCACTCAGCGGTAACCGTTCTGCGTTCATGTAAAGGATTTGTAGCAACATGCCCCTTTTTCGAGACAAACGTAGCAACCATTTTCTTTGACGCGTTGCGGAAGCAAACCACTTTCTTTGGTTTGACCTCGTCTTCGGAGACCCAAACTGCTGACTGATGTTTTTTTCCAGGTTCACATGAATACATCCATGATTCGTCCGTAGAAGAGTATTCCGGCACCAATCTACACGAGCCGCTTTTTGCTCTTCGGACAAATTGTGAGGAACCCAGCGGAAAACTAGCTTTCTTACACACAGCACATTATCTAATACCAACTGAATTGCAGTCATTCCGATACTGATAACAGTCTGAATCTGCTCGTATGTCACATGATGGTCATCTAATATAATAGTTCACACATCTGCGATGTTTTCAGGGGTGACCGCTGTTCTTGGTCGACCTGCAGAAGAAACAGTGCTGAGCGTTACACGACCGCGTCGGAACTCGGCATACCAGCGTTATATTGTCGTTTGTGTCAGTGTTTCAACATCATAAATCGAAACAAGTTCGCTGAGACATTTATCTTGAGATAAGCCGCGACGAAAATTGTGATAAATTATGGCACGGAAATGTTCATCGTGATCTCCATTTCTGTTAACGACGTGTCAACTTTAAATCAACATACTTTTTGTTTTTAAACATTTTTTTAATTGTTTGAATGACATTAAGATTCTAAGAGGCCAGTATTCAAATTCTAAAAAAGGTTTTATTGTAACTCGATCCAAAATATTCTATTCCCGATCATATCAGTGCAGCAAGCGAAATGTGTTTTAATTACATTTGTTAACCAGTAGTAACGTCGTGATGGTGGCATAAGAAAAATCATTATTCGTATCTTCCCATTGACATGTTAGAGGTGACTTTGAGGAATGCCAGAAGAATATAGCTACTATAATACAAGAATATATAAAGCGGGATGATTTATAACACTAGATGTCGGTTACCCATTTACATACCAGATGTAAATACCCAGACCAGCGATGAGGAGCAGCGTCAAATGTGATGAGGATGATACATAATATAATATTGCGATTATCATTTCACATAGGTAAATTCTCTCCATAATAGGAGAAGGATAAAGTTGAAGAGAGGAAGAATAAGCATAGCTTGTAACCGGTGAATGTAGATTTAGCAAATTCAACTTAACCCTGTCATCACATTTTAATACAAAAAAGTGACTTTAAAAAAATACCACAAAACAATATGTAAACCGTACCGTACTGCCTTGATTTAACAGTCAAAATCTATTGTGATATTGCTAGACGTACGCAATCGCTTCATTTAGATATTGGCCGCACAATAAAAGAGCTTTTAAAAACATTGAGGCTATCTCAGCGGTCGTTGTAACGCTCACGTTACGCGCGTTGTTTTGAAAGCGCATAGACCGTTCACGATTACGTTTCCAGCGAAGTGTCGACTTCGTGTTACGTTTTATACCGTCACATGAATCTCGCGCTCGGATGTTTGGACCGAAACGGTCATTCATTAACATTTTATGACCGATACGACCGATAAAAGTGGAATAAGACGCATTCAACGGGTCATACGGTGTGATAGACGCACCGGCTCGCTGGCACATACTACAGGAAGTCAGCGTTTCGTTATTAGCCTATAGCCATTCCGATCAACGCTTTCTGATTCATTGAATGGATATTATTGTACATTTCAGATGTTCCTATGCCGATTTTGTTTGTATTACGCGCTCGGGAGCCAATATCCAACGATATTAGGGAGTATAATTCAGATATTGTTATTCATTTAATGTTTTTTTGAGCGGCAGTTCATTCCGCCTGAATGAAACATATTAGCAAAACATCGTAAAGAATGAAAGACGATTGCATAAATTACTCGCATGAGTTGAAGAAATTAGCAACAAGCAAATATTATGAAGTTTAAATTGGAATCAAAATCGCGCGGCGCTTCACCCAGTACTGGCGATGCAGCGTCATAATTGCTTCATCATCGCGTTTATGAAACGTGAACTTTTTTTAGTAACGCGAATAGCGTGCTTTGTTCTTGATATACAGAATTATTTTATTTTATTATTTATAATTAATGCAAATAAAAGATTTAAATAGATCGTTCGTTAGTTTATGTCTTGTTTTATTAAAATATAAATGTCTGCGATTGTTTAGTAAAAATTTGTCAGTGAATTAGCTACCAAAAATGGCAGGTGAGGATGGTCTGAGTAACATCTGCCAGCACATTCAAATGTCCGCAGCTTGGTCCCAATAGCACCCACCCTATCTAGATGACATAAAGTCGAACAGATCAAGGGCGCGGAAGATCGTAAACTTTTTTAGAACGTCTCCCAACAAAACGCCAATCGTAAAAGTAATTGGAGCCCATTCATATTAATAGACATTTACGAGATCTCCTTCGTAAAATAGAGATTGTCGTCGCTCTTACGCAATTTCAGCGACTGTAGGCAATCTGTGACTACGGGATTAATTCGTTTTTGTAACTCGATTAAATAATTTTTATAGCAGATAAATCAAAGAACACATTAAGCGCAGATTTATGGCCATTGAACAAAGAATTCCTCATTCAGCACGCATTTATTAATTTATTTTATGACTGAGTTAATTAGTTTTTGAACAAACAAAATACTATGTTACCTATTACACATGTAAACCTTTAAGCAAAATGCTATAAAATACATTGATGGTGATGGCAAGATGGTAAGATGTAAGCTACTTCAGAATAAAGACACTTTCAAATAAAGAAGACAACTTTGTTGTGTAAGATTAAATATCAAACGGCCTTTGTCTTCATTGTAAATTAATACAGGCTCTTTTACACTTCAAGTTAGAATACAACTGTGAACTTTTGCATGTTGGTAATAGATAAGATGATTCCAACTCTTAGGACTCCTCGGCAGAGAAGCCCTACCACCTTCTCTGTCGAGGAGCTACGTTCAGCAGTGGGCTTCTAATACGTTGTAACGGAAACAAGAACTGTGAACGAGACAATTTTGGCACAAATTCCTAACAATAGCATTAATGTACACTTATCTTTAATCATAATCGATTTTAATGCAGTATATAATTATATATCATAAAACGAATAAGGGAATATATTTCACATCTGTCGTACAATGCGGGTGTTCTGACGCGCCATGTTGGGGATTACACGTAAAATACGAAATGACATATCTATCTACATAGCGCCTTTCCAACGCCAGACAAATGGTAAGGACATTAGGCAACACAGATGTCGCCTTCGCGTCTCCTCCGGGATGCGAACAATTTTCCAACCCTTAGCTTGATTCGATTCCCGAAAGGTTTTCCCCGGATATTATTTATTATTATATCTTTATTAACGTTTCGATCTGCTTGTTACTACTCACATTTGCCATTTCTTTACGCTCTTGTGACAGCTTTATGTCTTTTATTTAATTTGAAAATTTATAACATACACACATAAATTTTTAAATTTGTTACAATAATAACGATTTATGTATATTTCAGAAGAAATCCATATTGGTTGATAACTAAGAAGCGATAAATAAGTTATTTTAAATAGTTTTCAACTTGTAATAATATTTAATGCATTTTCGTATTGTTCTACAAAAGACTTAAGAATTTACTACAAATTGATGATACTCGTAAATCTCCGGGTTCATTTTGAGTACGTTCACAAATTCTAAAGACTTCCACTTACTATTTTTTATGAAATAAAACTGACAAACGCACACCACGTTGCACATGGATGCTGTGACCTATGGACATCTACATCCATCTTTGATCAAGAATCAAAACGGAGAAACATTGTCATCCCTGAGTATTAAGATGGAATGCCTCGTTTTGCAGCAAAAATGGTGTCCGGTTCTCTACACTCACCATATGAACCATAGCATTAAGCTGCTATTTCACGCTTGTATTCTGGGAGAGCGTGGTTCAATTCCTAGTCTTGCCGACTTCATAATATTGCTGCCGATTTCGGTATAACGCATTTATATACTTTAACCAGTATATAACGCAGTTATAGATTTGAACTAGCGCAATCACAGAGTATCGAAATCTGAAAATCAACCGTTTATGTTTTTGCACAAGTTTTGGCATAGGATAGGACTTGTACTCAGAATTAGCATAATAAACTGGTAAGAAAAAGGTTATATTAATAAAGAGATAAGTTAACAAAAGAAAAAATAAGCTAGATGAATCTGCATAAATTGTATATCCAATTTGAACCCTCTACCTTTGTTTATATCTGTAATATTTTAACGCCTAACGCAATATCGTAACGTAATTTAAAACGAATTAGTACCCCCTCTGAATTTCAAATTTGTATACTCTCGCGCCCCGTTCTTAATGTACCTATATTTTAAAAACAAAGGGTGCTCCGTGTACTATTTTATAATTTCAGCCTCTCCTTCCCCTTAACTTCCTTTTTGTGCAAATGTTACTCTCAACAAACCTTCTAATGTAAAGGTAGAAGAGCTTTCTAGTAAAAAATGGCAGTTTTATCTTTTATCAAAGGGTGGTTATTTATCTTTTTTTTCTTGCTTATATTTCAAAGTAATAATTATTTAACAAACAACAAAATAAACCCGCATTTTGCGCAGTTGAATAAAAATGACTTACCTAATTTTAAGTTTTATAATGTTAGTGTTGCGTCTAAAATTAGTAAAAACAAAACACTTAAGTCATCATATTCATGTGTACTGAAATGCGGCGTAGTTATGAATTATTATAGACCCAAATATAAATGTAATTGTTTTCTTCTAAAATTCTAGGTACTTAACTTTCGTTTTTGGAGTAAAATTGGAACCTATTTTTATATTTCATTGTGTGTGAAGTCAGTCAACAGACCTTCTAATTATATAACTTATCATATTACAAGTTAATAATCCTTAATTTTCTGTTGAAAATAAGTCAAATTATCAATGTTTAAAAAAATAACTTGACTTTGGAGTCCAGTATAACAACGTATTTTCATTATGTTTTTAAAGTAAATTTCGTTAACTAATATTTTTATAATTTATCTACATGTTGGCATATTATATAAAATAAATGGGAAGCTAATACATATACTACGTAAAAGAACTTATTGATTAATTTGCCCCGAACGTATCGAGTCGATCCGCAATACATAATGCAACACCTAATCTCGAAAACGGGTGCAGATGACATTAAACTCGCCCCTTCCCGCCAAAACGTGATTGACCAACATGGCTACTGCTTTGGGGCTGTAAGCTATAATTACTTCATTTAATTTGGGGCTTTGCGTGTGTACGATATTTTATGAGTACATTTTAATGTAAGTTAATACATTTTTAGTTCCTACTATAAAATTCCAATCTGATAATAATAATAATTCAAAATCTGATATCCCGCTTTCTAGACAAATTTTTCCCTGCTAAGCTCAAAAGGATCAAAGACATTTATTCTCATAAGAATTTACAAAAATTCACTTAAATGAGAAATACATAATTTTAAATGTGCAAAAAGTATTAAGTGTTCTCTATCTTCAACATTATAATATTTAATTACTAAAACGACGATGGTAATATATTGCATTAGCTCCTTACAAAAATATTTCTTGACATCGTCTTTTTTTAAATCAAAATTTTAAATGTCGACGCCATTATTGCCACTGTAACCAATCAGTTCTTTCATTTATATAAAATGTATACAATTTGGGAGATGACCCTACATTTGGGAGATGACTGTCCAGTGGACAAGGCGTGGCCAAAGGCATCATGGGGTTGTATGCAAATTAATAGCGCTATGCAATGCAGGCGGCGGCCTCCGACGACACTCGTTAGCCACACTATTGTGCACTTATTAATTCAACTGCATAATTTATAGCGATAGAACGTTGCATCGCCTCGAACGCATAAATTGTCTTAATTGAAAGTTAATGCGGGCCGGGACGGATTTAAGTGCGTGGCTCAGATGGAAATACCTACAGATAATTTTGATTATTGACGCAAGGCAGTTAGAAATAATGGGCATTGTTACGCGACATTTAAATATAAGTAATAGGTTCACTGTCTAGTTTGAAAACGATTTAAAATCACTACTTTTATTATCAGTATAGTCTTAGCATAGGTTCATAGACTATCTAAGATACTGAGTCATTTTCATCATTAATAACATCATCCAGTGGAAGGTCGTCTGCTCGTAGTGACTACTACTCGAGATCGTTCTACTACAACGGTTATCAATTTTTTCGGTTTATCACTTCAAATTACTTATTTGTCTTCGTCGAGTGTGTGTATACATAGGTACTCTAGTTCTACGGCGGCTACAATCAATACGGACTAAAATTTAGTCAGTTCTAAAATATTAACGGTATTCTATATATGTTCCGAAATTTCTTAGCTTTTTAAGTTGCTCCTGGGCGTTACTTTTCATTATCGCTCTTATTTTTCTTTTCTTCTTCTGTCATCTTTTAAACACACTAATAACTACAGTTTTTTTTAAATACAAATGGCATACGAACAGGTATGTATTTCTTAAAAGAGATATGTCTGTACTCACCAGAACTTAGAGAGCGCAATCCCTTGTACCTACTGTAATGTCGCTATGTCATATGTCCTATTATACGAGTATATATGCAGTCCTACTAAAAGATGCCTCCAGAACTTTGTTCCATAGTTGCACATAGAGCTTACACATGTGGTTGATGTATAGAGGAATGGGTTTGTTTGCAACTCTTACATCCCCTTTTTATTAATATTTAAGATAAGCCCACTGTCGGTGGCACAAATTATCTTTTTACCTTATTTAGCAAACAGGTTATTACTATATCATAAACTCTAACGTATTCACTTGCACCTGCTTATATAGTAGGTATCTAATAGCAGTCGTAAGTTGACTTTATTGACCCCACCCAAATAAGATTTCCTAATTTTAACGGTTAAAACATTAATAAATAAAAATTCTATAGTCTACTTAAACCAGTTTCGATGAGGTGATATTTTATAAAGAATTTTGAATTATAATTAAATATTTATTATCTACAAACAAAATAATATAAGTACTCAATTATGCACTTTAAATGGTCATTAAATATAAGTTTTAGATTTTATATTTAAGAACAGATTTCAGTCAGTTTACTAATAGATATGACTATAGCCTATTTTGAATTATGACTCCTTATTAAAATAACTATGGGTATATCATATCACTACTTTAATAACACATTGCATATATGCGGTATGTATATTCATAGAATTAATTAAATATATTATCTGTTACTAAATACCTAATGGTTTTGAAAATCTAAACAGCGTTCTATCTAGAAGGTTATAGAACATCGTTACAAATGTATCAGTCAAACGATGTTCCAATTTTTGGTAGTAGATATCGTTTGTCCAAGACACACCTTAAGGAATACTTATAAAGATGCATTAATTAAACGTAAGAATGATTACAATTTACTTTATAATAGAAAGTCCAACGGTTTTAATATTTCTCATAATTTCAGGTTAATATTTTGAAAATAGTTTCTGAAGTTTCTAAAAAAAACTAAATGAAAAGAAGAAAAAGATTTTTGTTTCATTTATCGACTTTTCCTCGTTTAGTTAAACAACTCAATCTTTGCTTTTAATCAATGTTTAGATTTTTCAAGCCCTCAAAACTAAACAAAAAAAGAAACTTCTATGACGCTGTAACCACTGAAATTGTTTATTAAATATGTACACTAATATCAAATTGAGCGCATTCCGTATTAAAATGCGACATACACAGACACCGTAATAGTTAGTCTGACGCGTTTTAATTACTTCAGCCCTATTCCAGGGGTGTGATGCTCCCTTAAGTGTCGGGCGGCGCAAGCTCGTGCGCTAATGCGCCAGTAAACTATGAAGCTGACGCTTTATACTGTAGGTGGGTGCGTGTAAGTAATTAAGCAGGGTAGTTTCATTGGTGTTCTCGTTATAAGACAATTAAGGAACTAGCAATAACGGATTCAGGTAGTTAATGTTTACGGTGTCCTTGTGAGCAAGTTTTGGTAGCGAAAACTTTTTTTAATAGAATAAGGGTAAGATACGAGCACACAGTCCACCTGATCTTAAGTGGTTGCTGTGGCCCATAGATATATACATTTATATTTTATAAATTTTTTAAACGGGGCCCTACACTCTATAAATGGGGCACTGCACTCTATAAATGGGGCCCTGCACTCTATTGTGAAGAGTCAAAATGTGTCGAAAAAGGCACGTATGGCAATTCACAATGCTGTGTTGTTCCCTACTTTAACGTATGGTAGTGAAAGTTGGGTGTGGCAGAAGAAGCACGAGAGTAGAATGAACGCAGTAGCAATGCGGTCGTTAAGGAGTATGTTAGGGCTGAATCTTAATGACAGGGTAAGAAATTGTGTAATAAGAGAAGAGTGTGGTTTGCAAGATGATGTTGTGACCAGGATTAAGAAAGGAATGCTTCGGTGGTTTGGTCATGTGGAAAGAATGAATGAGGAAAGAGTGACAAAGAAAATTTATGTTGCAGAAGTGAATGGCAGAGTCGGAAAGGGACGTCCTAGGCGAAAATTTATCGACCAAATTGGCGATTTATTGAAAACAGGCCAAATTAGGAGTACCCTCAACCGACGAGCATGTATGCGGAGGTGTATGGATGTGAAGTAGGCGAGAGAGGTGTGTCAGGATCGTGCCAAATGGAAGTCTGTAGTCTCTGCCTACCCCTCTGGGTGACAGGCGTGAGTGTTTATGTTATGTTATTTTGTACTCGGTTAAAAATCAAAACACAGATGCATTGTCACCCCTGAGGACTAATGGAATACCTCGTTTTGAGTATAAAGTATCTTCGGTACTCTACACTCATACGAAACAGGTAGAACTAAGCTGATTTTTACGCTGGTATTCTATGACAGTGTGGTTCTTGCTCGGTCGAGCCGACGTATTCGTGCTACAACCAAAAGAATCAAAATGTAGATGAGATACCACACTGCCTGTACACTAAGATAGAATGTCTCGTTACCAGTAATCCCACCTTCAGGATCTCCAGTTCTCTATACGCTACGCTGGTACTCAACATAAATACCTCACAGACTATCGGTGGAGGTCGTTGATGGTGTGTGGTGGTGGTGGAAGTGGTAGGCGATGTTACAATTGCGTAATTGTTGGCTTTGCGCACACAAACTTTTCTATCTAGTGCGACAAGAAAGCAAATCTTTTAAGTACCTCGAACATACGAAAGGCGACGCAATTGTAAACATACGCATACGAAAATATTGAGCATAAACATCATAAAAATTAAATATTTTCTTATAACAGTCAAAAAATGAAATTTCTTTATTCGGTTATAAGGTTTATAAGGTTTATCTAGGTACTATAAATTGCGCTGCGATAAAATTTCGAATTCTTAACGAGCCGACATAAATTGCAATAAAGTAGAAAATATCTAAGCGCAATTAAAGCACCCTTATTATTCAAGAATGCGCATTACATCCCCGCTTGTATCCCAAACCCTCGTTAAAGTCCAGTGATTAAATATTACCTTTCACGCATTCAGGCCGCATCTTTAGTGAGCGTCAGCCATTTGACACGAAGTAATTATAATTAAAAATTAATTCAGCCGGAAAAATACCGCTATTTTGTTTCACTAGTACCTTATTATAACAAAAATTGACACTTATTTTAGCATATCACTAGTATTTCATATCGAATATTATCGATACACTGTTTCAATTTAGTTTCAAATATGGCCCTATAAAAGTTAATATAGGACGGCTTATAACACTATATCAAATTTAGTAGTACGCGAGCTACTTGAGCAACAACCACAGAAAACAACTGACTATGCACTAGTTTAATCTCTTATCACTGGGACTTTTGCAGAAAAAGTTGGAACACGAACAGGTTTAACTGTAAGTATGGGATAGGTAGCGGACACTTTAACATCACTGACATTATTAAATCAGTCCTATAAAATAAAATAAAATCAAAATGATAGAAATATAGTCTGTGAAGAATAATTACAAAAAATAAATAAAAATGCTTAATTATTATTAAAAGCTTTCCCCAAATTTATATACATCACCATTACAGCAGTTCACAAGTCCACTGCTGTTGCCGCACAAAACACTGTACTGTGTACCACCTGTATCCATCGACAATGTCTGTCTTACCATAATTACATCCAATGGGGTGCAGCCATGCCCCGCTTACCAGCACGTGTCTCCCAACGGATAGTCTATGATTATGTGTAAGGTCAATCAACCTTTGCCGGTAATTGTTTGAACACAACGCTTGAAGTTTTTAAAAAGTATGTTTGCCTAGGACAAATTATCTGACTAAGTCCAACTTCGACTGAGAGGTCGATTGATGGATCCAACTCGATTGGGCAGCGTTTGAGAGACACATCCAGGGGGTAAAGGTCTACGTCTCCCGTACGTCTCGTACCGTATTATGATATTTAAGGTCTCACTGTGTCGGTATGTAATTTGAATAAATCTCTTTGTCTATGGAGATGGCTCTGCTTATAATTTTTCTACGCGATATATTTCGTAATCGGATATCCACAGTAAAACCAGAGTAACAGACATAGCTCAACTGTAAGTTAAAGTAAAAAGTAAAAAAATATTTTTGAGTGGAAATCTCGCACTGGTAAGTAAAATGTAGGGCGACCCCACACTAGGTGGAATAATGACCTCATAGAAAAGCACAAAGTCGATGGATGAAGGTGGTTCACACATGTTTTGTGATTGGGGGCCCAGTTCAGCAATGGGCTTGTGAAGGTATAATGGATGGTTATATGCATGGATTTTCAGAAAATCCAAAAGGTGAATAAATAAGCAACATTTTTGTGGCTAATAATAGCAATACGAAAAAGATAGGATTGCAAATTTTTTTTAAATTCATGATTGCCGCGTAATCGTAGAGTTCCCCTTGGAGCTCGGGGTGAAATAAGCCTATTGACATTCGGATGAGCTAGCTACGCTCGTTCTCGGTCAAAATGACCCTAAACATTTTATTTGCTAGCATCGCTATTCCCGTAACGCGGTGGAATAGCGCCGACTAATCTTAAGCGACCATTTAAGGGGTGTTTTCGCGCCCGTTTTCTAATAAATATAACTGAACATAGCTTCGTATACTTTAAATACAACATTCCAGAACCTGTGTTACGCCATTGCAAACCCTAATACCGCTTCTGGTGTGAATTACTGTACGCTACGTGAATATTTATGGCCGTAATATGTAAGTTCTTCGCAAATGTAACGAATCCCAATTTATTGCCAATCGATTAGCACCCTTGCGTACCCTCAGCTGCTTTATTTAATTGAAGCGTTCTCTTGATTGGATCTTTAGATCGACGCGCAATAGAGTATTCCGAAATCGTAATTACCGAGAAAGGTCTGCACAGTTACCTATGGGAATTTATTTGCAATACTTTAAACATGTAGGTATGCTGCCTTTATTGGACTACATTTAAAGAAATGTTGTTAGAAGTCTTCTAAAATATAATTCTTGTATAGGCTAGGTGCATTATAGATAAGTATTTACCTATGTCTGTATTCCCAGATCGACGTGTTCTTGAATGTAAATATGACACCCCATAAACTGAATGTTTTATAGGCACCCACTACCATTCCAATTTATTCTGGACACTTATTGTCTACTTCGAGGGTGTTCGATTTTTAGGGGACAATTTATGGCTTTTATTGTATCTTTTTTGGGTGCTAATACCAGTGTTACCTTTAAATAGTATTAAAGGCAAAAGGCGATATTTTTTTTACTTTATTTGCTGAATTATTTACTATTATATCACTTTATGAGATATAATACTGTTTTGTCACTAAAACATAAGTTTTTTTTATACTTATTAAAAGCCGGTTTTGACTACAATCTCACCTGGATGTAGATAAGCGGTGATGAATCCCTAGATGGTAAACCGCACTCTTTTATCGAATTTTCATTATTTATAAAAACGCAAAGTAATAAAATATACGATTCTATAAACAAGACTAAAGTTGCAGGTAATGTTTGATTTTAAATGAGGCGTCGAATACCACAAAACCTCGATAAATTTGCGCAGAATTTGCAATTTATCAAGTACGCACAGATCAATATCGCTCGGGAGCCGCCTTCCCGCATTGTAATCCGTTGTTTGGGACGCGATATCGAGCGAACTTACAAAATATTCTGATCTCGTAGCGATGTAACGCCCTCTGCTGCCGGCCCCCGCTATTTATACCTCTGTTATTGGCACTTCTTCAATGTCAGACGCACCCTGCGACTATCCCTTGATCCCCTTAGCCCCACAGATGCCCCCTGGAATCCCTAAAACATACATTACGCTACACCGCTCGAATACTAAGGGCGAGAATAGCTATAGCTAACATAAAATTATATCAATTGCTCGGATTTATTCTCGAATAATAATTTCGGATTTAACACCTCTATTGTCGACAAAGGGTTGATTGACCGTGTGACGATGTTCCATTGCGTTGCTTTGAATGTATAAGATCTCTAGTTGTCGCTTAGATGAAAGCTTATGTGAACGTTAAAACAAATGGTGAATGTAAATTATGTTAATATTATTACGGCTTTTGTAATACCGTAGAACGGAATTAAAAAAGGCCGTGTGTCTGCAGTATCGTGAGGTTTTAATTACTGACCGGGTTTGCTGGTTGAGAGCACATGCGTAGGTTGCAACTTCATTCATATGTTAAACTGTTTATTTTACTAATTATCATTAGCACGAAAGCAATCGCAGAAATTAAATTCAATAAACGGATTTTTAATACCATTGAATTACATTCACTTAAATATTTTACATATTTATGATAAATTTAAAAAAAATATCTCCAGCTTACCGTAAGTGATTACCTTGCCTTACTCTTTAAAAAAGAAGTAAATTATTTGATACACTTTATGAACAATGAATTCACTTCATTAAATTTTTTAACAGTGTAGTGGTTGCATATTCAAGAACTTAAACATTTCTAGGACATAACTAGCGGTGTAAGAATATCCAACCCCCCCCCCCATATCATCCCGTGGGTATCGTAAGAGGCGACAGAGGGAAATAAGAGGTTATGGGCAGCAGCATCTTACCGATAGGTGTACCAACTACCGCAAAGTCCCCCCTTTAAAGCTATGTTCTAAGCTAAGCTATGTTCGGCAGTGGACTATTATAGGCTGTAACGATGGGATGGAATCATTAAAGATTTAACAGTTAAACCTTTTTTAACTCGACCGGAATAGGACCAAACTCACACTAACTAAACAGCAGGATAACGCTGCTGTGTTTACCGGAGACCCTTCTTACTGACAACGAGATATTCCATCTTAGTACTCAAGGGTGACAACAGGTCTGCATTTTGATTATTTTATCGATGATTGATGTAGATGTCTATAGTCCAAAGCATTCACTTACCATCAGGTGGACCGCGTGATAGATTTTGAGGCTTATTCTATCAAAAAAAATCTGAAATGTTGTTAACCAAGAAATACAACTTTTTGCGAATGTGGAAAAAATCGTATGTTAAATATTCGTTATTGAACTAATATTCTGACTCTGCCAAACAAATTAATGTAATAATAAAGAAGTAAACCAAAAAAAAATATTTAAAAACAACTTTATGTAATAAAACATTTCATGCCAAAATATTACAAAAAGTCATCGAATGAATATAAAAAAGATGAATATCTGTTTACAAGATAATTTGCTTGAATGCATCAACGCTGCATTTTAACTACTATATTACTATACTACAGATTCTATGACGCTATGGGTGGTTAGATTGGTAATTAAACAGTTCTTGATTATAATTTTCCAACGGTTTATTTCCATAAAACCTATGCATTACGAGCAACGACCAGATTAATTTAATAATTCATGCATGCAGCGTCGAGACAACTCTGTAATGGTATTGCGAATGTCGTTTAGATAAAGTCATTAAGTAAGCTCATTATTATTATTGACATAAAAAATTCCTACGTTGTAAGGAACGCAGTCGGTTGGTTTCAAAAGGAAAACGCGTCAAAAATTCTCGGATCGTACAGTTTAACAACTCTACAATAAAATCACATTTTAATTTCTCATTGGCGACGATTAAATTACATTAACGTCGTTTTAATTGAATACAAACGCACACGTTATTGTCCTCATTTCATTTTCGAGAGAATGAAAGAACATAACGCTTTTTATATGATCATTTAAATCTCTTCCATACACAGTGTACTCGTAAGTGGGTGCACGTAAATTTCCGCGTAGCACGAAACTCAGTTAATTATGGCAACGTTTTTAATTACAATGGGCAAGCTTGGGGACTATAAAACAACGTTAAGCCGCATAAAAATGCTGTTTAACATTTTAATAGAAATACCGAGTAGTTTTAGGAAGTGAATATTGAAATTATTTCATTGTACACACCTTTTTATTCGCTCTTTTCACTTAATAAATGAGCTCATAGTTTTGTATTTAATGGCACTTAAGATATTTAAGTACTTTAAGGGACAGTTAGCGAGAGATTTTGATTCACACATATTTAAGCATGAAAATACAAGGCATTTGTATATATATATATATATATATATATATATATATATATATATATATATATATATATATATATATTATATATTATATATATATATATATTATATATTATATATATATATATATATAAATATTTTATTAAAAAAGAATCTGTAATTGTCCCGCGTTCAAATATAATGGCTTTGTGAATGCATTACAGGAACAAAGAAAGCGTTTTCCTAAGGTATGAGTTAACATAATATAGATACAAGGATATCAAATGCTACATCATCTAAATAATAACAATTTTACAAACTGGATAAATGCGAACTTTTCCTGTAAAACATTTATTATCTAAGTGTATGTCATTACATTCCGCAAATGTTGTACTGCAGGTGAAAACGTCCCCCACCAAGATGCGTATCTCAGATTTACGCGTCGAGGTTGAACGTGATTGTATCTCTCAGATTAATGCGCATGAGTCGCATAGAGCGCCTACCACGGCTCGTAATATAATTCCATCCCTTTATCTTGTAATTTATTCATCCTAACGACTCGTCGACTTTTTTGTTTATTATACGTTTGATTGGAGCGACTATATACTATAAAAAGGTATCCTCCGTTTATTTCTTTAGATACAACATACTCAAAAGTTTTCTGTATAACGGGGCTACTGTCGGTTGTAGCATCTTTAGATTAGACGGAGCCATCAAAAGATGCCTTTTATAGTAGTTTAACCTCGGAAAGACGATCATCTTCTTACTAATGGTTACGGTAATTGTATTATAATTAATTTGAAACAGCGATGATAATGCACTACTATAGTGAAATGCTTAGCTATTGAGCTGGGTAATAAACTTATTATTAGTTTGTTGTAGTAAACAAGTAAAAAGTTACATGTACGTAGAATTGTTGCAGTTAAGTTGCAAGTGTCATAGTTCAACGTGCCTTTATTTTCTTTATAGCCCGCGCTGCAAGTTGCTTGAAAGCCCATAAATTACCTTCGAGCCTGTCGCCCTGCTTCCTCGAACGTGTGTAAGTGCCCAACTCTGGTCAGCGAGCCAATTTGTTTTTATTGAGACTACCCTCGAGTTATGCAAACTGGTAGGAAACGCTGAGCTCGCTGTAAACAAACTCGATACGTCCAACTATCGTTGAGCTGCAAATGAGTAACGCTTTCCTACTTAAGTCCTTATAGTTGGGTTACACAGTTACTGGTCCCGGATAAAATGGTCTTTACAGCCACATCCACCTTTAATCTTGACGCGAATGTTTTCACAAGCGCCTGCTTTCGGCCTCTGAGGCCGTGATCAGACGCGTGTAAACAATACTTAACGTTAATAGAGATATAAATTGAACACGTTTCATTTAATCCCTTTGAGAGCAATCGACACCTAATATATTATGAGATTGCCCGTTATCGGCTCGAGCACGCGTCCATATTCAAAGCGTGCGGACTTTCGTACTTTGCCCTTTGTTCTGTTTTTGTCTTAATATCAGATCAAACTCCACAAACAGCGATCCTAAACTAACATTTCTACGATATACGTTCAACCTTGTAAATTTAGCTGTTTATACCTACGTTCGATATCTACATTTTAACTAATGTAGCGTTGAATTTCATATAATAAACTGTCTAGAGCACATTACCATGAACTTAACTAATATCTACACTTCAACTAGTCATAGACTAATAAATAAAATCAAATTGACGATCTGGCAGACGACATGTTGGTACTAAAATTAACATAACGTAGTTGGCATAAGCAGAGTAAGTTGAACAACAGCGCTTTTAAAGTTCGTCGGACTATTGTATAATGCCTCCGTTCACATTTGAATAACGATTCAGTTACATCTCAGAGAGATCATACAAACCATCCAAATATATAATCATATACATGCGTTATATTTTGAGTGACTTTCAAATATCGAGGTTTCACCATGAAATTTTTAAATCAAGCTTAAGATTCTGAAACAATTTACTATATCTTGCCAGATCTAGAGACAAATATTCGATTGATTTTAATTTTAGGTTAAGGTTACGAGCATCTAAGTCCGTTTCGATATCCACGTACTACGGCAACTCTTTACAATCAGATGTTGACATTTATGTTAGCTTTTACATTTGTAATGTAGTGAATATCACATACAATACTAGTAACAATGTGTGTATTGTTAGAGATATAATTGACAAAATATTATAGCTATTACATAGTAAGTAGGTAGTAAATGCAAAATTTTCAAATAAAACCGAAAAAAGTATTAATTACTAATTTTGTAGTACGGAGATACATATATTATCAAGACTACATTTCATTTAAATTTTCAAGTTCAGATAATAAAACCGTTGTTTAAGTAGATCACCTACAACTTTGGAATAAAGCCAATTTTATCTACGTATTGTGCATCAACGGGATAAGTTTGCTTATTGCACGGATTAAGCTTGCTGAGAAATGTAATAACTCCATACTATATACTATTGCTTAATATCAAGCAAGCAGTTTTTTTAATATTTAATAAAGGTAAAAAACGAACACGCAGTTCACCTGATGGTAAGTGGATACTGTGGCCCACAGACGTCTACATTTTTCCTCGATTAAGAATCAAAACGCATTGTCGCCGCACATGACTAAGATGGAATGCCTCGTTTTCAGTAAAAAAGGGCCTCCAGGTCTCTACACTCACCATACGCAACACAGCAGTATTAAGCTACTAATTTACGCTGGTATTCTGTTAGAGCAAGGTCCTTATCCGGTCTAGCTGACCCATTTATGCTACAACCATAGTATAACTGCAGCGTGGCCCTACTACATAAAATTTCCATTGCCTTTAGTACTAAGATGAAATGAGTCGTTTCTAGTAAAAACGATCTTCAGTTCTCTAACACTCACCATACGAAACACAGCACCATTGAACTGCTATTTTACCCTGTGTCTATCCCCTGTGTATTTTGTGAGAACATAAAGTAACTTTGAGATACGTCCACCAAAATGTAGTACCGTAGTACGGAATTAAAAATAAGTTAAAATAGTTAATTGAACGCGATAAAATCCGTAAATAAGTTTTATTCAATGTATATTGTTCGTGTAAATTTAAGAAATCATTATTCATAGTGTGTTTACTAAATGTATTATCACTATCAATTTATGAATCAATCATATTCACTTTTCTGAGAAATGGATGCGTCACTTTATTGTTCACTCTCTTACAGGACTTAATCCCGTCATGTAAATTCCAAGCGCATTGACCATGCAAGTCAAAAGCATTTAAACAGTTTACGGTATAGTGAGATTTGTAGGAAATTATGTTGGTACAAATGATTGGCTTTACAAAACAGTATGTTAATTTGGAGCTGCCGCATTAAAATATTGATATATTCATAGGGCAAGGCGACAGAAACAGCATTCTAAATAAACTTGAATGGATAGTAGGAGCCTTCTGACGGCCGACTACGCATGTATAATCAATATGTCGTTTTACTATTACAGACACCTATTAGAAAATTCTAAGATTATTAATCATAACGATTCATCATTAAAGTTCATTAAAAGGCCACTGTTGAACATAGGATCCCTTCATAGTTAGCCCATTGAGGGAATATTTGTCGTATATTTTGTGTTACCAGATTTTTTTTATAGGACAGGGTAACAAACGATCATCTTTTATCAATTACCATCAGGTGGACTATCATCCTGATTGTAAGTGGTTACTATGGCCCATAGACAACTACATCTATCCTTAATTACGTATCAAAATGCAGATGCGTTGTTAACCCTGAGGACTAAGATGGAAAGCTTAGTTTCCAGTAATAAGAGTCTCCTGTTTTAAGCTACTATTTTAGGCTGGTATTCTGTGAGAGCGTGGTCCTTCCCCGGTCGAGCCAACCCATTCGTGCTACAACTATACTACTAATATAGCTGCAACATAGCTCTACCACGTACAAAAGCCATCCACTGTATCATCTCCTTTTTCATTTTTACTTTTTAGCCTCTTACACAATCTACGGAATGATATGGGGTTGTGAAAATTTTTACGCGTAATTTTTTTTAATCTTACTTATGCGCTTTATATACGTAATAAAAATAATAAAAGAGCTCCATGACGGCAGTAATAAGTTGTAGGGTTATAGCACTGGAGGCCGCGGGTTCAAATTCGGCCCTATGTTTGCCCTTGTGCAATTTATATTTTAAACTGCCTCCCCGATACAGGAGAAAATACTAGAGTAGTGGTAACGTTTTACTTAAAAAAAATTAATAAGTAATTGTTATCATTTTTTTTATTTTAATCTATCAGCGCACTTATATGGTCACACAGTGTTTTAAAGATCAGGAAAAATTTTATGAAACTGAATTTACATATGTTTCTAGGATTTAAGTTGGTAGGTACCTACTAAACTAAAACTACGAATTTGACTTAAACTCTGTTTTCCCTCATTTGTGTTTTTTTGTACATTGTTGTTCCATTGAGAAACTAACATAGTTAAATTTAAAAGAAATTAGCATAGTTAAATTCGCATTACTTTTAATAGCAGTTCCTTCGCTTTACCAATGCACATACCTACAATGCATAAATTCATAAAGCAAACAGCTATATTTGAAATAAAGTATCAAAGTAAAAGTTACCAAATTATATTTATTTAAGAAGTTCAGGAAGTAGGTAAAATAAGAACTTTCAAGAAAAGACGGAAGGACCAATTGTGATGAAAAATTAAACCGGTTTGATAATCGGAAACATACGTCGCAATGGTTACGTACCTACTCAGTGGAGACAGTTCAACTACGTCTTAAACACAAATAAGGCAATACAAAAAAGCTTCTTGTTTTAGCATAATGGACACATTTTAACTGTGTTTGTTACACCTTTTAGAGATCTGATACATGAATCATAATGATATAATCATATGAATCACCGATTCCCCTCCCCGGCACTTATAAAGTTGATGCATCAATATACTTTTACATTAAAAAAGCAAAAGCAGGTGGATTAGCTACTCGTATAATGTCCAATACTATAGGCAACTTTTAAATTTTATAGAATTATAAAAAAAAATATTTTTATATGAAAATGCAATTTCATAAGAAATAACCTATTTAACTAACCTATTGCAGTTTGCTTTGAAATGTATGGTTTAGACTAAAGGAATAAAAAACTATATTTTGTGTTTATCATCCGGTAATAAAATTTAACATTTATGCCGGCAGGATGTGAATTAAAATTGTAAAGTGAGGCTTTTCTTCCTAGGGTCACCTACTTAGGTTTCCTGTTATGCCTTTATTTTTTAAGCTGTAGGTAAGGTACCTTAGTTATTTTGCTTATATAATGTAAGCAATTTAAAATTAATCTTCTTTTATATCTATCTAACCGCGTCGTACCTAATATTAACAAGGTTTAAACTTTATTTAATTTAGAATTTAAGTATATTTTCATATTTAAATTAATTAACCTATATTTCATACCCTTTTACCCCCTGCTTTTTCCTTTTGAATAATTCAACTGGATAAAGTTATAAAGAAATAGCATTAATTACAAATACTGCGTTATCAGCCTATCCAATATTTCAATCTCTAGTAGGTAATCTACACAGCATCGAAGTATTCAGATTTTTAACAAACATACAGTTACAGTCACAGAGAGGGGGAGGACACGGTAATCCTCGAGTTCGGCAACTCGTTGTATCACCGGGAGGGCGACCATCTGTCCCAAGGAGGTGTCGGATTTATCGTCCACAAGTCTCTCGTCAACAACGTTGTAAAGATTGGGAGTGTGTCGACGAGGGTGGCGTACCTGATACTCAGAATCACCAAACGGTATTCGCTGAAGGTCATACAGGTCTACGCACCAACCTTAGCACATCCCGATAAGGAGGTGGAGGAAATGTATGAGGATATTTCTAGAGCCATGCATTCCTCCAAAACCCACTACACGGTGTTGATGAGAGACTTCAACGCAAAACTAGGCACAAGAGAAGGCGGTGAGCTGAAGTTAGGGAAATTTGGAGTAGAGCAACGGAACCGTACGGGCCAGCAGCTGGCTGACTTTATGGAGAAAGAGAGACTCTTTATGATGAACTCTTTCTTCCAGAAGCGGCCCCACAGGAAGTGGACCTGGTCAAGCTCCGACGGTTCGACAAAAAATGAGATTGACTTCATTATGACGAGAGACGCCAACTGTTCAGTGATGTCTCAGTGATCGCAAGGGCGAAAACCGGCAGCGATCACCGAATGGTTAGAGGCACACTGAACCTTAACGTTAAGTTGGAGAGGTCTCGTCTAACGAAGTCAACGCTCCGTCCCCCTCGTGCTCTGATCCAGAATCCCGAAACTTTTCAGCTCGAGTTACGTAACCGCTTTCAGTGCCTAGAAGATTGCAATGCAGTGGACGATATGAATGACAAGCTCGTGGAAACTGTCCATGCGGTTGGAGCTAAGTTCTGCAAGACCCGCCGCAGAAGAACACAAAAACTTTCCGATCACACTCTTAATCTCATGGTTGTTAGACGGGAGATGAGGCTGCAATCGTCAACAGATTTGACAGCATACAGGCAACTGAACAGACAGATCTCCAAATGCATGCGGCGAGACTTACGCAACTTTAATACTGCTCGTATTAAAGAAGCGATCGAGCGGAACCAGGGCTCCAAAGTCTTTGCCAGAGATCTGTCTGCCAGAAATAGCCAACTGTCAAAGCTGAAGACTGAGTGTGGCAGCATTGTTTCCGAGACACCTGAGATTTTGAGTGAGATTGAGAGGTTCTATGGGCAGCTGTACACATCATCGTTGGAGCCACACGCAAGTGTGAGTAACGATCCAAGAGCAAGTCTTACCCGACACTATTTCGATGATATCCCGGACGTCAGTCTGAGCGAGATTAGAATGGCTCTCCAGCACCTTAAAAACGGCAGGGCCCCAGGCGAGGATGGAATTACAGCGGAGCTTCTGAAAGCGGGTGGAACACCGGTACTTGAAATCCTTCAGAAGCTCTTCAATTCCGTCCTCCGTGGTGGCACTACTCCGGAGGCGTGGAGCAGAAGTGCGGTGGTCTTGTTCTTTAAGAAAGGCGACAACACTCTCTTGAAGAACTACAGATGACAGCACTGGAGATGCTCTTTACACCGGCCGAGCCAACATTTCTCGGGAAAACGTCTCCGAGTGCCGGGACAAACTTGTGTCTGAAGTCGAGTCTCTGCTGGACAAAGTCTCGGATTGGGGGCGACTAAATCTAGTCCAGTTTAACCCCCAGAAGACACAAGTTTGCGCGTTAACCGCTAAAAAGAACCCCTTTGTCGTATCCCCTCAGTTTCAAGGCACTCCCCTTGTTGCCTCAGCCAGTATCGGAATCCTCGGCGTCGACATATCGAGTGACGTGCAGTTTCGTGGTCACTTGGAAGGGAAAGCCAAATTGGCCTCTAAAAAGCTTGGCGTGCTCAGCAGATTGGGACATTATTTCATGCCAGCACACCGCCTGCAACTTTATAAGGCGCAGGTTCGGCCGCACATGGAATACTGTTCCCATCTCTGGGCTGGGGCTCCCCAGTACCAGCTTCTTCCACTTGACCGCATCCAGCGCAGAGCGGCTCGAATCGTCGACGACCGAGTGCTTTCCGATCGGCTCGATTCACTGGCGCTGCGAAGAGATGTTGCACCTCTTTGCGTATTTTATCGCATCTATCACGGGGAGTGCTCTGAGGAATTGTTCGGATTAATCCCAGCCGCCAAATTTCGTGAACGCACTACACGTCAAACGTCCCGATACCATCCACACCATCTGGATGCTTGGCGGTCCACCACTGTACGTTTCACAAGGAGTTTTCTTCCACGTACAACCTCTCTGTGGAATAGTTTACCACCGGCGATTTTTCCGGACCGATACGACCTGGGGACCTTCAAGAAAAGAGCTTACTCCTTTCTAAAGGGCCGGCAACGCACCCGCAATTCTCCTCGTGTTGCGGTTGATCATGGGCGGCGGTAGTCACTTAACATCAGGTGAGCCGCATGCTCGTTTGCCCCTTCTTCTATAAAAAAAAAAAACAGACCGATTTCCCTTCTGAGCCGCGTATACGTGCTGTTTTCGAGAGTCATTACGAATCGTCTCGCACGCAGACTCGACGACTTCCAGCCTCCCGAACAAGCCGGTTTCCGAAAAGGCTTCAGTACCATAGACCACATACATACCCTGCGGCAGATTGTACAGAAGACCGAAGAGTACAATCTGCCACTTTGCCTGGCGTATGTGGACTATGAAAAAGCCTTTGATTCCGTCGAAATTTGGGCGGTGCTACAGTCCCTTCAGCGGTGTCAAGTTGACATCGCTGAAGGTGTATCGAAGTGCTGAAGTGTTTGTACAGTAGGGCTACGATGACTATCCGAGTACAGAACCAGAGTTCGAATCCTATCCAACTGCAGAGAGGCGTAAGACAGGGTGACGTTATATCCCCGAAACTCTTCACCGCTGCGTTGGAAGACGTTTTCAAGCTACTGGACTGGAAAGGATACGGTATTAACATCAATGGCGAGTACATCACTCACCTTCGATTTGCCGATGATATAGTCCTTATGGCAGAATCCCTAGAGGACCCTAGCACTACGCTCAATGACCTCAATGGTGTCTCCCAACGGATAGGTCTTAAGATGACCATGGACAAAACAAAGATCATGTTTAATGTCCATGTCACACCTACGACGGTAGTTGTTGGGAGCACTATGCTCGAAGTTGTTGACGAGTACGTTTACCTGGGACAAATAGTCCGACTAGGTATGTCCAACTTCGACCGAGAGGTCAATCGACGGATTCAACTCGGCTGGGCAGCGTTCGGGAAATTACGACACATCTTATCGTCAGGTAATACTTCAATCTCTGAAAACTAAAGGGTACAACCAGTGCGTGTTGCCAGTGATGACTTACGGATCAGAGACGTGGTCCTTCACTGCTGGCCGTATGAGGACGCTCAAGGTCGCTCAGCGAGCTATGGAGAGGGCTATGCTCGGAGTTTCTCTGCGTGATAGGCTCAGAAATGAGGATATCCGCAGTAAAACCAGAGTGACCGACATAGCCCAACGGATTAGTAAGCTGAAGTGGCAATGGGCCGGCCATATAGCTCGAAGAACCGATAACCGATAAAGGTTCTCGAGTGGCAGCCTCGTACCGGTAGGCGTAGTATAGGGCGACCCCACACTAGATGGAGTGATGACTTTGTAAGACATACAGGAAGTCGATGGATGCAGGTGGCTCAGGACCGTGCTTTGTGGCATTGCTTGGGGGAGGCCTATGTTCAGCAGTGGACTTGTGAAGGGCTGTAATGATGATGATGATACAGTCACAGTTACACACAAGTTCCTCTTACTTTAAGGTGTTTTAAAACAACAAAAGTCCATGAACTATGTAAGCGTACTAAAATAAATAGACCGTTTTTAATTTCTGCTTACGTGCCAAACATATAAGTTACGGATATTATAATAGCTGAGAGCTTAAATTGCGTTACCAATAATAAACGCGAACGAAACGTTGAAGATGAAGTCACTTCATGAATCATGTTTCAGTGCGCGTTCTATTTTTTACTAATAAAAGCCAGTACTGGATTAAATCCCATCTGATGATAAGTAGAGATGCAACCGAAGTAGTCATGCAGCCGAAGATGATAAAGCGCACTGATTACTTAATAGTCTTTTCTATTCGTGCCTTTGATGACACCTGCATTCTAATCCGATGGAAAGGCTGCAAGCTATTCCACTTTCTTTTGCTCCCGTTACATCCAAAAATCGAAAAAATAGGTATCACAATGAATTATAATTTTTAAATTCATATTAATATTATGCGTTGATTATTATGTTCTAAGAAATGCGTAAGTATCTTACATACAACTATACCAGTCTAACGCGAATCGCGAGTTCATGTGTTTACGTTACACGAATAATTTTTTCATGGCCCGATATAAAAAACTAAAAACCGTATCTACGCATTGCTTCATCTTCCTCAAGAAATTCACCGTAGGAAGCGGCGAAACGACCAGATTAAATAAATTGCTGTAGCGAATTAATCTATGTGTCTGTGATTCGTAATTAACTGAAGCGAATCGAGTGATTAAAATTTTAAAGATATTTACATCAACACTGACCATACACACAAAATGGACAGACTTACTTTATTCTTTATTCTATATTGTATACACTATAAGAATATAACAATTTTAGGTATTTAAATAAGATGTACAAAGGCAAGCCAAACCCTAGTAAGAATTCTCTTCCGACAAACCCTTTGGGAAAGAGAAATAATGTTAGGTATATGTAAAGCAAGTAGGTAGTTACTTGTAAAATTAAAGTTATTTGTGTGTCAGAAACCATGCTAATCTATTTAAATAATCGACGTCCCACTTAGATGTATTCAAATCCGCGCAAAACTATACAAATCTAAATTTAAAACCTAATACTTTTTTGACATTTAACCGCGTAAAAATACCCTAGGCTCAACGCATGAGATAGGCGTTACATATTGCCCATTTTCAACGCATAAGTCGAATAACGGATTAAATACAAGCTTGAACTCATTGCACATTTTTGACATGGCGCTTAAAATAGTAGATTACGTAACATGTGAAATGGAAACAAAAGCGTCCTTGAACGACCAATGTATGTGACGACCTAATGTAGCGCGTACCGAAACAGATTACATTGACGTTTCGTTTGGGTACGCGAGTAGCGAACGCGGATTGGACCATATATGTTTTTCACGAAAGCAATTGTTGTTATCGCGGTATTAAGCACGGTTACTACGCAAGAACAATAAAAAATAGAACACAATCCGAGATAAACTATGTCTGGACGTGATGACGCGAAGGCCGCGAGTTGAACTCGTTCCATAGTTATTTGTTCCACTTTACATTCTTCAACATTTGCAGTTCTGTCTAATCTTAAACGGAAGACCTTTTTTGAAAATACGTTAAATATTATGAAATAAGAAGCATATCGAAGAATAAAGTCTGAAAGCTCGAATTGTCTTTTGTGTATTTATCTATTTATAATCAACAAGTTTTAGTTATCATAGTTGAATTACTAAAAATATGAATGAATGAATATCAAAAATCATGAATACGTTTATAAATGAAAGCTTAATCTTTTTTATCTTAAATTATAAGATTTAAAATTTAGTTTGGCGCCAAGCCACGCAGATTGATGTCGAAGCGTCTTTTCTATGACAGTCACGTCCACAAATCTGGCGTTCTGTTTATACAACACTATGCAACGGGCTTGTCTCGTTAAATTTTTATTACCACAAGGTCGCCACTTTATGGTCAATTCTCAGCTGTTATTGTTCGCCGGCGGAACTTTTTACACTAGCGCCAAATGCCTTATAACGGCGAAGTTACGGTTGACAGCGATTAGCTCATAATTGTTATAGAGCCATAAAACGATTTTTACAACCTCTAAAAGCATAATCTGTTTTGTTTGCTCGATTACTGAAATATATTGATGATAAAGGTGTATTAATGCGACAGTATCTGGCTGAGCGTATAGCCGCTATAAATTTACGCGTGCGACTGTTTTATTTCGCGATATATCTAAAAAACTGTGCAAATACGACTTGAGAGTAGTTTTAGTGGTTGTGACGCGTACGAGTAATGAGTTAGCTTTCTTTAGCCGATTTCAATAGCCTCATGTGATAGCGTTGCTCTGTTTTGACTGCTGCGAATTTGGCGATATCGAAGTTTGCAAAATGACCGCAGGGCGTCGGGTAATAAAGCGATTTGCGAGCTTGCCAACAAAACAATGGGCCCCATTCTAAGCTTGTTTTAACAGCTTTCGACACCGTGATTTAAAACCCTTTGACTTATACCTTATTTGTAAACATCTTGTTAGCACAAAGGCACGCATTTTTAAACATAATAAAAGAATTTGCACAACCCCATTGCCGTGAACTCTTTGTCGTGTCTTTTTTGCTTTTTTATAAAAATACGGTGAAAGTCGAAAGCTGGACGTTGTGCTTAAAATACATCGCCTTTCGAATTTTATTATCTAAATAATATGATATCATAGTGAATTCTACGTTTTCTTTTTTAAATATTGAAGTTAATTAAGTTGGTTTTATTTACTGCCTGTAAAAATATTGGTCCCTTTGGGACATAAAGTCAAAAAAGCAGAATTAACACCCAGTATCTCATTTAATTTTTTTTTATAATATATATTTGATATCATACAACTGGCAACGAAAGGATAGATAACGATTGTACTATTGTAAAAGAGAATTACAATTTGCACAGATGCAATAAACCAATTATTGTGTTTAAAATTTGAAAGAATTAGTAGATAAAAGATTAGATTAGAAGATAAATGATTAATTAGTATGTTAAAGGACTACCGCTTAATTGGCATAATCATCATCATCATTACAGCCTATCACAAATCTACTGCTGGAATTTTGATGGGCAGTTTAGTCGAAAATTCCTGCTTTAAAACCTACAATTATTTTTATATTTCTTCTACTGACTTGTCCATTGTTCTTGGAGAAAGTTTCTATACAATGCTACCTTAAATAAACCCCTTTATTCGAGTTGTACTATTACCCTTGGAGAAAAAAGTAGAATTGATTGCCTCTATTGTGTGCAGGTTTGTGTTGTGAAAGGTAAAAAGGTAGCTGAAAATTGCAAAATACATTTTAACTTTTAACAGTTAGATGAATATAAGGAATTCCGACTTTTTGTGATCGCATTTCTTTAATAGCGCAACATTTTTCTTTATTGTCGTATCAGTATTGTTTTTTGAGAGGACAAACAAGTATGTCGCTTTCCTTTTCGTAATCGTCGCCGTCCACATGCTTCTGCAATGCGAGAAGAATTGCAGATGCCTTGCCAACCTGAGCCACCTGCATGAATCGATTTACGTTGCATGTCATACAGGTTTTCACCCCATCAAGTAGTGGTTTACCCTAAATTTCAGTTACTGGTACGAGGATACTCGAGTACCTGTCATCCTCATCGGCTGCTGGTTCTATAAGATCGACCCATTAGAACTTTAGTATTACTGATTCGTGGGGCTATGTTGATACACAGGTTCCACAGCACATATCTTTATTCCGAATTCTATCATGCAGAGACAAACTTAATCATAATCCGTTAGATTTTAAAATTGTAATACGTAAAACACGCCTTAATATTGTAGTACAATTTTTTTCTCATTTATGTGATCGTTTAACATAGTCTATAGATACATGATACAATAATGATAATTGTACCAAACCACATTATTTGAGGACAATTGGGTAATGGACACCAAAATCATTAATCTTATTATGACGTATTATAGGATTTCCACATCATATAAGTTGAAGTTGAAGTTGTTAGTAGTGCGTTACTTTGTCGTTCCTTTTTTAAGTAAAATTAGCTTTACATTATTTTAAAATATACGAATAAAATGATTATTTAATTATGAAATCTATATATAGACCAACACCTAGAAATTATTGGTTTCACAACTTCTAAAATTTATTTTATTAGTGTCAAATACCCAATTTGTTCCTTCAATACACTCTTATGTTATTTACTCAATACAAAGTCATTCTAAAACAATGCATTCCTGCGATAATGTTTTTTTAAGTGACATTGTTTATCAATGACAAACTGTTAGTTCCATGATGATAGTAGTGAGGTAAAATGAATCGCAATGAACCAACCAAGCCATGTCAAATGAATAATTGCAACAAAACGTTACGGAAGGCGTGGATGAAGGCTTAATCGAACTCAACACGTGAGCTTCAAATGTCTCAATAAACATAATATGCTATTATATCAGTTCGTTCACGTTAAAACATTGTGATTTAATCATTATCTTCTAATTTAGAATTTCGAACGCCACCGTGTAGTTTCCAGGAATGCTACATTAAAGGAGGTTGCATGTGGAATATTTATGAGAGAAGTATTCCGCTAGAATGATGCAGAGTCTTGAAAACACAATTGACATGTGATTTTTCTTTTTGTGTGATGTAAAAAAATCGGTTTGGTATTAAAATATTTTCAAAACTTGCTGATAATATAATACATCATTTCACCTATTAACTGCTTTTGTTATTGTAAATAAGCAATAAACGGAGCAGAAATAAATAAATCCATGAATGGTTTTGAATAAATTTTTAAGATTGTGTACTCTAACCCTATATCTATTAAAAACAAAGGTAATAACTTCATCTTATCATATAGCATAGTCTTAGTAATTAATTAATATTGTCAATAATTTAAATGATTCTATAATATCGCAATCGACAGACACAATTGAAAATTAACTATCACCATTATTATTAACGCTACAAAATTGTTGCAAACACAATATAAATTTAAAATTGAAGGCGTTCGATACAATAAATATTACACTATCTTCTCATAAACTATCGCCATTTTGATAACTGTAAGTACTAGATTTGTGTTCCGGAAAGTCTAAAGGCGAGTTATAGTTAACGATAAACAAGTCTTATATTGTTATTTATGCTGATATCTTCACTGCATACCTGGGTGGTCCCTTTGTAATGTAAAGTTGTCTATTAAACTAACGCGAACGAACTGTTAACTTTACGATTGAAGCGCGTGTGTCAAGGGTTTTATATCTAGATACATAAGACTTAAAACTAAAAGAAAATAAAATTGAAACGATAAATACCATTGAACTCACCGCAGACCACGCGGTCGAAGGGGCTCATCCAATCTGGAAATGGAAAATCTATTATCAATCGTATTGAATGTTCCTTGTTTGGGCACAGTCGCATGCACAACATTGAATGAAATATATAAGCGGGCTCACTAGACATTAAATACTAAACTACTACGTATATTGTACAATATGTTGCAATAGCATTGTGATATAAAATTATTTTACATAAATACAAATGTCACATACACTTATATAAAAACATTAATTTACATTACACATTGGAAAATATAAGTAAACAATTTTACGAAGCAAGCACACACTATCAAGAAAATGATAAAAAAAATAAACAAATTATACCAAACAAAAAATTACATTATTATTAGTTCAGTTAAAAAAAACGGCACAAGAAATGTTCGCAGGCAATAAATTTAACTAAGGTTCAATTTGACGCTACGCTACGGTTGTAACAATAAATGATTTTTCTAAGTTCGTAGTTTAATAAAAAATCCGACTTACTTAACGTCAAGATATAATTAATTTTATATATTCTTTAAAAGCCTTGACAACGTTAAGAAATAATCACACAAAGAATAAAGTATCTTTGCATATACACTTTATTTAAGTAATTATTATTTATATATATATAACCGCAAATGAGTAACTGAAAATATTATAACCCAAGAAGATTTCCAAAATCTAAATGCAATTTACAATATACTAGGTCAACTTATATTTCATGGTAATTGTGTTTAAGGATATTTGCTTCTTATAGGATTAGGGTGACAAAGGAGCACACGGTCCACTTGATGGTAAGTGGATGCTGTGGCCCATAGACATCTACATTTAACCTCGATTAAGAATCAAAATGCAGATGGGTTGTCACCCTTGAGCACTAAGATGGAATGCCTCCATTCCAGTGAAACGGATCTCTGGTTCTCTACACTCACCATACGAAACACAGCATCATTAAGCTGCTATTTTACTATGATATTCTGTGAGAGCGTGGTCCTTCCCCGGTCGAGCCAACCCATTCATGCTACAACCATAATATAACTGCAGCGTGGCTCTATAACGTATACTAGGTATATATTATCTATATTGGATATTATTATATATTGGATAACTAGCGATCCGGGGCGGCTTTGCATGGATGGTTTCAGGGTTTCGATTACAGCGCTACCTACCGGGTCGAGTTTTTAAACCATCCAGGAACTCACTCAAAAACACACAAAAAATTCATCAAAATCATTCGAACCGTTTTCGTGTTTTTGCAAGACAAACGGACATCAATCAATTTTTATGTATGCAGCTAATGGTAAATAGATGCTGCGATCTACAGACATCTAAGAATCCCTGAAAATACCGCGTTAAAGATGGAATACCTCGTTACCAGTAAAAACTAAAATATGTATATGTGTGTATGTTATGTTGTGTGTAGTGTTTTTTTATCGTGTGAATAATTAAATAGTTTCTATATATAAATATGTATAGAAACTATTTATTTATTCCCACGATAAAAAATATGCCTAAGAAATTAAGTTCTCTGGTTTATTTCGACCACGAAAATTTTCTGAAAAGCGCCAACTGCGTATTGTAATGCTAGACATTTTATGCGTACCTCCGTTATGCAGTTACACTACTTCGTTCTAATCTGCCTATATAAATGTATAAGATCTGAACGTGGTCGAAATATGCTGCAGTGTATTACGGTTGCAGCATGAATGGGTCGACTCTACTACTGGCAATGGGCTACGTTTGCACAGAATACCATTGTAAAATAATTTACCGCTGAAATGCTGCTGCGTTTCTTATGGTGAATAAAAAAAATTTGAGAATCTTTCAATTCATAAAGAGGCATACTACCTCAGTGTCTTTCGCATTTCCATTCTTAATTGATAATATGTAGTAGGTGTCTATAAGCCACAACTTCACTTACCATCAGGTGAACTGTGTGTCTGCATGTAAACTTTAATTATATAAAAAATGAGCGACAAATAATCTACTAAAGACATAATATGGACAATTATAAGAGGTCGAGTTGTGAAAACAAATAAGAATTAATGAACAAGTTTTAACCCCTACTGGGATTCAAACACAGTCCCAGAGAATCAAGTCTGTCTCTCTGATAGTTAGAAAGAAGGAAAAAATGTAAACATAACATGAAAGCCAATAAAACAAGTGGTATAATTAAAAATTTGTCCAACCGACTTCAATATAAAAATAAATGAGAACATCATCAATGTAGTCGAATTCAATTAAATACGTATTATTAAGGATAACTCAAAAACTACTTGTCAGATCTCGATCAAATTGGACCATATGAAAAACATCAGCTTTCAAATGAAAAAATACAATCATCAAAATGAGTTCACCCAGAAAAAATTCTGAGATACATGAAAAATACAGTCGAATTGAGTACCTCCTCATTTTATGAAGTCGGGTAAAAAGGAAAAGTATATAGTATATTTATAATATATATATAGTTATACAATTTTACTATTTAATCCTGAAACACTTGAAGATTTGTCTTTTTAATCTTAAATAATTACATAAATATTCAATGACGTCTTTTTAATGGTTTTGTAAATGCACATAATCCAATTACTGCAGATGCCCTTCCACTTGTAAGAGCAGTTCATAAAATAAATGCGTTGCACTAAAGATATCGTTGCCATAAAAATGCAATATATATACGAGTAATAATATGGTATTGATATATAACTTTAAAAAATATTTTGAATGGTTTCATATAATTTACGTAGTCAGGTCATAATTACTACGGAAAATTTATAAATGAATTCGAAAATTGGTGAAACATGTTATTTAGTTCATAACATATATCTATAATATACGACATAATTAGGTAGTTATTCTTAATTAGTATTAATAAATATATATAATATTAACGTTTAATATATATAATATTTTACGTACGTATAATTAATAAATATATATAATATTTTACGTGGTAGAGCCATGCTGCAGTTATATTAGTAGTATATTCGTAGCACGAATGGGTCGGCTCGACCGGGGAAGGACCACGCTCTCACAGAATACCAGCGTGAAATAGTAGCTTAATGCTGCTGTGTTTCGTATGGTGAGTGTAGAGAACCGGAGACCCTTTTTACTGGAAACGAGGCATTCCATCTTAGTCCTCACGGGTGACAACGCATCTGCATTTTGATTTGTAATAGAGGATAGATGTAGATGTCTATGGACCGCAGCAACCACTTACCATCAAGTGGACTGTGTGCTCGTTTTTCAACCCTATCCTATAAAAAAGTACTACAAGTACATACTAAATAAGATAAGATAACTATGACGTTATGACGTCAAACACCATAGTACTTCCATGAACATGTGTGTTGTGAAGCTCCCAATTAAAAGAAAAAAAATAGATGCGATAAATCCTGTTAAATTAGTTTTATTCAATGTAATTAAATCAGATCCAATCTCAAACAAGGAGAATTTTTTTAGCCCCAGTGTGTACTATGAAACGAACACAGGTTCGGATTTCAACCTAAGTAATATAACTAACTCAGCGGCTAATTACAGAGTCACTGAGTCATCAGAAAAAAGAAGGTAGGTTACTGTATCCAGACAAAAGTTGATTTAGGTATATATCGATAATTTGACTTTGAAAATGACATTTATTCATTCATTATCAAATTGACAAAGTATTGCGAAATAATCATTTTACATTTAATTAAGGACGGAGTCACTCCGGTTCTTTAGCAGCTAAATTAACACGACCCTACTATCGATAATATAGGAAACATAAAGTATTGTAAACGAATGCAATCGTTAATTACCCTTAAATGCATACAAAACTCGATTACGACGATTTGTAAGCGATACATCGATATTGCGCATGAATAATTTACCCGAGAATGATAACAGCAGTCCTTTGGGACTAAATTCCTAAACGTCGTGTTTCAAATGCATCAACTCTATAAGGTTTAAGGGGTTTAGGTCTCCCATCTACTTCATTTCATAATGTTATTATATCAAATCTTTTTATTTTTTTATTTTTATATAAAATGCTTCTTTTACGCGTTAAATTCAGATAATTATAAGGGGTAGGAACTATGTAAAATATTATATATCTACAGGCTGAACCGACACATTGAAGTAAGGGTGATTAGGGTTTGTAAGCCAAACGTGGCAAACGTGGCAACTATGGCTAATATCTCCCTAAGAGGCAATCTATGTTGCAGGCTTGTGTTCAGCGGTGGACTTTAATACGCTGTAACGATGATAAGCTAGCACAAAGTCCACTTATTCCTTATCCATCCCCGATTACCGATCAAAATGCAGATACTCTGTGACCCCCGATGACTAATAATGATGGTGTCCGGTTCTCATCACTCAACATAAAATAGCCGCGTTATGCTGCATGCATATTCGCTTGCGTTTTGTGGCAGTATCTCTAGGGTTGCCAGATGGTCGGGATTCGTCTTGATTCTTCCGACTTCCAAATGATCTTCAGACTCCCGACAAAACTCAAAATCTCCAGACAAACAGTATCTCGGAATGTTAACGTATGACCTTTAAAAAAATAATTACTAATTAGACTGAACTTTGAAGTAAATTGTTTAAATATTACCTAAATATTATCTGAGTGTAATACTCAGTTTAAAGGATCCAAATTGGTGGACTCTAGTAAAGTCTATGCAAAATATATGTGGCCACCAAAAAATAAAAATTAAGTGTACTTAAATTAGTTTTGTTTGAAATACTTTCTGTGGTCTCTTAATTTAAAAAAAAACTATATTTTTAATATTTATTTCCCTCGACAACAACCCTAAACTCCCGATATTTTCTAAATTTGTCCAGATATTTTAATCTTCCGATCCGGCAAACCTAAGTACCTCCCGTGTGAGTGCCATAACTTTGGTGTGAATCTTTAGGTGCCTATGGTATAAAGCTTATTATGATATTATTTTCTTACTTATATAATAAGATATTAAAGAGACATCGGCTCATAATCGGTTCTAATACATTTTTACACAAATGTAGATCATTTACCGTTAGGTGCTAGTTAGTCACCTTTATTTTCTAACTTCCTCCCAAAGTTATACAATCGGCAATTAGACGGCTCTGTAGTGCAGTTGACTTAGCATTGGGTTGCAGCGCTGAGGGCCGCAGGTTTAAATCACGAACGAAACAAGTTGTTTTTTTATTGCTTTTAAAAATAATTTTTCGGGGTCTGCTAACGCATTGCAGAACGAGCCAACCCATTAGTGCTGCAAACATAATAAGCTGCGGCATGGCTCCACTGCGTGATTCGCATACTATAAATGAATCACATGAGAAATTATTAATAGCATCGAATTTAATACTATGTTTTTTTATAGAATATGGGTGACAAACGTGCACACAGTTCACATGATAGTAAGTGGATGCTGTGGCCCATAGACATCTACATTTATTTGTTATACTACGATTATGATTAAGAATCAAAACGTAGATGCGTTGACACCCCTAAGAAGTAAGATACAAAGCCCCGTTTCCAGTAAAAAAGAATCTCGGGCTCTCGGGATCTCTACACTCACCATACGAAACATAGCAGTATTAAGCTACTATTTCACGCTGGTATTCTGCGAGAGCGTGGTCCTTCCCCGGTCGAGCCAAATTATTCATACTACAACCATAATATACCTGCGGCATGGCTCTACCACGTATATGTTCGCACTATCCGCTGATATGCATAAATCATTAAATATATAAAATAATTAAGAATTATATTACCTGTAATTTTCATATCGCAATGTAATTTTGTCATGTAAGTGAATGACGTAATTAGTTTGAGAAATAAATGACTAACTAATAAACCGTAAAATAATTATGCAAATTTAAATGATATAGTGATAAGTGTGATATAATAATAATAAATTTATTATTATATCACACTTATCAATAATAAATTTAAAAGATATGTATAAGGCATAGTATGATAAGTGATAAGGTATAGTGAGGTTTATATGTGGTAAAGCTCGATTGGGGTAGGACTACGCTCTCACAGAAGAGAAGCGTAAAATAGCAGCTTAATGCTGCTCTGTTTTATATGGTGAATGTAGAGAACCGGGAACCTTTTTTACTGGACACGAGGCATTCCATCTTAGTCCTCAGGGTGATAACACAACATATGCATTTTGAATCTGATAAATGTAGAATGTCTATGGGCCATAGCATCCACTAACCATGAAGTGCACTGTGTGCTCGTTTGTAATACTTAATCTATTTAAAAAAAAGTATGTTATTACGATAGTATACGTTTGTTTGAGGAAGTCTTTGACGAGTTCAGCCTTCTGACTGATTTATAACAAGAATACATAAATCGACAAAGGGCTAGTTATACTTAATAACAATTAGCCAGTTTTATTATCAACTCTAAATTAAACGTAGGTACTTCTAAATGAACTCATAAATAAAATTATAAATATCATGTATTTCAAAATTTTAAGTGCAATAAACTTTTTGTATAATTGAAAACGTTAAAACCTATTTAGCATAATAACGCCTTTACTTAATTTGTGTATTATTAATAAAATATCAATGTGCGAAAAGTATTGTTACCTATACATATGTCAACGTGTTCATCGTCATTATTAAAGTCCATCAAAAGATCACTTCTTAACATATGACAGGCCTCCCCCGAAAATTGTAAGGCAGGCTGGCAATCGTAGTTTTTATTATTTTAGTTGTTATCAGAATATGCTGCTATTCATCACCTGATATATTTTCCTCTGCTGCATCTTGCGGCAACCACAGAATCGGGATAACATGTGATAGAGTGGGTTCACCTACGTTGGCACATAACGACAACGCGATTAACCCCTGATAATGAATATAAATTTAATATAAAATGAAACTGACTGAAAAATACAGACAATCTAAAAATACAGAACAATTTTTTAACGTGGGGATAACGTCTTTTTTACCTTTTCTCGTAAGTAAGTACGTAAACTATGAGATACGACCTCTTTATTATCGTTTAGGTATAATGTTATGATTCACTACTGTCACAAAATAAAATTGTAATATTATTTCGAACACAAAAGAAAGTTTAGCCAAAAACTATTTTAATATGGTCCTAATTTTGTCGTTGAGATCTTTTTATGTTCTTTTAATCCTTATGACAAAGGATTAAAGTAGCCCTTTGGATAAACGCAACATATGAATTTATATAAACCTTTAGCAGGGTAATTAAAAGCAATCAATAGTATGCAGGGCATTATTGCACGGGTTTCGAGTTTCGATGCAGCGCGATTGGTCGACGGCGGCCATATTTGCTTAGCGCATGCGTCCCACGCGCGGGCATACATGTGACTGGCTGGTTGTGATTGTGTACCGATTAGGTATGCGCCACGCTATCTCCTGCCTTTGTTGACTTGGTAGTTTGATTTTAGTTTTAGTATGTACAAATTACAACTACAAAGTAGCAATTATTTCAGGAAATATACAAGAATAATTCATAAGTATTTTAAAATATTATTGATTGTTAGTTTTTAGCAATTAATAATTAAAAGGGTAATTTTATCCTTTCAATACAATTAGATTATTTAAATTATAATATATAAAAATACCTATGAGTAAGTACCTAAATTATTATCCCTAGGCGTATTTGTTCCTAAATTGTATTTAAATTTAAAAGTGATAACTGAACCTACTTACTTGCACAATTTATTATCGTGAGTCATGAGAAGTCACTATAATTATATTAATTTTGTTCACATCACAAAATATTTTACTAATAGGGAAGAAAGAGAAACATGCATCAAAGAGTGCCTGGCCTGGGTAAATAAAGATGAAAATGGACTGTGGATGTAGTATGAAGTGAAACTAAAATTAAATAAATTCATTAAATCGGTAAAGTTTTTTTTTTTTTTTTTTAATAATTTCTAAAGCAATAATATAAACTACAGAGCGGACATTCATGTACCGTTTATTTCAAATTATAATCTTAACAATATTATAATTTTTAATATTAAAGTCTACTTACATTTAATCTTGTCAATAAATTTAATCGAACAAAGATATCAGAAAACAGTAGAAAATTATAATAACGCACTCTACTACTGGCAACAAGAGTCAGTATTGACGTATCCGCCAAGGCCTAAAGGTCTAGATACCAGGCCATAAACTCCAAAAAAAAAATAACGTATCCGCCATCTTATTTTCGAACACGTGGTGTCGCAAGCACCTGCCGCCGTATTTTCGTTTCGCTATCGTGCGAGACGGATACGTTGCTCCATCGCCCCGGTCATTTTTATAATCTAACATTAGCAACAAATCACGTAAATAGTCGTTTATAAAATAAAAACAAGTCGGTTATTGGCCATTCAAAATAATTTTATTGAGCTACGAGCCCGTTAAAATGGCGCATCGCCTTTGATTATGAGGTTCTTTACGTGTCGCGTTATTGACGGCCGACATATGCCGGGAAGGTCGATTCGATGCCGACGCAAAAATGTTTATGATTCACACGTTGCTATAATGTAGAGAAATAGTTATTTACAGGTACGAATATTTTGTCAGTTTACCTTTTAAAGGTTCTGCTGAATTGGAAATTTTGAGTTCTTACTTTAAGGTCCTAACTTTGACGCTGATCCTAGTTAGGCATATTGCAATATTGTGAGTATCTCGAGCACAGGCGTAGAATAGTCAGTCTCTCAGTAATCTATAGGGTGCTTTTCGAAGTGTGCGCAGAAATTACATGCCTTAATTTCTCTCTCCCTTTCCCAACATCGAATGAAAAGGCTGTTGGCGAGTCTTCACCCTTTTTTGTTGTTATTCCATGCATTCGACCAGCACGGTTTGGTTCGTCTTTAGTCGCGTATACACTAAAGGAGTGGAATAAACTACGTTGTTTCCGTCCGATTACAATCTGGGCGTCTTTAAGGCAAGAGTGAAAATATCACTTACCACCAGGTGGAATGGTAGTCTGCCTATAGCATCATTTGAATCATACGTTTACCATACACCATGTTTAAAAATATTCTATTAATTATATAATAATTATCAAAACGAAACAATATGCTAAAACTGCTAAACACATTTTTGTATTATCGAAGTTTTTAAATTTCCAAATTCGAATCCGAAATAAGCATTCAATGTGACATTCATTAGTCAACAAAAAAAGTAATGAATTATGTTAAGTAGGTATTTGTAAATTCATTAAAAGAATTTAATCTTAAATATTATAAACATTTATAGTTAAGTTTGTAAAACAGTTGTTATGACTTTGAAGTTGAGGTTTAATTTGAAACGGAACTTATTAATTTTATCTTATTATTATGGTGATCTATAAATGTTCAAAGACTACATGATTTAAATTGTATATTATAACCACATCTTGTAATATAACTAATACGAATATAAAGATACGCCAGTGTTGGACGTTTGCCATTAATATAGCACCGTGACCTCGCGCTTGTCGCAAGACGCCTGAATTCTAGATGCATCTTGCGATTCTGCCGTGAGATTTTGACAGACTTACTTTGACTTTATTACTTAAATCATGATCACCATTCTTAAACCTACTCCACAGTTTCGACTATTCCAACTGAACAGTAATAAAATGGCGAAAAACTAATTGTACCATTGTATTCAAAGCGCACGAGCAGTTATGTACAGTAATAGGTGTCCGTTTTTGTGTACAAAGTGGACCTCACATATATAAGTGCGGAATGCAGTAGAAATGTTAAACAATGAACGGGCTTTAGAACACGCTTTATATCCTAGGTCAGTATTGTTTGATTGTATTTAGGGTCAAATTATAACGTATCACAAGTCTAAAGTTTCTTGATATGTTAAGATAAGAATAATTAAAAACAAGATTTAAATACCTATAATATTATCATGAAAAAAAGATCGAATCAATTTTTTTTAATATAACAACAATTTTATGTAGTTCGAACGGAACTTAATTTCACGGCGGGTTCTGCACTGGATCAGATTATAGGGCACGATTTACTGTGAAAGCAGAGGTTCACTCTCTTTTCCCTCACCCCCATAGTCTGATAGAACGGCCATCCGATACGACCGAAGAAAGATCAGATGCAAGACTGTGTGCTTTCCCGGTCAAGGGAGTGAAACACTGCCAACTTCTTTACTCCGGGCTACCACTGAGAAATTCTTGACAGAAAAACCAATAATTAATATCGTCGCGACTCCGGGGGATAAGATGGCGGCTTGCAATTTTACTAGTTCTCTATATATCCTTTAGGAACACAGCAGAGCACGCTCTGTTGTTTGGCGGCAGGAATAGGTAATTAGGGGGGCGATATCTATCCAGTCCGTTTCCAAAGAAGCTTAGGGATGTGGCAATCTACTTAGATAAATTAGTATGTGAATAAGTTCTATCCTATTCCATATTGAAATTATTAATCAAAAAAATTTAACGTTATTTACCACGTGCTCCGCTTTAAAGGTAAATATCGCAAGTAAACAAGAATAACTGAAAATTTTAAAATACATCATGGCACATAATATTTAAATACCTACCCTGAAGTATTTTACAAATAAAATAGCTGCTAAAATGGGTGGCAGAATTTTTGTGA